>CP073641.1:25480000-26850000 GCA_018223645.1 Jasminum sambac
AATATTGAAGCGGATTTCACGTTGAATCACATGTTTGTTCTTTCGTCTCCACAACCGTTCAATAATCCGGCCTCCAACAGTGATCCACACGTCAAGACCCTTCTTGAATCACGAACGCTTCATAATGGGATACTCTCTCTAACCCGTAGTGCTAGCTAAGTATGTAGAGAGAATTTATAGACAATCAGTTAATGAGTTAGAGACAATATTGGGTTATTTATAGGTTTCTAAAAAATCTATTGGGTTTGAGATTTCTTAAACCCAAAGATAACTTAACCCGTCTAACTATTAGGCCTTGTACACACCAAAACTAACATTCTCCCACTTGGATAAAGTCCAATTCAATATACAGTACTTGACTTTGTATACCCCATCAGGCTTTCACTCACGATGGCAAACATCATGGTGTCATTATTATGATTTTATCATGACAGGATAAAGTAAAATCCTTATTTCAGCTTATCATTGATTCATCTAGATCGATCGACCCATGTTGCCTTCCATGATTGACATCTAGCAATGTGTCATGGCAATTCACGTGATGGGATAAGTCATGTGGTAATGACAAGACCTTTACATGTGCGGATACCATGGAACTATAATCCATTCATCAATATAACCCCGATTGGTTCAGAGATATAGGTTTGTGTCAATCTCGTTCAACCAACCATGTTATTTTCTCTGAACTGAATGTTGATTAAAACAACGATTGTAATTGAAAATTCTTTCAATTTCACAATCCCACCTTGGCCAACCATTTTATCTCAACTTGATTTATCCAGGACTGATGAATCCTTTATTGAATGCTCAAAACCTTTATGCATCTCTCATTATACCCGAATGGCATTTCCAGTCAACCCATGGTTAAAGTATCCTTCCATGTCTGCCAAAGCAAAGCCATCCTTACAAAAGGTTCTATGGTATTCTCAAGTTAAATGACCAATTCCACACTGTGCATTAGAGAACAACAACTGACGCAAGGATAACTATCCATGTAGTATCTCTAGGCAAGTCACCCAAATGCTTGTTCCAATAATGAAGCATCCATGTGTCCATCCAAATGTCTCTGCATTCTAACTTGTGAGATTGATTACTTTCTTCTTAAGAAAGAGATACGACGCATGCCAGTCTATTCGCAACAACAGTATCCGTGTTTTGTTATTGCTACGACCAGAGACAATTTAAAAATAAATGCTAAAAACTTGTATCTCACTATCGCAACACCTTGTCATTAACAAGTTTTTCAGTTTTATTTTACAGACTATTATCTTAGTTGTTATGATAAAACAACGTAAATATGCAAAATAATAGATCTGCCATTAAAGTGCATCTATTAATTAGCTGTTTATGCACATCAATGTCTAACATAGATTGCAATACCAGAATTTTACACAAACAGATCCAAATGCTATTGTATCTAATACATATAGCTTCATCATGACCATCATGAGTATGCTATGATATCTACTATGTCAACGGATCTTTTGGATTCGTTTTATCCTTTTATTATTTCCACGTATCATCACCTATGAAGAGATATACTACCTTAATACACACTCAGATCGTTGACGAGACTTAGTCTTCCTTCGCTTGTGCGATGACTCCATTGTTATCACAATCTCTATTGGATCAACAATGCTAGGAAAACATTCAAGTTCAATTAAGAACTTAACGATCTAAAACGACTTAGCTTGCTACTTTCAAAGTAACTGTGTATTGAGTTTGAGTAGTTGTATTCATTTGGAACCTTTCTAGTTGATCATACTACTTTTATGAGTGATAGCCTATTCGGATTAGGATTAGTCTATAATCCTTCCAAATTGAGAACTAACACTTGCAATTGTTTGAGCTCTCAGTTCAATATCTCCATAATAACATATATTTATTGCTTTTCAAGCATATGATTATATTGTTTAATGTTTCCTACATTGTTTTCTTGGAAACTTTCTTTCCCCTCCAAAACATGTGAAACATATGGTCTAGTACATAGCATTGTATGTGAGATAGATTCGTTTGCAAGAACATACTAAATCTTATCTATGCGATCTCTCTCAACCTATGTTCTCTGACACGTCTTTTGAGAGTGTAGTCCCATCCTTATAGGATAGAGTTCTCTCTTGGACTCTTTTATGAAAAATTCTTCTAAAGATTTCATCTATGTACTTGGATTCAAATCGGCTAAGTATTTTGTAGATCTATCTCTATAGATCCTTATCCCAAAAATTACATGCAATCCTTTTCTAAATCCGCAATGGAGAAAAACTTGGACTTTCTCTGGAGACATCATTTTCTAATAACACATATCCCCATATCGTATTAGAGATATGATTATACTCCCATTAACTTCTTGTACACACTAGTCATATTCATTTATGATAAATTAAACTATTTGATTGTCTCATCAAAATGAAGTTTTCATCTCCTCTTGGGTCTGCTCACACACTTAATTTGATCTTATGGATTCAAAACTTTTAGGTTGCATCGGATACAATGTGGTCATGGTCAAGTTTGAAATCTATTTGTCAAACACGAGCATCTAGGGTAATTAGAATTCAAATTAACAAAGATACGATTATAGATAGGAATTTTGTTCTCAAGGCCAACATTTGTCTTTGATCACAACATTCTCTATGAATCTTGCCTTATTAATGTGAGCGTTACGATCCATGTCATGCGGTTTTTTGTAAGCTAATTTACAAACTATAGGTCTAACCCATTCTATAACTAAAATCCACACTTTGATTCTAGTACATAGAGCTCACTTCAAATTCCAGCATATCAAACTATACTTTTCAAGTCAACACTTTGACTTTTATAAATGCAGGGCTTATCATCTTGATTAGCAACATCATATTGATAGCCATAAGATCATATCTTACTGTAGATAAGCCCAAACGCGTTTCACATGGAGCCAATGTGTTCTAGAGAACCTTTCTTCTTTGCTAGTTTGCACCTTATCAAATGAAGTTTATCAACTATTTCATCTAGTCAGTCAATCTCTTTTGTGGTTTCTTGAACTCTTTCAAGATTTATTCTACTTCCACTGTCCTCTTAGGAGTAACAATTTCTCCTAGAATATATTATACTTTGATGAGATGACTCTTATCTTAAAAGTGAGAATAGTGATACCTAACGATTTGTCCTTTTGGATATCAATCAAGAGATATGGCCTATCCTTGATCTAAGCGTTATTACTCAAAACTATTTTGAGTGCCATCTGTCGACCTAGATGGAACACTATTTAGTATGTCTCTTGCAATCTCCATTGCCAATCCCCAAAACAATTTTGGGACTAACTGTTAGGCATAATGATTATATCGTATCATATTAATATGAACAAATTTTCTCATTATACACCATTGAATTAGTACTGAATACTCCAAATTTACTGAACGGGATCTCATTCTTCTAATTATATCCTTAAAATATTCTCCACTTCGATCATATCCTAGTGTGAGAATATTTCCCAATTAGCTTTCCTCTCTTGCTTGAACCCTTTTGAACATTTCAAAACTTTCACGCTTGAAGTCCATTAAGTATAAGATACTGCATCTAGTATGTAGTCATCCCTAAACTTAACGACATAGGGAAGGCTAATATCCAACTTTTGTACATATTTTCACAAATACATCAATATGCATTAGGATTAATATGTTTTGATGTCAGAATAGGATGCAATTACCTTTATACATCTTTTTTTTTTCAATTCTAATAATAGACCATTTTGGATTTAGAAAGCTAATATTGTCGATTCCATTTCTATAGTTGATTCTATTATATGATTGTGAACAAGTATTGTTCTTAATCTTAATGAATCAATCATTCATGTCCAAACATGAACTAGAAATAATGTTCTCCACAAGAACATGATCATAATATTCATTCCAAAATGAAACCAAAGGGTAATGAAAAATAATAGGTCTTGAGTGAAGTAACATTTGCTTCATTTCCTACTATAGGTCCTATTATTTTATTTTGCAGTGAACTTTTTATTAAAGTCTCAATCATATTCAAATATGGGATCTCCATCCGGTATCTAATACCTAAGAGATTTAAATACTGGTTTTGACAACCAGTGACTTGACGTAGAATCTTCTCCAAGATTCTTCTCTTCAAATGGTTATGTTTGTCTTACAGTTCCATACCAATATTCTTTGTCTCTACAAAGTGTTATTGGCTTTGAATATGTCTTTATATACTTCAATTGTTAGTATGATCTCCCCGAATCTTTCTCAAAGTTCATTTGGGTCTTCTTCTAAGTTTCGTTAAGAGTATCGCGATAAAAAATTATCATATTGGTGATAAGTTTAACAGTTTTGGCATACCAAATAGATTAGTGGGTATTGTGAATCTTATTCACATCTTAATTCACAACAAATTGTGATAAGTTATTGGGCAATGAATATTGAACTAAGTCAACATTTGACTTGTTGTCATCAAGCCTCCAAATGGCATTTCAATTTTTATATTGTTCAATACATTAATCAACTCCTTGAGATGATCTATATAAATATCCACGCCTATATGCGACATTTACAACTCATAACTGCAAGTCTCATACGTACTGCATTATGATCATCTCATGATCATTGTAAATCCACATTGTCCCAGCAATACTATCTTTGGTAGGATTTTTGGATAATTTATTTATGACATATTTTAGTTTATGTATGAGAACAATTCTCACATTTACGATGTTTGTCTAAAATCAGTCCAGAGAGTTTGCTGGCATTTAGTTCATTTTTGTGTTTGAGTACAGTACTCAAGTAGTTCCAGTGAGTTTATCGGCATCGACTATGCTTCTCAAACTCAAAACATTACTCATAATATAATTAACAGAAATGATAATAGAATAACAATTAATAAATGCAATAAAGTTAATAAAACATGGACTTTTATTAAATTAACTATACTCCCACTGAATCAATGATCCCCAACATTGATTGAAAAATAAATTTTAAACATTTATCAGTGGACCAGGACCTGTTTGTTCAATTAGAACCTTGAGTTACTCAACAAGCCCTAATTGACATTCAGGTAGATACACTTATCAATCATATCTCCATGTGACTCCTTGATAATCAAGAAGATAACTACTTATCTTGTATATCTTATGTATTAACTTGACGTGCATCCAAAATCTTTTTCCTTGAGTTACTCAACAAAAAATAAATTTTAGTTAAATTCAACCCAATGTTCAGAGGCATCACATATCTCATAGTGAAGAACATTTCCAACGATCGAGAAGCTTTAAGTTACTTAACAAGTTGACTACGATTGTGGAAATCCAATTTTTCACCGTAACATGGGAAGGCATGGATAAATGTTTAATCATGAATTTAATATCATTTTTAAGGGGATCGGTCTCATCAATAATATAATGTATAACAATCAACATCAACCATGCAATCATCAAGCATAATAAAATCTAATGGATGATTATGGACGTATTTTTATCTAGTTTTCCCGAGCCAAGAGGAAAACTAGTTTGTCAATTCCTTAGGGACAATGTCTTCATCCTTTGTTGGTTAACTTTGGTGATCTCCATCTTCTACTCCAACTCTTATCCTATACTTGTTGGCAGATGTGCCAAAAATATAGACTTGCAGGTCCGGACTTAAATTAAAACTTAATTGGCACGTAGGCCCAAATTAATGATAGGCACGTAGGTCCCCAACTCAAATAACCATACATCCATCAGGTCCATAATCATCCGTTAATATCGAATATTAACTTACATATCAATTTCTAGATTTGGGTAATAATATTATTTGTCTAAACACTTTTACCAAATTAAGAAACGAACCAAAAAATATTAATCAATTAATCTATTAACTAATTAATAACTATCAATAAAATTCTATAATTAATCTAATTAATTATTTAATTTTATCACAAGGAGGGAATTTTACAAAATAACTCTTTATTTTGACAATCATGTCAAAATTTAATCAGTTAATCATATTAACTAATTAGTTGTATATTAACAAAATTTTGTGATTAATCTAATTAATCAATTAATTTTATAAACACGAGGGGGCTCAAAAAATAACTCCTCATTTTGTGGATTACTTTAAAATTTTATTTGTTAATCTCATTAACTAATCAATAAAATTTCATGACTAATCCAATTAATCAATTAATTTTACTAATATGAGGGGACGCACAAAATAACTCCTTATTTTGTTGACTATATTAAAATTAATTAGTTAATCATATTAACCAATCAATTCCATGATAATATATAATTAATCTCATTACTTATTTAATTTTATCATGAAGAGGAGATTCACAAAACAACTCTTTGTTTTATCAACAATATTAAAGTCAAACTTTAATACAACCATTTGTAGACAGAAGGGGTCAAAATTTTCAATTAAAAGTAAAATCACGTTTAAGCCAAAAATTCAACACACTCCAAATAGAATTTTGGCTCAAAACAGTTTTATGAAATCGAAATTTTGACCTAATTCTAAATTTTCAAAATTTTCAAACCCTTTTGAAAAACATACGACACAAAACTCCTCATAAATAAGGGATTTCCTTGCACTTTCACAAATTAATGGACCAACTTATAGGTAATAGAATTTCTGGGGGCTTCTTATGCAATTTCAAAATTTGCACAAGAGCCCCCATCCCCAAATCAGTCTTCTTCCCGTATGGGGCTAGGGGTCAAAACCCTAGCCCCCTCCCAACAACTGCTAGCACTGGTCACCAAGGTCGCAGGCGTTCCCAACCTTCATTGGGAACAATGACACCTAACAGCCTTGAATGGGTGCTTTCTTGTTCACGATGCCCTACCACATTCTTTCTTTGTCGCGTTTTCATGCTATAGTAATAGAGACCATTGATGCCGCCGAAACAATTTCTGGTTGCGGCTCATCTCGCCGCCAGGACTGCCATTTTTTTTGGTTCATCTCATGCATAGTAATTAGATTGAAAATATTCAATTTTGCAATAGCATGGTCACTAAATATTATTTCATAAATAATATTGAATAATTATCCAAATCAAATTGATATTATAGTGACAACAATTTCTAATTGAACAAGAATTTAACAAATCTCAACAAGAAAACGAGTTGGCTCTGAGACCACTGGTAGGAATTACTCAATAAATATGCACAACGGAAATATAAATAAGCAATTCCAAACCGAATCTGCTCGTTTCTTAGATGAGATCTATGACTAGAGATTATCAATATTGAAGCAGATTTAACAACGAATCTCACATTTGTTCTTTCTTCTCCATAGTAATCCAATCATCCGGCATCCAATAGTGATCCATACACTCATATCCTTCTTGAATCACAAATACTTCATAATGGGATACTCTCTCTAACCCTTAGTGCTAGCTGAGTATGTCGAGAACATTTAAAGACAATAAGTTAATGAGTTATGAGACAATAGTGAGTTATTTATAAGTTTCTAATAAAACTATTGGATTTGGGATTTCTTAAATCCCAAGATAACTTAACCCGGTCCAACTATTGGGCTTTGCACTCATTATAACAAACACTTTTGCTCTATGAGTTAGATATGATGAATATGAAAAGGGAAAATGATGACCGTTACATATTCAAGATTACATTGAAGCATGTATGGACATGGTTTTAGATGCTAGGATTTTAAGTTATTGAGTTTCACAAACTATTGCAGTAAGCCACCGCTGGAGGGCAATGAATGATATGGTTGATTGGTTGGTAGATATAGGAAATGATTACAACTAGTTGGCTCTCTATTATTCCACCAACCTTTGGGGGCTTCATTTGGGTATTATCAAAATCGATCAAGATTCTACCCCATATCTTCAATGAACTAGAAAGAGTTAGGGCCATCTAGTTTGCTTTGAATTTCCACATTGTAATGGAGTAGTACTCCATGCACTTATGCATAGATTTTAAGGTTCATTTTGATTGTAATAAAGCTTGAGATGTAGGGCTCATCACGTACGTCTATCTTTTGTAATTATTTCTTTCAAATTATCAATAAATTGTATCTCAAGTTTGGATTTTCGAGGCGAGGTATTGCTAAAAAAAGAGTTATTGAGTTTGATTTAAAGATTAAGTCAAGTTAGCCATATTATTCTCTATTTTGGTTTATTTATCTTATAGGATATAGGTGCTACTGTGGAAGATTTAAAAAAAAAAAATTAATTAGCTACATGAAGGTGTTGATGGATTGGTGAATTAGGTAAACTTGGATTGGGGATTTTGTATAGATATGGTTTCAATTGCAAGAGAGATTACAAATTTATTGGGTTATTGTAAGTTATGGCATTCAAATTTTATAATGGTAAACATTGCATGGTAAGAGAAGTATTAAAGATGTTAATTGAAGTATGAGGTTATTTTACTATTTCATTGGTTGAGACAGTTATAATGTTGACCAAAAAACTCTAGGGTTCCTTTCCTGGGGCACCAAGTAAACTATTTCGAATTTACTTGCCACCTTAAACTATTTAAAAAATATTTATTGACAATTCAGTTATCAACTCCAATTTATGAATTCTTTGAAATAACAGTTTGGCAATTGAAAATAACAATTTACCAATCAAGTTAATAAATCATGAAAAATGTCAGGAAAAAAGGAAAAAAAACTCAGGAAACAATGCCACGACATTATTCTTGGTCGCCGGTGACCAGATCTGGTTGCAACCATGATGAGATCGATCGGAACCAGTGGTGAACACTGGTTCCTATCGCACCTAGAACAATTAATCGATAAATGCTCATTCTGCCGCAACCAGAAGCAATGGTGGTATACGAGTGGTTCTTCTAACCGGACATCAATGATAGTGGCGGCGGTTGTGGGAGAAAAGAGGAGAAGAAACAGTGAAAGTAGGATTAGGATTTGAGTTTAGAGTATGAAGTATTTTTTTAACAATTTAAGAGGACAAGTATTTTATGAAATAGTTTAGTTTTTTAGACATTTTACATAATTTCCTCAAAATTCTATTTCTTTATCTCATGAGGTAACAAGGAAGTCTTGGTTGTATATTGGCCAAGCTAATGTATGTCATCTACTTTGTTAGTGGAAACTTTATTTATTTTTAAAGATACAGAATAACAAAATTAACACCAAATAATAAGTTAAAATTAAAATGCTTGTTCACATGGCATATATTTTAAATTTACAACGTTGAAGCGCAAATACGTACGTACTAATCATTAAATAATTTTGATGAAAACTATTAGATTATGATAGAATTAATTCTACAACATTATGCGTCAAAATCAAAATAGATAGAAATTTAATGTTAAAATTGTGCAATTTAAGAAAATGTAGGACTAATAACGAATGACTTGTATGGAGATGGAGTTCTGCGTGAAAAAATGATGAATTACGAGGTTTGAGCATAATTTTTGTACTTGTACTTAAATTGTTGATAAAGCTCATTTATCACATACAATCGTAATATTTTTCCATGGTTATATTATTTAAAAATTGCTTAAGTCCTTAATTGTGATTGTGTTTTGTATTTTATGGACCATGTGAAAGGTTGGATTAAAATAGAGTTAATTTACAAGTTTTTAGAAGAGAATGAAGTTAAGTGACAAATTAGCATAAGAGCCTCAAGCCCAAGGGGCGACCACGTCTTATCAATCCAAGTGATCCAAAGAAATGTAGGAATAAGACCCCTTTGAAGTGAAGAGATGGTGGACTGATAAAAGGCCCATTTAATTATTCCTACTCCAAAAATGATAGGAATATTTTATAGGGACCTCTGTTGCAATTAGTTTTTATTTTCTAGGAAAAATATTAGTTTTTTATTCGAATTAGGAAACTAAACTATTTCCCTTTTATTTTCTATTTTATTTTGGTGGACTATTTTGTTTCTTCAATTAATTACAATTGGATCTGGCCCAAGACAAGAAAGGGGGGAGAGTAATGTTTAATTTGGGAGAGAGATAGCATACTACACGTTTTCTCCTTTATCTTTTACTCCATGATTTTCTTCATCTTCTACATGGATAGCTAAATTTCTCTTCAATTCGAGGTTGACCGAAGATTGATTCAAGAACAAATCGTGAGATCTAATATATTCATTTTGAAAAACTAAGTTGTCTAATTAATTTGAATGTAAAGATTCAGATGTATTTGAAACCGTGTTTTGAAACCTAGATGCATTTAGCGTTGTATTATAGTTTTATACTCAGTCAGTCTGCAAGCTAATATAAACCAGATTAATCTGTGAATCTTAAATAACGTCATATGCGTCCAACTAAAGTGGCAGAAATTGTAAAACAGAATATAAGAGACAAAACATTGGATTTTAACGTGGAAAACCCTGCAGGGTGAAAAACCACGTGCTCGTCGCCTATGAGCAAAAACCATTCCACTAAGTGCCAAAGAGTTTAAATCTTACAATGAAGCTAAAGGCTTATTTACACACAAATAAAGCAACATCTAAGAATAAATAAATGCTCCATGTTTGATCTTTAGCATATAGTGTGAGCCAGCGTCCCGCTGCTCTCAATAGCTTCTCGTACTTCACAATCCCTCAAAAGATTTGCACTTCTGTGTCGATCTCTCCTCTTTGTGGGTTCTTCTATTAGTGTTTGGACTCCTCCCGGAGATTTTACCAATGAATCAATCAATGGTGGGTGTGCATAAACAAAATCAATCTTTTCTTGATAGTTTAATGCATGGGAGAAGCACGTCCCCTTTTTGTATACAGGAAGATGGAAGGGGTGAATTCGAATGCTATGCTCTTCGAAATTTTCTTGGTCAAAAATGTGTGCAATGCTTCCTTCAATGCAATGGGTATTTAATGTCATAAGAAAACTTTGTCAAGCAAAGAATTTCTCATTCCATTAACCACACGTGTCTTCTATGGAAAAAAACATTGGTATTATTAGAAGATAAATAATAAGGTAATGTAGGATAAATACAAATAAGGGAAATAAATAATGATGAATAATTCTCTTACCTTATCAAGAAAGATCACCTAGTTATACAAGGAATAAAACTCCTACCTTAAACTAGGTTCAATGAGTGTGAACATAATTTCGCTGGGCTAACCGTCCATTACCCTACTCATGTATTTAGGGTTCTAGAATATTTCTCAGTTGTTATCACATAAAATCACAAATTAAACCAATTGAAGATTATGTGACAAAATTGAAAGATAATTAAATTTAATAAATCCCAATGAAATAAATTTAATTATCATTAAGTGAAAAACAGAAATTGCCAACAAAAATAACTTTAATAGAAATAAAGTTAACAATCTCCCTCTTTGGCTTTTCCTATTTTTCCAAAACACAAGAACACAACTCTCAATCTTTTGCAAAACAATATGTGGTTGAAGTTTTAAAGGCCCAAAATGTTACCCATAAATGCTCCCCCTCGAGAAATGAGTAAAAACGAATGATGACAAATGGAATCATGCATAACAAGTGCACGAAAGATTGACAATAGAAATGGATCCACCTAGATGTCATAAACTTCACCAAGCAAAAGAGAGAAAGAGTTGGTTCGACTCCCTCAAAAAAAAGATGCTATCTCCACCTAGATGTCATAAACTTCAACAAGCAAAAGAGAGAGAGAGTTAGTTGGACTCCCTCAAAAAAGAAGATGCTACTCCACCTTTTTGGAACAATAGAGGAGCCAAATAGAACTAACTTCCATATCCGCGTCTCGTACCCTGCCTTAAAAAGTCATCAACCGTAACCAAATATCGAAGTGTTATGGGAAATAGGCAATATCGGGTTACAGATCAAAGTGAAAAATAGAGAATTCTAAACATACTGGAAATAAAGACCTTGATGGATCTGGAGAAAACAATTAGACCCCGTTCTCTACTCATTTTTACACATTTTTACGCATTTTTATACACAAATCTCGTGGGACCTACCTGTACTACACAAATCTCCACCATTCAATTCCACTTTTTCTCTCTCCTATATCACATCAAAACACATAAAAATGCATAAAAACACATACCCTAAAGCGCGCTTAGTTCCTAGATGTACTAGCCTCGGTCTTTCTCTTCTCAACAAAACAAGTTTCTCCCCCTAAATATGTGAGGTTGCTCTCCCAATATGGGAATCAAGTAACAACATGAGATTAAGGAGAAACAACATATAAGTAAATCAAAATGCATCCAATAACACCAAATGATCAAAGAATAAAGTGTGATAGATTTGTTTACTCCCCAAACACATTAGCGGCTCATGGGGATGCACAACACTATGTCTTCATCACCAGATTCATTTTGCTATTCTTTCTCTATATCAGATTCACAATCATCATCATCATGAGCATCATCAACCTCATGATTTACAACATCATTCACAACTTTCTCCCTCTCAACAGTAGAAATCCCTTTTTCAAATGGATTTTCTTTCATCAATTCATCAACAGCAACATTAGTAGCAACAGTAAGGCTACTAGAAATCCCAATATCATAAGCCACAAAATTTTTCCATGGAAACATCTTCTTCTACACAAGATTTTCAAGAAATTTTTCTAAAATCAATGACAGGTAAAAAGAGGTTTAGCCACATTACTGAAAATAGAAGATGAAATTGGACCCATAAGATAAAGTACCATGGTGACAGCCAGAGGTGGCATCAAGGTCGAGGTAGTGCCGACGACGGCTTGTGCAGGCGACGGTGGGTGGTCACTGGCGATGGTGATGGTAGAGGTGAAGCTCCTTCCAATTTTCTAGGTGAAGTCCTCAATTTCTTCCCTAGATCTAGTCTTTTAGTCATGGGTTTCTTCTTTGCCGTGGTGAATTTGAGTGGGTGTTGATAATTAGAGAGATTGGAGATGGTTGCTTTGTCACTTTTAGTGAGAAAAAGTGTAGAGATGAAGAAGAAGATGAATAGTGATAGGTAGGTGTATATGTGTGTTATGCGTGAGATGGGAAGAGGTTTTGGACCAATTTTGACTAAAATGCCGATAATCGCTCACCTTTTAGAATTTCATAAAGATGAAAATTCCAAATATGCTCAAATATGGAATCCATATGCGTGCCAAATTTTGTTTCCATTTGAATTGCAGTTGGTTAGTTTGAGAAAAATTAAAGAATTAAGGAAACAAAAGGTTACCAAAATTGGGGCCACAACTAAATAACTTTTCCTATAAGACAGGCACACTTTAGCCCACTGTATACTGTCTTAAAACAAAAATTCAAGAAAATTTAAAAATTCCCAAAATTTAGAGCTAGATGCATCTAGTACATTCAGATACATCTGAGTACTATCGGCTTCCATTTCGATAGATTCATCTGGGCAGTGTCAAGTCCACCACACACAAATACAAGTCAATTACCTGGGGGGATGTGTGTATGTGTGAATCAAACAACCGTTGGTCAATCATACATCACCATCAAGTGCCTTATGGTTGCCCTGACTTATTAGCTTTTCACTATAATGCACTAGCAGACAGTTCAAAATCGGTAGAAGTGCGAATTCTGAAGTCCGTCCAATAGAATTTTTTAATAAAATAGAATTGTCTTTTGGAGGTAGAAATAGTTATGTTCAATCCCCAGAAGTCATCTATTGCACTTCTCCCCCTCTTTCTTTGAATTTTAGCTCATTTTCTCTCTCTTTTTTAAAAATTTTGAAAAAGGGGTATGGACTTGTCTTGGATTGGTAGCTTTCTTTTCCACTAACCGTACCATTGTAAAATCGAACATCGTGCAATCCTAAGGAAGGGCAAGATTTTGAATGTAGGTCTACACTTTGATATAGACTCTCAATTAGAAGTAAAACCTTATAGAATTGACGGTAGTGACTTATTCCATTGGATTACCTGACTAAAGTGCTGTCAGATTAGTCTGAAGCCATGTTGACTGCGTACGCCAGATACATCTGCCCCAATGTCAGCTCCTGGCACTTAGATGCATCCTATAGTGACCAAATGATCTATAATCAGTAGTATCCATGAGAAATAGGAAAATCTATCTATATGCAAGCATAAAATGAAAAATAAATGCAGAAAAGTAAATTGCAAAACAAACGCAAATCGTTTTGTTGTTTTTTTCTTTTTTTTTTTTTGTTTGATATGAATGTAGGTCCTATTCAGGTAGAGGGGTTACTTCAATTTGTTTCCTTAAGGATTTCCAATTGGCAGTATCGAGGCCTTAGTGAACAAATCTGCAAGTTCAATCAGGGACATGTGCCACATGTTTCCTAATTCAGTAGCGTACTTTCTTCGCTTGATTTTCTGCTATTGTTTTGGTTCTATCCATCAAGATGCATTTTGGTCTTATCGTACTACGTCAGATTCATTTGTCAAGTGGCCCAAATGAGGATGGCACAATTCTTCAGTTTTGACACTAACCGAATTTCACATGATGGGACTATCAAGTGTGTAGCATTTTCCCTTTGACCGAACTCCCTTGAAAATGACACTTCCAATTGGGTCTGAGTTCTTGTCACAACTCAATACCTTGCAATAATCTTTAGAAAACATAGCAAGAGTGTTTTAATCACATAACTGAGGTACACTAATCAAATTTTCTTTAAGACCAGTCACATTAGCACATTAGTCAAAGTGGACAAACTTTCAATGTTGATAATACTTGATCCAACAATTTTACCTTTTTGGCCATCGCCAAAAGTAACAACACCTGTTTCAGCTTTCTCAAAGTGTTAGGGATCAAAGCACTAAAAGACAATTGAACTATATACCCTAGTGTTTCTTCTACGATAAAATCTCGGAGGACCTTGGTTGGCTACATGTCTTTTCTTATGAGTATTAACAAGATTCAAATACTCACGATAACTAAACACATCATGACCAAATTTGGACAGAAATTACAAAATCCCTGAGTGGCATATGCGTCCTATCTATTAAGAAGATGTTGGGGGTTTTCTACTCATCCGATTTTGGGCTTGAGCCCTTACATTTTAGACTGGAGCAGTTACTGGAAAATGTACAATATGTGTACTAGATGCATCTTGCTTATGACTGGAGGATGTAGATATGTCTAGATGAGGTCCGTTTCGTATTTCAGGCTTGGATCCTGATTCCTTCACAAACACACGATCGGTAGCTGGACTTTTACCTTTACCCTCATAGACAAGGTTGCTTTTGGAGCCTGCGGGCTTTCCATAGCTTAAGATCTCATCAAGACGGGAAGTTCTGAGTACTAAATTCTTGATTTTGTCATGTGCTTTTGCAAGTTCATCACTCAATCTACTTATTTCTGATGTTTCATAATTTTCGGATGCAGATGTATCTGGCTCACCCTCTTTGTTTGGATTCGATCACTATCTACAGCAGGTGGATCTTCTCTTCTGCTTTTTGGAGTTCTCTTTTCAGATCATCAGCATTTAATGCAGATGCATCTCCGTTGGTACTTGCAGAAGGCAAATTCACAGATTCAGTGTTAGATGAATGTAAAACAGTAAGGATGGTTACCTGATTGTCAGACGAGCTTTCGCCAGAATCGGATCTAGATGCATCTGTCTCATCTTCACTCCAAGTGATGTTCATCGCTTTCTTGCCTTTCTTTTTCAGCATGTTAGCACACTCAGGGGTGATGTGCCAATAATATTCACACTCTCTACATTGAATGCTGTTTTTACTTTTACTTCCGGAAGAATTTGAACTCTTCTTTGAATTGAAGTTGTTTCTCCTCTTAGATTGTTGTTGACCTTGACGTTGCTCGTGCGGTTTGGGATGTTTACCCTTTAGCTTACCTTTGAGGAATTCCTTGAATTGTTTTGTGAGGAGATCGATGTTTTCACCCTCATCAGAAATTCCAGTTCATCTGGCTCCTCGTTGTTTGCCTTGAATGTAATTCAGGCGTTTTGCTCTTGTTTGGTCGGGCAGATGCAACTCAAAGGCTATTAAAGAACCAACAAGTTCATCTACTCTCATGGTTGCAAGATTTTTACTTTCTCCAATAATGGTCACCTTTGCAAGAAAATGGTCTGGTAGGAATCTAAGGATCTTCTTCACAATCTCTTCATCGGTGTAGGTTTGATCGAGAGATTCTGCCGACTTTCTGAGATCACTTAACCTTGCATAGAAGCTCTTCAAGTCTTCACTCTCTTCCATGATGAGGTGATCAAATTCTTGGGTGATCATTTGTAGTTTTGAAGTTTTAACTACACTGGTGCCTTCATTTGCAACCTTTAGGGCATTCCAAGCTTCCTTAGCCATCCTCACTAAGGAGATCAGCTTGAATTGGCCTGCATCTACCTTTGAAACAATAGCATTGAGAGCTTTAGAATTAAAATAAGTTGTAGTACTTTTTGTATTAGTAAAAGTGCTTATAGGTTTAGCAATAGTAACACCATCAGCGGTGATAGTGGGTGTAGTGTAACCCTCAAGGGTAGTGGTCCAACAACGTTCGTCAATAGAATGAATGTAAATTTCAATCATGATTTTCCAATATGCATAGTTAGATCCATTAAGCAAAGGTGGCCTGAGAGGTGCAAGAGTGTCCATTTTAGACAACCGGATTCCACTTTTTAAAAGTGACCTCGCTCTGATACCAATTGAAATACTAAGTTGTCTAATTAATCTGAATGAAAAGATTCAGATGTATCTGAAACCGCATTTTGCAACCTAGATGTGTCTAGCGTTGTGTAACGGTTTTATACTTAGTCAGTATCCAAGTTAATATAAACCAGATTAATCTGTGAATGTAAAATAACGTCAGATGCATCTAAGTAAAGTGGCAGAAACTGTAAAACAGCAAATAAGAGAGAAAACACCGGATTTTAACATAGAAAACCCCGCAGGGTGAAAAACTACGTGCACGTCGCCTGCAAGTAAAAGCCATTCCACTAAGTACCAAAGAGTTTAAATCTTACAATAAAGCTAAATGCTTATTTACACATAAATAAAGCAACATCAAAGAATAAATAAACACTCCTTGTTTAATCCTTAGCATGTAGTGTGAGCCAGCGTCCTACTGCTCTCAGTAGCTTCTTGTACTTTGCAATCCTTCAACAGATCCGCACATCCCTTGTCAATCTCTCTTCGTTGTGGGTTCTTCTATTAGTGGTTGGACTCCTCCCGGAGATTTTACCAACAAATCAATCAATGGTGGGTATGCATAAACAAAATCAAGCTTTTCTTGATGCTTTAATGCGCGGGAGAAGCACGCCCCATTTTTGTATAAAGGACGATGGAAGGGGTGAATTCGAATGCTATGCTCTTCGAAATTTTCTTGGTCAAAAATGTGTGCAATGCTTCCTTCAATGTAATGGGTATTTAATGTCATAAGAAAACTTTGCTAGGCAAAGAATTTCTCATTCCATTAACCACACGTGTCCTATATGGAAACAAACACTGGTATTATTAGACGATAAATAATAAGGCAATGCAGGATAAATACAAATAATGGAAATAAATAATGATGAATAATCCTCTTACCTTATCAAAAAAGATCACCTAGTTATAAAAGGAGTAAAACTCCTACCTCAAACTAGGTTCAATGAATGTGGATACAATTTCGTTAGCCTAGCCATCCACTACTCTACTCGAGTATTTAGGGTTCTAGAATATTCCTTAATTGTTATCACATAAATCACAAATTAAACCGATTAAAGGTTAAGTGATAAAATTACGAGATAATTAAATCCAATAAATCCAATAAAATAAATTTAATTATCATTAAATGGAAAATAGAAATGGCCAACAAAAATAACTTTAATAAAAATAAAGTTAACACTTTTATTGTTCTTCTTTTATTTTCTCTATTTATATGTTTCTTGTGTTTGTTGGCATTGTTGATTTGATTAATTATAGAAAAGGGACAGTTGTTTAATTGCCAATTCACTGTACTGCATGTTAGAAATCTAGATCCGTAATTGTTTAGTATTTTTTATAATTGTGGCCAACAACATAATTGATTAGGTCAAAGTTCTCAATTTATGTTGTAGGAATATACAATCTAAGGTTAACAAATCATCGTATACTTTTGTTGGTTAGAATTGGTCGTCTATCTAGATTTTAATGCTGCCAATAAATTAAATCTTGAAGGCCATATTAGGGATGACAAAAAAACCCGTTAAAACCGAAAACCGTGGTTACCCGAACCGAATGGGGTGAAAAGAACCGAACCGATGGATCAATGGGGCAAATATGGTTTGCTATTTTCTTGACCCGAACAGGGGCGGATAGGTTATGGTTCGAGGAAAAAAAAATCGAACCGAACCGTTTACCCGCTAACATGGACGAAACTATAGGTGTAAGGTTGGACGTGTTGTCGCAGTATGCAAAAATTTATTTTATTTCCTTACTCGGTTTCAAAACAACAAATTAATGTAGAAGTGGTAAGTAAGAGTCGAACCCAAGAGGAACGATGCTTAATCTAGTTGATTTTATCAATTAATATAGAAAAAGGGGGGTTTTGTGATATTTGAACAAAAATAGAAAATCGAACGTCAAAATAAAAGATTGAAATAAAACAATTGTACAAAATATCTAGTTCTCGGGTTCGGTTGTGTCAACGACTTATATTTATCTTTCCCATGCAACGTGTTACTATTCCTTCTTTAATTTATCAACTCTCAATTAACCAAGAAGCTCTGATTAACGAATTCTTCCTTAAATGTATTAAATTAAAGTGAATTCTTTAACTTAACATCTAGCTATTGGATAACCCTAAATCAATTCTTAGGATTTAATGCAAAGCTAGTGTGAAATGAACGAGAAGAATGAGTTGAATTAGATGAATAATTTCACAAACTCGAATTAATACATCTAAGTTGATTTGTTAACAAATATGCACGATATTCATTTGCTACTTTGGATTGGAATCTAGTGATAATTACGCATCAAAAGTTCCAATCCTAGCAAGTAACTTGAATTTAAAGATTGATTGATTCAATTGGCCAAACTGAATGCAATAATCAAATAAACTACAAATCGGGTTTACAAGCATAACAAATCAAAAAATTGAAGTAGAGGAATAGATAAAATGTTACTAAAGAGTTAGAAAAGATAACCACATGTTAGTTGCACACAACGTCCCCCTCGAACTAGATAGAAAAGTCTAACTACTCATATTTATGGGGTTTCATACTTTTTAGCGAGTGTTCACTTTGTATCACCACCACTATATGATAGATTATACGCAAAATATAGAAAACAAGTAAATAAATGCTAAGAAATAAATAGAGAAATAAAAGGGAAAAGAGAAACTTATCGAAGAAATGATCCGCTAATCATATTCACGATAAGTATCATTGATCGATTGAAGCCTTTATTTCTTCCTTGAATATGAAAAACTAAGATCTTTCAAGCTAAAACTAAGAACAAATGAAGAAGAGAATTTTATTGAAGAGAAAGTTGGAGAGAACTACTAGCTAATTCTCTTCCACTAAGTTGTGCCTTTCCTTCCTTATAAATGCCTCTATTCATAGGCAAAATTTCACAAGAAAACATAATAAAAAATTGTACAACTACTCCATTATGATTCCACTAATTGGTAACCACCAAATCATGATCTTAAATTGCTCCATTAGTTCAAATATTGTATCATGGTATAGGTAAGCATCTTGGCTGAATTCTGCAATTGGAATTTCCTTTTTTTTTTTTGATATTTTAATAGAAAGTTATGAATTTTCTACCAAAACATGGCCAAAGAAATCCTCCATTCACATCACTCTCGGTCTTGCCCATTTTTGACCATGATATGATCCGAATCATTTGAAGAGGTCAACATCAAAGTTGTAGCCCTCTGAGTGTCCTTTCCAACAATATAAGGTGCAGGTCAATCCGAAATTTGTAGCAAAAGGTATGGTCAAATTACTAAACTGCGGCAGTAAATTCGAGCTGCTGATTTTTTACGCTTTGTCCTTTCTCTTCAAATTGCCATAACTTTCACTAGGAAACTCCGATTTGGGATCCGACAAAAATGTGGAAATCATCTTTTGATATTCTTTGATATTGGCACAAGAAAAATTGTAAAAATAACTTTTCATAAAATTGCATCGGAGACCCTCCATCTTTGAATTTGCTTGCAGTTCGGTCCCAAGTTCCGTTTTCATTCGATTTTCATCCATTTTGACTCCTTTTGATTCTTTGTGACCCTAAACACCACAATAAAGGAAAAACACATAAAAGGGAACATATAACACTAATAAAATACACAAATACATAAAATGGAAGAGTTATTTAAGTGCTTTTCGAGCACTTATCAAAGGTCATAATAATTACTAAATCGGGCAATTATATTCACAAGTTGATAGTTAGTCGAGTTGGCTAGTAGTGGTGTCTTGCAATCTAGATGCCCGAGTTCGAACCCTCCTCCATGCACTTGGTTTAATTATATAGAATAAAAAAAAGGTTTCGAAAATGGTTCGGAATCCCGAACCGAACCAAAAATCGAACCGAACCGAAACACCAACGGTTCGGTTCGGTTATGGTTACAGTTAAAGACCGCCGGTTCGGTTCGCAGTTCGAGCCGAACCATCCCCGAACCCACCCATTGCCAACCTTGGTCGTACCTAGGGTTGTTTATTGATCAGGGAAATAATCAATGGTCGTACCTTGGTTATCAAATAAGAAGGAGAGATAGGTTGTTACATCGTACCAACAACCATAACCAGTTTAGGGAATTAATTAGAAGAATTATCGTTGAATCTTTAATCAATTTGAGTGAATTAATTGGAGATTAGACCTTGGATTGGATATTTGCCTTAAGTGACTGTAGTTTAATCTATATTTCATTACTGCCATTGTATTTGTTTCAGTTTTGTGAATCTCATTCATCAAAACCCTTCAATTTTATTTTATTTGGTCTTGTTTCTAAAAGAATAAATCTAACCAATCTCTATGGATATGCCGCTGCTCATTGCTACTACAAGCTATATATTTTAGCAAGTTAATTATTATTTCTTGGATTCAACACCCACCGAATTTTTGACGCAGTTGCTGGGGATTGGTGTCAATTAGATTTATTCCTTTTTTTATTTGATGCTTCGTTCTTCTAGTGCAGGTGTACTTCAATCTGATCCTGGGATTGAGAATATAGCTTGAAGATTGAGGAAAGAAGCTAAACTAAGAAAACAAGCAACTTCGTCCCCCGAATCGGACACAAAAGTTGATTTATCAGGCTCATCTTCTAGTGATTTTGAACCAGAGCAAGAAATGGATGATGCAGAAAGAACTCTATAGGAACTGGCTATGGCGAATGTGGAGCAACAATCCCTGTGCATTCAATACCAAGCTCTAGAAGGACTTTGAGTTGAAATGTGGTTTTTTTCACTCACTTCCAAAATTTGATGGACTAGAGAACGAAGATCCTCACAAGCACCTTGAAGAATTCCACGTGGTGTGCTCAACCATGAAACCCCAAGGAATGACTGAAGAGAAAATCAAGCTTCGTGCTTTCCCATTTTCACTTGCCGATAGAGCGAAAGACTTGCTATTTTATTTACCTTCAGGCTCTATAACAATGTGGACAGGGATGGTGAGATTATTTCCAGTGTTTAGAAAATCGGACTGGACCGGCCGGTTCAACCGTGAACCGGTCCAAAAACCGGTCCGGTTATGCCTTAAAACCGGGTATCAGAAAACCGGTCAACCGACCGGTTCAACCGGTTGAATCGGTGTTGAACCGGCGGTTCAAACAGGTTGAACCGATTTTTCTAAATGTTTTAAAATTATTTTTATAAATTTATTAGTTTTAATTTATTTTTTATATTTTTTAATTAAAAACGGTTCGACCGGTTCTACCCGGTTCGACTGTTTGACCCTTGAACCGTTGGCTTCTCCGGTTCACTGACTAGTTCGGTTTTCTAAACATTGATTATTTCTTGATAAATCTTTCCCACCTTCACGACTGGAAGCATTAGAAAAGATATTTGTAGAGTCTAACAGAAGGATATTGAGACTCTTCATGAGTATTAGGAAAGTTTCAAACAGCTTTGTGCAAGTTATACTCAACATTGGATATTCGGCCAACTTCTCATCCAATATTTTTATGAAGGATTGTTACCCATGGAGAGAAGGATGATGGATACAACTAGCGGAGGAGCTGTAGTGAACAAAACCCCCATTATCGCTAGGGAATTGTTCACAAACATGGCAGCCAATTAACAGCAATTTGGCAAGACATGACACCCGAAGGGTGAATGAGGTAAATGTATCTTCACTTGAATCCCGAATAGATAATCTAACATTTGTGGCTCAACAATTGGCTGTAGGGAACACACAATAAGCAAAAGCTTATGGGATTTGTGCTGCCATAAATCATCCAACCGATGCATGCCCTATGCTTCAAGAAGATCCTTTTGAGCAAGCCAATTCAATTGGAAGATTTCCAAGTCCACCATAAAGGAAATACGATCCTTGTTCAAACACATACAACCAAATATAGAGGGATCATCCTAACTTTAGATATAGGCCAAAACTTTAGATATAGGCCACCCCAGTACTAGCAATACTGGCTTAATCCTCAACCACAGCCTTCTTCGTATTCATGTATGTCTCTAGAAGAAATTGTTAAATCACTTGCAACTAACACAACAATTTCAATAGGAGACAAGAACTAGCATCAAGAACTTGGAGAACCAATTGACTCAACTGGCATCTACCACGAATAAGACAAAATCTCAAGGTAAATTGCCTTCGCATACTGTTGTAAGTCCAAGGCAAAATGCTAGTGCAATTACTTTGAGAAGTGGAAAGGAGTTGAAAGAACCGACCAAAGTGAAACAAGAGAACTCGAAGGAAGAAGCTGAAAAGGAAGTTACCCATCAAGGTAACCAACCTAAAGAGCTCAATAAAAGCCAACCAAAAGTGTTAGCGGATTGGTACGAATAATTTTACCCTTACGAAATGTAGAGGACAAGTGGACCTGTAAAGAAATAGTTAACCATTACGCTATTTAATTCTCACAATTTAAATTTATATTTATTACGATAATTTTCATATGGTAGGTTCTACCACCCACTGAAATTTAAATTTATATTTATTACGATAGTTTTTAGTATGGTAGGTTCTACCACTTATTGGAATTTAAATTCATTATGATAATTAATTTCCATATGGTAGGTACTACCACCTATTGGAGAGAATTTAATTTCTATATTTTACATTTATGCACTTTTAAATATTATAGTACCTCCTATGAGGTAGGTTACGTCACCTATTGGGGACGAGTTAATTATTCTATAATTTATATCTTGATATCATCAATGTGGTTGGATTAAACCCCACTATTGGTACTAAATAAAAGTAACCGAGTTATATATATTCAATAAGAATGTCATATTGATATTAACGAAAGGATTTGAGCAAGTGAAGCCGGAATTTACCGCTATATGTGTTGATAAAATAAAATTGCTCAAAAAATCTCATGGTCATGAAAGTGAAAGAAAATATACTATGGTGAAAAATCTCATTATAAGATTAGTATATTGTGATATATCGATATAGTGAGAAATGCTCTCAAAGGCAGTTGATAAAGAAAAGTTTGTTCTCCACATTTATTGTATATTACTGGAGACATCGAGCAAGTGATACTAGAAGTTACGACCAAATAGTTCAATGAAAGAAAATTGCTCAATAAACTTCTTGATGATGAATTAAAGAAATAGATAGCATGGACGAACCGTATTAGTACTAAAATAATCTTATTGGTACTATGAGATCGTATTGACATAACAAGAAATTGCTATTGAAAAGGCACATATCGCAGATGTTATATTGGTGGAATAATAGATTTTTGTACTTGAATAATGCCAACATGATTTCACCATTGGTGCCTCGAAAGAAGAACAAAATAATTAAAGTGGAACATATTAAGAATATCAAAGGTGGCAATAAATATTCGAAAATACAGAAATACGAAAAGAAAATACATACTAAACTCATAAAGGAAGGATGCGTCTCGAGAATATAAATACTCCGAACTCTGTTATCCCTAGCATCCGAGTTCATAATGAGAGATCCAAAGGATCCAAATTTCTCTTTTTCGCTTGACACCGACGGGCTTGGGTTTCCACAGACTCTTGAATATATGATTGAATCTTTATGAGTAGCTCAGCAACCGTATTGGCGAAACTAAGTGTTTTTCTCGCTGAATGAGAAATAAATTTATGTTCTACAATCCGAATAGAAATGCTAGCAAGCCATCAAAGAAATAGTTAATATTTAACAAACCTATGGGTTTGGTATGAAAGTTCCGTGGTGTGATTGTCGCAGTACACCAAAATTTATTTTATTTCCTTACTCGATTTCAAAACTATAAATTAATATGGAAGTGGCAAGTAAGGGTTGAATCCAAAAGGAACGGTGTTTAATCTAGTTATTTTTATCAATTAATATAGAAGGGGGTTTTTGTGAAGTGTGAATGAAATTCGAAAACAAAATGACAAAAAAAGAGATGAAATGAAACAATTGAAGACATATCTAGTTCTCGGGTTCGGTTGTGTCAATAACTTGTGTTAATCTTTCACATGCAATGTGTTACTATTCTTTCTCTAATTTATCAACTCCAATTAATCAAGACGATTTGATTAATAAATTCTTCCTTAAGTGTATTAAATTAAATTGAGTTTTTTAACTTAACATCTAACTATTGGATAATTCTAAACAAGTTCTTAATATTTAATGCAATGCTAGTGTAAAATGAACGATAAGAATGAATTGAATTAGATGAATAATTTCACAAACTCGAATTAATACATCTAACTTGATTTGTTAACAAATATGCACGATATTCATTTGCCACTTTGGATTGGAAGCTAATGATAATTATGGATCAAAATTTTCAATCTTAGCATATAACTTGAATTTAAAGATTAATTGATTCAATTTGCCAAAGTGAATATAATAATCATCTAAACTCAAAAATGGGTTTAAAAGTATAACAGATCAACAAATTGAAGTAGAGTAATAAATAAAATGTTACTAAAGAGTTAGTAAAGATAACAACATATTAATTAAACATAAGGTCCCACTCAAACCAGATAGAGAAGTCTAACTACTCATATTTGCGGGTTTCATACTTTTTAGCGAGTGTTCGCCTTGTATTACCACTGCGATATGATAGATTACACTTTACTATCACAAGTAATGCACAAAAATAATAGAAAACAAGTAAATTAATGCTAAGAAATAAATAGAGAAATTTGATCACTCATATACGCGGGTTAAATACTTTTTAGTGACATAATCACCTTGTATCACCTCTCTGCAATATATCAAATTATCTTTTTCAAACATGAAAAATGCAAGAAAGAGAGAAACTGGCGAAGAAAAGTTCCGCTAATCATATTCACGGCCGAAGTATCGTTGATCGATTATTAGTTATCTAATTTAGGTTTTTGCTTCCGCTGGAATATGAGAAATTAAGAGCTTTCAGATTAGAACTAAGAACAAATGAAGAAGAGAATTTCATTGAAAAGAAAGTTGGAGAGAATCACTAGCTAATTCTCTCTACAAAGTTGTGCATTTTAGACTTGGAAATGCCTCTATTTATAGGCAAAATATTACAACAAAAAATATTAAAAAATTATAAAAGTGACCTACAATGAGTCTATTATGGTGTACAAGAGTTGTATTATTTCAAAGGAGTCAAAATTGGCCAAAAACCTCACTAAACTCTAAGTTGTACAAGTGTAGATGCAAATGGGTGCAAGCTGCCAAAGTTTCATCCACATACAGTTTGGTCCCCAACAATTTTAAAAATTGACGCTTTTATTCATTTTCTTCAAATGGTCATAACTTTCACTAGCAAACTCCGATCTAGGAATCCGAAAAAGTATGAGAATCCTCTTTTAATGTTCTTTCATATTAGGACAAAAAAATTGTAAAAACAACTTTTCATAAAATTACATCAGAGGCCCTCCATCTTTGATTCGCTTGCATTTTGGTCCCGAATTTTGGTTTTGCTCTCTTTTCATCAATTTTGACTTTTTTTATTCTTTGTGACTCTAAACACAATAATAAATCAAAAACACATAAAAATGAACATATAACACTAATAAAATGCTCAAATACGTAGAATAAAAGAGTTATTTAAGTGTTTTTCTAGCACCTATCATTCCACTATGCTCATGACGCTATATTAAATATTTCCTCCAGTGTGCTACAGCCACTTAAAAGGACAATAAAAGCATCAATAATGTTCATCATGCACATAATGCAGTTGTGAATAGATTGTGTGTGTAGCACCAGTTCAGTTGAACCCATAACAGTACTAGCTCCAATTCGATCACTAGCTCCAAGTCGATGAAAAGCTATTACACTTGACACCCTTATCCCCCATAATCGTGTGGCCATTGTACAACTCCTTAAAACTTGTTGTTGGTTGTTCCATACAGACATATTGATATTTTGTCTCACTAACTCTCTTACAAGTTGATTTGCCATATCTATATAGTGGATATGATCTACCAGTCTAGACCCATCTTGTCTCACTAAAATCTCCATATCCATCTCCACCTCCATCTTTCTCTTTGCACTAAACTTTCAACGTATGAATAAGAGATACATGAATCTCTCTATTTAATGGTAAATTTTCAAACCAATGAGTGATTTTACTATTTACTTTTTGACAATATGAAAAAAGGGAACTGCAGAAAAATTTAAGTGAAATGAGATACACCTGCCGGTAATTTAAAAAAAATTCAAAAATCGAAAAACAATATTTAGAACTATAAGAAACACATTGATCTTCACCAATTTACCTTGCATGAATGTGGGAAAGTCATAATACTAAATTTTTCTACTAAATTTACAAATAGGATTTTTTAAAGTAAGTGTTTCGAGACTATAACGTGCTTGTTCATCTTTGAATTTGGCCCATAAGGCCATAAGTTTACGAGACTATGGGCGTGTTGTCGCAGTACGCCAAAATTTATTTTATTTCCTTACTCGGTTTCAAAAGTACAAATTAATGTAGAAATGGTAAGTAAGGGTCGAACCCAAGAGGAACGGTGTTTAATCTAGTTGTTCTTATCAATTAATCTAGAAATGGGGGTTTTGTGAAATTGGATGAAATTTGAAAATAAAATGACAAAATAAAAGAGATGAAAATGAAACAATTGAAGATATATATAGTTTTCGGGTTCGGTTGTGTTAACATCTTTTGTTTATCTTTCCCATGCAACGTTTACTATCCCTTCTTCAATTTATCAACTCCAATTAATCAATACGATCTGATTAAAGAATTCTTCCTTAGGTGTATTAAATTAAAGTGAGTTCTTTAACTTAACGTCTAGCTATTGGATAATCCTAAACAAGTTCTTAGGATTTAATGCAATGCTAGTGTGAAATGAACAAGAAGAATGAGTTGAATTAGATGATCAATTTCACAAACTTGAACTAATACATCTAAGTTGATTTATTAACAAATATGCACGATATTCGTTTGCTACTGTGGATTGGAATCTAGTGACAATTACAGATCAAAAGTTCCAATCATAGCACATAACTTGAACTTAAAGATTAATTGATTCAATTGGCCAAAGTGAATGCAATAATCACATAAATTCAAAACGGGTCTAAAAACATAACAAATCAACAAATTGAAGTAGAGGAATAGATAAAACGTTAGCAAAGAGTTAGAAAAGATAACAACATAATAATTGAACACAACGTCCCCCTCGAACTAGATAGAGAAGTCTAACTACTCATATTTGCGGGGTTTCATACTTTTTAGCGAGTGTTCGTTTTGTATCACCACCACTATATGATAGATTATACGCAAAATATAGAAAACAAGTAAATAAATGCTAAGAAATAAATAGAGAAATAAAAGAGAAAAGAAAAACTTATCGAAGAAATGATCCGCTAATCATATTCACAGCCGAAGTATCATTGATCGATTGAAGCCTTTATTTCTTCCGCCGGAATATGAAAAACTAAGATCTTTCAAGCTAAAACTAAGAACAAATGAAGAAGAGAATTTTATTGAAGAGAAAGTTGGAGAGAACTACTAGCTAATTCTCTTCCACTAAGTTGTGCATTTCCTTCCTTACAAATGCCTCTATTTATAGGCAAAATTTTACAAGAAAACATAATAAAAAATTGTACAACTACTCCATTATGATTCCACTAATTGGTAACCACCAAATCATGATCTTAAATTGATCCATCAGTTCAAATATTGTATCATGGCATAGGTAAGCATCTTGGCTGAATTGTGCAATTGGAATTTCCTTTTTCTTGATATTTTAATAGAAAGTTATGAATTTTCTACCAAAACATGGTCCAAGAAATCCTCCATTCACATGACTCTCGGTTTTGCCCATTTTTGACCAGGATATGATCCGAATCATTTGAAGAGGTCAACATCAAAGTTGTAGCCCTCTGCGTGTCCTTTCCAACAATATAAAGTGCAGGTCAATCCGAATTTTTTAGCAAAAGTTATGGTGAAATTACTGAACTGCGGCAGTAAATTCGAGCTGCTGATTTTTTACGCTTTGTCCTTTCTCTTCAAATGGCCATAACTTTCACTAGGAAACTCCGATTTGGGATCCGACAAAAATGTGGAAATCCTCTTTTGATATTCTTTGATATTAGCACAAGAAAAATTGTAAAAACAACTTTTCATAAAATTGCATCGGAGGCCTTCCATCTTTGAATTTGCTTGCATTTCGGTCCCACGTTCCATTTTCATTCGATTTTCATCCATTTTGACTCCTTTTGATTCTTTGTGACCCTAAACACCACAATAAAGGAAAAACACATAAAACAGAACATATAACACTAATAAAATACACAAATACATAAAATAGAAGAGTTATTTAAGTGCTTTTCGAGCACTTATCAGACTATAACGTGCTTGTTCATCTCTACTAGGATGTGTCTCCAGAGCCTGTTGGATATCATCCAAAGACTCCTTACTCAATCCATCTTTTATGAATCCTATTTTATCTTCTCGGTTTCTAGACAAGTACCCCACAGATTTATATCGAGTGTCACATATCCACCGAGCACATTTGTAGCATCATCCTAACCTTTTTACTCTCCGTTTCTTTAAAAACTACTTTTACCCATACCAGACATGTATTTAGAAGGAATTGAAACCTTACTAGATAATCGAACCCGTGCATCAATCAACCATCTGATATCTTGTGGGATACCCTTATTCATTAGCATCCTCAACCTTTCGAGTCTATCTCGATAAATTCTTTTTAGGATTTTGATCGGTAGTGATGGATAATATTTACGAAGATTTGAGAGCACATGATCCATTATAATGTACGGACCTTTGTTAAGGTGAATATTATAAGTGTCCGGGTGATTTATCAACACATATGAGGTACGACTCCGCGTTTGACCAGTACCATGACATGAAACATAGAGGCTAAGATTCCACGATTGAACAATAATACGTAATAATGCCGCCGAAAGTTGATGGGATATGTCGATGAGGTATGCATGTGATGAAAGTAATAAATTATATTGAGCTCTATATAGATCTCAGTTCAATTGATGTAAATAATTTATTGAAATCGAGAACCGCAAGAATTGTTTAATGATTGTTCTCGATAAATGATGAAATCATTAGTAGCCAATGTTGGAAATAAATTCCAAATATATCTTGAACATATATAAGGGATGAGCTTTATGGGCCCACTCACCCTTCATGTGGACTACTAGATAACATGATATAGATCCACTATGTAATTACATGTGTATATCGAAACTGAAAAATTTACGAGATGAGTTGCTCACGATATGAGCATGAGTTCCAGATCTAATAATAAAGCTAATAAATGTATATCTCAATAATTTGAATAAATCTCTGAATGATTGGATATGCCCATACAAATGAGATATAATTGACAAATTATTTGAAATCCTCCAATCAATTTGTCAATATCAAGAACAAAATATAGGCTAAATAAATACCCCCATTAAGACTAAATAATGATAATATATATCATGAAAATCATACAAATTGTATGAATTTGGTTCTTAGCATGAGGGGGAGTATCAATAGTTAGAAATGATATATGAAATGTATCATAATTGAAATATAAATTTGAAATTTAAGGATGCATGAAAGACTATAATGATCTCATATACTAGCTATATATGTTTTAATAAATTAGCAAGCTCGAAGTGTTGATATTATTTAAATAAAAGTTCCCCAAATATGTATATCAAAGCAAATGATAAAAGATGGCTTTAATAAAGGAGGCAAACACTCTTAAGAGTATATAGACTCAAGTATATTATCTAATCCTAAAAGAAGATTGATAATAAGATATCTAGATAAGTTATATTGTTATGGTGAAAGAAATAAAATTGAAAAACGTCGACACATTATGAAAATGTAGCGCTACATACGATCAATGATAATGAAGATATTGAAATATGTCGAAGAATACCAACATTGAAATATATACCATTATAACAAAAGTATTAATATACCGGCTTAATAAGAAAAATGAGGATTGAACTCTTGAAAAGATTATAGATAACAATACAATGATATTGTTGTAAAAGAAAATTCGTACGTTGTACACTTTTCCTCCGTTGAGATTTTTATCCCAAAGGATTTTTCCTAAACAAGGTTTTTAATGAGGCAGCATAAATTAATAGAAAATCTCAAGAAGAGATTCGGGTATATATATATATATATATATCTCAACCAGTGAGAATGTGAGATCGAGATTGTCGATTGCAAATAAGCATTGAATATGACACAGTGATAAATATGATAGTTATATAAATACCTTAAGGATTTTCTTACGCTTGGATACTTGTATAAAATATGCGTTGCACTCTTTTTTTCCTTGACTAAGATTTTATCCCCTGGATTTTTCTAAAAAGGTTTTGAACGAGGCAACCTTTATGGCGTAGCCACATGAATAATGTACTCTTTTTCCTTCATTAGGATTTTTCCCACTGGGTTTTTGCTAATAAGGTTTAACGATGCATATTCATGATATATCGAGGACTACATGAGAAATCAAATAAATGAATCTATTGGATCAGTCTATAAATAAAACATTACTTGAAGTCAGATGATGACCTTAAAATCTATCATTGGAAGTGAGTACATCAGTCCTCAAAAATACGAAATAGGATGGAGTAGTTGTACTCTTTTTCATTCGATCAAGTTTTGCCCTATTGAGTTTTCTTGATGAGGTATTAACGAAACAGCACATGAGTACTCCTATAAAAATGATTATCATCAGGGAGAGTAACTTATTCTTTTCTCTTCACTCTAGTTTTGTTCTACAAGGTTTTTGCCGAAGCAGTTTATATTCACTCAAGCTCTCCTACAATCAATTTGGAAGTTTTTCGTCTATTGGATTTTTCTCCAAACAAGATTAAACGACAATTGTGTAAATAGTCATTCAAGGAGGAATGTTGTAAAAGATAAAGGAAAATGATAAAAGTAGGAAAAGTAAGAGATAATAGCATCGAAAAGTGTTTTAATAGAAATGATTATGTTTTATTATTTGAATGACTATTATATACCAGATCAATATTTGCAATACGATGTGTCCCAATGTTTTTTCTATAAATGGGGGCAATTTGTAATAAATTCAATAACGAGAATTGAAATGAAATATCTCTTGTTTACAACAGTTCATACATTTTTTTTTTCACGAAATGCTATTCATTGGATGTAAAAGATGTAAGATAAAGAAATCTATTGATGTCATGTCCACGTGTATGTGAATAGTGAGTTTGGGTAAGCTTCTTTTTAGTTAAGAAAATTAATTTTTAAAATGAATAGTGAGAGAATTACGTGACATGTGAATATGTGAATTGGGGATGATGTAGAGGAGACAGATAGAGAAGATGATTATTTTAAATTTTAATTGAACATGAATGGAAAAAGATGTAGAGAAAAAAGAGTGGGAAAGAAACTAAGAAAAGAGAGAGAGAGAGAGAGAGAGAGACAAAAATAAATTCAAAAATAATAATACAATAGTAGTTGAACTTATGTATTTGAATGTATACATGGCACGTGAAGCGAAAAAGAAAAATTGAGGTCCATGTGGGGTCTACATATTTTTTTTGTATCTTTCTTTCTTAACAATAATCAAGATTGATAGAATGTGTCTTAGTAAGGCTGTAAATTTAGATCGCCAAACCATCAAACCAAACCAAATCGAACTCGCAATTTTGAAATTGTTGGTTTAGGTCCATGTGGACTCGTCAATGATTTGGTTTGACCTAAATCAAACCGCTTTAAAATGGTATGGCTTTGGTTTCAAACATTCCAACCCACTTGAAATAACCAACCCGCTGAGCTAAAAAATGACTAATTTTGCAAACCATTCTCTCGTATCCAATTTTCAAATGACTTAGTTAAACCCACAACCCAACAAAATTAAATTAAGTATTATCCTGATTTCCACTAAACCCACCAATTATGGTTTCACTATTGATTGCTCTCATCCTAACTTCTACCCTTGCCATTCCATTTTGAAAAGCATGTTTTCCATTTTGGGGTCTATCCAAAATTATAAGCAAATTTTCATAGTGAAAATCTAATTTATATTTTACTTTACTTAAATATCCCTATTTATTAGATAGTTTGTTAGTATATTTATTTATGGAGATGACATTTTAGAAAGATTGTAGAAAAAGTTTATATTTCCAATTGTAATAATCGTGTCTTATTGATTTGTGTGAAGAAAGCAAACATGCCTATCAAATGGAATGGAGGGAGTAATCATTATTTCATCGATTCATATCCATTATTTCATCGATTCATGTGCAAAGAGATGAACAATTGTTTATCTAAAAGTTACAGTATAGAACAAGTGAGCTTTGTTTAATTTTGAAACCACATATTCTCATGCAGTAAGATTAAACGTTTCATATATATATATATATATATATATATATATATATATATATATATATATAGTGCATAAATTGATTTACATTGCTCTTAATTACTAGAAAAGTTTGTTAAAATTATTTTATTTTTATAATTATAAGAAAATTTATACAAATTTAGCCAATTAAAATTTTATTTTGTCGTGCATGTCACTAATATTTTAATGTGTATTCAACTATTGTCTATATTTTAATTCAAAAATTTAGACGAACATTTATTGTTTGAGTGTACTAATTTTATTCCATTGACAAACCGTGCCAAACCCCAAACATATGGTTTGGCTTGGTATGTAAAATTTTCAAATAGCTTTAAATGGTTTTGGTTTGAAATTTCATTAACAACCGTTCGAACCAAACCATTTACACCCCTATGCATTAGAGCATCTCCAATGCATGAATGTGGATTGGAGATAATGTGGAGGAAAATGGATAGAGAAAAAATAATTATTTTAATTGAAAATGAATAGAAAGAAGTATAGGAAAAAAGAGTGGGAAAAGTGGAAAGGAGGAGAGCCATAAAAATAAATTCGAAAATAATAATAATAAAATAATAGTAAAGGTTGTGTAGATGAATGTGTGATTTTGGACATGACATGAGAAGTAATGAAGAAAAAGTTTGGAAAAAGTGTAGTATATGAGTGAAAAATGATTTAAAAATGAGAAAAATAGGGAAACGTATACGTCCCACACAAATTTTTGTGCATTTCTCTCTCATGGATGGACATTGTGAATAGAAATGTGTATTGGAGTTGTTCTAATGATATGAGATGTGTATTTAATATTGAAATAATTTTGACTACTAGTAGAAATTATGACAATCCTACAAAGTTTTGCGATGAGATTAAAATATCAAATATCCATCCGTTTTCAACAAAATTCACAATCACAAAAATCCTCCACAAAATGTTCAAAATTCCTGCAATTTTTTTTACTGTAATCTACCAAAATTAAATGGTCGAATTCACGGTATACTAGTTTTTAAGTGGTTAATTATGCAATTTGCCACTAAAGTTTTAGTGAAATTTCAAACATGTCACTAAAGTTAAAAAATTATGTGACATACCATTAAAGTTTCTAATACTTACACCACATGCCATTTTATTAACTTGTTGAATGGAAATTGATGATGTGAATGTGACCGTTAAATTGCAAACTAAACATCCACCAGTAGCGACACTAGGTCAAAGTGGCATGAATGTTATGTTAAGAAGCCTGAAAGCTTATTTGGGAGAAAAAATGTGAGAAGATGTGGGTGAGGCCGCCCACGCGTATCGGCTGTAGTGGGTTGTGGTAGTGGGAGAAATCTTTGGGAGAATATTTGGGAATATAACATTTTCGGTCCGTGGCATCACATGGATCAAATTTTGATAGCTAATTATTTAATCGGTATCTTTAATCGAGACAACAAGTTTGTCTCAATTTGGACAATAAATTAAATTAGGTGCCAAAATTGTATAATTGGGTGCAGGCTAGAGATGTATGGTGGCTTTGAGTGGATGTTAGTCGGCAATTTAATATCTAGATGATTAACTTTTATCAAGCAAGCTAACAGAGTGGCATATCGCATAATTTTTAAACTTTAGCGGTATGTTTGAAATTTTATTGAAACTTGCATAATTAACCTCTTTAAATAGAAAAACTTCAAAACGAACAAAGGCCAAACCAACAATACTTGGGTTTTCTCGCGGTCACATTTCCGAAACAAGATTCAAATCAATAAGAATTATCTACATTCATAACACTGTAGATGCTTCTACAAATTGTAGAAGTGCCAAGCAAACAACGGATACCATGTCAGCAACACAAGTAAATTGCTGTCCATATTTCATTTTGCTCTGTTCTGTATATATTCTGTATGGAAGATTTGCAGAGACAATGGCGGAGACGGGGAAAATCAAAAGCCATATGCACAATCAATCAACTTAGGGCCACAGCAGTACCTGCCTAACTTTGGTACGCAAATTCTTTGCCTTCATTCTTCAAATGATGCAACTCTTACTGTGGTTAAGTATATACATTTACACATTTCGCCCTAAATTCTATGCACGCACCGGCATTTTGTGACTGCGATTTAGTGATCTGAAAAGCTTCAATTTAGGGAATTTTGATGATTTATTGATCATCTGAGTTGCTCTCGATTCAGAAATTAGGCGTGCATTCGTTTCTATTGTATGCTTCTCAATGGTTTTGTTTTGTTCTTTGCATATTTATACGAATTATTAAAGTTACTATACGGTAAATTGAAAAATTACATACATTTAAGTTGTTAATGTGGTTCACTGGTTTGTGTATTTAACTATAGAATTTTTGGCGATGTCCTTTTTTCCTGAAATTGGAGGCTGATGTGTTGGAAAAATGTTTTACTGATGCTTATTGGATATCACAGAAGAATTGGTTTTCAGAATCAGTTAAATTTGTGTACTACAATATTTCGATCTTCAAAATCTAAATATTACCAATGCCATATTGTCAAATGATATCTCAAAAAACAAAAAAATCTAAATTTTTTAGAAATAATGTGAGAGTGCAGATTATATTGGTCCATAGAAGGCTTAAATTGTATATAATGTGTCACAGGACTAAGAACTACAAGCCATCATGACAGAAAACATTGAAACTGAAGATCGACTAGATCTTGAATATGACAGCTTTAGCGAAGAAGATTATGTCGAGGATTCCATGGTAGATGAAGAAGCCGAAGAAGGTGTCGAGGAAAATAGTGGAGAAGAGGTAGACAAATCTAATAGTAGGAATGAGAGTGTGGAATATGAAGAGACGCCTCGCACTTCAATTAAAGAAGATGAAAAAGAGAAGTATGATCAACTTCTTGCTCGTCCTCCTCATGGTTCCGAAGTTTTCATTGGTGGGCTTTCTGGAGATACTTCAGAAGAAGACCTAAGGGAGATATGCAAACACTTTGGTCAAATATTTGAGGTTGGTATTTGCTTAAGGTGAAAAAAAAATTCTGCAAATAATCATAGCAACATTTTGAAAGCTTGTGGTTAATATTGCAGATAAGAATTATGAAAAACAGTATTACTGGTGAAAGCAAGGGTTTTGCTTTTGTAGCATTCAAAGCAGCACATGTAGCACAAAAGGCCATCGAAGCGTTGCATTGCAAAGACTTCAAGGTGAAATTTTCAACCTTTTGTTTGAAACTACGGTTTTGGTAAAATTGAATGTACTTTCAAACGCAAGCTTTCTAATTGTTTTCTGACTGCAGGGAAGAACCTTGCGGTGTTCTCTATCAGTTGCTAAACATAGATTGTTCATCAGTAATATCCCAAAGAATTGGAGCTATGACGACTTCAAAAAAGTCATTGAAGATATTGGTCCTGGAGTAGAAACTGTAGAACTCATTAAGGTGTTTTTTTTTTTTAAGTTTTTTAATTTTTATTTTTTTTGATAAACTGATTTTCTCCATTTGTGGCTTATTTCATGCTTTAATTACAGGATCCTCTTAATCCAGGATGTAATCGCGGATTTTCTTTTGTCGAATATTACAACGCTGCTTGTGCTGATTATTCTAGGCTAAAAATGTTGAATGAAGATTTTAAACTCGATAGAAACACACCGACTGTTACATGGGCTCAACCAAAACCAAACATTGCACATCACTCTTCTGTTGCCTCTCAGGTATTTCTTCAAAATGTTTGAATCCTAACAATTTCTTTGCAATAAACTAGGATTAAATATTTAACGGAGAAGGATTCTAACAAGTAGCACAGTGGTAAGACGCTCACGATCCGGGCGCAAAGCCCGGGTTCAAATCCTACCCCCCTCCCCGACTGTCCCCCCGGTGAAAAAAAAAAAAAATAACAGAGATTGAGGATTTGGTCTATTTGGTCTCTTAGTATTTGGTGGTAAAAGTATTGCAACTTGTTGTACGATTACATGTACAACATTATGTTTGATGTAATTTTGACAGGTGAAGACTCTTTATGTGAAATATATACCTGAAAATACACCAACAGAGAAACTGAAGGAACTCTTCCAACGTCATGGTGAAGTCACAAAGGTTGTAATGCCACCACCAAAAAGTGGTGGAAAAAGAGACTTTGCATTTGTTGACTATGCACTAAGGTCAAGTGCACTGAGAGCCATCAGAGACACACAAACTTACGAAATTAATGGTATAAAACCAAGAAACTCAATATCACTATTTTATCTCCACTATTTGTGCTTGTTTGGCGTAGCTATTTTTCTTTTCTTTTTCTCCCTTTCTTTTTTTAAGAGTGAAAATGAATTTTTAGAGAATGTGTGGTTGATAAGTTCTTGAAAAGTTAAAAAGTGCGGGGGTTGGAGAAAATATTTTTGAGGATGCAAAATTTGCATTTTCTACCCCAAACTACTTGTATCAGTTTTGTTGCCATATTTTATGGGAAGTTATAAATTTCAGGTCAGGTGTTAAGAGTCTATCTTGCAAAGCCTCAGATGGCGAAGAAATTTCCTCACAACCCTACACCAATGCCAAACTACAATCGCGATCCAGGATATGGCACAGGTCATGAAGAATTTCATCAGGTAGTGAGTCATAACTTAAAGTTACGGAGTTACCTTAATCACCTTTCTCTAAATTTATATTTTGTATAATGAAATTTGATGTTGAATTTTAGCAACCTATGAATTATGGAAGGGGTGCAACAGCAACACCGGAATGGATGCAGATGGTTCCTATTGTTCTACCAGACGGTCGAACTGGCTATGTTATGTAAGTGTTAGCTAATTTCATGTGAAGATGAAAGTGTTATTTGACTAATTTCTGCTATGTGAAGTGCTACTTATGTAACTTGTTTCTGTGCAGTCGAGGAACGGGCAATTGTTATTTGAGTCGATATCGACCCTACTGATGTCGATTTTTCTTCATCAAGTTAGACGCCATTAGGCATCACTTTCTTGTAACAAGACCACAAAGAGTTGTTAGACCAGGAATATTTTATGTGGAAAGCTACTTCATATGTTAGTAATTCCATAATTTACAGTAAAATTAAGGTTAATTTCTAAAAGAATACAAGTGGGCTCATTAAATATTATATTCTGCGTCTTTTTTCCACTTTCTTTATTGTTTTTGCTTGTTTATCAGCAAAAAGTTGTACAAAATGGGACATATTTCTGTGGACAAGTTGCCAACATCTAACCTAACACAATGTCATTATTGCGGATTTGTTCAAGTACCCACTGTGGGTACCGTATGGTACCCACAGTGGGCACGTGGCGCCACCAGGTGGCGTCACGTCATCACACCGAAATTTTTTTTATTTTATTTTATTTTTTTGAATTTTTTTTTGGAATCTACGTTAAGTTAGACGAATAATACATAACTGCCCCCTGATGGTGGGGGGTCTCACCCGACCCCTATGATTTTTTTTCCCCGACTGTGCCGTAAGGTACCCACAGTGGGTACCAGATCAGAACTGGTCATTATTGTTGCAGTTGAGTGCATCTTTGCAGAACATTCCAGGAAGTTTCTTTGTGCATATATGATGTCTCATTAAATTACTCAAAAGTAGATTTAGCGTCTTGGGTAAACCTTTACTTTATTAAGAATTATTATTTTTTATTTAATTTTACAATGGTAACGGTCGTAAAATGTATGGATATTAATTAATAGTGGTTTGAGATGTATGATTGAAAAGCAATGCTGATACTATATTCACATGTGAGTAGGTTAAAATACCTGGCCACAAGTTAATGTGGCAATTTATAAGCGGCATGGATCATCATATATGCCACATTCTGGACAATGGCAAACTACTAAATCATTATGTGGGCATTTTAACCTACTTACTTGTGGGTATGTGATCAAAACTACAATTAACAAAGACCATTATATATCTCTGTTTTTAAAAAGTTGGTTTTAAGTTTGAAATTTGATTTTGTTATTTTGTGTGTTTTACAGACTTTTATGTTTTTACTCAGAAAAGTATATACCGTATAAATATCCTATCTCCATCAAAAAATATAACCCACTTTCTTTTTTTATCCATCCCAAAATATAGGCAACATTCTTTTTAAAGATGTAGTTAAAATATTAGTTATTTTATATACATTTATTTAATGTATATCGTTATTACCAAAATAGATTAATTGAAATAAAACATCTAATAAATAAAATAGTATATTAGAAAAATAATACGTAAGTTTTACTTTGTCAACTCTATCTATTAATTGCATGTTTTTAATCTTTATAAAAAATAAAAATGGTTTACATTTATGGAACAGAGATAGTATATCAATTTAAATTTGAAATTCGATATTATTATTTGATTACGCTTCACGCAATTATGTACGTGAAATGTAGAAACCTAGCAAATGCTCCTTATAATAATAATAATAATAATAATAATAATAATAATAATAATAATAATAATAATAATAAATGCTCCTATTGTGGGGTCCGCACCACAAACACATACTTCTGTGAAAAGTACACAGAATGTGTTAGCAGATGAATTTTAATGTATTTTTATGAATAGGAAGAGAGAGAATGAGTGGAGTTGGATGGTGGAGATTTAATGAGTGAAGAGATACATAGGTGTGATTTGTTTGGCCAAATTTAAAATTTGAAAAAAATATGCTACCTTCGTCCCAAAAATATAGTCCACTATTCATTTTTTGTCCGTCCCAAAATATAGATCACATTCCTTTTAAAGATGTAATTAAAATATTACTTGTCTTTTATGCCCTCATTTAATATACATTGATATCATCAAAATAGAATAGTTGAAATAAAACATCTAATAAATAAGAGGGTATATTAGGAAAATAATCTTGAATTGTACTTTTCCAATACTATTAATTATATTTTTTTTAATCTGTGTAAAGATAAAAAAAAATAGCTATAATTTTGAGAAAGAGATAGTATTAAAATACATTAAAAACTTCATGCTAACACCCTCTGTACAGATTCCTTTTGTACGCGTATTTGCACGTCTTCGTACATAAAGTCAGACGACGTACACCGAACAACATTAAATAGAACAATTTTTATACGTTCCCGCAAAGCCTCAGGTAAAGCCTCAGGTAAAGTAATTTTTAGGTCAAAAATACCCTCCATCCGACTTCTTCTCTCCCGCTTTACGTATAGATCTGAGAACTCGCTAAGAAGACTCGGTTTACCTCTCTCCTTCAGGCGAGAACATTGCTTACTGCTTCAGCCGATCGAAGCAGATTCTCCCCCACTACCCACACTCTCACTCTCTCGTCCAGATCCCCAAATTCCCACTACCCGCACATCAGCCCTTCTTCTTCCTTCGGTGCCGTTGATAGGCAACATCTGAACCTCTTGAGAGAGCTTCGTATGGGTCGATTGAGGCTGTGATTTTCGTTACCAAGCAAAGCAATTGAAACCGAGAGCTTCGTGTGTCGGGTCGTGGGGGAGAAAAATCCCCGATGAACGTTCCACGCCTTGGTGACATGACCGATGAAGAGGTTATTTGTTCGATTGACGAGCAGACTGAGCCGGGAAAAGAGGTCGACGAAGGTATTTTGAGCTCGATTCAAATCTTCTATTTTTACAGCGCCATTAGTCTTAGCTTGTATAGGGATTGCAAGCTTGTTATTAGATTTACTAGAATCTGAAATTCACCCACTGACATGAAAACAGCAAGAAAAACAATCAAAGAATGTAATATAGACTCTAATTTCTTGGGTGTGTAATCAATTTTTACACGAAGAAGAAAATCAGTTTGTCGAACTCAATGTGACTGACGAATTGCAAGCTATATGAATGCGACTGTTAGGAATTTAGTGACTGATTGATAGGAATTTATTTGTTTCCTAAAATAGGAAAGGTTGATCTTATATATATGATTGTACCCATTTGTAAAAGGATAAGAAAAATATTCAGTTTTGCTCAAGAGGAATTGTAGGATCGAAGCCTAATTAAGGACTTCATTCTGCTATTATTGATCAAAGTAGATTGTCATGATTATAATATTTCCTTCTTGTTGGTATGTTCATGGAATCTTTGTCTTATCTCAATGATAAGGTACAAATTACAATGTGATCATTGAAAATTGAGAAGTTTTTAGGTTTTGGGTGTTTTTAGATTTTGGGTGATCTAGGAGACATATCTTGTGTTGCTCAAAGTCTCACACTTCAGAAAAATTGTCCTGTGGTAGGAGTAGTGAACTTTGAAGCCTTAAGTTTGAAATTGGCCAAGTGACCTTGTTCATGCAAAGAAGGTTAGTTATGGGACACTTGTGTAATTAGCTTTGCTATTATATTTTCCTTGGACAGGATTCTCAATTGTAATGCTCTTGATTTTGTAACATGAAAAATTATGTCCCATCATGTCAACAGGGCAATCCTAATTCTTGCCTAATTTTCACGCTTATACTTGTCTAATACTCATTCATGGTTACAAGAGAATGAGTTTTGCCTGAAGTTACTTTTTCAGGGATAAAATGTTACATTTTGATTAACTTCTTCATCCCTGTTTTTGGATTTAGCCGAACATACAAGTGTGTACAGATTACTTATCAAGCTATATTCTGTTTATTTTAGGTTAGGCAATATTTCAACCTTAAGTCGCATTTAAGCTATTTCATGTGTTTAATCAGTTTCTCCATTTACTTCATGCTTTGCATTACTAATTTTCATTATTAAATTGCTTATAAAGAACATTAGAGTTAGGTTTTGACGAAACACTCTCATTGTTGTGATGACTTGTTATATCACTCTCATTTTGTCAACGGTTCAGGTATCACAACGGTGGATGATACGGTTGCCCCTACAGAAGGTGGGGACGACGTTACTGTTGTTCCCACCGTAGGAATGAAGTTTCCTAGTACAGAAGCGGTATATGAGTTTTATAACCGCTACGCATATCGTGAAGGTTTTCCAATTAGGGTTGAAAGCACGAGGAAAGGTCCTGATGGGAGACCTCGATATTATTATCTTCAGTGCGGTAGATCAGGCAAAAAGGAAAGTAAGTCGAACGATCCTTCTAATCTTCGTCCGACCGGGCAAACAGGTTGTAAAGCAAAAGTGTATGCGGTGTCGGATGTATTGGGGGTTTGGCGTATAAACACCGTGGTGCTAGAGCACAATCACATTTGCAGTCCTACAAAATCTAGGCTATATGCATGCAACCGTCGATTAGACCCACTTGCGAAGAAGCAGCTTGATATGAACGATAGGGCTGGGATACGAGTATGCAAGACATTCGAGGCAATCGCTATTGATGCAGGAGGTTATGAGAATGTGGCGTATAACGAAAGAGATTGCTATAACTATGTTACAAGAGCTCGACAGCTCAGATTGGGTGATGGTGATGCCGCAGCTCTTCAAGCATATTTCAGGCGAATGCAATCACAGTGTCCTGGGTTCTACTTTGACATTGATCTGGATGAGGATGGAAGGTTGAGGAATGTCTTTTGGGCTGATAGTAGGTCTCGAGAAGCTTATAAGGAATTTGGGGATGTTGTATCATTTGATACGACATATTTAGTGAACAAATACCGGATGCCCTTTGCTCCATTTGTCAAGTATAAATCATCACTGGCAAATCAATGTTATTGGGATGTGGACTGTTATCGGCTGAGGATAAAAAGTCATTTATCTGGATATTTTCTGCTTGGTTAGAATGTATGGGGGGGAGAGCTCCAATTGGTATAATTACGGACCAAGATTTGGCAATGAAGGCTGCAATTTCAGAAGTGTTCCCAAATACCAAGCACAGATGGTGCTTGTGGCACATAATGAAGAAGTTGCCTGAGAAATTTGGAGGCCGTTCAGATAAAGATGCTTTGTTTGCTGCTATTAAAGCAGCGGTGTATGATACACAATTTGCAGATGAGTTCGAGGACGCATGGGAAGAGTTGCTTGATAAGTACCAACTTCGGGATAATAGGTGGTGTGTAGATATGTACTCAGAAAGAGCTCGGTGGGTCCCATGTTATTTGAAGACCAGTTTCTGGGCTGGAATGTCTAGCACACAGAGAAGTGAAAGTATGAATGCATTTTTTGATGGTTTTGTAAATTCAAAAACATCACTAAAGCAGTTTGTTGAGCAATATGATCGAGCAGTGAGGAATAAAATAGAGAAAGAGGTTCAAGCCGATCATAAGTCATTTAGTACAGAAATCCGATGTGCTACTCATTTTGGGATAGAAAAACAATTCCAACAAGCGTATACGAATAAGAAGTTTCAAAAAGAATTTCAGAAGGAGATAGTTGCTGTTACTTACTGTAGGATTGACAGGACAGAGTACGATAATCCAGGTACAATATACCACGTTATCGAGCAAGTTGCATTGGGCAATGACCACTGGAAGCGCAGGGAATTTGTGGTATTATTTGTTAAGGAAGATCTCCTTGTGTCGTGTAGTTGTAACTTGTTTGAGTTCAGGGGAATTCTTTGTAGGCACTGTTTGAAGGTTATGGTTGACATGGATGTACATGCAGTCCATGATAGGTATCTCTTGAGGCGTTGGAGAAAGGACGTGCGAAGAGCCTATACAAAGATTACAATTGGGGATAGTGGTTGGATGCGTACCCCAGAAAAAGAAATGCAAGACACGTTGTTGAGCACCGCATCGAGGATGTGTGAAATGATTTGCATAGATAAAGACTATAGCGTTACTATATTGGAGTTAATGGAAGAAAAGATGCGAGAGTTTTCAATATCTCACCCATCTCTCGGTATGGTAGGACATTCTCCATCGGTGCTTGCTCTTACAGAAGGGAGTTCTAGCATTCGTGATCCACCATTAGTAACCCGTAAAGGGGCCCCTCGGAAGAATCGGTTGAAAGGAGCACTTGAGAAGAATCCAAAACGGAAAAAGGTACGATATTTGCATGAATGCTTGAACATTTTATTGTAAAGGAAATCCATACTTAGTAAATGTTCGTTCGTGCAGATGTCATTGAAAAAAAATGCCACAAGTACTCCTGTGACCATATTGGAGCAAGAAGCTTCCAATGGAGATCCACATGTGCTACCCCCCAATGTAATGGTATGTTAGAAATAGTGTTTCATTAGAAAAATTAATGTTTGTTTTGTCTTTTTTGGTTTGAGAAGTTTTAGTGAGATTTGAGACTCTTTATGGGAAAAACAATATATAGTGACATTTATAAGCTACGTTGATTCTAATTTTGCAATATATGATAGATAGGAGATTCCCATATGCATATCCAATGTCAATATCTTCGCTCATAAGTCATAACCAATGTGCTTTACATGCTTGTCACAATCCCACGTTTCCACAAATCAAAATTCATTAATCTTAACTATCATTTCCTTAAATATGTGATCTTTCTGAATATTGTTTTGCAACTTTTCAGTGGACATTTAATTGCGATGGTCATGGTGGTGTTGGTGTTGGTGGTGGCGGTGGTGGTGGTGCAGCCGTGGGAAGCAGTAGCCTGAACAGGTAGCATGTGATGGGTTATTGTGTGAAGTGTTGAATGAGTGGTTTCTCAGTTGGCTGGATTTTGGTAATTATGGATTCTATGTTTTGGTCATTTGTAATGAATTAATCAAGGTATGTAAGGTTTCACAAGAAATAGTATTTTTGGTGAAGCTCCAGTTTGTTTCTCGTTTATGGAGTGTTCTATGTATTAGTTCAAGCTAAAAACTTAGTGGGTTTCATCTTGAATTGTTGATTTCGGTGAAGCGTATCCTTTTTTTTAGTTTATGAAGTTTTATTTTCCAAGGTAAGATCAAATTACAACTTTGTAATGAGTTGTTTTCTTGTGATTTCGTGATCAAGATTGGATGAGTAATTCAAGAATCATGACATTATTCTTGACCTCTTCATTTTGTAACGAGTACGTGTGTTTAAGGGTTTGAATGTGTAAATCTGCAAGTATTGAATGCACTTAGAAACTATTTGAGACTTTCATGGCAGCAAAATTTGTCATCTTCAGATTTGTGTTTGTTAATGTTATCTTTACCGTGTACACACAACTCAGCACAAAAATTTCGTTACACCAACAAGCTGCATCAAATCTGATGTGCTATCGAGTTACAAATTGCTTGTAACTAGGATACCAACTACCGAGAAGTTTTGGTAGAGAAAGAAGGTCAAAAATTCTCAGTTGAAGACTCACACCTTTCAATTAGCAATCAATTTGAAAGGTCCAAAATTCAAAATGTATTTTCTTGTTCGAGTCCACAAAAGCTTGATTTCCCCATTCTAGTCCACAAAAAATTGATTTCTTGATTAGCCTTCTGAAATTAGAACTTAGAAGAATACATTTGAGATTAACATATGCAAACTGCATACCCGTTTCATTATACAAACCAAAATAATTGAGAACAAGTGTGTACAAAAATCCACATGAAAAACACTTCCAAAGTCGTCTGCATCAAAGGTCCATTACATGATGATTCCATGATATTCCAAGGGTCCAATACATGAAAATATTACAAATTACATTAAGCAAAGTCGTCCACATCAAAGTTCATACAGATAAGTAGTTCACAAAGCTCTACTATATAAAAGTACATAACTAATTTCCTTTTCCTTTAGAGATGGTCACCTCCAACTGAACATTGACATTTATTTCATCCGTTATAACCTTCTTCTCATCGATTCTACTCAACTGCCCCACGTCGACAAGTCGGCTTGATAGCACGTTGTCCCACTCCAAACCATTTGCAATGAAATAAACTACAGTTATAAAAGTATTTCCTGTAGTTCTCTTTTTTTTTATCCGTGACTCGCAAGTGTTGTATGATACTCTCACTACATATAGGGCACTGACGCTTATTTGGGCAGTCATCTGCTGCATGCCAGCGCGACCTACAACTACGACACATGCCTCCATTTGTCGGTGCTATTTTGAAGTCCGGCACTGTCAACGAGAAATCAATAAAGAATTTATCCTTTTCATTTTTATTACAAACTTAAAATAGCACCGAATGCATCTTTTACAATATCTCATTCACTATTTAACTCAAATATAGTAAACTGTAGTGAAAGTAAGATATGGCAATGCATCCATAATACTATAAGCAACATATTTTTGTGAGATCCATTGCCTAACAAAGTAAGATATGACCAATTTGAAGCATAATCACTACACCAATTTGAAGCAATTCCACTTACCTCCTAAATAATTAACAATTTTCTCTAATTTTTGGACATTTGAACATTTTGTTTCCATATTTTGGGGAATGAAGAACTAAGATAAATCCCACTGTAAATCAATTTTTTCCCTGAACCGTTGACAAAATGAGAGTGTTATAACAAGTCATCACAACAATTAAATTTTCTTCACATCAAAGTTTATCTTCTATCAACTAGCAAAATCCCTATATACATCCTCACTTAGCAAAATCCGTATACACATCCTCACTCGCCTACTTCAATTGACACCTACTAAGCAAAGCTAACAAATTTATTAGAAGAAATTTTTCGAATTACTATCTTTTCATCTACTTCAATTCACCCCAACTTACAATTCCACAATAATCAAATTCAATCAAAACTAACAAATATTTCACACAAAGCAAGAAAACACATACTATAATATGATCTTAGAAGAAATTTTTCGAATTACAATAAATTCATCTACTTCAATTCATATAGCTTGCAATTCCTCAATAATCAAACTCTCCCCAAGAAACTGATTTTCGACAAAACCTAACTGTAATGTTCTTTAAAAGCAATTTAATAATGAAAATTAGTAATGCAAAGCATGAAGTAAATGGAGAAAACTGATTAAACACAAGAGATAGCTTAAATGCGACTTAAGGTTGAAATATTGCCCAACCTAAAATAAACATAATATAGCTTGACAAGTAATCAGACACACTTGTATGTTCGGCTAAATCCAAAACGGGGATGAAGAAGTTAACTGCATACACACTTGTGTTATATGAATATGTGTGCCCTTCTCTTCTTCTTTTTGTGTTGAATTCTAATGCAAGAGGTCAATATTTTCGATTTTTACAATAAAAGCCTCTGCTCAGCTTGAATATGCTTAACAACTATGATTTACAAATCGTTGATTCTAATGCAAGAGGCTGAATATGTGTGCCCTTCTCTTCTTCTTCTTAGACTCTAATTTTTAGTCAATATTTTCGGATTTTTAAAGCCCAGAAAAGATCTCAAAATCCCTATATATCCACCCTAAATTAATCCACTACCATTCAACATTCCACTCGATTCACCAAAATCCGAAACATCCGAAATTCCAAAAAGGGTTGAATGCGTGAGATCGAAGAACATACCTTTCGCCATTTTTTTGTTCGATTGAAGACTTGGTTTTGGATTTTGTCGACCCGCTGCTCTTTTTCGTATAAATCTTTCGGCCCTTCTTCTTCGTTCAACAGTGGGAATTTGGGGATCTGGACGAGAGAGTGAGAGTGTGGGTAGTGGGAGAGAAGTTTCGGTTTTGGGGGATAACTTCTCCTTCGATTGGTGGCTGAAGCAGTAATCAATTTTCTGGCCTGAAGGAGAGAGCAGATTACCTAGAGCGAGTTCTCAGATCTATACGTAAAGCGGGAGAGAAGAAGTGGGATGGAGGGTATTTTTGACCTAAAAATTACTTTACCTGAGGCTTTACCTGAGGCTTTACGGGAACGTATAAAAATTGTAAATAGAAAGGTTGTTATTAGAAGTCATTTCAATTTTGTTTATAAATAATAATTGATCTCCTGTAACGGTCACCTATACAATTGGAAGAATAATAATAATACAACTTTTATACAATATTTTAGCGTGTCATTTCTTTATTAATTGATGAAGAAATTTCTACTTCTTAATCACTTCATGCGCTCTTCTATCATCATTCAATAATAATGTGCCAAATATCAATTTTAAATATCTACATAAAATTACACATACAATATTAATTATAATTTATTAATTTATATGAAAATAAAAGTAAACATATATGTTCGTTATTCGTTAACAATAAATTTTGCCAACACATCACTTTTGTTCTGCATACTTTAAATTTTCATACCTAAAAAATTATTTTTAATTTTTTCACAATCCAGTCGAAATCAAATTTCAATATTAAAAATACATAACAACTCATTAGTCTATATTACACAAGCCAGTGATCCCTAATCTATCAATCCACCTAAAAGTTGGTTGGTAACAAGTAAACATTATTGAGTGTTTTTTCATAATATATCCCATCGGATGGAGAATTCCTCCGTCCGACAGTATTGAAACAGAGTTGCGTCTGTCGTTACCAAATTTCTCTCAATCATTTTATCCAACAGTCAGATTTTACTGCCTAGAAGTGATATACTAGTAATAATAAATATTAGCCGTGGAAAAGGAAATAAAAATAAATAACTTCCAACAGAGGGGATTTTGAATTTTAGGAAACTGATAAAAAACAATAACGGTTAATCATTCAAAAAACAAGAGAGGACAGAAATTTCAAAAACCACCTTTTTCTCCCCATTCAACATTTCAAAAGCCAATAAATCTCCCTTTAAAGTGACAAGAATTTCCAAGTCAAATGCTTTCCGAATAAGCGAATCTCGAACTCCAACCTTTGCTGCCGAATTTTACCACTATTTCATTCCACAGATGGCTTAATCTCAAAGCGATTTCCTCCTCTTCGTCCATCCTTTACCAGTTTTTCGCTCATAAATTCCTTTCTCTTAGACTGAAGATTTTTAATTCTGGTTGCGTTTTAATGGTAAGTCTTAAATGTCATTTTGTTGGGAATTGTAACTGCGTCATTTGCTTATCCATGTGCAGAGTTAGTAGTCTTGTTTTGCAATAAATAGCGTTTGTAGTCTTAATGTTCATCGCGTTTTAGAAGGAAATCTGTATCAGTCTTTTTCAATTTCCAGAAAATTTAGTTGTGTGAGAAGTAATCGCTAATGGAAGAGACAGTGAGTGAGAAATCATTCAAAGCGTGGTCATGTTCTGTAGATCAGTGCCTGAGAGAGTACAAAGTGAAACTAGACAAAGGTCTAAGTACCTACGAGGTCGAAAAGCTACGAGAGATATATGGCTATAACGAGCTCCAAAAAGAGAAGGGGAAACCCGTTTGGAGACTCGTCCTCGAACAGTTCGATGATATGCTTGTGAAGATTCTTTTACTAGCAGCTTTCATATCATTAGTTCTCGCTTATTTGCACGGGAATGAAACAGGGGAATCGGGATTTGAAGCTTATGTAGAACCATTTGTGATCGTTTTAATCTTGATCCTTAACGGGATTGTTGGTGTTTGGCAAGAGAGTAATGCTGCGAAGGCACTTGAAGCTCTCAAGGAGATGCAATGTGATTCTGCAAAGGTATTGAGAGATGGATATTTAATGCCCGATTTGCCTGCAAGGGAGCTCGTCCCGGGTGATATCGTGGAGTTGCTGGTAGGAGATAAAGTCCCAGCCGACATGAGAATCGCAGTTTTGAAAACCTCGACATTAAGAGTCGAGCAGAGTTCTCTAACGGGGGAAGCAATGCCTGTGATGAAAGGCACTGAGGTTGTCCTTATGGATGATTGTGAATTGCAGGCGAAGGAAAACATGGTTTTCGCTGGAACAACCGTTGTGAATGGTAGCTGCATTTGCATTGTAGTCAACACTGGGATGCAAACGGAAATAGGAAAAATACAAACGCAGATACACGAGGCCTCATTGGAAGAGAGTGACACCCCTCTAAAGAAAAAGCTTGATGAATTTGGTAATAATCTTACTACTGCAATTGGCCTTGTTTGCCTCACTGTATGGTTCATCAATTACAAATACTTTCTCACATGGGAGCTTGAAAACGGTTGGCCTTCGAATTTCATGTTCTCTTTTGAGAGGTGCACGTATTATTTCAAAATAGCAGTTGCACTTGCTGTTGCTGCGATACCCGAAGGCCTTCCAGCTGTAATAACGACTTGTTTAGCACTAGGTACACGAAAAATGGCACAAAAGAATGCAATAGTGAGGAAGCTACCAAGTGTTGAGACTTTAGGATGTACTACTGTTATTTGTTCGGATAAAACAGGTACTTTGACAACAAACCAGATGTCAGTAACAGAGTTTTTCACCTTGGGGGGTAAAACTTCGGCGTCTCGAGTTTTTTACATCCAGGGGACGACTTATGATCCTAAGGATGGAGGTATAACTGACTGGAATTGCTATAATATGGATGCTAACTTGCAAGCAGTGGCAGAAATATGTGCAATGTGTAATGATGCTGGGATATCTTGTGATGGCCGTGTATTCAAAGCAACGGGATTGCCCACTGAGGCAGCTTTAAAGGTCTTGGTGGAGAAGATGGGAGTTCCAGATAGTAAAGTGAGGAACAAAATCCGTGATGAACAGCTTCTGGCAAACTATTTGATTGATCGTAACACGGTCAAGTTAGGTAAGCAATCATTTGCCATAAATCTCTTGCCATAATTTTTGTAGTTCAATTTTGGATTAATTTTCTCTCTCTCTCTAGGGTGCTGTGAATGGTGGACAAAAAGATCCAAGAAAATCGCAACCCTTGAATTTGATCGTGTTCGGAAATCAATGAGTGTTATTATCCGTGAGCCCAATGGACATAATCGACTTCTTGTCAAGGTCTCTACATTCTTTTGCTTCTTTTGATTTGTCAGATATTAATCTTTTCAATTGTTAAAAACCAAATGTGCCCATACAGGGTGCCGTTGAGAGTCTTCTGGAACGTAGCTCACATGTTCAACTTGCTGATGGATCTATTGTTCCTCTCGATGAGCCGTGTAGGCAACTATTGCTTCTAAGGCAATTGGACATGAGTTCAAAGGGTTTACGGTGCCTCGGGTTAGCATATAAGGATGAATTGGGAGAGCTTTCTGATTACCATTCTGCAAATCATCCTGCTCACAAGCAGTTGCTTGACCCTTCCTGTTATTCCTCCATAGAAAGGGACTTAGTTTTTGTAGGGGTAGTAGGTCTAAGGGTGAGGATCTTAGTCACCAATTTATATATATTCATTATTATAAACTTCTGATGCAGTGCAAGCTGCTTTCACAAGCAATTAATGTGGAAGCACGCATCATACTGCAAGCAATTAATGTAGAACTACCATATTATACTATAAGTTGAAAAGCAGATGATGTGGCATCATCCGGTACTTCCACATCAGTTGCTTGCACTAAATTGGGAGTGCATAATTATAGTCTCTTATATTTTCTGTAGTTATAATGTGAAGTAAATTGGCAGGATCCTCCACGCGAGGAAGTTCCCAAGGCAATGGAGGATTGCAGAGGAGCAGGGATTAAGGTGATGGTGATAACAGGAGATAATAAGTCAACAGCCGAAGCTATATGTCAAGAAATTGGGTTGTTTCCTGAAGGCGAGAATCTCCAAGGAAGAAGCTTTACTGGGAAAGAATTCATGGCTCTTTCGTCTTCACAACAAATGGAGATTTTGTCAAAACCCGGGGGACAGGTTTTCTCTCGGGCCGAGCCTAAGCACAAGCAAGATATTGTTAGAATGCTAAAAGAGATAGGGGAAGTTGTTGCCATGACTGGTGATGGTGTTAATGATGCACCTGCGCTAAAACTCGCTGATATTGGAATTGCTATGGGTGTTACTGGAACGGAGGTAACAGTTTTTCGAACTTAACCGATTTTTAAAATCTTACATGGCTAATTGGACTAATTGTAAGTTCTACAACTTGCTGCCTTAAAATTGACATTTTAGGTCGCCAAAGAAGCTTCAGATATGGTGTTGGCTGATGATAATTTCAGTACAATAGTTTCAGCTGTTGCAGAGGGTCGTTCGATCTATAACAACATGAAAGCGTTTATCAGGTAAATTTTCTCCGGATTTATCAGTAAACTTTGGAATAGGGAAGCAATCTTTCTGAATTTTCCTGTATGCAGATACATGATATCATCAAACATTGGGGAGGTGATGTCCATTTTCTTGACTGCGGCTCTAGGAATACCAGAATGTATGATACCTGTTCAGCTGCTGTGGGTAAACTTGGTCACCGATGGACCACCTGCTACAGCTCTCGGATTTAACCCCGCTGACGTTGATATTATGAAAAAACCACCCCGTAGGAGCAATGATGCTCTCATAAGCCGTTGGATTCTCTTCCGTTATATGGTAAGTTACAATCACCATATCTGACAGGAAAATGCTATATGTACCACCTTGTGTACCGCCAGGTGTACTGCATCGGACACATGAAGGATGAAATGACCATTTTATCCTCTTCCCTATTGTTAGTGAGCCGTAAATGCTGTGGTAAACACTGGTATTAGCCATATCAAATGGGAAAATGCTATATATACCACCCTATTTACCGAGAAATATGCCACACTAGACACATAAAGGATAAAATGACCATTTTATTGTCTCCCCTACTGCGAGTGAGTGGTAAACCATGCAGTAAACATTGTTATTAGCTAGTTGGCTTGTTTTCTCGTACTTTTTTTTGCTTCTTTTTGTATATTTCTATTTGTATCGCATTTTCGTACAATCCAGTGCATAATAAGTAGCCATGGTTATATGGATTTGATGGCGCAGGTGATTGGTTCTTACGTTGGTATTGCAACCGTTGGGATCTTCGTTTTGTGGTACACACAGTCTTCGTTTCTTGGTATAAACCTAGTGGGTGATGGTCATACACTGATTGAACTATCTAAGCTTCGAAACTGGGGAGAGTGCCCTTCATGGTCAAATTTCACTGCATCTCCATTCACAGTTGGAGGTGGCCGTTTGATTACTTTCTCCAACCCTTGCGATTATTTCTCTACTGGTAAAGTGAAGGCGATGACACTTTCACTTTCTGTTTTGGTTGCCATTGAAATGTTCAACTCTCTCAATGCGTTATCAGAAGACAACAGCTTGATTCAAATGCCGCCTTGGAGAAATCCTTGGCTTCTTGTCGCCATGTCAGTCTCGTTGGGGCTACATTGCGTCATACTTTATGTGCCTTTTCTTGCAAATTTGTTTGGCATTGTTCCATTGACTAAAAACGAATGGGTTGTCGTCATCTTGGTTTCAGCTCCTGTCATTCTCATTGATGAAGTTCTTAAAATTTTGGGAAGGAGAAGAAGGTTAGTAGCAAAGGTAAAGAATGCATAACATATTTCAGCGATGATGGTTTCTGGGCATATGAGGTTGACGAAGAAGATGTGCAACATCTAAATGGAATATAAAATTCTTTCATTGTATTACTGAACCTGTTTTATCAAAATTTGATTGTATCACCAGCTACACATGATAAGACCTTATCTACCTGATCTATCAAATTTTGATTGTTTCACCAATCAAATTTTGATTGTATTCGACTTGAATCGAATTGAAACTTGAATTCCTACTATCTGAACAAAGCAGGTTTGATCAGTTGAAGGAAATTGTGGTCCTTATATGATAAAATTAACATTTCCAAATTATTTTTTAATTAACATGTCACTGCAATGTAGCAGAATGCAAGTGTGCGCTGAGAATATTAGGGAGTTGATATGGAGACGAGATGTAAGAAAGAACAAAAGAACCACTTGTTACATGATGAAAATGAATTAATATACAGGAAAGATGGGACATGTGAGACATAGGAATAGCGCTAAAGATCCAATGCCCACATGCGGGCATTGGATCTTTTGCGATAGGAATAGACATCTCATTACCACCAAGCGCAAGGAGCAAAAGGATTAAAGATAAGAAAAAAATTAGGAATCTCTGCGGGGGTTGGAGAAATATAGGACGGGAGGAACCATTTCAATTTGGTGCACCAAGCACAAGGAGCCCGTTTGAGTGTCTTAGAAATTGTTGAAAGACCTCCTTCACTGCACTTCAGCCTCACAGGCAACTGAAGAAATGCGCATCAGTATGAATAAACGAAGGTGGGGATAATAATGAGGAGACTATAATCTATGGAGATAATCATACAATGGAACAAAATAGGAGTTCCATTAAGGAAAGATCCTATGAGAGAATCATGTTGTAACAGCCATCAATCCCACCAATTATCTTCTTACACTCCATATTACATATTTTTCTTACACTCCCATCCCTCAGCTACTGTATTATGTCTCTCCTACATCAACTTCATAGCCTTCTTGTTACTCCCACTTGAACTCGACACTAACTTGACCTTTAGAGTGTCATCACTCACCGACCCATTTTCCAGAGTGATATTGGACATCTAACGATTGAGTGTTAATATGCAGGTAATGTAAAGGAAAGTGGTGCTTGACACAAGATTTGTTGGCTGACATGGCATGCAATTATTTTACCATCAACAATTTCTTTTAACACAAGAAACCCACTTCAGCCAACATGTTGACATTGTTCGTCGTGGGAGTGATGCCCAAAGTTTTGTCATGAAGAAGAGCGACAAATGGCAGGTCATCACTTGGGAGAGTGGACAGCGTGAGAGATGCACGAGGGTTGAAAGACTCAAGGATGAGGTGACAATACAAGATCTTGTTAATTTCTTTGGGAAATTTATTTTTTATTTTTGCTCCTTTAGCCATGTAATGGAAATCACAAGAAGATAGCCTAGAAGTAGTCAACAGGTGAGAAGAAGGGGACGCCAGGAGGTGGCAAGAATGAAGGAACTAGCATCAGATGATGTAGAACATGAGAACGACGATGATTGCCAATCCATACAATAAAAGATAGAGTGGTGGTTTTAGAAGGGAAATTGATCTTCAATGAAGCAAACATGGCCAAAAAAAAAAATAACTTTTTATTAGTGTAATCAATATAAAGATATAGGGCGTGACCGCAGTGTTGTTCATCCCACACACACACAAGAGCAAGGAGAGTAAAGAGTTGAGAATCTTGAGATCGAGGTTCAAATTTTGGAATGAGTACAGGGCGAAGCCATGGATATATCATAAACCACCAAATGAATTTAGTACAATGACCAATGAAAATTAAATAAAACTGGAATGTGTCAAATAAGATTCCAGCACAAGTCCCCCAAACATAAACATAGGTAAATTCTAGGTGACGACAACTCCGATTATAAGTTTTCTTGGAGTTCCCTGCTCTGGAATGAGTATAACAATCAGTTCTTTTGCATTAAGAGCACAACTTTGACCAAAAGCCCTTTCAACATTAACAACAGAATTTATTGAACTTACCAATAAAATTTGACATATTTATTCAAGTATAAAAAGAGAAAAAACTATCCAGTTACAAATACAACTTATCTATTTCAACGAGCTCTCCAGCTACAATTCTCGAAGACAGTCTATCAACAGTAGCTAGCTTCATATAATAATCTACCACTGCTAATAAAAAACAATCAGGATTCTAGTTAACTGAAAAGAATGCAGAATCAACTACTAATCAAGTATATAAGTACACCTACGCTATTTACACACAAGTGGGGCCACAAAATCAGTACCTTAAAATCTGAATTTCTATGCCTGAGAGTGGATTTCAAAAGTAAGACGACTGATCATGAAGGACATTTAGTTGAGCAAGTATCCTCGCAGCTAAAGATCTCAGCCTACTGTCTCCCCTTTGTGTCAAATCAATCAAAGACATATGAGCTGAGGGACCATACCTTTGTTTGATTTCAACAAGCCGAAAGATCCTTGCTAAAGAAGTGAGAACCTTCTCCTGCAATCTTGGAGGAGAATTGCTAATCAATCTTATCATCATAGGAAATGCATCTGCTTCAACGAGCACCTTGCTACCACTTTGCAATCTTTCATCATCAATCAAAGTCAACAGTGCGTCTAGAGCAGCTTCACAGGCTTCAGCGTCTGGTTCCTCTAGAACCCGTGCAAGAGGTACGACTGCACCAGCCTCTAGTAGGCAAAATGAGGACTCGACTGCACAAATTCCTCCATGAACGGGGCAACCTCCCTCTGGTATGGCCGAAAAGCACCAAAATCCATGACGCCTTGGGATTCGCCTACTAAGTGTAGGAGAACTTATTGATAGCTGACAAAGAGAAATTGCAGCTCGTCTTTTAGACAGAGTGGACCCCACCTCTAACAAGTGGACCAACTCGGGGATGATCCCAGCTTCAGCTACTTTCTTCTGTGATTGCAGGTTTGATTGATTGGTTAGATGACATATTGCCCCAACAGCATTTTCGATCAGCTGAGTTTTTCGATGACTGCCGTTCGTCCGACTAAGAAGAAAACTAAAGATTATAACAGGACCTCCTGATTCCAACAGCCACCTGGAGATTTGCGTGGAATCAGGAAAGTTGGCAATAATGCCCATTGCAGAAGCAATTTCTTCCTCGTCATCAGATGTGCTCATAACATGGAGTAGTATGCCGACTGATGACTGATCTACAGGCTCGAATATTGCAGTGTCATCATTATCTTCAGTCATGCAGTATAAGAGCTTAATAGCATTTGCCCTTACATTTAGAGTTCCATGTTCACATAATCGAACCAAAACTTGCACAGCTAAGTACTGCAAAGACAATCGAGTAGCCAAACATCTATATTAACATGATTGTGTCGAACTGATGGAATAAAATTGGAGACAGTAGCAAAGGGTAGTCATTGCATCACCGAAAAATATATTGCGTTGCACATTAACTATTGGATGAAGTAGCATCTGTGAACAAAAAGGAGCAACCATAACCAGAAAAAACCACAACTCAGATGGACACAGCTAGAGTGGACATTTGGCTGTGTAAAGAGCTTGTCATAAGAAAAGCAGGGCTAGAAGGCAAGCTGTTTAACACTAATTTGCATTAAACCTACGCAGATGGAGAATTTTTCAGTCTCCCATATGGTAATTCGTCAACATACAAAAAAATACGAACAGTACAAGATATATAATAAAGCCTAAGTCATACTTTGTAATTTAGTCTAATGCTCCCCAATTTATTCAAGATCAATTCATAAAATGCTACTTCCAAATAAAATGAACAGAACCTATACACTCTGGCCCACTTTTAGTAGTTAAAGGGTGGATTCGATATGGATCGAATCTTTGGCACTTGCAGCATCCAGATATGAACTTTTAGTTGTCAGCAGATTAATTTTACCTTTAGACCAAGAATTGGGCCCTATTTCCTGTCAAAAGCATCCTTCAGTTCAATGGAGTGACAAGTTTCATGAATTAAATCATACGATTATTGGTCCGTAGAAATGGTTTTATCCCACATCAGTGAGAGAATTTAATACATACAAGTCGGACTTAAACCTAATGTCCCAAGTTTTTCTGCCAAGCAGGATGTCAGATTCTTATTATACCACTGTGGTTCACCATTCTGCCTCAACTAGTTTGAAACTTTGAATTAGCCAAAGGAAGCTCACCCTAAGAATTGATACGGAATTGAATAGAAAAAGGTCGGACTGCATGAAAAAATAAATTACTAACTATTTTTCTTATGTACTATAGAGACACGTTATCTTTAATATAATTTCAAAACACCCGTTCAAAGTAAAAACAGTTTGGTGTTTGCTAATAGAATGTTGCTGTTTGTACTTCACTTGAACGTCTCAAAATTTAAAACTAATAAATTCATATGATTTGTTCGAGTAAAATTAAAATGTCTCAACAAGTGAAAAACACACTTCTTTACAACCACGTGATAAGAAATCAGTCAGAAAGACCTAAAAAGAAAAAGAAAAAGCAAAAATTCCTACAATGGCAAGCTTGACTTAAGTAATTCCAAATATGACAGTTACTTTTTCCCAAAAGACTAAATTGACAACTTCTAAAATTGAGTGGACTAAAATACCCTTAAAATCTCAAGAACTCTCCTCTCTCCTGAACGTCTCCAGCTACTCCTCTCTCCTGCAACTTTTATGGTCTACTCGAACTTTCATTACTCTCTCTTGCAACTTTCATGGCTAATGGCTGAATCCAAAGTTCAACATGAACTAAAATGATTTATTTATTTATTATTATTATTATTATTTTTTTTTTTGAAAAAGAAATGTTTCAAAAAAAAAAAAATGAGGCTTGGAGCTCGTTTTAGATCTGGTATTTTGGGGAACCAGCCATAGAGGATGAACCAGTTCTGGTTCGTTTGCCGGAAATGAACAGGCTATAAGAAAAATGACCTACCGGAAATGATAGCTGCCAAAGAAAGATTATTGTTTGAGTCGTCAGAATTTTTGACTGGTTTTTTATCTGCGGAAAATGCCTAGATCCTATATTATAGAATATAGAATCGACAACTATTCATCTTCTCCGGCCACTGGTTCATCTTCTCCGCCGCCATTCGATTGGATACCTGTTTCCTTTTCTCTTTTTCTATCCATCTTCATCTTGCCATTGGTTTTTTGTTCATTTTGAGTTGTTATCAGCGCCTCCAAAAACTTTCATAAAATTTAGAAGACAAACTAAATAGAAAAATAAATAAATAAATAAGGGGATACCAAAGATGGTAGCCGGATTCTAGAACCATTTCCCTGGAAATTATGGCATATTGATACCGGAGAAGATTCCGGCAGCTAAATCTTCTCCGGCAATTAGTTTTGTAGACACAATGGACGAAAAAGAATGTTAATGACTTGGGGGCATTTTGGGAAGGACACTTGAAATTATTGCCATACGTGGGTTTTGCAAAAGTAACCTAATGGTTTTGGAATTTCTAAGTTGTAATTTTCCATTTTTGTCTTTGCCCCAAAAGAAAACAAGAACATGTGTTAACACTGGAACTAGCTGTAAAAGGACTGTCCAATCGAGTTCAAAAAATTGACAGCCAGTGAGGTGAGCCCATGTTCCAAGACTTTGAAGTCTTTTCTACTTTAGAACCTGAAAAACCTGGAATTGTGGCCTGTTCAGCCAGTTTATGTTGGAGCTGACAAAGTAATTGACTTGTTACGTATTCTTTTGCATGGGGTTTATATCTTAATAAGTGGACTGGACTTTGGACTGGTTCGCAATTTCCCAATTGAAGCAGCAAGTGGGCTCCAGTTTTAATGACATTTCCCTAGACCAGTCTACAAGGATTTGATGTACGCACTCCTTAGTGCTTACTCTCATGCTGCCTAGAATTTGTTCATGTGCTATGTTTGGCTGGCGGCTCAGTAGTGGTTGCTGAAGCCAATTGTTCCTTAAATTGCACTGTGAGTTTCACCTCTGAAAAGAGGTCTGGTCCAAAGCATGTTGTTAGCTTGAGAAGAAAAATCTGTGTTTTAGCAAAATTATATTCTGAGCTAGCAATCTAAAAGGGGGAAGATTGATAGGGTCGTAATGCTCTGGAAATGTACAAGGAAGATTCATATACATGAATCATGAATGGCTTGATACTTGATCATGTAAGCTATTTTTTCTTCCATGAGGATTACAGCACTAATGCAAAAGTTTATGGCACAAAAAGATTTGTTCAAAATCAATGGGAGATGGATGTGATGGAATCTATTCCAGGTCAAAGTTAGAGGCTAGAGTATCTGTTACCCAAATAATGTCATATATGGAACTCTTGGCTGGAGAAATTTCGTATATCTATTTATGATAGTCTCATGCACCAATTAAGGAGAAGACAAACCTGATAACACTCTTATTCTTGCACCTCTTTCCAATAGTAACTCTTGGCGTTTCGCACAAAATATTCATGGTGGCATACCACTATGGCACACTATAAGTACTAAGTAGGATATATCGAGAACATAAGTAAAGAATACCCAAACTCAAGCTGCAGCTCAAATAAGCATACATCTACAGGCGAATATCATTAAATCCGCTAAAGAATGGGTCATTACGAGGATTTCTCAAACTCTCTCACAGGAAAATCCTTAATTTACCTGGGTTCTCCCTCAATGAGAAAAATCTCTCCTCACTCTTCAATCGCTTCATATAATATCAAGTCCACAGCAAAATATCAATCAGTCAAGTCCTTAATGGAGAGGCTTTAGGGGTGATAGCCTCTTTCTTTTACCCTTTTTTTTTCCACTTTTTTTTTTCTATCCATTTTTATCTATTCTTTCTTCTCATCAAACCAATAACATCCACATATCTCGTGGGACCTATATGTACTATACATGTTAGATTGTATTATGATAATTAGGGTTTAGTGTGGGCCTAACCCAATATGATAATTGTAAATATTATATATATGCCTTTGTATAATGAATGAAAAATAACCTTTTCACAAAAACTCTTTAATCTCACATGGTATCAGAGCTTTAGTGAGAAAAGCACCTAGGGTTTCGTTTCTTTCATTGGTTGTGCTTCATCCCAACCATCTATTTGTCAGAAACCCTAGCCATCAAATATAAACCCTAGCCACCACGCTGCCTCTGTCGATCTGCTCTTCAACCTCAACTCCGATCTCGAAATTGACCACACCAGTAGGCTCGTCTCCCGATCGCCTTTCAGCCGGAGAAATTTCGCCGGCAGCCATTGACCCACGCGCCTCCACGCGCGGCTTGTTCTCTCGGTCAAGCAGTCCTTCGATCGCGCGGCGTGCGGCGTGAGAGTCTTGGAGACCTCTCCGCCCTTTCCGGTCGACTCGCCTCGACCTGTGTGACCTTCGTGTGGTGTTTGTTTGACTATATCTCAGTTCGTTTGTGACAATTGCCTTTGTTCTCTTGGTTTTTGGGCACTGTTCACTGCGCTACTGTTCATCGCGGCACTATTCACTGCGCTACTGTTCATCGCACCATTGTTCATCCCAGGCCGCAGCTTTTTTGCCTCTTTTTGTGGTATTCTTTTGGTATTTCATGGCGGACTTAGTTAAAGGAGTGTATCCCCCTCGCTGCTCTCACTGTCATAAATTTGGTCATACGGTGGATCGATGCTACCAACTTCATGGTCGACCTCGTAAGAGAAGCAAGCAGCTTTTGTCTGTCACCTTGGGAAATCCAACTGAGAGCTCCGTTGCCTACATCTCACAATCATCACCTCTTGGCCCTTGGGTGCTTGATTCGGGTGCCTCTGATCATATGTCTGGTAACAAAAATTTATTTTCCCATATTTCTTACTCAAACATTTCTTCCACTGTTACCTTAGCTGATGGCTCTCAAATTAAGATTAAAGGCATTGGCCAAGTAAGACTCTCACACTCATTATCATTAGATTCTGTTCTCTTTGTCCCTGGTTGTCCCTTTAATTTAGTCTCTGTTAGGAAGTTAACCCAAAAACTCTATTATTCTATTACTTTCATGGCTAATTCGGTTCTTGTCCAGGATCGGAACACTGGGAGTACGATTGGAGTACGGCGTGAGTATCGTGGGTTATATTACCTTACACCATCGCCATCGCCATCACCGTCACCTATCACATGTGTTACGGCCAATTCACCTTCCATCCTTCATCACCGTTTGGGACATCCTAGCCTACAGAAATTACAAAAGATGGTACCAAATCTTACAGGTCAATCTACTTTAGAGTGCGAGTCCTGTCAATTGGGAAAACATGTTCGCAGTTCTTTCCCCAGTCGTGCCAATAAACAAGCAGAGTCACCCTTTGCCTTGGTTCATTCAGATATTTGGGGTCCCTGTCGTGTCCAGTCCACCTTGGGGTTTAGTTACTTCGTGACGTTTGTTGATGATTTCTCTCGTTGTACCTGGCTATTTCTGATGAAAAGCCGTTCCGAGTTATTCTCTATCTTCCAAACATTTTGTTCAGAAGTTAAAACCCAGTTTGGTACTACAATCCGTGTTCTCCGTAGTGACAATGCACGCGAGTATTTCTACTGCTCCAAACATTTATGGCATCTCGGTATCATTCATCACCATCTTGCGCCTATACTCCTCAACAAAATGGGGTGGTGGCGTAAAAATGTACACTTGGTCGAGACGGCTCGCACTCTCCTAATACATACTCACGCTTCACTTCGTTTTTGGGAGATCTTTGTTCTTACCGCATGCTATCTAATTAATCGCATGCCGTCCTCCGTCTTACAGAATCAGGTTCCTCACTCTATGTTGTTTTCTACTCAACCACTTTACTCTGTTCCTCCTCGTGTATTTGGGTGCACTTGTTTTGTTCATAACCTCACCCCGGGGAACAATAAGTTGCAGGCCAAAGCGCTCAAGCGTGCCTTTTTGGGTTACTCTCGCTTGCAGAAAGGTTACCGTTGCTTCTCTCCTGACCTACGGCGATACCTTGTCTCTGCAGACGTCACCTTCTTTGAGATGACACCCTATTTTCCTTCCGTCACACGTGCCTCTGACCTCTCACATGTTTTACCTGACACCGGCCCTCCTCTCCCAGATATCTCGGCTACTGATTCTCCTCCTCCAGATATCTCCTCCCTCGATCGTATAGCTCATCCTACAAACTCACCGCCTCCTCTAGTCACTTACCATCGCCGGCCTCGGCCCCCTAATCAACTTCCCACTGAGCCACCGCCGAGCCCAATTAGCACACCCACATCTGCCTATACACCAGAGCCTGATCCTTCTCCATCACCCGAGCCAGCTACTGCCTCTGGCCCTTCGGACTCCCCTTCTACTCCGGTTGTACCTTCAGACTCCGATCTTGCCTTGGATCGTCCCATCGCTGAGCGTAAAGGTATTCGTTCTACTCGTAATCCATATCCTATTTACAATTTTGTCAATTATCAACGCTTATCTCCATCATATACCGCCTTTGTGGCGTCTTTGTCTTCTGTTTCTATTCCTAAATCTGTTGCAGAGGCTCTTTCACACCCAGGTTGGCGTCAGGCCATGGTTGATGAGATGTCTGCCCTACATACTACTGGCACTTGGGATTTGGTGCCTCTTCCTCCTGGTAAATCTACAGTGGGTTGTCGTTGGGTCTATACCATCAAAGTTGGCCTTGATGGCGGTTTGAAAGCACGTCTTGTTGCAAAGGGATACACCCAGATTTATGGTCTTGATTATGGTGACACCTTCTCCCCGGTTGCTAAAATGTCCTCAGTTCGTCTCCTCCTATCAATTGCTGCCATGCGTCATTGGCCTCTCTACCAGCTGGATGTTAAGAATGCCTTTCTTCATGGTGACTTGAGCGAAGAGGTTTATATGGAGCAACCACCTGGGTTTGTTGCTCAGGGGGAGTCTGGATTGGTATGTCGACTTCGCCGCTCCCTCTATGGATTGAAACAATCGCCGCGAGCTTGGTTTGGGCGTTTTAGTTCCATCGTCCAACAGTTTGGCATGACTCGTAGTGAGGTTGACCATTCAGTATTTTACTGTCACACCTCTCCTGACTGTTGCATCTATTTGGTTGTTTATGTGGATGATATCGTTATCACTGGGAATGACCAAGAAGGCATACAAAGGCTAAAGCACCATCTCCTCCATCATTTTCAGACTAAAGACATGGGGAAACTCAAATATTTTTTATGGATAGAGGTTGCTCAGTCCCAACAGGGTGTTCTTATCTCCCAACGGAAATATGCCCTCGACATTTTGGAAGAGACGGGCATGTTGAATTGCAAACCAGCAGAAACCCCAATGGATCCAAATGTCAAGCTCCTTCCTTGTCAGGGGGAGCCCTTATCAGATCCTAGCAAATACCGGAGACTTATTGGGAAACTCAATTATCTCACCGTGACGCTGGCCCCGATATCTCATTCAAGTTGTGAGTGTTTTGAGTCAATTCCTTAGTGCTCGTGATAGTCATTGGGATGCTGCTATTCGTGTTTTGAAGTACATCAAGAAAGCACCAGGTAAAGGCTTACTATACGAAGATAAAGGGCATACCGAAGTGGTTGGATATTCAGATGTTGATTGGGCAGGCAGCCCACATGATAGACACTCAACCACTGGATATTGTGTCTTTGTTGGAGGAAATTTGGTGTCTTGGAAGAGTAAGAAGCAGTCAGTTGTTGCTCTATCTACTGCAGAGGCAGAATACCGGGCTATGGCTAAAGCTACGTGTGAGCTTATATGGTTGAAGCAGTTACTTCAGGAGCTGAGATTTATGGAGTGTCAGCAAATGAAATTGATATGTGATAACCAAGCCGCTCTCCACATTGCTGCCAATCCTGTCTTTCATGAGAGGACTAAGCACATCGAGATTGACCGTCACTTCATTCGAGAGAAGATTCTTTCAGGGGATATAGCTACTAGTCATGTTCGATCAAATGACCAGCTAGCTGATATATTCACTAAGTCTCTCGGGGATCCTCGAGTCAATTATATTTGTAACAAGCTTGGAACCTACAATTTGTATGCTCCAACTTGAGGGGGAGTGTTAGATTGTATTATGATAATTAGGGTTTAGTGTGGGCCTAACCCAATATGATAATTGTAAATATTATATATATGCCTTTGTATAATGAATGAAAAATAACCTTTTCACAAAAACTCTTTAATCTCACAATACAAATCTCCATCATTCAGCTCCACTTATTCTCTCTCATCTTTTACATCAAAAGCCATAAAAAAATCATAAAAAATTCAATCCTATCGCCCCTAGTAGTCTACACCTATAGAGAACCATGTTAGACACACTCACCCAAGGTCTAGCAGCCTATTTTTTCACTTGAACTAAATAAAATATTCATCCATTGTTAAGACTGTGAAAACAAGTAGTCATGTGAAATCAAGTAGTCAGACTGTGAAATCAAGTAGTCGCTAGAGTGACCTTTTAAACACATAGAGCAATGCTATAAAAATCCTAAATTTCACAACACATTATTTTAGAAATTCAAAGCATGCAGTTGAATATGTGAGAGCAAAAAACAACTGTTTAATCTTTACCTGTCTCAGCTTTTCTCTGACAGTAGGACCCGAGGGAGATAGGCACATGGCATATAACACCCGGAGAATGTTTTCCTGCAAAGCAGGCCCCGGTATATTAATTAACGAAAATAGCTTATAGATGTCCTCTTCAGATTCCAACATCGAAACCTGTGATTCTCCGGAATCTTGAAGTGCCGTTGAACTAGAAAGATTAACAAGAACAGCAGCTACAATTTCGCGCAGACTTTGAGATGATTTGTGAGAAAAGAGAATGTCAAGCAATGGACGCACAGCACCTTTTCTTATCATCTCCTGGCTATTCTTTCGCAACCTTGAGAGGTTCAGAAGGGCTCCAATTGCTACTATTCTCATTTCGACATTATCAAGTAAGATCAAGTCGAGAAGTAAACGCAAGACACCCTCTTCGACAAGAGATGATTTATTATGATCAGTTAGTTCCATCTCTCCCAAAGCTTTGGCCATTCGTATCTTCACATTGTCATGCCCTGTACGGAAAAGATGCTTTAACTTTGTAGGTTTCGTATTGCAAATGCACATAGACGTGAATATATTTTCACCTAAAAAACCCAAGTAATTTGTCACCTAAGAGAATGCCACAATGAGATCTTGAATATATTTAATATTTTCATCTAAAAACCCAAAGGATCAAGTCCCCAAACTTGAAATTCAGACACGATAATTGATAAAGCATTCATAAATTAAAACATCGGATCGATGACTTCAGGTGATATAGTAACTGAGAAATTCATTTTGTTTTTATGGAGAGTAAAGTCAAGAAGCAAGCACAGGGCTAAACCTGAAGATAGACGCTGTAGGAGATATCGAAAATAATTATTCTTTGCCATGAGAATGACATTGTCATCAGAGAACGAAAGGTTGTCCAAAATGTTTTCTGCATATCTTGCGGCTTGATTGTCTGTACTACTGCTTAACATAGTTACCAGAAGAAGTATGCAACCCTGGACATTTCCAATGCAGTCACGCACTGATTCAGTTTTTGAGAGCTCCAAGAGTAATTCTGCAGCTAATTTTCCTTCCTCAATGCGACGCCCAAGAGACTTGGCAATATATTCCATGGCCTTGTTAACTCTAGCAATTCTTTCCTGTAAAATCTATAAGCTTAGTCCTCGTTATTAAATAGAGATGTCAACTGCCTTAACACTCATAGACCACATACATTTCTAGAACTGAAGAGGGAGTTTGATTGTAATATAGAACAGATGTACTAGTAAAACCCCAACATTAGTAAGGCACATCTTTCATTAACCAACACCCTTAACTTGATAAAATAACAGTTTCTAGAGGCTCTCAACCCACATACTTCTTCAGCCACTTAATTTGGCCCTATTTAGGTGCCAGCAAGTTTAAACAATAAATTGTAAAGATTCTGAAATTTACTATTAGAAGATTTCGGTCAGTAAAATTTCACGGATGACCAAATATTATCACACGGCATAGAATTTGTTCGTCAGGCAACACACAATCCCAGATATATATATAGGGTATAGAAACAAGCTGCATTATGTACATCCACAAAATCCTGGAGATCTTATGTACCATCCATTGCTCATAAAAAGAGGAATCAAAATTATCTGTGTAGAGACTGATATCAGAAAGAAGCATAAGTTTTAGTCAAATTGAAAGCAACAAAAGTAGTACACATTGTAATTTGGCCCTATTTAGTTGCCAGTGAGTCTAAACAATAAATTGTAAAGATTCTGAAATTTACTATTAGAAGATTAAGGTCAGTAAAATTTAATGGATGACCAACTATTATCACACCGCATAGAATTTGTTCGTCAGGCAACACACAATCTCATATATATAGGGCATAGAAACAAGCTGCATTACATCCACAAAATCCTGGAGATCGTATGTACCATCTATTGCTCATAAAAACAGGAATCAAAATTATCTGTGTAGAGACTGATATCACAAAGAAGCATAAATTAGTAAAATTGAAAGCAACATAAGTAGTACCTTGGCATCATCATTATCCCTTGCCAGCAAGCAAAGGATGACAAGAGCACGCTTTCTGATATCTTCATCTTTTGAACGGAGAAGCTCAGTAAGATGCGGTATGTAATCCTCCAATATAATCCATTCTCGGTATATTTCTCTTTGTTCACACAGATCTTGCAACTGGCCCAGGCTTTGAAGCGCCTTCTGTTCGTCTCCTGATGACAGTGTCGATTTTAAGGAACCAACAATGATCATGGTGTTTCTGTCCTTCCATTCCTCAATAGATTGCCTCAGCATTTTGTTAGGCCTCAGCATTGAAGTATCTAAAGGAGTCCAGGTCATGGGACACAGGTGATCAACTTGCTCTGCCAACCACTTCTCTATTGCACTCCTCTCAAACGTATGCCCCGAAGGAGTTTCCACAGGATCAACCATTACTTCTCCAGTGATAGGGCAAGAAAAGGACTGGAGGGGGTCTAATTGCTGATTACCTAAAGATGCTCTCTTCATTAAGTACTTCTTTGTCCTATCTTCTTGAGATGATGCTGCATCAGCCCTTTCCAGCAAAGCAATTATTTGATCCATCTGTATAGCTTCAGCTTTGTCTTTCATCACCTGTAAATTTTCTATTTCGCTCTTAAATTCCTCAAGCTCCTTTTTCAATGCTGCTCGATTTGTGGGAACTCCAACAGCCTCTGCAATAGAGACAAGCAAACTATTGGCATAGGAGCGATCAACATTCCTTTCCTGTATTCCTGATTCTATCTTCTCCAAGATCTGTTCTTCTGCAATGGCAGCCTTAAACTCAGCATTTCGCATGTTATTAACAAGCTGCTCGATATCATCCCTCGTCTCAAGCGAAATATCCAGAGAAGCCAAAGGAAAGCAACTCATTGCGGTGGTAATCTCTCTGGTAATGTCTTCTATGCGCTTAGCGATTGACCTTGAATTCAGTAAAAGATAAAATCGGTTCTTCTGCTTGCAGTCCCCAATTAGTTGTTTAGCAACCTTCGTCTCATGGTGAAGAATTTTCACAAAGTTCTCCAATCCTTCTGAATAGTAGTTAATGCCCTTTCTATCCAACTCCCGTAAGAGAGGAACAACGCGATCTAAGTAAGACGAGAGTTGCATAAAACTCTTGTTCTGAAAGAGGCCATTCTTGGAAGTAAGTCCTATCTCAATGATGGCCTCAATAGTCTCAGAAAGAAGTTCCATTACCGTATCGAGGGACTGATTATTCACAATATCCATTACCATACCCTTAACAGGCAATGGAACTTAATGCCATTTCCAATTGCTCAATCCCATTTGCTATACCTCAAATTACCTACATTAGGATTCAATGTTCAAACAATACCAATCAAACTCAACGCCAAGTTACCCAGAAAACGTATGACAGGGTAAAAAGCAATAAGAAAATAAAATATCGGGAATTTTTTTTTTTATGACCTAGAAAATCAAAATCATAGTGATCTCCATAATACTTCTAACGATTCTAAGTAATCGATAATTACCATCAGCAGTTAATTAAGCTCATTACAGGAAAAAAAAAATATAAATAAAATAAAATGAATAAATAACAAAATCATCAATGTAATGAAAGGTATACAGAATTCAACTAGTCTTCTAATCGTCTTCATCATAACAAGAAGAAGACCAAAAAAGTCAACACGGATTATAGAAGCTCATCTGTGGTACTCACAACACCGGAAAGCGTCTGGAGTAGACCTGTGACTTCAAAATGACCAATCGTGACTCGCAAAGTCGAAACAAGGAAATTTCAGCGAGGAAACATTCGTATCGAGCTGATTATTATTATTCTGAGGCAATTAACATTTCGATTATACTGCAAGAGTGAGCGAAATTTTCCAAGAAAATGTCATGAAACTATGGAGAGAAGACGTATATATAATATGATAATTCATTGAAGAGCAAAGTAACGATTGAAAGGCCGCCTTTGTGAACCGATGATAATAAAAGTCTTGAAAAAGTCATACTCGTAGTATTGAAAGAATAGCATGAAATGTTTTCTACTTCACACGGTTTGACATGGTTTAATGACGTTACTATTTTATCTTACACATTTAAAACAAGTCCATTACGTCTCCACAGGAAGAGACTACTTTTTCTATCAAATTGAAGGGAAGATTGACTAGTTCATTTTTATCATTTTTGTTTCCCTAAGGAGAAAAAAAAAATTCAAGAAAAGATTTACGAGTTTTAGAATATATATATATATATAAAAGGAAAAACACTTACTAAAGACTATGATTAAGTATATTTTTTTTCTCATTTTTTTTTCTTTAATTACAATTTGATCATCACATATATAAAAGCACAACTCGAGAATCATCTTTTTTAAATGGACGCCTCTCTTGTCTCAATTTGAGCATGTTTGCATACAAATTAAAATACATATTTTCTCCTACTTTTTAAATTCAAATTTGATCAAATAAATCACATTTATATATCTCGTGGGGTCCGCATGTACTATTAAATTTCCACCATTCAACTCTACATATTCTCTCGCTTCCTACTCATTAAAATGCATTAAAATGAATTGATCACGATGAATGCCATTATTCGGCTTGTGTTTGTTTTATTTTTTTATTTTTTTTTTGTCACCACAAAGTTAACTTTTATTATTCATCAAAATCAAACATGTCAATTTCTCAAAAAAAAAAAAAAATCAAGCATGTCAACAACATATTTTATATTTTACTATTATTGGTATCAATACACTTTGTAATCCCCCTCATGATTCCAGGTAAAAAAAAGTTTTAACAAAACAACTTTTATTTTTTATTTCATTTATTTATTTATTTCTTTTTTTAGAACACGCCCGAAGCCTCAATTCGCTTACGTGCGATTTGTTACGCGTCGTTCATATATATTTTGGAAGCTGATTGTTTGAAAGAGTAGAATTTTCTTTAAATCACTATGATTTAATGGGCTTGTCGGGGGGACCCTAACGTGGACAGTAAACCGTGTGAGGAAGCAGATATTTACATCGTTTTCTTGGTTTTCAAAAATTGCATGAAAGTCTTATTCAAATAATAATAATAATAATAATAATAATAACAATAATAAGAATAAATCGTAAGTTTTCCTTTTCAGCGAACTCTCAACAGAATGAATTCAATACTTTCTAGTTGTAAGAGTATTTGCATTTGTCTAGTTTATAGTATCTTCAGTAAAATTTTAATACCATTGGGCGTGTTGTCGCAGTACGCCAAAATTTATTTTATTTCCTTACTCGATTTCAAAACTACAAATTAACGTAGGTTGTAGAAGTAGCAAGAGAGAGTGTTTGATCTAGTTGTTTTATCAATTAATATAGAAAAAGGGGTTTTGTGATATTTGAATGAAAATAGAAAATCTAACATCAAAATAAAAGATTGAAATAAAACAATCAGACAAAATATCTAGTTCTTCTTGTGCCACAACAACTTATATTTATCTTTTTCCATGCAACGTGTTCTTATTCCTTCTTCAATTTATCAACTCTCAATTAACCAAAGTTCGACGATTAACGAATTCTTCCTTAAATGTATTAAATTAAAGTGAGTTCTTTAACTTAACATCTAGCCATTGGATAATCCTAAACAAGTTCTTATGATTTAATGCAATGCTAGTGTGAAATGAACAAGAAGAATGAGTTGAATTAGATGATCAATTTCACAAACTTGAATTAATACATCTAAGTTGATTTATTAACAAATATACGCACGTTAGTTTCTTCTTTGTGGATTGGAATCTAGTGACATTTACGGATCAAAAGTTCCAATCCTAGCACATAACTTGAACTTAAAGATTAATTGATTCAATTGGCCAAAGTGAATGCAATAATCACATAAATTCAAAATGGATTTAAAAGCATAACAAATCAACAAATCAAGTAGAGGAATAGATAAAACGTTAGAAAGAGTTAGAAAAGATAATAACACGATAATTGAACACAACGTCCCTCGAACTAGATAGAGAAGTCTAACTACTCATATTAGCGGGTATCACCACCGCTATATGATAGATTATACTTCACTATCTCAAGTAATATATACAAACTATAGAAATCACGTAAATAATGCTAAGAATTAAATAGAAGTCCAACTACTCATATATGCGGGTTAAATACTTATAACGGCGTAACACTGTATCACCTCTGCAATATATGAGAAATTATCTTTCTCAAATATGAAAAATAAAATTAGGAAAGAAACTAGAGAAGAAATACTTAATCATATTCACGTCAAGTATCGTCGATTGATTTTCCGAACCTATATTTAGGTTCTTACTCCACTGAATATGAAAAACTAAGAGCTTTCAAGCTACAACTAAGAATAAATGATGAAGAGAAATTTATTGAGGAGAAAGTTGGAGAGAATCACAAGCTAATTCTCTCTACAAGTTGTGTGATTCAAGTTTGGAAATGCCTCTATTTATAGGCAAAATATTACACAAAAAAAATATTAAAAAATCATAAAAGTCTTCCTTCATGAGTCTATTGTGGTGTGCTCAGATTGTTTTATCTCTAAGAAGTCAAGAAAATACCAAAAAACACGTTTTATGGTAGGTGGAGTCCGCTGGTCAAAACCTGCAGCGGCGTCAGGCGTGACTCGAGTCGCCGCGCGCGCTGACTCGAGTCACGCGCGATTCTGCCTAGTCACCGCGCGCGCGGAACGGGGAGGCCAGGGACGGTTGCAGGCGTGACTCGATCACTTGCGGCGGTGACTCGAGTCACTTGCGGCGCTGATCGAGCATGATCGGGCGTGACTCGAGTCACCTGCGGCGCTGACTCGATCACGTGCGGCGGTGACTCGAGTCACCCGAGTCACCCAGAAATTGCACACCAAGTCCCTCAACTGTTGAATGTTGTTCATTGTGGTCCTTGATAAATTGCATTTTGGTCCTCCAACGTTTTGAAACGTTTCACTTTGGTCCCTAAACTTTTGAAAAGTTGCACTTTGGTCCCCAACAGTTTTGGCTTTGACGCTTTTAGTCCTTTTTCTTCAAACGGCCATAACTTTCACTAGGAAACTCCGATTTGCGATCCGGAAAAAGTTTGGGAATCCTCTTTTGACGTTCTTCGACTTTGGCACAAAAAAAAATTGTAAAAACAACTTTTCATAAAATTGCATCGGAGGTCCTCCATCTTTGATTCACTTGCCTTTTTGGTCCCGAGTTTCCGTTTTCATTCGATTTTCATCCTTTTTGACTCCTTTTGATTCTTTGTGACCCTAAACACCACAATAAAGGAAAAACACATAAAACGGAACATATAATACTAATAAAACACACAAATACATAAAATAAAAGAGTTATTTAAATGCTTATTTAGCACTTATCAACCATCGACGTAATTTCTTTGGTTAAACAAATAACTTATTGTCACATTGTATTCTGTACTATATTACTATACCATAGACACCAAAGAGAGAAATTAAACTACATATTTTCTCTTTCTTTTTTTTTTTTATTTGAAATTGAAACTACATATTTTCTAGATAAGTAGACAGTACACCAACAATTTTTCACATTTTTATACTAATATAACTGCAGGTAACTACATTTTCAAATAGGACATGGTTTATCTAATTTGTTATCATCGGTTTTTAATTTTATTTTAAATTTATATTTAACCAAAATTCAAAATTGATATAATGCTCTGATTTTTTCATTTTTTTAGGGTATTGCTTTGATTTTTTTTTTTAACACAACATTTATTCAGAATTACAAATTAGATAAAGGGTAATGCTCGATCTCCACACACAAAAGTGTGTTAAGATATCTACACCCAAATAGGGGTATACGCCCCCCACTTTTAGGGGGCAATATGGTAATTTCAAGAAACCTCTTATTAGGGTGTGGAAGATGTCCACACAAATTTTGGGTGGACATCTAGCTTTATTCTTAGATAAAAGTGTTTACTTAAGTAAAAAATTTTGAGCTCAACATCAATGTGGTAACTTACAATTTGTTACTTTCGTTCACATTTTCAAAACTCGATGCTAATTTGGTACATCTAAAAGTGCATATTATATAGAACACTGAAGCGGTGTATTGTATAAATTTAGACGTTATATTAATCGAAGTATACCATAAGCCCGTAATATACGCACTGAATAAGTTATAAATAATTTAAAACTCGTCCGAAAGAGTAGCATTTTCTTTGGTCCCATGCTTCTTTAAATCATTACTATTCATGGTTGTCGAGGGGCCCTTAACGAAGATAGTAAACCGTGACAAAGCAAATATTCACATCATTTTGTTGGTTTCCAAAAATTGCATGAAAGTCTTTCAAAAAAGAAAAAGAAAAAATTTGCATGAAGGGCTTGATTTTTTAAGAATCATATTTTTCCCTTTTTGAAAAGATCGCTCGTTTCTCTTTTAACGAACTCTCAACAGAATCATGATTTCAATAAACTGTTTTTTTTTTTGGCAGCGATGATTTCGATAGTGTTAAAATTGCTTTAAAAAATGAGTTTTGAATTTTTTTTATTTTTTAAGTAGTATTTGTATCATTATTTATAGTATATTTTGTAAATTTCAAAATAACATTGCTAACTAACATTAGATTCTGTACTTATTTAGCATGCATTATATTACTCCAATAGTATTATTCACATTTCGCATGACTTCTGTCATGCAAAACTGTTACAACTTATGAACACCAAAAAGACGTGAAATTTTTATATATGTATATTATTTTTTTGATATGTACATATATGTATATTATTATATTATTATAAACACTTCAAATCAATTTACTTTTATTCATACATCTACAAAACTTAGAAATAGTCAAAAATCATTTTCAACAAATTATTTATTAGTGTAATGATTTCCCTTTTTATTTTATTTTATAAGATTCTTTCTACTTTTCAATCACGTTTAGAAGCCACTTATTACCCTATCTCTTCTAAAAGTTGACTAGTTGGGTTTTTAATATGACAGAGAAAAAATACATTATGTTTTGACGAGACAGAGATATCTTCGTATTAGTGTATGTGTAAAAATATATTTTTATGACTTTTAATGTGATATAGTAAAAAAATAAATAAAACTTAAATGGTGAAAATTTGTATAATACAGATGAGTCTCATGAATGAAATATATAAATACGATTAGTTCAAATTTAAAAAAGAATGTGCAAAAATTTATAGAAATTAGTTGGTTAGTAGTAATTATTAATATTTTGGAAAATATATATCGTCCAATGGTAGCGGAGATTCGGTCAACACTGAAGCTATGCGGTGTCCCTTTGACTACCTATCAACTGAGTTGAAGACCTCAACCCGATGATTGGTTGGTCTACTTTCACGACGTATAGTATTTTTGTTTTAACATATGGTTAAGCACTTATCGTTATCAACTCGACATGCACAATTTTTAATTTTTTATGGAAAATTTCACTATTTGTCCTCAAATTTCAAATTTAACGCATTTGTCCCCAAATTTCAAATTTGATGCGATCTCATCCTCATTCCTACTTTTTACTCTCTCATATCTCCAAATTTTATTTAACTCTGATGTTACGTTCCTAAAAATACTTTTCATTATCTTTTTCGTCAAATTTTGTTGACCCACAGTTTGATGAAGGACAATCATCGCAAAATATGTGAAATACATTTTCATTTTTATTTTAAAGGTTAAATTTCACTTTACGCCTCCACTATTGTTTCTTTAAAATAAAACAAAACGAAAAACCATAATCACATTCCTAACTAGTTTGAGAGAAAATTTTTGTGGTAGGCGTGGTTAGAATTGCAAGTCAATATGTGTTATTCATTGAAATGACTAAATTTCTAATAATATCCCGTAAAATAATAAAATTACTTGAAATTTAAATAAGCATGAATTATATATATAATAAAGTGAAATATAGGTTTTCTCTTCAAGACCCACACATACTATTATATATTGTCCCAAAAAAACAAAACAAAAAAAAAAAAGAGGAAAAAAGAAAAGATGAAATTGCAAATGAAGTTAAAGGTGAAAATATTTTGTATAACTAGTGCCTCGAAATGTGTGCTGCACATTGTATATGAAGGTACAAGGTATGATAGATACAAAGTAAGTAGGTGTATTGTTCAAATTTTATTAACAAGGCAAAGAACTTAGAAACATAATGGGAAAAAATGTTTGCTAACAGTGTAAATGTAAAAATACTGTAGTATTAATAAATGTGAATATACATGATGTAATTTTCCATACAATTTTTTACTCTCGATTTCTACTTAATATCAATACCTTTATTGTTTCCATTTAAATGTCTCGAGATAAGTACACATAGAACTGACAATGATAAAATACATTACTATTGCATTTAAAATTTCCATTTTGAACATGTTTTGCCAAGAATTGTGAGTCGTCACCTCATTACTATTGAAAACCTTGTCGACTTTGTTTATAATTTCTTTATTCTTTGTGCACGAAGACAATTAAAAAAATAACATATCATAAATGTAATGAGAACTACATATCATAAATATACATCATAGACCAAGACGAAACATATAAGTAATGATGGAAAATAACATATACATTTCAACTGTCACCTCAAATTGAAATGTGCGTGTAAATTTTTTCTATTCAAAGAAAATAATGAATTCTTCATTTAATGACTAAAATGCATATATTCAAAAAAAAAGAAAAGAAAAAGAATAAGGACATGATAGGAATTTGATAAATTGTATAAGGGCATTGTTGGAATGCAAAGATTTCACAATATTTCCACTTTTTGATATAGTAATTATTTGTCATTTTCTTTCTTATAAAAAGCATGGTTAAAAATGGAAGCTTGTTTGATAACTTGTACATCGGCAATTTTTTTCTCGACACATTTATTTATTATTATTATTATTATTATTGAAACAACAACACGTTTAATTACAAGCAATAGAAAAATATTAATTTTCATATTTCTCAACAAAACTATTTATTTACTATATATTCTTAAGAAAAAGAATCATTTTTTTTCAAATAATTCCAAATGCCAAACTACCACATTGGTGTTTAAAAAACACATTTTGACGATTTGATATTTAAAAAAGCTCCACCAGCATATTGATATTTAAAACTCGACTTTTCCGCACTTAAGCCCTTTTTTTTCACCAGCGATGGAATTTGAATAAAATAATAATATTTTCAAATTTTTGATTCTTTTATTCATTTTTCCACGGAATCTTATTAAAATAATAATATTTTCAATTTTGAGTATTTTCTATTTGTTCTTATGATCTTTACTTAGTATATTCTTTGATTTTCTTTCCATCCAAAAAATGGAACATTTTACGAGATTGGTAAAATACAGCGTAATTGGTTAAAAAAAATTTTGGGGCGCTTTTAGTCCATTTGGACAGAATCCATCCAATTTTATCGTTAGTCAAATCAAATTTTGCTATTTTATTATACATAAATAAAATTTTATTATGAATATATCACTGTAAAAATATACCGAATATAAAAATTAATAAAATCAAATTAAAATTAAAAAAGAGGAAAACCCTAACCCACCCCAAAAACCACCACCACCCGAAATGAACGCCAAAATTTGTTTTTGCCCAATTACGCTATGTTTTTTTACCAATCTAGTAAAATGCTCTATTTTTTTGGATTAGGAAAGGAAATCGAAGAATATATTAAGTAAAGATCATAAGAATGAATAAAAAAACTCAAAATTGAAAATATTATTACTTTAATAAGATTCCGCAGAAAAAATGAATAAAAGAACTAAAAATTTAAAAATATTATTATTTTATTTAAGATTCCGTCGGCAGTGACAAAAAAGACCTAAATACACAAAAGTTTAGTTTGTACACAAAAGTTTAGTTTTAAATACTAATGCGTTGCCAGAGTTTTTTTAAATACCAAATCGTAAAAAGCGTATTTTTTTAAATACCAATGTGGTAATTTGGCCTAATTCTCCAAATATAAACGAAAGTGATATGACTCAATAATTGATTAGAAATGCATTTAGAAATTTTAAAATGATATAAAATCATTTTACGGCCTCGATCTATGCACATATGGAGGGAAATAATGCTAGTTATATTTTATGTCTATGCCACAATTATATTGTCCTTCACCAAACTGTGGGCCAACAAAAGTTAGAAGAAAAGATAACAAAAATTGTTGTTACACACATACGTAACGTGATAGTTAAATAAAGTTTGGGGACATGAGAGAGTTAAAAAAAAAAAAAAAAGATTGGGAAAAAGATTGTGTCAAAATTGAAAGTTTGAGGACAAGTGGTGAAATTTTCCTTTTTTTGAAAAAACTTCCTAAATATTATTATTTTTAGAGATCGATTACCTCTCAAAAAATTGATTAAACTATAAATATTTCGATACTTGTAAATAAAGTTTTAACTTTCAAATAGTAAAATATTGCACTTTTTCACGGTTAAAAAATAGGGCAATTATATTGTTGCCGCTATTTCAAAAATAAATAAATAAATTATATTATCATCGCCATTTTTTTATTCTCACACCACTTTCTAAGCACACCTTAATGACCATATCCTTTTAATGACTACCCCACAACGTATCTATAATCTATTATTATTATTACCCTTCTAAAAGTGTCTTAAAGTTGTAAAACATTTTTGGACAGTTTTATTTTTGAAATACTAGCTGTTTCACCCGTGCATTACACAGGGGCATAATTTTTTAGCTAATAATAGTATTAATAGATGTTAGTCGTATTAACATAAGATCTCGAAAAAAATAAAATAAATAATAAGTCCTAGCAATAAATTTAATTAATATAACTAATGAAATAATTCTTATAAAATTTCGATTAAGTTTTCCTCTATTTTGTACCAATTCATCTTGCAAGCAACTGGGGGAAAAGTCACTAAAAAATACAAATTTAATTTACAATACTCTTAAAGACATCAATAATTAAAGTAATCCATATATAACACTATCAATAATAGTCAACAACAACACATGAGACAAAAAATAGAAACATCTTCGTGTTTTGACGAAAAGAGTGAATATACTCAAACATAATTCACATCTATAATTGTCACATAAAATATAAAAATTTGTATTATTGTACAATTGAATTGTACTAAAATAATAAATAAATTTTAGATGAGTGGAATATCTTTGACATTACTTTTACAGAAATACTTGTGCTTTAGCATAAAAAACCTATAAAAATATTAGAAATAACATCATATTTCAAATATGATCAACAAAACTTACTAAAAGTGTAATTTTCGACTGCTAAGTACGTTGAGTTGCCTTTTTTAAACACAGTGCTACTAATACATACGCCAATGTTCTGTTCCCCACGTCGGGACGGTACCCACGCCATGTGGCGTGAGGGCCCTACTTCACCCAATTTTTTTTTTACATTTTTTTAGTATCTACGTTAAGTTAGATGAATAATATATAACTGCCCCCTGATGGTAGGGGGCCGATAGAGCTTGCACGAATTTTTTTCGGACGTGGGTATGGGATCTTCTAATGCATAAATGGTATATATAATCAATTTGTATAACTCCACTAAATTTGTGACAGGAACATTATATCTAAATAAATATAAGAGCACAAACACAATAATATATAAATAAATCGTTTACTTTACATATCAAACCATGAATGACATAAAAGGTTTATGTAAAAAAATAAATAAAGTGAACAACATACCTTATGCGAATAATAAGTATGAAACTATAAGTTTAAACACTTCTTTATAGATGACATTTGTGATTAGGGTAGTTGGACGACCATCGTCATCATATATCACAAATTTTAAACCATTCCTATGCATCACCCTTGAGACCGCGATATACCCTTCCTATTTAAACCCTAGCTGTTTCACCCATGTGTTGTGCAGGTGGCAAATTTTTCAACATCTATTTTTTTCCATATATATTGATTGAATATTGTATTATCATAAGAATTAGAATATAAGAACAACAAATAACCACCTAAAAACCTATTTCTCTATCTTATTATGGTTTGATTCATACTTTAAAATTGTAATAGCTCTATATGAATTAGAAAAAAAATAATAAAATATAATGCAACTTATCTCATTCCAAATCAATCTATTACAAAGATGATGGTGTAAGTACTCATTAGATAATTACAATTTTAAATCCAATCTTTGATAATTTAACTCAATAAATATGTACTTTTAGTTTTAAATCTCGCATTTCTTTTTTTTCCCATATATATTCATTCAACAATTCATTATGATACAATTAGAATAAGAACACAATTCATATTCTTAACGTTTATACTTCAATTTTATGTAACTAATAACATTAATTCATGATTGAGGTGTCCATTGGACTAATGAGGCACTAATTTACTAAGTTAACATGTGAACATTTTGACACAAAAATAAATATTCCCTGGAAAAAAAAAGTGCGAAGAAAGTACAATCAGTCAAGGAATTCACCTTTACAATTTAAACAATTGTGTCGACTCAACCAAAACGTATAAAAAATTAATGATACAAAAAAATTATCAGTACGAAGAAATAATAATTATTTTAACAATTTATCGAAAATAATCGATCAAAGTGGCTCAATTAAGATTTTAATTTATTTTATACTTATAAATAGTAATAATTCATTACAAATTAATCTACCACAAAAAAAAAATTAAAACTTTTATTGGACTTTTGCAATTGTGACGAATTATGTGAATTAAAATTTTTAATCAACCATACAAAAAAGTATAATTAATTTAACAATAAACATATTGGCATAAAAATTAAATGATCTAAGGTAAAAAAATTAATATTATGAAGAAAATATGATCAATCCACGGATTTATCTTAACAGTTTAAAATATTGTGTCGACTCGCGCTAATGGTTTAAAAAATTGATAATACAAAAAAGGAAAAAAATTTATTATTGCGAAGAAAGTATAATTGTTTCTTCACATGAAGTGAGTTCGGCACTCTTTTGATTGGAACTATCTTCCACTAGTGAAGCGTATTTTCCATGTAGGCATAAAAAATAAATGATTCAAGAAAAAAATTTAATAGTGGAAGAAAGTATGATCTCTCCACAGATTTACCTTTAGTATTCAAAAATCATGTTGTCTCATCCTAATGGTATAAAAATTAATTAAAAAAAGAGAAAATAATTTACCGCTGTGAAGAAAGAAATAATTATTTCGAAGTTGCCAAAAACAATCCATTGAATTAGGTCGATTAATATTTTAATCTATTTTATACTTGTAAAAAGTAATAGTTGCATTACAAATTAACCTACTGGAAAAAAATTATAAAATATATTGGACTTTTATAATTGTAACGAATGATATGAACTAAAAATATTAATCAATCATACAAAAGAAGTATAATTCACAATGAACATATTGGCATAAAAACGAAATGATCTAAGGAAAAAAATTAATAGTGTGAGAAAAGTACGATTAATCCACCGACTTGCCTTAACAATTCAAAATTTTGTATCGACTCCTATTAATGGTTTAAAAATTTGATTATATAAAAAATAAAAAAATAAAAACTTTAACAGTGTGAGTCCAACACTTTTTGGATTGGAACTCTGTCACTATTGAAATGCATTTTTTTATGTGGGTACAAAAAATAAATGATTCAAGAGGAAAATTTAATCGTGTGAAGAAAATACGATAAATCCATAAATTTATCCTTACTATTTTAAAAATTGTGTCATCTCAACCTAATGGTATAAGAAATGAATGAGAAAAAAAAAGAGGGAGAGAAAATAAGTAATCACTTTGAATAAAGAATAGTTGTTGCAACAACTTATCAAAAATAGTCCATCGAATTGGGTTGATTCATATTTTAATTTATTTTATACTTGCAAACAACAATAGTTGCATTACAAATTAATTTATTGGAAAAAATTATAAAGTATATTGGACTTTCCAATTATAACGAATTATGTGAACTAAAAATATAATCAACTAAGGAAAAGCAGCATAGAATTATAATTAATTTTCACAGTGAATATATTATCATAAAAACTAAATGATCGAAGGAAAAAAATTAATAGTGTAAAAAAAGTATGGTAAATCCACGGATTTACCATAATAATTTAAAATATTGTGTCGATTTATATTAACAACTTAAAAAATTAATCATATATATATATATATATATATATAACTTTTCTAGTACAAAGAAACTATAATTGTTTCTTTATAATAAGTGAGTCCAACATTCTTTTGATTGAAACTCTGTTTCACTATTGAAAAGTATTTTTCATATGGGTACAAAAAATAAACGATCCAATATAAGAAAAATTAATAGTGTGAAAAAAGTACGATCAATCCACGAATTTACATTTAATACTTAAAAAATTGTATCGTCTCAATCTAATGGTATAAAAAATTAATGGAAAAAAAAGAGAAAGCAATTTATCAGTGTAGCGAAAGAATAATTATTTTAACAATTTACCTCAAACAATCCACCAAATTCGGTCAACAAATACTTTAATTTATTTTATACTACTGAATAGTAATAGTTGCATACAATGAACATATTGGCATAAAAACTAAATAATCCGAGGAAAATAAATTTAAAAGTATGAAGAGAATTCTATAAATCTACGGATTTACCTTAACAATTTTAAAAATGCCGTTAACGATACTCATGTAATCGTTGTTCATTCTTTTTTCATTAATCAGTTAAATGTCCTTATTGACAATCTTCATTGTAGTTTATGGTGGGATTTTAATATTGGTCAAGAGTTGCATATTCAATATCAAGAAGAAAGATAGCCTAACAAAAGGCTTAACTTGTGTTTGCTTTCCAGAAAAAGTTTAATCCATCAAAAAGAAATATTCAAGAAATGAAGACTATCAGTTCTTCTAATCAAATTCAAATAACAAAAACCATGAAAATTGATGAGAACTATAACTCAAATTCGATATAAACTATTGAAATGCAATAATAAAATCCGTTCTTAAAGCTAATTGACTACTAATTAAATCCAATAACAAAATCATCCAAACTAATCTAAAATCTATTTAAAAGATTTAACTGTTGAAATGCAATCTTAAAACCCATTTCCATTAATTATTTCCACTAAAGGATATCTGCAATTAAAAAGATTAGATATATATTCAATTAATTAAAAATATTGGATTAATGCTACAACTGAATGGTTAATTAAAAAAATTAATGTTACATGTTTCATTTTTTGTACAAATTTTATGAATTGTAATTTTTTATCACACCAAAATGAAATTGTATAAACTTTCTAATTTTAATTAATTTTCATTTTTTAGCTAATTTTATTTTTGAAAATAATTAATTATTTCAAAAATTAAGTAAACGGACCGATCTAATCATGTTACAAGTTCATTTTAATTTTTATGTAAAATTTTAATGACTTTTAATGTTATATCCCACAAAAATTAAATCTTAACGAAATTGCTAATTTAGATTAATTTTCATTCCTTAGCTAATTATTTATAAAAATCAATGTTTAGAAAACTTAACTGGACCGGAAGGTTCAACTATGAATCGGTCCAAAATCGGATCTGGTTATAGCTGAAAATTGGACTACTAGAAAATCGGGCAAAAATCGGTCAACCGACCAATTCAACCGGTTTAACCGGTGACCCGGTAACAGTTCAACCGTTTTTTTTATTTTATTGGTTTTAATTTATTTTTTAATTTTTTAATTAAAAACAGTTCGACCCCCGTTCAACAGTTTGACCCTTGAACTGTTGCCTTGTCTAATTTGTTGACCGGTTCAATTTTCTAAATATTGATAAAAATAATTAATTATTTAAAAAATTAATTAGTGGATCTAATCAAATTTTTAAATTTTAATGTTATACTTTTCTTTTAATTTTGTGTAAAAAATTTAATGAATGCTAATTTTGTATCACACAATAATCAAATATTAATGTAATTATTAATTTTAATTAATTTTATTTTCTTAATAATTAATTTTCGTCTCGCAAATTAATTATTTATTATAAAAATCTCTTATTATATATATATAATAAATATAAATCTTTAGATTCAGATTAAAAAGATATAATAAAATAATAATTATCAATATTTATGCAAGGAAAGAAATTTAGATTCAATATTTAGGATTTAATATAAATAGTAATTTATTAATTTTTTTGTTTGGATTGATTATGAATGGATAAAAAAGGAAAAATCGAAAGATAAAATACATATAGAAGATAAGTTTAAATCAGTGGAGATTTGGAAAAAATTAATTTTGGTGAGGATAAGATTTAATATAGATAATGATTAGTTAATTGATTATTGGAGATTAATTATTAATTATTAAAAAAATAAAAAAATAAAAAGACAAGAAAAGATTTTATTTTAGGTGGGAAAGCTAATTAATCTAATTAAAAAATACGTTGAAATTTCCCTACTTTTCTATATATATATAATATATATATATATAGATTTTTGAAAATCCTCATTCACCATCACTTATTCAATACATGATAATTATTTTAGATATAACATTTAACATTTAACATTTTCTGTCTCTTCGACTTTAGAAATTGATATAAGTGTTAGTCGCCTCATCAAAATGATAGAAGTGTTAGTTGCCTCATCAAAATTTCCTTGTTTTTAGATTCTCCACTTTTTTTTTTTTAAATTTTAGTCAAACATTTTTGGACAATGTTATCCATGAATTGTTTTTTAAATTCCTTACAATCACCTAGTTAGATTCTCAATGTTTTTAATTTTAGTAAAAAATGAATTTGGATAATTTTATTGTTGAATTTCTTTGTGAAATTTCTTATTCACCATATCAAATAAAAATTTTAGCTATAGCATTTAACATTTTGTTTCTCTGCAGATTTCTAAAATGATTGATGTAAGTTTTATTCGCCATATTAAAATTTCGTTATTTTTAGATTCTCAATTTTTAAATTTTTATTACGGGCTTATTCTATACGCAATAAAATTCACTAACTTCCACTAGTTTTTTCTTTCTCATCATTTTTAACCACCAATGTAATTATTTTATATTTTTTAATATATTTTTTCCAAATTTCAACCGCCCAATTTACACGAAATTTGAGTAAATAAATTTTATTGTACATAGAACAAGGCCCAAAACATTTTTTTGGAAAATTTTGTCATTGAATGTTTTTGAAATTCCTCATTCACCATCATTTAACAAACAAATATTGGTTTTTGCTGTACATTTAACATTTTGTGTCTCTTCAAATTTCCAAAATGATGCCGTGTCATTTGCTGTTTTAAAATTTCGTCGTTTCAGACTCTCAATTTTTTTTCCATGACGAATAATATTTACACCATATTTTCTTGAATAATGCTATAGGGACTCCCTCCATGACACCCTCCATTTAAAAAAATTCAAAAATTTCAAAAATTGGTAAAAAAGCATTGACCCGGGTAGGATACATTCTCAGCAAAAATGAGCAAGTGCTCCCGGGAGTTTTATAATTACAGAACTCCCGGGGCATTTTGAGGGTCCAAACGATCTCCGTTTTGAAATTCGAGATTAGATCTTGATTCAGCACGACAAGACGGAGCTCCGGTAATTTTTTCAAAATTTTTGCGACACCGTTGGGTGCCGTGGGGCCGGTCAAACTTTTTGGCCAAATTTTAGCTTAAAATTTGACCAAAAAGTTTGACCGGCCCCACGGCATTCAAGGGTATCGTAAAAATTTTGAAAAAATTACCATAGCTCCGTCTCGTCGTGATGAATTTAGATCCGGTCCCGGATTTCAAATCGGAGGTCGGACGGGCCTAGTAAACGCCCCGGGAGCGTCGTAATTATGGCGCACCCGAGAGTGTTTGAACATTCCTGACATTCTCAGATCCCCTTTCTGAAAATTGAACCCAGCACATTCCTCCACACCTGAAAATCGATCCCCTTTCGAAAATTATCCACAATCGATCCTTGTTCTTCGCTTGTTCCCGATTTCCATACCACCGCGGCTTTTCATGTAACGAATCCTACTCGAAATTCTTTATATGCCATTGATTTACCGTTCATTAGAGAGACACAGGGAGAACAAATCCTACTTGAAATTATCCACAATCGATCCTTGTACTGCGTTCGGTTTCTCCCTTCCAAAACCGAGGTATGGGCTTTGCTTCCCCTCTCGTTTTTTGCTGCATTTTACATTGTAATGCTACTGTACTACGCCCTACTATTTCGAGGTGTAAAAATGGCAAAAATTTCTGATTTTCAGCTCGTATTGTGGGTTGCCTCATTGCGTTTGTGGTTTTTTGGTGGCCACTCGATGGTTTTGTTTTAGAGTATTGATTTTAATGGTTTCTCTAGAATTATTTTGTAGTTGGATTCTATCTGCGATTCAGTATCATGTGAGGGCCGTTTTAGGGAAATATGAAATTATAGGATGGATTTTAATGTTCATTTTATTTTTTTGGGAGGCGCAGTAAAGATTGAGGCTTTAGCTCCTTTTGGGTTGGATTCGTGGAAAAATTTAGACTCAATTACACATTTACACTTCACTTGTTTATAAGCAGGGATAAATGATTGATTTTATGTAGTGTAGATATAAATAAATTTAGGTAAACATTAAATTTACTGGAGTTATTAAGCATGTGTTTCTCAAGAGAATCACTGAGCTAAACATATGCCAACTCTTAGATTTGGCAATTACATTTTGATTTGAAGCCTCAAGTGTCCGGGACAATGGCTATCACTATGTATAAGTGGATGATGTTAGCCTTTTCCTGTCATTATTTGTCGTCTTTTTTCTTTTACGCCTATCATATGATCTGTGGAGACATTCAATCTCCAATGCATCTAATTGAGGTTGATTGAGTTCCCACTTGAGATGCGGCATAGGATGTAGGATGGATATGTTTTTCGAGGAGGCGGATCTCATATGTTCTTGAAAAGGCTCTTTTCAACATCATCATATATCTTAGTTTTCCCTTGGGTCATAGTTTTGTGTCTTTGAAGATTATTGTGGTACTTATTGTTTGTTCAGTCTAGCTATTTACAATTAAGAATTGCATTTTTTGTATGTATGATAGGATTGTGAAAACAACTAAACCAATAGGCTGCTCTGTTTATTATCTTGCTCATATTTGGTAGTTATTGAATGCTCATTGCATTTTTACTTCTGTGTATTATCTTTTATCAAGTTCCAATAGTCTGAGTGTTTGATGCATGTAGTTGAGTAATATAGGAGTAGGGTATCATATCACATCATAAACAAGTAATATAGGAGCAGAGTATAGTATCACGAAGATTAAGCGTCATTTAAGACCTCAATTAAAATTAACAATAATGAGAACACACTGATTTGTTACAGTGTCTATTTTGATTTGCAATTTAGTCTTGTATCTCTTGAAAGATCTTTAATTGCAGCTTAGTCGTCATCACTCTTCCTTTCTCAAGAAACCTTAGACTTTGCACTTGCCAAGAGAATTTTTATGTGCTTCTTTAAGATGTTGCTTCAGTTAGAACTTCATAAACCCATTCTTTAATGGGATATTGACTGCTATTTTTTTTTGTATTGTACAGTTTGTTAACATGGACGGAAAGAAGAACAAGGCATTTGTCATAGTTGTCGATCTCCGTCGCAGAGTCTTTACAACTGCCCCAACTTGAATGTCATTGGTGTAGAAGAGGATATGTTAAATGCATAATGGTGAAGAAACCAAATGAGAACAGTGGAAAGCTAAATTTGTATGTAGGTTGGGATGATGTAGAACCTTGTATTATGTTTTGTCGAGACAAGTTAGCTTGTGTGTAATTATTACTTCAATTTCGTTTAATGTTACCTTCACTTTTTGTTTGTGCCTACTGCTAATGTTTACTTTTGTTTGTGCATGAGATGTAGATGTGCTTATGTAGTTATATGGGAAGGGTGTTGTTACTTTGGTTGAGGAAAATATCTGAACGCTAAAAATGATTCTCCTAGATTCCATTTTTTCCCCCTCGACACTCTCTTATTTGGTGTTCTCTTTGTAATGGCCTCCATGTTAGAAGTGACATTTCTCAAGCTTCAGTTATCAATACAAAGCAGTCTTTATGTGCAAGTGGTACAAAATCCTTTGGCTGGCATATGCAGAAACACGACTATACAATGACCTCCAACTTCACATTACAAGCTTCCATTCATTGATATCTTCAATAAATAATGTAAAAGGTCTTCCCTACACATAATAAATAATGAAACCTATGCTTCCAAACTTCTTCAATAAATTAATAGCCACTGCAATAAAAGAAGTTTGCTTCCTTTGACAAGAATACAAAAGTTGCTAAAACTAAGAACTTCCAACGTCAACTCTATAATAGCCAAAGGTAGACAACAAAACTTAACAAGCATTAAGACACCAAATAAACCACCATTTGTTGAGCACAATCTTCCAAAACATATAACAAAACCCCTATGGCGCTCATATCTTCATCACTTTCTTACTTGATTTCCTCCTGAAAATAATAACTAAAATAAAGAATGTTAATTCTCTAATTTATAGAAATAATCTTCCAAAATATATCAGTTGCACAACTTCTAACTCTACATCTTTTATTCATGAAGTAAATTGAAAAAGATTGGAATACCTTGTTGGTAGCCGTCATATGATGGGAGATTAAGAGACCTTTCCATAGATGTAGAAGGTGCCATATGCTGTTTGGAGATATAAAACTCCCATGAGGATTACCCAGCCTTTGAGCATCAACACACTACAGAATGGAACAAGTCAATACCATTAAGCTAGTAAGCAAAACAACTCCAACTTAATTTTACTGTTTTTCTTTTCATTTCCCTTGGATTTGGTCTCACTGCCAAAAGTTGTATCAGACTTCATGTAGCAATTTTTTTCCTTTTCTCCAATTCTCTTCTTCAATTTATTGTTATACTTCACATAGCTCTTTTTGCTTCAACTTCTGATTGCCATTTGAGGTTTGTTATTCATAAACAATGCTATTTAATGAATCAATTGTGAAACACTCCCAATTTGTGCAACACTGCCTTGAAATCAAACTCACATGCAAAATTTGAAAGAACAACTTTAAGTCACCCACAAATCCACAATAGATAGAATCCATAAACAGAAACATTCGATCACAATTTGGAAAGAAGAACCTAAGATTAAACTTGATCAAAATAATGTATGTAAATCAAATGAACCCAAAAATTCACAATTAAATCCCAACTCAACAAAAATTCCCAACTGATGAATGCATCACAACTGCTGTACGAATAATTAACTTTAACATTTAATTTCTATCTATAATATTGAATTATTTTGAGTTTATTGAATACCCGAAAACTATTGTTTTCATCGAAGAGTTACTTAGTGATATAGTGGCTAATTAAAATCATCTACGTGAAGCAAATATACTATTTTTAATGTTTATTATATTGTTTTTAATATTTTATTACTGACCATAAAATGACATTTTCACGTAAAAAAAAATCTTTGATTTCTCTTCCAATATAAATCACAATGAAGCACCAATATAGCCAGCAATACAGAGAGTTTTGGGCTTTTCTCTATGACTTCTCATCTCAATCGACACAATGAAAATATGATACCTTATGGTTGAATTCATAATGAAATAATTGAAAACCAAGAATTGAAAATAACAAATAGTAGGCATAATTGGTCCAAAGAGTTTACCCCAAGGCAGTCAATCGTTGCTTCAGCAAAACCAGTAGACGAAGATCTTTACAAAATTCTCTTGGGCGAAACTACTTTTTGGTGCTTCAAAAAATCGAGGCAACGTCGAATTCAATAAAAAATAAAAATTTTGAACAAATTATACAAAATCAGATCTACCGAACAGATTATACAAAAAATAAAAATTTTGAACAGAAATACCAAGGAATGGGAATTTTTGATTTCCAAACGAACTTGAAAAGGCCCAATATTTTCTTGAACACAGTCAGAAGAAGAAGAATACGGTCGACGAACTTCAACTGCTGTCGCAATTTGGCTGACTGCCACCGACTTCGCCGCCGTCGTTGTAATATCGATACACATCGACCAAGAGCAATCGCTCCCACCCACTCGCCGGCACCGACGTCCAAGGAATTTCGACCACTTACTAATTTCGTCGGCGAGTGGTCGTGTCGTTCTCCCTGTGTCTCTCTAATGAACGGTAAATCAATGGCATATAAAGAAATTTAGAGTAGGATTCGTTACATGCAAAGCCGCGGTGGTATGGAAATCGGGAAAAAGCGAAGGACAAGGATCGATTGTGGATAATTTTCGAAAGGGGATCGATTTTCAGGTGTGAAGGAATTTGTTCTTCAGGTGTGGAGGAATGTGCTGGGTTCAATTTTCAGAAAGGGGATATGGGAATGTATCCTACCCGGGTCAATGCTTTTTTACCAATTTTTGAAATTTTTGAATTTTTTTAAATGGAGGGTGTCAAGGAGGGTGTCATGGAGGGAGTCCCTATAGCATTATTCTATTTCTTATAAACACACAACATCTGATTTGCCCAAAATATCCTCACACTTTATTTTTGTTATACTTATATTCACAACTTTTTTTGTCATCCCATTTTTATCATTCCATTTCAAAATTCTATTAAAACTATTTTAACTGACTAAAATTTAAGTAGTCACAAGTATCTTCTATAATTTTTTTATGGGGAGTGTTCCTCAAACTCATAGTCTTGACAAATATATTATCCCGTTAGCCAATCTTTTTTTTACCACATTTTACCACTTTTTTTATTCATTATTTCTTTCCTCTAAATTCACTACATCCACATATCTCATCACATCCAAAAATCTCTACCACTCAACTCCACTCATTCTCTCTTCCCTTTTATATTAAAAACCTTTAAAAACCACTATAATTTATTCCCTATTACCCTTATATATGACAAATCATTATGACAAACCATCACAGCCTCTCATCATATTTAATCCAATGGTCAAAATTACATTTTTTAAAAATAAACTAGTTAAATTTATCTATTTTAAAACCCTCAATCAATTCCCAACTTTCTCCATTTGACTCACCGTGTTTGTTCATCAAAGATCATGTACCCACCTCCTAGTCCTTGCCATCGTGTGCCACTTATTTCTTCCTTGCAGACTATGTGACAACAAAGTCCATTGTGGATGGATGAATTGAAATTCAACTTTTCATACTACTCATTTGAATTTGTTCTCTTTAAAAAATTGGAAGCAATTTAACAAGTACGTCTTCACCTTTCATGATGGATCTCGAATTAGATTTACATCTTCACAATTATTCATTCTTGACAGATTTTGGAACTATAGCTGAAACAACAAAACCAAAGTACGAAATTTCTTCAAACAAGTTTATTACTTTTTGAAATTAGTAAGAATAAAAATTTATCTACTGTTAGAGGCGGCATTCACCATAGAATATCATTGGACCAAGGAATGACTAATAAAAAAAAAGGTACTTTTAGGATGTTAAATCATAAACTAATTAAACCGTGAGCGTAGACAAGTGGTCATGAAGTGGAACAAAATTGTGGAGTTAAAATATTTCCAAATATTGGGGCTTGAATTTGGGGGTGTTTTGATATGAATGCATAAACTTTACTTAATTAGAAGAATTGGTTTTTGACCACGAGATTGCATAACATGAAAGGATGTGGTGATTTGTCATACGTATCTGTTAAGACTATTTTTCCATGGAACGTTACGTTACCCTTTTTGACTCATAGAAAATGCTTGAGACCTTTTACAATGAAAGTTCGCATATGAAATGGTTAGGGAAAATTAGATGTGATAATTAATATCAAATTTATAAAGATAAAGTGCAGAAAAAGGTTGCGGACACGTGTGATAGCAAGTAAAGATTAATGGCATTCGATACAAATAAAATGTGGTGTAATCCATAGTATATAAATAATATCATCATAATCACGATTGTTATTGTTGTTGTTGTTGTTGTTATTATTATTATTATTATTATTATTATTATTATTAAAAGGACGATTGAAGGAAAAATCTTTTGATCCTTATTTATTCCCTTTTTTTTTTTGTTGGAAAAATCTAATTTACCCCTATAAAAATTAAAATAATAATTGTATATATATCCTTGAATTTACATAATTTTGATAGCCTTTTCAGTGCTTCACATAATAAACCATGAAAGACTATTTATGTGGTAATGGTCAAGTGTTTAGTTCCGTATCTTAATTTTCATAAATAAATATCTCTTCAATCAATTGGGTGAATGAAGGAAAATCATTTGATTTCCTTATTCACCTTATTTCCTTATGGGAAAATATATTGACAACCCTTATTATGTTTGGGGCACCAACTTATATATATACACACACTTCTATTAGAACTAGGGTGGCTTAACGTGCATTGCACGTTGTGCCTTAATTGTTTAGCCTAACGTTTAATGTACTGTCCTAGCATAGTGAAATATATTTGAAATGGTTGGTTTAGTATTTCATGACATACACGTGGTTGGTTACCAAAAGTTTGATTGTAAACATTTGCGAAACAGAGAATATGTATGTTTCCTTGTACTTAACAAGTGGACAATGAAGATATTTGCAACACATATGTGTTTGAATTTAAAAACTTGTAGTGAATCCATAATTTGTTCGAAATGAGACAACAGAGCTTATGTTGTCGTTTATAAAAGTGTTGTTCCGAAGCAGCTTATAATTATGGGAAACAAATAGTTGTACATTAGGTTTATAATTTTAACACAAGATTAGATTTAGTAAGAGGCACTACAAAAGGATGGTACGTAGAAAGCTGTTATTTTCATTAGGTTTCCTTCTATTACCAAAAACTATAGGAAACATTTCCTTCCAAGAGTTGTTTACAGCTTCTATTTCATCAGTCGATCTTTGAGAGCAGCAGTTTCTTTGATGGAAATGGTGTGGAATTGTCTTTGAATAGAGAATGCTTCATTGGGTGTGAGGATTAACTAATGTCTCTACAGAAAGAAGCACAGTGCTTGTATAAGCCTGGTAGGGATGCAAGGACAGAAGTAAAATATTATTACACGGAGATCATGAAAATTTGTCATGGTGAAATTGCTATTTCAGCATGTTTCATTCTATTAGAAGAGACAATCTAGCTTGCAGTAATGAGAGTAGCATTAACTATAAGCATAAAGGAAAGAACTTCTTTCCTATGGCGGAAACATGTAGATGTCATTCCCATTAGTGTTTTTTTTTTTTTTTGGACTTTTCCGAGAAGAAAGGCACAACTGAAAGCAACAACAAACAAGCAAAAAGCAACCAATCAAAAAGGGAGGACGAATAACCTGTGTAACAAAGAGGTGAAAAAATGGGTACCAAAAAAGCTTCAAATAATTATAGCTTTAGGAGAAAACAAAATCTGGAAAATGCAACTCGTTTACTAAATGTATAAATAGCCACCAAATAAACTCGTTTGCATACTAAATAAATGAAGGGCAAAAAATGAAAAACCACAAGGGTATGGCCGATAGTGATGATATGTCTTATGAAAGACGAAAACATCCAAAAAGTAACACTAAACAGAGCATCACATGCCTACAAAATTCAGACATTAGATAGATTCATTAACCACATAGATCAATTGTCCATCATCTAACAGTATGTGTACATTGGAAATGAACCAATAATTTTACAAGGAGATCGTAGTCGCATCCATTTCATACAAGTTAAGCACCTTGTCTTGTCTGATAATAACCATGTTTATCAAACACAAACAACTCTACTCCTAATCGAGAAGCCTAAGTCATAATGTTTTGATCATTGTTCAATGCAAGAACTTTTCCTAAAAAAATGCCCAAAAAGATGAGGGCTTATGTTCATTGTTCAATATGCATAAGTTAAAAATTCCATCTTGACGTCCTATGTAAGTTTAAATGCCAGTAATCTTTTTCCTAAAGGTATTTATTCATTTTTCCTATGATAATTATCAAACATATCTAATTCAGGAAGCTTAATTTGGATTATGTGTTCACGGGGATTGCTTAATTGCAAATCGTTAACACCCTCAATTAAATTGGCGATGACAGTTTACAAGGTATTTCGATCAAGTAAGCTATTCAATGTCGCATTTTGCAACCAACTGCTTAGAGTGCAAGAAGATCGGGGAATTCCCATTAATTGTACTAAACTTCATTGCATTATTCACAAATATTTGCATAATAAATTAATAATTCATGCAAATAAAGGGTATACTAAGAGGTTTTTAATTTCTCGACATTGATGATCAGTAAGGAGAAGCTTTCTCTCATTGAATCGCCATCCCAAGGTATAGCAGGATGTGTTTTGGGTGTCAATAGGAATGGAAGTGTGCAAGATGGTCACTTATAAATGATTTTTTATCAAAAAAATGGATACTTTTTCAAAGGTAGTTTAGAACATCATTTTAAATTGATAAGATTTGGATATTGTGTAAATCCCTCACATAAGAACTGCAAAGAGTTTCAAAACCAAGCAGAAATAATAGAAAAATAAGACAAGATTAAAAAAAATTCACTCCACGAATTTAATGAGCTGCTATTTTCTCCAGCTACAATTACACAATGTCGAATCATAGCATCACTTATTGTACTTTCACCAACAAAATCTACAATTACTCTCTAAAAAAAATTCAATAATCGAGGTACAAGTCACGAGCCGAAAAGGAAGGAACTGCCCTTATAGAGAAAATGAGTGAATATAAGAAAAATAAATATTAGGGAAAACCTAACGATAGGAGAAATTCTTGTAAGCATTTGTAAGCTGAGAAAATCCTTGTAAGCATTTGTAAGCTACAGTTACAAAAATGGAGGTGCTCCACTAATGACCGAAAGAAAGCTGTAATTAGAAAAAATTAACATATATTGAACCATCATTTGACAAATCATAATCAACACAGAAGGGGAAATCACAAAGCAATACCTATGAAAATAATGGAGATCCACAAACAGAACGAACGTCAATATCTATGCAACAGCATCCATGGCCATTGGTTTGAAATAAATGACGAGATAAATGAATTTGTTGGCGATTATTGAAGAAGAGAGAAGATGATACAAAATGGAGAAATTATTTTGGGAGAAGAGAAGTTTCGAACTCGAAAATAAAATTGTAAAACAAACTCTCCAATGTGGGCTGGTTCAGATCCGGAAAAAAAAATTAATCGTCAAATTTTAAATCACATTACAAAACGACGTCGTTGCTACAGTAATATATCATTCACTCTTATATATATATACATATAAAAGGTAAATTTCAATTAACATCCTCAAACTTTCAAAATTAACACAATTTTTTCCCATTCATTTTTTTTAATCCTTTTTTGTAACTTTCGTATATTAAGACATTACGTGCCTTCCATCAAAATTTCCATTAAATTGCATATTAGTGAGGGGCAAACCAGGAATAAACTTTTGGTAGTTTAACACTACAACTCAAGAGTTTTAATTTTGATACAATTTTAATGTAAAGTGAAACTACCAAAAATTTATTCCCATTTTGCCCCTCACTAATGTGCAATTTAATTGAAATTAAGAGAAAGGCATAAGGTGTGAGAATATGAAAGTTTGAGAACAGAAATGGTGAAAAAAAAGAATGGGGACATAACTGCGTCGATTCTGAAAGTTTGGGGATGTTAAGTGAAATTTTCCCTAATATAAACTAGTATTATAAAAAAATATATATATAGAAGAGGATTAGGATGATATATTTACATAAAAAATATTATAAAATAAAAAATGAATTATTAGGAATTTTGAATTTTAATAATGGTTTACAAATTTTGATTTGAGCAATTATTTTATATGAAAAAATATCATATCAATTATCGTAATTAATGATTTTGGTAAGAACAAAATATTTGAGGTGAAAATTTAAATAATACTTATTTGAACAAAAAGAAATTAAATGCTCATATTAAAATTTTCGCCAAGTTTTTTTTAATGTCAAAATAATGCAATGATTATGTTCAAAGAAGCTCATTGATGAGCATAAATGGTGCACATCTGAATACATTAACAAATTTATTTTCTTCCCCAAAACTAAAAGTTTCCATAATGTTAAGTAGCCTGGCAAAATGACAAAAACTCAATTACTTAGACTTGAGTAATCCACAAAAAACTCAATTACTCAAAGATACAAATTTATTTTGAATATCTTCAACATTTAATCTACACAATTAACTAAAATGCAAAGAACACACTTGTAAAAGGAATTTTATATTACTGTGTAAAATAACTCCTCTTGATAAAACACCATTCTTTAGGAAGAAGAATAAAGAAGAATAATTTAGACACAATAATTAATACTATGTTGATAAGCGCTCGAAAAGCACTTAAATAACTCTTCTATTCTATGTATTTGCGTATTTTATCAGTATTGTATGTTCGTTTTTATGTATTTTTCCTTTATTGTGTTTTTAGAGTCACAAGGAATGAAAGGAACCAAAATGGATGAAAATAGAGGAAAACAGAAACTCAGGACCAAAATGTAAGAGAATAAAAAATGGAGGGTCTCCGATGTAATTTTATGAAAAGTTGTTTTTACAATTTTTATTGTTCTAATATGAAAGAACATCAAAAGAGGATTCTCACACTTTTTTCGGATTCCAAATCGGAGGTTCCTAGTGAAAGTTATGATCGCTTGAAGAAAATGACTAAAAAGGTCAATTTTCAAAACTGTTGAGGACCAAACTGTATGTTACTGAAACTTTGGCAGATTGCACCCATTTGCGTCTATACTTGTATAACTTGGAGTTTGGTGAGGATTTTGGCCAATTTTGACTCATTTGAGATAATACAACTTGAGCACACCATAATAGATTCATTGGAGGTCGCTTTTATAATTTTTAAATATTTTTTGTTGCAATATTTTTCTTATAAATAGAGGCATCTCCGAGCTCAAAATGCACAACTTTATAGAGAGAATTAACTAGTAATTCTCTCCAACTTTCTGTTCAATAAAATTCTCTTCTTCATTTGTTCTTAGTTCTAACTTGAAAGCTCTTAGTTTCTCATATTCCGGTAGAAGTAAAAACCTAATTTAAGTAACTAATAATCGATCGACGATACTTCGACCGTGAATATGATTAACGAAGCCTTTCTTTGATAGTTTCTCTGATAGTTTCTCTCTTCTTTTTATTTTTCATATTTGAGAAAGATAATTTCTCATATATTGCAGTGGTGATACACGGAAATTGCGCTGTTAAAAGTATTTAACCCATGTATATGAGTGATTAAACATCTCTATTTATTTCTTAGCATTTATTTGCTTGTTTTCTATATTTTTGTATATTACTTGTGATAGTGAAGTACAATCTATCATATAGCAGTGGTGATACACGGCGATGACATCGCTAAAGAGTATTCAACCCGCGAATATGAGTAGTTAGACTTCTCTATCTAGTTCGAGGGGCACGTTGTGTACAATTAACATGTTGTTATCTTTTCTAACTTTTTAGCGGCGTTTTATCTATTTCTTTACTTCAATTTGTTGATTTGTTATGCTTTTAAATCCCTTTTTGAGTTTATCTGATTATTGGATTCATTTTGGCCAATTGAATCAATTAATCTTTAAATTCAAGTTACATGTTAGGACTGGAACTTTTGATCCGCAATTATCATTAGCTTCTAATCCAAAGTAGCAAATGAATATCGTGCATATTTGTTAACAAATCAACTGAGATGTATTAATTTGAGTTTGTTAAATTATTCATCTAATTCAATTCATTCTTCTCGTTCATTTCACACTAGCATTGCATTAAATCCTAAGAACTTGCTTAGGGTTATCCAATAGTTAGATGTTAAGTCAAAGAACTCACTTTAATTTAATACACTTAAGGAATAATTCGTTAATAAGATCGTATTGATTAATTGGAGTTGATAAATTGGAGAATGAATAGTAATACGTTGCATGGGAAAGATCAACACGAGTTATTGACACAACCGACCCCAGAACTAGACATATCTTCAATTGTTTCATTTCATCTCATTTATTTTGTTATTTTGTTTATCAAATTTCATTTAAACTTCACAAAAAAACCCTTTCTATATTAATTGATAAAAACAACTAGATTAAATACCATTCCTTTTGAGTTCGACCATTACTTGCCACTTCTTGCCACTTCTACATTAATCTGTAGTTTTGAAACCGAATAAGGAAATAAAATAAATTTTGGTATACTGCGATAATCACGCCAAGTTTTTAGTGCCGTTGCTGGGGAATGGTTAACCAATTTAGTTGCTTTTATTAATTAATTTTAAAAAAATCACTTATATGCATAACACTCGATCTATTAATCGAATTTTTAGTTTCGATCCGGAAATCAAGAAATCCATTCGAAGACGAATAAGACAAGCAAAACAAATGGAACAAGAAATGGAGGAAAACAACAACAAAAGAACTCTTAAAGAAATGACAACTCTTGAAGTTACTCAGCAACCATTGTGTATCGTCTTTCCAACCGTAGAAGAAGGAAAAGCTTTCGAACTAAAATCCGGTTTGATACATCTTCTACCATCTTTTCATGGACGATCCGGTGAAGATCCGTATCGACACTTGAAGGAGTTTCATGTGGTGTGTGATAGTATGAAACCCACAGGCATCACTGAAGAGCAAATCAAGCTCAGAGCTTTTCCATTTTCACTAAAAGTTGCCACCACAGATTGGTTATATATTTTACCCCCAGGATCAGTCACAACATGGAATCAAATGAATCAACTTTTCCTCGAAAAATACTTCCCCGCTTCAAAGACCTCAAATATTAGGAAAGATATCTCTGGATTACCCCAAAAGAATGGAGAAACTCTTTATGAGTATTGGGAACATTTCAAAAAGCTCATTGGAAGTTGTCCGCATCACCAAATCAGTGAAAACCTCCTAGTGCAATATTTCTATGGAGGGTTGTGTCAACCAGATAGAAACATAGTTGATACTATTAATGGAGGAGCTCCGATGAACAAAACACCTACTGAAGCACAAACATTGATTTCAAACATGGCTGAAAACACTCAACAATTCAGTATAGAGCGGGAAACGAACATTCGAAGAGTAAATGAGGTAAGTAATTCCAATGTTGAAAACCAACTTTCTGAACTAACCCATCTTCTCAAACAAATTGTTGTAGAAAACAATCCACAAGTCAAAACATGTGGCATATGCACAAATCTAGGACATCCTACAGATGCTTGTCCTGTTATGCAAGTGGATAATAATGAACAAGTGAATTCAGCAAGCAATTTTCCATTCCCAAGGCAACAGTACAATCCATACTCAAATTCCCATTAATCCAGGATGGCGAGATCACCCCAGTCTGAGTTATGGAACCAACAAGCCCTCAGGTTTCTTCCCTAACAAGCCTCAAGGGCGCTCCAACCAAGAAGGAAATTTCCAACCCTTGGGGCAATTTCAACAAAAACCTCAATCATCAGTATGTCTCTCGAGGATATGGTGAAAACATTACCGACTAACACTGTGAAATTCCAACAGGATTCCAAATCGAGCATTCAAAACTTGAAAAATCAAATGAGTCAGTTGGCAACTGCCATCAATCACCTAGAAGCACAATCTGGAGGAAAGCTACCATCCCAACCTGAGGTAAATCCAAAGAATATCAATGCTACAACCTTAAAGAGTGGAAAAGAGATAGAAAATCCACACAAAGAAGTTTCCACACATGAAGATGAAGAAGAAAAGTTGGAAAAGGGGGTAAGTCTTTACCCTTCTGCCATTACTAATCCCTCCCCATTTTCCTAGTAGATTAGTAAAAGCCAACAAAGAAGACAAGGAAAAAGAAATTTTGAACACATTTAGGATAGTAGAAATCAATATTCCTTGGTTAGATGCAATCAAACAAATACCACGTTATGCCAAATTCTTGAAAGAACTTCGCATTAAGAAAAAGAAATTGAGGGAAAGTGAAAAAGTAAGAATGAGAGAAATGGTTTTAGCTTTATTTCAAAGAAAACTGCCTCCAAAATGCAAAGATCCAAGTATGTTCACAATTCTATGCACAATTGGAAACACTAAGTTAGACCGCGCTTTAATGGACTCAGGAGCATCGATTAATGTTATGCCGCGATCAATCTATGCTTCTTTAAACTTAGCTAAACAAACTGAAGCAAATGTTATCATTCAACTTGCTGATCGATCTAATGCTTATCCAGACGGAGTAGTTGAAGACGTATTAGGACAAGTAGGTGGTCTAGTATTCTCAACCGATTTCTATGTTTTAGATATAAATGATGATCACTCTCTTAACTCCATATCTATATTGCTAGGAAGGCCATTTTTGTGAACTTCCCAAACAATTATTGATGTGAGACATGGGGTCCTAACAATGGAATTTGACAAGGCAAGGGTGCAATTTAACATTTATGATGTAATGAAACATCCCAGTGACATTTGTACTGTTTATGCTATTAACACCATAACTCCTATTGTAGAAAGGGTTTTTGAGCTTAATTGCAGAGGTGAGTTAGAGACAGCACTTTGTGAATCACTGGAATATATTGAAGACAAAGAGATAGAGCTGAGTGCAGAATTGAAAAACACAGTCGCAGCATTGAGTTCATTGATGACCAATCCACAAAGATATAATGTAAAAACCATTCAGTTGGAGGAATCTCCTAACAAATTGTTACCTTCAATCATACAGGCACCAGAGTTGGAAATGAAACCTCTGCTAAACCACTTAAAGTACACTTATCTTGGAGATGGTGGAACATTCCCTGTGATAGTTTCGTCAAAGTTGACTGTGGTGGAGGAGGAAAAAATGGTTCGAGTCTTGCACGATCACAAGAAAGCAATTGGATGGACGATTGCAAATATCAAGGGTATAAGTCCATCAGTCTGCATGCACAAAATATTACTTGAAGAAGGAGCACAACCGTCGAGACAAGCCCAAAGGAGATTGAATCCACCAACGATGGAAGTTGTGAAGAAGGAGATTCTGAAGCTATTAGGAGTAGGTATGATCTATCCCATTTCAGACAGTAATTGGATTAGTCCAGTTCAGGTAGTACCAAAGAAATCCGGAATTATTGTGATTGAAAATAAGGAAGGAGAACTTGCACCAGGTTATGCTTTTAAACCCGTTTTTGAGTTTATCTAATTATTGCATTCATTTTGGCCAATTGAATCAATTAATATTTAAATTCAAGTTACATGCTAGGACTGTAACTTTTGATCCGTATTTATCATTAGCTTCTAATCCAAAGTAGCAAATGAATATCGTGCATATTTGTTAACAAATCAACTTAGATGTATTAATTTGAGTTTGTGAAATTATTCATCTAATTCAATTCATTCTTCTCGTTCATTTCACACTAGCATTGCATTAAATCCTAAAAACTTTTTTAGGGTTATCCAATAGCTAGATGTTAAGTTAAAGAACTCACTTTAATTTAATACACTTAAGGAAGAATTCGTTAATAAGATCGTATTGATTAATTGGAGTTGATAAATTGGAGAAGGAATAGTAACACGTTGCATGGGAAAGATCAACACGAGTTATTGACACAACCGAGCCTGAGAACTGGATATATCTTCAATTGTTTTATTTCATCTCATTTATTTTGTCATTTTGTTTTCAAATTTCATTTAAACTTCACAAAAAAACCCTTTCTATATTAATTGATAAAAACAATTAGATTAAATACCGTTCCTTTTGGGTTCGACCCTTACTTGCAACTTCTACATCAATCTGTAGTTTTGAAATCGAATAAGGAAATAAAATAAATTTTGGTGTACTGCGACAATCATGCCAAGGAAAAACACATCGGAGGCCCTCCATTTTTGGTTCACTTGCATTTTGGTCCTGAGTTTCCGTTTTTGCTCTCTTTTCATCTATTTTGGCTCCTTTTGATTCCTTGTGACTCTAAAAACACATAAAAACGAACATATAATACTAATAAAATGTGCAAATACGTGGAATAGAAGAGTTATTTAAGTGCTTTTTGAGCACTTATCATATGTCTCAAGTATTGCCTTGCCTTGTTCGGAAAAAAAGTACTCGCTTTGCACAATTATTATTGGGTGTATACACACGAGCAAATATACCGCAATTGCATAGGCCATACAAGTAATAAAGTGGACTTGGTTAGAGTTCGGATATCGATCCCACAGGGATTGGTATTTGTGATTGAATTACTTATTCTAGTAGGAAAGAAAAGAAAGCAATAGAAAAAATACAATCACACAGCGGAGGAGAGAACTAACTAACTATACTAACAAAGCAAATAAAACTAAAGATAATAAATGGACAAGAATGGGGATATACTCGGATTAATAGATAGTTGGGATTTATGATTTTACTCAATATTATTCATGCTAATCCGTTGATGAACTTAACACATTACTCATCTTCAATGTTAGATCAGGTTTTCCTAATATAATTAGTTACCTCTCTCGATTGTTGAACCGACCCTAATCAATTGATTCAACCTACTACATCTCTATGTCGATTGGAAATCAATCAATTGCATAACGCTTGGTGAAAACAACCCAATGGATCGCCTAGGGTAAGAGGTGTATCTCTATCCTCTACAAGAACCTAGGGTGAATGCTCTGTGGTGTAACATATGCACTCTCTCTCAAATAGATACACACATCACAGTTGCATGTAATTGGTGATCAAACAACTGCATGTAGCAAACTCAAGAGCAATCACACATAAAATAAATAATCCAATACAATCAATTTTCCCAACACATATGGATTAATATAACTAGATTAAGATTTATCAATCATCCCAACTTTACAATATTAGCTCATAGTGGAAGAAATACAAGGAATTAATACAATACAATGCAAATGGAGAAACAACGAAAAGAAACAAGAGCAAAGATGAATAATCTCCCTTTTTTGAGAGTTAAGCCTTGAATCTTCTACATTTACCATCATCACCTCTTGATTTCCTTATCATCTACTCCAAGAATGATCCCCAATCAAACCCCTAAACCAAGGAAAAGAAAAAATAAGAAAAGAGAAGAAGAAAAGAAGAGGAAAAGAAGAAAAGAGGAAAAGAAGAGAAAGAACCCAAATGCCTAAACCTAAAACTAAGACAAGAATTGAGGAATTGGGGATTGAAAGGGTGTTAAAAGGTCCCAATTCATGTGTCAACATATCCCCAAAATGCCATCCAAAGTGGTGAAAGAAAATATCATTTTCGAGCTTTTTTTGTGCAGAAAAAGGGATCGTACTGCCGTAAAAATGACCCGTACGGTCGTACAAATGTTTTTGCCCAATTTTTTAGCATGCGCAGATTTCAGTATTTTGGCCATAACTTTTGATCCCGATATCCAATTGAGCCGATTCAAATTGCATTGGAAACTAGACTCGATGATCTACAACTCTTTGGTGATTGTGTCTTCCAACTCAACTTGTATCTTTATAAAAAAATGCTCCACTTTGTGTCTATAATCTTCATCTGGCCATAACTTTTGATCCGAAACTCGGAATTGAGATTTGTAAAAAGCGTCAGACTCATCATTGTTCTTCCATGTGAGTTCAAGAAATGTGGCCGAGAAGATCTTCACCGAAGTCCTCCAACTTTTGACTTGTGTCATTTTAATCCCCGACTTCGGATTTTTTAACACTTTAAGTCATTTTTCCTCCTTTAGTCTCGTTCTCGTCCACAACGAGGAATAGTACCTATAAACATAATAATTATACATAAATATGAGCAGAAGTCTGCTCTAATGGAATGTAAAGAGACATAAATAAGTGTAGAAAATACACACTTATCATACCCTCCCACTTGAGTTCTTGCTTGTCCCGAGCAAGACTGTTGACTACGACACTAAAAACGAAGCGAAAATAACAACCTAAAGGAAAAATGAAAACAATGTCTCAAGCAGAAAATTGAAGTTAACACATAATTTATACCACTACGCAATGTTTTAACTCATCCAATTTTCAAAGTCATGTCAAATCACCAATTGGATCCAAAAAGTGCGTAGTTAGGAACCCGACCCCTCAGTGGTTAAATATGTCCTTAGTTTCTCGTGATCACTCCTAGAATATTTTCTCTCGAATCCACTCGGTGATCATCTCAAGTGGTTGCTCTCAATCACCCTTTCTCTTTCAACTTTAATTTTGGGCAAATTTCACCGACAAAATCAATAGTCTAGCAAAGTGATAACTCTCCTAAGGATTGAGTGCTCCAAATGACAAGCTTCTACTAGGAAATTCAAACTCACTAGGTATGTAAATCCATGATCCTCACATTCTCTCATTTTTTTTCTTTCTTTCAGATGCAAATGGAAAGCCCCCAACAATAATGCTTTCTCAACGACCGATGTAGCGAACTTTAGGTGGGTGACTTCCGAGCTCGTCATTCAAGGCACCGGGCATTGAATACCCCTAAGACTTAATAACTCGAGTCGATGAGGAAAGAGAATGGTGGCACAAAAAGAAATGCAAGTGAAGAAGCCAAAACTTTTTTCTCTCTTTTTTTAGCAACTCTCGTTTATTTCCACGGATTAGATTGCTTAGCAAATGGTCATTACTCAGTTTCTATTCGTCAACTGAAGACACTCCACACAAATAACATGCATGGAATCATCACTTTACGAAACAAATCATCCACCGGCTGATTCAATCACTTACTAAGGTAAAAGTGATTCAAAAAGAATGGCATCAGAAGTATTCAAGCTCAATTCTCAACCAAACCAATCAACAACTTCTAAATCCAATTAACAATGAGTCACAACTTCCAAATGAATAAGCAATTTTCTAAATGAGCATGAGTAACATACTTTGTGAGTTAAAAACAATTTAAACTTAAGAAAAAAACTCACAAACCTAAACAAACACGCAAACGAAGCACAAAACTATAACACAAAGAAACTACGCACACAACTATAGGTAACAAACATGCAACTATCGTCATCAATTCTTATTGATAATCACCAATCCTTAATCTACTCAATATTTTAATTGATCCAAAATCTCTTATCCCGATTTTCTTTAAATCTCCTAATTCACATTTAATTTATCGTCATCTCCTAATCAGCTTGGGTATTTTGTATCTTCTTTAATTACTTCAACTAAATCATCATCTCCTACCCTATTTTAAATTGTCTTTCTCTATTATTCTTGCATTCTTCTTGAACTGTTGAGGAATCTTTGGCTCATGAAGTTCTAAGTATTTTGCAGGCCAAGCAATTAAAGAAATTTGCAGAGTTTGAACTTTGAAGTGAAGAATTCACAGCTTATAGATGTCGAGGTACTCAGACTACGTAATAGCATTTGATAAACATTGCATCTGATTATATTTTTTTTTATCATTCAGTTTGTACATTAGTGTTTGTCTGCGGATATCGTTGAATATGTGCTTTACAAGTAGAGACTGAAATTGTTGTCACATCAATAAAAAAAAGTACGATTCAAAATGATTTATGTACAAATCTTAACCAAACGAGCTCTATTTTCCAATTTTTCATTATGTATGTTTCCCAAAGCTATGAGCAATTAACTCTTTCCAATTCTACTTGTGTGATTCAATGACATTTTAATTGAATGCGCCTTTTTTTTTTATGGCAAGTGAAACTTGTGAAATGCCTATAGGCTTTATAAGGGTTTGAAAATTTTGATCTATGAGAAGGAAGGAAGCCGAGTCAATTCAACAACACATGCTATATTCAATTAAGTATTCCAAAATTTGTTACTGTCTAAAGAATCCCCATTCTATTTTTTTTTTAAAAAAATTTCAAGTGAATGATGCATGATTTTTACCTTTTATTGCTTATTTAAATGTGAAAATATTCTCCACTTCATCAAAAAAACAAAATAACCGCATTTAAATTTTAAGATTACAAATTGAAAAATAAAAACCAATGCATCGCATGAGTGATTTGGAGTGAATATATATCTAACGAAGTTATTAATTCCGCTATATTAGTGGTGTAATTTTTTGACTTCTACTATGAGTATTAACATGATGGATTTATATGAAATATAAAGGGAAACTTTATCAAAATTTTTAAACAATCTTTTGCATTTTTTTTTCCCTAACATGGGTTCTAAATCGTATCTTAGGCATGCGTCCCCTCATGCAACGCGCGGATGAAAACACTAGTTTAAAATAAAAAGGGTCATATATGATTTTAAAAATGACAGATAAAAAATAGAAAAATTAAATGTTATTAGATGTGTATATTTTCACTATTTTTTAAGGACCATGCTACAACACCATAATAAATACCATAATGGTTGACATAATGGATATGTGGCATGATACTACAATTTAACCACTCCATCACTTTTAGATGGACGGTTATTAAATATGCCAACAACCATTATGTCAACCATTATGATATTCATTATGGTAGTCTAGCATTTCCCATTTTTTAAATACAAATATGTTTTATAAGTCTTAATTACTTATGTATTATTATTGTTATATCTTTTTATTTATGTGCACATTGATTTCTCATGTATTGTACACATTAATTTCTAACGTATTGATTGTCGATTATTTTTTTGTCCTTACTAAAAATTTTTATGTATTTGTCTTTTTTTCTTCTCTGTTTTTCTTTAAAGTTTTTCAGTCTCCCAAAAAAAAAGTCTTTCCCTTTTTCCATTTTAATAATTTTAAATATTTGTAATTTGAAATGAAAGTCGCACATACTGAAAATTAAAAAATCACAATTTTTCCCTTTTTAAGTGTTTTTCATTTTTATATTTGTTATAGTTGTGTGCACATTAATGTTTCGTGTATTAAATCTTAGAAGTATACTTTAAATACTACATTGTGTTTCATTTTTGTCTATGAAAATGTTTGGTTATTAGATATAGTTACATAGAAATATTATATAGATGTTTACTGTAACGGTTAGCTCTTTTGATGCAAATAACATTGGATTTCAACGAATATGTCTGTCAAACACATGTTAATTTCAATTACATTGTTTATTTTAATCTTTAATTAACTATTTTTTCATTTAACTATTTATTATTTCAATTATATTTGTATCTAATGCGTGTTAATTCAAAATATTTTAATTTTCTATCTATAAGACCTGCGATTTAGAATTTTCCTATCCTGTGCAATGCACAGGTTTGAATACTAGGTAGTTTCTCGCAGTTTCTTTCTTTCATTTTTTTTGTTTTTTTTTTTTTTTGTTTTGTTCTTTTGCTTCTTCCCTCTTTAAATCATGTCAAATGTTTCCACACGGATGCTTGAAAGGCAAATTCATCTTAAGGGATTTCATAATTCTTTAATTTTCTTTGAGAATTGGGTTTCGTTGGAATTTACCAACTTGCATCACTTATGTACACACACACACACACACACACACACACACTTTACACATATAACCGACATGTAACATTGAAGGACGTTTCAATTATGTTGAATTAATTTGAATGGAAGCTTACTTAGTATTCTGGATTTGATTATTGCAAACTTTGAATGGTGTTTCCTCTGGGCATCAGATTATTTCCAAGAGACCCAGCTTTCATAAAAAAATTTCGAAGCGGCCTTGACAAAAAAAGGGGGGAGATGCATGGTAATTTTCAAGAATACAATATTCAATTTGTGTCTGTTTAGAGAGTAATATCAAATTTTAGTGTGTGTTGATTGGATGAAGATACGATTTTGATGGGGGAGCGAAATCCTCTTCTGGGTCTACCATGAGAACGAGACTGGGGGAGCGAAGGCAGGTGCTGTTTAGTTCATTTTATCAAAGGGTATGTTAGTAAATAGAAAAAATATTAAAATTTGTGGTGTCATAAATAAATAAATTAAAAAAAGAATGATTATATTGACACTACATCTTTTTCTTACACACCACAGTATTTTAATTGCATTATATAGCCTTAACTTTTACTAATTATTGTATTTATGTTACTAAATTTTCTCGTTATATTTTTATTCTCAAATCTGCATTAACTAGAGTAACATATGTTCCATAAAGCTTTCTTTCCAAAAATTTAGTGTAAGAAAGTGACAGAATATATTAAATTAGTTAAAATATAAGAACTAGTTAAGTCTAATTATTTATTACATTAATCATTCCAAAGTACGCTCACAAAAGAATTTCCACAAAAAATCACAGAGTGAGGTAAGAAGTACTAATTTATCGAGAGCTAGGGAAAAGAAAGTGACAAAAATGTTGGATACAATGCAAAAATAGACAAAGTTTAGGGAGTGGTAATATGATTAAATTATGGTGCATTTATAGTGTGAGTATATTTTCTCACAAAAAAATGGGTATTAATATACTTACCTTTTCCTTATTTACCTTATATTTAAAAAAAAAAACACCTAATTTAACCTTATATTTCATAATAATTGTATATACGTACTTTGATTACATTATTTTTCCTTTTCTCCACATAATAATTAACCAAGAATTAATATTCATGTGGTAACCGGCGAGTATTTAGAATTCACTATTTTAACTTTCGTACATATCTCTTTAATGAATCAATAATTCTCCTAAATTGGTCATTATAGAGTCAGAACTATCAGATTTGTTGAGAGAGAAAGAAGGAAAAAAGGAAAGAAGCTTTCTGTTTTTATTAACTTAGCAAAAAAAGGTAATACAAGAGTTTATATAAACTAATCTAACTGATTATTATTCTAACAACCTGACTAACCAACTACTTTACACGTTTACATGTAGATTTGTCTTGTTCGCCAAGCTTCTCTTGACATTCCCCCTCAAGATGTGCATATAGATCCTTTATGTTTGTCTTGCCTAGAAACTTGTAGAATTGCATTATGCCCAAAGCTTTAGTGAATATATCTGCATCCTGTTCATCTGTTGAAACATGTACTAAGATGACCTTTCCCTCCATAACCTTTTCTCGCACATAGTGACAGTCGACCTCAATGTGTTTTGTTCTCTCGTGAAACACGAGATTCTTTGCTATGTGCATAGCTGAAATATTGTCACAGTATAGTTCCATAGGCTCTTGAGGATTACTTCTTAAATCTATCAACAGATAGCTTATCTATGTCATTTCAGCTACGGTGCTTGCAATGGCTTTGTACTTAGCTTCAAAAGAGCTCCTAGAAACTGTCGACAGCCTCTTAGATCTCCAACTAATTAAGGAGTCCCCAATGAACACACAAAATCTAGTGATAGATCTTCTAGTTTCCTGACACCCAGCCCAATCACTATCTTTATATGCTTTAACATTTAGTCTTGACTGTGCTGATAGGAATATCCCTTGTCTTGGTGCTTTCTTTATATACTTCAATATTTTGTAAGCTATTTCTAGGTGGATTCTGTTGGGCTTCTCCATGAACCTTGATGGAATACCAACTGAATAACTAATGTTGGATCTGGTAATATTGAGATATAGGAGTTTCCCAATCAATTGCTTGTAGAATATGGGGTCTTCAATAGGTGTATGATCTAAGTTCATCAATCCACGGCTCACCTCAATTGGTGTTTTACTTGGCCTTGCTCCCAACTGCCCATACTTTTGTAGTAGTTCCAATGTGAATTTCCTTTGGCAAAGAACTATTCCACTGTGTGATCGCTACTTCCAACCTAAGAAAGTACTTCAACTTTCCTAAGTCTTTCATCTTGAAATGACTATACAAATTTTCCTTAAGTCTCTCAATAGCAGATTCATTGATTCCAGTAATGATTACGTCATCTACATATACCAATAATGCAAAAAAAGTTATCACCTTTTCCTTTGTAAATAGGGAATAGTTTGCCTTGGATTGTGTAAATCCTTCATGAACCATACACTATGTGAACTTAATGTTCCATTGCCTTGAGGCTTGCTTTAAGCCATAAAGTGATTTCTTTAACTTGCAAACTGGTTTTCCTAGTTTTTTCTTCTGAGTTTGGTTTGGAGTGGATAGATTCATGTTGAAACTCCCCGTGAATCTTATAGCCTGGTGGTATGTCTATGTAAATATCCTCAAACAACTCACCATTCAAGAAAGCATTCCGAACATCTAGCTGAAAGAGATGCCACTGATTTATGGTTGCCAAAGCAAGCAGAGTTCTGACTATTGTATGTCTGGCAACAGGGCTAAAAGTGTCGCTATAGTCAAAGCCCTCTCTTTGGGTATATCCTTTGGCCACTAACCTGGCCTTGTGCCTTTCCAACTGTCCATTGGCAAAGAAACTCATTTTGTACACCCACTTACAGCCAACAGTTGAGTGTTTAGGAGGAAGGGACACTATCTCCCACGTATCATTTGCCAAAAGGGCTTCAATCTCAGACTGCATAGCTATTCTCCAATGATCATGTTTGACAGCCTCACTGTAGGTTGTGGGATCTGGAGGGTGAGATGAGATTGAAGAAACAAAATGTTTGAAGGACGAAGAGAAAGAGCAGAATAACAGATTACTTGGGATAAAGGGTGATGTGTGCTACAATGCATAGATTGAGAAGAAAGGGTGGTATGATACTCTTGAAGATAACTAGGAGTGTCTCTTTGTCTGGTACTGCACCGAAAGACAGGAGATGGAGGAGGTTCTGTAAGAGGGGCTGATTCACCAGCAGGGGTTGTGTGGTTTGTAACAGGAACAGAGTCACCAGTGGAGTTATTTGAATGTTGGGGACTATGAATGTTGAGCTTTGAGTTGTGGGATGATGTTGGGGTGATAGGTGTGCCAAAATTGGCAAGAATGGGATAAGAGGGCAGAGGACCTTGTATAAAGGGTTGTGAGATATCAGAAGGAAGTGAGGTGGCGGCATAAGGAAATATAGTTTCATGGAAGGTGACCCCTTTGGATATGAAGGTATATTTGGAGCTCAAATCATAGAGTTTGTATCCTTTACTGCCAAATGGATACCCTACGAACACACAAGCATGGGCTCTTGAATCAAATTTCTTTTTGTGAGGGTTGGTCTTGGTAGCAAAACAGAGGCACCCAAAGGATTTAAGATGTGAATATGTTAGGGCTTGTTAAACAATAGCTCATGGGGAGTCTTGTTGTTCAACCAAAAAATATAGGGGCAGATTGGCATGAAATAATAGTGCCCTGGCTATATTCAGAATATGTTGGTGTTTTCTTTCTACTAGGCCATTTTGTTGTGGTGTATATGGGCAAGATGTCTGAAGTATACCACCAGTAGAAGAAAAAAAGGAGGCTAGATTAAATTCTTTCCCATTATCAGATCTGAGTACCTTAATGTTGGTGTTGAATTGATTCAAGATGAGATTATAAAATTGTGGTATAAGCTGAGAAACAAGAGACTTGTGATTTATAAGATATACCCAAGTACTTCTAGAAAAATCATCCACAATTGTGCGAAAGTATTGATTTCCATACAAATCTTTCTGAGAATATGGTCCCCAGATGTCAACATAAACTAGCTGAAATAAGGAAGTAGTACTTTGTGTATATAAAAGGAAATGGGGCTCTTTTTTGATGAGCCTTAGGACATGCAAAACAAATGTCATGTACAGGAAACTTAGACAGAAAGGTAAATCACTCAATTCAACATGGCCTAGTCTATGATGCCATACATTTGAAGTATATGTAGAAGTAGCACCAACGACAGCATTGATGGAGTGATGAAATATAGGTGTGTCTTGTTGGTAGAAGAGCCCATTGTGTTTTCTAGCAAGCTCAATTGTGATCCATGATGAAAGGCATGCAAGATACAGTAATTTGAAGAGAAAATCAATGCTATTTCCTTAAATTTTGTGAGTTGACTGACAAATATGTGATTAAAGTTGAAAGAGGGAACAAGAAGAATATTGTGAAGAGTAAGAGTTGAACTTAGAACAATTGTTCCAATATGAGTGGCATTCACTCTATTACTAGCAGGCAATAGTACATAAGAATGTGGCAGAACAGTATAGGAAGAAAAGTATTGTAAGGAGCAAGTGATGTGATCAGTGGCTCCGGTCTCAAGTATCCACGATTTATGTGATAGGGGTGTGGTTGTTAAGCAGGTAGTTGAAGCAATGGGATTCGAAATTATACCTGCTAGATTGGTAATGTGCTGAGTAGGTGGAGTGACATCAGGAGTGTGATTATTTTTCACTTGTTCTGAGGAGTTTAAAGCACTGAGAAAGCTGAGCAATTTCTGAGCCTGTTGTTTTGATAGCCCGAAAGAGGAAAGATTGATAGGATAAGGCTGAGACACTTTCTCTTCCTCTACAACTGAATTCACACCTGTGTTCTTTCCTTTTGTGAACTTAAAGTCCAGGGGAAAGCCAATTATCCTGTAGCATTTATCCATAGTATGCCCTTTCTTCCCACAGTGTGAGCACAATAACTCTGACTTTCTTCTTTTCACGGCCATTGCAGCAGACAGGTCAGTAAACCTTTGCTGTTGATTGAGGTATGATCTCTGAGTTTCTTCTCTCAACACTATATTATATACCTTATCAAGATTAGGAAAAGGCTTCATTAACACAACTTGCGATCTCAACCCCTGATACGTCTCATTAAGTCCGTTTAGAAACTTAAACACGAGATCCTTATGGTGAGCATCAACAAACTCCTTGAACCATTCTTTATCACATTTACCACATTTACGGTGTGGTAATGGCCTGAGATTTTGCAATTCTTCCCAAACTCCAGTTAACTTTGTAAAATAAGCATCGACTAATTTAGTACCTTGTGTGATGTTACTCAACTGATATTGTAGGTTGCAAATTTTCGAATCATCTGGCTGAGAGAACGTCTGGTGGAGCTTGTCCCAAATTTTGCTTGCATAATTCAAATAGAAGATAGTAGAGGAGATTGGCTGTGAAACTGAGCGTAATAACCAGGCCACAAGCAGATTATTACAACACACCCAAGGCAAATATGTTGGATCTGCAGGAATAGGCTTCGCAGTGCTTTTATTGAGAAATCCTTGCTTATTCCTAATTGATACGACCAATAGGAAGGATCGACGCCAAGTACTGTAGTTCGTCGCCGAGAGTTCCGAAGTAACAGCTACAAAACAATGGTTCTCTGAAGGATGAAGCTAGTACGATGAAGATGAATCTTCCATGAGGGAGGAATTCAAAGATGAATTACCACCTAAATTTGTGTTAGGATCTGCCATAGCTAGCGTCAATTGATGATATATATAAAGAAGAAACAAAAAGGAAGATAGGATCTGAAGAATTTTGAGAAGATTTCACTCTCGTGGCTTTGATACCATATCAGATTTGTAGAGAGAGAAAGAAGGAAAAAAGGAAAGAAGCTTTCTATTTTTATTAACTTAGCAAAAAAAAAGTAATACAAGAGTTTATATAAACTAATCTAACTGATTATTATTCTAACAACCTGACTAACCAACCACTTTACACGTGCACACCTAGATTTGTCTTGTTCACCAAGCTTCTCTTGACCAGAACCACCTCCTTTAGTGGATTTCATTTTTACAATAATTTTTGTTTAGATGTATCCTTTTAATGTTGATTATATTTGTATAGTTAATGTTTGGAAATTAAATTGAATATGATTTCAAATTTATCCTAGGAGCTTACCTTCAAGTTGAGAAATATGAAAATAACTGGAGAAATAAATATAAAAGGAATAACAATATAAGATTTACGTGGAAAACTCCAAAATCGGAGAAGAGCCATGGGCGGGCCATCAACATTTTTCGCCATATGATAAATTTTACAATCATATAGACTTTTCACTCACCATTCCACAACTCAAGTATTACTGGAGAAATAATCCAAGTTTTACCACACCTAATTTTCTACTCTTTATATAAACCACAAAGAGTTATAAGAACTCTCAAGATGCTAGGCTCATAATTTTTCCTCTAGACTTACTATACTCACCAATTACTATTCTTTGTACTACCCACAAAGACCACAAAAACTAAAGTGCTAAACCTCTATTTTTTTTTTCTCAATTTATACTTGGATGGTACATGACAGAGAAAACAATACCTCTATTTATAAGAAAGAAAAACTCAGACAAGGAAAGTCTTGGCCTCCAAGTCATATTTGTAATTTAGGCAAGTTCATCAAGCACCAATTTTTTTTTCCATATCTTCAATTTGTTTGTTTTGCCTTCTCTCTTTTGGATTTATTTTTGGCAATGTCCAACAATTTCCACCTTATCAAATATAAACAAAAACTTCTCATCTTCTCTTCTACCATCTTGTACACAATACTTGGAAAATTACCGAGTAAGCCTTTGCACACTTTGACGATTACAATTCTCAAAACCGGAGAATTAACATACTCCATTATAAAAGTATAATCACTTAGAATTACTCACAAATTTTAAGAATTTTATCGGCTCAATGTCAAAATAAAACCTGCTGAAATTTATGGTGCAACTCTCTTGATGGCTTTCTAGAGAGCTCATCAGCCATTGACATTATTTTAAACACGGACCATGCATTGATGATAGCCAATGCCCCTGTGCAAACCTGCTAGTAGTAACACATCTTCCATCATGGCAAGTAGTGACATGCCATGAGGATGATCACCTTACTAACAACACTTCTCAGCTGTCCTCACACAAAGAGAGTCGGATTGTCCAAACTCAAACAACAACCGATTCTACTCCACCTGAACAATATTTTCTCACATAACCAATCTGTTTGCAACACCAACAAGTTATTTTATTTTCCATGGAGTCATCCATCTTCCATTTTTCAGCAACAAGTAATGGAAGAAACCCAATAAATCTAAACAATTTATCAATTTTAATGCCACCAACCACCACTTCACAGCTGACCCTTTTGACAATTTTTGTATGCGTACCAATTCCCACAGAATTAAACCATTCTTGTAGGTGCAACTGATTTGAACGTCTCGTGTTTACAATCGTCAAATCTAGATCTTCCCAATCATCACTAATCATACTAGCTTTAACAACTTTATTGAAACATAGGGTAGCTTTTCTTTTCAAACCCTGTGTAGTCCAACTTGAATTAATATATCCTTGATTTATACTTGCAACCAATCAAAATTGATTTTTCCATCAAATATCTCCACTTCCGATTTGGAACATGATATTTCTACTTTGCAATCTTAGTTTGGTAAACAAAGACGCCAAATTCCACCGCACTGAAAAACCTTGCTCTGATACCACTTTCTTGGAAAATTGAACCGAATATGATTTCAGATTTATCCCAAGATCTTACCTTCAAGTTGAGAAATATCAAAACAATGGGAGAAATAAATACACAAGGAATAACAATACAAGATTTAAGTGAAAAGCTCCAAAACCAGAGAAAAACTATGGACGGACCATCAAAAACTCTACTATATGATAAATTTTTACAATTATAAAGACTTTTAACTCACCATCCCATAACCCAAGTATTACAGGAAAAATATTTTGAACTTTGTCTTGCCTAATTTTCTACTCTTGTACAAACCACAAAGAGTTATAAGAAAACTCTAAAGATGCGAAGCTCACAATTTTTCCTCTAAATCTAGTTACCTCCAAGTATTACAGAGAAAAATAAACCAAGTCTTACCATACTCACCAGTTGCCATTCTTTGTACTACCCACAAAGACCACAAAACTAGAGTGTCAAACTACTATTTTTTCTCAATTCATACTTGGATGGTACATAAAAGAGAAAACAATACCTCTATTTATAAAAAAAAAAAAAAGAAGAAAAACTCATAGACAAGGAAAGTCCTGGCCTCCAAGTTATTGGGCGTGTTGTCGCAGTACGCCAAAATTTATTTTATTTCCTTACTCGGTTTCAAAACTACAAATTAATGTAGAAGTGGTAAGTAAGGGTCGAACCCAAGAGGAACGGTGTTTGATCTAGTTGTTTTTATCAATTAATACAGAAAAAGGGGTTTTGTGAAGTTGAATGCAATTCGAAAATAAAATTATAAAATAAAAGAGATGAAAATAAAACAATTAAAGATATATCTAGTTCTCGGGTTCGGTTATGTCAACATCTTGTGCTTATCTTTCCCATGCAACGTGTACTATCCCTTCTTCAATTTATCAACTCTCAATTAACCAAGAAGCTCTGATTAACGAATTCTTCCTTAAGTGTATTAAATTAAAGTGAATTCTTTAACTTAACATCTAGCTATTGGATAATCCTAAACAAGTTCTTAGGATTTAATGCAATGCTAGTGTGAAAAGAACAAGAAGAATGAGTTGAATTAGATGATCAATTTCACAAACTTGAATTAATACATCTAAGTTGATTTATTAACAAATATGCACGACATTCATTTGCTCTTTGTAGTTGGAATCTAGTGATAATTACGGATCAAAAGTTCCAATCCTAGCACTTAACTTGAACTTAAAGATTAATTGATTCAATTGGCCAAAGTGAATGCAATAATCACATAAATTCAAAACGGGTTTAAAAGCATAACAAATCAACAAATTGAAGTAGAGGAATAGATAAAGCGTTAGCAAAGAGTTAGAAAAGATAACAACATGATAATTGAACACAACGTCCCCTCGAACTAGATAGAGAAGTCTAACTACTCATATTAGCGGGTATCACCAGCTGCTATATGATAGATTATACTTCACTATCTCAAGTAATATATACAAACTATAGAAATCACGTAAATAATGCTAAGAATTAAATAGAAGTCTAACTACTCATATATGCTTGGGTTAAATACTTATAGCAGTAGCAGTAGTGTATCACCTCTGCAATATATGAGAAATTATCTTTCTCAAATATGAAAAATAAAATTAGGAAAGAAACTAGAGAAGAAATACTCAGATTAATCATATTCATGGTGAAGTATCGTCGATTGATTTTTCGAACCTATATTTAGGTTCTTACTTCATGAATATGAAAAACTAAGAGCTTTCAAGCTACAACTAAGAACAAATGATGAAGAGAAATTTATTGAGGAGAAAGTTGGAGAGAATCACAAGCTAATTCTCTCTACAAGTTGTGTGATTCAAGCTTGGAAATGCCTCTATTTATAGGCAAAATATTACACCAAAAATATTAAAAAATCATAAAAGTCTTCCTTCATGAGTCTATTGTGGTGTGCTTTCAAGTTGTTTTATCTCTAAGAAGTCAAGAAAATACCAAAAACACGCGTTTTATGGTAGGTGGAGTCCATTGGTCAAAATCTGCTGTGGTGTCAGCGTGACTCGAGTCACCGTGTGTGACTCGAGTCACCGTGATCGCTACTAGTCCGCGTGACGCAGGGGACCAGGGGCGATTCTGAGCGTGACTCGATCACTTCTGATCGATCGAGCATGATCGAGCGCGACTCGAGTCACTTGCGGCGTGACTGATCACGTCTTGGCGGTGACTCGAGTCACCCGAGTCACCCAGAAATTGCACACCAAGTCCCTCAACTTTTGAATGTTGTTCATTTTGGTCCTTGATAAATTGCATTTTGGTCCTCCAACGTTTTGAAAAGTATCACTTTGGTCCCCCGACTTTTGAAAAGTTGCAGTTTGGTCCCCAACAGTTTGGCTTTGACGCTTTTAGTCCTTTTTCTTCAAATCGCCATAACTTTCACTAGGAAACTCCGATTTGAGATCCGGAAAAAGTTTGGGAATCCTATTTTGATGTTCTTCGACTTTGGCACAAGAAAAATTGTAAAAACAATTTTTCATAAAATTGCATCGGAGGTCCTCCATCTTTGATTCGCTTGCCTTTTGGTCTCAAGTTTCCGTTTTCATTCGATTTTCATCCTTTTTGACTCCTTTTGATTCTTTGTGACCCTAAACACCACAATAAAGGAAAAATACATAAAACGGAACATATAACACTAATAAAACACACAAATATATAAAATAGAAGAGTTATTTAAGTGCTTTTCTAGCACTTATCAGTTATACTTGTAATTTTGGCAATTAAGTTCATCAAGCACTAATTTCTTTCCATATATTCAATTGGCTTATTTTGCCTTTTCTCTTTTGAATTTATTTTTGGCAATATCTAATACTTAATGCTTAATTAAAGAAAACAACACAACTAATGCTTATGTTTGCGTCAACGTTCATGCCACAGTGACATAAAGAGTGACATAAAGAATAACAAAATTAAGTAAAATAATTGTATCACTATTACTCTTCCTTATAGAATATTACACAATTATTAAGGGTAAAATAAGATTTTCACTTCTAATATGTCACATATTATGATAAGTTTTATGTATGTTTAGCATTATCCTTTCATCAAAGGCTAATAGTAGACGGATTTTAGTTCTAGACATTTGAGAGAAAAGCATTAAGTTTTATGTATGTGTGCTTAGAGTTCAAACTTTATCGACTCGTCAAGTAGAAATTAGGACGCAAAAACAATGAAATTTTGTTCGTGTATTTTTTTAAAAAAGTGGGTACGAGGTTTCTTTCTTTCGCTCTTGTTATCATAGAATTGGTGTACAAAATATCAATATTATTATGCTATAATTTATTTTGTTTTGATAATTTTTTTATAACATTAATCAACCGAATATCAAGATTATAAGTAATTTGCTAAAAAGTTTCAAATGTTAAAACAATCAAAATCACCCACAAATTAATATTTACATGGAACCGTCAAGTATTTAGAATTGACTATTTTAATTTTCATAATTATATCTTCCTTTAATTAGTAGTTTTCCTACACTTGTCTCCACAGTACCACCCCTTTAGTTTTTTATTTTTATTTTTATTTTTTAGAAAACTATCTCAACTCTAAAAGTCAGGTTTGAAATAGAATTTATTAATAAAAACAACTCAATTAAAGAAAACAACACAACTTTATGCTTATTCTTTCACCAAACGTTAATAGTAGATAAATTTTAGTTCTAGACATTTGAGAGAAAAGAATTAAGAGAGAGATATATATATATATATATATATATATATATTTATATAGAGAGAGAGAGAGGCGGGAGTGTGTGTTCAGACTTTATCGAGTCATCAAGTCACGAGTTCGTAGAAACAAAGAAATTTTATTTATGTATTTTTTTCCTTAAACGTAGGGAAATATGCTTTTTTCTTTTGTTCTTTTTGTTGTAGAAGTGGTGTATAAAATATCATTATTATTCTATAATTTGCGTTATTTTGATATATTGTTATAATATCGATGAATTGAATATCAATATTATAAATAATTTTCTAAAAAAATCAAATGTAGTCAACCACGAATTAACATTCATGTATTAACTGTCAAGTATTTAGAATTATAAGAACCTTTCAAACTCAATATTTCAAGAAATAATGAAAAAGAAAGTGATGAAAGTGGAAAAAGATGAATGATAGTTCTCGGCAGTACCCATCCATTGATTATAGTGACATGACATTTTTTATGTATCAATCGAAAGATTTTATCTTCTTGGAGCACCATGCATTGTTGACAAGCTTTAATAACTCTTCATTGAATTTCTTATTGGTGTTATTGTTTCTTGTAGTGACACAAATTTTAAGAAGGAAACCGAACTAGGACATAACATTGGTTTGGACACACGTGTTCGTTGCCCACTGGTATTGGACATGAGATAAAGATAATTTTATAGGCCATTTTATCTCCCAACAGCTTAGCATGTTTGAGTCAGACCTTTCTACTATGCCTCCAGTTGTGTACATAAATATCTATAGTATAAAGATAGCTACATGAGCACATAACACTTAGTAAATATGACAGTGCAATGATGCATGTCCAATCATACATGGGCACTTATCCCCATACAACGGACCATCTGAGCTCATAAGATTCTCATAACCTTAATAAATGTGCGCATCTGTGAACCCTTATCGTGTTCCACAGTTGAGCCTTCACATGTTTGTGGACCTCTCATCGCGCTTCAATATTCCGGCCTTCACACTATATCTAATCAATTATTAGGAAACTCATCATTGCTTATGCTCTGGCCTATGCCCATATGTTTAACTAGTATTATCGAACCCATCATTGCTTACACTTTGGCCTTTGCCGATATGACTAGCCATAATATAGTTCGGTACGACTGTAGTGGGACTTGCATGCATAATGAGAATGACTCTAATACACAATAGGGTTTTGGGGGCGCATATTGGGTGGCATTTTCGATGAAAATGCAACCCAAAACTGCTATTGGAGACAACAAATGGCGGTTGCACCACAAATTCCACTAGTACAGATAATGCATTAGGCATCGCACATTGGGTGGCGTTTTTTATAAAAACGCCACCCGAAAATATAAGGGTAACGGTTGTGTAATAAATCCGCCACCCAAACTGGTTAAAAAAAAGGAAAATTTTGATTACGGGTGGCGGTTGTTGTGACAACCGCCACCCTAAATTGAAATAGGGTGGCGGTTGTCTTCACAACTGCCACCCTAAATTTAAGAAAAAAAAAATTAATCAATAACGGGTGGCGGTTGTGAAGACAACCGCCACCCTAAAATAAAAAAAGAAGGTAAAAGATCAAAATGGGTGGCGGTTCCTCAAAGAAACCGCCACCCGTTGTAAACAACGGGCGGCGGTTTCTTTCAGGAACCGCCACCCATTGGTTATCTCCTCCATCAACACCGGTACTGGAGGTTGTCTCTGCTTAAATTGGGTGCGGCGGCTCTCGTATTACACACGAAAATTCACCATTTTTCACCCGAAAATCACCCAAATTGCTGCAAATTCTTCTTGAGTTCGGCCACCATTGAAGTGAGGTAGTATTTCTCTATCTATTTGTCCCAATTTCGTTATTTCTAAGTTAGAATTTAACGTTCCAAATTCTAGGTATTTGCATGGAATTCGGATTTGGGCAATTTCTTGGTTTGTTGAGGACAACATTTGAAGAGAACTTGTCATCCCCTATCAATTGGTGACAATTTTTCATTTTTGAGGTTAGAAAATACCAATCCCCAATTTAATTTGTAGATTTTTTTGGTGTAATTGTTGATTTTTCGTTTTTTTTGTGCATATTTTAATATATGTATATGCATTGTGATATATAGGTGGAATTTGGGGATTATTGTTTGTTAATTGCCATAGAGATATATTATATTATGTGTTCTTTCTCCAAATTTGCTTAATATTTGTTGTAATGTGTATGCATGTGGGAGTTATATATACATATATATATATATATATATAGTATGGTTGAATTAGATGTATTTATTTAGTTACATTATTTAGTATTAGTTAAATAAGTGATAAGTAATTTTAGATGAATTAATAGTTAATATAGTTAATATTTTACGGAATAATAGCTAGCTAGCTTTAATTTTTTGAAATGATCCTAATTTAGCCTTCTACATAGAGAAACTAATGCATACAATATTTATAAATTATGTTCAACTATATTTCAATGTGTAGTAAATAAATAAATATTGCTTTTATATAAATATAATTTAGTAATTAAAGTAGTAGTTTGGGAATAATATTTCAAGAAAATAAATTAGTTTGGAAATAATTACATTTATATAAATATATTTTATTCATGAAATAAATTAAATTTTATTAGACATGTCTGTAATTTAGTCTTCTACATATGATATAGTAATACATGCAATATTTATAAATAATATTGAACTATATATATATCAACATGTTATAATAAATAAATAAATATTGCTTTTATATAAATATAATTTAGTAATTAAAGTAGTAGTTTGGGAATAATATTTCAAGAAAATAAATTAGTTTGGAAATAAATTTATATAAATATATTTTATTCATGAAATAAATTTTATTGGATATGTCCGTAATTTAATCTTCTACATATGATACAGTAATGCATGCAATATTTATAAATTATATTGAACTATATATATGTCAATATGTTATAATAAATAAATAAATAAATATTGCTTTTACATAAATATAATTTAGTCAAATAGTAGTTTGGGAATAATATTTCGTAGTCATATGATCAATTAGCTTGGGAATAAAAGTATTATTTAATATCATTTTAGTATATCCATTCTAATAGTTTTGTGGTGTAAATACATCAAATTATCGAATTATTTCTCTATCCTTTTGTTATAACGGATCTTATTGCAGTACACCGCACTTTATTTGCATTGAGCTTAGAAAACCGTTTGAAGATAATCTTGTATGTCATTAACTGTGATCAAATTGTTGCACAGTTTAATATGTACAAGATTATCTTTGAATTCTCCCAGTGGAGAGTTTGTCATCGATCTGCGTATGTCGAACTGTGTTAGATTTAATTTTTTGTGTGGACGGTTATGTATTTATGTGAATTTCAGTAGTATCCCCATTCGTTCTCCGGGTGTGGATTACATTTTACGTGAATTACACACTTAGGAGAACTGAAGGGAGATGCTGCCGAAATTTACAGTAAAATACAATGCCGGTTCTATACAAAAAATAACACAGTTTGATATTATGTAGAGATGACGAATGGTTTAGGTCCCGACCATTTTGATTAGATATGGAGTTATAAGGTTGATCTAGAACACTTCCATTATATTACATGCTTCATTAAATAAAAATGTCAAGATCATTATCTTTTATGATATAGCTACAGAGTTAATATTATAGAATAATAATTCTATAGGTTGTTCGAAATGGATCGGAGTTGGATGTATGGGAATCCTACTTCTCTTGAATATATAAAAGGAGTAACTGAGTTTTTGAAAATGTGCCGAGGAGGATAAAATAAAGTATAACAAGGATAAGATTGTATGTCCCTATTCAGTTTGCAATAATACAATTGGTTTTGACATCGTTGCGGAAGTAAGAAACCATCTATTTAAAAACGGGTTTAAGATGGGTTACACATGTTGGTTTTGGCATGGTGAGAAAATGGTGTGTAGTACAAGCAGTGGTGGCACCGGTTCATACTTGCGTAATGAACATCGGTTGGGCAGTGACAGCGATGGTCATGCGGAAAACGTAGGGATGAATGTGGAACACGATCGGTTGGATGAAATGTTACGTGATGTGCAGGATGACTTCATTGACAGGCCATATGAGTTCGATAAACTGTTCGCAGATTCTGAAAAGCCTTTATATCCTGGTTGTCTAAAATACAACAAATTATCAGCTGTGTTTAGTTTGTTACATTTGAAAGCGAAAAGTGCGTGGAGTGATCGAAGTTTCATGGCACTATTAGAGCTTTTAGTAGATATGCTTCCGGATGACAATGAGTTGCCTAACTCAACGTACAAGGAAAAAAAGATGTTATGCCCATTGGGTTTGGAGATTGAGAAGATAGACGCTTGTCCAAATGATTGTGTACTATATCAGAAAGAGTATCGGCAATTGCAAGTGTGTCCGAAGTCTGGGGTATTGAGGTATAAGAGAAGCAATCGCAACGGTAATGGCGGGGGGTAAGAATGGTTCTTCAGCTACAGTGTTATGGTATTTGGCTGTGATTCCAAGGTTTAAACGGTTGTTTGCAAATGCATACGATGCAGTAAAATTGTTGTGGCATGCAGCAAAGAGGAAAAAAGATGGTAAATTAAGACATCCTACTGATTCACCTGAATGGTGCAATTTCAACAGGAGATTTCGTGATTTCGGAAATGAAGATTAGAACCTCCGGCTAGGATTATGCACAGATGGAATGAATCCCCATGGCGATATGAGCAGTCGACATAGCACTTGGCCGGTGCTTTTGGTGATCTATAACCTCCTTCCCTAGCTGTCTATGAAGCGTAAATACATGATGATGTCCTTGCTAATCTCAGGGCCAAGACGGCCGAGAAATGATATCGACGTGTACTTAACTCCGTTAATTGATGATCTAAGAATGCTGTGGGATGAGGGTGTAGAAGTATTTGATGCTAATCGTCGAGAGAATTTCAATCTACGTGCAATGCTATTCTGCACCATAAATGATCTCCCTGCTTTTGGTAACTTATCGGGTTACACGATTAAGGGTGGTAAGGTGGTACGAACCCGGATAACTCCACGTCGGACGAACCACCCCATTGGCTGATTGGACCGATCACGAGAAGTCGAGCCAAAAGAATGGGACGAGCCTTGCTGACCTGGGTAGAAGAAGTATGTCAACAAGTCCAGAATAGGTCATTTCCACACTTGGACCAGTCCACGGGAGTTCATAAGCTGAAAGAAGTCCTCCAATTACAGGTTGGAGATGTTAGAGATCAAAGGGGAAAAGGCAGACCAAATTTACCAGGTAACCGTGTTATTCTGGTCGTAACCCAATTTTTACTGGCCAGTAACCCCGTTTCCATACGGCCGTAACCATGGGGTTGAAGAACAGGAATTTCAGGGGAGTAAATTACGGCGTGCCAATTTCATACGGCCGTATCCTAAATATTACGGCCGTATCTCTCATAATTACGGCCGTAACGTCGATTTCCAGCTTTTGGGTCAAATTTATGCAGAGAGCAAATTACGGCCGTACTCTATCATAATACGGCCGTACCACAGAATTACGGGCGTAATGTTTGTCCATACGGCCGTAACTCAAGAATCAAGTTTGGACGGTTTTGAGGCAGAGAGTTTATTACAGCCGTACTTTTAGGACTTACGGCCGTAACTTAGGCATTTACTGCCGTAACCCGAGACATTACGGCCGTAATTTTGGCCGACTTAGTCATTTTTGTGTCTACTTTTTGGATATTTTATTATTTTATTATTATTTTCAGTTGAGACTTGTATATGTAAGGCAAAACCTCATTATACATTTTTTTCAACAACTTGGTTGATATGATAAATGAGAGCTTTAAGCTTGCTGAGAGAAATTATCTTCTCTTGTTGTTCGTTTGAACAAATCGAACTTATCAAGAGCGTGATCAACTCTTGTGGCGTTCACCCCTGCCGGTTGTCTACTACGCACAGTCGAATGTGATAGGTTTTAGCCTATTGTTGTCACTTCGTGAGTAGAAGGTCGTCAGGTTCTCGATTGTGACGAGTGATTGGCTTTTCTGGGGTCTAATCCAATGTGGATTGGGTTGCGTTGGCATCGAGACCAACGAGGTCCGTATCATAAGGCATGTCCCGTGTGTGAAGATGCAACCTTTAGCCAGTATTTGGGTAATTGTAAGAAAAATGCGTACATGGATCATCGGGCTTTTCTTCCTAAAAATCATAAATATCGAAGAAATAAAGAGGATTTCAATGGGCAAATTGAGAATCGAGTCGCACGATTGCCGTTGTCTGGGGAAGAGGTGTTTGAAAGAGTTAAAGACATTTCAGTTCAATTTGGCAAGACTTCTAAGCCGACTAGAAAGAGTATATGGAAGAAGAGATCGATCTTCTGGGATTTACCGTACTGGAAGTACTTAGAGGTGCGACATTGTATTGACTTCATGTACGTAGAGAAGAATGTTTGTGATAGTATCATCGGGACGTTGTTAAACATTCCAGGAAAGACAAAAGATTTTCTCAGTGCTAGAAAAGACATGATGGAATCGGGAATACGGCCTGAGCTAGCACCTATTGAAGAGTTGGGGAAGCGTCCATTCTTACTAGCAGCGTGCTACACACTGTCTAAAAGGGAGAAACAAAAATTTTGTGAATGCTTGAAAGGTTTGAAGGTTCCATCCGGCTATTCATCAAACATCAGCCGATTGGTGTCGATGAAGGACTTGAAATTGGTTGGGATGAAATCTCACGATTGTCATGTTATGATGCAGCAGCTATTACCAATTGCCGTTCGAGGCAGACTGCCCGAAAATGTGAGGCATGTAATTACACAACTTTGCTTTTTCTTCAATGCAATATTCAATAAGGTTATTGATCCTGACGAGTTAGATAGATTGCAAGCAAACGTTGCTGTAACCCTCTGCCAACGTGAAATGTATTTTCCACAATCTTTTTTCGATGTTATGGTGCATTTGGTTATTCACTTGGTTCGACAAATCAAGTTGTTAGGTCCGGTGTTTTTGCACAATATGTATCTGTTCGAAGGGTTCATGGGTATCCTGAAGGGACATGTGAGAAATCGATTCAGACCCGAAGGTAGTATCCTAGAAGGTTATGTTGCTGAAGAAGTCATTGAGTTTTGTACTGATTACCTCGCAAGAGTCGGACCCATTGGTATTCCTACATCTCGACATGAGGGAAGGCTCGAAGGTAAGGGTATTATTGGACGCAAGCCGATCGATCCTAGTGCTGAAGACTTAGCCAAAGCTCATCTTCTCGTCTTGCACCATCTTGCTGCAGTTCAACCATACTTCGATGAGCACAAAGTAGTGCTAAGAGTAGAGAATCCTTTAAAAGGGGAGAGGTGGTTGGTTACTGAACATAATCGTTGTTTTGCAAAATGGTTCAAAAATAAAGTAATGAACCAATTGACGCATATGCCGGAAATTGTTACAGAGGCGGTCAAGTGGTTGGCTTACGGGCATGCTTCGCGTGTTACCTCTTACCAGGGATATGACATTAACGGGTACACATTTTATACAAAAAGTCAAGATGATAAAAGTACGATGCAAAACTGTGGAGTCACACAAGTGGCAATATCCACTGATAATAGTGCTGACACATACTACGGTGTGATTGAAGAAATTTGGGAACTTGATTATAAGGTATTTCAGATGTGTGTATTCCAGTGCAAATGGGTGGATAACGCACGGGGTGTATCGAAAGATAAATTGGGTTTCACTAGGGTGGATTTTTCTCGAGTTGGAAGTCGTAATGACCCGTTCATACTTGCATCACAAGCTAAACAGGTGTTTTATGTTACTAATCCGGGCGATGCAAAGTGGTCAGTTGTTCTCCAAGGAAAGAGGCGTATTGTTGGTATCGGTGATGTGGTTGACGAAGATGAATATGACCACTGGGATGAAACGCCACCATTTTCTAGTGAACTACCTCAACTAGATCCCCAGGAGCACAATAGTGGAACAAATTACCTTCGTTCGGACCATCAGGAAGGAGAATACGTGGAATGATAGGTGAATTACTATTTTTGTAAGTTCAACGTTATTTTATTACTATTTAGTGGTAATAGCAATCCAATTGCACGTCATATCTTATCTTTTGTTATAATTGTGATTATTAATGTTATTTTTTGTTAAAGTGCAGGGAGGCGGCGAATTGTGGCAAATATGACAGATTCTTCATCCCCATCAGGTTCACCATGTGCTACTAACAGCACAAGACGGAGCAGAGGGTTACGACCATGTCGAAGTGGAAGGGAAAGAACATTCAGTTAACCGAAGATGATTTCGATGATCTACTCCGGCCAAAGGGGCCGCATAGTATTGGGCTCCGTCATTACATTTGGGTAGTCGCGCGCTTCAAAGTAAATATAAATTACGGTAAATGGACAAAGGTGGAAAGCGGGCTGAAGAACACCATTTGGGAAGATATTAAGGTAATAAAAATATAAATTGAAATTTTGTTATGGTTAACACCACTTATATTAGTGTTTAGTGACCCGTTTGTTTAATATTGTAGACATCGTGTAATTTGAAGGATGACAGCCTTAAAAAGACGGTTGTGTCACAAGCTGGATTACGGATGAGAAATTTCAAAAGCAAGCTCGTGAGGAATTGGATTCACCCAAAGAAACCAAGAACAGACACGCCACCACAAGTGTATAACTTCATTACCGAGGAAGATTGGGAACAATTCAAACAAACAGTCAGTAGTAAGGAATTTCAGGTATACTCTAGTGATTATAATTAAATATTTAATAATTTTTTCCCTTTTCCTATAAAATAATATTTGTGTACAGGCCACATTAGCATTGAATCCATCGTAATTCTCACTAATGGTATGCTATTAATTTCTTGAAGGACATTAGTGAGAAGGCGAAAGAAAGTCAATCGCATAACAAATATCCCCATCACATGGGAGCCGCAGGTTATGCAGGCATGAAGGAAGTGAGGGCGAAGAATGATCCTCTGGGGCATTTATCATCATCTGGGTCTGTACCCGAAGAGATTTTGCAGAGTGATCGGTCATGGAATTACTTACGGGCAAGATTACAAGTGCGCCCTGATGGAACTGTGGTGTGTCCCAATGAAATTCAAGAGGTGTATGACAAGATTGTGAGTAATTTCCCTTTCATCGTGTGCATACTTTCGATAAGTTGACCAGTGATAGTTATTGACACTTAATTTTAATTTTATTGAAATAGGTGGTTAAGTCTCAAGAAGTTATGGAGGGGACATTCGTCCCGGACCGACATCACGACATACTCTCGGAAGCTCTAGGAAAAGAGGATCATCCGGGTCGGCCGAGGACTTTCGGTGGCTATGTAGGCAGTGTACGGGCAGTTTTTGGGAAAAAATCCGAAAAATCCAAAAGACGCACTTCGGACCAGGATGACTTAGATACTCGGGTTGTGAGGGAGTTCCAGAATCAACTGAATGCTGAATTTGATAATAGGGAGCAGAGAGTTGTTGATACACTCATACGACTAGGCATCCAATTGCCTCCTGATATTGGAACGACGATGCCAAATACTAGACCTGCAAGAAAAAACAATGTTTGTCGCGGCTCGGCTGCACCAGATCTATCCATGACCGTTACGGTATTTTAATATTTTTAATTTGTTTTATAATGTTGGTAATAATTGCAATATTTCACTTATAATTAGTTTTATAATGTTGGTAATAATTGCAATATTTTACGTATAATTAGTTTTTTAATATTGATAATTTTTTTGATCGAGAGGAACTTACCAATTGCATACTGTCTGTACTATATGGAGGCCAGATACTACAGGTAGCGCAAGAGATTTGCTGTCCTGTTACAAAAGACACTGTTGTGCATGGTTGAAAACTCAAAGAAGGAAATGTCAAGGTACGAGTTGATATGGTTCATGAGCAATGTCGTGAGTTGCCTCTTCCCGAGCCAGTTCGAGATGACTTGGTTACCATCGGGGACGCCATTGGAAGTTTTGTTCAGTGGCCAAAATGCATGGTTTGCTTGGAAAATGTAAGTTGTTGAGTTGTTGAGAGTCTTATAATATGTTTTACTTATTTATTTTTAATATTTTATAATTATTTAATACACACGTTGTCATAACTCGAAGTACTATTGTCGGATACTATTGTTGGTGATAAGGATAATCAATCATATCAACAGAAGAAACCGCAAAGTGTTGTTGTGTCAACCGGTGGTAGATCACGCAATCTCGTTCATGAAGCAACATATCAGACTCTTCCCAGTTCTTGCAAGCTATTGGTCGATCTGATCAATATGATGCCCAGTGATAGTGACACTTTGGTGGTCCCGATCGGCGGCTTGTTTCCTGAATCACCCGATCAAGTTTTTGTTATCAAGCATCGATATTATGGATTTCATGACGATGAACTGATTGAATACTTCTATTGTGGAAGTATTTCAAATGTGAGCCTTCAATTCCAATTTTAAATTACATAATTCTTTCAATATTCGGGTTACCAAACATAGTATCTTCGTATGTTGTTTAATATATGTACATCTATCGAAGGAGTGAGCAGTTTGACGTGCCATTCGGCTTTATAAGTCCATCGCGAATATCGGCAGTCATGGTTAGGGCTCAACATCGGGAGACGTCACTCTATATTAACCGCATCAGACGCTACTTGTTTGAAGGTAGCAAATACATTTTTGCCCCGTATCATCAAGAGTAAGATCACTCATTTGTTGATATATACATCTAATGTTAATTAATTAGTTCGAAAATTATGATTATGTTATTAAAAAACTAACTATCTCGTTTGTTAGTCATCACTGGTTATTTCTTGTTATCGAACCATCTGTCAGTACAGTATACGTATTGGATTCGTTAGCTAATCAGGAGAGAAATTTGGAGGTCAAATCGCTCATATGCGTGTAAGTGATTATCCAATGACTTTTATTTCATTTATTGGTTTTCGTATGATAAGTTGGAGTTTAGATCACTTAAGTATTAATATTATTCATATAATTTAAATTTTTAGGGCTTTTAGAGGGATATGGAAACAAATGGGTATAAGACAAAGCAGTATTGAGTGGAAATATCCTCCGGTATGTATATGCACAAATTTAAACAATAATAAATTTTTTCGTAATTTGGTTCGTCTTTTATTATATTGGAAGATATATGGTTTTCTTTTAAATTTTCTTTTTTTCGTATTACTTATTTTATTTTTTGGCAATGTACAAATTTTAGTGTACACAACAACCAGGAGGCAATGAGTGTGGTTATTGTGTCATGAAGAATATGCATGACATACCGATAGACTATGCTCAAGGCCATGAACTACAAACTGTATGTTTATTATCATTAAATGTAGATTGTTAATTTAGGCATTCAGTACTTTATTAAAAATGTATATAACATATTATCTTTCGTTTTACTCGCAGATAAATAAAGTTGAAGAGTATTCTCAGAGCGATATCGATATCGTACGAGAACTTTGGGTTCAATTCTTCCGAGAGGTTATGAATTGAAATGATCATGTACATGTTTAATTATACTCATTTTACTTCGATTTTTATAATATTTTCGTGCACGGAATTTCATGTTAACTCTTACACTTGTAGTCATGTAACTATAGCAACGAACTTTATTTAGAGTTTTATGTAAAGTTGTTGTATGTAGAGTTGCATTGTGTAGCGTTTTGTTAGGTAGTGTTAACTCTAATTTGTTAACTAGTTGGATTTGTGTTCTTTGCGTTGTATATAGTATGAATCAGTGGATGTATTTGAGTTGTATGGATATATTTGGGTGATGAAATGGTTGGATTGCAGGTTCAAAAAACTGTATTAAATTACAGTTTTTTAATTACAACAAAAATTTTGGAAAAGAAAAATTTATAAGTGGTGACGGTCGTATTATTACCACCGCCACCTAAATATTTAAAAAAAAAAATTCGGGTGGCAGTTGTTTTGTTACAACCGCCACCCAAATTCTTTTTTAAAAAAAATTTTGATTACGGGTGGCGGTTGTTTAGTTACAACCGCCACCCAAATATTTAAAAAAAAAAAAATTTGGGTGGCGGTTGTTTCGTTACGTTACAGCCGCCACCCGAAATAATAATAATAAAATAAAAAAATGCATTGGGTGGCGGTTGTTTTTTTACAACCGCCACCCGAAATAATAATAATTTAAAAAAAAAACATTGGGTGGCGGTGGTTTTTAAAAAACAACCGCCACCCGAAAAATAAAGGGTGGCGTTTTTTAACCAACACCCAAAATCATATTTTGGGTGTCGGGGCTTTGGGTGGCGGTCAAAGAACCGCCACCCGAGCCATAAAACAACCGCCACCAGATAATGTTTCTGTACTAGTGTTCACCACCAAAAGCAGATAAAAAATAAAAAATAAATAAAATAAAAACAAAGGGTGGCGATTTAAGAGAAAAGCTGCCGCCTTAAAGTAAAAAATGGGTGGCGGTTGTTCTCTACAATCGCCACCTATTGTTAGTTTAAAATAAATTATTTATAATATAATAATATTTAGGGTGGCGGTTGTTCTCTACAACCGCCACCTATTTTGTAACTTAATTTTGAGTACAACGGCCACCCATTTTGTAACTTAATTTTTTTATTTAAAAAATTAAAAAGAATGTTTGGGTGGCGGTTTTTTACTACGTAGCTGCTACCCTAAGTTATACTAAAACACCAACAAATCTATTTTCGTCCATATCAGATCTAATTAACTTTCTCTCCTTTCTCTGTCTAAGGTAGCTCAGACAGAGAAGAGGAATAAAGAGGATGGTAGCGACGACGGTGGAGGTGGTTTTGTAGTAATTGGGAGAGGTTTCGATGTTGTTGGTCAAAGCTGATGATTCAACTCGCCAGATTATTGCTGCCCTTCTTAGGAAATGCAATTATAGATGTTTGTATCATACTTCGTGACTTAGATTTGATTATTTGAATCAATATTGGATTAATTTATTTAACTGTTCTTCAATTAATTAGATTTTGTCCAATTTATGTTTGATGCCTTATCTCTGTGAAATGCTTCGTGTCCTTCAAATCTCCATTTGTAACTCTTTTTTTCTTTTTCTTCTTCTAAGTTATAAGTAGCAATAGTATATCAAATTTCATTGGACTTTTTCAAGTTGTATAGATCTGCATTTTTTAATTAACAAGTTGTTTTTGGTTGTATAGATCCTGTATTTTTAAATTTTTTTCAAAGCTGTATATATTTGTATAGATCTTCATTTTTTGAAGTTGTTTCGATTTGCATTTTTGGTTTTTTTGCAGCATTCTATGTATTTTTTATTTGAAAGTGAAGTTTAGCTGGCAATTCTTAACACTATAACAGCCACCCAAAGGTTTAAAAAAAAAAAAGAATGGGGAACAGGTGCCGGTTCTTCGATTAAGAACTGCCACCTGTTGTTTTATAAAATAAAAATATATATAAATTAAATATTTTGGGTGGCGTTTTTGGAACGGCCACTCGTTCTTGGTGACATTGGGTGTCGCCAATTTGGGAACGGTTCTAGAATCTCCACCCTTTCTCATTTTTAACTGCCACCCAATCCCCCTTTTCTACTAGTGGCCATGATCATAACTCCGCATGAATGACAATTTATAATACATGATTTAGAAACCTCCAAGTTTTTCTGTTATAATTGACTAGGTCAGTTAGACATACAATCGACTCTCATAATAGTCACCGTGGCATCTCATAATTAAATCCACGTAGTCACATAATATTCCAATTAAGCCAAATAATCATTTTACGTAAGTAACATAATTAAATAATATAATCCTATTCTTTAACTATACTTTAGGGATATCATATTTACCTTTATTGGACTATCTAACATAGGATGGTTAGGAAGGTTATATTGCATTATGACCTCAACGTCTTTTCTAGATTTAAATTCCAAATTCTCTATAAACGTTATATTCGTTGTCACTAAAGCTGAAATAGGGGTTGACCGGCATCTGTCGCTAGTCCCTATCGGTAGGAAATATTATTAATTATTTACCCTAAAATAACTTAAATTATAATTCAGCTGAAATTACCTCTCAAGAGCCGAGCAACTAGCTTCTCCAAGGGCTTTGTTGAGAAAACATAATTTTCAAATTAAAATAGGACTCATATTTATAAGGTTCAAAGCCATGGAAAAAATCGTATTTTTATTATTTATTAAAATAATGTGTGGACCTTATTCCACTGCTTGATGAAATTATAGTGGCTCTAAGAATTTAGAATTATGCAGATTGTTGCATGCTCAACAGCCGTCGTTATTCACATTGCACAGTAGTTGCACAATGCTTGCACATTCATCTTTTATTTCAATAGCTTAACATTCTATTTTCAAAAATAGCGCCAGAGCCTTTAAAAGTAAATAAATGATAAAAAAAGTCATAGAAACTCATGAAAAGTTCTATATAAATTTCAACATGTTAAATAAAGGGTCTTAATGACATAAAAGATTTTGAACACGTCTAAATACATAGAGAAATTAATAATTAAATTTTGGGGTATTACACACACTTCTCATTTTCCTATGAAAACCCTTGAAATTTCCTTGCATCTAAAACCATTCTCTAACTTCTAAACTTTCGTATGATATATTCAACCATTTTTTCCATTTTTACTCTTTGGTTTGATGCACCATTGTGGAGTGAGGAAGGCAAAGAAGCTTGAATCTCATTTTATGCGTAGAACATGAATGAAAACATAGCACTATAGTGCGTTTCAACATACTTTTCTTTGGATGTACAACTTAGTTGAAGACATTAGCAAACAATTTTTATACAACGATTTATTACTGGAAAGCTTAATTTAACTATTTGAAATATTTTAAGATCTTATTTTTTAATTATTTTAAAAAGTATTTTTAGTACCACAAAAATATTATTTCTAGAAATTTTTAAAAACAAGTGCATTACATGCTGACGTCAACTAGTTTATAAAAATAATCCTACAAATTATTTGAAAAGAACGGAGAAAGAAAAAAAATTACCATTTTCCACATTTTCTCTCACCCACCTTTCCCACTCTCCGTGGGGAGGGGGGGGGAATTTACTAGATAGTTTGTGAGTTCGTGTATTCAGATTGATTCGGCTAGTTATAAGTTCAGATTTGGCACATGTAAACATGGAGTTGGACTTAGACTAGATCAAAAAATTAAAAATTGGACAATTAGGGTTTCGGTTCGTGATGTTTGTGGACTGACTCATGAGGTCATCAACATTTGTTCACTTTTACCCACAATATCGCATCTCATTTTTTTTTTTTTAAATTGAAACTTTATACTTCAAATCTACAACATATAGAATTTTTAAGTACTGAATCCTAAGAAGATGAAAAAAAAATTATAAAAAATAAAAAGAGGGAAATTGTCCACGAACTTGGACTGTTCCTTAGACAGCTCAGATTCGGCTCGGGGCAAATTTACTAGATAGTTTGTGAGTTCGTTTATTCAGATCGACTCGGCTCGTTAAAAGTTCAGATTTGGCACATGTAAACATGGAGTTGGACATAGACTAGACCACAAAATTAAAAATTGGGCAATTCGGGTTCGGTTCGTGATGTTTGTGGATTGACTCGTGAGGTCATCAACATTTGGTTCAGTTTTTCCCACAATCTCGCATCTCAATTTTTTTTAAATTGAAACTTTATACTTCAAATCTGCAACATATAGAATTTTTAAGTACTGAATCCTAAGAAAATGAAAAAAAAAATTATAAAAAATAAAAAAGGGAAATTGTCCACGAACTTGGACTGGCCCTTAGACAACTCAGATTCGGCTCGGGGCAAATTTACTAGATAGTTTGTGAGTTCGTTTATTCAGATCAACACGGCTCGTTAAAAGTTCAGACTTGGCACATGTAAACATGGAGTTGGACTTAGACTAGACCAAAAAATTAAAAATTGGGCAATTCGGGTTCGGTTCGTGATGTTTGTGGACTGACTCGTGAGGTCATCAACATTTGGTTCAGGTTTACCCACAATCTCGCATCTCAATTTTTTTTTTTAAATTGAAACTTTATACTTCAAATCTGCAACATATAGAATTTTTAAGTACTGAATCCTAAGAAAATGAAAAAAAATTATAAAAAATAAAAAAGGGAAATTGTCCACGAACTTGGACTGGCCCTTGGACAGCTCAGATTCGGCTCTTGAGCCAAATGGGGGCCAAGCTGAACCTGAGCTCCTTGTTTGGGATATGGACCAAGCCATCGATGTCAGCTCGTGTTTCAAATGAGCCGAGCTGAATTCCCCCATTCTAGTTTCTAACGGGCCGAGCCTCTTGGCCGGTTTGCCATCCTTACTCTCAAGTTCTTCTCATGTCCCCATCGGTGATCGGCCCATCCCAATTCCCAACCCTCATGTGCAGCCATTGAACATAAAAATCATTTTTTGTTTCTTCTAGGGAAATCCCGAAACTCTTTTAAATTTCATTATTTGTTCAATTATTTTCAGTTAGTTGAATCAACGTAATTTACAATCTAAGAATAATGTGAGATTTACGGATTTGGAACTTGGGATGTTTTTATCAAATACGTTTTAGAGCAAAGAAATTAGGGTACCGTATAGTAATATTTGATCAAGAAAAAAATTCTATGAAAAAAACGTTAATATATTTTTCAGATTGTTTGACAAAATTTGTCATCTCCATCCCTTCAACGTTGTCCGTTTCTTTCCATTTACAAAGAACTAGTTTTCACCCCCCGTGCGTTGCACCGGAGTAAAGCTGTATAAATTTACTTGAAATCTAAAAAAAATAAAAATGTGTTGATTGATTCTTTTGGTAAAGAATAGTGAAAACCAAATTTTTTAACGGATGACAGTTGTGCTTAATCGATAACATCATATCGTAATATAAAATATAAATATTTTGTAGCACATGATGCTATAAACCTATTTAAATTAAGTTGACTTATAGTTGAAATTTTATTTTAAGTAAATTGGTTATCATTAATATAAGCACTCTTCTTAAATATTCTTATTATAGGCATTAGGTATATAATAATTTGATTATTTAAATTTTTATGCAAAATGTAAATGTGATTTTAGAAAAAATAATACAGAAAACAATAAAAACTATAAAAGATGTAATCACTAATTAAAATCTAGATCATAGATCAAAACCAATTTATTAAAACATGAAAATAAGTGTAAACAAAATTAAAAATTACTTTATGATACACTAATAGAAAAATTATATTAATTATAAAAAAAATCAAGACAATTTTCAACAGAAAGTTAAATGTAATTCAATACAACTAAATAAAAAGTGTTAATAAGAATGAAATACTATAGAAAATAAAATTCATATTTTTCATCTTATGATGTACTCATAATTCACAAAATTCATCTGTGGTTTGTTGTCATCCCAAATCAAATTATAAAAAGATTTTACAATAAAAATTTATTAAGCACAAAATATATAATCAATTAATTACTATTGAAATAATAATTACTTTGCTTGAAATGTATACACTTTAAGTATATAGCATTAACCAATAGACATTTCCCGCGATCACCATCGATTAGCTTTGTTTTTCTTGTGAATGCATAATAAATAATGTAAATGGAAAATCCACAATTGAAAAATGATGTATATAAAAAAAATTTCAATTAAACATCATTCAAATTTTGAATTCAACAAAGGAATAATATAATCGTGATAAACTAATTTCAAACCGATTCGTAATAATTATTCATCTCAGTACCACAATACTGTGAAAAAGTGTAATGCATTTCTTCATTGCTAAAATAAATTGTAATTGCGCAAATGAGAATTAAAAATTAAAAAAAAAAACTCAACCAATGTAAGAGCAAATAAAAATAACATAACATAAACAAACTATATATTACACAATAAGATAAAATTAGTGAAGGACTAATTAGATACTCTACTATGTATTAAACGATAAAATAAATTTAGTGAATAACTAATGAGATACTCTTCATCTAGAAAATCTATTTGTGAATTTCTATCATTAATAGTAGAATCCATCTATCCTCCCATTGATATAAATAAAAACATTATAGGCTCGAATGATTTGCACAAAGTGGCTACTTTTTTCATTCATGTTATATAGTAAATCACTTAACGGGTGTTAGGATGTGTGTTTTTATTTGTTTTTATGTGATATAGGGAGAAAATAAGTGGAATTGAATGGTTGAGATTTGTGTAGCACAGGTAGGTCCCACGAAATTTATGTGTAAAAATGTGTTAAAATTTGTAGGAGAACACGGGGGAGGGGGGTGTCTCATTCGTGGAAGCTTGACCACTTGCCCTTACAGACAACAAAATGAAAATTTTAGAACTCAGCATCTATCATAACGCTTGTGTGTTCTTTCGTCGTACCAATATATCATGTTATGAAAGTGACACATATAAGAGGAATATTCTAAATCTGTATATGATTCGCCTAAAAAAAGTTTGTATATTTTTTAATCTTACCTAGAAAAACATAGAAATCAAAATTATTATGGAATAGTTTCATTTCAATAAGTCCTCTTTACATATTCGTCAAAGCATTGTGATTTTTTGTAATTTTCAATTTATATGTAGAATATAATAAATGCTAGGAAATTTCTCTACTACTTTTAGAAAATAATTAGGAAATATTAATGTTGTCTTTGAGTTATAGAAAATTAGAAAATTAAGGAAATCTTGTTATGCCGGGAAAGTTTTTTACTCCTAAGTAAAAATAAAAGATATAATTAAAAATACTTAAATTACAAATTGAAGATATAATTAAAAATATGTAAAATAAAAAATTTAAGATATAATCTTGTCGTGTTGGGAAATATTTATACTCCTAAATCAAAATTAAAGATATAATTAAAAATTAAAGATATAATTTTGTTGTGTTAGGATAATTTTTCTACTCCTCAAAATATTAGTGGAAAAAATATTAAATTTTCTGTTTAAGATTATGCAAATATTTTGAAAACATAAACATAAGTTGACAATAAGAGATTAAATTATTAGCAAATAAAAAATTAATTTAAACATTTATTAATAAAAAAATTGAAACGCATACTTAAAGAATAAGAAAATATTCTTTATTCATTTCAGCATAATTTAACAATGAGGATTTAAATAGTATTTCCAAAAAAACACACACACACACACATATTGGGGGATTAAATCAGTTTAGTTTTTTTCAAAATAAATTATTGTTAATCAATAATGATAAATTATATATTTATCATTTGAACAATTTTTATTAGTAAATGAGTGAATCATTTTCAACTGATCATATTGTGTCCTTAGAATTAATAAGTTCAGAAACAATGTAAACAAATTAAAAAATTATGTAAAGTAGAATAAAATTAGAGATTATAAGATATTAGTATTGTGAAATTATTACTATAGAATATATTGAATTTAATTACATTTCATTATAACAATTTATTACATATTAGAATTAAAATAACGATTAGAATTAGTTAACGTTGAATTAATAGAAAATTGAAGTAAATTGATTATGATATTGGTTGTAAAATCATTATATACTTTATATCAATTAATTTTATTAATCACAATTAATGATATTAGGCATCGAGGGATTGACCCAGTGGCTAAGGGCTCATCCCCTATCAGGAATATCTTGTCTTTGAATTCCATCTCGACTTCTTGTCCCCTAATAAAAAAAAGAAAGAAAATAAAAAATAATAATATTAATCACAAAGTAATGAAACATACACAAAGTCTATACATTAAATAAACATAATAAAAAAAAATAGTTCAGTGCCCTTAACATTGAAAAGAAGCGTGATCATTTCATATTCAAATTGATTTAACAGTCAATTAGAACTCACTATTTACAAAAATTATTATAAAAACTTAAATTAATTCAGTTTTATATGAAATATATGTATACTTTTTTGTAATGAAAATACATATAACATACAACTATAAACCACCCTAATTGTAGCTTCAAGACAATCATTTCCGCTTGCTAGATCAACTATTTTCTCATTTCATAGTTGTTCGTCTGATTCTAACTAATGCTGAATTGAGTCAAATTTCTATGATAGAAATAAAAAGAATCAAGGTGGATAAAAATAAATGGGATCATTTATAGAATTATTAAACGTTTTGTTTTCTATCATCCGTATGAAATATTCATTAAACTCGTCCTAAATACATTAATAGAGAATTTATACTAAATAATTAATTACAAATTATTAAGTCTCAGATTATTTATCATTAAAATTATATGAACCCATGATTTAGAAGCAATTTTGTTCATCCTCCTAAAAGAGGTAAATATTACCTTTTTTGGAGAATCAATTTAAGGTGTAAAATTTTGAATTTTGAATTTTTATTTTTTGTTTCATATTATTCTATTCACCCAAGAGCTTTAATATGAGTATAATCTTGATATATAATTTTTACTATTTTAAAAATTATTTATTGTACAAGTAAATAAGTAACTTATTATTAAAAATAAGTAACTTTTAAAATAGTAAAAATTATATAGCAAAACTATACTCATATTAAAGTTCTCAATCAATAGAATAATATGGAATAAAAAAATTTCAGAAATTTCAATTATTTGTCTCTCAAATTGGCCCTTCAAAAGGAAGGTAGTAAACAAACTTATCCTCCATGATTTATGGAGGTTATATAAAAGAATATAATTGGGAAGTTACAAATAATAATTATTATCTTAAAACAATTAGCAATAAATATGACACTTGGCAAGAAATAAATGGTACAACACATGTTTAACTAAAACTTTGTCCTAATAACCGTTTTTAAATTAACAACTTTCAAATCACGTCTTCTTTATATAATATATAGATTTTGAGAACTTTGATTCTACACGTGACCACAAATGAGCAATTTGCATAATTTACAAAATTAACTTTGCACGAGGGAAGTGTGTAGCATATATCTGATTCTGCGGTACTCAAAATTACCATGGTTTCGAAGCCAGGCGTGTTGGATTCCTGTGCCCTGTGCGCTTCTTTTGTGAGCGTTCTTTAAAAAAAAAAGGAAAAAACACTTTGAAGGAGGGAAGACGAAAGAGATCAAAAGGAATGGGCCGGGAGATTTAAAATGGTAATTAAACAATTTACCTTGTGTTATGGTGTAGTATTTTATTTATACTAGTATTTTCTCCCATGCATTGCACGGGGAGATTTATGGCCAAATTATAATTTAAAATATGTGTAAAATAAAAATTATAATAACATATTTTCATTTTTTGCATAGTAAAAAGATATGGATGGGAGATTTAAAAAAATCACACATGATAATAACCCGGAATATTTGAGAGATAAGGAGTGATTCTATCAAAAGATGAGGGGTGATAAGTCGAGTTGGAAAAGACATATAGAAGCGGTAAAACTCGTCCCCATAATTAAAAATTGATTTTTTAATTCAGAAAAATAGGTGAAAGTGGCGGGAAAATGTGCTGGTTTTATTAATATATATATAGATTTGTGTGTGGGGGATAATTAGGTAACTTTATTTAAGGGTGTGTTTTGTAAGAACTTAAAGTCTAAAACAAACTCCATTCTATTTAAATTTCAATAGAATATTTATCGCTATTCAAGTCCATCACTATACATATAAAAATTATGCTTTTACAGATTGACTGAAATTTAACCAATATGTAACGATTCATAATGCGAAATTATTGCAACAATTTAATTGAAAATATTTACGCAACTGAAATTGCATGCTTCACCTTAACCTTAACAGCCCCACTAAGCTTTCGAGCCTTCTCAGCAATCCGAAAAAGAAAATCTTCTTTCTGCTTCAACTCCATTCTCTCCATTTCACATTGCAAAAACACCAACTGGGTCCCACTCAACTCATCATAAATCCTCTGAAACTCACTCAAAACTTCACTCATCATTTTCACCTTATTTTTCTTCACCAACAAATTCACCAACTTCACCAAATACCTATGAAACCTCCCCTTTACCACAACTTCCTTCATAACTTTCCCCTTTTCATTCTCCCCAACACAAGGGTCTGAGAGAACAGCAAAGAGCTCTTCATTATGTCTCGAAACCCATTTCGAAAGCCTCTTTACGTCCCTCTCGACTGCTGCTAGCGAATTGTTCGACTGAGCCATGTCTAAGAGGGCTGTCGCATAGCCGCTGGCGGCTTTGCAGTGGACGGTTTTGGTTCTTGGAGTCGATTTTTTGGGAGATCGAGATGGAGAGGATGAATTGAATGGATGAGTGATTAGAGTTGTGGGTTTTGCTGGGATTGAATTTGAAGTTTTGGCAGTGGAATAAGAAAAGTGGGGATTTAGAGGAAGATGGTGATTGTGTGATTTGGGATTCCTGAAGTGATAGATTTCTCGAGGTGTAGAATGAAAAGAGGTGGGGATTTTGAATGAATTTAGGGAGCTTGATATGGTATCCATGGAGAGATATAGAAAGTCTCTCAACAGGTTGATTTTGAGGTGTGGATATGGTTGTAGCAAGGGGAGCGTCGGATATAGTTTAGATTTTTTATTTTGTATTATTTTTTTCTTTCTTTTTTTGTAAGGTTTCTTTTCTCAGCCACTACCACTAGTCCTTTTTATGCCGCATGGAGTGCAAAATTAGGTAATTGCATTTTTAGATCGTTGGGAACGAAGTAATGATGTCGAAGAGAGGGATCGAGCGAGCATGATAATTTCAACAAAAAGAACCAAAATGGTGGCATTGAAATTTGATATACCTGGATTAGCAAATACTTTTTTGATTTTCTGGGATGGCAAGTTTTTCGTATATTGATGGACTCAATTACCCTATTCCATTATTTTAGCAAAAAAACTAAAAAGAAAAAGAAAGACACGCCTCTTTCTCACCGGCCTCCCACCCCCACCCCACGCCCACGCCCCCTACCAACTCACGCTGGTTCTTCATGGGAGAACAAGAATCTAGTTCTCCCAAATTTTGGTTCTCCCATGGAGAGTCATCTGCTATATCGACCACCACCATGAATCACCACCAAATGCAACCATGGGAGATTTCTCAAGATTTGATACCAGATCTGGCCTTGGAGTAGAAACATTTACAACGAATTAAAACAAAATTTTCAACAAAGTTAAAAATGGAGAAGATGATCGGAAGTGGAGAGTTGGAGGTCAACGTCTTCTTTTGCTGGTATATTTGTAGTCGTTGAAAAACTTAGTGTAGTGGTCGCTGGAATTTTTGACTGAAATTTCGTTTGTAAAAAACCTATAACCTATAATATAGAATATAGAATTAAATCGGGGGTAGAATGTGAAATCAACTTGAAAATTCTGCTACATTTGCCTTTTGGCAAGATAACTTGACACGATAGGAATTCCAGCTTTTTGCGATGCCATTTCTGCAATTGCCTCTAATTGCAATTGAAGTGAAATGGAAATAAATGTAGAGAAAACTAAAAAATTAGAGGGGAGAAATATGAGAAAATTGAAAAATAATAAAATAATAATGAAGGCTGGATGTGTAAATAGATGGGCGATTTTGTGTTGGACATGATAGGGAAAGTAAGGAAGAAAAAGTAGGCAAATGAGATAAAAGTGATTTTAAAAAATAAAAAATTCAAAAAATAAAAATAAAAAATACGAAGATAAAAAAAGCGTGGGACACACGAAAAAAAATGTTTCTATCGATCTCTACTTCTAGACATTAAGCATTGAAGTTAGAGCATCTTCAATACTCATGTGCGTTGTGAATGTCTAGTTTGGAGATATAGATGCTTTATGAGTAAATCTTTGGTTTTTGCAACTTTTTTTTGAAATCACATTTCTCTTATTTTATTAATTTTCTCCATTTTTCTTCATAAATTTTCATACCATGTCTAATTCTCAGATCCCTCCAAACATCACGCACTACTATTTTATCATTATTTTTAAATTTATTTATATCTTTTTCCTCTTTTTCACTTTTCTCTCAGTTTTTTTGCTACAATGCTTTCCATTTCAACTCAATTAAAATAATAATCTCCTCTCTATTTCTCTCTTCCACATCATCATCCAATCAATTTTTACTTTGGAGATGCTTTAATGTAACTATGGATTGGGATGATTGGGGGGGGAGAGAGAGAGAGAGAGGGAGAGAGAGAGAGATTTAACTGAAATTGATTAGAAAGATGTGTAGAAAAAAGTGGGAAAAGTGAAAAAAGAAGAGAGATCACTAGTACAAAAAGTGCCTTTTATACTACACATTCTGCAACGGCTATACGGAGAGCCGTTGTGGAAAAGCCACGCGGTGGCATTTTTGTAAAAAAGTGAGAATAATACAAAGGTAATCTGCAACGGTTGAATTTTAAACCGTTGCAAAATATTGAACTAAAGGTAATCTGCAACGGTTCAAACTAAAACCGTTGTAGAATGTTCACTTTTAGCAACGGTTCTATATTTGAACCGTTGCAGAAAGGCTATATCAGCAACGGTTGCAAGGTAACCGTCGTGGATTCCAAATATATTCGGCAACTCCAGATTAGTCTTCAACTAGAGAAAGGATATCGATCTCCCCCATTCTTCTCTCCATTCTCGAACTGTTCTTCTCTCGTTCATGGTCTCGTTGATTTCCCAACCAGCTAAATAACACCAGCCCATGACGACGGCTTGAACTAGATCGAACGCACTATTCTCGATCGAAACCGGCCCATTCTTCTCTTGCTCCACCCGCTTTTGGCTTCTTATTAGCTATCTAATATCACCTATCTAGCAATGTGGAAGGATTATTCCAACATTATTGCATTATCATCTCAAAGATTAAAGGTAAATATCTCAATTTCCCTTTGGATGAAAATTAGGGCTATATATTTTTCCCTTACTTTGTGTGTTGATATGGGTTTTCAAATTATTGTTCCAATTTTTTCCTAACCAACCCACCAAATCTTTGCCCACTATGTGTTTGATAAAATGCCCCATTTGAATTAACTACACAAGGTTTAAGTTTTTCCTAATCTCACCTTTAAATCTAACTATAGATGTATAGATACTATTTTATTAAGCGATTTGTAATTACTAGAGTATCATCATTCAACTTCATATTTTCAACAATTTTTATGTCATCAATACACAAAAATTCACTTCAACTCAATAACAGATGGAAGATCGATTGAGTGGGTTTTGCTTGTGTTGAACGCAGATTGGTTGAGCATGTGAGTATGGAATGGTAAGCCGATTTTTGGTGTTGTGAGTCATTGAGTTTTTGTGTTGGGACGTGAAATGTATTGGCTTCAATTGAATGGTTCTCTAAAGGTATCCACCTGCCTGTTGTTTTGTTCTCTTAAGTAGCAGCAACAGCTGCTGCTTACTGCTAAGCAACAGCCACTGCAGCAGCAGCAGCAACAGGCTGCTGCTTTAGCAGCAGCAGCAGCAGGCTGGGCTGCTGCAGCCAATGCAGCAGCGGCTGCCCCTGCTATGCTAATGCAGCAGCGGCTGCAGTAGCAGTATGCCCCAACATGTATTTCTTCTAATTCTCTTTCTTTATTTGGAAATTATAGATGAATTGGCTCCCAGTTGATGATATCCTCCAAAAGAGTTTTCAAATTTAGCTGGCATCTAAGTGTCATTAATTGTTACGCTCAACAAGGTAACTATGGACCATATATGTCTTCATTAACACTTAACCCTATTGCATATCTATAGTTTGGAGGGCAATGCTATTCCAGATTGGTTTGCTAGTCAGGTCCATTTAGTTAGAAAATTCTCTTTAATTTCATGCCAAAGATCTTAAAGGTATTATTACAAATTTTTTTGTTTTTCAAATATTATTATGGAATTTTGAAAGTGGATAAGATATGTGCCAATATTGGACCATGGAAACATTGCATTTATTGCTGGAGGGCTTTGATTTTATGACTTCCTCCTTGATAAAGTTTTTAAAGTCAATAAAATTATTTCTCAGGTTTAGATTTTCGAGTTATAATTCTTAAAAAAAATTAAATTATATTTTTTTTGAAAAGAAATTAAATTAAATTTGGATATCAGTTATCATTGAATTGATTCATCCGTTGCTGTTTTAAAAAATTTGCATCATCATTAAGTGGATTCTCAAAGCATGATAGCGCAATTAAGGTTTCATTTTGAGCCTGATTTGCGGAGGAAAGTCAAATGGAGTATACTAAAACAAGAAGTAATTTACTAAAATAAAATATGTAAATCTAATTTAGCATGATTACATTTTATTCCAAATGAAAATAAAATAAAGGACAAATAAGAAAGCGTGTTATTAACAGAGGCCGCCATATATGCGGTGGGAATGGCTAAGAGAGCGACAACAATCAATAACTAAAGAATGTATTGTCTCCCTATGGTGGTAGCTTTCGTGTTAACTATAGTCAAGGAAAGGTGTGAATATTTTCAAACTAAAAATTTAATTAACGAGTTGGGAATTTTCTCCTAATATATTCTACAAACTTAATTTACTTCCAAATTATGTGAATATTTAAGTCATCTTCTCACTTTCTTGCTTTCATGTGAAGATTTTTTTTCTTTTTTCCATTTTAGACCAATATCATGGCATTTTTGTTAGCGCTGGATTAATTTCTCATTAGTACCAAAATAAATTACATCTTGGAGCTTGCTCACTTCAATAAATAAAATAAAAATATGACAAGCAATTGTCAACAAAAATGATTTATAACTTGATTGCAAATTGTAACACACGTATACAAGAAATTGTAAACATCAACTGATAGAAAAAGAAAATGATAAAAGGATAGTTGACTTCAAATAACTTTTGTTCAAAAGCCAATAAAATATTTTCGCCGTGCTTCGTTTTGTATTCCATTAAGTTAATCATGCTATGTACCTATTAGATATATAACATATACCTTTTTATTCAAATGGTGATGATTGTTTTTCCTTTTCTAATTTATTCAAGGCTTTCAAGATTTTCGATTTGACATTTGATTATTTAGTCTTGATCGAATAGTTCTATAATCCTGCTTTTCTCAGGTATGTTTCCCTTATTTGGTTTATTCTAAGGTTTTTTTTTATTTGCTTCTTCTCTTATATTGTTTAACATTTATGTTATTTGCATACCATTGCACTTGTCATCAAGCTTAGAATACCCGTTTAAAAAGTAGTTTATAATTTACAAACCTCCGAGACATTTGGACGGTTTGAGATTTATAAACTAATTTTTGAATTGCCCCATTTTTGGAAGTTTGTCATTTATTTGTGAATTATGCGATGTGTTCTGTCAAAATATATTACAATGCAACTATAATCTCGTGTGTAAAGGCTTCGATTGTATGACCTTGTACTTCTCCGGGTGTACACTACATAACACGTAGATCGTACACTTTGGAGAATACAGGGAGGTGCTGTCGAAATTTACACATGAGATTATAGTTGCATTGTAATATATTTTGATAACACAACTCGCATAAATCTCAAATGGATGATGAATGGGTTAGGACCCTTACCGGTTAGTAATTGGAGTGATAAGGTGTATTAGGACATTATCATGACATATTTTTCCCTCTTGTATCAGATTCTCTATCCATGTTTGTTTGAAATACCCCTTATAATTATCATTGCTATTCTTGTTAGTTGTCAAATTCATAGTGACAATTTGTTCTTTGTGTGAATTCCTTGCTTGTTGTGAATTGAAGCGAAATGGGTTGTTGGAGATGGGAGTTTGACGTGGGATTTCAAATCGGAAAGGATAAGGTGACATAGAATGGAAGCCATTGACTGAAATGTTTGAGAGCTTTAGAATGACGAAAAGATTTTCAGAAGTCTCATTGTTTTGAAGGAGATTTGATTAGTACTCTTGATAAACTATGGAATTTTATAAGTACTCTTGATAATAGACAATGAATATTAGCGAACGATTGATGCAAGAGTTGTCCCATACTCTGAACAACATCACTGAAATGATCAAATGGTTGGCGTACGGCCCTGGCTTGATTGTTTTCTCTTACGAAGGATATGACATTAACGGATATACGTTTTACACAAAACATTAAGATGATAAGAGTACGATGCAAAATAGTGGAGTGACATTGGTGGCACTGTCGAGAGAGTTTTCCACTACTACAGATACTAGACCAGTAGATGCTGCAATGTCATATTATGGTGTCATCGACGAAATTTGGGAACTTGATTATAAGGTGCTAAAGATTCCTTTGTTTCGGTGTAAATGGGTTGACAATCGCCGTGGTGTGAGAAAGGATGATTTAGGTTTCACCCTAGTGAATTTCGATAGGCAAGGTTATCTTGATGAACCGTTTATACTTGTATCCAAAGCAACACAAGTATTTTATGTTCCCGATCTGGCTGATCATAAGTTTTCAATCATCCTTCATGGAAAGAGGCGTATTGTTGGTATTGGTGACGTGGTCGATGAAGAAGAGTATGACCACTTCGATGAAACTCCCCCATTTTCTACCGGTATACAACCTTCATCTTCAGGGAACGATATCACTGAAACAGATTATGCCCGTTCGGATCATGCGGAAGGCTTGTGGATTGACCATCGCTCATGATTACACAATGTGTAAGATTTATTCCATTCTTATTGTTAGCTTCCTAATATCATTAATATGTTCGTGTCCAGCCATGTAATTAATATATTCATTTGTGTTGTCATATCATTCAGTTGTTTTTCATAATAATCTTTTGCGTTCTCATAATGTGTAGGTGTATAAACAATAATCTGAAGGTAGCATGGACGAGCATTCAGGTTCTTTTGATTCAAAGTCCTCGAACAAGAAAAGAAAAAGAGGGCCAACCACTGGCAAGGGTTTCAAACCCAAGCCTGGGGAAGTGGTGAAGGTTACGTTTGATAAGTTAAAAAATCCTCAAGGGGACTACAAGCAAAAGTTCATCACTCAAATAGGTATTAATGCACGAAATAAAGTTCCTATAACCTTTGCAAAATGGCCCAAAGTCCCCGATGGTCTCAAGAACTTGATTTGGGAGGATTTGAAGGTAATGAAACTCATATATATGCTTATAGCTCATCATTTAGCTTTCAAATTTTATAAATAATGTTGGTGATTTTTAACATTGAAAATATATGATGCTTTTCAGACCACGTTCAATCTAGACGATGACTCGGACATTAGAGAATCTATTTTAATAGATGCGGGGACGAGGTGGAAGCAATTCAAATCATTTTTGGTCAGGGAGTACATCAAACGACGATCGGAAGACCACGAGTCTCCGTGTGAAGTCTATGATTTTATTACACCACAACAATGGGAGGAATTCAAGGAACAACATCAGAGTGAGGATTGGTAGGTATATATATATAATATTGTAATTAGTTTATAAGTAACGACATTTTTCCTTATCAGCTTCCTAATGTTCACATTAATTCTATAGTAATGATGCAAAACTTTTGGTTCTAGGAAATGAGTTGAAAGGTAGTGGATAGCATATCACATAGTAAGTATCCACATCATTTGGGTTCTACTGGCTATGTCGGAAAGAGGGCAGAGTGGGCAAATTTCGAATCATTATCTTCTTCATCTTCATGTAGTGAGCTTAACTCATGCGCCAATGATCGGGCTTTTGATTGGGCTCGAGCGAGAATGAAGAAAACAGATAGTGGAAGTTACATCTTTCCTGACGAGCAAACGAACGAGGTGTTTGATACAATTGTAAGTATGTGTATGTATGTATAGAAAACATATACTTAGAATCAAATTTTGTTTATGTACTTACATCTTATATCTGTCGTCATCATTTTCTTGATCGTTTATTTTTTGTACAGGTCTCCAAAACTACGGCGGTAAGTTTAGGGACATTTGTCCCGGACAAACAATATGATGTGTTGTCAGCAGCCCTTCAAGGCGGATCATCCAGGTCGGGTGAGAGGATGCGGCAAACGGGCCACCTTGACGAACGTTTTTGGAAAACGTAAGAGCAACAGTGAAGGGTCGAGTGGGATGGTTTCACAAGAAGTTATTAAACAATTGCAGGCCCAAATGCAGTCCCAAATCGAATCTGCAGTGGAAAAGAAACTAGCTGCCATACTCCAGCAACACGGGTTGTCCCAGATACCCGGTGCTCACAGGACCGAGATGCTAGTGAATCCACAAGTTCGAAGTAGTTGTTATTCCGCTTATCCAGATCCATTCGATGGACTCCAGGTATTTGAAGTTGTGGCTATTAGTTAATCAATGCTATTGATTTCAATTCAACAGTAAGATTATTAATTAGTTAATTAAATTGATCTCCAATCATGATGTTTTAATAGAAACCAATGGGCTGTACTCTCACCGTAAATGTTAATGGCGAGCCTATACAAGTAGCGGAAGGGACTGTTTGGCCATCCGAAACCAATGTTAAGGTGCACCATCAAGATCTATTGGAAGGCCATGTGAGGGTAACGGCTGATCAAGTTCTTCCAGATGCAGGAGACCACTCTCTTCCGGTGCCATTTCCACACCACAACTTGGTTTGGGAGGCTGAAGGAAGTTTCACTCAATGGCCCAAAGATCTAGTGCTTTTAGGAGAGGTAATAAATTTTTAGACACATGTAATCTTTTTATCAATTTGAGTTACTTTTGATTTTGCAATTCATAATACTTCGCTTTCTTCATTTACTAAATGCAGGAAGGTGTACAAAGGAAGGGGGAAAAACTGTTGAAGACCCAAAGAAGAAGAAAAGTTTCAAAGTGTCATCGTCTTGCCTTCGACACATGCTTGTTGATAGTGTTACTTATGAGAGATTGAGTGAAACGTGTCAATCCCTGCATGATTTACTTCGTAATTTGCCTGCTAGTGAAGATAGTTACCCAGTCCAGGTAAATCGTAATCCTTTTCATACTGATGAAGGAGAAATGAATGTCTTCATCATCGACATCGTTGACTTGCTAAGTATGGAATGGTTGACACAAAACATATTGAAAATATGGGCAATGTGAGACTTTTTATCACAAACTCAACATTCATCTTAATCTTTATTTGAATTGTGACTTTTTGTAGAATTATTTTCAGGTATCTGCATAAGTTGTGTGAGGATCATCTTGTTGAGTCGATTGGGTTTATGTGTCCAGAGAGAATTGTGGAGGGTATGTGTACCAAGACAGAAAATGTAAATTATATGTCTCATGCAATGCATGAACAACAATCACGATTCATCCTTGCACCTTATTTTCAGAAGTAAGACTGTTCATCCCCCATATTTATGTCTCTTTTGTTATTTTTCTCTTAATCACTTGTGATTAAATTTCTTTTATATATATAATGTAGGCAACATTGGATTTTACTTCTCATTTGTACTAAAAAAAGCACGGTGTACGTCTTGGACCCGTTGGAGAAGCCGAATAAAAGTCTCCAACTAAAATGTTGGTTGGATATGTAAGTAATTATAAATAAGTAGTGCATAAAGGTCTTTTTAGAATAAATTTCTGTTGAATCATTATATGTTTCATTATACTGTAGAGCTTTCAGACTCCATTATATGCGAGGAGGTCAGAGGCGAGAGTCCAGTATGCAGTGGAAATATCCTATGGTATATAAATACAAAAAAAGTCCGTTAATTACTTCACATTTATTTTTAATCTCATTACTAATGACTTTAAGTATATATGTACTGCTAGTGTCCAAAACAACCTGGTGGTAGTGAATGCGGATATTATGTGATGAGGTATATGTTGGAGTTTGTGAGGCATCATCATGCGAACCATTCATTGGACAAGGTATATATCCATAAATTATCATACTATAATAAAGAATTCTTTAGTCATCAACTTGTTTTAAACTAATGAACTAACCATGGCACTACTTGATTTAATCTTTTGTAGGGGAGTTTTGGAGAAGAATCATATACACAAGACCAAATTGACGAGGTTCGAAATTTATGGGCTGAATACTTTATGTATGATATGTAATAGTTTTCCAATTTAGCTTAGTCTTTTTATTATTATGGAGTGTTTTTGGAAATACGATTTAGGTTGGCCTTAGATCGTTAGATGTTTTGTAGTATTTTGATACTCTGTGTAATATCGTATAATGAATTGTGGATTTGATTTTAATATGGTTGTGGATGAAATTAATGAATTATAGTAGTAGTGTTGATGCAGGTATTCATCTTGTAATATAATTCAAAAATATGGGTAGCATTGCAAATGTCAAATTCATATTTAAAAAAAAAATTATACGCAACGGTTCCAATAAAACCGTTGCTAAAGGCATATTTTCAGCAACGGTTTACAACTGTTGCACAATGTCCTCACTTTCTGCAACCCCTTGATCTGCAACATGCATACAATCGTTGCAAAATATCAAAATAACCGTTGCAAAATGGGTAGTTCTGTACTAGTGGATACAGATAATAATAATAATAATCATGGTGCCGGATGTATAGATGAATGTGCATTTTTTAAAAGTGGCATGGAATGCGAGGAAGGAAAAGTGAAGAGAAAGTAGGTTAAAAGGAAGAAATTTTGTTTAAAAAATAAAAAATTATAAGAAAATGGAAAGCATAAGACCCACCTCAAATTTATGTGTCGTTATTGCCTCAATCCACAATGTCTAGAAAGAGTCCATTAGAGATACTTTAGTCTATTGTTAAAAAATAAAAAATAAAATTGATTCCACATGAACAAAAATGTTAATATGGCACATTTAATAATAATTGACAATGTCGTGCACACTATGGAAAAGTTGTTTAAATTAAATTGAATCATATTTGGAATATGATCGATAAAATCATGCTGAAAGCATTGATGAAAAGAGAGGTTGAAACCAAGGTCAAGATGAATGAAAACAAGAAAAGTCTTCTTATGATAGGCTTTGCAGCTGCAAGGCACAAAGTCTTGTAACCGCAAGACTTTGTGGAAAAATGGCCCTCAAGAATTTTGAGCTTCCTTGTGGCTGCAAGGAATTTGTACCTTGCGGCCGCAAGGTTCAATAGTCTAGATGCGACTTTTCATAGTTTTGGGTGAGCCTCTTTATCTTGAATGTGTCTCTTGAGCCAAAAGATGTTGCATTGGTTCATCCATTATATATAGATTTTAAATCAAAGTGATTTAATCAATCAAACATCGATATTATAATTCGATCATTTAAAAAATACTAAAAACTATGAAGTGTTCTTAAAGTTCATCAAGTTTGCATTTTCCTTTCATGTAAACTTGATTAAAGGTCTGATAAATTCTCAGAGCTTGTTGCCATGGATTCCTGTAACCAATCTCAAAGACGAGAGGCAGTCGATAATCGCTTTTAGACAGGGATGTTGAATCGTGTTTAAGCGTCTAAAAACCCAGTGTTGTCATTCCAACTTTGAGATGATTATAAGTTGTTAATCCATTTCTTTGTGACTAATTTCATCTTAGTATTTTTGTGTTTTTAGATTCCAAATCTTGTTAATGATATTACCAAAACCGAAAGTGATTATAGGTGCCTATTGAATCTAAAAATTTGAAGACATGAGGCTACAAAGAAACTAATCTAAAAAATTTGAACACATGAAGATACAAAGAAAACAAGAAAACAAGTATGGCATCTTTTAGACCCAAAAAAGAGATCAAAGAGAGAATGAATCGAGAGATATTGCTTGAGCCTGAGGCTTTGGACCATCAATAATCCCATTATGTCATTCTTTATGGCATTCAGTATGTCACTGTGGCATGGTCGAATTTTTTAAGGTGATCGGATAAGGTTTGGGCATACCATGTGGTCATATCCACTATTTGCCCAATGGGATGGTTTAGTCATTGACTTCAAAATATGGATGAAAGAATACCGGAAGTGATAGTGTTGCTGATAATAAAATTGATTGTCCTTCCATTGAAAGAATCTCGATATTGAGAATTAGGGATAGTGTGAACATTGGGGTTCATAACTTGGATTGATCAATAATTTCAATATAATGATTGATAGTTACATCATATGAATGGTGTATACATTTCTTATATGTGCTTATTGAGAAACAAATATTGGATATATGTGTGTGTGTGTGTGTGTGTGATGTTTTGATAATGAGATAAAAAAAAGTTCTATTAAGTTCATACATTCTTTCAAATGAATGAAAGAATTAAGGCTTATAAAGTCAACGTGATAAGATTCGAGATCTATCACGTAAATAAAACATTGAAACATTGAGGTTTCATATTATAACGTTGTTTGGATGCATATTCTTTCAATGCAATGAACAAATTATAATTTTTTTCATTTTAATAGAAGTTACGATCTGTCATCTCAAGGAAACTAGAATGCTATCCCAAGCTGTGGAGGTTAGATTTATGGTACTAGAAATCATGTTCTATTGCTTGAAAGAATGAAAAAGTTGAGAAGACTAAATATCGATCTCAAGCAGTGGGGATAACATTCAACCAAAATAGTTTAAATAGCAAGTTCAATAATGGTGATGACCATTGAGGTTTATTTCTTATACAAATATTGTTCACAAATTTAAAAAAAAAAAACTATTTCTTTCATTGAGTCAAAAAATTATCGACTTTGAGAATACTTCAAAAATTTTGGGGTAATAAATTTGTCTGTGAAAACAAGTGTTTGAAGTCTATCAAGCGCACAAAATAGACCACAAAATATTTTAAAATAATTTCACAAGTGTTGTCAAACAAATTGAGATGTGATCACATTTACACATTCAAAAGACGTCTAGACATAATTTGAATCATAGAATGATTCTATAAGTTGCATGAAGTTAGGTTACATATTGACTTAATCAAAGTCGAGGGGATTGAATTAAAACTCCATTGAAGATCCACCAATGATGGCAACCCTATCCGACTATACCAACAAGTATAGCTCAAGTTTAAAGGATAACAACAAATCATTTGATAAGTGGATGATTTCGGCACTTAAATTTTCATCAAACTGCATCCTAGATGAAAAGTGTTGGTTGACATGGAAATGAGGGTTGAATTACATTAAATTTTAATAAAGTTTTAATCATTGGATCAAGTATCTTTCAACATAACAAAGATGAACTTTTGGCTATATGAACTTGATGTTGGTGCCGCCTCAATAGAGAGTTGGAGTTTCTCTTTTAAAAGTTCACAAATAGGATAGATGCATGGCCATAAAAGCACTAGCGTGTTGTGTGAACTTGGAACACATAGTACTAATGTGTGTGTTTTCACCAACATCGTCACATAGGAATAACAGCTTCGAAGCTATGGCTATCAGGAATTTCGATGATATGTTGTGAAGATTACACTAATGTTGGATTCAAATCAAAAGATGTCTATGCACTATGCATTAGCATCGTCTACTTTGAGTTGTCACTCAATGCAGATTTAACTAAGTGGGGAATTGTTGAAAAGTTGTTTAATTAAATTGAGTCATGTTTGGAATATGATTTGTTCAATATGATTGATATAATCATTTTTAAAGTCCGAATGAAATAAGAGGTTGAAACTAAGGTGAGGAAGAGTGAAATCAAGAAAAATCCTCTTACGATGGCATTTGCGGCCTCAAGGTAAAAAGTCTCGCAACTGCAAGGCTTTATGGTAAAAGGGTCTGTATTGATTTTTAGTTTCCCTGTGGTAGTAAGGAATTTGTGCCTTGCGATCACAAGATTCAACAGCGGTTAGATGCCACTCTTCATGGTTTTGGGTGTGTCTTTTCATTTTGTGAAAGTTGTAAGTTGCCTAAGTTTACTTAGCAGTGAGCCCAGATGTGTCTATGATGCATTCAGCTAGCCAGGTGAAAACATAGATAGTTTCAGTTTGTTGGATGAGCAAGATGTATTTGGGTAATGTGCAACGTCCAGAAATAGTGCAATTCGTGCAGTAATATAAATATATCAAAATAAACATTGTACATAGGATTTTAACGCGGAAAACCTTTCAGGGCGAAAAACTATGTTCCCGTCGTCTACATGCATAACCAATCCACTAACTTCCTATGAATTTAAATCATTACAAAGAAACTAAAGGAAAATTACAAAGTAATTAGTTCAACATATAAGAATATGAAGACCACTCCCTATCTTCTCCTTAAGATGTAATTCGAATAGCATCCCACTGCTCATCAGGAGCTCTTTGTACTCCTTGATCCCGCAGCAGATTGGTATTCCCATGACGATCTCGCAGTTTTGGGGGTTTTCTATTAGTGAACGGGACTCCTCGTGGAGATTCTTCAAATCAAGGAAGTTGAGAAATTGTGTACATGCAGTAGCAATAGGCTCAAGAATTCAAATGAGGTTGCATGTACAAAAGGGATGGAGTGGATGGCTACCATTAAGGGTAAAAGTCACATCTTGTATTTTTTTGTCTTAAGTATTTGCCTCCACAGGCATTTTGCCTCCACAAATATATTTTATAACATGGTCTCATGTGGAAGAAGAGACCTAGTTAATCCCAATTTCCTACAATCAAGATAGCTCAAATCATTAAGAATATTTTAGAGATATTGTAGGATAATTCAAATGTGGTAAGATAATGAATTAGGTGATAAGTGCTAGAAAAACACTTAAATAACTCTTCTATTTTATGTATTTGTGTGTTTTATTAGTGTTATATGTTCCATTTTATGTGTTTTTCCTTTATTGTGGTGTTTAGGGTCACAAAGAATCAAAAGGAGTCAAAATGGATGAAAATCGGATGAAAACGGAAACTCGGGACCAAAAAGGCAAGCGAATCAAAGATGGAAGGCCTCCGATGTAATTTTATGAAAAGTTTTTTTTTTACAATTTTTCTTATGCTAGAGTCGAAGACCATCAAAAGAGGTTTCCTACACTCTTTTCGGATCGCAAATCGGAGTTTCCTAGTGAAAGTTATGGTCGTTTGAAGAAAAAGGACTAAAAGCGTCACTTCCAAAACTGTTGGGGACCAAAGTGCAACTTTGCAAAAGTATGGGAACCAAAGTGAAACTTTTCAGAACGTTGAAGGACCAAAATGAAAATTTTGAAGGACCAAAATGAACAACGTTACAAAGTTGAGGGACTTGGTGTGCAAATTTCGGGTGACTCGAGTGACTCGAGTCACCGCCGCAAGTGACTCGATCAGCGCCGCAAGTGACTTGATCACCGCGCGCGCTGATTCGAGTCACGCCCGAGCATTCTGAGTCACGCCCGCAGCCGTCTTTGACATCACCGTTCCGCGCGCGCGGCGCGGACTAGGCAGAATCGCGCGGTGACTCGAGTCACGCCTGACACCACTGCAGATTTTGACCAGCTGACTCCACCTACCATAAAACGTGTTTTTTGGTATTTTCTTGACTTCTTAGAGATAAAACAACTTGAGCACACCACAATAGACTCATAAAGGAAGACTTTTATGATTTTTCAATATTTTTTGGTGTAATATTTTGCCTATAAATAGAGGCATTTGCAAGCTTGAATCACACAACTTAGTAGAGAGAATTAGCTTGTGATTCTCTCCAACTTTCTCCTCAATAAATTTCTCTTCATCATTTGTTCTTAGTTGTAGCTTGAAAGCTCTTAGTTTTTCATATTCCGGCGGAAGTAAGAACCTAAATATAGGTTCGAAAAATCAATCGACGATACTTCGGCCGTGAATATGATTAACGGAGTATTTCTTCTCTAGTTTCTTTCTTAATTTTATTTTTCATGTTTGAGAAAGATAATTTCTCATATATTGCAGTGGTGATACACGGCGGTTACGCCGTTATAAGTATTTAACCTGCATATATGAGTAGTTAGACTTCTCTATTTAATTCTTAGCATTATTTACTTGTTTTCTATATTTTGTGTATATTACTTATGGTAGTGAAGTATAATCTATCATATAGCAGTGGTGATACAAGGCGAACACTCGCTAAAAAGTATGAAACCCGCGAATATCAGTAGTTAGACTTCACTATCTAGTTCGAGGGGGACGTTGTGTTCAATTATCATGTTGTTATCTTTTCTAACTCTTTGCTAACGTTTTATCTATTCCTCTACTTCAATTTGTTGATTTGTTATGCTTTTAAACCCGTTTTGAATTTATGTGATTATTGCATTCACTTGGGCCAATTGAATCAATTAATCTTTAAGTTCAAGTTATGTGCTAGGATTGGAACTTTTGATCCGTAATTGTCACTAGATTCCAATCCACAGGAGCAAACGAATGTCGTGCATATTTGTTAATAAATCAACTTAGATGTATTAATTCAAGTTTGTGAAATTGATCATCTAATTCAACTCATTCTTCTTGTTCATTTCACAATAGCATTGCATTAAATCCTAAAAACTTGATTAGGGTTATCTAATAGCTAAACGTTAAGTTAAAGAGCTCACTTTAATTTAATACACTTAAGGAAGAATTCGTTAATCAGATCGTATTGATTAATTGGAGTTGATAAATTGGAGAAGGGACAGTACACGTTGCATGGGAAAAATCAACATGAGATATTGACACAACCGAACTCGAGAACTAGATATTTAGTTCAATTGTTTCATTTCATTTCTTTTATTTTGTAATTTTATTTTTGAATTTCATTCAACTTCACAAAACCCCCCTTTCTATATTAATTGATAAAATAAACTAGATTAAACACCGTTCCTCTTGGGTTCGACCCTTACTTACCACTTCTACATTAATTTGTAGTTTTGAAACCGAGTAAGGAAATAAAATAAATTTTGGCGTACTGCGACAACACTCCCATTAGGTAAATTGAAAAATATCTTACCAAATCTTCACCAATTTTTTTTTTTTTTTTTTGTAAAAGCACCAAACAACCTTAACGTGGTTCTTACGCCTCTGCGCTAGTTGTTTGGTGGGGGTTTGGATTCTCCTACCCTTTTATTGATAAAATATGAGGTATATAGGAAGGGGATGTATTGCCAATACCTCTCGGGAAAATACAAATCTTAAACAAGTATGAAGGAGCACTTAGCAATTCATTCGGAAAAGGAAAGTATAGAAAAAGTTATGCACGTATGCTCGGAATACCAGACCTATCAAGCCTAGCTAGCCCTAACTTCTTTCTCTAAGTTTGTTGGTAGAAGGAAATTCTTCTTTTTGGCATTAAAACCTAGGTTGGCCAAGAAGTCAGCAACCTGATTGCCTTCATGCCATATATGTGAAATCTGAAAGGTGAGAGCTTTGAGATGGCACCTTATTTTCTCCAAAAGATAGGCTGCAGCCCAAGGACCATGACTACTATCTTTGACCATATTAACCACCGCAAAGTGAATCTAGTTCCACCCAAACTTTCTGAATTCCATGTTCTAAGCCAAAGCGCAAGCCAAATTCCAAGGCACTCAATTAAGCAACTGTAATAGAACATACTTCATAATACTCATAGTAAGCCCAACATATTTCACCATGATAGTCCTGTAAAACCCCACCACCTGATGCCAACTTATTAGCCTTAACTGCTCCATCAGAATTCATTTTAAACCAGTTGATAAGCGGCTTTCACCAATAAACAATGATAGCTCGTGGAGGAGGCTTAATATATCAAACGTGAAGGGATAAAATTTGGTCATATATATATTGCACATGGTTCATAACACGAAGAGAAGACATAGGACAATTCTGATGTTTATCAGCATTTTGTTCCAACTAAATAAACCAGAATATCAATGGGGGATAAAGGATTTGTGTAATGGCATATTTACTAGCACCAATAGCCCATTGTATAAGAAGTTGCTGAGGAGATGGGTAACTAACCTGGACCATATTAGCAAAAGCATGAAAATGATTCCAGACAGAAGAAGCTATACTTCATATAATGAAGAGGTGAGAAATTGTCTCAAAGTTAGAGCAGCAAGAGCATTTTGAAGCCAAGTGGACATTGTATCTCCTTTGCAAAACATCATCTGTGGATATCCAACCATGCCAAAGGCGCCAATTAAAGAAGGAAACTTTGCCGGAAGATTTTGTTCCAAGATAATTTTGAGAGAAAGTCTAATATTATTGCACAGTCAAAGATCAACAACACATTGTTTAACAGTAAACTGGCCATAAGAGAAGGGTTCCCACATAATAATTTCATCATGTGAACTAATCGGGGTATTCGTAATTTCTTGGACAATATATCTGGGAAAGTATTTAAGCAGCATCTCCACATTCCACTGTTGATCACAAAAAAAATTCTAACTTGCTCTGGAATCAGCCTCAAATTTGGACACAAGGTTGATAATTTACCAATAGGCAACCAAGTATCATGCAAGATATGAATATGACCATTACCAATTTTCCATTTGATATGGATTTCAGCTTTATTGCAAGCATTCAAGAGCCTCTGCCAAATAGGAGAGTCCCCAGTTTTAAGAGCAACCTCTGTTGGGTGTGTGTGCTTACAATATTTGGATAAAATGGCTTGATTCTATAATAAGAGTTGCTATCTAAACTTCCACCAAAGTTTAACATCAAAAGCTAGACTAAAAGTTTCCAATCTGTGCCATCCAAGACCTCTTTCGTCATGTGGAATCTCCACCAAATTTTGTAGTATAGGAAATCTTACCAAACCATTAAGTACATTACTCTTGGACTCCCATGTGGCTCATAGGCCTACAAATCATTGTTTGAATCCTAGTAGGATTCTAGAATATAGTTCAATCCAAGTACAATTCAATAGAGTCACGTGTATAATATAAACAAGCATCTCCAGATAATTTCAAAAAGGATTACATGATAAAATCAATTTATCTCAATATAGTTTTAAGAAAAGCCATGTGACGAAATTAATTAAGAGTGCGCTTAAAATTCAAAAGTCATCCTTTGATAAAGCTGTTGCAATTAAAATTCTAAGTTGCACTAATGTGGGAAAACAAAAAAAAAAGCCAACTCAATTTATTAATAAGTTTAACTTTAAAAATAAAGTAAACAATCTGCCCCTTTTGGCAGTTTTATTTTTTCGAAACCTAGTCATGTAGTCATCTTTTGCAGAAGTCGAGATGAAAGCAACGAAACCAAAAACCAAGATTCTTCCCCTTAGTGGGTTATCCTTCCCCACAAGTCATACATTGGAAAGAAAGTTGAATGATCAGATCAACAATATCTCTAACATTACACAGCTTTACCATAACATGAAAAGATTACTAATAATAATGCTCCCCTTTTCGGTGAAATAGGGAAGTCAAAAGCAATTGCAACTTATTGTAATCTGCCCAAAACAACCATAGCATCCAAAACATAAAAGCATACAGCAATGTAGGGTCACAGATGACTGAAAAAATATCAAACGGCATCCAAGAGCCGAAAACTGTAGTAAAGAATTAGAACTAAGGCTAAAAAAGAAAAAATAGAGGCCAAATGCATATGGGGGCTGATAAGTGCTAGAAAAACGCTTCAGTAACTCTTCTATTTTCTTGTTTCCATATTTTTATTATTGGTTTTATATATTTGTTTTATGTGTTTTCTTTTATTGTGGTGTTTAGGATCATAAAGAATAAAAAACAGCCAAACTGAATGAAAAGAGAGCACAAAATAGAAACTAGCGACTAAAACACAAGTAGATCAAAGATGGAGGACCTCCGATGCAATTTGTGAAAAGCTGTTTTAGTAATTTTTGTTGTGCGAAAGTAAAAGAGGATAAAAGGAGGATTATTACACTTTTTGTGGATCCCAAATTAGAGTTTCCTAGTGAAAGTTATGGCCATTTGAAGAAAATGACTAAAAGCATCAAATCGCAAAAGTTTGGGGGCCAAATCGTAACTTTCCAAAAGTTTGGGACTAAAGTGTTACTTTTAAAAAGTTCAGGGACCAAAATGAACAAAAAGTTGACGGATTTGGATTGCAAATAACTTGGTGTCAAGCAATATGACTCGAGTGACTCGAGTCACAACAGCCATGACTTGAGTCAGTGCCGCAAGCGTTCGAGTCGGTGCGGCAACCGTCTGAGTCACCACTACAAGCGTTGGAGGCCTTCTCGTTCAGCCTGCGACTAAGCAGCTCCCGTGTAGCACCGCAAGCATATATGTCAGCACTCGGGACTCGAGTCACTTGGGCAATTTCGTCCAGCTGCGTCTAGATTTGTTCAATTTGATTTTGATGAGACTTTTACCTAATTTTTTACCCATTGAGAAATTATGCGGTGGGCACAAGATAACAGACTCATGAAGGGATCTGATATATAATTTTTTATTATTTTTTCTTGTAAATCTTTGCCTATAAATGGAGGCAAAAATGAAGGGGAAAGACACGCCAATGTAGGGAGAATTAGATGGTCTCCTCTTCTACTTTCTTCTCCAATGAAATTCGGCTTCTTCATTTTTAAGTTTTAGCTTGAAAGCTCGTAGTTATTCACATTCTAGCAAAAGTAAAAACTAAGCTAAGTAACTATAATCAATCAACGATACTCCGACACTGAATATTATTAGCGAAGCATTTCTTTGCTAATTTCGACTTTTTGTATGTTATTTGTATGAGAGAAATATAATCTCGCATATATACATCAGTGGGGATACAAGGTTATTATGTCGCTAAAAACTATTTAACCCGTGAATATGATTGGTTAGATATCTCTATCTAGTTCGATGGGGATGTTGTGTCACACTAACATGTTGTTATTTTTTCCATCATAAACCCTCACTTTTTTGTTCTAATTAATAAAACAACTAAATTAAATACCGTTCCTTGTGGGTTCGACACTTACTTTCAACTTCTACATTAACTTGTAGTTTTGAAATCATGTACGGAAAATAAAATAAATTTTGGTATGATACGATAACGCACCAAGCTTTTGGCGCCTTTGCCAGGGAACAGTTAATCAATTTAGTTGCTTTTGTTCATTAATTAAAAGGATTTTTTCACTTTTATGGATGATACTCGATCTGTTGATCAAATTCTTGAAGGTTTCAACCCAGAAATTGAGAAATCCATTCAAAGACGAAGAAGGCACGCAGGACAAGAAATCGCAGAAAACAACAACAACAATAGAACTCTTAAACAATTAGCAACTCCCGAAGTTGGTCAACAGGCATTGTGTATCGTCTTTCTAGCCATAGAAGAAGGTAAAACTTTCGAGCTCAAAATCTGCTTTGATATATCTTCTGCCATTTTTTCATGGATGATCCAGCAAAGATCCATATTGACTTGAAGGAGTTTCATGTGGTATGTGATGGCATGAAGCCTTCGGGCATTACAGAAGGGCAAATCAAGCTCAGAGCTTTTCCATTTTTATTAAAAGATGTCGGCACAGACTGGTTATATGCCTTGCCATTGGGGTCTATTACCACATGGATTGAAATGGAGAAACTTTTGCTTGAAAAGTACTTCCTCACGTCAAAGGCTTCGAACATCGGGAAAGACATCTCCGGAGTACGCCAGAACAATGGAGAGACTCTTTATAATTGTTGGGAACGTTCCAAAAAGCTCATAGCAAGTTGTCCACATCACAGATAAGTGAAAACCTCCTAGCATAGTAGTTTTATGAGGGGTTGTGCCAATCAAATAGACAAATGGTTGATGCTACTAGCTGAGGAGTTTTGATGCACAAAACCTCTGCTGAAGCACGAACTATGATTTCTAATATGGCTAAAAACTCTCAGCAATTTAGCACATATCGGGAGATGAACGTTGGGAGAGTAAATGAGGCAAGTGGTTCTATTGTTGAAAGTCAACTTTTTGAACTAATACATCTTCCCAAACAAATTGCTATAGGAAATGGTAAACAGGTTAAAGCATGTGGCATATGCACAAATTTGGGACATCCTACAAATGCTTGTCCTATTTTGCAAGTGGATAACAGTGAACAAGTAAACACAGTAGGCCAGTTCCCATTCCTAAGGAAACAGTACAGTCCGTACTCAAACATCTATAATGTAGGATGACGAGATCATCCTGACCTGACCTATGGAGCCAACAGGCCCCAGAGTTTCTTCCCTGGCAAGCCTCAAGGCCAGTTTTAACCACACAAGAGAATTTTCAACCCCAAGGGAAATATCAACGAAAACCCCAACCGTCAGGTATGTCTCTCGAGGATATGATAAAAATATTGGCATCTAATACTGCTAAATTGTAGCAGAATCCAAATCAAGCATTCAGAACTTGGAGAATCAGATGAGTCAATCGGCAATTGACATCAATCGGCTAGAAGCACAATCTGGAGGAAAGCTACCATCCCAACCTGAAGTAAATCTAAAGAATATCAGTGCTATAACCTTAAGGAATGGGAAAGAGATTGAAAAACAGTGCAAAGAAGCTTCCACACTTGAAGATAAGAAGAAGAGCTTGAAAAGAAGGTAAGTCCTAACCCTCATGTCATTGCTAAATCAATCCGTCCCCTTTATCTTAGTAGATTAGCAAAAGCAAACAAGGAAGAAAAGGAAAAAGAAATTCTGGGCACTTTTAGGAAGGTGGAGATTAGCACTCTCTTGGTAGAAGCAACCAAGAAAATCCCACGCTATGCAAAGTTTTTAAAAGAGCTATGCACCAATAGGAGGAAGCTGACGGATAATGAAATGACCAAAATGGAAAAAACTGTTTCGGTACTATTCTAAAATAAGGTACTCTCAAAGTGCAAGGACCCAGGTATATTTACTATCCTTTGCACTATAGGCAATCACCATATTGATAGAGCACTAATAGATTTAGAAGCATCCATAAACATCATGGCTAGATCCCTATTTGCTTCATTAAATCTAGGAAAATTAAAAGAAAGTCACATAATTGTGGAACTAGCTGACTGTACTAATGCTTACCCCAATGGGGCGTTAGAAGATGTGCTAGTTCAACTAAATGGCAGAGTTTTTCCCTGCTGATTTTTTTGTGCTTCATATGGCTGATGAGCACTTCCCTCACCTCGCACCTATCTTATTAGGACATCTATTTCTTTATACTTCTCGCACTAGGATAGATGTTTGTGATGGTACACCATCTATGGAATTTGATAGAGAAGCAACAAAGTTTAGTAATTTTGATGGTTCACTTGGCCATAATAATGCTCGTTCCATCTTTGCAATGAACTAAACTACTTATTTTGTGCAAGAAATGTATAAGTTGAACTGCAGGATAATTGCGTCACATAAGGTTGAGCCAAAGCTCAATGAACCCATCCCAAAGAATGAAGCCGTGGGAATTTAGAGCTCGAAGTTGGGCAAAAAATTCAAGGTACACAGCTAAGAAATCAATTCATTTGCAGGGGGCTATCAAGGACAAAGTGTAGTTGCGATGGACTTGAGAAACCCCATTTAACAAAGGGAATTGGTCGAGCCAACAACTATACACAAAAACGCTTCTTGGGAGGTGACCCACCTAAGCAATTTTTTCACTTTCATTTTCTCTTTTAAAGTTTTCGTTATTTTCGTCTTTATTTTTTTTAGCTTCATATCTAACATATAAAGGCAGGTATTGTTTTGTAACTGTAGAAAGGAGATATCTCAGCGTTCAATTATTTTGCAAGTGGCAGAATGGCATACAAATGGGTGATTAACATTTAATTATCGATAAGTGCGATGGTTAAAAAAAGTAAGGGACAATCCAACAACGCGTCTTCTTAGATACCATTGCCAGCAAACTCTACACTACACTCTACTTGTATAACTAGTGGTTGAAACAGTGTCCAACTTACTATAAGTAGAGACCATTCTTGATTAAAAGCGAGAGTGGGAAAATCTTTTAACCCCTCGATGAGTACTCCTTTCTATTAGTAATAAGGTAACCTTCATCTTCTTTTTCTTACATTCTTGTCTATATTTCTTTTGTTCATATTTATTGAGTGCGTATTTCAAATTTTATTACTTTTCTTTTTCTTTTTCTTTAGCATTTTGTGTCAAAATATGGAAGAGTGTGATAATCTGCTATACATAAAGATTTTGACGGTTTTAATCTTATTACTTCAATTTTTCTATTTCTTTTGTGTGTTACATTAAAAAAACTATCCGAAGACGTTAAACTATGACCTTTCATTAAGTGTTGATAGTTTTGCTGGCTGACTTTAGATGGATCCAATGCCCACCTCCGGTCAGTAAAATGGATCCTTTACATTGATCTCAAATCGTTGTGGGTCTTTTCCAGCTAGACCTTAAAGAACTGGACCTCATTTTTCCACTATAGCTTTTTGACATCCAGAGTTTTGTATGGCATCTCCAAGTTGAATTTCTTCTCTTTTTTTCTGTCTTGATCAGTACTGTATCCCTACTGAACTTAAGATCGACATTGTTTCTTGGGGGCATGAACATAAAAGAAAACTGTGGAACACAATCATGTTTGCAGCAGGTTTATCACGCTCTGCTGCCAAACAATTGGGCTGCTGTTGGAAGTGTGGTAAAATTTTAGGCGGACCTTATTGTACAGGGAATTAAACTCGCTCACAATCTTAATATGCCATCTTTTGTAGGGATGGACCGATTAGGTGTAGTGCCAAAAATTTCATTCGCTAAGATGGCACTCTTGAATTGGCAGCTGTGCGATTTTTTAACTTGTTGGATCAAAGGGAATGCCTTTTGGGTCCCTAGCTTGATGGTTAAACATTACAGCAACAACTTTTCCAGCTTGATCATTAGTGACTATCCTTCCTTAGGAGTATGAAGAGTACCAGGGATGGTATAGCCCTTCAGTTTTGGAGGAGAATATCTTGTTCATCCAAAGATATTAAACTACACCTCATTAATTTGAGGGCTCTTTTGAGTTGTGGGTTCTACTCAAAACCCTTACCCACTTGTAGGTTCTTGTCGAGCTATCATTCAAAGATTCTATCCAAATTCTTCTATGTTTATCTTCTACACTTCACAGTTTTTTTGATAAGCAAGATGACGTTTCGGGGCCTTGATTTCCATAGATGCTTGATAATCGAACCATTCTTCTTTGTACATCCGGCCAGGACATGGAGGATGAAAATTCTTAGTTGCCTAATAAATCTGAATAAAGTGATTCATATGCAATTGAACCTGTTTTGTGACCTAGATGTATCTAGCAGATATTTACTGTTTTATACTTAGACAGATCTATGAATTAGCAATAGCCAGATTAATATGTGAACCCTGATTTATGACAGACACATTTGGACAAATGAAAGAAATTGTAAAACAGTAAATAGGTAATAAAACACCGAATTTTGAAGTGGAAAACCTAACTGGGTGAAAAACTACGTGCTCGTAGACTACGAGCAAAACCAATCCACTAAATCCAAAGAGTTTGAATCTTTGCAAGACAATCCAAAGCCTAATATAGGCATATGTTAAGCAACACCTAAGAAATTAAATGGAAAAACTCCCTGCTCTTCTTTCCTTAGCATGTAATCAGAGCTGACATCCCGTCACTCATTATTAGCTTCTTGTAACCATGATCCCGCAACAGATCTGCACTCTCGTGTTAATCTCTACTCGTTGTGGGCTCTTCTATTAGTGGTTGGAAGTGGTTGGACTCCTCTCGGAGATTTGAGACCCAATGCAAAGCAATCAATGTTGGTACAAGAATTAGATCAAGAAATAACTTGAACAGTTCATGCATGGGGATAAGCAATGGTGCACGTTTCTTGAGAATATATGGGGACGATTTTTTTTGGTTAGTTCGAAACGTGTGCTTGCTTCTCTTTTTTTGGGTTTATTTATTGTAGCTACAAGGACTTGTAGACCAAGAACACTTGTTACCATAATATACATAATCCTACATGGAAATAAACTCCTGTTAATTGTAGGATAATATTAATAAGGTAACTAAATAATATGAAATATCTTGTATCAAGTTAATATGGTATAGAATTCTTACCATAACACATGATACATTGAATGTGGACACAAACCCTAGAGTTACACGCCTACTAGGGTTTGTAGGCTTAATGGACTCTTTTGTTTATTCTCCATAAAAACATGGAATGCTTATCACAATTAAATTAGGAATAAAAATAATACATATGATAACTAAGTCCAACAGCCAAATAAATCAATAATTAAATTAACTAATATAAAATTTAATTAATTTAATTATGAATATATATATATATATATACACATATATAATACATATCTTCGAAATCATATTTCATCCTAAATCATTGTAAATCTTCTAAATTGATTGTATTATGATCTTGTGATTCATCTTCTGCATTCAGGTTGCAAAGAGGAACACAATTTGTCTAGATCACCATTTTGTCGAGCCCATGCCCATAAGGTCTCCATTGTTCTTTATATCTTCCACGATACTTCAGGTAAGTTATGATAAAAATCGTAATTCTCTTTCCAACATCCATCTTTGGAGGTGATTGCGCATCCAATTCAAGAAGCTAATCGAATTGTGATTGTGGTTCCCCGAGTTCCCCCTGGTGAGTTTCAACATTTTCAACATTGGGTTGCTATTATAATAAACAAATTTATTTTTGATCATGGGTTTCATTTGATTGTTTTCCTATTTGGATAAAATTTCTGTTGAATCTTCATGGTTGTGTGTGAAAAAATATAAGGTGGAAATATATTCCATAATCATTTTTTTTTTTTTTTTGTGTGTTAGGAAAAACTGCTGAACCATAGTTCATATACTTAATGCTTGAATCAAATGTATAGCCTGTGAATAGTCCAAAATCAAGTTTATCTTTCATTTGGAAAGAACTTTGGTGCCCCATGGATGATATCAAAACTTTTGTTTTGTGAATCTTAATAGTTCTATTGTTTGTCTGCGTTGATATTTATTATAGATTTAGACAGTGAACCTAAGGCTACTGGAGATAGCCCGGCCCATCAATAAAAAACTTAGATGCAGCCATGTAGGTGAAAAGTTAAGTATAGGTGAAATCCCATAAAGTTTATGTAATAGTCACTTTTTAGTTTCTGATTTTATTCTTTGCGAAGAAATTTAGTAATGACTACTGAAGTTTTAAAATTTTCATGTTTATCTAACAAATCAAAGAGCATATGGTTCATTTAGATCGATTCTGGTTTCCTTTTGTGCTAGGATCATTTAGCGTTCTATTTTATTTTTTCTTCTTTTTTTTTTATAGGATATCTAATATGTAATTATCTAATGTGTTATGTCTTTTTAGGCGTGAGGGAAAATCTTAAAGGGCTTGCCATAGATCACCATAGTAAGTCTCTTTAATGTTCCTTACACTTCACATTTTAGAATTTTGATGCGTACAAATTACACACAAAAATCATGTCACTAAATTTTCTAGATTACAATTCCCAGAATAATTTTTGTGGGCATCAAAGTTGAGCTAGAAGTCACTTTAAAACCAAAGGTATTTCTATTTTTTAAAATATAATTTTGTTTTAAATTAACTTTCAAGTTTTATGGGACGTTAAGCTCGGTTTTATTTTGGTTAAGTTGAAAATTGATTTGTGTTTTCCAAATTTATTAAGTTCTGTTTTTTATTTTTTTTATTTTATGTTATTTGGACATTGAATTCAAGATTGGGAATGACTTTGATATCACCAAGTTGTTAGTTAACATGGAGTCATGGACACCACCCTAGAAATTAAAGAGCTTCTCAACAAGAGTAATGAAGTTTATTTTCTCCTTAAAAAGCTCTAATTCATTACAGTTTGTTCATTCTTCTTTTCTTTTTTTCCCCTTAATGAATAAATTTTATACTTCTTAATAATTATGTTACTTGATTTTTTGTTCTTTTTTTGTCATGTATTTGCCTTAGACCCTTGAATGGAAGTGATACAATTACATCACAAGCTAGCTGACATTCGCCTTAGTAAGAGTATTCAATTGCTAAAGATTTGGCCGGGGAAAGATGGATTTTAAGAATATTGAGGAGCTACTGATGCAAGGTGCTGTTCATGAGGTGGTAAGAAATCAATGCTTTCTTTAAATCAAGTAATATTTATTTTTTAATGACATTTCTTAAATCATTGTGGTTTTCTATCCACGATTCTGATAATTTCATTTTGAATACTGAGAAACCGACTTTGAGGAAATAATGATAAGCTTCAAATTGTCCTAAAAATTTAGTATGATTTCATTTAACATTCCTTCTATTCTACAGTAGAGATATTTAATTACATTATTTATTTTGAAGGATAATTTTGATGGAAGCTGCCATGTGCCAGCCTACCATGCATTTGAAGAATGACGGAGATCCAAGTATATCCAATCAAAACTGGGGAAACTCTTCGGTCAATTGCACTTTCCTTTGTGATTCCTTATGTGCTGAGTAAAAAGCCGAGACGATTGTGAAGCAGGAGAAGGAGTAATCTAGATTTGGTAAACTCTCAACTACAACGGTAGTAAGTATTTTAAAAAGTAAAAGACTGGTGAAAGACAATTTTATCAATTTTGAAATTTGGGATACTTGAGTTATTTGTTATCGTTCATGCATTGGTTTTGCATTTTTAACGTGATGCGTTGGTAGTAAGTATTTATCTAATGTTCATTTATTAATTGGATGTCTTAGGACTAATTTTTAAATAAAAAGTATTTAGATTATTTTTGGATTTGCTAATATAAGTTGGATTTTATGGTCTTATTAGATATACGTTGATGTTGATTTTTCATCTTTGAAGTGTTTACTTTATAGATAAACCTTTCGCATGATGCCTTACCGCCTATTAGCATACACATCAAAATGCATTTTAATTCATTCTTTTTGAAATTCAAATTTGGTCAGCCAAATCACATCCATATATCTCTCCACTCATTAAATCTCCACCATCTAACTCCACTCATTCTCTCTCTTCCTACTCATAAAAATACATTAAAATTTATCCGCTAACACCCTCAAGCTCCATATGATTGAGATGAAATTATACATCTATACGCACGAAATGCATCAATCCTGGAAATAATCAACTATTATGTAAATAGAAATTATCTTATCAATCCTGCAAATAATCAACCATGACGTAGAATGAAATTATTGTTTGACTTAGGGCATGTTTGCATACTGTTACGACCTAGGCAGCCCTCAAGATTGACGATTGTCCCCACTGCACTAACATGAGTCTTTTCAGCTTGTTTTGTCCTCACTCGCACGCTCTCTGAGAATTCTTCCCAAGGGGTCACCCATCCTAGAATTTCTCTAGGTCAAGCATGCTTAATTAACTGTGGAGTTTGTTTTTGAGATGGACTTTCGGAAAAGAAGGTGCACCTTGTAGCTGATCAAACAAGTCTTCAATTCTTGGTGACAGATACTTATTCTTGATTATGACCTTATTCAGGTCTCTCTAATAGCTGCACAGTCTCATTGAGCCATTTTTCTTCTTGATCACAAACAGTACTGGAGCACTCCAAAGAGAGAAGCTTGGTCAGATAAATCCTTTGCCGATCAGCTCTTGAAGCTGCTCTTTAAGTTCCTTAAGCTCAGCAGGGGCCATTCAGTATGGCGCCTTTGAGATCACAATTAAAGTAATACAATTATATATATTTAGGACTTGAATGGATAATGGACCTGCCAAATATGCCCTAGTTGAATTTGGATATCAATTACGCATAACAAACTCACGACTGCCATTCCCAACCAATGTCAATTTTTTTCTTCTCTTTTGAGATTGAAAATGGTCCTTGTTTGATTTACTTGGAATTTGCCTTGGATTAGATGTATTGATTATTGGTTGCTGATTTCATCTATTAAGAGGTGACATAATTTGATTAGTATAATGGTGCCCATGTTAGGAATTGATAAATTTATCTTTTTACGCATTGAGTGTGCCTTAAAGGTGTTTGATGAAATTCTCGAATGAAATTCCAACCAAACTAGTTGTTGGGTATTTGGCCAGATTGGGTTTCTCAACTCCAAACATCAATAATGGATTGGGTAGCCTGTATTTCTATGTGATTCCAATTGGAAAGTTACCTTTTGTGAGTTAGGTATCATTTAAAATTGATTTCACATCATTCGGAGACCCATAAAAGTTTATATGGCGTTTTTCGTGAACAACGACACTGGTACCCGAGAGCAATTTTTGGGCTAGAAGAAGAATGTTTTGGCTACATAAATGTGATCTTTATGAACTGATTTTTGACTATGAGGAACTTACATGAGTTTTCTACTTTGCATAAAAATTTCATGATTTTATTCCACCGTTTCCTATGTTAAATAAAATTTTGAAAGTCCCCTGCCCAAGCTGTAAATATTTTCAGCTTATATGTTCAGAGTTGAAGATGTGTTGTGATCCCTATAACCTGAGGTTGTGTGTGATATTAGTTGATAATGTAGCTACATGAGTTCTTTAGACCACAAAATTAGGTTCATGTGATTGTGTGCTCCAAACTTGAATTTATGCTCACTCTTGGAGAAGTTGACGGTTTGAAAGTGGTGGATTGATAGTGTTTTGATTGTAGAATCCTATTTTAAGAGATTGTAGAATCCTATTTTAAGTGTTTTCTCTATGTTTATGTTACAAACTAGGATCTTTGGCATGTTGATGCTGTGACTACCAAGGCTCATCCACTCGCAAACTTGTAAAAGAGAGAAAGCTAAGGACCTCAGGCAAGTAAACTTTACTTAATTATGTATATTTGATTGCTGTGTCAGTGTGGAGTTCCCCAATAGGCCAGTTAAGTCTAATTTACAGGGGATACTCTGGCGAAATTTATATGGCGTTTTATTTAAAATAAAAAGTTATTTCGAGAATTTATTTACCTTTTTGCATTTTAATTTAAAATGAAGGTTGACACAAAATTAAAGAAAGGAAAGGGAAAAAAGGGTTACTCTATTTACTTTATTTCTGCATTTAATGTGTAAGAAATGGTAACACGTTCAAGATCGAGAATTCTTGACTTGGGGTGTTACATATACTTTTACTAATTTATACCTTTTCTTACTTTTTAAATTTCCCATTTGGCCACACAAATCAATTCCATATATATTGTAGGGTTCACTTGTACTATTAAATCTCCACCATCTAACTCTACCCCTTCTCTCTCTTCATACTCGTAAAAATATATTAAAATTTGTTTGCAACTACAACTTCAATAATTTTTGAAAAGATGAGTTAATGAAGGTGGATGATTTAATGAATGTAAGCGTATCTATTGTAATCAGCTCCAAGAGGTAATGATATGTCCAAGATTCCATCTTTCTTGCATAGTCTCTCAGGTTTATGGGATTTTTAAGAATAATAGTACGTTTGCGTTTATAATAGGTCATCCACCCGATACACCATCAGACAATTTACTTGACAATGGAGCATAAAAAGAGACTAAACAATTTTTGTATGGGCAGGAAAACCTTCAGGGAAGGGTTTAGGGAAATGGCATGGGCTTCCAAAAATACCCTTAATGAAATAAAATTCAGATCTCTTATTTGCTAAACATCAAAACTAGACCTGAGAACCAAAATTTCTCTAGTTCAAAAATTTCTCAACGTTGCCAAAATTTCTCTCTCTCGTTCCCACCATTTCACCCATCTACAATTTCTTTCAATCCAAACTCTATTCGAACCACCGTTTCTTTGTACCAAATTAGTTGGGACTAGAGATCCGAAACTTTCCCTACATGACCGTAACTAGTGAATTTGGGAAAAAAATTTCGAAAAAGAAGGTACGTTTTTTGTGTATGTGGTACCCAAAATCGTTCGAACTTGAATTTTTTTGGATAATCAGCCAAAAAATAGTTGTAAACAGGCACGGTAGCTAAAAAATTTTAAAATTTGAAATTTTTCGAATGTTTTTTTGAAAATTTTCAAATTTCTTTTCGAAATTGTAGGGTTCGAAATCACCAATAATTTTTTTTGTAATTTAGACTCGTCTTCCTTCTGCCAGTGTTTCACAGTCAAATTTTTACAGAAATCTTTTGGAAAGAGGTAGGAATGTTAATTTTTGCTTGTCATGGTTTCACACAAGCGTGTCATGGAATATATTGCTTGTTTGGAAGATTTTACGGTTACATTCTATGTGAGCTAATCCTCTTTCATTGAGTTTGAAGGACAATTTTATGATAAATTATTAGGAGCAAGTTTTCTCCACCTTGGTAGATTTTGTGAGATTTTAAATGACTTTTGGGAATTCAATAGGAGCCATTAGGATATAAAGCAGAACATATTCAAAAAATCCTGATTAATTGATCTCATGACAATAGCAGCTTCAGTCTGCCAATAGTTAATATTTTTAAATTCTCAATATCTTTTACAATTCAATATTATCTTCTTGGTGCCATTATAACACATGAAGTTTATACGCAAGAACTTACACTTTCATGATGCCGATGGACAGAATATGGAAAGCAATTCATAATGGTGCATAATATAAAAAGGCATAATAAAACTATCAAAATTTTGATACCAAAAAATAAGAGAAAGATATTTATTGATTGAACATGAATGCTCAGAGAATCTAATCACATGAAGTTGATACATATAGAATCCTAGAAGTTGAAAGATTTAAAAGATATTGGTGGTAGTGCCAATTTTATGTTATATGGCGATTTACTATTTTTCAAACTTACGCAAGTTAAATCTTTGTATATAGGAACGCATATAGCGGTAGAAAGTCCAAGCGGCATATTTCGTATCCAGTGTTCGATTAATAGTAGTGAAAAATGGGAATTTGAGGAAAAATGGGGAAAATGGTGCTAAGGCTAGGAATCAAAAGCATCACTTAACTAAAAAAAAATGATGGCTCATAAATCATAGAAGCATATGTTGCTAAAAGCACAAATTAATAACTGGATAGGTAAATTTGTAAACCACAGTCCACAAAAAAAACAATTGCATATACATTGGGAGTGAAAAAATAATGGTATTTATCTAATTTTTGCATGTATAAAATAGGAGTGAAAAATAAAGGTATGTGTCTACATTGTCGTTCTCATAATCACAAATCAAAGGATTGCAATGACAAGGTAAGTTGTCTGGGATGTCAGGCTAGTTGGAGGCAATATTTCATGGTTGAGAAGGACTCCCCATATAAAGGGAAATTACTCTACGCTTGCACAAGGAAAATCAATCGCGAATGTAGCTATTAGAAACTGATTGGCCCTCTGAAATGGAGAGATCCAGACTACGAAGAAGGGGAGTAAAGCAACGTATAGAATCTCGTTGAGGACCTCAATAATCAAAGCCAGATGGATGATCTCTTAGCTATGCTGGATAAATGCACATATTTTGGAAAAAAAGGAACGTCGATGTCGAGTTTAAAGTGTAAGAGTTTACGTTTCGCAAGAAGCAATGACCATATTTATAGGTTAATGTAATCTAATTAATATTTTCATGTATTGTAGCTTTGTAAGAGTTAAATAGAATTGGAGCCTTGGTATGTGCCAGGTTCATTCTCCGCGCGCCCCAAATTGAGATTGGAATGGATTGTGCTTCAAATGATTTAATGATATATTCTAATGTAATATGTCGAGCTTGCAATGTACCATTAAAAAAGATTTAAATAAAATTGTGTTTAATGCTCTTATTTGACCTCTGCTACGACATTTGTAATGTTAGAACAGTGATAAGTGCCAGATCCATTCTTATTTATCAAATCACTATGATATTCTGATGGACATGTTTATGAATATGTGTGTATAAACATATAACACGTGGCTTGAGAAAATGTACAAAAGAGATTTTAAATGACATTTGTGATAGGGTGAGATGGTTCATGTCTATTATAGAAGGAAAAACATATAAAAGAAGACGTGACTTTGATTTAGAGATCACTAAGCCATTTCTATTGAATGAAATGATGAATTTGCATTTGGAGATCACCGAGCCATTTTTGTTGAATTAAATGATGAATCCAAGCCATTTCTATTGAATTAAATGATGCATTTAGGAGGAGGTAGTATTTTTGGTTGAATGCACACCTCAAAAGTTGCCATTTTCTTTAATGGGAAGCTTATGCAACTATATCTGAATACTTGAATGCTTCAAAAGTTGCAAACAACAACAGAAACTACAGTCTCAAACATCCAATTCCGATCCATAAATAATTGGTGATATATGATAATTGGTTCCCAAAACTATTACACCACATACTTTTATCGCATAATTAGAAAACTATAGAGGTGATGCACAATAGATGATCACTTGACAAGAATTTGAATACTTTAGAACTAGCATCAATTGCCTTAGATTTACCCAAAATTGCAAAATGATAAAACACCACATGAGTGCCAATAACAAAGAAAATCCGATGAGATATAATATAATCATTTTCTAAATCAATTTAATTCTACTTGATTAAATATCAATTAGTGTCAAACTGATCCACAATAGTTCCATCACTAACATCATAGCACATTAGATTTCCTAACTATGATGCAAAGCTCCTTTTCCCCATTTAGGACAACTTAAAAGTTAATTCAAACTAGTTCTACAAGATAGGTGTCAATAGAAAACTCAAAAGTAATACAAAGTAACTGAACTAATCGCCACAGCATATTTAAATTTATATCATCCAACAATTTTGCATTACCAACATCGAACCAAAGACCATTAACAAATCATAATTTCTATACATCGGAAGCCAAAGACTATTAACAACTTTTCATTGCATTTCCATATGTAAGTTATTTGGATGGCATCCATAGCAATTTCATCGGAATTCCATTCCTACATGTTAAACCTAATTAATACTACTCTATGTAAGTTGGAATTATATTCTAATATACTAAGATCATCAACAACTACATGTCATCCACCTATTGAGAATTTAAAGTAGTGTTTTGAAAGTTTCAATTACTTAGAATTTGAATTATTTAACAAGTACCCGAAAAAAGTACCTCGGTTGATCTTGCATAGCTTGAAATTCCAACTGCGTAGTCGAGCATGCGATGACCATGGAGACGTGGGTGGAGGAAAAACCTGAACCTTATACTGTTGAAAGTAGTAGGTAACTAACTACAGTTTGATGCAATAAAAATTGAAATTTGCTAAACAAAATGCCAAAAATGAATACTACGATCTATCCATTACTTTTAACATACTAGCTCATTGGGGGATGGCACATATGGAATTCCATTGAAAGTTTGCTGCTCCAATGTGGTTGTTCGAGGAGTATTAATGGCCATTTTCTTTGAAGACACCTATATGAACGAACGTTTAGTATGTACATTGACTGTTGTAATATATTGGGTAATGCATGTAAATATCGTACCATTTTCCGCTTTAGCTTCTTCTAAAGTGCTCTTTTTAACCGATTCTTCTGTGGGCCTCCCTTACAGGTTACCAATGGTGGATCAAGAATTCCAGAACTCCTTTCTGCAAGACCAGTAGTTGATGGGGAATGTCCAACCTTATCGATGCAATGTCATCGACCAACAGGGGGCGGATGAGAAATTAAAAAGTTACACATCTTTTGTTCCATTAAATCCATTACACTATCACTATATTCTTTATCAACGGAAATCAATTCACACGTTGTCGCTGCGATGCTCAACAACTTGTCTTGCCTTTCTTTTTTTGGGGTACCCATCCAACCACTATCTCCAACTCTAATCTTTATATAAGCCCTACCTACGTCCTTCCTCCAATGCCTCAAGACATATCGTTCGTGAACCTAATGAATGTCTAAGTCAACCAAAACCTTCATAGCATGCCTGTAGAGAATTCCCTTGAACTCAAATAGGTTACAAGTACATGACACAAGGAAGTATTCCCTAACAAATGATATTAGAAATTCCCCACACTTCCAATGGTTGTTTCTCAAAGCAACTTGCTCAGATACGCGGTATATCATACTTGGAAGATCATACTCGGAAGATCATACTCTGTCACATCGGTCCTATGGTAAGAAATAGCAACCATCTCCTGTTGAAATTCTTTTTGAAACTTATTAGTATATGCTTGCTGGAACTGTTTTTCTATCCCAAAATAAGTAGCACATCGAACTAATGTACTTGATGACTTATGATCAGCCTGAACCTCCTTCTCTATCTTATTCCTTACTACTCAATCATACTGCTCAACAAAATGCTTTAGATATGTTTTCGAGTTCACAAAACCATTAAAAAAACACATTCATGTTTTCATTTCTCTGTATAGTGGACATTCCAGCCCAAAAATTGGTCTTCAGGTAACATGGAACCCAACAAGCTCTTTCTGAGTACATATCTACAGACCACATGTTATCTTCAAGCTGGTACTTATCAAGCAACTTTTCCCATGCGTCCTCAAACTCATCTTGAAATTGAGTATCGTACACCGCAACCTTAATAGCGTCAATCACAGCATCTTTGTTTGCATGACCTCCAAATTTCTCAGGCAATTTACTTATTGTATGCCACAGATACCATCTATGGTTGCTATTTGGGAACACGATGGGAATCGCAACCTTCATTGCTAAATATTGGTTGATAATTACACCACTAGGTGCTCTCCCTCCTATGTATTCTGACCATGGAGAAAACAGTCAAATAAATGAAGTATCATCCTCTGCTGCTAACAATCCACATCCCAACGACATGGACTATCCATGATGGTTTATACCAACAAATGGGGCAAAAAGCATATGGTACTTGTTCACTAAATAGGTCATGTCGAAGGATGCAACATCTCCAAACTCCTTATACGCTTCTTGAGACCCATTGTCAGCCCAGAAGATATTTCACAACCTCCCCTGCAAATCCATATCAATATTAAAGTAGAACCCATGACACTGGGACTACAATCGCCTAAAATAGGCTTGAAGAGCACTAGCATCGTCATCCCCAAGTCTGAGCTACCAAGCCTCTTTCACATAGTTCTTACAATCTGTCTCATTATAGGTAATATTCTCATGACCTCGTACATTGATAGCAACTGACTTAAATGTCTTGCATACTCGTATCCCAGCCTTTTCGTTCATATCAAGCTGCCTTTTCATAAGCAAGTCCAATCGACAATCGCATGCAAATAACCTGGACTTTGTATTGCTGCAAATGTGATTGTGTTCCAGCTTCACCGAGTTTATAATCCATGCCTCCATTACATCTAAAAGTACACCAATCCTTGCTTTACAACAAGTTTGCCCAGTTGGATGAGGATTGGAAGGGTCGTTCGACTTATTTTTTCGATTCCCTGATCTACTGCACTTAAGATAGTAATACCAAAGTAGCCCATCATGACCTTTCTTCGAGCTTCCAATCCTTATCGAAAAATCCTCATAATATGCATAACTTCTATAGAACTCATGTACTGCTTCTATACTCGGGAACTTCATTCCGATCTCTAAAACAGTAGTAACATCGTCCCCAACCTATATAGGGATAGCTATATCATCCAACATAGTGTTACCAGAACCAATAAACTCATCTCGACTCATGTCCGAAGTCGCCACAGCATCATCAATAGCCACTACTATCTCTATCAAAAAAAAAAATAATTTTAACCTAATGAATCGAAAAAAATGAGCAATAAATAATCAGATTCTTTCAAACCCTATAATAAAAAGGCTTATGATAAAGTCAAGTCAATAATCAGATTGTGGACATGTTACATGCTAACATAGAATTTCATTACAAATACATCGCATTACATTACAAAAAGAGCAATGATTTTGTAATAGGACATTACAGTTATTACATTATAGTTGTGACTTTTTTCACAAAAAAATCAGAGTCAGATAGTGACTTTAGTGAAATAATTAGACACATTATTAATTTACTATCTCACCGCCTCTAGATACCAGACAAATAAGTTCTGTCCGTAGGCTTCCAAAATTCATTCTACTTCCAAATCCCAATTGTGTATTAACGTGTTCCAGACTAAAATTTTTCCCAAAAATTAGGTGCATTATTATCTCACTGCCTCTAGCTTCCATTGCACTAAAATTTTTCCCAAGCATAGACTTGCATATACTTCTAATTGTGTAGTTGAAAATCCAAAAATATATATGCATTGTGAATATAAAATCATTCTACTTCCAAATGCCCCACATACCTTCGTCAAAGTCGATTTCTGGACTATTCATAGCCGTCTCTTCCATTTTGTACCATCTTGAGGCAGATAAAAATGCTCAAAAACCTTATGAAAAATACCCAAATTTCTATCCATCTTCACTGGTTATGCATACACCGTTGCTTCGAAGAGAAAATATTTGATCGAGAAATTTTGGCAACGTTAATTCGAGAGAAATTTTGGAATGAGAGAAAGAAAAAATTTTTGGCAACGTTGAGAAATTTTGAAAGCAAAGAAATTTTGGTTCTCAGATTTGGTTATGATTTTTGGCAAATAAAAGATTTGAATTTTATTTCATTAAAGGTATTTTTTGAAGTCCATGCCATTTCCCTAAACCCTTTCTTGCCCATACAAAAATTGTAAGGAAGAATATGGTCGAAATTCCTTCTCAATTACACTATTATCAATCTAATGGATGGTTAGTATGTTAATTTTTATTTTATTTTTTTAATGATTTGCTTAGATAGGAATTGAAGCGTGGACATTCGTCAAGAATTTGGAGATGTAATTTTTATACCTTTAGGTTGCTCTCATCAAATCAGAAAGTTGAAGGTTTAAGTTAAAAACTTGAGGGTTTGTTTGGCTATATGTGATCTTATTGTTGTGTGTTTTCGTTTATTGAAGCTCAATTGTGGTGTATTTGTGACACGTCCTATAACTTCATGTAATGTATGATTAAATTCGGTACATTGTTTACTATATAGTTTTGCAATATGGGGAGCTAGGATTTGAACTTGATTTTGTTGGATAAGATCACTTATCACCTACCACTATTGATTGTGATTCTTAAGCATTTTTGTTTTTGTTGAATTTTTGTTGTCAAAGAAAGTAGAATGGCACATAAAGTACTGTAAGCGGTTGTGGCTCAGGGTATTGTATAAGGGATGTGATGCAAACTCATTGCTAAAATTGAATAAAAGAAGAGAAGAAAGAAATGGGGAAGAAGAAAGAGCCTAAATTGGATTGAAATTTGACAAATTTATCTAGAAATTGAAGATTTCATTTGATGTTAGTTTTAATAGTCTACAACCTGCCGTTGCCTTCGACACAATTTTTCTATGTCCTCTCTACATTTGTTGATTTAAGTTTTGTTTTATTTTATTTAATTAACTACATAAACATTTAACTAAATATGCATTTACTGATTTTAGTTTCTGTTTATTAATGAACTAATAATGTACAAATTTTCTTATTTAATGCGGAGTGGAGCAGTAAAGTTGATGAGCACATAACTTGTGGAGAAGTTTGGTGTTTGGAGGGGGTTTATTTGGATAAAGTTGCCCCTTGGATAGACAGCATGATAGAGAGGTCCCCATATCGACTTCTTCAATTCCTCAACTTTTTCAAGTTAAGTAGAATCAAGAGTTTACAAAACAAATTTCAGCTCTAAAGGAGTGTCAACAGCAAAGGAAAAAATTATACGTACAATATTTATTTCCCAAATTAGGCAAACCATGTATTTTTCATCTTTGTATTTCCGTTTTCCCCTATTAATTAATTTATAGTTTTCTTAACTTATTTATTTTAGTGGATTTTTTTTCCGAAATGATTGATTGGAGAAGTTGCATCAAAAAGGACAATGAAAAATTTCATCCATCATTCAGGAAGGCTACTATACTGCTATACTAAAGTTCTCATAGAAGATTGGAATATAAGTTCTGATGAATATTGCACTGCTAGAAGTTGGTGAAATATCAGTGAACTAAATATTCTAAACCGATGGAATTAATAGGAAAGTTCACTGCATAAATGTGGTGATGGTTTTTAGTCTATTAATCTTGATGGGGGAGAGAAGCAAAATGTAGTCCTTAGGCATTGCCTGCTATATTCCCATTTATGGAAGAAACTATTCGTAGATGTGCTTATCTAAGTTGCATTGGGACTGCGAGAGCAACCATACCCAAAGCATAGAATTGACGAGGGAAAATAGCATATGATCATGATTGTTCATGAGGCTATGAGTGGATCGCCGTTAAATACTGCAAGAGCACAAGAACTATCATTGTCATTGTATGACATAAAGTCGATATAAAAATGACAGACTAAAATTACTATTGTATGATTAAAAATTTAGTTACATATAAATACATTACTTCATTTATTTAATATTTAAAAAGAGAAAAAAATTCTGAAATTTCTTTTTGTCCTGATTGATATAAAGTAAATATTCCATTTACATAAATAATTTTTTTATTTTGCCAACTATTTGTATGAATTAAAATTTTATTTATTAAACTACAAATATGTTTTTGAGACGTAATCTCATGCATTGCACCTCCTATATTATTTACTTTCATATCAATTTAAGGTTTGATTTTAGTAATAAGTAAATAAATATCTAAATTACAAATTTAACCAATATTTATTAGTAAGAGGACAAGTGAACAAATATGTAAGTTTACGTATTCGTGACTTATGTATTTAAGAAACAATTGTTTCTCGGCTCGATCAATGATTGAAATCATACGACTCAATCAGAATTTTTTAATTTTCTTTCAACTATGTTAAATTTTTTCCTAAATAAATACTAAGTATGCTACTTTAAATTATTTATTTTATATCGATTTTTGTCAATTTAGATTTTATTTAATTCGCTAAATCAACGGTTAAGTCGTCTACTTTAAGTATTAAACATATGTATTTTAATTTATTGATCTTATCCAAATTAATTTAAATTTTATAGCAAATCATTCAATATAATCTAGATAACATAAAATCTGTGAGATTTATGACATTAATAATGGATGTAATTTAAAATATTTAAAATAAACATCTAAATTGATAAGTCTCAAAAAATTATATCAGTATACTAAATATGTTAAATTGATGAGTTTATCCCAAACATATTAATATTGTCTCTCTACTTTATGATTGTAATTGTCTCATGTTTGCACTCATTAGGATTTTATGCTCTTTATTTGCTAATAATTCTTTTTCTTTTATGTCGATCGGTCGTATGGGATAGGAGATCGACGGTGCACGAACAAATGAAGGTTTTGGAATGATGGAATAAGAGATCAACCAGAGATGTAAGACATAGAGTAGTTGGATTGCTTCTTTAAATGATTCTGTGGCTCTTTAAAAAAATTATTTTATCGATGATTTGGATTGCTTCTTTAAATGATTCAGTGACTCTTTCAAAAAATTATTTTTTTTTATGTATTTATGTGTTGTTGGTGCCATTGATAAGGCTGTGGATAATATATAGTTATTCTATATTAAAATTTTTGGGACTTATGCTATGAGTATGAATAGGCCAGATTTTTCTGAAATACAGGGGAGAGTGTATTGAATTTGTTGAAGAATTGTATGGAGTTTGTTCTACTTTTTTTTTTAAAGCAACATAATTGTTTGATGCATGTGTCTTTCCGTGCAATGAACGGGGAAAAATGCTAGCATGGAAAAATAAAAATGCTAATTAATTAACTTTAACAATAAAGTTAACAAGCTTTTTTAATTAAGTGACCGTAACTTAATTAATTATAAGCTATTTATTTTAATTGTAATTTCTATTTTTCCTATGTATGCGATTTTAATCGCTGTAATATTTTTGTCATATATATTTTAATTAATTTGCTTGTTAAACTCGTTTTAATGATTAAATGAATTTCTTGTCAACTTATTGTGTCGGATGAATTATTTAGGATGTTCTAGAATACTTTCATTACACGTGATTAATTAATAAGTTGGGAGCTCTTTTAGGGTTACACGCCTCGTAGGCATGTCCTATGCGTGATGGACAAGCTAGTTACTTACCACTTGTGTTATGAGTCTTATTTGATAGGATGGCAAGTAAATATTCAAGGTAAGCAAGACTTTTATTTACAATGTTTAGTTATTTTCTTACCTTATTGCGATTATCCTACAAATATTTTAGTAATTGTCTTTTTAATTTTTTTTTGGAGGAGTTTGTGTGTTATGGGAAGTCTTTGGTGGCAATGCATCCTACCAACACAGGACTAAATAGGGGTCAAGGGAATCTGGAGAACATACACACGCATGCAATAGAGCAAAGAAAACATGTACTAGCTTGAATACATAACCCATTCATCCCTTAACTACTCTATGCGCTTGTAACCTAAAGATTCATATGGTGTTCATGTTAAAATCAAGTGCAATTTTTCTTTAAGTCCACTACTTGGTATTCATGAAGTAAAATGTTAAGGAATAGTCAGATTCACTACACAAGAGCCTCAACAAGAGAAGATCATCACGGCAGGTGAAGATCAATTGGAGAACTATGCAGATCTAGGTCAGATTGTGGTGTTGACAAGAAGTTCAGACGAGCAACGATACGTTGGCTCATAGTACAACTAGGAAGAGAGATGAGGGAGTGATCATTGTTTGAATTCTAATTGGTTGATGGTATCATGCGTAATTGTATCCTTAACTTCTTGTAGTAGGTTTAAACTCTTGGCAACTAGTGGATCTGTTTCTATGTAGGTACATTCCACCTTACAAGTTGTGTGTTTACTGTTTTTCTACGTTTTTGCTCTACGCTAGATATATCCAGGATCTAATTAAAATATAACTCTGATATGTCTTGCTTGATTGAATTGCGAACAAACTGTGGTTATACATAACACAATTGAGATTCATCTAAGTAAACTGTAAGTTAGGCAAATTTTAGCTTTCACTTGGTATCAGTGAGGGTTCACTTCTAGAAAGTGAGATCCGATTGTCTAATAAAAATTTTCAGGATATAAGCCTGAAAATAAAAACAGACACAATCCAGATACATCTGCATCAACTGGTGGTGTGCAGAATGTACTCAGGACACCTACTGTTAATAAAACAGAATCTGCACACATTTAGAAAGAAAAGACAGCCATCTCGAATCAACTGTAGAGAAAGTCTCAACAAATCTCAGGTGAGGTACATCGGCCTATGACGTACTTTGCAATTTTTGTTCTAGACCAGGTCATGATGTGTTTACTTGCTTTAACTATCTAAACTTATTCCATGCTTACAAAAGAAAACACATCATCAATAATGGCATGCCAAAGCAAACATGGGTAAGGAAAACTAAGTCACATGCTTTTGTTGTTCAATTATCTTTTAGTGCTTTAGTCCCAAATACTTGGTATTTTGATAGTGGATGTTCGAGACATATGACAGGTGATTTAGCCTTGCTACCAAATTTTCAAGAAGGTGAAACAGGTGTAGTTACCTTTGGCTATGCCCAAAAGGAAAATTTGCAGGATTGGGTATCATCAACATAGATGGTTTGTATACTTTAACCAACATCCTTTATGTTATTGGTCTTAAAGCTAACTTGGTTAGTGTAAGTCAATTGTGTGATGACAATCTAATTGTGATGTTTGCTGAAGATTGTTGCAAGGTGTTACAATGTGATAGGAATTCCAATTCGATGGAAAATATTATCTTTAAGGGAATCGGGAATCGGATTAAGAGATAGATGCTATACACTTGACCATCTAATCACTTGCAACTCAGTAATGTCAAGACTGAGGAGCTTTGGTATGATCGATTGGGCCACATGAACTACCATGATCATGTGAAGTTGGCCAAGTCCCAAGCTGTACGAGGACTACCCAATATCAAAGACATCCCTGATGGTTGTTTGTGGTGATTTTCAAAAAAGTAAGTAGATTAGAAGCCAACATACACCAGGTAAATATCTCACCACCTCTCATGTGCTCAAGTTGACTCATATGGATTTGATGGGTCCAATTCAAAAGGAAAGTACAGGAGATAATAGATACATCTACATGTGTGTCGATGATTTCTCTAAATATACATGGGTCATGTTCATTCGTAAAAAATATGATGCCTTTGATTGTTTTAACGTTTTGTTTCATAAATTGAGCAATGAAAAGTTCAATGAACATGTAAGGATTGAAATGATGAGAAGTTTTCATAGAATCAGACAAGAGTTTTTAGCTTCTAAGACCCCTGAACAAAATGGAGTCATTGAAAGAAAGATCAGAACATGTGAAAGAAGTGGCTTGTGTGATGCTAAATAGCAAACAATTGCCTTTGAAATTTTGGGCCTAATCCATTAACACCGCATCCTATATTTCTAATCGTGTCTTCCTTAGATCTGAATCAAAACAAACTCCTTATGAAATTTGAAAGGGTAGAAAACCTAGGGGTTGAGTACTTTCATGTGTTTGGAAGTAGATCCCATATTTTAAAAGCTAGAACATTTGGGAAAACTTGACTCTAAATAACATGAAGTGGTGTTTTTAGGATATTCAGAAAATAGTAGAGCCTATAGAGTCTTTAAAAATCGAACTAAAATTGTTCTTGAATCTATCAATGTTAAAGTTGATGATACTAATGATGTGTCTCGTGATTTGTAGGAAGATGAATATATCCCATGGGAGATTCCACCACAACTAGCACACGAACATGCTGATAAGGATGAATCTAAGTAGGTCAATACGGATATGTTGCAATCAGATGAATTTGACATTGAAGGGGCAGAAACACATACATTTCGGTCAACTGAAACTGAATGGCAGCAGAATCCCACAAGAAGACCCTTATCTAGTCAAAAGACCATCCAATAGATAGCATCCTCTCTTATCCCTCTAAAAGGATGGTAATCCGAAGAAAGTTCCCCGCTGAAATGGGTAACTTGTGTCACTTGGGACACATGTGTCACTTATCTCAAATTGAGCCAAAGAATGCCAAAGAAGCACTAAAAAGATGAAAATTGGGTATAAGCAATGCACGAATAACTTAACCAATTTGAGAGAAATAATGTTTGGGAATTGGTTTCCCAATTCGAGAGAAATAATGTTTGGGAATTGGGTATAAGCAATGCACGAATAACTTAACCAATTCGAGAGAAATAATGTTTGGGAATTGGTCAGACAATGCAAATGTGATTGGAACAAAATGGATCTTTAAAAACAAGTCTGGCGAACAAGGCAATGTTGTGAGAAACAAAGCATGACTAGCTGCTCAAGGCTACACCCGAGTCGAAGGCGTTGACTTTGAAGAAACATTTGCTCATATGGCCAGATTGGAATCCATCAGGTTACTGTTAGCAGTGTTTTGCTACATCAACTTCAAGTTGTACCAGATGGATGTAAAAATCGTCTTCTTAAATGATGTGTTGAATGAAAATGGTGTGTTGAATGAAGAAGCCTACGTGCGTGGAACAGGCATAAGGATTCACTTATCCATTTTTTCTAGAGCATGTGTACCAACTCAACAAGGCCTTGTACGGTTTGAAACAAGCTCTACGAGCTTGGTACGAGAAGCTCTACTAATTTTGTCTCAGCAGAGGATATAAAATGTAAAGTGGGATATATTTGGGATCTTCATCTCTCAAACAAAGTATGTGAACCCCGGTTTGGAAATTTGGCCTTGAAGATGCTGAGGCAATAAGAACTCCAATGGCTACAACACTGAAACTTTCAAATGATGATATAGGCAAACACGTAGATGCATCCCTCTATAGGAGCATGATTGGAAATTTACTATGTCTCACAGCAAGTGGACTAGATATATCCTTCCGTGTTGGAGTATGTGCGATATATCAAACTAAGCCGAAATAGTCTCATCTTGCTGTAGTTAAAGAATAATTAGGCACGTAAGTGTTATACCTGGCTACGGTATTTGGTTTACACGAGATACCACTGCCCATCTTGCAGGATACTCAGATGCTGATTGTGTTAGGAATATTGATGACTGAAAGACTACATCCGGTGGTTGTTTCTATATTGGAAACAATCTGGTGGCGTGGTTGAGCAAGAAATAGAATTCCATATCTCTATCTACAGCCGAAGCAGAATACATCGGAGCTGGAAGTTGCTACACCTAGCTTGTCGATGGAAACAGATACTAGAGGATTATGGGATAACCACTGATCAAGCCACAATGTTCTGTGATAACACCAGTGCTATCAACATTTCAAAGAACCTAGTCCAACACTCTAGAACAAAACATATTGACATCAGGACACCACTTTATCAAAAATTGGTGGAACAAAAGACTGTCGTTCTGAAGCACATACAAGCTAATATCCATCTCACAGATTTGTTTACTAAGTCCCTTGGTACTTCTCAATTTGAACACCTTAGAAAATGAAGCGGAGTCTCATCCCTGCCCAAATAGGATCATGCATATCATGCAAAAAAATTGTATTGCCATGCATTTGTTTCTTATTTTTCGCATTTTCTACATGCATAAAGGTTAGATATATCCTATTCTGAGTTCATGAGGAAGCCTAACTATAAATCATATATGTGCAGGATATATCTAAGTGCTTAAGCTAACAGCAGGGAGGATACATCTAGCAATCGACGGTTAACATGTTCCTCTAATCAATGTAAGGCACATAGTTGGAGAATCTGGAAGAATAAGTCACTGCTGGTAATGCTTTAAGGTCATCGCTACTGATTGGGGTTCTATATTCTGAATGTAGACTTACAATCTACATCTTTCCATCAGTATTGCATACAGTTGATTGTTCAAGGCTATGGTCAGTGGAAAAGAAGGCTGCTAATCTAAGCCAAGCTCATACCCTTTTCCAAAAGAAAAAGGAAGATAAAAAAATTGTGAAAATGGTGAAAAATCAGCAAAATTTGAAAAAGAAAGGGGAAGAATTGAAAAGATAGCTTCTGGGGATTGTGCGTAGCGGCTTCTACATTCTAAAAGACAATGCCAAATATAGAAATAGTCGGCAAGCCGGATTTTTAAAATTGCACTCTCATAGATTAAGATCGGCCATTTGTGCACAACAGTGAAAGCAAATAAGTCAAGACAATCATAAGGTATTTGACCGTACTTGATTGGCTAAAGGTTGTTTGAGTCACACACTCACTGTAACCGACTTATTCATATTGTGGTTGGTTGTATGCTACCCAGATGCATCTAACTCTATGAACATTTAAGGCACTCAGATATATGTGAGTCCCTTCATTCGGTAACGTATACTAGATACATCTAGCATTGATTTTTGTGATTTTTCATGATTTTTCACTTTTATTATTAATTTACTCTGAAAAGTGGCATTATATAGTGAGCTCAAGTGGTGAATTTTTGCAGATCAAATTAGTTAGTTGTGGGCCCAACAATAGTGATATTGCAATTATTCATTAATTCTTTGGATATTTTATTTCCTAACCTGATACTGATTTTTAAAGGAAAGAAATTTCGTGCCATATGGAATTCTTGGAAACTTGGACTGCAAGGAAAAATCTACAAAAGGAATTCAAAGAGTCAAGATTGGGTCAAAAGGTCAAAATTTCCACTTCCTTTTTCCCCAAACCCAGTGGTCTCTCTCTAAACCCTCAATTTTCCACCATTAACACCTATCTCAAGCTTTCTCTCTCTAAAAATCTAACTCCATAACACCAAATCCACTCACCTAAACCTATATCTAACATGGGAAGAGAAAAATCTATGGCTAAAAGACCAGATCTTGAAGATAATCCAAGAAGATTAGCAAATAAAAATGCTAGATCCAAAGCTACATTATCATTTTCAATTGATACAACTACCACCACCATGTCAACACCAACACCACAGGTCCTTCTCCTTCCCAGACCCACAGTGCCACCGCCTCTATGCTACAGCCGCCACCGCTGTCGGGTGGCTCCACCACCTCCGTCATCACTAGCTGAACCACTTCACCGGGTAATATTGCTACATCCTCTGTTCCATCTCTTGATATTAGAAGTGAAGTATTAGGTTAACGTGAATGACGAGAAGAAGGTTGATCATAGTGAAGTGGATAGAAATCTTGTTGGTGTTCATGAGTTTGTAGACAATCGTTTGAATAAACCTATTGCTAGTGATGGTGATGGTGAGAAAAAGAATGATGAGAAGAACATTAATGATGAAGAAAGTGACGAGGAAACTAAGAGCGAAAAGGAAGTCGATACTCCACAACAGCAGCCTATTGTGGAGAAATCGGGATCAAATTTTGAGGATGAAAATCTCGAAAAAGACGATGCTAGTGATGATGAAGAGGTTGAAGTTAAGTTGATTGCGGAGTCCAAGCCGAAAAGAAAAGGGAAACTAGCTTTGCTGAAATTAGAAAACTCAACCCCATTGGTGTCACTATTCCAACATAGGTGAGCTACAGGTTTGTCTCTAAAAATGTGTATGATGACTATTTGTTTTACATGTCTAAGTGTCCCTTTAAGTATGAAAGATGCCTGTGTTTTGGAGACTTTGCTAAATTTGAACATAAGGACTTGTTTGAATATTATGGGTTGGAGAAGTTCGAAAGTATTGACACCAAGGCTAAGGTGAATGAGATGTTGGTTCGGCAATTAATGTCTAACATTCCTAATGAGAAAGGAAAAGTCGCGCCTTTAAAGATTTATGTGTGGGGTCAATTGGTGCCAGTCTCGGCTAGAATGACAAGAATGTGGCTTTGTTTGAAGATTGAATTAAGTGAGGAAGAAGCCTCCAATGTCATTTCATATGAAATAGCTAGAAAACTCAATGGTGGGGAGTTTGATTGGCCTAAGGGAAAATTCAAGGTTAGTGATTTTCTTGAGCAATATAAGGTCTTAACCGAGTTTATGAGAACTAATCTTGACCCCCATTTGCACACATCCAAGCTCAACTTTGATTTTTCCATTCGACTCTATATGTTTGTGGCAAAGAAGAACATTGATTGGGTTGAGCTGCTAGTGGCAGACAGAGGGCTCATTCAAGATGATGATACAGGTACATATGGCACTACTTTGAAGAGAAAGGATACATCCAGCCCAGTCTCACAGCCACTGCCAAAGAAAAAGAAGTGATCCACCCCAACTGCTTTCTTTTGCTATTTTATTACTCCTGTTTGTCCATTATATTTTGGGTCTATAACTAAATTTCATGACTATTGTGTACTTGCCTATGCTGGACAGGTTACCCATGATTTGATGATCGAACCCTTGCCTTTCCATTTTTTGTAAAAAGTGGGACTAGTATATCTCTGTTTTTGCATTTAGTCATATGCATGACTTTATGATTTAACTTGTGTTTAATTTGAGGGGCGGGTGGGGACGACACATTTAGGGAGAGACAACTTTATGTTCGTGGTCATTATGGTAATGTTACACTTTTCAATGTGTGGTTTTGGAAAATAGAAAAGCTAAAGGGGGAGATTGTTAGCAGTTTTAATTAAGTGAATGTGACTTGATTCATTATAAGTTATTTATTTTAGTTGTCGTTTCTATTTTTCTTATGCATGTGATTTTAATTGCTGTAATATTTTTGTTGTGCATATTTTAATTAATTTGGTTGTTAAATTTGTTTTAATGATTAAATTAATTGATTGCCAACTTATCGTATCACATGGACTATTTAGGATGTTCTAGAATACTTTCATTACATGTGATTAATTAATAAGTTGTGAGCTCTTTTAGGGTCACATGCCTAGTAGGCGTGTCCTATGCTTGATGGACAAGCTAGTTACTTACCTATTGTGTTATGATTCTTATTTGTTTAGGATGGTAAGTAAATAATAAAAGTTTAAGGTAAGCAAGACTTTTATTTGTAGTATTTAATTATTTTCTTACCTTATTATGATTATCCTACAACTAGTTTGGTAATGACCATTTTTACCTTTTGTAGGAGTTGTGTGCTGTGGGAAGTTTTTGGTGGCAAGGCATCCTACCAACACACGACTAAATCGGAGTCAAGGGAATCTACAGAACACACACACACATGCAATAGAGCAAAGGAAAAGTGTCCTAGCTTGAGTCCATGACCTGGTCATCCCTTAACTTCCTAATGCACTGGTAACCTAAAGATTCATATAGTGTTCATGTTAAAATCAAGTGCAATTGTTCTTTAAGTCCACTACTTGATATTCATCAAGTAAAATCTTCGGTAGAAGTTGAATTCACTACACAAGAGCCTCAACAAGAGATGATCATCACAGGAGGTGAAGATCAATTGGAGGACCAACCAGATCTTGGTCAGGTTGCGGTGTTGATAAGAAGTTCTGAAGGGCAATAGGACGTTGGCTCATAGTACAAGCTAGAAGAGAGATTAGGGAGTGATCGTCGTTTGAATGCTGGTTGGTTGATGGTATTATACATAATTCTATCATTAACTTCTTGTAATAGGTTTAAACTCTTGGCAACTAGCGGATCTATTTGTCTGCAGGTGCAGGCAGCTGGTTTTTTTACCGTGTTAGGGTTTTCCAATTTAAAAGTTGTATGTTTACTATTTGTTTACGTTTTCGAGTTTTTACCCTATGGTAAATATATCTAGGCTTTAGTTAAAATATAACTTAGATATATGTCGCTTGAGTTAAAATATAACTCAGATATATATCTAAGTGAACTGCAAGTTAGATCCCCCTTTGACTTTTTCTATTTTTCCAAAACACTTGTCATCGATAAATATAGTATTAAAGTCAATTGACAAATTTCTCTCTCCCTAATGTGTTATCATCCTCCTCAAATTAATCACAAGTAAATAATGAATTAAAAGAAAAATAACACATAAGCAAATCAATCAATTAACATAAAACTCCAAATATGAGATTTGCTTAGCACTCCCTCTGAAGCAGATGAGAGAGATGACATGCTCTGTTAACCCCCTCCGCAAAATATGGAAGGCAAAGTTTGTCAAAACAAATTTCCATCAAAATTCAGTTGCCACTTAGGAAAGAACAAATAGAATACCACTTTGTAGGGCTTCACAACTAAATGGTTCGATCTGCAAAATTTTCCACTTAAGCCTACTGTATACTGCCACATGTCAGTCGATCACAAAAATATGTAAAAATACGAAAGTTTGATCTAGATGCATCTGGATAGCTGATGCGTAAGGAAATTGAGATACAACAAGGTGTTGTCAGCCTTTTTCGAGTCAGATGCATATGAGAAGTGTACGGTCTACCACGATTTTAATCAAGTTGGTTACAATGAGTGTGTAATTCGACCAGCCATCAGTCAATAACGTATTGTAAAATATCTTATAGTTGCCCTGACTTATTGGCGTTTCACCGTAGTGTACAAGCAAACCGATCTCAATCTATAAAAGATACAATTTTCATATCCAACTTTTCGACTTTTTCTATGAAATGGCATTGTCTTTTGGAGGTAGAAATGGCTGGGTGCAATCCCTAGAAGCTATATTTTCAATTCCCCATTTTCTTTTTCAACTGTTGCTCATTTTTCACAATTCTTCACATTTTTCTTCGTTTTCCTTTTTCTTTTGCAATGGGGTCTAAGCTCGGCTTGGATTGGCAGCATTATTTTCCGATGGCCGTGCCCTTAGACAATCAATTTCATGCAATGTTAAAAGATAGACATAGATCATAGGTCTACACTCAGAAGGTAGAACCTCAATTAGAAACGATAACTTTATGGCATTGACATTAGTGACTTATTCTTCTGGATTGTCCGACTAAATGCATCAGTTTGATTAGAAGGTTATAATGACTAACAGCTGCCAGATGTACCCTCTTCGTTGTTAGCTTCAAGCACTTAGATGTATCATACACGAATATGATCTGCAATTAAACTAACTCACAAATATTTAATAGGATATATCCAACATATATGCATGCATAAAAATAAAAAAAAGGCAGAATAGTGCAGTATATTTCTATACATATTTTTTATGATATGCATGATCCTATTCGGGTGAGAGTGAGACTTCTATTTGTTTTCTAAGGTTTTCAAGTTTTGCACTGTTGAGGGCATTAATAAACAAATCTGTGAGATGTAGATCAATCTGGATATGATATAGTGAAATCTTGTTCTCGGTAGGCAGGATGTATTTTGTAGAGTCTGGTTCTGATGTAGCTAAACCAGATTCTTCTATATGTGTCTTTCTGTGCTTCCAACAGCATTTTGCTTTCCTTTACTACAATGGTTCCCACAGCCCAAAGATATGTAGTATGTATCCTTAAAATTAAACTTGGGAAAAGAAATTAGGAATCAATCACGAGGAATGCAAGCAAGTTTTTCCCAAAGTTCATGTGGACAATACCATAATTCACCCACAAGAATCAATTCAACACAAACCATCAATCACATGAAGGTCAATGAGATTGTAAATGCATGCAAACATGGAAAATGTGCAAAACACTAGCAATTTTTTTTTTTTAAATACAAGATGCAATTAAAGCACACAAAAAATAAATACCAAGCAAAAACAAAGAGGATCTAATCTCATGAGAGAAGTGTGATCAACGGGGTAAACAAGCTCTAATGGTATACACTTATTTTCATAAGCTTTAAAATCAACTTTTCTAATCCATACTTGTTTCCGTTTCAAGTTGGCTCTGGTGGTGGAATTAATCCAATTAGAATATTTGTTTTGCATGCTTTTGGCAATTTAGGACAATTAGGCTTCTTGTGTTTTCTAACACCACAATAAAAACAAGTTGGCACATTCTTAAACTAACCATCATTCCCATTTAGACCATTATCCTTTACATTGTATGATCTTGCATTATCACTAGTCGTAAAGGACCTCAAAGTAGGTGTAAATCTATGGGAATTTTTTCTACCATGATAAGATCTAATAAAGCTCAATGAATGAGAAGTTCCAAATTTCTCACGACAAAATTTATAATCATGAAAATATGTATGAGAAGAAGAATACTTACCTGGAACTTCGACTCTCATATGAGTTTGAGTGAAGTTCTTCCTCCTAATAGGGAGTAGGGATGGCAAAACGACCCGTGAAACCCAAAAACCGTGGGTACCCGAACCGAACGGGTCGAAAAAACCTGAACCGATGGGTCGGCGGGTCGGATATGATTTTTGATAGTAAAACCCGAAACGGATATGGTTCTGATATGGATATTATAGGCATACCTGAATCTGAACCGAATATCCCTCTTTTTTTTTTATTCTGCTACAAAATTTTAAAATAATGAAATTAAATTTTCAATTCAATCAATATATCAAATCTACTCTGCCTGTACGTGACTGCCCAAAGCCAAAATGGAAAATCCAAACTCTAATAATTTAACTATTTGAGTACCCAAGATTGGAATGTAGATAGCCCAACCCAATACAAAGCCCATTCCAACGACTATAAGTAATATCTATTTGCCTTTGCCCTTGCCCTAAATCTAAAGGGTGTTAGCACCCCTTACCAAAATGCATTTTAATGCATTTATTTCAAATTTCAAATTTGGTTAAATAAATCACATCCATATATCTCCTCACTCATTAAATCTCCACAATCCAACTCCATTCATTCTCTCTCTTCCTACTCATAAAAATACATTAAAATTCATCCGCTAACACCCTCCTAATCCTCAGACCTCAATTAGCTCAATAGCTCCCCTCGACCTCAATCTCTCTTGTCTCAGCCGCCAATGTTTGAACAAGAATCTGGAGGGTAATCAACTGCTTGTTGTGTCGAAAATTAGAAAATCAAGTCCTTCACCATTGATATAAAGATTAAATCAGTCTTGTTTTCTATGGAATATGGTATCGTGTGCGTTCATTCTCTGCTATAGGAATGAAGTTGCCCACGGAAGATCGGGTAAACTATGTTCGCGAGAATTTTTTTTTAAGAAAAAAATAGGGTAAACGGGTACCTGCTCGGGTTTGAAAGGGGACCCAAATGGGTACCCAAACCAAACCGACCAGAGCAGGTTGCAGTTTGGTTTGATTATGGTTTATGGGTTGGCATCATGGTTCGGGTTCGGGTTCGGGTTCGGGTACGGCCGACCCATACCCGAACAGGCCCGTTGCCACCGCTAATAGGGAGTTTTAGTTTTTTAGAATTAATAGATGATCTTTGCTTTTGATTTTGGACCCCGGTTTGCATAGAGTTTTGGTAGTGCCAAATGCATCTGGAGTAGGTTCCTACAAACAAGTCTTAGAAATAGTTCTGTTAGGTTACACTTGTGTATGGTGGACAATTCTAATATTATTTACAGTAGCATGAGTCACTTTGATCATTCATTCTGCTTGAGTTTGTTTTGGCCTAGACACCGTCAGATCTGCTCCAATCAAGATGTATCTAATGCCGCGAGGAGCATATATACTCAACTTGAGATTAGAGGCAGCAGATGTATCCCGTTTGATTAAGAAAGCTGCAGATGCATCTGGAGGCGAAATAGCGTCACTACTAAATTTTGTCACATTTTGGTGGTCATTTTCTTTATCATTTTGTCAACACCTACAGACGATAAATTTACAAATTCAGTACCAGATGAATCTAGACTAGTAAAAGTAATTACCTGATTTTCATATCTGCCCTTGTCTGAGTCTGAGTCAGATGCATCTGTCTGTTCATTTCTCCAAATGATATTCCTAGTCCTTTTCAAGGTGTTTGCACATTTTGAGGCGGTATGCCCATAGCCTTCACACTCTCTGCAATTTATACGTTTCTTACTCTTTCTATTGGAAGAGTTTGAGCTGTTTTTGGGGTACTTTTTGAACGCCTTTATAAAGACATCCATTGTCTCGTCATCTACAGCATTGCCAGATGAATCTGGATCCTCACTATTATTTTTAAATTTATCTGGATCTACACTGTTTGCCTTAAATGCAATTCTAGGCCCTTTGCATATTTTCCGTCGGATCAGATGCACCTCATAGGTCATTAGGGAACCTACAAGTTCGTTAACTTTCATAGTTGTAAGATCTTTGCTATGTTCAATTGCGGTTAGTTTTCCAAGAAATCGCTTCAGTATAGATTTTAGGATCTTTTTCACAATTTCGTCATCGGTATAGGTTTTACCAAGAGTCTTGGCCAAGTTCGTGACATCACTTGATCTAGCATAGAACTTTTTGAAGTCTTCTAGTGCATGCATGATCAAGTGATCAAACTCTTGTGTGATTATGTGCAGTTTTGAGTCTTAACCATAGTAGTCCCTTCGTTTGCAACTTCCAACACATCCCAGATTTTCCTTTGCAGTCCTTAGTGAAGAAATCAATCTAAATTGATCGAAATCAATCGTTGAAAAAATAGCATTAAGCTCTTTAGAATTCCAATGGGTCGTAGTACGTTCAGCATTAGAATAAGCACTTCTAGGCTTAGTAGTGCTAACACCATTCGTAGTTACTGTGGGTGCAGCATAACCATCAAGAACCGAGGCCCAACAACATTCATCAATAGCTTGAATGTAAATTTGCATCCTAATCTTCCAATATGCATAATTTGAGTCATTCAACAATGGTGGTCTAAGGGGTGCATGTGCGTCCATTTTTAGACAATCGGATCTCACTTTCTAGGAGTGAAACCCACTCTGATGCCAATTGAAAATTCTTAGTCATCTAATAAATCTGAATAGGGCGATTCAGATGTAATTAAACCATGTTTTGATACCTAGATACATCTAGCAGATACTTACTATTTTATACTTAGACAAATATGTGAATTTGCAATAGCCATATTAATCTATGAACCTTGAGTTATGGCAGACACATCTGGACAAATGGCAAAAATTGGAAAATAGTAATTTAAGTAACAAAACACAGGATTTTGACGTGGAAAACCCAACTGGGTGAAAAACCGCGTCCTCGTAGCCTACTGACAAAACCAATCCACTAAATCCAAAGATTTTGAATCTTTGCAAGACAATCCAAAGGCTAATATACGCATATATTAAGTAACACCTAGGAAATTAAATGGAAAAACTCTTTGTTCTTCCTTCCTTAGCTTGTAATCAGAGCTGGCGCCCCGTCACTCATCACTCATCATTAGCTTCTTGTAACCGCGATCCCGCAACAAATCTGCACCTCTCATGTTAATCTCTACTCATTGTCGGCTCTTCTATTAATGGTTGGAATTCTTCCAGAGATTTGACACTCAATGCAAAGCAATCCAAGATTGGTACAAGAATTAGATCAAGAAATAACTTGAACAATTCATGCACTCGGAGAAGCTATGGTGGCACGTTTCTTCAAAATGTATTGGGGACGATTTCTTTTTTTTTTTTTTTAATTCCAAACATGTGCTTGGTTATCCGTTTTTAGGTGTATTTATTGTAACTAAAATGACTTGTAGACCAAGCACACTTGTTACCATAATACACCTAATCTTACCATAGCACATGATACATCAAATGTGAACACGAACCCCTGCTAAAGTCTGCAAGTAGAAGATCTCTCTGTATGTGCTCTAGACCAGCAATCTTTTGTTCAAGTCAGTAGGATGCACCATGCACTGTCTGTTTTTGATGGAGTTGAACCATGTTTATCCGGACACGTCAATCTTCATTAGCAATAGCTTTTTGCTTTCCTCCACAATAGTGATTTGAGAAGAACAACCTAGCACAAAATCAAACTCGCAACCCCAAGATCAAGTAGCAATAGTCATTAAAATTAGATTTTAGGATAAGAGAACTACAAATCAATCATGCAAGCAAGTATTCACAAAGTTCATGTAGAAAGATCATATGAACAAAATCCGACCGAAACAACCAAAAAGCCCGAGACCAACAATCGAAAGATCCTAAATGCATGCACACAAAACTAAAAACAACATGATTCTTTCTTCTTTTTTTTTGGTTTACAATGGGTATGACTCTGGAAGATGAATTGCAGGCGCTGCTGCTTTCGAGTTCTTTAGCAGACAGTCGGGAGACCCTTGTTGTGACTATTAGTGACTCAATTCCCAATGGCGTATTTACTATGACTATTAGTGACTCAACTCCTGACGGCGTATTGGCTATGGATTCTATGAAAGATAGTATGCAAAATGAAGAAACAAGAAGAAAATCTTCAAGTATGCACATAGACGATAAAGGTAGAACCAACAACAAAAGGTAAAAAGGTCGATCAAAGTGAAAAGGCAAAAGTACAGTATGTTATTATTGTGACAAAGTAAGTCATATTAAAAGAAATTTTCGATTTTGGTTAAGAGATAAAAAAGAATGAGAAAATCAAAGGAAACAGGACGATAAAAATACTGCAGATGTCGTATCCATCAGTGAGGATGTACTCTCCTATGTAGCAAGCCATTGCCTACATGGTTACAATCTCGGTACTGAGTGGATCATTGATGGTGGTGCTTTATCGCATGTTTGTTCAAATGTGGATTTTTTTGCCAACTACAAATCACGTGACTTTGGTACATCAAAGATGGGAAATACTAGCCAATCTAAGATTGGTGGCATTCGTGACATTTACTTGCAAAAGAATCTTGTTTGTACATTGTTGTTCAAGGATATGAAGCCCATTGCTGATATACTTCTCAATCTTATTTCAATTCCGGTTTTTAACAAATTGGGGTTATCATGGTAACTTTGGTGATTTGAAATGGAGGTTTTCAAAAGGTAATTTCACAGTTGCTAAAAGGAAAAGCTTGTTGTACTTTTTGCAATATTTTGCAAGAGCTTGTAAACTTGAGACAAATGCAGTTGAAGATGCCTCTCCAGAACGATGACATAAGAGACTCGGCCACGTGAGTGAGAAAAGGTCACAAATTCTTTCTAAGGAAGATAATCCCTTGGCAAAAGGCGTGTCTCTAAACGAATTGATTATTGTTTATACGGTATGCAACATAGAGTTTCATTCAGTGGTACCTTTAAAAGAAAATATGATATTTTGGGACTTGTGGATTTTGACGTATGCTCTCCTAGTGATGTACCCTTCTTGGGAGGAAATAAATACTTTGTAACTTTTCCTGAATATGCTTCTAGAAAGCTTTGGGTATATATGCTGAAATCTAAGAGTGAAGTACTTCATTCTTTTCAAGGGCACCATGTTTTGGTATAACGAGAAACTGGCCAGCATTTGAAGTGTCTGAGGGCTACTAATGGTGGGATATACACTTTACATGAGTTCAAAAAATATTGTTCCAAATTTGGGATTCGGCATGAGCTTATAGAAGCAGGTACTCCTAAATATAATGGCATTGTAGAAAGAATTAACCGTACTATTTTTGATAGGCTTAGATTCAGGTAAAAGACAACTAAATTATCGAAAGAGCTTTGGGGTGACGTAGGTCAGATAGCTTGCTACCTAATTAATAGATCTCCATCTATTCCTTTAGATCATAATATTCTAGAAAGAGTTTGGACTGGAAAAGATATTTTATACTCTCATTCGAAGCTGTTTGGGTGCAAAGCTTTTGTACATGTTCCTAAAGAACAGAGATCAAAACTTGATGACAAAGAAACCGTATCCATATTGTCAGTTATGGGGATGAACAATATGGTTACAAACTTTGGGATCCAGTGAAAAGAAAGATGTTGAGAAACAGAGATGTGACTTTTCATAAGGACTGCACAATTGAAGATATTGATAACTTTGAGCAAACCGAGAAAGTAGCTTGAACTACTTCTGATCCTACATCTACTAGCTCTCTTACATCACAGCCAGTGGTCCAAGAAAATGTAGATCCAGTTAATGATAATCTTGCTGATGAAAGCAATGATTATAATGCCCATGATGATTTGTTGGTTGATGAGATTACTAATTAGGGTGAGCGAACTTTGGACATGGAGGAAATGAACTTAGAAGATCTACCAGAGAACATAGACCATCCTCTAGGTATCCTATTTCTAAATATGTTTTTCTTACTATTGATGGGGAGCAAACAAAATTTATTGAAGCAAAAAATGATAGCAATAAAGACAATTGGATGAAAGCAGTGATCGAAAAAATGAATTGTAACACCCCTATAAATTGGACATAATCAACCTGCTAATAAAACTCAGCAACCCCATACAATAATAAATATGATTTTCCAAAATCCTAACTTCGAAAATGTAAAAGAATCATAAATGTAAATCATGTGCCCAAAAATGAAACAAGTCGATAAATTGATCAATCTAAAATGATAAACAACTTACCCTGGAATTTAAAAGGTTTAACTAAATAACGTGAACGAATAATAAAGAACCATCTTAACCAATAGAATGCTATCTAACTTCAAGATTTAAAGACTGGAGTATTTAGTACTGTCTGAGTCTGCCTCCGTGCGATCTCCTCGGTCATCTAGCTTTCATCACCTATAAAGTAGGGGAAAATAAATTCGCCAGCTAAGGCTTAGTAAGTAAATCCCATGCAAGTGATGCATGCTTATGCGATGCAAGCCTAGATGCAATTTGAAGATATGTATCGTCATTCCTTTGACTTTTCCCACATTCCTTTTCTTTTGACCTTTGAAAAAACATTACTTCTTTCCAATGCAAGCTCAGTTGGTATATCAGGTAGTCAATTAGATGCAGTAGATGATTCTTATTTGGAACCAGAAAATTCTACTGATAGTACTGCAAAGCAGTTAACACTACTTTCAACTTTCCAATTTAACTTTCACTTTCACTTTAACTTTCCGAGTCACTAGGCCACCAGCGCCCCATTTTCCACTCACACCTTTTATGACATAGATGTATACCCGTCCTTCTTAAAAAAGTTTGGGATATATATTTTTAGAAACTTTTACTTTTCATGCTTTGTCATTAAAGTACTTCACTTTTCAAAACTCATTCATGATGCATGCTTCATGTAAACGATGACATAACGTATGAGTATGCTCCAACATAATATTAAATGTGTAAACCACCTAAGAAATGACAAAGGCATTCGAATCAAATAATTGCACTTCGCACAATAAGCAAATTTGGTTCACCTTAGACATTCAACTTTACTTGAACTTAAGGGGGAGTTTACTTACCTGGTGATTAGTGCTCGAAAAGCACTTAACTAACTCTTCTATTTTATTTATTTGAGTATTTTATTAGCGTCATACGTTCGTTTTTATGCGTTTCTCCTTTATTGTTGTGTTTAGAGTCACAAAGAATCAAAAGGAGCCAAAATGGGTGAAAAAAGAGCAAAAAATAGAAACTCAAGACTAAAATACAAGTGAAACAAAGATAGTGGGCCTCAGATGCAATTTCATCAAAAGTTGTTTTTGTAATTATTGTTATGCCAATGTGAAAGAACATTAAAAAAGGATTTCCACCTTTTTCCGGATCCCAAATTAGCACGTGTTAGGGTATGTGTTTTTATGCTTTTTTATGCGTTTTTATGTGATATAAGAGAGAGAAAAAGTGGAATTGAATGGTGGAGATTTGTGTAGTACAGGTAGGTCTCATGAGATTTGTGTGTAAAAATATGTAAAAATGTGTAAAAATGAGTAGGAGAACGGGGTATTAGATTTTTCTAGTGAAAGTTTTTTTTTTAATCAAAGCACCAACTAGACTCGTATGTCGGTTTTACGCAGCCGCCGAGCCTAGCTGGTAGGGGTTTGAAATTCCCCTACCTTTTTTTTAGCATAAAAAAAGGAAAATATATAAGGAGGGGGGCATAGACCTGACCTCCAAATAATGAAAGACAACGAGTATACGAAAAGCTATAAATGAGGAGATACTATCTCCCTTACAATAAGGAATAAATGAATAACAAAATAATAAATAAGGAGGTACTACCTCCCTGTACAAGAATGAATAAATAGGCAAAAAATAAAAATAAATAAAGAATGCGGCAAAGTATACCGTCACGAAAGCCCGAGAACGAAAGAGAAGCCATGACGATCCATCTGAATGAGAGCTCCAGCAAGTGCGAATCATACTCGATGTACCGCCGCTGCAGTAAGCCCACTGATGCAAATGCGTCGGCAACCTGGTTGCCCTCACGGAAGATATACGTAACCAAGTCTCGATCTTTACGGAGGAGCTGGCGAATACATCGGATAAGAACCTGTAGGAACCACGGGCCGCCTCCCCAAACAATACAATGAACAGCGACATAGGAGTCGGCCTCCACCCAAACTGTACTGACCCAGAGAACGTGCAAGCAACAGTCCATCGAGAATAGCACAGAGCTCGGCTTCCAAAATAGCGCAAGTGCTGTAGAATGAAGAGAAGGCCAGAAGACATTGCCTGAGATGGTCCCGGAATCACCCCACCCCCTCCAGCTCTACCATCAACCACACAACCGTCGGTGTTGATCTTAAAAGATCCCACAGACGGCCTACGCCAGAACACCCAAACTAGAACGGGGGAGGTGGAGCAATAATAGTGACGCCAAAAGGGGGGCCAAGTAATAATCACCCCGCCAATGAGTTTTCTAGTGAAAGTTATGGCCGTTTGAAGAAAAAGATGAAAAGCGTCAATTCCCAAACTGTTGGAGACCAAAGTGTAACTTTTCAAAAGTTTGGGAACCAAAGTGAAACTTTTCAAAAAGTTGAAAGATGGAAATTAAAATTTTTAAGGACCAAAATAAACAACATTCAAAAGTTAGGAGGACTTGGTGTGCAATTATCGGGTGGCTCGAGTGACTCGAGTCACAACAGCCATGGCTCGAGTCAGCGTCGCAAGTGACTCGAGTCATGCCTGATCACACCCGCAATCGCCCGAGTCATGCCCGAGCGCTCCCCAGCTGTCCTCGTTCTACGAGCATGTGACTTGAGTCATGTTAGACTGAATCGCGCGCCGCCAGGCATCACTCGAGTCATGCCTGAGCCACCCGAGCCACTTGCTGCAAGTTGCGGCCAGCTTACACCAACTTGATTCCAATGTGATTTTTACCTACTTTTTAACTTCTTTGAGATAAAACAACCTGAGCACACCATAATAGGATAATGGAAGATCACTTTTATAATTTTATAATTTTTTTGTAATATTTTTCCTATAAATACAGGCATTTCCAAGTTTAAAATGTACAACTTTGTAGAGAAAAGTAACTAGTGATTCTCTCCAACGTTTTCTTCAATATAATTCTCTTCTTCATTTCTTCTCAGTTCTAGTTTGAAAGCTCTTAATTTCTCCTATTTCGGCAGAAGTAAAAACCTAAATTAAGAACTACTAATCAATCGACGATACTTTGGCCGTGAATATGATTCGCGGAGCATTTATTCGCTAGTTGCTCTCTTTCTTTTATTTTTCATGTTTGAGAAAAGTAATTTCTCATATATTGCAGAGGTGATAAAAGGAAAACTTCGCTAAAAAGTATTTAACCCCATATATGAGTAATTAGACTTCTTTATCTATTTCTTAGAATTTATTTACTTATTTTCTATATTTTTTGTATATTACTTGTGATAGTGAAGTATAATCTATCATATAGCAGTGGTGATACACGGCGATTATGTTGCTAAAAAGTATTTAACCCGCGAATATGAGTAGTTAAACTTCTCTATCTAGTTCGAGGGTGACTTTGTGTTCAATTAACAAATTGTTTTCTTTTCTAACTTTTTAGTGACGTTTTATCTATTCCCCTACTTCAATTTGTTAATTTGTTGTGCTTTTAAAGCCCTTTTTGAGTTTATATGATTATTGCATTCACTTTGGCCAATTGAATGAATCAATCTTTAAATTCAAGTTACTTGCTAGGATTGGAACTTTTGATCCGTAATTATCATTAGATTCTAATCAAAAGTAACAAATGAATATCATGCATATTTGTTAAGAAATCAACTTAGATGCATCAATTCAAGTTTGTGAAATTACTCACCTAATTCAACTCATTATTCTCATTCATTTCACACTAGCATTGCATTAAATCCTAAGAATTTGTTTAGGGTTATCCAATAGTTAGATGTTAAATTAAAGAACTCACTTTAATTTAATACACTTAAGGAAGAATTCATTAATCAAATCTTCTTGATTAATTGGAGTTGATAAATTGAAAAAGGAATAGTAACACATTGCATGGAAAATCTTAATAGGAGTTATTGGCACAACCAAACACGAGAACTAGATATATCTTCAATTATTTCATCGTATCTCCTTTATTTTGTCATTTCGTTTTCAAAATTCACAAAACTTCCCATTCTTATATTAGTTGATAAAAACAACTAGATTAAACACCGTTCCTCTTGAGTTCGACCATTACTTATCACTTCTACATTAATTTGTAATTTTGAAACTGAGCAAGGAAATAAAGTAAATTTTGGTGTCCCGCGACAATGCGCTCAAGTTTTTGGCGCCATTGCCGGGAACGGTTGACCAATTTAGTTACTTCTATTAATTAATTAAGAAAATTCTTCACTTGTATGCATAATACTTGATCTACTAATTGAATTCTTGAAAGTTTCGATCCCAAAATCGAGAAATCCATTCAAAGATGAATAAGATAAGCAAAACAAACATAACAAGAAATGGTGAAAACAACAACAAAAGAACTCTTAAACAATTGGCAACTCCCAAAGTTACTCAACAACCATTGCATATCACCTTTCCAACCGCAAAATAAGGTAAGACTTTTGAGCTAAAATCTGGTTTGATACATCTTCTACCATCTTTTCATGGACAATCCGGCGAAGATCTATATTCACACTTGAAGGAATTTCATGTGCTGTGTGATAGCATGAAACCCCCAGGCATCACTGAAGAGCAAATAAGCTCATAGCTTTTCCATTTTCCCTAAAAGATGCCACCACATATTGGTTATATACTTTACCATCAGGATTTATCACCACTTGAAATGAAATGAAACAATTTTTCCTTGATAACTGCTTCCCTACTTCAAGGACCTCAAATATCAAGAAAGACATCTCTGGAGTATGGCAAAATAATGGAGAGACTTTTTATGAGTATTGGGAGCGTTTCAAAAAACTCATTGGAAGATGTCGACATCACCAAATCAATGAAAACCTCCTAGTGCAATACTTCTATGAAAGGTTATGTCAATTAGACAGAAACATGGTTGATGGTGCTAACGGAGGAGCTCTGATGAACAAAACACCTGCTAAAGCATGAACATTGATTTCAAACAGTGCTGAAAACACTCAACAATTCAGTGCAGACTGGGAAATGAACATTTGAAGAGTAAATGAGGTAAGTAATTCCAATGTTGAAAGCCAACTTTCTGAACTAATCTATCTTCTCAAACAAATTGTTGTAGAAAACCAGTCAAAAATCAAAGCATATGGCATATGCACAAATCAAGGACATCCTACAGAGGCTTGTCCTGTTCTACAAATGGACAAAAATGAACAAGTGAATTCAGCAAACAATTTCCCATGCCTAAGGCAACAGTACAATCTATACTCAAACGCTTATAATCCGGGATGGCGAGATCAACCTAATCATAGTTATGGAACCAACAAGCCCTTCGATTTCTTCCCTAACAAACCTCAAGGCCAATTTTAAAAGCAAGGGAATTTCTCATCCCAAGGGCAATTTCAACGAAACCTCAACCATTCAGTATATCTCTCGAGGATATGGTAAAAACATTAGCAACTAACACTATGAAATTCCAACAGAGCATTCAAAACTTGGAGAGTCGAACGATTCAATTGGCAACTGCCATCAATCAATTGGAAGCACAATATGGAGGAAAGCTACCATTCCAACATGAGGCAAATCCAAAGAACGTTAGTGCTATAACCTTAAAGAATGGAAAAGAGATAGAAAACCCATACAAAGGAATTACAACAAGTGAAGATGAAAACGAAAAGCTTGAAAAGGAGGTAAGTCTTAACCCCATATCATTGCTAAATCAATCCCTCCCCATTTTCCTGATAGATTAGCAAACACTAACAAACAAGATAAGGAAAAAGAACTTTTGGACACATTTAGGAAAGTAGAAATCAACATTCCCTTGTTATATGCAATCAAATAAGTACCACATTATGCCAAATTCTTGAAAGAACGTTGCACTAATAAGAAAAAATAGAGGGGAAACGAAACAGTAAAAATGGGAGAACTGGTTTCGGCTTTTTTTCAAAGAAAACTACCTCCAAAATGTAAAGACCCAGGTATGTTCACAATTCCATGCACACTTGGTAACACTAAGTTAGACCGCATTTTAATATACTTATGAGCATTGATTAACGTTAACCTACGATCAATCTATGCTTCCTTACAATTAGCTAAGCTAACTGAAACAAGTGTTATCATTCAACTTGCTGATCAATCTAATGCTTATCCAGATGGAATAGTTGAGGATGTATTAGTACAAGTAGGTAGTCTGGTATTCCCTGCCGATTTCTATGTTTTAGACATAAATGATGATCACTCCCCTAACTCCACACCTATATTGCTAGGAAGGCCATTTTTGTGGGCTTCCCAAACAATTATTAATGTCAGAAATGGAATTCATACAATGGAATTTGACAAGGACAAGGTGCAATTTAACATCTATGATGCAATGAAACACCCAAATAACATTTGTACTGCTTATGCTATTAACACCATCACTCTTCTTATAGAAAAAATTTTTGAGCTTAATTGCAAAGATGAGTTAGAGACTTAATTGCAAAGATGAGTTAGAGACAGCACTTTGTGAATCATAGGAATATTGAAGACAAAGAGATAAAGTTGAGCACAGAACTGAAAAACACAGCCGCAGCATTGAATTCATTGACGACCAATCCGCAGAGGTATAATGGCAAAACTATTCAGTTGGAGGAATCTCCTAACAAATTATCACCTTCAATTGTGCAGACACAAGAATTAGAAATAAAACCTCTGCCAAGCCACTTAAAGTACACTTATCTTGGAGATGGTGAAACACTCCCTATAATTAACTGGGGTGGAGGAGGAAAAACTCATTACAGTCTTGCGCGATCAGAAATAAGCAATTGGATGGACGATTGTAGATATCAAGGGTATAAGTCCATCAGTCTGTATGCGTAGAATATTACTTGAAGAATGAGCACAACCGTCGAGACAAGCCCAAAGGAGATTGAATCCACCAATGATGGAAGTTGTGAAGAAGGAGATTCTGAAGCTATTAGGAACACGTATGATCTATCCCATTTCAGAGAGCAGTTAGATTAGTCTAGTTTAGGTAGTACCTAAGAAATCCGAAATTACTGTGATCGAAATGAGGAAGGGGAACTTGTACCGACAAGAATGCAAACTGGATACCGGGTATGTATTGATTATCGGAAGGTAAATGCTAAAACTCGAAAAGATCATTTCCCTTTCCTTTTATTGATCAAATGCTTGAAAAGTTGGCTGGACATACACATTACTGCATTCTTGATGGTTTTTCAAGGTACTTTCAAATTACAATAGCCCCCAAATATCAAGAGAAAACCACATTTACTTGTCCATTTGAAACATTTGCTTACAAGCGTATGCCCTTTGGATTATGTAATGCCCCTACAACTTTTCAATGTTGTATGATGAGTATTTTCTCATATTACATTAACAAAATCATTGAAGTATTCATGGATGACATCAGTGTATGGAAAGACACTTTTGATGCATTCTTGGACAATTTGACACTGATTTTAAAATGATACATTGACACTAACCTTGTTCTTAATTGGGAAAAATATCATTTCATGGTTGAACAAGGGATAGTGTAGGGTCATGTAGTGTCGGAAAGAGGAATAGAAGTTGATAAAGCTAAGGTTGACATTATTTCTGCATTACCTTACCCCACCAGTGTGCTGGAAATTCGATCTTTTCTTGGATATGCAGCATTCTATCGTAGGTTTATAACAGACTTTTCAAAAATTGCATCACCAGTATGCAATCTCCTGCAAAAGGATGTACCATTTAAATTCAATGATAGATGCAAGAAGGCATATGATGAACTCAAGGAATGAATCACAACGCCGCTAATCATTCAACCACCCGATTGGAACCTTCCATTTGAAATAATGTGTAATGCTAGTGATTATGCTGTGGGAGCAATTCTAGGACAAAGAGTTGGATAAGTTGCACATGTGATCTACCACGCTCATATGATCTACCACGCTTCACGAACATTGAATCAATCCCAAGCAAGCTACGCCACAACTGAGAAAGAACTTTTATCTGTAGTTTTTGCTTTAGAGAAGTTTCGATCATATCTTTTAGGAACTAAAGTAATTGCTTTTACAGATCATGCAGCTCTATGATACTTGCTCACAAAGAAGGATGCAAAACCTAGACTCATTCATTGGATCCTCCCACTTCAAGAATTCAATTTAGAAATCAAAGATAAATCAGGGGCAGCGAATGTTGTGGCAGACCATCTTAATAGGATTGTAAGAACAGAAAATGAAACACCATTGCAAGAAGCCTTTCCAGACAAAAGTCTATTTGTTGCTGAGGTAAACTTTCCTAGTTTACTGATGTGGTTAATTATCTCGCATCTAGGTTATTTCCTGCAAGCTTATCCAAGGCGAAACGAGATACGCTAAAGAGTGATGCCAAATACTACATACGGGATGATCTATATTTATAGAAAAGATGGTCAGACCCAATCATTCGAAGATGTGTGCCCGAGTCAGAATTCTAGTCAATTCTCACAAATTTCGCCATTTATATGCTTGTGGAAGACATTTTGGACCACGAAGAATGGCTCACAAGATAATAAAAAGCGGATTCTAATGGCCAACACTGTTCAAGGATATGCTTATATCTTCTGCAAATGCTGTGACAAGAGTCACCGAGCAAGTAACTTGTCACAACGAAACCAAATGCTTGAAACTCCTGTCATAGTTTGCGAATTTATTTGACCACTCTTATATCTTATTAGCAGTTGACTATATTTCTACGTGGGTAGAAGCAAAAGTCACACGAACTAATGATGCTAAAGTAGTTGCAGAATTGGTCAAATCTAACATGTTTAGCAGGTTTGGGATTCCAAGAGCTATGATTAGTGACAGAGGTACTCACTTTTGCAACCGAAGCATTAAGTCTTTGTTAAGAAAGTACGAAGTTCTACACCAAGTACCAACTGCATATCATCCCCAGATGAGTGGACAAGCAGAGCTCTCAAATAGGGAAATAAAGTGGATTCTTAAGAAGACAGTCAATCCTAACTGTAAGGACTGGAGCATCCGACTGGATGACGCTCTTTGGGCTTATCAAACAGGTTACAAAACACCAATTGGAATGCCCCCATACCAATTAGTGTTTGGAAAGCCATGCCATCTACCGGTTGAAATAGAGCACAAAGCTTATTGGGCAATCAAACAATGCAATACGGATTGAGGAATAGTAGGTGATCATATGAAGCTTCAACTGCAAAATTGGATAAAATTTAAGAACAAAGCCTATGAAAATGCAATGATCTATTAGAATAAGACGAAGGCATTCCGTGACCAACGAATCTCCAGAAAAGAGTTTAGTATTGGACAAAAAGTGCTACTTTTCCATTCCAGACTAAAACTCTTCCTAGGTAAGCTTCGCTCTAGATGGGTTGGACCATTTGTTGTTACTGAAATTTTTCCACATGGTGCAGTTGAAATCAAAAGCTTGAAGACAAATAAGATATTCAAAGTGAATGGACACCGTCTCAAACCATACTATGAAGGATTTTCCACAACCAACACGGAAGTAATCACATTAGAGAGTCAGAGCTAAGCATACCATCACTAAGTCGAGCTAACGAATTTAAACAAAAGTGCTGCTTGGGAGGCAAGCCAAACATTTTTTTCATTTTTATTTTTCTTTTGATATTTTCGTTATTTTTGTTTTTATTTCTCAACTTTTATCTGACGTACTGAGGAAGATATTGCGTTGTAGCTATAGAAGGAAGATATTTCCGGATTCAATTATTTGAGAAGAGACATAATGGCGCATAAATCGATAATTAGCATTAATTAGTGATAAAGTGTGGGGTTAACTATTGATAAACAGATAATTTGTCAATACGTTTTCTCGGATACTCCTCCCAACCTACCTTTTCCAGCACACTCTACTTGCATGGTTGTCGGTTGAAACAGTGCTCACTTGACTATAAATCGGGATCCTTCTCCACTTAAAACCATAGCCACAATCTCAAATCACTATGTGAGTTCTTCTTTCTAGCAGTGATTAGCTAAATTTGTTATTTCTTCTTCTGTTTTTAGTATTTATTTTCTATTTTTATTATAGAATGGACTTGTGTGATACTTTTGTATATATTTGTTTTTTCCTCATATTAATTGATTATGTAGTTCAAATGTTGGTTTTTTTTTCTTCTTCAGTATTTGGTTTCAAAATATAGAAGAGTGTGATAATCTATTATACTTAGTGATTTTGATGGTTTTAATCTTATTACTTCAGTTTTTTTTTTCTTTCATGTGTTACAATAAAAAAATTTATAGTCGAGCCAATGACAATAAACAAATGCGCTACTTAGTAGGCAACCTAAGCGCTTTCTATTTTCTTCTGTCTCTCCAAAACACTTGAATTTTCAATGGATAAAAAATTTTCCAAAATCCACAAATATTGCCATCACTGCCCTTGAATGCTTTGAAAGAGATTTATTTTGCTAGGGTAGGACGGCTAAAAATGTTGATGGAAACGGAAATGTCTGAGGATATTCGTTGGTTGATTGAACCAAAGGTCCGATTAGGAGATAAAATGCTAGCTTTTAGTACTAAATATGCACCAAGAATAGGCAAAAGTAATTTTTCCAAGAAACGAAGAGAAAAAATAATGAATGTTTGCTATAAATGTGCTAGATGGCCTTATAAATGCATTCGATGGACTTGCAACTCAGGTAACAATTCTATTGGATTTGTGTCCACAAATCGAGAAGATAAAATATGTTTCATTAAGGATGGCATGAGTAAGGAATCTCTGGATGATATTCATCAAACTCTTGAGATACATCCTAGTGGAATGGTGCAAATCGAACTTCTCAATTTGTGGGCTGAATTTAAAAAGGAATGAGAATGATATAGTCTAGGGAATCTGACTTTAAATGACCCTATTTTCCAGTCTATAAGAAAACTGGATGGGAAGCCTATTCCCAACTCATAGATGGTGTTTAAGCCGTTTCTGGACGTAAAACTAGATGAAGATGTGAGCCAAAATTACAACTACGTGTACATATTGTTATTTTTAACTATTTTTGTATTCTTGTATCAGTTTTTAGTGTGCAAAGTCAACAACCTATGGAGGCTACTACCACCGCTACAACTGGGAGTTCAAAGAGAAAATTTACAGCCATAAGTCGCTTTAGTGGAATCAATCTGGGACAATCGGAGCTTTTAGCACCTGTAGTCAAAGTTGGAACCATACTTGGAGATCGAAAGTGTAAGATAATATACGGAAGAGGTCTTTGTTGACTAATAGGATGTGCCATTTAATCTATGCAAATGAGAGGATCAACAGTGGTTGGCGTTACTATACCACCTTTAAAACAGGCATATAGTAAAACCATCAGCTTTGAGGTAAATGCTAGATCACTGTTTGAACGCTTAACACTAATGACAATGCATTTGGATGCTTTCATTGCATTACCGAGGGTTTCAAAACTCTGGAACAGATCTTTTGCATAATATCCTGGCCTAAATTGAACCTAAACTCTAAACCAATTCGTCTTTTAAACATTCAAAACCATTTCTACGGTTTATTAGCATCTATATATATATAAAAAGAGCATTTTTTCCCGCCCAAACCCATCATCAATTTTTCCCACCTATTAAATTTGCCTAATATAATCTTCTATCTATATATAGAATAATTTATATTTATATATAAAGAAAATAAGGCTTTTTTCTTATTATATTTTTTATTGCCTTAAGTCCATTTTCCCATTTAAAACAAATTCTCTTTTTATTTTATTTTTTTCTTTCCTAATCCATTTCCACCCTACTTTACCCAATCTCATGATATCTAAATACTCTATCATTTTCTCTCCTTTTATTTTTTTCATTTTCTACCTATAAAGTTTTTGAAAAAAATTGTGATTCTATTTTGTTGGACTTGATAAGAGTTTTAAAACAAGTATCCTATCAATAAATAAAAATTTTTTTATGAAAATAAAAATTTACCCTAAATATATAAATTAGTGTCCAACTGAAATATAAGTTGATATTAATATAGATTAACGACTACTGACATAATGAGATTTAAAAAATGGATAATTTGTTACGACACTTAATTGATATTTGTGCATAAAATTCAAATATAATGAGATATATAAATTATTTTTACTTTTAATTCTATTCCATAGTTGATTTACCTTAGAATAAATTAAATAAAAACTAATGCCTGAATTTTTTTATCTCGCAAATATATACTAAAGCTAACTTTATTTTAGAAATGTGCAACATGAAAAATTAAAAGTTAGCTTGGACCTTTAATTAATTTTGTAGAAAGAATTCATTATTTTTAAAAATACTAATTAGCTAATAAATAAAAATTAATTAAAATTAGCAATTTCGTAAGGATTTCATTTTTGTGTGATAAAAAATTAAAATTTATTTAATTTTTGCGAAAAAAATTAAAAGAAACATCTAACATCAATTTTGTTAAATTAATCATTCAATTGTAATATTAATCAAAATTTTAATTAATTGAATCTATATCTATATCTTTTAAATTCTAAGATATCGTTTTAATTATAAGATATCTTTAAAATTAGATTCATATAATTTTTTAAATTATGGTGATCAAGCAAATTATTTTGGAAACAATTAATTTTTTAGAAATAATTATCTTAAACACAAAAATTAACTATAATTATTTATACTATAATTAATTAAAATGATAAATTCTATTGGTAATATTCAGGTGGACATGAGTTCATTGGATAGAGATTAATCAAAATTAATTACATTGTTAAAAAGGGAAATATAATTAATTTAAAAAATAAAAAAAATTAGATTGCTATGGGTTTTCTCTAAAAAATAAAAAAATATTTTAAATTACAATATATCTTTTAAATTACAAGATTTTTTCAAAATTAGATTCATACAATTAATAAAAGTGCAGATATTAAAATGATTATTTCAGAAATAATTAATTCTTTTGATACATAATTAGCTAAAAATGAAAATTAATTAAAAGTAATTATATTACAATTAATTAAAATTAAAATTAATAATACTATTAAGATTTAATTGGACTTGGTTTCAATGGGCAAAAATTGGCATGGTTTCATTAGAAGAAAACTAATCAAAATTAATTATATTGTTAAAATATAAAAATAGTATTAATTAAAAAATAAATAATAATTAAATTAATTAGGTTGTCTTGGTTTACCAGATTTTCCTAAAAAAATAAAAGGCATCTTTTTGACATGGAAGATATCTTTTTAATTATAAAATATCTTCAAAATTAGATTCATACAATTCTTAAAACCGCGGTTAAAAAACTAATTGTTTTAAAAAGAATAAATTATTTTTAGAAATAATTAGCTAAAAAAGAATAAATTATATTTCTTAAATTTAATTGGATATATTTTGATTGGACGAAAATTAAGATAGTTTTATTAGATGAAAATTAATCAATATTAATCAAAATTAATTAGATTGCTGCGGTGATAAAAAAATGTGTTTTCGAAATGAATTTGTCTTTTTATGTATTTTAAAATAAAGTTAATTTAACACCTATAAGATTTTGGATTCTTAAAATTGGGTGTTACATCTTGTTGTAGAATAAGTCGACTGATTATTAGTCCCTAATTAACTTCATTTATTTCTTCAGTATCATTCTTTTTTCAAAACATCCTTTTCTTTTGATTCTTATATGTTTTTGCATTTTCTGTAATATTTATTTTGAGTTATAGTTGGTGAAAAAATATTAATATTTCTTATATATATATATATATATATAATTAAGAGTGTTTCAAAGGATCTACTCATTTTTTTAACTAACATGCCCCAAAACTAGGTCTTCAAATAGTAATGAATTTTTATTTTTACACTACGTGAGCCAACAATTATATAATAATTATTTGGTTCAAGCTATTGCCTTTACTAGGGAATAAGTTTTAGAATTCTTGCTAAACAATTGATTATCAACTCAATCAATTATTGGAATTATACGATTCAATTAGAATATTTAAACTGGCTTTCGACTATGTTAAATATTTATCTAACTTTCTATCTCCTAAATAAATATTAAAAATCCTAACTACTTTGAATTATTTATTTTATATCAAATTTTTCCAGGTGATATTTTATTTAAGTTTTAAGCATCATCAATTAGGTTGTATATTTGAAATATTAATCATATATATTTCAATTTATTTATCTTATCCAAATTAATTTAAATTTTATATCGAATCATTCAATATTTAATACGTTGAATATGTTAAATTAGTGAGTTTATACCTAATATGTTAATATATTTAGAAGGTATTTATTGAAGAAATAAAATGTCAGTAACACATATATTAAAAAATCGAAATAAAACTTCTGGATTAAACCATCATGATGGGGTATAGATGGAATGAGAATTTTCTAGTGGGGTGAGGATGGTGAATGGAAGTTCCCATCCTATTGTAATTCTTATATCATTCTCGTTCGGCTTAAATGAAGATGGGCCGGAATGAGAATAAATGTTTCCCGATGTGGTAGGAACGAGGTGCTAGGGTTTATCGGAGTGTACTCATTATATTATTATTTTTATAATATATCTCTATGCTGATTATATTTCATAATTAAAATTTAAAAATCATTATTTACATATTAATTGCTAATAATGTATATCACAAGGATGCATAATTAATATCTCCAAAAATTTATAATTACATATAATAGAATATAAAACAATTTTAAAGAAAAAGTGATGAGTTCTACGAATGTTATTAGAGTTATTTTAATATTGTTATTTTGATAACTATAACATCTAAATATCTAATGTTATTTTATTTTGGGTTTATATTAGTAGATTAATCTTGCAATGAATGAAATGTGATATATTATCACAATTTCTGCCATAAATTGTCATCTCGTGGAAAGCACAGGTGTAAATGCTAATTAAGTTACTATTCTATGAAGAATAGTAAATTAAGTTGTGTGGATTTTCATGAATTATTTCTTATATATTTGCAGGATGAATTAGTACGAAATATAGGTGAAAATCTGTCGAAATTTTTATAGAATTGTTTCGAGTCAAATTAATTAAGTTTATTATTGTAACTCATTCTTTATGTTAATTATTTTTTTAGGTTTTATATTAATATTATTAATATCTATCAATACGGATATTAGTTGAAAAATTTATCCCCCGTGCAACGCACAGGTGAAACAGCTAGTTTCTAGAATTTTAGCTCATCAAAAGCTGATTTCTTCTAATACACAAAAAAACGATTTTAATTGCACCATCAAATGAGGAATTATTAGAGAAAATAGAGGCTTATATACCACAAATGAATGTAGAATTGCCTATCATCAATTGGTCAAAGGACTTGCACAAATGGAGAAGAGATCTGAATGAATTGCATTTAGAGTTAAGGTTATGAATGTGGAATGGCTAACTTCAGGTGGTAAAATATGGATTTTAACTTTAGAAACACATCTATGTTACACTTTTTAATAAACCCAAAAAAACCTTGGATAATGGTTTCTATATCCCGCGTAAAGGTGTTAAACTGGTCTTTTTCAGTAGACCTTAAAGTATTATTTTCTTTTCTTTCTCCTTCCTCTCTCTGGTCTTTTTTAGATACACCTTAAAAAAAATTGAATTTTCAATTCTCTCCATGGCATCTCCTTTACATATTGTTACCCTTATACAAATTCTTGACTCTTTTTCTATACCTACTGAGATTAGGATGCACATTTTTCAACTTGTTGATAAGTATGAATGTTTTCTTTGGAATGTTATCGCTTTTGGGGCAGGATCATCCCGCTCTGCTCGCAAACGACGTGCTAAACGCCTTAAAATGTTGCTTCAAATGTGGGAAGCCATTGGAGGGACCTCATTATACTAGAAGTCAAACTTATTCACAACATGAATATGTTGTTTTCTTCAAGGATGGACTAATTAGGTCCAGGGTTGAAAAGTCTATAAGCAGAAACAGCTAACTCGCAATAAGCGTGAAAGAGTTTGATAATTTATTGGACTAACAGCAATGTCTATTGGAAACCAAACTCGTTGGCATAACCATTGAGCAGCAACTTTTTGAGCATGATCACTAGCAACCATCCGAAGATGTAAAACTACGTCGCATTCATTTGAGAAGCGTCTGAGTTGAGAGTTTTGCTATAAACGTTCTCCTATTTGTTGGTTCTTGTGGGGTTGTGCTTTATTTAATGGTTAACATACCTTGGCTTGGAGTGGTGCCTTTCAAACTCTGGTCTGAGATTATCTCCTTAAGAACTCTTTAGCCTAAATCTAAATTGAGTAGCATAACCTCTCGTTTTAAAAAATTGAAATTATGGTACTTGAGTTGGAGGCCGAACTAAACAACCCCCGGTGGTAGGGGATTGACTATAAGAAGATTCACTTAGTAGACGAGTCAAACCTATCTTTGGGATCATAGAATGGCCATCGCCGTCTCGCCAACAACGAAGCTTTGACATAGGCTAGGTAATGAGGGATTGCTCTGAGGACAAGACCAACCTGCACGATCTCTTCCTGGGTGTCTTAAATGGCAGATGGAGTCAAACAGGCTATGGCATCAGATTCACTACTTTCTGTTTCAGTTTTAATAAAATTGATAATCGTAACTTACAAAATTGAAGTTGATGGAACTGCGTATGGGGCCTAGAGTGCATCAGGATTCCACTTTAATTTTGTACTTATTTTCTAATGTTATTGTTTTCAAATTTATTTTATATATTTGTTGGCTTGAATTCCTACTATAATATTTATAAAAAAATTTCAATGTCATTTTCCTTGTCCTATAAATAGTTGATATCAGGGTTTCTTGCTCCTCGATTATTGAACTGATCAGACGAGGTGCTAAATTGTGGAACAATCACTACCAACCGACTCGACTCATTGCATACCAAAGGGAGTTTCAAATTCTAATCTTTTTCATGCTTTCTATAATTCTACATCGAGGACAATGTAGAAATTAAGTGTGGTGGAATGGAATATTGTAGTATGTTTGTGAATTAGAAATTAAGTGTGGTAGAGTGGAATATTGTTGTATGTTTGTGAATTTTTTTTTCTTGTTATGTCTATAGTTTTGCATGAGATATGAACTTTTAAATATGATTGAGCTTAATTCGCGTGACTTAGTTGAAACTGCAGGATCTCGAATAAAAAAAATCATTGTGTTCTTCTCTTTTCATGCATAGTTAGCTAATTTATCCGGGCACGTTTATAAGGTAATTTACTATAATTTTCTGGAACAAATCTGAAGGTTGAAAATGTTGATAAATTATTTTTTATTTTTATGGACCATACCAAACCAACTCTTTTTCTATCCATCTGTCCTACTGAAAGTAACCTAAAAATATTATTTGTTAATAAGGTAGAGTTAAGATTGCATGGTCTCTATTTTTTATGAATGTGTCTTTTGTTGACAGAGTTAAAAAAGTTTGGAATGAATACTAACTTATACTCGGAATAAATTCTATTTTTATGTTTGAAATAATAAGAGGGATCACGGGAAAAGCTACCTGCCTCAAAGAGTGAAAGATCGTCACCTCGAATGGATGAAGTAGACTACCTCTAATGAAAGGGGTCAGTGTGAAAGCTACATCCGGGGTAAATTTTGAAAAGAAAATTGCAAAATTCTCCTCTTCATGGAAAAAAGAGACAGAAATATGTGATAGTAAGCCAAGTGTGAAGTTAGATAAATAAATTTCCTCAGTGGTTTGAAATGCTCAATCTAATAGTCTTAAAATCAAAGACATATTGGTGATAAAACACATACTATGCTTTGTTTAACTTTGCAGTGCTAACAGTTGGTGATTTTTTGTGAACAGAGTAATTTTCAGGAACCAAGAGTGGAGTCGCGAAAGATGAAAGGATATATTAGACTACTTCGGGTCAGGATTCAGATAGAACATCATAAGCATTAATTTGTTTCCAAATAGTAATGGGATTATAACCTTAAACGAACACACTCACAAGCCGTTGTGCATTTGAAAAGAAGTGAAATTTTCATAGCTCGAGAGAATGTTTACTAAGCAAGTCACAATTTGTAGTTGGACTTCAACGTTTAAAGTTGCTTACCTCATGTAAAACCAATGTGTTATTTTACTTCAAAAGGTTGTTGTTCGAGGGCGAACAACAGTCTAAATGTGGAAGAGTTTGATAAGTGCTTTAAAAGCACTTAAATAACTCTTTTATTTTATGTATTTGCATATTTTATTAGCGTCATTTGTTCATTTTTATGTGTTTCTCCTTCATTTTTAGAGTCACAAAGAATCAAAAGGAACCAAAACGGATGAAAATAGAGCAAAAAAGGGATTCTGGGGACTAAAATATAAGCGAAATAATGATGGTGGGCCTCCAATGCAATTTTATGAAAAGTTTTTTTGCAATTTTTCTTATGCCAATGTGAAAGAACATCAAAAAAGGATTCCTACTTTTTTTTCGAATCCCAAATCGGAGTTTTCTAGTGAAAGTTATGGCCGTTTGAAAAAAATGATGAAAAGCGGCAATTCCCAAACTGTTGGGGACCGAAGTGTAACTTTTCAAAAGTTTGGGATCCAAAGTGAAGTTTTTCAAAAAGTTGAAAGATCGAAATGCAAATTTTCAAGGACCAAAATAAATAACATTCAAAACTTGGGGGGACTTAGTGTGAAATTATCGGGTGACTCGAGTGATTCGAGTCACAGCAGCCATGAGTTGAGTCAGGGCTGGAAGTGGCATGAGTCATGCTCGATCACACCTACAATCGCCTGAGTCATTGCCAAGCGCTCTTTAGCCGTCCTCGTTCCCCACAGGCGTGACTCAAGTCGTGTCAGGCAGATTTGCGCGCCGCCTGGGCGTGACTCGAGTCATGCCTTAGCCACCCAACCACTTGCTGTAGATCGTGGCCAGCTTGCACTAACTTGATTCCAACGTGATTTTAGCCTACTTTTTGACTTCTTTGAGATAAAAAAATTGAGTACACCATAATAGACTCATAGAAGGTTGCTTTCATAATTTTATAATTTTTTTGTAATATTTTGCCTATAAATAGAATTATTTCCAAGCTTAAAATGTACAACTTTGTATCTTGAAAGCTTTTAGTTTCTCATATTCGGGTAGAAGCAAAAACATAAAGTAAGTAACTACTAATCAATCGACGATACTTCAGCTATGAATATGATTAGCGGAGCATTTCTTCGCTAGTTTCGCTCTTTCTTTTATTTTTCATGTTTGAGAAAGATAATTTCTCATATATTGCAGAGGTGATAAAAGGTGAACTTGTTAAAAAGTATTTAAGCCGCATATATGAGTAATTAGACTTCTCTACCTATTTCTTAGCCTTTAGTTACTTGTTTTCTATATTTGTTTTGTATATTACTTGTGATAGTAAGTATAATCTATCATGTAGCAGTGGTGATACGAGGCGACTATGTCGCTAAAAAGTATTTAACCTGTAAATATGAGTAGTTAGATTTCTCTATCTAGTTTGAGGGGGACATTATATACAATTAACATGTTGTTATCTTTTCTAATTCTTTAGTGACATTTTATATATTCCTCTACTTCAATTTGTTGATTTGTTGTGCTTCTAAACATGTTTTTGAGTTTATATGATTATTGCATTTATTTTGGCCAATTGAATAAATCAATCTTAAATTCAAGTTACATGCTAGGATTGAAGTTTATGATCTGTAATTATCATTTGATTCTAATCCAACGTAGTAAATGAATATCGTGCATATTTGTTAACAAATCAACTTAGATGTATTAATTCAAGTTTATGAAATTACTCATCTGATTCAATCCATTCTTCTTGTTCATTTCACATTAGCATTGCATTATATCCTAAAAATTTGTTTAGGGTTATCCAATAGTTAGATGTTACGTTAAAAAACTCACTTTATTTTAATACACTTAAGGAAGAATTCGTCAATCAGATCTTCTTGATTAATTAGAGTTGATAAATTGAAAAAGAATAGTAACATGTTGCATGGAAAAGATTAAGAAGAGTTATTGACACAACCAAACCAAACAACTACATATATTTTCAATTGTTTCATTTTATCTCCTTTATTTTGTCATTTCGTTTTCAAAATTCACAAAATGCCGCATTCCTATAGTAATTGATAAAAACAACTAGATGAAACACCGTTCCTCTTGGGTTCAACCCTTACTTACCACTTTTACATTAACTTGTAGTTTTGAAACCGAGCAAGGAAATAAAATAAATTTTGGTGTACTACGACAACGCACTCACCTGGAGCCTTTAATAATTTACTTTGAGAAGTAAGTGGAGGTGTCTTTTACCACTCACATGACCAATGTGCCAAAGATCCTGATTTCACATAATTTAGCTTAACTTCATTAACTGCTAGAGAATTACAGCTGGCATGCAAATTAACCCGTCGATCCAAACAAGAATGGGCATAACTCCCAAATGAAGGCACCAAAATCATTTAGTTCCAAATTATTTGGATAACTAACTCTTTGGATTATATGTTTCATTAAAATCACATCTAAATTCCAAAGTATAGAAGCCAAAACACATTTTCAACTCTAAACACAGAAGCAGTACAAAGTATTCTGCTATGGCAGAAAGCTATTATAAAATTATTTAAACTAGAAAATGATATCATAAAACACTAAAATTATTACAGAAGGTAGGAAACTCATGTATATACATCATAATTAAAAATTGGCTCATATGAACCATGTTTAGACCATCTAAACCATTTCTAATGGGGAAAACCCCTATTCTCAGGTGGAATCTGTCGAGTCTAACAAGAAATATCATAAAATCTTCTACGGTACTCCGAATCATGTAATTCCAAATCATAGATAATTCATAAGGGATCACACTTCAATTTGAATCACCCATAAATTCTACTTATACTAAAAGTTATGATATTGCAAATCTAAAGGCAGAAACTAAACTTTCTTCTTAGTTCGGTATAACACATAGGTTTTTCTTTCTGGCAATTCATCAAACACTTTAATGGCTTAATGAATACTAACTAGTCTTAATCTCCCCTATATCAACACACCATTCTCAAGAATTACTAACTATGAAAAGATCAAGCATGTTGGCAACCTACCCACGTGGAGACTACATAGATGGTTCAACAGCAGGGGTACAGTTGGAAACGTGGGCCCAGATCAGACGACGTTAGGAAAATGTAGCTTGCCAGTTGCATTTTAGTTCAGATGATCCAGGTCAGGGCCACATAATGTCTCAGTTCGGCACCAGGTCTTCGGAGGCCAACGGAGTCTGGCAGAATGCCTCAGGCCGGTATCTTACATGGTAAGACAATGCACAGGTGGGACCAGACAGCCAAGGTCACCTCACATTGTTTCTGACAACTTAACGTCACCTGTGCATGACACTGTGTCAGCACCATTAATGCCAAAGGCGGCGACGCAAATGGAAAATCAGAAATCATTACACCTAGTCTAGGCATGGGGCAGCAACTCATGATTACCCTATAACCGCCCAAAAAATTTGTACTATTAAATAGAGGATAGCCTCGATAGAAGAAAGTAGCGATTCTCTGTAATTACGACCCCTGTTTGAGATCAGCCAAATACCACTTTATCGAAACACATTACATTAGCTCAACAAACGTACAAAGTTGGTACTTGAGTGGCAATTACCACCATTGGCATCCACAATTCGCGCTAGACGGAGGGCCTCCCCTTTGAAAATCCACATGCCTATACCTGGATACCCCGCGAAGTACGGCATGGCCCACAGTCACACCTCCCAGACTCCAAAGCAAGAGAGAGCTGCCCCATAAACGGAGCACACACTGCCTCCCGGCCCACCTAGCCTTCGGGAACGGCTATACACGTCGAGGATACTATGACTAAGCATAGATAATGAAGAGGCTGGATCACTTAGGCTATGCTGTGGATAGTCTCCAATGACACTCCAAAAAAAGGCCGGTTGAACCAACCGTATAGTACCCCGCAAGGGAAAGGCTAGCACGGCGTCGTGTTCGACGACATTTGGACTTCAACAATGACGGCGATCCAGGTCGGCAGATGCCCCTAGCCGAACTAACCCTCCCTCCAGATCAATATCTTCAGGAAGATCCAAGAGCATATTCGACAGGCTCAGCCAATAGGGGACGAGGAAAACAGCCACTGAAGAACACGGTGAGAGCCAGGGACATCAATCCCCAATTTCTGAGCTAGATCATCTACGTCGGCGAGTTGCCGACCTGGGGTTGCAAGAAGCTCCAGAGCTACAAAACCCTCCGGCACAAGGCGGTCCCCTTGAGTCTAAAGATCGAAGCAGAACCAATGCCCCCAAGGTCAAATTACCACAACAAGGGAGCTACGATGGTGTCAGGGACCCCGCCGGTCATATCAATCGATATGCTGCCTTTATAGAGTTATATGGGATCAGTGATGTAATTTTATGTAAGGCCTTTCGCCTCACTTTGGGAGATAAATCCGTAAAATGGTATACGAGACTCCCATCGCATTCCATCAAATCATAGGCAGACCTCTCTACCAAGTTCTAGGCGGCATTTATGGGATCTTGATTGCAGTCCACGCCAAGGCAAATGCTTGTTAATGTGAAACAAGGAATAGACGAATCACTCAATAGCAACATTCAACGATTCAATGACCGATTCATAGAGATAGGAAATGTCTCTGGCGAAACCGTTCTGGTGGCTGCCCTATCCGGCCTCCGTCACCGATCCCGATTCTGGTGGTCGACTCAGAAGACTAGCCCAGAAACCTATCACGACTTCCTTACACGGGCGGAATGCCACATTGGCTCAGAAGAAGCGTCAGGTGATCTGGACAACAAACCCATGACTTCAGAACGGAGACAACGAAACCTAAGGAAGTAACGCCAATATCCGGAACCTAGCACCAAAGCAGACGGAATCACGACCAAAGTCGACCTCAAGCCAAAAAATTCAAAAGCTTTCACCGCCTGAACATGAACATGGAAGGTGTGTTGATGCACGTAAGAGACCGGGGATACTACCAACCCCAGTCCCAATGAAGGCATCGTCATCGAGCCTAAACCAATCCCAGTACTGCCGTTATCACAGGTCGGCCGGGCATAACATGGATGACTGTCGGGACCTAAAGAACGAAATTGAGGTCCTGGCCCGATGAGGGCAATTGCGAGAATTCATTGCTGCTCCACCAGAGCAAAATCGGCCTCAAGTAGGTACGCTTATCCGACCTTAACCCTCCACAGCGCCTAGGAACAGGGTTCACACATTGATTATCGGAAATCAAAGCTTCACAGGCTCCCGAAACCAACGAAAGAGGCTAGCTAGGAAAGCCTGCACTGACTACCAATAGTGCATGCCACTTCGATGTAGAGCTCAGACCGATCGATTCTCGAGCTCAAGTTCCGGGGTCATTGATCTCGACCGACCAATGGACGATGTCGCATTCTCCGAAATCGAGTCCGTCTATGCACGTCATCCACACCATGATGCCTTGGTCATCAGTTTGACCGTCAATGTGGTCAACATACATCGAACATTGATCAACAACAGAAGTGCAGCCAATCTTTTTCTACCTTCGCACCCGATCCACATGGGATTGGACGAGCACCATTTGGGTCCATGCCACCTCGGGCAAGTGGTCGGGGTTACCGGACACACAACCGAGCCCATCGGCAAGGTCTCTGTGATGGTAGACGTAGAAAAAAGTCCTCGTTAGCGAACAATCATGGCCACCTTCATTGTGGTAGACATACCAAGCAACTACAACGCGATTTTGGGCCGGCCTCTTTTTTACAAGCTAAAGGCCTCGACCTCCATCTATCGCTACATCATGAAATTCCCCACAAACACCTGCATGGGGATAATATGGGGGGACCAGTTCGCAACCGGCATATACAAAGTCACTTTCCCTGCTGTACATCAAAAGAGAACGGTATTTCCCGTCGCCATCGAGGAACCGGTATTTCCTGTTGAAGACCCGAGGAACCGCCTTACTCACAGAGTGCACGGTACCTGGAAGAGTTGTCTCCTATCGAGGTCGACCAGGCAAATCCTGAACGGATACTCCAGATAGGGAGAAGTGTGTCAGACCCAGCCCGTTCTAGTTTGGTAGAATTCCTCTACAGCAACACCGACATCATCCCATGGGATCCCTCCCACATGGTCGGAATACCTACCTCCATAACCTGCCATCGGCTGAATTTAGATCTGTCTGTTCGCCGCAAACAACAATGATGACGTCCACTGAATCCAGAGCGGTACAAGGTGCTTGCAAAGGAAGTGGATAAGTTATTGACACTTGGGTTCATCAAGGAAGCGAAGTATACCACCTGGGTCGCGAATCTAGTCCTCGTAAAGAAGAACAACGAGACCTGGAAGGTCTGCAGAGATTTTATGGATCTGAACAAAGCAAGTCCAAAGGGCTCCTTCCCCGACCTTGCATCGATCAGATGGTGGATGCCACGGCGGGCCATGAGTTCTTCAGCATAATGGATGCCTACTCCAGATACAACAAGATACTAATGCACCCTCATGATCAGGAGCACATAGCGTTTATTACTAACCGAGGACTGTACTGCTACCGGGTCATGCCATTTGGCGTGAAGAATACGGGTGCAACCTACCAACGTCTGGTCAATAGGATTTTCTCAAAATAGATTGGATAGACTATGGAAGTGTATGCCGACGATATGCTAGTTAAGAGCACGAGGGCGGTCGATCAAGTCGAACACCTTCGAGAAATGTTCGAAATATTGAGGAAATCGAGGCCAACCAAGATAAGGTCCGCGCCGTCCTAGAGATGCAGCCTCCCACGAAGATCAAGAAAGTACAGAGCATAACCGGTTGCAAAGCCGCACTAAGTTGGTTCGTATCGAAAGCTACCGACAAGTGTCGACCCTTCTTCGAGGCCCTGAAGCGGGGAAAAGGCTTCAGGTGGTCCCCCGAGTGCCAGAACGCCTTTGAAGAACTAAAGTAAAGCCTAACTTAGCAACCCCTACTGTCGAAGCCGAAACAAGAGGAAACTCTGTCAATATACCTCTCAGTCTCAGCCCATGCCATTAGTGCAATCCTTGTTCATACTGAGAATGGTGTTTAGTACCCCGTATATTATACAAGTCAATCCTTCCCTGATGCCCAAAAAAGCAACATGCCCATGGAAAAGTTAGCCCTTGACCTGGTAGTAAGTTCGAGAAAACTGAGGCCTTACTTCCTCGAGCACACTATCGAGATTGTCACGAATTATCCACTCCGCCAAGTGCTACATAAGCCAAACATGTCTGAACGCCTTGTCAAATGGGCAGTTGAGCTCGAATAATTTAACATATCCTTCCGCCCCCAACTCACAATCAAAGGTCAGGCACTCGCCGACTTTGTGTCCGGGTTTCGCCCTACACATTCCAGTTACAGTGAGGAGATCTAACGCTAGATTTCACGTGTCGACGGGTCCTCGATAGAGGTTTACGCAGAGGCGAGCTTGGTTCTCTCAAGCCCGAGCCTAGAATCATTTTCCCAATCGCTACGATTCTTATTCCCCTCCTCAAACAACAAGGCCAAGTATGAGGCCCTGATTGCGGGACTTCAATATGCCAAGGCCATAAGGGTTACATATCTCAGTGTTTTCTGTCATTCTCAGCTCATTGTTAACCAACTAAATGGGATGTACCACGCAAAAGATGAGAGAATGGCAAGCTATGCAAAGATCGCGGCAAAAGAAATGGAGGCTTTCACGGCAATCACCGTCCAGCGGATACCGAGAACTCAAAACAACTTGGTAGATGCATTGGCTCGCCTCCCTATGAATGAAGGTATAGAAGAGTTGGAAACTATACCAATCAGCAGGTTGACCAGATCGGCTATCGCACAGTGCGCGATCATCGATACAATTGGACTAGGATGGCCTTCGCTGCAGGATGCGATCATTTCTTTTTTTAAATGATGGTAGGGCCCCTAGGGACCCAAGGGCTGAAAAGCAGCTATGAATTCGAGCTACGCATTACACTGTGATCGATGGCATCCTTTACAAATGCAGTTTCACAGGACCTCTACATCGATGCCTCATTCAACCAGAGGCCACTCTGATGCTAGACGAGGTGCATTCCAGTGTTTGTGGTTACCACTCCGGAGCACAGGCCCTAGCCCACAAAATCCTACGGCAAAGCTATTGTTGGCCAACGTTGAAAAAGGATCCCATCGCCTACGCACAAGGTTGTGACAGGTTTCCGCGCCATGCCCAGGTCGGTAGACCCCCGCCTACCGAGCTCACACATGTGCTCAGTCCTTGGCCATTCTATAAATAGGAAATTGACCTTATAGGACCTATGCCGATGGGACGGGGAGGAGTGAAATATACCATTGTAGTGGTAGACTACTTCACCAAGTGGGTTAAGGCTGAGGCCCTAGCAAGGATTATCGACCAAAGGGTGACAGACTTCATATGGAAGTCCATTATCTGTCGATTTTGGGGTTTTAGAATCTATAGTAACGGATAACGGCCGGTAGTTTGACAACCATCACCTTAGAACCTTCTGCAAAGACCTTGGAATCAGAAAGCATTACTCCACGGCACTCAATCAAAAATCTAATGGACAGGCAGAGGCCATGAACAAAATCATCAAGCACACACTTAAAACTCAGCTGGATGAGTTAAACGGTGGATGGGCAGATGAATTCCCTGCTATTCACTGGTCTTACAGGACTACTTGCCGAACAAGCACCGGGGAAACTCCTTTCTCCCTCACCTACGGGAATGGAGGTGGTAATTGCAGCCGAGATAGAAATACCTTCTTTTCGAACTCGGTATTTTTCGGAGAACAAGAACGAACAGGGTCTGGCACTCGAGCTCGACTTCGTCGAGGAAAAACAGTTGGGAGCCAACCTACTAACCGAGCTCTACAAGCGTTGTAGCACAAGATACTTCAACAAGAAAGTAAAGAAGCATACCTTCCAGGTTGGCGATATGGTGCTAAGGGAAGTGTTTCTAGGTACTAGAGATCAAGCCGCTGGGGCATTGGCGCCAAAATGGGAAGGTCCGTACGTGGTGGTAAAGGTTTTTGGGGTTGTGTCATATAAAATCAGCACCAATGATGGTTTCGAGCTATCACATCTGTGGAATACACAACACCTGAAGAAGTATGATCATTAGAAACACAGATTGTCAGGGGAGCTGTACTCTATTAGTCAATTTCGTGCTTGCTATTATGTTACTAGGCTTGTAATGAAAACATTGTTACGGAAACAATTGCCTTTTATGGGTTAAAGACAAATCTTCCGGCCTGATAACAATTACGAACCACCACAGTGGATCCAGATCCACCATGGTGAAATTCCAATTCATTATAAAAGTAATAATAATAAAATAAAATAACTTGACCAATATTTAAGATCGGTCAACTAAGGACCGCCAAGGTGGATCCACCCCCTAATAAATCTGATCTCATTGATCCAACTAGGGGATAGATCCACAATGGTGGAATTCCAATTCCTTTATTAAAAAAAATTGACCAACATTAAGATCGATCAACTAAAGACCACCACGGTAGATCCATCCCCAATAAATCCGATCTCATGGATCCGGCCTGGGGACAGGTCCACCATGGTGGAACTCCTGTTATGCATAAAAATTGACCATCCAACATTACAGTAAAACTAATGAAGAATACAACAAACTTAACGGGATAAAATAAACATTAACACGAATCAGTATAGAAAAATCAGTACGGTTCATAAATAAGTTTGAACATCTCAAAATACAAACAAAAAAGAGATATTAGCACCATACTCTCCATCATCCTCCGGCAAGAAGTACTGCTTTTTCAACCTTGGCCAGGAGAAAGCCACATCCCACTCCGGATGAGCTTTCACCACGTCCTTCAGCAAAATCTCGGCGGTGTTGATATAGGTCAAGTTCAGCACATTGTTATAATCAGCAGACTGCTTGTATTCTTGGACAATGGCATCGCGAGTCGACTCGGTAGCATCCTCAACCTTCTTCATCTCTTCTGGCTGAGCCCAAAGCTTGGCATTCTTGTCAGCAAGGATTTTTTTCTCGGTATCCACAGTATTCAGTTTCTCCTTGGACGAGCTGGCCTCCCGCATGAGGTCTTATCAACTCAATCAGCTCGAGACCTCACCTCCACCGGCGTAGGATTTCCTTCCTTAACGCTCTATTGAAGGGACCGAGTGTTGGCCCTCGACTGTTCCGCACTCTTAATTATGTGGATAAGAGCCCGGCTACAGTGAGTCGCAGCGGTAAGTGTGTTGTCCTCTGAGTTCATCTCGGATAGGTAGAACTCCTTCATGGGAATCCATCCCCTTCCGAGCACCACGGCAGTAACCTTCATTGAAGGTGGCATACTAGAGAGCTGTCCAACATCCGGATCGGGGAGCTACAATGCATAAAGTCTCGGAGCGGCCTTGGCAGGGTCCCCTTCGTTGAGGCGAACTCTTGCTCCTTCTATGGATCCGTCCCTAGGTAGAGCATGTTCAACGAGATCCCAGCCCCTCATTCTGGTTGGTCTAAACTGATGGCAAAGCAGCCTTCAGCCCTTTTCCTACCCCCATCGCTTTCGCTGAGTCGCTTGTCGAGCCGAAATTTGGATGAGCGATGAGACTGAGTAGTTCTTTGGATCAGGATGGCGGTGCTTGGGCGGTGGAGGAACATTGCAATGAGGTCTTTTCACATCGGACTTACTCGAAGATTGCCTGAAAATGCAAGCACCAAGAGTAGTAAGCTCACCATGTAAAAAAACACACACACACACACACAAAGGAATAGTAGACAAGGCCGGGAGAAGTACCTGAGGAAGAGGAAGCTCTACTCTTTCAAGCTCTTGAAAGCCCCGCATTGAAAAGATTCTCTTCAATAATAAGGTTAGTCCACGAAGCGCTTTGTTTCGAGCTTGCAATCCTTGCTCATTCTTCCAAGTCGGCGTCTGGAACGGCTTCATTGTACTCTGTGTTAGAAGGAAAGTTAAAGATCAGCTCGAACTGAACTATGTAAAAAAATAGTAATTACGTTTACCGAGGTGATAATATGATACAAGGATTGGAACTTCGTTATTCGAGTCGTCGGGGCATTCGAATCAGGCTGTTGCCCAAAACCAGTTCGATTTCCAACCCTTTACGGAGTCCGGCGTGCCGACCACAATGGCACAACCTAATTTTTCCTTCACCGAGCTATAATACCACCCTAAGTCCGTCCCTTCCCCCTTAAAGCTGTAAAGGTTGTTGAATTCCTAGACCGTTAAGTCCTTTAGCCCACATCGGTGCCATAGGATCATCATTCCGATCAGGGTCTTCCATGTATTTTGGGTCAACTAGGTGGGGACAACTCCCCAATCATTCAAACACACATTGACTGGCCTCGAAAATGGGAGTCGTACTCCTACCTCCAACATGGCCTGGTTGATGTCTACATAATCCACTGGCCGTGTGTCCGGTCTGTCGTCCTCCGCGGGCTTAATAAACTTGACCCGAGGGTCAATATTGTATTGGTCGTGCCTGCAAGATAGCATCTCTTCCGTCATCTTGGATGGATACTCGGAGCACTTCCGGGCCGGCTCGATGGTTGAACTAAACTAAATGTTGCTGGAGTGCCCCTTTTGCTTCTTCTTCATTATATACGACATCGGTGGGTGACTGGAATCCCCCTGGTCTACTCGTTGAGATGGACCGGCCTGAGAGTGAAGAGCGGCCTGATGAGTGAATTGGTCAGGCTCGGCACTCCCTTAGACCATCCTAACCATAACAAAAGGCTCGGCGTCGTAAATCTCTAACACACTGGGAGAGCCTTCTGATGGTGATGTTAGATAATGCTCGAGGTCGGAGTCGCGGTCGTAGTCGCGAACGTCCTTGTCAAAGTCAAAAGGCATAGATGCTAGAGGTAGGATCTTTACCTTGATATCAGGAAGAATCTGATCTGAAAGAAAGTGCAGAAGACAAAATGGCTGTCAGATCGACAGAAAAACTCCTCTCACACTTGGGAAATCCAAAAGTGATTTTGAGAAAAATGAAGCCCTATTTATAGGAAACCAACCGCGGGAAACGAATCGTCGCACTTACCCCAGCTACCGCTTCACACATGTCAACGTGTCAGTCCCACGTGCCACTTGTGTGCCATAGCCAGTCGAAGCCAAGTCTAGACATCGATACCAAATAGGATTGAAGCCTACACTGGGGACAATTGTTGGCACCTTACCCACGTGGAGACCACCTAGATGGTTCGGCGGCAAGGGCAAAGTTTGAGACGCGGGCCCAGTCGGATGACGTCAGGGAAATATAGCAGGCTGATTGCATTTTAGTTCGAATGATCTAAGTCAGGGCCATGTAATGTCTCAGTCCGGCGGTTCATTGAAAAATCTGGCACCGGGTCTTCGGAGGCCATCAGAGTCCAACAGAATGCATCAGGTCCGTATCTTACAAAAAAGACAATGCAGATGTGGGACCAGATAGTCGAGGTCACCCCACGTGGCTTCTGACAAGTTGACTTCACATGTGCCCGACATTACGTCATCATCATTAATGCAAAAGGTGGCGATCCAAGTGGAAAAGCAAAAATCATTATACCTAGTCTAAGCATAGGGCAGCAACTCATGATTACCGTATAACCGCCCAAAAAATTTGTACTATAAATAAACGGCAGCCTCGATAAAAGAAAGTAGTGATTCTCTATAATTACGACCTCCATTTAAGATCATCCAAATACCACTTTATCGAAACACATTACATTAGCTCAACAAACGTACAAGGTTGGTACTTGAGTGGCAATTACCACTTTTGGCATCAACAAAGCACAATCCACATAAAAAAATCTTTTATTCCATTTGAAATTGATTCCAAAACCATGTATCTAAACTACGCAACACACATGCTCCCAACTTAAACCAACAAATTACTTGATTCCAAAAATCAAAGTCTCAATTAAACCCCAACAATTCAAATATTTACCAAAACTTACCTTGCTAAGAATAAAATAGAGGTAACAATAGGAGAGGAACAAGGCTAGATAGCGTGAAAGCTCTTTGAGACCCGATGAAAGATGCATGAGAGAAAACGTGAGTTATAGGACTGAATTTTGGGTTGTCTTGATTGGGTTTTATTGTGTCAATTCAAGTTGGGCTCATTATGAGAATTTTATTTGGGTCAGGGATAGTATATGTGATGTTGTGTTATAAGATTTTGGTTTCCAAACAGGCTCTAATAAGTTATGTCCAACACTAAAGTACATAATTCTAACTTCTCGTTGTTATTTTTAAATTATAATAAGCAAGTAAGAAAAGGATGTAAATTGCAAATAAATCATCAACACCAAAGTAAGGACATCACATTTAAACTCATTTTGTGAAATTAGGCGCTCTATCTGGCTTTGACACATTGAGCATAATGGCGTTTGAGTCCTCCCGGAATAACAAAGCTCAATAAATATCCATTAGAATTATATATAATAATTACCAATTATAATTAAATATATCAAATTTACTTATTACAGCATAAAAGTAAATAACTTATGAGTAAAACTCATAAATATAATGAAAATAATATGCGGTATTACAACAATGAACTCTTTCAGAAAGAATAATACTTACGAGTTGGTGGATTTTCCTAAAGGCATAAAGGCACTAAAAAATAAATGGGTGCACAAAATCAAGAGAGACAACATAAGTAAGTTGGTTGTTAAAGGATTTAGGCATAAACAAGGTATTGATTTTGATGAGATCTTCCTTCCTATTATGAAAATGATATCCATCAGAAACTTGATATGAAGGCTACTTTCCTACTTGGTGATTTAGAAGAAGAGATTTATATGGTACAACCAGAAGGTTTTGAACAAAAGGGGAAAGAATACCTTGTATGCAAATTGAAAAAAAGTTTGTACGGGCTCAAGCAGGCACCAAAGCAGTGGAATAAAAAGTTAGGCGCTGTTATGATAAGTCAAGGGTACACAAGAACGATTGCAGATCCTTGTGTCTATATTAGATTTTTTTCCAAGTTAGAGTTTCGTTATTTTACTACTTTATGTAGATAACCTTTTCCTTATTGGTCAGGATGCAGATTAAGATATTGAAGGATGCCTTGCTTAAGTCATTTTACGCGAAGGATTTGGGACTAGCTAAACATATATTGGGCATGGAGATAGTTCGAGATAGAAAGTCTAAGAAGTTATGGTTATCACAGGAAAATGAGTTAAGCTAATTAGTGCACCTATTGGCGGTCATTTAAAACTCACCAAAAGATCGTGTCCTTCCGCTAGTGAAAATAAGAAGATGGAATTAGTACCTTATTCTTTTAGCAGTTGGTAGTTTGATATATGCTATGGTTTGTACTTACCCAGATATTGCACATGTAGTTGGCATTTTTAGCAGATTTATGTCTAATCCGGGTAAAGATCATTGGGAATGGGAAAAATGGATCCTTCGTTATCTCAAAAGAACTTTGAAGTTGTGTTTGAGTTATGGTAGTGATCATCCAAGTCTGAAAGGGTATACAGGCGAAGACATGGCAGGAGACTTAGACAGTCGAAAATCTACATTTGGATACTTGTTTAATTTTACAGAGGAAGTTGTTTCATGGCAGTCTAAACTGCAAAAAATGTGTGGCTTTATCTACCATTGAGGCGGAAGACATTGCAATAAATGAAGTTGGGAAAGAGATGGTGTGGATGAAAAAAGTTTCTCGAAAAGCCCAATTTGAAGCAAGGTAAACACATCCTTTATTGTGATAGTTAGAGTGCTTTTAAGCTATGTAAGAATTATACTTATCACTCTCGCAAGAAGCACATTAATGTGAGATACATTGGATCCGTGGAGCAATTGAGGAGAATTTTTTTCAGTTCGAAAAAATACATACATGCGAGAATATTTCTGACATGTTGACCAAGGCTGTTAGAAAATAGAAGCTTGAGCATTGTGCCAAGAAGCCCAGAATAGACTCAACTTATTGGAGTTGTGGTGTACCTCCTCATGGGCCGGAGGGGTAGACTTTTGGGATAATCTTATGTTGAAATATTACCAAAAATTAGCCAAGAGAGAAAAGGAAAGAAAAATAAAAAGGGAATTCTTGTGGTCAAAGAATTTGTTTTAAGACGTGCATACATGTGTGCAATTGAAATATAGAATTCTAAATTGAAATGGAAGCCTAGGAATCCGTGCAACTATTGGATTCAAATTTGTGTGCAATTTTGTGCTTGTTTCTGCCGACTTATGGTTTGCTAGTTTCCTATAAATACACATGGTTCTCTTCTTTCTTGGAATCAGTCTAGTAGAAGAAAAATTTGAGATCTTAGTTTTAGAGAGTTTTTTTGTAATTCTTTAGGTATTATTCAAAGGGGAGAAAAGTAGCTGTGGAGTAGTTCGATTTATTTTTCTTGTAACACTTGGAGGTTGGGCGAGTGAAAATCTATATGGTTGTAAAATTTATCATATAGTGAAAGCTTTGACAGTCCGAAATTTCTCTCATTTTTATTTTTCTGTTTGATTGATTCTTCGAATCAAAGATCCTACAGGTTTAAAATTAGGAAATTTGCATAAATTCCCAACATCTTATATTGAATATCTAGCTCATGCTCAAATTATTTGAGCCTATTTTGTAGAGGCCTATTAGATTAGGTCAAATGACCCATTATAGGATTATAATTAAAATGAAGAAAATTTGAGGTTTTGTTTGGCGGAGTGAACTTTTTGGTAGAAAGTGAATCGAGAACCAAAGGCTAAGGACTTCTCTGCCTCAACATTCAAAACACGCACAATTAATTTGTGTTTAAAAGATTGATAGCTTGTTTATCTTTGAAGAAGAAAGTGGTGTTTCGAGTCGATTCCCCTTCTTCAAGACATTGATTATCTTAGAATGGTATATTGGTGCTATTGAGCTTATTGTGTCCGTTATTGTACTGGTCCTGTGATTTCCATCTAGCATTTAGATGAGACATTTTCTAGATGCCAAGATTGTATCTTAAAGGTGTGTTAGGTTACCTCTTGATTTATGGCAAAAATCTTGAGAAGAACATTGTATTACTATTATTTGGTGATAGTGGATTTGTCGATTTCACCCGTCAATTATTCCTTTCAGATTGGAGGGTTTTCACAACGTTAAATAATTCTTGGTGTTCTATTGCTATTTTATTTCGTTATTTTCGGTTGCTTGTGTTGAGGTTGAATTCCGATTTGAATCACGCATGAAAGGAGAAATTATTTTGGTTTGATATTCGCTCTAATTTCCCAATTGTTTTGTTTATAGATGATGTTGTTGTTGGGATATCAAACTTATTTCATGTTTCCAAATTGGTAATAAATGAGTCTATACGAGAGACTGAGGATTTCAAAGACAAGTTTGTACTTCTATTGATGTGTTCATTTCATTTCAGTTAATATTCCATGATTTCTTGCACAGGATGGACCCAACTTTTTAAGTTATTCTTAAGCTTTTATATGATGATGATGATGATGATGATGATGACGGAGCCTCCTTTAAATTTAGTCAGCTTTCCTCTTCAACCACGCTTTCAATGATACATGGTATTGATCGTGTTAATGTCAAGACAGTTATCGACTTGCTTGCAATGAATGAGGTATTTGAACTGAATATTACAATTCTTTACCACTCATTCATCAACGGGATGCTGACTTCCCACTTAAATGTGAATATTTCTTTTTTTTAATGTGTATGGTCATGAATGTTGAATTTTTGGAAAGATTAGTGCTATTCTACCGAAGAATAATTGGCTGTACTTAGAATCTACTGAGAAAAATTGTGTAAAGAAATCGACAAAATAGGAAAAGTGGCAAGGGGCTGATTGGCGAATGGATGAGAAAAATGGAAAGATGGATTCCGCTTTCAATTTGGGGAAGATAACCTCGCAAAGGACATTCTAGTTCCCGGTACAACAAAATTGGACTTTCTGAAAGCACTTGCAATTTATTTCTAATTGCATTGCACGGGGAGATACATGGGGAGACATATGCCCAAGATACGATTTAGAACCCGTATTAGAAAAAAAATGCAAAAGATTGTTTAAAAGTTTTGACGGAATTTCCCTTCATATTTCATATAAATTCATCATATTAACACTTATAGCATAAGCACAAAAATTAAGCAACTAATATAGCAGAGTTAACAATTTCATTAGATATATATTCACTCTAAATCACCCATGCGATACACTGGCTTTTATTTTTCAATTTGTAATCTTAAAATTAAATACGGTTATTTTGTTTTTCCATGAAGTATAGAATATTTTCACATTTAAATAAGCAATAAAATGTAAAAACCATGCATAATTCACTTGAAATAAAAAAATTATAGAGAAAATGCAGTTCAAAACAGGGTAAGAGATGAGGATTAAGTCGAAGCAATTAAAGAAGATGCGAAATACCCGACCTGACTAGGAGATGATGATAAATTAAATGTGAATTGGGAGATTTGAAGAAAATCTGGATAGGAGATTTGAGATCAATTAAAAGACTGAGCAGATTGAAGATTGGTGATTATCAATAAGAATTGATTTTCAAAAAATAATTTTAAAAGTATAACGATAAGATTCATGTAGATCCCGGGCTGATTTGTATAGATCTGTTTTATCCAGATTCACAATGATGATAATAATAAAAATAAAATTAAAAAAAAAAGGTAACAAACAAAAGCATAAAAAAGTAAATGAGAAAAGGGGAAATGAAAATGAAAAATGAATTATTTAATTCTGAAAAGTGAAACTTTGAGCGGGAAAATTATATATAGATTGTGTTAATGAAGTGGCCGGTGTTTTATGTAAATCATTTTATATATTCTATTCTATTCAAAATCCGTTACCTCATAAATGTATAAATGATACTAATATTTATAGGAATGTTTAATTGATCGATTTTTGTTTGGGTCTGATGTAAATAAAAATTCTCTTTATTCCACATTAGTAAGTAAGTTCAAAGAGTATAAGAATATATATATACATATATATATAAGAGGAGATTCTCTTTTTTATGTTGCAGCTTTAACAACACCAAAGAGTATAGGAATTTTTTCCCAACAGAAAAATATGACGTAATGTCCCAAAACCATTTATTAATTTCTCTACAAATTTAGAAATGTTTTAAAATTATTATGGAATTAAAATCTTTTTTTTAAACACTCCTAAATTTATGTAGAACTTTTTGTGACTTTCTATGAATTTTTCTACAATTTATTTACTTTTGGAAGGCTCTGTGCTATTTTTGAAAATAGAATCGGTATTAAGTTGCTAAAAATAAAAGATGAGTGTGCAAGCATTGTGCAAAATGTGGATAGGAACAATTCCTGCGAACACAGTAATTTGGATAATTCTCAATAATTAAGGTCAATAGGATTTCACCACGCAGCGCAATAAGGGCCACATATTATTTTAATAAAGAATAAAATTACAGTTTTTCCCCTGACCTTAAACCCTAGGCCTTATTTTCGTTTGAAAATTATGTTTTCTCAACAAAGCCTTTAGAGGATCTAGTTGCCCGACTCATAAAAAGTAATTTTCCTCTAAATTATCATTTAAGTTATTATAGGATAATTGCTAATATTCAAGACCTCAAAGAATCCTAATGGGCTGGCAACGGATGTCGGTCAACGTCTACTTCTAGGGATTTAGCAATAACGAATATAACTTTTTATAGAGTACTCAGAATTTAGATCTGGAAAGATAGCAAGCCCGTAATGCAATAAGCTTCCTAACTATTCTTAGATAGCCCTATAAAGAGAAATACAATGACTCTCATCTACAGTTAAAGAATTTTATTATATTATTCAATTATGTGACTTATGTGAAATAATTATGTTGCTTACGCTATACATTTATGTGAATTACATGAATTTAATTATGAGATATCGGCATGGTTATTACGAGAGCCAATTGTGTGGCTAATTGACATTGATCAATTGTGACGGAAAACTTATAGTTTTCCAAGGCATAAATTATATATTGTCTTTCATGCTGAGACCATGATTATCGTCATTATCTTTGTGAGTGTGGATTCCACTATATTTGTGCCGTAGTATTTTATGGTCATGCCTTATGGCCATAGGACAAAGTATAAGCAATGTTGGGTTCACTAATATTAATGAGATATAATTTGAAGGTTGAACACGGTGAGATCTAGGTTCATAGATGTGTAAAGGCTCGAGCGTTAGCATGATGAGGGGTTCATATATGTGCGTGCTTTTTAAGGACGAGATAATGATATAAACTCGGACGGTATTTTATAGCGAGACAAAAGGCCCATGTATGATTGGATATGCATCATTCCATGTAAATACCCCTTCCATTTTTGTATGGGAATTATGATGGCGTGAATAGCTTGAAAATGACTTTATATGTGCTTGGTATGTTATGACCCGTTTATACTCGTATGTGATGTGTTCGGGGTTCAGCATAGCGTCCAAACTTAGGATGTAATGTAAAGAATTCATCACGTTGAGAGTTACGGCCGTAATTTTTATATATACAATTGTAAGATTTTATGGTATGGCCGTAAAAAGTTAGGAGGAGGATCCAAAATTTTCAGAAAGTTTTGTATAGTCGTACATTTCAGTGATATGACCTTAAATGTTTGCTTACAGCCGTAAAGCATATTTATACTTTCGTAAACATTGAAGTCAAGCAAATGTGTAAAAGTTTCAGAAACATTTGTGCAGTCGTAAATTTAAGTTATACAGCCGTAAATTTAAGTTATACAGCCATAAATTCATCAGATACGGCCGTATGTTTTATGTTACGGCCGTAGAATCAAGAGAGAAAGATGGTAGATTTTCAGAGGATTTTTGTATGGCCTTAAGAAGTATTGTTACGGCCGTAAAATTATAAGTTACAGTCGTAAATTTAAGAATTAAGGCCATAAATTTAAATGGGCAGAACTGCTGGGATAAGTTTTTAACCTTTTGGACTTGGTTTTTTCTACCATTTTCGGCCCCCAAGCATCTTAACACTCCAAGTGACATCCTAAAATCCTCTCTAAAGGTTTTGAAGGGTTTGTGCACTAAAGAATCATCTATATCACTGATATACCGGCAATTGGCAGACGATGGAAGAAGGGATGAAGAAGAGGAAGCTTCCAATCCATTTCTTAGCTTGATTTTTTTTAACTTTGAGGTAGGTTATAGATGTGATTTCTATATAGAAGGTAAGAATATGCTTGAGTAAGCCTTAGGTATGAGATTTATGAAATAAATATCGATTTTCCTCATTTGTAAATATGTCTAGGACACTTATGATGTGCTATGCAATTCTTATTCTCATAACATGCTATATGTGATGATATGTATTTCTTAATATCATAATATGACATAGGTGAGATGGTTATGATGCTAATATGACGTGGTACAAACGTTATTTGTAATCAAGGCTTACAAGACAATGTTTGCATATCTATAGCTGTCGTGTGTGATTGAAGGTTGCCTATTATGTGTTGCATATATGTGGAAGTTCGAATAGCCAATATGGTGAATCTAAGCCCCAATTATGATGTGTTAGCCTAATGGGAATGTAAGCCCCAACTACGATAATAGGCCCGACCAAATGTTATACGACGGTGCCAATGCAAACGCATGATTCGTAATGGGGTCCTATTTGAGAATGTGATAGGAATTTGCATATGCATCTATTCCTACTTAGTCTTTATGACTCATTTTGGGTTTTTATCTGTGTGTTTAGATGATACTGGGAGTAGGAGACAGTCGAGAGATAATGGGGAATCCTCTCAAGCTTGAACTGAGCTTATGCGCAGGAGAGAGGGGGGAACTAAAGGTTTTGGGAAAATGTGTTTTGGTAGTATACATTTTGCAATGTTTTGTAATGAGACTACTTTTATGCTTTAATGTTACCCATGCTTTAATAAGAAAAGTTATCTTTTTTAAATGAGCTAGTGCTTGTGGGAATTTCTGTATGTGTAATTCCATCTCTAGTACCGTCACCTATATGTTATAGCACGTTGTACTAGGGAGGGTGTTACATTCCACCATCATATTTGTTGAGCTTTATGTGCTCATGCGATTATGCTTTATACTGTAGATATTAGCGTGGGCCATTGGAGGCCTGATGAAGGTCTCCTTGAGATATATACGTTGAGAGTTCTAATATTTTATCGGGATAAATATTCAAAATTTCAATATGCAAAATAAAAATCTTATTTTTTAGGGTGGGTTGTTACATATGTGCACACGATATTAATATAAAAAAGGTTAATTATATAGTATTTGAAAGCATGTCTTCAATTGCATTGAAAATTTTATATTTGTCTTAAAATTATGTTGACAATATATGTCTCCCATGCAAGGCATGGTTAAAAAATAAGTTAAATTAAAATGAAAACAAAATATTTAATGTTACTTTTATTAGAAGTGTTAATGGCTTATCCTAATTTCTATATATACATTTATCATAAAAAAGTAAGATTGCATTGATATAGAATGTTGAAATAGTTCGGTTTTATACTCCTCACTGAGTGGATAAAATTGCCGAAGCCCTTACAGATTGTTGGACTAAAGTACATGATGTAAGGGTCGGGTAGTTCATTTATCGGGTAAGAATTGACATTATACTATGATTGGTAACGAAGTTAGACTTTATACAATCTAATAAGGAATTGACTGTAATTGAGAAAAAAACAATTTGCACATTCTTGAGTGGGGGTTTTCGCATGGATATTGTTTGACATGTGCCACCAAATTAGGCCTAATCCACTAACCTAATGATGGGCTTATTCAAATTGGGCCTTTGGTTGACTTGAGAGTTTGAGAGCCTTATATACTCTCATTCCTTCATTCTTCTTAGATTATACTTGGCTCTCTCTTACTCCCAAAAGACTCTAGTGTAGTTCTCTCCTCTTCTCTCTAAATCAAGTAGTAAACCAACTGGTAAGTCTCGTGTTGACTGTAAGTGGATCTACAAAGTTAAAGAAGGAACTGTCTCTGAACCTATTATGTCTAAAGCTAGAATTACAGAAAAGGGGGGTTGATTATACTAAAATTTTCTCACCTATTGTGAAATATGCTATTCTAAGAGTTATGTTTGCATTAGTTGCTCATTTTAACTTAGAAATGTATAAATGGATGTAAAAACTACATTCTTACATGGTGATTTAGATGCGAAAATTTATGAGTCAACCTACTAGTTTTATTGATAAAACATTGCCTGATCATGTATGTCTCCTTAAGAAGTCTTTGTATGGGTTAAAGTAGTCACCTAGGTAGTGGAACAAGAGATTTGACTCTTATATGTTATCTCTTAAATTCACCAGAAGTAACTTTGATCATTGTCTATATTTTAAGAAAACTAGAAATGGCATGCTTTATTTGCTCATCTATGCGGATGATATGCTTATTATTGGACCAAGTTTGAATTTAGTTGCTGAAGTTAAGAAAGTTTTGTCTTCTGAATTTGACATGAAAGATCTTGGTGAAGCTACTAAGATTCTTGGCATGAGTATAGTGAGAGACAAGAATAGGCATAGTTTGTTCTTAAATTAGTCTACTTATATTTCTAAAGTGTTAAATAAATGTGCTATGTATGATTGTAAAGGTGTTAATATTCCTCTTGCAAATCACTTCATACTTAGTAAAGATGATAACCCTGTCACTAATGAAGATAAGCAGAAGATGATCAATGTGCCATATTCCAATGCTATTGGATTTGTGGTGCATGCTATGATATGTACTAGGCCTAATTTGGCTTATCCTGTTGGCATGATTAGTAGATATATGTCTAATCCCAGTCACTTGCACTTGATTGCACTTAAATGGATGCTTAGATATCGTAAGTCCACTATGGATGTTGGTCTTCATTTTAGACATTTCCTTGAGGGCTTTAAGCTAAAAGGTTAAGTAGATTCCAATTATACAAATGATATAGAGATAAGAGGAAATCCACTATCTTTTATGTGTTTGCTTTGTGTGGTTTTTGCATAACTTGGAAGTCAAAAGTACAGTCCATAGTTGCTCTCTCTACTACTGAATCTGAATATATAGATATTGCTAAAGCTGTTAAAGAGTCTTTGTGGCTTAAGAGATTGTTGTTTGAATTAAATTTGTTTAAAAATGATGTGATATTATATTGTGATAGTATGTCTGCTATACAGCTTCGTAAGAATCTTGTTCATCATAAAAGAACCAAGCATATAGATGTTAAGTATCACTTCATTAGACACATTGTTGCTAAAGGTGAGATAATTCTTGCTAAAGTTGCCTCTCAGTACAATCCTGCAAACATGGGTACTAAGGTTTTGGCTTTGAGTATGCTTAAGGGTTTTGAGTAAGCTTAAAATCTGCTTAAGCCTACTCAATATTGATTTAGGTTAGATCTTTCCTCTGTGAATCCAGTAGGTTAAGTAATTTACTGACACTTTTACTTTGTGCTTTTTCCTTTTCCTTTTGCTTTTCTTTTCTTTTAACTTATATAACAGAAAATCCAAAAAGATGTTCTAACTTCTGCTTTGTCCAGGTATGAGGCAAGGACACAGTTGTCCTTTTAATTCCATCTCCATGGTCAACTGTAGGTGCTGTTACTATTTCTGACTCAAGGTAGAGAAATGTGGAACTATTGGGCCCAAGCCCAAATTGTTTTATATGACCCCGAAACAATACCAGCCCATTCGCAGTCTTGTTCAATCCATATCTGGATTAGGGCCTAGCTATATCTTGGTGAATCCTTAGCCATTGATTTAATCCAGTATATCTAAAGCGTTGGTTGGTGGTATATATTCTTGCCTTTATTCAAATTAGGGTTAGAACACTTAGAGCCTTTTTTCTTTTGTTCACCCTCGCTTTTCCTTTATTGAGTAATATTGTAATGATTCTTTGTGAATCAAGGGAAAAGAGTGAAAGCCATTAAGAGCCCTCTCTACCATAGCCATATCTAAGTGACTAGGTGTACTTTCATGTATTAGGGTTATATTGGTTGTAATTGATGAACGAAGGCTATATTTGGACTTTTGATGTACTGTGAATGGTTTTATTAATGGAGATGGAAGCGGATCTATGATTGTAGAGCCTCAAAGGGAGACGTAATCGGAGACTATGTGTTTCCGGTGAACTTCGTGCCTTAGTGGTAAATCAATGTTCTCTCTTCCCTTATTCTCTATTATTTTTAGTTTATCTTTGCCTTTGTGTGCTTCGATCAAAATTTCTCGTGTTAACTTTGTGTTCAAAAGTCTTTTACAAAACGGTCTAACCCTAATAGACACTACTAGAAAAAGCAACTTAGACATCATTTCATTTACATCGGTCCCCTTAGCAGTTGATGCAAAATAACTTTTTCACATCAGTCATAAAAATAGCGATATTATATGAGTTTTTAACATCGCATTTTTAAACAACTGATGTTAATTATATACTTTCAAATTTTTATTGTAAATTTTTAATATCAGTTTTGTTAATAACTGATGTTAATAATCTTTTCCTCCTTTTGGTCTGTTATCGAGATTGGGCCCAGCTGAATCTTTCTACAAGGAAAAAAAAAACAAAGTCAAAAATACAAAGTCAAAAATAATCTCCCACGTCAAAAATACACTCAAATAACTCATTTCCCATTTCTCAATTAATATAATAATAATATTATTATACTAATCTAGTGGAAACAACCCTAATTCCTATTCCATTTCCATTTTCCAGACTCAGTCTCGGTCTCTCACTCTCTCACTCGTAAAAGACACACAACAGCCGACAACTCTCCATTCTCGCACACACACTCTGCGTGAACCGTGTGTCCAGTGACTGAGCGACCTCCGTCTCACTCTCGCCTCTCTGCCCTCTTTCTTGTCAATAGCCGAACGACGGAGGAGACTAAGAACGCCGCAACCGAACTGGAGCAGCCGAGAAGTCGAGAACCCGAGATCCATCTTGTGTTGGTGAGTCAAACTTCAAACTTTAGGCTGAAAAATCGTATTTTTACCTTCAATTTCTTATTTCTACATAGTTTTCATTTGTAGATTTCATTCCTACTTGTAATCAAAACATCAAACTTGGGTCTTTGAAGGTATGTCGTATTTTTTATAGTTATTTAAGTATTTTTCAGATTTGTTGTTGTAAACTTGCAATTGAATTATTTTGATGTGAAATTTCAGATTTATTTGTTAGTTTAATGATTTATAGGGAATTCTAGTTTAGAAAGTGATTGTGGAATGTGGATGTATTGAGTATTCAATTTCAGTATTTACAAGCAGTGCTTATCCATTGTGATTTTGCCATTTTAGTTTTGGACCTTTTGGTTTTAGTTTTTGTATCCATTGTGATGCTGTAGGTATATTGACAAGCAAGTAGCAAAGCGAAAAAAAAAAAGTCTGCTCAATTAACTATAATGCTCAATATGATCTTTGCTCTATAAATATTGGGAATTTTGGGGTTTGATTTGTAATTTGTTTACCTTCAATAGGAAGAGGAACAGAAACTTCTTGACTAGTAAGGTATTACTATGTATAACACTTCGGCTCCACTTGTTGCTCTGGTCAATAGTCAATGAGGAATGCATTGAATTAAACAATTAGGAATGCACTGAATTTTTTTATGTCTAAGACTTTCTACGTGCTCGAATATGTCAGGCAATTAATTATCATTGGTGGCTATAACTTGTTAGTTTCTTTTCATAATATTTCAGCAATGGATAAATCTTGGATTACAGAAGATAGGGACACTTTAAAGTATCAACTGGGTGTTGAAAATTTCTTGATGTTTGCGGCTGAAAATGCTAGTGATCGTAAAACAGTTCCCTACCCTTGTTCAAGATGTGTAAACTTCAAAAAGAAATCAATCAAAACCATTAGGGGTCATCTGTATGATTATGGCTTCAGTTTGGGTTATACAAATTGGATTTGGCATGGAGAAATGGCTTTTTCCTCATGTCGAAGTACACCTGCGGGTTTTGGAGAACCCCTAAACCCTCAACCAACATCTGAAACGACTGATATGTGTCAAGCAGCCTTCAATGAGGGTGATTACGATAACGAATCGTATGGGTTTCGTAAGTTTGTGGAAGATGCAGAACAACCTTTATTCAAAGACAGTGAACACACCAAGTTACATTCATTGGTGCAACTTCACAATTTGAAAGCTAAATTTAGTATGAGTGACACATGCTTTTCTGAGTTACTTCTTGTTGTTGGGTCTTTGCTTCCTGAAGATAATGTTCTGCCTCAAAGTCTTTATGAGGCTAAAAAAACTCTCAGCAATTTAGGACTGCAATATGAGAAAATTCATGCATGTCCGAATGATTGCATACTGTAGAGGAAAGAGTATTCTGATGCAGTTATTTGTCCTAAGTGTGGTTTGTCTCATTGGAAGCTAAAGAAGGATAAAACTATTAAACATGGACAATCAGCTAAGATTTTATGGTATTTTCCTATAATTTCTAGATTTAAGCGTTTATTTAGATGTGAAGGAACTGCTAAAATGCTTACTTGGCATGACGATAAGCGGACTAAGACTCTAATGCTTGAATCTGGCATGTCAATACGATTGGTACTGAGTAACGAAGTGTTTGGCCATGAAAGGGAAATTTGTGTGTTGTCTGAAGATATCGTCAATTTCCTAGAAATGAATACGATCGGGCAAGCAATGGTAGTGGCATATATGGCGTAAGTACCCTTGTTTAAGTGTGTATTGTTTTGTTAAAAATTAATTATTGTAGATAGATGAAGGTTATGTAAAATTTAGTGAAGGTTAACAGGGATGCAAAGCTGTTATGAATAATTATTTGTGCATAATATCATCTTTTACTCAGCGAATGCATTAGTATGGATTATATATGCAATTACAGTTGCCTATATGGTGTAACTACGTCCTTTGAACTGTGTGTTAACTAATTTAATTATTAAAATTTAGTTATTGTTGATAGATGATGGTAGTATTTGCTTCTAACATCTTCATTGATTTCTTATTTCATGCAGATACCTACATGAGGCTTTGAAACAGAAAGATGAGTTGGATATTTTTTCCTTTGTCGACCCCGCACATACTTACCGATGTGAGAGAAAGGAATTCATTCCTTATATTGTCGACCGATTGAAAGAGGGGAAGGCTGATCGTTTGTTTCTTATTCCATACAATCCTGGGTATGCATTCTATTTGCTTTTATGTACTAAGTTATTTGTATCATGTGACACTAGTAAATAATATTATAGGGGTCATTGGATTTTAACCACTATTTGTGAGGATGAAATCTACGTGTTGGCTTCTATGCCAAAAACAACGCGCTACAAGCAATGGGAGGACTCACTAATAAGGTCCGTGTCAATCTTGTCCTTTGGACTTTGTAAAAATATAATTTCGAGTAATATTCGTACTTCATATGAGAAAATTTAATGGCCGTGAAAGTGTTCAATGCTGAAACGGGAAAAGTTAACAAGGCACCGAAGCTGAAACATCTTACGGTAACTTTAGTCTTTCTTTCTTTCTAATATGTATGCATTACAATATTTGTTTGGTATGATAATGTCTTTCAAATCCAATGGCATGTAGGGTGTGCCCAAACAACCAGGTGGAGTTGAATGTGGGTATTATATCATGCGATATATGAAAGATATAATAAGTGACGACTCACTTTCATTTTTCGACAAGGTATAATAGTTTAGTCATAAAAGGTATCTATGCCCAATGGTTGTCAAGTCACCAAATCCTGGAAATAAACTAGTTCATGCCACAATTTTTCTAGTAGTGCCACAATTTCTTCATGCCACCTAGTTCATGTCACCAGTTTGTTAGAACAATCAATGGATTGCTTTTGAAAATTATCAATTGATATGAGCTTATCCTAGTTTACATGTTCATGATTTATTATTTTGTTGTTATTGCAGGGGGCGACAAAGACTCGAAAACAACATGCCCAATATACCCAACAAGAGATCGATGAGGTGCGTGTTGAAGTAGCCGACTACCTTCAAGCGTTGATGTAGACATTTTGGTTGACAAGGCTAGTTACTGTATAGTGTTGGTTAATGAACCATTCTATATGTCATTTGCTTTTAATTGTATTAGTGTTGGATATTTTGCCTTTGAGATGACGACGGTGTCAATTTAAATTTTAACGGGTTGTATTACTGCTTAATAGTGGGATTTATGAATATTGGGTATTTAGATATTTAATGAAATAGTGTTCAAAATTTGGATTTTGATAGGTTTTCATAATGCTTTTGATAGCTATTATAGAAATGATGCTACAGGTATCACTAATAATAAACGTGAAATAAAAAAATAAGTTTCCTTATGCGCTTCAGACATCATTTCTATTCATTTAACATCCAATTTTAACTAATGTGTGTTGTAGTAATGACATCTGTTCTATAGATACATTTAACATCAGCTAAAAAATGATGTGTTTTATGTTGAGGACATCGGTTTACATAATATATCCGATGTCTATAACAGTTTTAAACACCGGTTCGAAACTGATGCTATAGTTTCGGATCTTTAACATCACCCACTAACACATCGGATATTTTTTTTTTTACATCAGTTTATGACCGATGTCGAAGTCACTTTTTCTAGTAGTGAGATATTTCTGCATTTTTCTCTTCATTAAGAATTGAAACATTCCCAAAAAAAAAAAGGAATTGAAGCATTATATGTCTTTTACAAATGCTTTGAAACTAATATAAATTCAAGACTGATTTCTCCTTTCTACTGGAACATATAATACACATGTAGGGGAAGGTCCTCGAATGAATTCGTTTGCCCATTAACCTATTTAAAGTTACACATAAAAAATTAAAAAATAAAATAAAATATATGAACATCAAATTTTTTTAAAATGTTGGATCATATAATGATTAGATCAAAGAAAAAAACAATTAGATCGAAGAATTTTTTGTTCAAAACGGATCGAGTATTGAAAGCATCAAATGATTGAAGATTATTAAAAATAAAAAAAATAAAAATAAAAGTTTTTAAATTCTAATATGTATGTATCAATGTGTTGAGCAGATGATGAAAAAAGACACAAAAAGCGATATATATGATGGGTACAATCCTTCTTTTTACTTCACTTAATTGACTAATCAAAAGGTAGACAATGGTGTGTTTTTGACCGTGTAATTTGATACAGTTGTTCTTTAATTAAGCACGTGCTGTTAAGATTTGATAACTTGAGGTGGATTGATTAGGAGTGCTCTTGGACGTTAGACCATAAGCATGCAGTCCGCCAGTCCCATGTACGTAGTGTGAACCGTGAACACAAAAAAATCGAAGATTATAAGGGAACGAAAATGCTGAAAATCATCGAATGTGATCTTTTGCATTTTTCTGTGTGTGTCAGCAAAATCGTAGAATTGAAGACAGACTAAGGTTTCTTTTTTTTTTTTTTTTGGATATTTTTAAGTGATATGGCAAATATATATTTTTTTTATTTTACGATAATAATATACTATATATGTGATGTATTTAAAATACATCTTTATCACGCAATAATAGAATAACATATCACTTAAAAATATTTATTAAAAATATTGCCCTAGGCTGGAAAGTGAACACGTCTTTACTAAGGAAACAAATGCCAAGGATGGAAAGTGAACACGTAGGTGTGATGGAGTGCATTAATAATTTAGATTTTGTTTTTTTAATTTTCAGTCGAATAGTTTAGATTTGAAGATTCATATATTTGCTACCAATGTTGGAAGAGAAAATGAAGATGAATTTAAAGGTGATTGGGAATAAATTATAATGGTTTTTAAAGGTTTTTAATGTAAAAGATGAAAGAGAATTAGTGGAGTTGAGTGATTGAGATTTGTAGATGTAATGAGATATATGGATGTGATTGATTTAGGAAAGAGAAAAAAGTTGAAAAAAGTGGAAAATTTTAGAAAAATTGAATCCTAATCAGGCTTTTTATCCCCAATTTTTTCCCCCCCGCTTGAAGAAAAAAAAGGGGCGCGAAGGTTCTAACTATAAATATTAGATAATGCAAGAGTGTCATAGCCATTGACATGATCGATGATATAATCCTAACAAAATTTCTATATTATTATTAATGAATTGTTGTATTACTAATTGAGATAAAATATATTAAAGTCATTTTATCTTATTATGTCATTCTTTATGACATTTATTATGTTGCTGTAGCGTGATTGATAAATATTTAAGATATAAGGTCCTAGAAGCAACAAGTGGACCACTAAATCTATTTGGTTATTTATCTTTAAAATTAAAATAAAATCACTTTAGTATTTAAGATGTAAAAAATAAATAAATTTCCAAAATGATGGACCATACAACTAACCCAAGATTTTGTCGGTGTGTCGAAAAAAAATACTAAAGATTACTTAAAAGGGTTTCACATAAATATGTATCCATATGTCAAAACTACGCTTCAGAAAAAAGGGCCGATCTATAACACCTAAGTAAAAATATTTATTATTTTTGCCAAAAGTACTTACAAGATTACTTTAAATGTTTCAAGAATATCGAACGGCATTCCTTCTTTCAAAAGGACACTCCACCGGTAGAGCCTGGGAAATGATCTCCTCCCCACAGTGGGGAGGATATCATGCCCACAAAAACACATGGCCCCCCTGATTGGTGGGAGGCCATGTGTGTAGGTCCCACCACCGGCTCCCCCACCAATCATGGGGGACTATGTGTATTTGTGGGCATGATATCCTCCCCACTGTGGGGAGGAGATCATTACCGCCGGTAGCCTAGGAGATCTCCCAACCGAAGATATTTATAAAGTTTTACTTTTGTGCGGGCATTTAACATTATAACCCAAAAAAAATGAAAAGATAAAAAAAAACTTAACCATTTAATATGGGTTTTTCTTTTTTCTTTCTTTTTTTTTTACTTTTGTTTTTATTTTTTAAACATATTAGAATGATAGATTTTGTGCCATAATGTGTAGTGCAAATACCGAAACATATCTGAGATAAGGGACGAAATGTAGAAGTCACCACTCACCAACGGTCATTTTTATAGTTGTTTTACAAGGTGAAGGTGGTGACAAATTGGAGAAGTAGGGTCACCGTTTGAAAGTTTAAACGCAGCGGTAAAAACTACACTACAGCACATAAAAATTAAAATTGAAAATCTTGATTTAACTTTTACTGTATCAATATAAAATTACATTGATAAAATGTTTCATCATTATCCTCCTCCTGAAGTCCATCAAATGATCATTGCCCACCTAGATTGTTGAAGGAAAGTAAATGACCTTAGGGGTGTTTATTTATTTCTTCATTTTTTTGAAAGGTTTTTTAAAGGAAACTTCGGGGGTGCTCATTTAAATTGGTTATAGAATTCAAAACGTAATTAAAAAGGTTGAGAACATGGAGCTTGAATTCAAAACGATTGAGTAGGCTTTCATTTCTCATAATTTTGATTCCATTCAAGTTTGAGAAAAGGTTTTTTGTTGAATGTATAAATCGAAACACATAGACATTAAAAAAAAATGGTAAAAATTGAAGTTATGATGTTTTAGAACAAATTTAAAAGTGATATTTTAAGACCATTCACTACAGATTTTGCAATCTCCAGTAGTACTTGGTTTGTCCATGGACATTTATTCCGAAAATTGCTACATGTATATCTTGGTCCTGAGAAATGTCAATTACTATGTGTATTTAAGGCCTTATAGTTAAAGTCAAAATATAGACTACCCAAAATATTAAACTTGTAATATTTGAACATATTGCAAATATGATGAATCAAGAAATGACAAAAAAAACATTCGGCAATAATCTTAGATGAATCTTGTACCATCTGATAATGCACAATATTAGGCAAACCTAACATGAATGGCATTGGGAGATTATTAAAGATTTGATGACAAGTACGATTAGTCATTCTTCTTTACCAAGATACTTTAACAAAAAGTACTAAAGAATGCAACATACATTCTATCATATATGGAATTTCCGTTCGCCGTGTGGTATCCACATAAGCTATAATTGGTGATACGGCGCATAGGATGGACCAACAATCTTGGTGACACAACTTTCTAACTGGCTTGCTCACTAGGCACTTTGCGCAGAGCATTTCGCTCCGACACCGGGACTACTTTCGCGAAGCAAATAAGCTTTTGATGCTGGATAAAGTCCGCAATCTTCAAGGAAGGAAAGAATCCAAAATGAAGAAGGAATGTTGCGATCAAAAAATTTTAAAGGATCAAGTCACATTCTCAACAAAAGATCTAAGGAGATTCAGAGTCTAGATAAGGAAAGAACTCTCTCTCAGCACGTCTCTTTCCCACGCTCCAAATCCTAGATCACTAGCACTTTATATAAAGCAACATAACCTATAGGTGAACGGTACGCAAGCTTCTATACTAAACTCTTTCTCTTGATATACGAGCCACCACCATTTTCACATCACTCTTTCCCCATCACCTCACAAAGCATCGACTACACAAATCCTATAAGCCTAATTAAGCTACTCTTCCATTTCATCGGCTTTCACTTTATTGTCGAAGTACCATGGATCGCCGATGCCTTTTTCTCCGATGACCTTGGCAGTCTAATAGCCGTGGTTGAGTGTTTCGATATAGGTAATGTGTGGCAAATGTAGACTGGAAGATTGGTTGGCGTATAGGTAGCGTGACCACAAATTCAGTCGTCAACAGATTGGCACCGTTTGTGGGAACGACATGATTGGTGCCGTTTGTGGGAATGACATAGTTCTGACACATCCAAATCTTCAATCTAAACGTGGTGAAAACTTTGTTTTTCTCAATAAGCTCTGATGGAAGTAGATGACCAGATGACTCCAAGCTAGGTCTAGAGAAACCTGGAAAAGGACTTTGACAATCTCCTTGACACACATGACATTCAACCTAATCCCTAGAAGAGCATACTAGGAAAGGCTGAGCGTGAGGCCCAGGGCCTTCGAAGGATCAATAATAACCTCCAGGATAGGCTCCAATTCTTAGAGTCCTAGTTCTCAGGAATGCTTCCAGACAAATACACCAGGATGCAGGACAGGAACTCTATATCCAATGATTTCGGGAGCTACGCTAACTGTTCCCGTACCGATACGCTATAGGTGAAAGAAGTCCCAGCTCAATCGACCAGTGTATTTAATCGACTAGCATAGGTTGGTCAAGCTCCAGGCTAATGCGGAGCATGAGGCGAATTCTCACTCAGGGCACGATCCTCCCCCAGAAGGCATCTCAAGCATCAAATCGATCTCTCTGGCGAGCACCGCTAGCCCTATGATCTCTATAACCAGGTCGATGGAATGGTGACCTATGGACGGTGCTCAATTAACAATTGGTCTAAGTACAGAGTCGTAAGAACCCCGAGCGTTCGATGCGAAAAGATGGCAGTGGAGATCCCTTACAAAAGGAGACTGAACAAATGAGGTCCCTCTGACAGCGAGCCGCCAACTGAGCATAGAGGGAAAGGGGGAAAAAGGCGAAAGTCCAGCCCAAGAAAATGAGGTGACAATTCTAGTGAGGATGAAAGCTCCATCAAGACCTACAATCTTGACGATGATGAGAACAACCTCCCCTTTTCAAGGATCTTAGAAACTTGTCCTTCAATGGAAAGTTCAAGATGTTGCAGATGGCACCCTACAAAGGCAGAGGTGATCTTATGGACCATATCAACACCTACAAGACTAAGCTCCACAGAAAGTCATCAGTGAATAAGTGCACGAACTTCCACCTGACTTTGGAGGGTAGGCAAAAATATGGTACAACTTCCTCGCCCCATAGAGTATCCACAATTGTGCCAAACTCAAACAAGAGTTTCAGTTTCTAGACACTTTCGTCAGTAATTGGGCCACCACCGATCGAGTTGCATAGGTCTATAACATTCACCAAAAAAAGAGTGTGCCAGAAGCTACTTCAAGAGGTCCAGCATCCTTTTTGAGAAAAATAAAGAACAACTTTGGTGAGAATACAATAAATAGGCACAATCCAAATACACCATTCTACGGTGATGTATAGAACAAGAATTCGAAAAACTACCTCGCTCGCGTCTCCTAAGTATTGTGACTTTTGAAAACATATTGGACAGAAAGTGGATTATTGCTATTAGAAACAAATGTCTTGTTAGGGTTGTTAAACAGCCTAATGTCAACCAATTGAATGGCCAGTCTAATGTTAATCAATTGGCTCATTACTCAACTTACTGTTACTCATATGGCTAACAGCCATTCATAATCAAAATATGCCACTGCTCCTAAGTTTGATAAAGGATCGCTACTTTCCCTCATTATCAAAGGCTTCCTTATCAAAGTAAGATCATATCATTGTGAATACTGATACAAAAGAAAAGTTAGAAAATCCAGAGATTATTGCCACCTCCAATTGTTTTACTTCTCTTCAAGTTGATAATGTAGAGACTTCAAACTTTATCAATCTTAATTAATATATTCGTTTTGAAAATAAAGAGGCCTCGTCCATTGAATTGCAATTAATCCCCATATAATGGAATCATCTTCAAACCAACAAATTGGGGCCGACACACTAGCATTTGCCTTATTGAATTCGATCCCTGATAAATTCAGTGATCTTAAGAATGCTTTAGAATATGGTCGAGATTACTTAACAGTTGACATCATTCTGAATGCATTGAGAAACTTAGAGGAGAACTTTTTATCCTATCCACCCATTTTCAAGTGAAGATCTGGGCCATTGGTTGCCGGGGTTAATAAACTATATAAGGGTTGTTGGTTAGCTCTTTTTTACATAGAGTAAATTACACCTTCTCTGAGAGCTTTTCTGTTATTTCTAACCTTTTGTTTCTATTCTTGAGAGCTGTTAAAGTCGATACTTAAAGTTGCTTAGATTATTATCGTTCGAGGAACGAGAGTGAAACAAAGAGCAGAGTGGGATTATAATCTGTAAACCTTTGCTACCGGTTGATTTTCTTGTGGAATTCAAGCAACTACCACAATTTTTGCGGAGCTCAACAAGGGAGTAGGATTTATTTGAACCTCCGCGGTGATGGCAAAAAACAATTCGCGATATCTATATTATTTCCAAAACTAGGCTTTCCACCAAATGTTTGGATTTATTAAGGACTTTCTTAATCAATTCATTCATTAATCGTGATTGTTCACAAGGGATAAAAAGCTGACGATTTTTGGAAGGATTTGAGATTTGGGCTTTTTGATGGTCAGCAACAGATTGTATAGCATAGGATAAATAAGAGGTGTGGACAATAAGGTTAGTGCCACTGCAGATCTTATGTCCTAGGTGATATATATATATATATATATAGCTTTATTTTCGTTTCAAAGTGTTTTGTTAATTAGAAGGTAACAAAGCATGCAAAATGATATAATTATCAATATAGCTTTATTTTGATTCCGAAATTGCTTGATTTTTGGCTTTGTTTGTAGAAAAATTATCTTCAATGTCTTCCCCGGCAGAGAACTAGGTCTTTGAAGGTATAGCTTTAGAGTTTTCCATAAAATGGAATCGTTTAGGGAGTTTTAACAGAGATATGGCTACTCCTACTCGTCCACGTGTTTGTTTTTGAATAAAATTTATATTCTTTGATAAATTGGGAAATGTGGAATTATCACATTGTATTTTAATAATTTAAAATACATGATAATAACTTATTTAGATGCCAAATTATATAAATGAATTTAATAAAAGATTAGAAGAAACTATTATGATTTTTATTTTTGAGAAAATATTAATCAGTAAAAAATGAGACTTGAATTTATATTACTCTTTTAGTGGAGTGGTAGAAGCTGGTAGTAAGATATTCATTTATTTGGGATTTCGGCAGGAAGTTTTAAAGTTAGTTTGTGACTTATATACTTTAAGGAACTATTGGAGATACGTCTCCCCTTACAACGCACTGGTGAAAACAGATTCTAAATTATATATTGAGCAGAGGTCTCCTTGTGCAACACCCAAGTGAAAATATTAATGAACAATTAAAAGAGATCCATGTGCCATGTGCACGCCCGAAGGAATGCGCAACCTTTTCCCTCTCGACTTCTTTTCTCTTCTACGCATAACATACTGCAATTCAGTCCCCAGTTGCCACTCACATCTCCCTTTACCATTTACAAAATTAAATCCTCTCCTTGATCTATACCATTTAAGCCCATCATGTCAATTGCTTTAGTTTCCTTTTATTTTCTTTTCTTTCACTTCAAGATGGTTAGCCATGATTTTATTTCACAAGTCCCTTGACTTCAATTAATTTTAAACGTACGTTGGTAAGCACAATAAGCTAGCTGATAGCTTATTTGGAGAGGTTATAAGAGATATATTTGGTACGCCACATAACCTAGCTTATAGCTTATAAGCTCTTTCCAATCAAATAAAGCTACGTTTGGTTAGAGAGCTTATTTGAAAAACTCGAGTTTATTTGAAAAAATTTTTTAACTAGCTTTTCAAAAAAGCTTATGGGTATATTTGGTAGAATTAGCTGACAAGCTAGCTTATAACTAATATGCTAGCTTATGGTTGATAAGTTAATTGAGAGCTACTAGCTTATGATTTATAGCTGATAGCTAGTTGATATAGATAAAAATGTTTGGTAACATAACTAATAAGCTGGCTCATAAATAGAAAATTGTATAAAAGGATATATTTAAAATATATTTTAGAAAATTGTACGGGTAAAAAATGGAATAAAAAGCAAAAAGCTCATGAATTTATTTAAAAAGATAGTAAAAAAAACTTTTCAATTAAGTTCGAGCCTTGCAAATAAGCTCCTCCAACCAAATAAGGCTTATTTAATTAATATGAGCTTATAAGTTTCTGAATAAGTTATAAACTGGTTTATTTGGCTTACTAAATATACCCTATGAGCTTTTCATTTTTTATTCAATTTTTACCCTTTTTCTGTAAACAAAATGTTATTATTTTAAATATATCCTTTTCGATCATTTTATATTTATGACCTAATGTTACGACCCGGATTTTCGCTAATTAAAATTTTGGCTGCTACTTGGTCCTCGCCGTTAATTGTTGGTCAAAGTCAAATTATTAAAGGGATTTAATTTGATCTATTAAAAGTTTATGGATTTAATTAATTTAACGGGAAGTTTGTGGGCTATGGACGCAATTAAGGATCAAAGGACCAATTTAAATCACTTAATTAAAGAAAATGGACCTATGTTGCAATTTTATATATATATATATATATATATATATATATATATATATATCAAACAAAGGCATTCTTGAAGAATTCAACAGTAACGAAAAAACAGAGGAGCCGATCACGCAAGGAAAAAGAAAAAAAAAGAAAAAGGAAAAACGGAAAAAGGAAGAAGGAAGCTTGGATCTGTCGTGGTTTCGAGTGGTAAGTGTATTTTTTCAATTTTATCTTATAGAATTCGAGGTAAATAGTGAAAGTAATTTTAGGGTTTTACCAATAGACATTGGGGATTCAAATTTATCATTGGTTTTGGGTCAGTTATGAGTTATTAAGATGTTATTTGGCCCTAATTAATTATTTTGAAGTGGAATTGGTGATAATTGAATAGTTGGTGATGAAGTGGATTGAAACTTACACTACCTAGATGCTGAGAATTTGGAAATTTATTATGTGATTCAATTGGGTGGTTCCAATGGTGTGAAATATGGAAAAAATCAATGAAAGAAGTGGAATAAAGCAACAGAATGGGGAAGTTAGAGAATGTTAGAAAAGTTAAAGTTTGGTATTGAATGTGGGTAGGTAATTGATTAAAAATTCATGTGTATAGATTTTGATTAGAATACCATTGTTATTTTAGGTGGTGACGATACGATTGGGGAAGCCTACCAACCGAACTAGAAGCAGTTCGTAGTTCTGTGAGTGGAAAAATTATATTTTTCATGAAATAGCGTACTTTAAATTCCAATATGTTTTAAAGATTATTATCATGATATGTTATTGCAAATGAATGTTTCAGCAAGTTATGGATTTTATTAGTAACGTTTCCTTTTCAAAGGATTATATGAAAATTCTTTTAAAACCATCAGAAAGTGCCTTATTAGATTTACCCGCTCTGCACTATTGTGATTCGTTCCACAGTGTATGACCAACTTATATAGGTCTTGGGGACCCACTACCGTGCACACATAGGCTTGGGGCCGTGTATAGTGATGTTTAGCCTTTCGGGCTGGCTCTGCGCGCGTATGACCAGTTATTCAGTTATTAGCTCAACTTGAGTAGTTCGCCTTGTGCATCGAGTTTCTCTGAACAGGCGTGTTGTTACTCATTGGTATTTTTGGTGGCATTTTCAAATTAATTGTAATTACATAGTGTTAACTTTAAACTTAACTCCCAATACTTTTAAAATCTTCGAACTTTGTTCAAGTCTCAAGTACCAGCTTGTAGCATTAGTTTCAATGATGTAATTCAACTTTATTTCAGTATTTCACTTGGAAACTTACTTAGCAATTCTTGTATTATTTTTCAGTTACGCTTACACTTTAACAAGTTCGGAAATTCTCTTCAAAACTATATAATATAAAATACTTTATACATATATATATATATATATATATATATATATATATATACGTGTGTTTCAAACTCATCCATTCACTGGGTTATAAAACTCACTTGTTTTCCTAATGTTTTCTTATCAAGAAGCAGTTGAACTTGAGTTTGGATCGCTGGTTGACCACCACCACCACCATCACTTTTCATTTAGCTAGTATGGCTCATTTATTTATTCATTCATTTATTAGCATTTAGTTGAAACTTCGCGTTCGTTTGCGAAAGGATCTTTAAGAGTAGATTCATTGGCCTGTTCATTGGTTTATTCATTAATTTTTTTCAATATTGTTCTCATTCGAGTTTTGGAAAATAAAATTGATGTTGGATTATGGTGGCTGTGATTGTTTTTTTAAGATTTCAATATTCTTTGATTTGAAGGGAGATTTGTGCGATGTTGGGTTGAACGTTTGAAGTTTGGAATAGATCTTTTATAGAACATGATATGTTCAAAATACAGAGGAAACTCTGTCAAATTTTCTACAAAATATTTTCATTTTTTTTGTTTTATTTAAATTATGATAAAATCACGCAGTTATAGTTTGTCTTAGCGGTGGATCCGGCATTTAGTTGTCTTTCATCGTTGGCGCACGCTACCTGTCAAGTTATTAGAGATAATTTGGTGCGGGGTGTGTCACCTAACTTTTCAACTAATTTTGTCAAACACTAATATTTAAATCAGCTAACTTTTTAACTTATCGATATAAGACATAAGCTCTCAATTGGCTTATCAGCTATAAGCTAGTTTATCACATATCAGTTAGTTTATCAGCTTGTTCTACCAAATATACCCTAAGTCAATAACCAACATCTCCACCTTGACTCGAAATCTTAACATCACGAAATGTACTTTGCAACCGCATTAGCGTCAATTCATTTGTTGGTGACATTATTGTCAATTCAATTGTAGTAGACGGAATCAAATCAAAGCTTACCATACATAGCTTGTTATTTTACTTCTTTGGACCAAAATCGTCATATGCCTTGTTAGTCGAACCACGTTAATCATTGGCTTTTTGTCGTTTTACATTTATATTTGTTTTGCCGCTATACCATTTGGGGTGAGAGAAATTAGAGGTATAATATTTCTCAATAAGTAGTATTAGAACTTTAAATGGGAAAAACAAAAAGTGAATTTTTCCCAATATAAATCAATCAAGCCAGGCTACGCTTAAGCGATCCTCGAAGGCTACCCTAGCCCCCTAGCCTTAAGCAAAAGTGTTTGAGCGGCTCTCGAGAGTTGTTCGAGTGTCCAACCCGCCTCTTTAAAATCCGCTCTAGCATCTTCAAGCCAACTTCAATGGAATTTTCACCATGTATGTCATTCTAACTGTTTGGATTGACTTTAACTTTGACTGACCAACCATTAAATTTTTATTTTTTTTCCGCAAACATAAATGCCAATATACATTTAAAAAAAAGAAAAAGAAAAGAACCAACAACACCACCACCACCACATTTGTCAACCTCACGGGCCATGGCTTTTTATTCTCAAATCACAATGTCTCACACCAAATATATTTCTACTTCAACAGTAGTTTCCCAAATATGACATTCTGGGATTACCAGTAGTTTTTTTTTTTTTTTTTGTGTTTCCTTTTCGAGTGATTATTATCAGGGGACGGGTGAGAATCGAACCCGGGTGTTGCCCGTGGTTCGTCCAGGTGCGTACAACTGCACCGAGCTGGGGATTACCAGTAGTTCATCAAAACAAAGGAATAATATTTTATCAATATTTTCCCTTTCTAAACACTGGAGTTTGGGGGGAGAAAAGGGGGGCAAAAATCTATCAAAGGCGCGTCTCAAAATATTGGTCTTCAACCCCAAACCCCAAACCACACCCAACCCCAACACCACCCCCCCTTTCCCCCTTCCCCAAAACAAGAAAAAAAAAAAAAAAAAAAAATCCCAAAACAGCACTAATCCTCCATCCTAGTGTTGAGGTGTCTTGCCGAGGACCCACCATCTCAAACAAATGTATAAGTCATAATTATGTTGTAATTGACCAATAAATTAGTTTTTTTTTTAATGGACCAATAAATTAGTTTAGTCAATACAAGTCTTGGTCACTAGCATAAATCCTAAATATTTCACATTCATAAGAAAGTACAATAATTTCCTCGAAGCTTCAAATAGGAATCTTTGAAAGATCTGGAGCATTATATCCAGTCGTAATGGTGGAGAGGTAACAGATTTTAAATTTTAAATATTAGTCACTAACCATGGGGAGAAGTTTCGATGAAACTAACATATGGGTATTAAACGTTTTTCTTTGTCTTAAGTGTAATTAAAATAAAATTATAATTAATACACCAGAATTGAATTCAGCTTTTTTTTTTTATTAAAAATAATGTTACTTAAATCACAAGCTTGGTAGAAAATTAACCACATCAACAAAATGCATAAATAATTTTTTATTGTCCTTCTCGCAGATTTTTTTTTATATAATATATGCATACGTGATTGACATAGCTCATTCGATGTCATAATTTTTCTTTTAAATGACAGTAGATTAGATTATACACGATTCATTGTATTAAAATTGAATGCTAGATCTTGCTGTAATCATGAACTTGTACTGTGGATCAACCTTAAATAAACAAATAGGACCCCAAAATAAAAATTACTTAAGTACTATAAATTTAGCAAAATATCGTGCTAAATGCTTAGGTTGATACTGTTAACAATGATTGTTTGCTGCTAATCATTGTTAATTATTAATGTACATGACAAAGAAAGAATTCAGATCCAAGATAAAAGGTGCCAGATGTGCATTTACCACTTCAATTTTTTAGGTGATAATGTCATGCCATTGAATTAAAAACAATAATATTAATCTTCCTAAACAATAATAATAATAATAATAATAATAATAATAATAATAATTGTACACCCATCGTGTGTGTTGTAGCAGTTAATTAGTTGACAATAGTAGATCTATAAGTTGAAATCCTATACGAAATCTATAATTTAAGATAGCAAAATCAATTGATATCACATTACCAATAATAGATTATCAATACTTTCCATCTTTTTGCACGGAAGATAGTTTTAAAAAGCAAAGAAAATGTGTTGAAACAACTGCAAGAATGATCAGAAGTAGTGATAATCAGTGTTCCAAGAAGCAAGAGGCAGGGTGAAACGTGAAGCACAAGATTCAACTTTAACACCCTTAAGTGCACAATACGTGGTAAAGTGTGGTCAGTGTACAATAAAGCGTAAGACGTGACAAAATGTGAAGTACAAGTTTCAAGTTTAAATGTACTTAAGCGAATACCGGAGCATACTTTTTAGAACCGGGGTGATAATCGATTATCGGCAAAGCATCATGATGAGTTTTGGGGATAGATAACATGGAGGTCAAAAATAATTTTAGAAAATAAAAACAAATTTTTTTAGTGTCACGACATAATGATAAAAAACGAAATTTTGAATTTAAAAAAATGGAAAGTGAAAAACGAATAATTAAGGCCTTATCGTAATTGAGTGAAAAAAAAAGTAAAAATCGTCTTATAATACGAAGATTTTGCATATACTATGTTCTTATAGTAATTAGTATAGTTAGGTTCACGTTCAACGAAAAATAAAAATTAAACAAAGCTAAGGGCTTTCTAGAACGTAATTAATACACACATAAAATAAAAGAAAAAAAGAAAAAGGAGGAAGCTCTTAATTAACACATATAAACCTTATAGTACAATTAATTAATAGTAATTGAGCGTATTCAAACCCGGGACCTTTATCCTCTCTCTGCCCCTTTATCCACGGTCAAAAAAAATAAAAATAAAAATAAAAATTATTGAGGTTTTTGATGAAGAAAAAAGCTTCAATAAGTACCACCAACACGTATTTAAAAAAAAAAAGGTCCCACCAACACGTGTTCATCTAATGTTTAACAACTTTGACGTCGCATATAAATCTATAATTTATTTTGTAATTTATTTGTTTACCAATAATCAATCCGTATCATACACCTCTTCTTTTTTTTCTTTCTTTTTTTTTTTTTTTTTTTTGTTGTTGTGTGTGGGTGGCGCGCGGGGTTAGTTTGGGCGAATATGTCATCGCATACTCATATAAACATGAAAATTCATTAAATTACAATAAAAATGGGTGATAAAAATATAAATAGTCAAAAAAAAATTTGACTGGTTTCAAAAACATCACACTCACCCAAATTTCTGCTAAGATAAAGCCTAACCAGATACTTGTACCATTAAAAGAGTAATATTGATATTAATACTAATATTAATGTACACACGCGTGGGGTATGAAATCAAACGTCGATTCCTATAGTGTTATATTGATGTATAGGACTTTTTAAACTGACAACATAATAATTTTGACTTCTAACAAATTGATACATCCCCATTAGATAAATGAGTAATAAGTATAAATATTCCTTCCTTTTGCTAGAGTTAGCCTAGTTTAATTTTAAGAAGGAATAACAAGTCCCGCACAGTTGATATCATTGAGAAAGTAAATTCAAATTATATTTTTTAAATACATCTTTGTATCAAAATATTTTATTTTAGTTCTCTAAATACAATGTGTAATAAATAAGAGAGCCATCCAAGTGGTATAGTAAAATTTTGTAAAGTTATATATTATTATCACTGTATTATTGATTCATGTGATTTTATCACACTATTAATTGCTAAAAAAAATCAATTAAAATTATGCAAATATAATTTTTTAGAAATAAGTATAGTAGTTTAAGAATAAAAACTTAAATATGCCCGAACAAGAAAAACACTTAATAGTCCCACCGTGAGATAGCTTCCGTTTCCTTTTTTATTCATAACAAATTATAATTCACTTTCTTAAATTAATTGTTACTTTTTTTATAAAATTTTTATTTAATATGTATTACTATCAATATATAAAAAACTATCAAATTTTATTAATGTTTGTAAAAATAGAAATAAAACTATATTTACAAGAAAAGAAAAAATTTAATGGATGAAGAAAGAAAACAAGAGTGCTTTGTGGGACGAGCCGATATTATTGGAGTATGAAAATTGGAGGGAGCAAACAAATAGCATTGACCCCAGTCTAGTCCGTTTCCGATATTCCCAAGATCCTAATACTTGTATCTAGCGAGCACAAGATCGACGGCCAGGGAACTTATATCTTCAGTAGGGGGACCCAATCAATGTCGTCAATCGCCTGTTAAACATGAAGTGGGTCCCGCAAATCCAGCCTGCACTTCACGCAATCTATTGTCATCCCATCTCATCAAAATGACCATTTAATCCATGCTTTATAGAAAGAAAATGACACCAAAAAATTTTATGGATGTCACGCTGTTTTACTTCCTTCACTTTTTCTCGATTTTTTCTGCAGTTTTCTCGATCACTTCCACTGCAATTTCTAGATTACACATTGAAACTCACATTTTCTATAATTACTTTTGAATTTATCTCCATATTTTTTCTTTTTTTTTTCTTTTTCCTTGTTTTTCTTTCACTTTCATTTCAAATAAAATAATCTACCCCACTCTATCTCTCTCATCTACGCCACAACATAATTAACATTTAGCAATGGAGATGCTTAGGGAAATGGCTTTCATTTAAAAAAAAAAAGTAACAACAATATTTTGGAGTGAAAGAAGAGTGATAATAAATATGTGTATATTTTTTCCATTAAAAAAAAAGAAATATATATATTTTAAGGGTTAGTTTCGTTGCAATACTCCAAAATATCCATTTTGTAATAATTCCAACACGATTCTTTCTTTTCAATAGAGAATTCCCAAATCTTTAATTTTATTGCACTACATTCCCTCCCCCAACTGACGGGATCCGTCCATTTCAACCCTTAACTCTAGGGTTTTTGGTCCTTTTGTACATCAAAGTTTGGAGGGTCAACTTGAAATAATATTTATTTCACAATTTTAAATCCTTTTAAAGTTCACAAGTTTTAACAATAAGCATTTAGTCCTAAATCTTTTTAAACTTCACAATTTTAACTTTTTTTTTTTTTTGGTTTTTGCAATTTAATCCTAAAGTTTTTAATTTCACAATTTCCACATTATTTTTGAAAAACTTGAGGGAATGGTCCTTAAATTTTACAATTACTGTGAAATTGGCACGAGATTAAACAAAATGTAGCATCGTGATATTAATTTCATCGAATTAAATGTAGCGTCGTGATATTAATTTCATCGAATTAATTAACTTGATACTAATTTTATCTGGTCTATAATTAATTTTATCGAATCTATTTGATACTGATTAAATACTTTTTATCGACAATTTTCAACAGAATAACATTTCTTTGCATTAATATCATAATTTCCAAAAAAAAAAATTTAGCATTAGAAATGCGCACATTTTGATTTTAACTAACAGTTAATAATAAATGTAATTATTTTACTTCCAAAAAATTTTAGTTGAAATATATCATTGTAAAAACTACAACCCAATATAAAGAAATAGTGAAATAAAATACAAAAAATTAAAAATAAAAATAAAAAACCATAAACATGATGGCGACTTCGTCATCAGACAACTAGGGGAAAGCCCCTGTGCCTGAGATTGCTCGTTATACCCGCAAAACTGTAGGGCTTTCTTCTGATTTCTTGATCAACAATTAGCTAGTACAATCAGTTGGTAGTACAAGCAGCGGATTAGCTGGTAGCTGACAAAACCCGGGGGGAAAGCCCCCTGGATTGTCGTTGTTGGGTTGGGGCTGGGTTGGGTTAGAGACAAAGTTTGGTGTGGGGATTAGGTTTTTATTTATTTTTTATTCTTTTTTGAGTTTGTTTTTATTTAATTTTATTACTTTTCTACATTCGAGATTTTTTTATAGTGATATATTCCTGATAAAATTTTTATATTACATTTATTATTAGATTGAAACTAAAATGTGCGCATGTTTAATTCAAAATAATTTTTGCAAAATTATGATATTAATGAGATTAAATTCTACTATGTTGAAAATATTCAATAAAAATTATTTAATTGGTGTCAAATAAATGCGATAAGATTAATTATAGACCTAGTAAACTTAGTATCAAGTTAATTATTCTGATAAAATTAATATCACGCTATCTTTTTTTATTTCGTCCCAACAACTGTCAAATTTATGGACCAAATTGCGAAAAAATTAAAATTGTGAAGTTAAAAAGATTTTGAATTTTAAAAAAGATTTAAAATTTTGAAATAAATATTTTTTCAAGTGGACAGCCCAAACTTTGATGCACGGAAGGATAGAAAAAAAAAACTCCCACAGTTAGTGGTTGAAATAGAAAAGATTCCGTCGCTGGGGGGTGTAGTGCGACAAAATTAAGGATTTGGAGGTTCCACGTTAAAAAAAATAAATAAGTAAGGTTGAAATTGTTATAAAAATGGATATTTTATGGTTTTGCAGTGAAAATAAACCAGACTTTAATTGCATGAAGAATGGAAATTCTGAAGCGATGAGAATTTGATCCTCCAATTTCGTACAATAATAATAATTAATATCCTGATGCCACTTAAACTACAAACTCTTGGCATTAAGAATATATCATACATAAAAGTTAAAAGATGCTCAATTTTTAAAAATTTTTTTATAATAATTTTAGAATAATATCAAAGACATTTCTTTCTTGCAAATTAATAAGGATGGAACTGGTGACAACCAAATTTGGAATCCCATGTATGTTCCTCGTCTCTACTCCGTTTGTAATTAAAAATAAATAAATGAATACATACATATATATATATATATATATATATATATATATAGTCATGCTCCAATGGCCACTTGCTCATGGGCATTGGAGTAATAGCATGTATCTATAAAGGTACATGTACTAATAAAGAGATATAAGGCTCCCTAACATTGAGAGGCACGTAATTTCATTTTACTTTCTATTATAGTGGATTATTATGCCGACACATGTACCTTTTCGTAAAAGAATTGTTTATGTTAATTCAATTTGATCAAATAATCAAACAATTTATTTGTAATAGAATACTCTCTACGTTCCAAATATGAAAATTTATTTACATCATTTACTTTTTAATGGCATTTTTAATTTGTATGAAAAATCAAACAAGTTTATGTAACAGGGATGAATGATATGCTTGATATTAAATTTAAATTTCAATCTCTTACTAATGTAAACTGGAGTGAAAAAATTGAAGTGGAAACGGAAAAGAGCATAAAGTAAAATTGACCGAAAAGATGAATTTATAAATTGTGTGTTTTTAAGTTTTAAACAAAGTTTAGGTGAACGCAATTTTGATTCAGTGTTCAAATTATAATGTCATGGTATGAAAATTATAATATAATATACCATCATATCAGAATTTAACCACATTAAAATATCTAAATTGGGCGTTAAATCAAAAGAAGAGACGCATCAAAAAGTTAGAGAAGAAAAAGGAAAGGAAGGGGTAATTAGTTATTAGTGCAGTGGTTTTGATTACTTTGATGTAGGATGTGGAGAGCGCGGATGTGTGTAGTGATAACCACCAAAAAGTATGGGTAAATGTGCAGTAGGAGTAGTCAACATCATGTCTAATGATCATTGCATGCTACCGACACTTGGCGGTTCAACATTCTCTTGCACTTTAATTGGGGTCTATTACATTTGGAAAAAAAAAGGAATTGGGCCATTGGGGTCAATAAACTCTGTAACTGTACTACAATACATATCCCGACACCATCACGCCCGCCCCCATCACATTCGCAATTTTTAGGCGCTCGATACAGCATCACTAGCGAAAAAAATTTATCTCCAAATCAATTTTCAACATTAATGGATACAAATTAGTTATGGTATTTTCCTACATTATATCAGTACCAAAATTAAAATTTTAAAGCTGTATCAATATTATAATTAATTTCTATTAAAGACAGAATTGATTTATACAATCCATTTTTCCTCTTTTGCATTCAAAAGGTTACATTCATGGTCCGAAACCTTAGTTTAATTTATTTGCAATTGTAACCAAATGGGTTTGTGACTGCCTACAATAGGTAAACTAACAAAAGATTCGACTGACACGCACATTTTTCTATTAATGGTGACAATTTATAGTCTGGTTAAAGGTTGGGACTATTAGCATAACTAACCCAATTGTTGACACATAAATAGTTACGATGTTCAAATTGAAATTTTAAAAATTAGACTGACTTTTTGTCACCAGAGGAGCATTTCCTAGATTGTGAGAAAATTGAGAAAGACTGTGAGACACTGAGTCAAAACTACGTAGAAAAGCATAAAGTCCTCTTTTAATCGCTTATTTCGCTTCATTGCACTGTCATTCTACATAATTTTAACAAAATATATCAAACAATCAAAGGGAAAAAATGCCCAGGTTAAATGAAAAATGAATAGCAAACCACTGGAAATAGTCGCTCAACAGGCTCCATGTTCTCGAGAAACGAGTCAACTCGATGTCAATGCAAGAATCGTTTATTGGAAAAAGCACTGAAGATTGGGAAAGAAGATCGCATCAAGCTTGAAAATATCGAGCTTTCAAATAGTTTGAGGGCTCTCAGTTGAAGATTTAATTAGTCTAGCTACTAAATAAAAAAATATAATTGGCATGGATAAATAAAATTAGGCTTATCCTTCAGTAGAACGTCTGGGTAACCAATGAGTTGGCACCTAATAGTACTAACTTCAGGTAATATGATAGTAGGGACATCTTTGTTACCAAAAATCGAAGGATATTGAAGGTGGGGGGAGGGGGTGTGTGCGAGTTGTGCAATGTCACTAAAGGTATGGATATTTTGCACCAATTATCATTTCTTATGCTTTTTTTAAGGAATAATTAAAACTCATTCATTAACATTATGCAATAAAATTATGTCCAAAATAAAAGAGATCTGGTTGACGGATCACTCCATAGAATCTGGCAGAGAACTAGTTACTCTCGCAAGACGTTGAACAACTTGGTTCACAAATCTATGAAGATATGAAAAGACAGCACCAAAAATCTCTTGAGAAAAAGATCTGGTTGACGGATCACTCTATAGAATCTAGCAGAGAACTAGTTACTCTTGCGAGACATTGAACAACTTGGTTCACAAATCTATGAAGACATGAAAAGATAGCACCAAAAAGCTCTCGAGGCAATCACTTACAATCTTCAACAGTAAAATCAAATAGGGAAATGCTAGGAACAGAGCGATTAAAGGCATCATACACAAATTGAGCATTAGTGTCCAATGTGACCTTGTCGAGGTAAACCTCCTTGATCCATTTGAGCGTTTCCCGTACTCCCATGGCTTGGCCTCTGCAATTTTCACTTCTATAAGACTAAAAGAAATTTTGTGCAAAAGTTATTTTTGCATTCATTATACAAGAGGTGTATATAATATTTACACTTAGTATATTGGGATTGGTCCATCCTAAACCCTAATTACACAATATACTTTAATACTCAGCCTCATGTTGAAGCATACATATTGTAGGTTCCAAATTTGTTATAAATATAATTGACTCGAGGACCTTCGAAAAACTTAGTGAATATATTCACTAGTTGGTCATTTGACTTGACATACCTAGTAGGGATATCCCATGAAAGAATCTTCTCTCGAATAAAGTGACAGTTAATCTCAATGTGGTTGATCCTTTCATGAAAGACATGATTGGAGACAATGTGGAAGGAGCTTCATTTGCTGACACTCGATAAACCTCAGCCCCTTAAGTAACTGTTTCATCCATATAAGTTCACAAGTAGCTTTAGCTATAGCTCGATATTCTGCCTCTACTGTAGATAAAGCAACAACTGACTACTTTTCGCTCTTCCAAAACACCAAATTCCCCTAAATAAAAATGCAGTATCCAATGGTTAAGTGTCTCGTATGGGCTGATAGCCAAATCAACATCTAAATAACTGACCACTTCGGTATGCCCTTTATCTTGGTATAGTAAATCTTTACCTTGTGATTTCTTGATGTACTTTAGAACACGAATGGTAGCATCCGAATGACTATGACACGAGCAGTAAGGAACTGACTTTAAACACTTACAACGAATGAGATATCAGGAAGTCTCACGGTGGGTAACTTGTTTCCCAATAAGTCTTTGGCATTTGCTAGGATCTAATAAGGACTCTCCCTGACAAGTAGAAGCTTGAGATTCGGATCTATCAAGGTTTCTACTGGTTTGCAATTCAATATACATATCTTTTTCAAGACATCGATAGCATATGTTAGGAGATAAGAACACCTTGTCGAGACTAAACAACTTCTATCCCCAAGAAGTACTTGAGTTTTCCATGTCTTTTAGTTTGAAAGTGATAGAGGAGGTGATTTTTTTGCCTTTGTATGCCTTCTTCCGATGATAACGGTGTCATCCACATAAACAGGCAAGTAAATGCAACATTCAAAAGAAGAGTAAAAATAAAATACTGAATGGTCAACTTCACTACGAGTCATGCCATATTGTTGGACCGCTGTATCAGGAGAGTGTTAGCTATCTCAATCACGTGTTCTTTTATACTCAGCCATCCCATTCTATTGAGTGAGTACAGGACGACTAATGAACGATACCCTGAGATGCCATAAACATTTGGAATGATGTAGGAAAATACTTATGTGTAGTATTACTTTGCCAAATTGAGTTTTTACTTCAGAACATAACGTTTGAAAGATGGAAAACAACTAGGAACCGTTTTTATTAAGAACAACCAAGTACAATGAGAAAATTCATCAACAAACATAACAAAGTAACTAAAATCCAAAGTGGATTGAACACGACTAAACCCGAAACATCCAAATGAACTAAACCTAGTGGTGACTCTGCTTGTTTATTGACATCACCTAGAAAAGAACTATGGACATGCTTGGCAAACTGACATGATTCACATTCTATGTTAGTTTGGCGTGGAAGATTGGGACCATCTTTTGTAGTTTTGGTGGGCCAGGATGTCCTAAATGATGATGACGAGGGATGGTAGACGAATCAGCAACAACATAGGTCCGTGACGTAGTATAGCCCGCGGTGCTCATGCCCTACTCCAATCGTCCTCCAAGTGTCTTGATCCTACACAAGAACCGAATTAGCCATGAAAGTAATAGAATAAGGAAGATTCTAGGTTAATTTACTAATAGAAATTAAATTAAAAGGACAACCGAGAACAAAGAGAACATAATCTAGAGATAAAAATTGTGATAGTGTAACTAGGCTAAAGCCTTCAACCTTAGTTTGGGAACCATCGGCTAAGGTAACGGTGGAAAAGACATTTGAACAAGTAATGGTGGAAAACAAATTTTGTTACCAGACATATGATCCGAAGCACCAGAATTTCAAAAGCTCGACATATTCAGCGGCAGAAATAGATACACTATTTGGAAACGCGTCAACTAATGAATCATACTATGTGACATTGACAACCTTCGGGGTTGACCATGAAGCTAACAGCACTGATCCACCGTATGGTCAAATTTGTGACACTGAGAACATCGAAGGTAATTACGACCTCCGCAACTCCATTTATTGTCCTCTCATTGGCAATTCAAGAGAAAGGGATAGCATAATCAATAAGGGTAGCAGTGAAGCTACTAGAAATTTTTGCCACTACGGAGATACGGAGTAACTATTTGGATACTGTATCCATAGTCGGATCCCCAGAACTAGCTAGAATTTGATTACAAGCACATTCCAATTTAGGGCAGAGACCAACTAAGGCAAAAACCATAAACAAAGTCCCACGCTACTCTTTTTGCTTTGTGACATCCCTATAAAAGGGCATCATCTCATTAAATTCCTATCGAAGAGTCTCGATTTACCGTAGATAAGTCTGCATATCTTGGTCTTACCGCATAACTTTCTTCATATCCAAAACTATTGTATAGAGACGATTACTACTGTTAGAATAAAGTTTCTTTCACTTTTACTAGACATAAAACCAAGAATGATACGTCTGATATTGACCAACGAGGGTACAATCAATAGATTGCCATAGAAGATTACAAAGAAAAGAGTTAATCTATCTATGTCCACTTAGGTTATCTTTACTGGGGATATCCTTAAGTTGTTTCACTGAGCGGTCCTCGAGACCTTGACCAATGAACCATAGTTCAACAGTAGAAGGTCAACTTATATAGTTGGCTAATTCGGTCAATTTCTTTGCACAAAGTTTGGGCATAGAAGAAAATGAGGGTGTAGAAAGCCCCTTTAGCAAAAGAGGGACAATAGCAAAGAGCTTCACCAAAGAATCTGAAATAATCCACTAAAAAAATTGAGATATGACAAAAGTGACACTAGGAATAGGTTAAGGAGATGCCGATGAGTTAACTAAGAGAGAGTCGGACCTCTGCCAAAGTGGTAACGCCTTGTCACGAGTCGATGGAGCAAACGGTGTATAGCCGGAGAGGAACGTGGGTGCGCGTGCGTGGCTAGGAGTCCGACTGTGAGATTCCGATGGTGAAACATGATGGGCATGCAAGTCAACCGCTGATATCAGTTCTTTGATTGGATGCATGGATATGGCTCAAGTCGACAAAGGCGCTACAACTAGGGTTTGTATAATAGGGATTGAATAAAGCATCAAGGGTCTGCAACCATTATAATAGGGACTACGTTTAGAGTTAGAATGAAACCCTAGGTTTTTCTCTTTTCCTCACTAGATTGCTCTGATACCATGTGAGACAAAAAGAGATTTTGTGAAAAAAGTTATTTTCGTATTCATTATACAAGAGGTATATATAAAATTTACACTTAGTCTATTGAACTTGGCCCATTCTAAACCCCAATTACACAATATCCTCGGACAATGTTGAATTTTTCTGCCATACGAACACATCTAGCATCATCATGAAATATATTGCATCGATATCGATTTTGAGTCCACCAGCTACCAGTTTATCCCACTTGTTCACAACATCAGCGATAAAGCAACCAACAGGCATGCTGTTTTTGTGAGTAGTTAAAGCCTTACTCCACTGTTGCAGTTGCAACAAAACGAGGCTTATCACCTTATCAGCATGCAATGATTTGGCATTCCAAACATCATTCCAGTTATTCCAAAAAACCCAAGACAATATAGCGATAGGTTGATCACCTTATGAGGACATTTTGCGCAAATGATCATTTATTATTCTTATCTTTTTCTTTTTTTTTCATATGTTTTCGTATTGATAAACAAATACTTATTGTCATGCAGTGGCATAGGAAGTACAATATGAAATATTAGTGATGGAAAAAGTATCCAATCTGCCTCAAATTAGATGAATAGTAGCTCCGAATGGAGCAAATAGTGGTGATCCACGACAAATCATAGTGTGTAACTAAGTGTTAAACAAATTGTTGGAAAAAATGGGTGTGAATGGAAATGGAATTGTGTAGTAGGAGCTATCCCACATGGGAAAACTAAAGTGGCATGGACCAATTTATAAGTGAATGTCCATTTGTAGTGTGTAACTAAGTGTTACATGAAGAATGCTCCATGTAGTATGCACCTACAGGGGGTGCAAATCTCGAAGTGATTTCTTCACGACCTTTGGGACTCGTGTGCGAGCTCGACCCGCGGACATGAATGTCGCACTGAAACTGGCCACCGGGTGCAAGTTGAGTTTTGCACTGTTACTTCAAGATTTGGTTTTCCGTTGTTGAATATAGTTACAGCTGAATTGAGGGAGGCGTAATGACTTCAAATGCTTCATTACACAGCTGTTGAAACTGATGCGTTACATTGCCGCTGTAATGGAAATCTGTAATTGATTCATTTACATTGGTGCTGTAATGGATGAGTTTCCTCTACACCTATATACCCTAGCAGTCCTCCACACAGTAGAGATACAAAAACAACAAAAAAAAACCACACTGCAATGTCGAGTCATCATACTGTCCTTCATAGAAGTCGCATACTCCTTTTGCATAGTGCTTGGTGATCGAGTTTGGGCACCTAGTTCGGTTCGCTCGTGATGAAGCAGTCCAGTCATTGTATCCTGGGAGGCAATCGCTCATTGATCAGTGGAGGGGCGAAATTGCTTTAAGGAGATTGCGACAGTGTAAGCCTCGACATTTCGATCGATTATTTCGTTTGTAACTCTTGTTTGATATGTGAATAATATTTCTTAGTTTTGTTTCACTCACAATCTGTTTAGCAACAAAAATTCCCTACACAAACTTGATTTCAATTTTATTGCATAAAAGACGTATTACAAAACTTTGGACAAACCAATAAAATCAAGAGACTAGTTATTCCATATTAAAACACTCTTTCGTAACTTGTCACATTGGTATCAAAATAAAAATTTGGAAAAAAAGATTCAAAAAATCTCTGCAAATATGAATCGGCATGCTAATCGCTACCTTAATCTCCTCCGGTGTAGTTCCGCCCCTATAAATGAAAGATTAATTTGCAATTTGGATCTCTTCAAATAATTGTGAAGCAGATACAAGTCTGGCAAATCCAATCCGAATACGGCCCTTGCCATTGCAATAACCTTATTATTATTATTATTATTATTATTATTATTATTATTATTATTATTATTATCATGGTCGTATCTCTGGCAGGGATGAATCATATTCAATCGCATAGTTGGTTTTGGTTTGATTTTAAAATCTAATATTCCCATTTGAAATTAACTTGATATCAAAATCAAAATATCATTTCTTATGGAAAATAGCTAAAATTATCTAAACGGACCTGACTTGAAGTATAGATAACTACCTTTGTTTAGTAGTTTCTTTCATATTAACAAAATGGAACCAATTGCAAAAACTCATGTGATTTATTGGCATTTGAATCGGTTTTCCATCTCCAAAGTCTAGAATTCAGTTCCCCTTTCTTATACTTCCATTGTAACTTTTTTTAAAAAGGGGACCAACTCAATTACTAAAGAACAGTAAAAAAATTAGTATTTTTAAAAGTTTTTTAAAATTATTTTTATATATTGTAATGATGATTGATTGAGAGGGATGTATAACAACGGTACCAACGTTCGCCTTTATTGGTCCCTATATTTGACTCCTGATTGCTAGCTAATTCCTTTTTTTTTTTTTTTGTGGTTATGATCTAAAACCTCATTTTTGATGATTAATCATGCGGCTGTGGACACTAATAATCAAATCCCTGGCAACAAACTTAAAAATCTCTTTTTATATATATATATATATATATATATATATAGATTGGCAGAAATATATATTTTGAATCAATGTTAGTTAAATTCTTTCAAAAAAAAAAAATGTTAGTTAAACTCATTAATTGAGTACCGTTAGATTAACATCATTCTATCAACAAAGCTGTGTGATGTACTAATCACAATTAGTGCTGACTATGCATGAGGTCATAGTCACCATAACATAACAGCATTAGTGATTGTAACATAATTAGCCATGTTTTTTAGTGTCCCTAAGCAAAAGCTACACGCAATTAAGCCTGATTGGGACGTGATTTTCACGCCAAATGGATCTTTCCACTTTAGCAACGCAGTAGCGGCGGCGCAGTTAAACACAACTCCACATTGAACTGAAACCTCATATTCCAAACGTACCTCGTATAATTCAGTTAGAAACTTGACCAGTACGATGATTAGAACACTGTCCAACTCAAATTTATACACTTCAGAAGCATTTTGTTATGGGGCTTGGGAACATAACTAACAGTCTGTCCTTTAAAAAATAAAAAATAAATAAACTAAGAGTTTGTCCGAATATAATATCTATAATGCATTCTATATTCAACAGCCTGTTGAGTATGTGCCCAATGGGCACTGTAAAATTTTTCCACTTGAGAACAACTACACTAAAAAGACATAAATTTCGAATTCTACCATGGTGATTGAATTTAGTTTTACTATCTTAATTTTCGTTGTAATCGATAAAGTTATTATATATACAATGGAAACCGTCTTGTATCATTCAATTAATATACGATTGTGTATATGAAACTGATTTGGTGCACCTCAACGTACGCAACATTGTGTATCTTGAGATGATGTGGCATGTGGTGCATCAATTGTGCTCTTACATTAAGCGAATAAGTGTCACATTAATTGAAATGTGTCATAATCTGCATCTCGGAAAATATGGAATCACATTCAATTATGTATATGTGTTTGAACTATGATCCTAGTTTCATTAATTCTGTTTTTTTTTTTTATTTATTTATTTATTTTTCACAGGTCACTTGTAGTCTATATAAAGCGACCAAACCAATTCTCTTCTAATCATAAGCCTTAAAAGCAAGTTGCCTTTGTATCTCTCTATCTTCTTCCTTTAACAATATTCTCCGCACAAGAATAACAATGAGAACAGATGTTGAAAGCCTCTGGATTTTCGCTCTAGCTTCTAAATGCAAATCCTTCACATCCTTAAACTCCATATTTCTTACATTTCTCTTTATCACAGCATGGCTGTTACTCAATTTAGCCTTCTGGGCCAACCCAGGTGGCCCAGCTTGGGGCAAATATAAATGGAGAAAGTCAAAGCCCACAACATCAAAACCCATACCCGGCCCAAAAGGCGTTCCAATCATCGGAAGTATGAATCTCATGACCGGTTTAGCTCACCGGAAAATTGCCGCTGCGGCCGAGACTGCCGGCGCCAAACGCCTGATGGCGTTTAGCCTCGGGGACACCAGAGTGATTGTTACATGCAAACCCGATATCGCGAGAGAGATTTTGAACAGTTCGGTTTTCAGCGACCGGCCAGTGAAGGAGTCGGCGTACAATCTCATGTTCAACCGAGCTATTGGCTTTGCCCCCTACGGCGTTTACTGGCGAACGCTAAGACGAATCGCAACCACACATCTCTTTTCTCCAAAACAAATCAAAGCCTCAGAGTCCCAAAGACACGAAATCGCAACTCAGATGGTCGCAATGTTGAGTGCTAAACGAGCTGAACCAATTCGTGTTAGAGATGCACTAAAATTAGCTTCACTTAACAACATGATGTGCTCCGTATTCGGACGAAAATACCCCCTCGACGTCGACTCGGGCAAGTCATGAAACAGAAGAGTTGCGAAAACTTGTGGATGAAGGATATGAGTTATTGGGTACGCTAAATTGGGGGGATCATCTTCCTTGGTTGGCCGATTTCGACGTGCAATATATTCGATTTCGGTGCTCTAAGCTCGTCCCGAAAGTTAATTGCTTCGTCCGTCGTATTATTGATGAACATAAGGCGGAAACCGGCGAGTTTCGCGGTGATTTTCTCCACGTGTTGCTCTCTCTTACTGGGACTGATAAGTTGTCTGACTCCGACATGATCGCCGTTCTCTGGGTAAGTCTAGGAAAAAAATAAATAAATAAACACACAAAAATTATAGCACACATATAACACCACACAACTTAATAATAATTAAATAAAGCATATATGAGCATATTTGTATCCAGCAGCAGTCGTTTTCAGGTTTCTAATTTTAATTAATACGAGAATGTTTTGGTGGTCGATTTTGCAATACTCTTTGGCTTGGCTTGGCTTAAGCGGTAAAACAGTAAAAAAAATTTACAGTTTTATTTATTTTTTATTTTTTTTCTGTGTGTGTGCAAATTTTAGTGTTTGAATTGAGTATATAATATAAGCAAATATAATTGAAAAAAATTGAAGAATGATTAATGCCTTTTCATTTTCAAATGATAATAATAAAGTCAACAATAATCATGAGAATATGCTTCGTCACCTCGTACGTACCATGTTTGTGGAAGAAATCTATTTGCTAATCTGTTTCTTATAATATCTTTTATATTTTTGCTTTTTCGTGGTGGTTGTAGGAAATGATATTTAGAGGCACAGATACAGTGGCCGTGTTGATAGAATGGATATTAGCCAGAATGGTGATGCACCCTGAGGTACAGTCAAGGGTCCATTCGGAGTTGGACAAGGTTGTCGGGAAGTCACGCTCCTTGAAGGAGTGTGACATAATGGAATTGGTGTATCTACAAGCCGTAGTGAAGGAGGTCCTGAGATTACACCCTCCAGGCCCGCTACTCTCGTGGTCCCGTCTAGCAATAAACGCTACAATTGTTGGTGGTTATCACGTGCCATCTGGAACGACGGCAATCGTTAATATGTGGGCCATCATGAGGGACCCAGAGGTTTGGGCAGACCCGCTCGAATTTAAGCCTGAGAGGTTTGTAGACGAGGGCGCGCACAAGGATTTGTGCGTCTTAGGGTCGGATTTGAGACTTGCACCATTCGGATCGGGGAGGAGGGCTTGCCCGGGTAAAACCTTGGGCCTAGCCACAGTCACGTTTTGGGTTGCCTCGCTTTTGCATGCGTTTGAGTTTAGACGTTGTGATGAAAGGGGGGTGGACTTGGCTGAGGTTTTGAAGCTATCTTGTGAAATGGTTAAACCCCTTGAGGTTCGGATTCGACCAAGGCTTAGCGCAGTTTGTTAATTAAGAACTTAAGATGTGAAGAACAACCATGCGCAGTAATATTAATAATAATGTCACAAATTCCGAAGGATTTTATGTATAATAATATACGTAGCTCTGTTTTGTTTTGTTTTATTTTATTTTATAATATACGCATGGTCTACTTACTCCCACTTTTATAATTCACCGCAAGAATATTTCTTTTTTATGTACGTAATACGTAAGTTGCAGTTTGACTCTCTCATGACCCTTCCTAGAAGTTAAGGTTAGTCTATTAAATTTAATTTGTAAGCACCTGTTTCCTATTTATTTTTACACATTTTTATACATTTTTATATTACCCATTTCGTAGGACCTATCTGTACTACACAAATCTCCTCCATTCAATTCCACTTTTCTCTCTCCTATATCACATCAAAACACATAAAAACACATAAAAACACACACCCTAACACGCGCTAAATAATATAGTCTCTGGGGTTTGATATCAAGATTCTAAAGGTCAGCATTACAGTACTTCACGATCCGTGTAATTTTTGTTAAAAAATAACGCAATCGCAATCATGAAGAAGAAAAAAAACTGGTATGTATATTTATAGAGGCGTCTCAATGAGTAGTTTAAAGCTTATAAAAGTCTAGAAATAGATGTTGACTAAACACAAGTTGACACAAAATTACCAAAAATAAAATTTTTAGGGGCAGTCTATCACTCCTTTCACTAGTACAGAAATTGGATTTCGCGGCGCTCAAAAGTGGCTTTAAGCGGCGATTTTCACGTGCCTTGTAATAGGGAGCTGTGAAAGATTTGAATGCTTTAAGAGGTGGTTTTTTAACCGCCTCCTAAAGTATATTATGCGGCGGTTAATACAACCGCCGACAAAGATGTATAGGTGGCGGTTTAAAACCGCTGCCTATTATCAAATTTTTTGTTTTTTTTTTTCATTTTTAACGCTTTGGGCGGTGGTTCATGACCGCCGCCTATGTCCCTTTTTTTTTCAATTTTATTCCTTTGGGCGGCGTTGCCAAAAGTTTTTTTTTTCTCCTATTTTCCCTATTTTATAGCTAGCCGCACTATTCACCAGCATATGCTAATTTGCTATAAATACCTGTTATCTACTCAACCACACTTAATTACTTGTAACAACTAATTTGAGAAATAAATTGCGTTAATCATAGAAAAGTCGATTCAATTCCATAGATATTAACAATAAAATCACAACAAAACTTCAACTGTTCACTAATATCACTTCAAACTTCAAGAAAATGAAGGAAAAATGTTAACTGATAAAAAATAAAACAATCACTAATGTCACTAGAAACTTCACAATAAAACTTCAACCGTTCACTAATGTCAAAAACATTACAAATTCATAACAAAAGCCTACGAATCTGAAGCATATGCATCCAAGGTATTTTGCCCAAAGATTTCTAACCTTGTCTAACTCATCTTGTGAGTACTCCATCCAACCAAAATTGACCTGCACGAATGATCCGTCCGTATATTAATTATTATATTGCCAAACTAAATATAGAAAGCACAAAAATAAGATCTCCAATGCACCAAAAAAGGATCTCCAACAGAATTTACATACCTCTGTCAGTGAACTTGCATGTGCATAGTATCGGACAATGTCAAGCATGAATTTCATCACATAATACCCACATTCGTTGCCACCAGGCTGTCGCGGGCACTAATTTGAAGTCAAAACAATCATTAATGACACATCTAGAACTCAAGTCAAGCACGTAAATACTAACTTGTAATAAGTAAGGTCGTTATACCTCTAACTCAACCCAAGTGAATGGTAGCCTGGTCCTGGTGCCTGTACGCTGGTGGTACATGTTAAACACCCTAGTACATGAACGAACAATACGTTATTAACTAAGTACAAAAAAAATGAGAATTAGTGACACGAAAATGGAGATATTTTGTTTTTAATATTAAAGGTTTCAATAAATAAATAAGCTCTCATCGCCAACTTAAGATCACTGACAGTCTTCCCATTGTTGTCACCCTTGTTTCTTCCAGAATTAACAGGGCTTGATAGCGAATCTAACATGTATATAGTGTGATCTGCAAGTGAGAAGACAAGCAGTACCCAATGCTGCCTAGTACTATTTCGAAAAGTGTAATTAGCTCAACGACCTCCTTGGAAATGCTATGTATTGTATCAACCCTAACGTATACACACACAAAATGGCACAGTTCAAGTAATCTTACTGAGAGATATGGGGGGCCATCATGTATCTTTTGTCACGGTACTGAACTAACATGTCGGCTGCTCTCCCTATATGCGCCGGGTTGAACATGACTATCTCTGCAATGTCGTAAGGTGATAGAAACCCAACCGAGTCAACGGAGATCCTCTCGCAGGCTCATGCAGGTACCTAATGAGAAAAGAAGAGGTAGTGGGAACAGTGACATGTCCAAAGTCATTATAAGTAAATATCGAACTAACTCACATTTCGAATAACTTCAGCACACTTATATCCAACCACCCCATATTTAGAAATAGCTCTACATCTTGGAACTCGATGAATATGATTTCCGTGTCATCCAGAAACACACGCCGATTTATGGTCGATGAGAAGCCGTTCTCTTGGTCAGGAAATGTATTCAGCAGTGTAGCCAGTATCTCCATTGGCGTGGGCGCAGCGGATGACTGAGGGGTGTAAGTCCTTGTTGAACTGTGCACAAATCTGTTCCCATGTTTACGCATCTTGGGGGTTTCCGGTAGCTGTACCTATTCTCATGATAATTTAATCATGGTAAAACATGGATTGTACAACTCAAATGCATTTACTACGTTAACTGATGATCCTTAAGGATTTGTATTTTTTATTACCTCGCCGACATGCACTAGATTTCTAGGCCACTCAACCTGTCCTAGATGGGCATCACCTAGTGTGCTTCGGAATGGATCCGGCACGGGTAGGGCATACGACTCTGCATCCGCTGAAAGGATCTCGTCTACCGTGACTAAGACATTGGCTGGAACACCTACATTGCTGGGCCCACACATTGAAGTGGACCGCATGACAACTCCTCTTGCCACATATCGGTACTCACCATCAACCAGTAGTGATAGGGTACATCTTGTGTCCCCCTATACAACAATGCACAAGATAAAAAAGAAAAATGGTCAAACAAATGATAGTACAATCCAATGTAAAATACCTAGCATTGCAGTTTAAGTACCTCAAGAACATCAAATGGTCTGGCTGCTCGGTAGAATGACAACTGCTCCGGGTAGGAATCACAGGCGTGGTGGCACTAGAGGAAAGAGATAGATCAACCCCCATAGTTCTGAGTTGTGCCTGCACATCTTCGAGGACCTTCGTCCGCACCTGGTTAGTGATTTGCTCAGTGATCTCTTCCTGCCACTTACGTATCTGTTCAATCGGGAGCTCTGTTGTCATGCTTGTATCGATATCGAGTGTCTTGGCTGTTGCCCGTACTCCAGCCCCCTCTACCGACCACTGTCTTCTTTCTTTCCCATTGCCTCCCCCAATACATTGCGGCGTCTATCTAGAACAAATGTTCCTTCCTTCACTTGGTTCCCTACCTGTACCTATCTCGACAATAACGTGAAGAATCACATTACATCTTCTAGCCCTATGAGATATAGTACTTACGAACACAAAGTATAGTTTTAAAAATATAGAAGTCTTACAATTTTAATATAAATGTCCTGTGTCTGCTTCTCAGGGATGTAGTACTCTCCGTCGCTTCCTTTTTTGTGACGCCCTCGTATCTAGTTCAAACTTCGATTGTCGGCATACGAAATAGACTCGTCTGGTGATGAGGAAGAGATAAGACGGCCTTTCTGATGCCACTCAGCCTGCTTCCCAGCATACCCTGACTTTCCCATGTGGTGTGGAAAGATATTTTGCTTGGCATATTCTGACGCCTTCACATTCTTCTCCTACGGGAGAATGTAATCCAAACCAGGAATTCAGATTTACGACAAACAATCTGTTATAATAATTAGGAAGGAGAAAGATATTATGTCAATTTACACAGAATAGTTAACAAACCTTAAATTCGTCATTCTCTCTTTTCTTCTTAAACTCCTCCCAATCCTCGGCAGTAATCCAATTATACATCCCAAATGGAAGTTTACGCTGTTGGACGTACTCCCTATTAAGCTTTGATTTCCATGTCCTCCACGCCTTCCCGGCAGTTCTCAACGCTACTTCTTTAGCATCATCATTCGTAATGTAGAAAAATTCCTACACATCCAAACCAGGAATTTCAATGCAAGTACACAATACTATACAGGGCCACTTCATTGTTTGTTATCTATTCGTCTAACTTCAAAATAGTAATTACCTTTGTATCGTTCCAGATCATGTCCTTCACGCCTTGTAACTCCGAGTTGTTCCAATTATCTACTGTTATCCGTACACGTTGCCGACATAGTACATTAATGTGGTCAACAAACGCTGACCTGTAATCCCCAATAGGCGAGTGTCATGCATCAAACTCTATACCACCGAGCCCGAGTGACAGATGATGTGGCCGCTTAATATTCTTCCCAGTATAGGCCCCTCTGGTTTTCTTTGTCTTCCTGTTGGAGGAGCCGCTTGTTTGATCCATGATCCACTAGTGCATTTGCAAAAAATTATAAAACACACATCTGTTAGTAACATGTCGATAACATGCATAAATAAAATGTAAGCCACCTTACGCATATTGGAGAAAATAACAAATCATTTAATATCGATAATAACAATAATCATAATCATAATAATGATAATAATAATATCAAATTATTGTAAATTGAAAATTGGTAAATGTGTACAATATTAAATATAGATGATAACTCACTTCTAATCACTATTTATGGTCGGTCCACAATCCTTCCCCGTGGTCAGGTTGGGCGTATTGCGATTCCCCGAGTTGGACATCCGTTGCTGAAGACTGAACGCCTACGGAAAAAGGGGAGGTCTCGTCAAAGTGATCGTACTCTTTTTCATCGACCACATCCCTGGCACCAACAATATGTCTCCTGCCTGGAAGGACAACAGACCACTTCGAGTTTGATGGATCGGTAACGAAGAACACCTATGTCGCTTTCGATGCACGTATAAAAGGCTCGTCCACATAGCCCGGCCGGCCCAAATCAACGAGTGTGAATCCTAAATCGTCAGTTTTCAAACCCCTGTTGTTGTCAACCTATTTACATAAAAAAAGTGGAAACTTTAACATCTTGTAATCAAGTTCCCAAATCTCCTCAATGACACCATAATATGACGACGCACCACCGTCCCTTGATAGTGCAATCCATGTTACCCCACTATTTTGTATCGTGCTCTTATCATCCTGACGCTTGGTGTAAAATGTGTATCCATTTATGTCGTACCCTTCATACGAAGATATAACTGTAGAAGGTCCGTAGGGCAACCATTTTACTATTTCTGAACATTATTAGACGGTTGTGAGATCTCATGTATCACTCGGTCACTAAACCATCTCACAAATGTTCGATTGTGCTCTTTTGTAATCCATACGTCACCCTTCGTGGGGTTATGTTGTTGATCAATCCACACCGCAAATGTACGTATTGTATAAGTAATAAAGTGGACTTTTAAAGTCCGGATGTCGTACCCACGAGGACTGATTTATTCCCATGCTCACTTTAACTAGCCTTAACCGAAACGAATAAGTTGATGTCACTTAATTTCTAATGTTGCGAAAATTAAATTATTAAATTAAATTGCTAAATCTAAAATTAAAATTAAGAATTAAATTGGAACAAATTAAAAGAATAATTTCTTATAGTTTTAAATCAAATATGGGAATACTAGCATTAAGGTTTCGAGTCCACTTTTCATTTAGTTATCCTCCGGATTATCAATTTGACAATGAAAGTTAGTTTTGACGATTCAATTCACAAAATTTGTTGAATAATCTTTCTCAAGTAGAATTCAACCTATTTATGTGACGTGTTAACTATATCTCTATGATAACAACGCCATAAAAATGCATTACAACGCAAGAATTGCATAAAAACATCGCACAAAGCATAGGGGTATTCTCATCCCCTATCGGACTTTGTAGTTTTCAACAAAAGTCTAATCTATTCACGATTTCTCAATACAATAAATAGATCACAAATCAACTTTGGCCACAAGTTGTAAAAGAAAGCATAATTATATTGAAAATTCAAAACCGAACGTTCATCTTAGCATAAGAATTAACAAAACATCAAATTAACAATCCGGATTCAAACCAAAATCAAAGTTTCATCTCTACCCTAATGCTATGAAAATTTTAGCCTATCATGCTATGAAAACCAGAAGAAAAACAGAAAGAGAAAGCCATCACCGAATTAAAGTTGTGTTCTTGAGCTTGGATCTTCAATTATGGCTTTTTTTCCAACTTTCTCCTAGATGATTGCTCCAACTTTCGTTCTCCTCTGTTCTCTGATGTTCTCCCCCGAAATTAGGTCGAGTTCTGTATTAATAGATGCAAGAAAACCCAAGAAAACCAGGTCCAATTCATTTTCGGAAAGTTTTCCGAAAATCTGCCCGATATAATCATGCTATCGCACGTGCGATCGCATGGTTATAAATTTCCAAAGGCATGCGGTCGCACGTGCGACCGCATGGTTATAACAGATTTCAAATTTTGCCAGCTTCCAATTTAGTCCCCAAAGTTTAATTGCAGGGCAAGTCTTGAACTTCCAACTTTGATCAATTGAGTCCCCAAACTTTTAAATCTCTCCAACTTTGCTTCCATTTGATTTTTCTTCACATTCCCGCTTTCATTTCTTCTGATTAGGTGCTTCAACTTCTGAATTGTGTCCCGTTTGGCTTAAAATTGTAATAGTTTCTTCCATTCTTGGTTTTCACTGAAATAGAAACAAATAACACTAAATTAAATATAAAATTGACTAAAAATAATGAAAATACATAATTTAAAAGACCAAAATAAGTGCATAACTTGCACTTATCAAACACCCCCAAACTAGAGCGATTGTTCGTCCTCGAACAACGAAACTAAACTAAAGAAAGAAAATAAACAAACAAACTAGACACCAAGCACAAGCAGGACTCATGGTCAAACCGTGTACCATATGCCTCAGGCAAACGAAATGATAGTGAAAACTCAAGTTAGACAAACAAAACAATCAGCAAAAAGAAATTCACTTACGCAAGTGCTCGACTATCCTCTGTGTGTGTGTGCTAGCCATCACTTAACTCAAGCGCTTGTTAAAGTATCACAAAAGAATGTCCAACACAAAGCCATGCCCGTATTCCCAAGTGGTTGAATATCCTCACCTCGCTCATGAATCACTCATGATGCTTTTCTCTCAATTCTCGAGGTGTTTCTAGCTTGTGATTTCTACAAAATATATTATGCATTTTTTTTCAACACAAGATGTCAAGAAGAGTGACTAAATGTTGAAAAGTATTACAACTATCAGTCCATCCACTTCGACCTCAAGTTTCCAAATTCCCAGCCAGTCCATCCACTTCGACCTCAAGTTTCCAAATTCCCAGCCTTTGAGTCCTTTCCTGGCACCTTTATAATTTTATTCAGTGAATTTTCCTTTTATTTGCTCCTTCACTAATAATGGCTCCTTCGCTCACTTTGTTTTTTTCTTTTTCTTTTTTTTTCCTTCTTTGTGCAATTTTTCTTTTCAGCTTTTACCCCGCAAGTAGCTCTCGCTCTATTTCCCTAGAGGTAGCCTTCTTCACTGGTAGATCGTCCTCTAAACATTGGTCATGAAAAGCACCAGATTACTCAGTGACGACTCTCACTCTCTAGGGTAGGCAGCTTTTTCCTGTGGTCCCTCTCATCTACTAAGCCATCATCTAAATCCAAAATTCGATACTTAACATATGATAGTGCCAGTATAAACTCACCAGCCGAAAATTCTTCAACTTAAAGCGAAAGTATCAAGATTTCCAGTAGCAATCCCCTCCAATATAGAGTCACTACATGTTACCACCCCCAAACTAGACCATTTGGGCTAGTTGGATACTAAAATAGTGGTTGGGAGAACTACCTGGTCCTAAGGGTAACATTGGGCTCAAAGGTAGTCCTAAAGGAACATAGCATCTAGGTGATAAGTCAACAAGAACGGGAGTTAAACAATGACTATGTGCTCTTTTTCAGTTAATCGAGCACAGATAAGTGAATAGAAAATTTGAAAATTTTCAAGTGTTGTTTCAAATCCAACTATGAGTTCATTAGAAAAATTTAGGCACCTTGTCATCATCGGCGGTACACAACTCGACCAAAACAAATAAAAGACAAAACAAAGACAAAATAGATTTTTATTTTTATTTTTTATGTTTTTAGCAACTGCATACTAACAAAAACCGGGTGAAAGAGTGTTAAAATAAAGAGCAAACGGGCATCCAATATATATAAAGATTTGAAGTACAACTTCAATCTTTCCCACATAAGCACACAATACAAAAGTACCCCCACCCCAGCAAAATAGAGTACATTGCCCCAAATGTACGCAATTAAGATCAAAGAGAAAAGTAGAATAAGAAGCAATAAGAAAAGACAAAAGAGGCAGAAACTCTCTTATTGGGTCCCGTGAGGTGGAGGGAACAGCGGATCATGATGAATCCCGTGTGCTAACTCTAAGCGGTCCGTCTGCTGGCTAACACTGGCCTGTCCCTCCTCAATGTGCGCCATAGAAGCCTGAAGTGCATCAAACCGCTGGTTGTGGCCTTGGCCGTGCGGTGATATCTTTGGAGGAGGCGGTGTGTCTCGTGCCGGTTTCGGTTTGCCCCCTTTTGCGGTTAGCGCCCGAAGTGCCCTGAGGTTGATCCGCGCAGCCGGCTCGACTGGGAACTCTCGAGAATGCAGTGGTATCTGACTATTGAGGCAGATACTCGTGATAAGGCAGGGGAAGATGAGCTTGCGGCCACTGTCTGATCCAAAGTCAACCACAAGCCGATAAATGAGGCTCCCAAGATCAATCTTCCTCCCTCGGGCTAAGTGACACAACAAAGTAGCTCGATCCGGCAGATAGAGTAGTAAGATGGGTGGTCGGCTCGATGTTAGTGCGGATGAAGATATCTGACACCCTCGGAATATCCGGGGAGATCGGCATAGGTAAAGCCGTGAGCGTGGCCATCGTCATCCGATCCATATAAAAATCGCGCCACCTCGGCAATATCCTCATCAAGTGGCACCGCTCAACATCGGCATGTGTGAGGCCGAGTCTTTGTATCAATGATCCCGCTGAATCGACCCATCGCCTCGCACTCCACGTCTCTTGATAGTGGGGCGCCCCAGAATGTCGATCCGGTCATTGAAATTGGCATAGAACTCGTAGACCAGATCATTATAGCACTGGGACGATCCGGCTACTCGCTCCCATCCGGCTCTGGTGATGAGTCGCTCAATCACCGTATCCCGAAAATCACCGAGGGTAACCTCCCGCTCGGCGATGTAGAAACCTTTCTTCTTGAGCAGTTTTTTCAGGGTCTGCTCTTCCTTCCTACCCCGACTACGTGGAAACTCAGCGGGAGTACTATCCTGTGCTGGGCTCTCTCTAGCCACACCCTTGCGCTTGCGGGATGATCCATCTCCGTGCCGACTGGGGTTTTTGGTACGAGGCATTGTACCTGAGTCTAGAATGTAACTGGAAATCACGAAATTGAGGATGAAAAGTGAGGAATATAGCACGCACACGATGGACTCAAGCCTATATGACTAAGGTTTTGGGAATTACTTCAAGAACACCCGGAATCCGCGAGGGAGTGCGTGAATTTCTTGACAAATTTGTTGTTAATGGTGGGGAATTGGATGGTGAAGTGGGAGACAAGAGAGGGTTTAGGGTTCTCGTTCAAATTGGGGGAGGGAAATGACCCGACGTCGTGTTTTAAAAACTGATTTTTGGGCCCCCGATTGTACCATGCGATCGCATACGCGATCGCATGGTAGAATATTTTGCTGGTAGTGCATGCGGTAGCGTGCACGACCGCATGCATCCCTGCTCCACTTTTTTAATTTATAATGAGATGCTGGGACTACTCTAAAGTTGAAAATCAAGTGAACATTGGTTTGGTAAATTTTTCTGGATTTTTGACCCGAAAAACGAGGAAACTATGTAAAAGAAAGAACAACTATGAGTGTGAAAGTGCAAACTGAGATGCAAAACTTGAATCTACTCTGAAAACCAAACTTAAAAATGGAAGTAAAACTTAAGGAAAGGATACGGGGATGGGTTGCCTCCCACCAAGCGCTTCGTTTAGAGTCTAAAGCTCGACTTTGATTTGTAATAGCTCAAGGTGGTCATCTTCGGCTCTTGCACTCCTTGCAATTTCCGGCTTTGCAGATTTCCACATTCCCTTCCGATTTAGTGAGGCCTTTATCCTCTTTAGGAGTCCATTCATACACCTCTCTCCATTGTACCTCTTTTTCGCAGCTTAGCTTAGTCTCACACGGTGATTCTTCTAATTTGGAGCAAACTTGGGGATTTTGGGGTGGTGATGTGGATTTTAGGACGTTTAAGCGCACTTGATCGTCATCCACCCGTAGAATCACCAATCCGGCCTCTACATCAATCAAAGCTCTCATTGCGTGGCTAGAAAAGGTCTTCCAAGTATGATTGGGACTCTACTATCTTCCTCCATGTCGATCACAACGAAATCCGCGGGAAAGATAAACTTGTCCACCTGTACCAAAACATCTTCAACCGCACCATATGGATATCGAATGGAGCGATCTGCTAGTTGCAGCGTTATATTGGTGGGTTTTGGCTCCCCTAAACTAAGTTTCCTATACATGGACAAAGGCATTAGATTGATACTTGCTCCTAGATCACATAAAGAATTCTTAAAGCACAAATTGCCAATAGTACAAGGAATAGAGAAACTCTCTGGATCTTTAAGCTTAGGTGGCAACTTGTTGAGCAAGATTGCGCTGCACTCTTCATTAAGCGCAATTGTTTCGAAATCCTCAAGCTTCTTCTTCTTTGATAGCATCTGTTTCATGAACTTGAGGTAGAGGGGCATTTGAGCCAAAGCGTCAGCGAAGGGGATGTTAATATGAAGCTTCTTGAAAACATCAAGAAACTTTGAGAACTGCTGATCCTCCTTATGCTTCATTAGCCTCTGTGGGAATGGAATATGTGGTTTATAAGTTCTCAGCGGTACCACAGTCGTTTTAGATGTACTGCCCACATTTTCTTCAGCTTGTGGCTTTGATTCTTCCTTTTGAACTATTTCCTCAATCGCCTCATTTTCTCGTTCTTTGGAGGGCCTTGTGACATCAATGTCAGGGAGCTGCACCCCACTTCTTGTAGTAATGGCCATCACTTGCTCCCTTGGATTTACCTCTGTATTGCTAGGCAAAGTGCCTTGCGGCCAGCCCGAGACGGTGATAACCAATTGCCCGACCTGTGTCTCCAAGTTTCTGATAGATGCTTGTTGATTTTGAAGAGCAGTGTCGGTTTTCTTCATGAATTGATCGGTACGCTCCATATATTTTTCGGTTCTTTCCATAAATCGACCTAAAGCCTCTTCAATCGAGCTCTTCCTTTCCGGTTGCTGGTAAGGAGGTCCTTGGAATCCTCCATTATTTTGATTATCTCTCCAGGCAAAATTTGGGTGATTACGCCAACCTTGGTTGTAAGTGTTGGAGAACGGATTATTGGGTTGGCGTTGACCCCCTCGAATGTAATCCACTCGAGCGGCACGGTGGGCTATAATGGGGCACTCACTAGTGCTATGGTTAGCTCCACATTCTTCACAGGTAGATGATCTACATATCATAGGAGTACCAAATTGTGCAATGTTTTCCACCGTGTGGGCTAAAGCATCAATCTTTGCGGTTAGATTGGTGAAGTTATCAATTCCATACAGTCCAGGTGCTCTACCAAGAGCTTCAGCGATTGTCTTGGTGCGGAGTGATCCATTTGATGAAGAGTCCACCAAACTTTTACATGAGTGAAGCAAACCCGTATAAAAGTATTATACTTGCTGCCCATTACTGATCCCATGATGCGGGCACTTCCTCAGCAGTCCCTTAAACTGTTGCCAAGCTTCATCGAAAGATTCCGACTCATGCTGTTGGAAAATAGAAATGCCATGCTTCAACTTGGCAATCTTCGCCGGCAGGAAGAACTTGGTGTAGAACTTTTGAGCTAGGTCATTCCAGGTAGTGATACTAGCAATGGGCTGTGAATCAAGCCACTCCAGAGCCTTGTCTCGTAAAGTGCGAGGGAACAACCTTAGTCGGATGGCGTCATCCGAAATACCCTGATATTTAAAATGTTCACACATCTCCAAGAAGCGCGAGACATGCATGTGTGGGTTTTCATCCGGCAGCCCGTAGAATTGGTGCCCGTTTTGGAAAAGATGGATTACGTCGGTCTTCAATTGGAAGGTGGGTTGGCCGAATGGGCGGAAAACGATGCTGGATTGACTTTGGATAATCTGCGGTGTCATGAAGTCACCAACCAACATGTTATCCTCATCGTTTCCTTGGCCTGCAGGGTTAGCACCGCCCTTGATAAGCGGAATTTCTCTCTTAGCTGCCATGTCTTCCTTTGGCCGATCTTCTTCGTTCGTTTTATTGACCTCTCTCAGTCTACGATGGAAAGTACGCTCGATTTCCGAATCGAATTCTAGGCGTTTTATGGCCCTTGCTCTTCGCATAAACCTGAGAAAGAATAAGAGAAACAGTGAACGAAAAAATGTAATAAAATTAAATAAAAGCAAATAAAGTTCGAATTAGTGCCAGCTAATCTAAACGGTAAAATAAATACAGTCCCCGGCAACGGCGCCAAAAACTTGTTGTTGACCAATCCACACCACAAGTGTACGGATCGTATAAGTAATAAAGTGGACTTTTAAAGTCCGGATGTCGTACCCACGAGGACTGATTTATTCCCACGCTCACTTTAACTAGCCTTAACTGAAACGAATAAGTTGATGTCACTTAATTTCTAATCTTACGAAAATTAAATTATTAAATTAAATTGCTAAATCTAAAATTAAAATTAAGAATTAAATTGGAACAAATTAAAAGAATAATTTTTTATAGTTTTAAATCGAATATGGGAATACTAGCATTAAGGTTTCGAGTCAGCTTTTCATTTAGTTATCCTCCGGATTATCAATTTGACAATGAAAGTTAGTTTTGACGATTCAATTCACAAAATTTGTTGAATAATCTTTCTCAAGTAGAATTCAACCTATTTATATGACGTGTTAACTATATCTCTATGATAACAATGCCATAAAAATGCATTACAACGCAAGAATTGCATAAAAACATTGCACAAAGCATAGGGGTATTCTCATCCCCTATCAGACTTTGTGGTTTTCAACAAAAGTCTAATCTATTCACGATTTCTCAATACAATAAATAGATTACATATCAACTTTGGCGACAAGTTGTAAAAGAAAGCATAATTATATTGAAAACTCAAAACCGAACGTTCATCTTAGCATAAGAATTAACAAAACATCAAATTAACAATCCGGATTCAAACCAAAATCAAAGTTTCATCTCTACCCTAATGCTATGAAATTTTAGCCTATCATGCTATAAAAACCAGAAGAAAAACAGAAAGAGAAAGCCATCACCGAATTAAAGTTGTGTTCTTGAGCTTGGATCTTCAATTATGGCTTTTTTTTCCAACTTTCTCCTAGATGATTGCTCCAACTTTCGTTCCCCTCTGTTCTTTGATGTTTTCCCCCTAAATTAGGTCGAGTTCTGTATTAATAGATGCAAGAAAGCCCAAGAAAACCAGGTCCAATTCATTTTCGGAAAGTTTTCCGAAAATCTGCCCGATATAACCATGCTATCGCGCGTGCGATCGGATGGTTATAAATTTCGAAGGCATTGGGGTCGCACGTGCGACCGCATGGTTATAACAAATTTCAACTTTTTCCGGCTTCCAATTTAGTCCCCAAAGTTTAATTGCAGGGCAAGTGCTGAACTTCCAACTTTGATCAATTGAGTCCCCAAACTTTTAAATCTCTCCAACTTGGCTTCCATTTGATTTTTCTTCACGTTCCCGCTTTCATTTCTTCTGATTAGGTGCTTCAACTTCTGAATTGTGCCCCGTTTGGCTCAAAATTGTAATAGTTTCTTCCATTCCCGGTTTTCACTGAGATAGAAACAAATAACACTAAATTAAATATAAAATTGACTAAAAATAATGAAAATACATAATTTAAAAGACCGAAATAAGTGCATAAATTGCACTTATCTTATCAGGTTAAGCCAGCGTAAAGTTGACATGTGATCATCCATATAAGGAAGAACCTCTTCCAAGTGTTGCAACACAACGAAGTGTGCTTTCTGTCGAACATCAACGTCGGGAGTGATGGAACGAAACCCAATTGTCCCCTTACCTATGAGTCTTCCCTCGTGCTGAGATTAAGGAATGCCGATAGCTTTGACACCATCTAGGTATCCATTACAAAAATCGATTGCCTCCTCAGCGGAATAACCTTCAACTATACTGCCCTCCGATAGATATCGGTTTCTTACGTACCCCTTAAAGATACTCATGTATCTGTCGAACGGATACATATAACTTAAGAACACTGGACTACAAGCCTTAATCTCCCACACCAAGTGTACGATCAGATGCACCATCACATCAAAAAAAGATGGCGGGAAATACATTTCCAACCGGCAGAGCGTGTTCACGACATCAGCCTGCACATGGTCTAGTGAGCCGGGGTCAATTACCTTACTGCATATTGCGTTGAAGAAGAAACATAGCTTCGTCAGCACCACCCTTATAGGATCATCCAAAATCCTTCTAATTGCAATTGGTAGTAAGTGTTGCATTAACACATGACAGTCGTGAGACTTCAAACTGACTAGTTTCAGATCTTTTGTCAACACGAGTCGGGATATGTTAGATGAATACCCAGATGGAACCTTGATCGATTTTAAGCACTCACAAAAACTTTTCTTCTCCGATATTGTCATAGTATAACAAGCCAATGGTAGATATGTACGTTTTCCATCCTCTACCGGTGCAAGCTTCTCACGTATTCCCATATTCATCATATCCTTCCTAACTTTGCTGCCATCCTTCGTCTTCCCTGGAATGTCTAATAGCGTTCCAATTATACTGTCACATACGTTCTTCTCAACATCCATTACATCTATGCAATGTTTCACTAGTAAATGCTCCCAGGATGGCAAATCCCAAAAAATGGATCTCTTTTTCCAAAGTCTCTTGGGTAGTTGTTTAGCAGTCTTACCAAAAACGACGTTAATCTCATAAACTCGAGAATAGACCTCTTTCCCTGTTAGTGGTTGTGGCTGTGGACGGTACTCAGTTCGGCCGTTGAAAGCGGTTTTGTTTCTACGATAGGTGTGGTTTGGAGGGAGAAACCTCCGATGACCCATGAAAACATTTTTCTTACAGTTGTGCAACCACAGATCGTCAGTCTCATCACCACATATCGGACATGCTTTAGGCCCTTTGTTAACGTACCCCGATAGATTACCATATGCTCGGAAATCATTAACAGTACAAAATATCATGGTCCGCATGGTAAAATTAACCAGGGTGTTTGCGTCAAACACTTCAACACCGTCATTCCATAACATTTTTAAATCTTTGACGAGTGGTGCCAGATAGACGTCAATGTCGTTGCCTGGTTGTTTAGGCCCTGAGATTAGTAATGATAGCATAATGTGTTTGCGTTTCATACAAAGCCATGGAGGGAGATTGTAGATAACCAAAAGAGCAGGCCACGTGCTATGTCGACTACTCATATCACCATGCGGATTCACTCCGTCCGTACAAAGTCCCAGTCTAAGATTCCTATCATCGTCGCTGAATTCAGGAAACAACCTATTGATGTTTCGCCATTGAGGAGAATCGGCCGGGTGCCTAAGTTTCCCATCCTTCTTCCCCCCGTCTGTGTGCCAGTGTACATTTTTTGTATCTTTTGGATTAGCAAATAATCGTTTAAAGCGTGGTATTACTGGTAGATACCACAAAACCTTTGCCGGCGGCCCTTTCTTAACAGTTTCACTGTCCATTTTCCCTTACGCTTATACCTCGAATGTATCCCATTTCGGACAGACGTGCAAGTCTTTGTACTCTCGCCGATACAAGACACAGTCGTTCGGACATGCATTGGTCGCGTTTTTCGCGGCACGCCAAAGTTTAAATTTTATTTCCTTACTCGGTTTCAAAACTACAAATTAATGTAGAAGTGGTAAGTAAGGATCGAACCCAAGAGGAACGGTGTTTAATGTAGTTGTTTTTATCGATTAATATAGAAGGGGGGTTTTGTGAAGTTGAAAGAAATTCGAAAATAAAATGACAAAATAAAAGAGATGAAAATGAAACAATTGAACTAAATATCTAGTTATCGGGTTCGGTTGTGTCAATAACTTGCGTTTATCTTTCCCATGCAACGTGTTACTATTCCTTCTTCAATTTATCAACTCCAATTTACCAAGATGCTCTGATTAACAAATTCTTCCTTAAGTGTATTAAATTAAAGTGAGTTCTTTAACTTAACATCTAGCTATTGGATAACCCTAAACAAGTTCTTAGGATTTAATGTAAAGCTAGTATGAAATGAACGAGAAGAATGAGTTGAATTAGATGAATAATTTCACAAACTCGAATTAATGCATCTAAGTTGATTGGTTAATAAAAATGCACGATATTCATTTGCTACTTTGGATTGGAATCTAATGACATTTACGGATCAAGAGTTCCAATCCTAGCATGTAACTTGAATTTACAGATTAATTGATTCAATTGGCCAAAGTGAATGCAATAATCACATAAACTCAAAAAGGGGTTTAAAAGCATAACAAACCAACAAATTGAAGTGGAGGAATAGATAAAACGTTACTAAAGAGTTAGAAAAGATAACAACATGTTAGTTGAATACAACGTCCCCCTCGAACTAGATAGTGAAGTCTAACTACTCATATTTGTGGGTTTCATACTTTTTAGCGAGTGTTTGCATTGTATCACCTTCACAATATAATAGATTATACTTCACTATCACAAATAATATACAAAAATATAGAAACAAGAAAATAAATGCTAAGAAATAAATAGAGAAGTTTAATCACTCATATATGCGGGTTAAATACTTTTTAGCGAGTGTTCGCCTTGTATCACCTCCACAATATATGAGAAATTATCTTTCTCAAACATGAAAAATAAAAGAAAGAGAAAAACTAGAGAAGAAATGCTCCGCTAATCATATTCACGGCCGAAGTATCATCGATTGATTATTCTAACCTAAATTTAGGTTTTTACTTCCGCCGGAATATGAGAAACTAAGAGCTTTCAAGCTAGAACTAAGAACAATTGATGAAGAGAATTTTATTGAGGAGAAAGTTGGAGAGAATCACAAGCTAATTCTCTCTTCAAAGTTGTGTCTTCCTTCCTTACAAATGCCTCTATTTATAGGCAAAATTTCATAAGAAAATACAATAAAAAATTACACTCATGCACCATCATGGGTTTATTAAATTGTATCCACCAAATCATGATAATGGAATTTCATCATGGTGTAGGTAAGCATCTTGGCTGAATTATGCAATTGGAATTTCCTCTTTTGGATATTTTAATAGAAAGTTATGAATTTTCTACCAAAACATGGCCCAAGGAATCCTCCATGCAAAACACTCTCGGTTTTACCTATTTTTGACCACTATAATGTCCGAATCATCTGAAGTCATGAACACCAAGGTTGTAGCCCTTTGAGTCTTCTTTCCACAGGAATAAGAAGCGGGTCAATTTAATTTTTTTACCTCAAGTTATGGTCAAATTACAGCACTGCGCCAGTAAATCCGAGTTGCTGATTTTTTTATACTTTTAGTCATTTTTCTTCAAACGGCCATAACTTTAACTAGGAAACTCCGATTTGGGATTTGGAAAAAGTTTGGAAATCCTCTTTTGATGTTCTGAAACATTGGCACAAGAAAAATTTTAAAAATAACTTTTCATAAAATTGCATCGGAGGCCCTCCATCTTTGATTCGCTTGCATTTTGGTCCCGAGTTTCCGTTTTCATTCGATTTTCATCCATTTTGACTCCTTTTGATTCTTTGTGAACCTAAACACCACAATAAAGGAAAAACACATAAAAAGGAACATATAACACTAATAAAACACAAAAACACGTAAAATAGAAGAGTTATTTAAGTGCTTTTCTAGCACTTATCATGCATATATTTTCTCGATCTCCAAACCCATCGGACATAATAATTTTTTGGCCTCATAAGTGGAAATGGAAAGCACATTATCTAATTGAAGCATTGAACTTAGTAGTGACAATAGCTCAGTGAAGCTCTTATCGCTCAACCCGTTCGCTGCTTTTATATTATAAAACTTGAACACGACAGACAACTTCGTAAATGTAATACAACCAGGATACAAAGGCGTTCTGGAATTCGCGAAAAGGCTCTCAAGTACGTGTGTCCTGTCAATGAAATCATCATTTACATCGTGCATCATTTCCTCTAAACGATCGCCAGCACCGTCACACTCATTAATACCCACATTTGTTTGAGGGCTGGTTCTTGTAAAAGTTTCATGCTGACAAATTTCGTTGGGACCGTAGTGATCCTGCTTTCCTGAAAACTTTCTCCGTGCCAATACCATTGAGTATAACCCTCCTTGAATCCACGTGTAATCAAGTGATCCCTAACCACATCAGTACCACTAGCAAGTATTGTATTCTTACAATCACGGCAAGTACACCAAATAGATCTTTCTCTATTTTTCATCATATTTTCCTCTGCTACCCTAATAAACTCGTCAACACCTACCCAATATTCTCTTGCGGTACGACTACCGTACATCCACTGTCTTCGATCCATTAGTCGAACTTTATATTTATCACACAGTTCAACATGTACTCTGCTAGTTATGCGAGTTTTTAGAGCTTGTTTCTCTTCTTAAAATTGACGATGTGTTTAGTTCGTAATATAATTCCCAAGTAAAGCAATGGAAGTGTTAAGTAAGCAGTAGTTAAAGATAAAGAATAAATATTCAGTTTTCACATAAAGTGTCCTATTACCTCCTTCTAACTCCAACACTAAAGGGTAAGGGTCCTAACCCATTCGTCATTGACATGTGAATCAGGCGAAGTGACATATCAAATCATGTTACGTACAATGTTATAACCTCCTATGTAAAATTTGGCAGCATCTCCCCTTATTCCCCTGAGTGTGTGATCTACAATACATGTAGCACACGCCCGGGGAATGACGTGGAGATGCAACCAAAATTTTACATTGGATGTTATAACATAACATAATTAGATATGACATCGCTTAATTCGCAAGTCAATGACAAACTGTCAAAAAATGGGACAATTCGAAGTTAAGAGTGTAAATTACATACAACCCAAATAATTTGAGGTGTGTAACTTACAAACCTAACTTCGAACGGGTACTCTAAGCTTGGTGAAAAGTGCAATAACATGTAGTAAAACACATATATGTAATCGTAAAACAAATAGAAGGGCCAAACACTACTTACAATAGTATGTGTTGCTTCGACAATGCTAAGGTATGGCCGACGGTATTGACGTATGAGGAATAAGTCTCTGTAAAATGGAAACGAGGTAAATTACGGAGCAATATTTAATATCCATTTCATTTTGAAATTTTTTAATAATTTATCTTTACATTTAATGAATTATGAAGCATGTTGTAGCAAGTTTTTCATTACCATTAATGAAATATGAAGAGTACGTTTACTTACTCTAATTTTCCATTTACTTTTTAATTATTTACACACACTAAATCTAATTTTATTATTTTCAAAATATTTAGTTTGTCAAATCTAATTATCATCGTCTTTTCTTTTTTCCCCATCTATGGTTTTTCTTCTTTTTTTTTTAGAAATAATAAATATAACATTACATCTATGATTATGTTGGATGCCTCAAGTATATATGAATTAAAAAAAAGTGTAATATATACCATATAATTTTCCAATTTTTTCGTCTCCATTTAGTTTTTTCCTCTAATTTTGTTCTCCTCTTTTCTTTTTTTTTTTTGCCCCCTCACTTGCCTCATACACTAATAATTTGTCAAATCTAACACACATCTACATGTTTTTCTTTTTTTCCCCCATCTATGATTTTTTTCCTTTTTTTTAGTAATGAAAAATATAACATTACATCTACAATTATGTTAGATGCTTCAAGTATATATAAATTTAAAAAAAATGTGTAATATATACCATATAGTTTTCCATTTTCTCTTCTCCGTTTAGTTTCTTCCTCCAATTTTGTTCTCCTCTTTCCCATACTATTTTTTTTTTCAAATCCATTAATTTAATATTCATATACTAATTAAAATTGTATATCCATCGTATACTAAAAAATAATTAAGGTTTACTATTTCCATTTTTTCCCCACATATTTATATGTATCTTATGGAAGATGAATATTTTTATTTTTTATGAAAAAAGGCATACGAATGGGAGTGAATACATTACACTTAAATCAAATACTAAAATTGCATATAATACAATGCTTATGCTCAGGAGTACATATTTATACACATAAATCAGCATTCCACACAAGAACTTGAAAGATCCACAAATTTCAACCCTAGAATCAAAAAACTACATAGAAGGTATGAAAATTATGAAGTTATACCTTGTTTGAAGGTCGGTAATAGAAGCTAACTCATCTTCAATTGAAATTTGTAGCTGAAAATCGGCAATGGAGGAGCCAAAATCGCCTCAAGTATCGGCCGCAGGTTGCTGTTTTAATTTGGACTCTGGTTTTTTCGAAAATGGAAGACACTAGCTAGGTTGAAGACAATTAAAAGAGCTTTATGCGGCGGTTGGTGACCGTCGCATAAAAGCTCTTTAAGCGGCGGTCTTATTGACCGCCGCTTAAAGCTATTTTAGGCGGCGGTTTCTCCAAACTGCCGCCTAAAATATGCATCCTTTCCAGATTTTTAATTACGAAAATGCCATGGATGGTCTTAAAACAGCTCTTGACTTTAGAACCGCCTCCTAAAGTGGGATTCCTAAAGTGTAATTTGTAGTAGTGTATAATATCATACCTCCTTCATGCTTTCCATCGGATGATGATGATGGATTGAGCCGAAAAGCTCGTGCATCTCTGTTTTTCCATTCTTTCAATCTAAAAAGTCTTCTTGGTCGTAGAAGAAGGTTGGACTTGTCGACTATCGATCTGCATGGAATACCATGATGGTATTCCTTGTCACAAAAGCCTATTCCCTGATCAAAGGTGATCCTAGACAAATCAATAGGAAATGCTACAACCCTTCTTTTGATGATGAATGTAGCGACCCAAACTTTTATGAGAAAATATTAATTAATATGTCGCTAGACCGTTGCCCAAGTTTATTTAAAAACCGCGTCCCTCGTCTACCGTTAAAATTATATATATTGGTAAATAAATTAAATTAAATTTCTCGTCCTTTATTTATAGAAGAAAATAATAATAGTAATATTATCTCAATAGCTAATTTTATCTTTATTAGTTTCCTCCTTATAAATCCCCTCGCATCACTTTGGGACTTATTTTCCAATATCTTTCTTCTTGTCAATCAAGTTAATAATCCCATGATAAATACAAACGGTCCATTCATGAGTCTATTATCCTACTTGAGCTAACGATCTCAACACTAAAGAACTCTTCTAGCCGACCAACTCTTCTCTTTTCCTCACTTTATACACTCCTATGGCTGCAACCACAAATATTACAGAAACCACTTTCGTATGCCCCAAACTACAAATTACTCAAAGTTATAAGCAACTCCCAACTCAAGCAAAGGAAAACCCGAGCCAACAACTCGAGACATGAACAAGCACTTCTCTACCTTTAGTGTCATCATCCGGTGATTCCTTTTCCCTAGTTTTTCCATTGATTTTTTGCTAATCACAGTGCACACACAATCATTCCCTTTTTCTGCTCAAATCGTGCATACAATGAGGAAAGGAGAGATCATGGAAAGCTATAGAAACCAAGTTATAATTCGAGTCGAGAACTCGACTCGAGAAATAGAACCCACCACCATCACCGATAACCTCAACCCTATCCACCACATCGCCAATTACCATCATCACCACCTCATAGCACCCCCATCGTCATCTTCTCAGACCCCACACCATCAATATACATACACCCAACTCACGCACGCACATAAGCACACGAGCGTACATTCATGCTCACGCACACACCCGTAGGTATATATGTACATATATACATACGTATATACACACACAATTCAAACCATTAACCCTCTACAGATTTTGAAAGGAAAGGAAATTGAGGAAAGATCTAGTTGGAATGACCCAATTTAATTTTGAAAATCCATTCTCTTCCACTGCATACTTGCCAGCTCAGCGTCACCCCACCACCATCGCCGAGCGGCGGCGGCCACGACAGCAACTAGACTTGTCAAAATTTTAATGCCCCATTTATTTTCATACAGTATTTATACCTATGATATGTATATGTTCCGTAGGTAATTGGTATGTTAGAAACTTGGCCATCATAGTATAAGACATGTTAAGATTCTATACGGTTCTCCGGGTGGAAAGAAAATTCTGAGGTCATGCAGATTTGGAATTACGACCATAAATTATACGGTTACGGCCGTAAGAGGTTATGCAGAAAGACATTGGAGTTACAGAGAGTTGTGTCCGGCCATAAATTAGTAGAATACCGCCGTAAGTTATGAGTTAAGGCCGTAAGGAATTATGTTACGAGCCGTAAGAATGATGAGGAAGAAGTAAGGGAATTACAGAAAGGATATTACGGCCGTATGGAAGTATGATACGGCCGTTTGGATGTGTGTTACGGCCGTAAATATGGAAATTACGTCCGTAAGCTTAAAAGTTACGGCCGTAACCTAAGTCGGCAGAATGATGTTCTAGACATTTCCAATTGGTTAGGTAGTGTATAAATACCTCAAACTCCTCCCTAAGCTTCATAAGACACCCTAAAACACCCCTAAATGATCTCTAAGGATTCCCACATTTTCTTGACCTTCATCTACATATATTTCTATACTTTGGGAAACTAGAGAAAAGGAAGAGAAGGGGAAAAGTAGAGGAAAAAGAAAGGAAGTACGATAGAGCTTTGGATTGGTGTTTTCTCCACATTGAGATAGGTAGTAGATGTTAAGGAATATATTTATGATCTATTTGTTATATAGGTGTATTGATTATGTGCTTATAGGAGCATGATTTATGATTTAAAGTTGATTCCCTAGATTATAAGGATTCTATGCATGAATGAATTATGGTATGAGTATGGTATGTTATGTTAGGTTATGCTATGTTGTGATAATATATGAAGATGTGTTGTCTATGGAACATGATATGATTGTCATTTGAGGTCCAATGGCAAGACAATGAATTGTGTCTAACATGAAAGTATGATAAGTGCATAAATGTGTTATATATCTTGTGCTTACGACATGTATGATGTTACGGGCTGTCTAAAGAGTGAGACAAGCCTTTAGACGATGGCCTACGGTGCCCCAAAGAGTGAGACAAGCCTTTGGGGGATGGCCAATGATATGATGATGATTATGATGCCTTGTAGGCACATGATCTACAACCGGGCCCAAAGCATGAATGTGGCATGCATTAGTATTTGCATCTACTTTCTACTGAATCCTTGTGGCTCATTATGCTGCTTGTACGTTGTTTATTATGCAGGAGGTGGTGGAGAATCCTCTCAAACGTAATGTGGGAAGATGTGAGGAATAAAAGGGAAAACTAAAGATCCCGTGGCCACGTTTTGTTTTATCCTGAAACAGTTTATGTTATTTTGGCAACCATGATTTAATGAGGCATATGTACATTAATAACCTATCGTATCGTATAATTTTAAAGAGTACTCTTTTGAATGTACGAATGTTTAGAAATTTAAAGTTTTCTAATCAAAGAAATGTGGGTCGAATGGGTATAAAAAAAGGAGGGTCGTTACAAAAATGGCTCGCGAGATGGGTTCGTGCTTGCCGAGCCTAAGCTCGAGCCCGAACACAAAAGCCACAAGCCGCTCGGTCACGAGTTTGAGGCGAGCATCTCGTGTAACACACGAGCAGAGCTCTGCTCGGGCTCGGGCTCGGGCTCGGACTCCTACAGTAAACGAGCCCGAACAGCAACCCGGTGAGTCTAGCCAAATTGACATGTCTAATAGCAACCGGGCAGCTGCGGCACCGCCACTGCCGCAGCTGCACCCCTTATTTCTCTCCCTCTCTCGGCTCGATGGACACACTCAGACGAGAATGGGGGATGCGCCCTGCTGCAATTGGACTCAAATTGGGGGTTAATTAGGATTTTACACTTGTAGTCCCTCATCCCTCTAGAAAAGTATAAGTTGGTCCCTAAGTCCCGATTTCTGTTTAAAGCTAGTCCCTGATCCCAAGTTTCACTTTCATAAACGTTAGTCCCTATTTTCTATTTTATTTTATAAACCGTCACGAAAGCCAAGTTTTTCCGCTAGTCAAATTGCATCCCATACTCTATTTTATGTTAACCAATCTTAATTGGTTTCGTCGTAATTTTTATTACACATTATTTTACTTAATTTTATTTTAATGGTCAGTCTATTTTATTTAGTTTAATTCTATTTAACCTTATTATGATGATTATTTTATTTTATTTCATTCTATTTAGATTTACTATAATACTCAATTTCTTTTTTATTTAGCTCTATTTAGTTTTATTATAATGAATATCTAATTTCATTTAACTTAACTCTGTTTAAATTATAATTCTTATTTTATTATATTCAAATTATTTACTTATTTTAGTTTAGTTTAAACTCCAGTTGAGCCCCAAACCCACTCATTTATTTTATAAACTTAACATCTAGTACTAATTTAATAATTTCCCTTAATTGTAGACGATGCATAGGATTTAGAGGGTTAAAAGCCAAGCTGCGCTCAAACTCAGAAATTAAGGTAGGTCCCTAAACTAAAATTTTATTTTTTCTTATCTGCGCACTTATTATGAAAACAGTTGTGTAGTGTACATTGACTATGTTATTTTATGAATGATGAATGTAATAGAGCCTTCGGGTTCAAAAATGGTATGAAGCCTCCAGCACACGAATGTCAAGAGCCTATGGGCACAAGAATGTTAAATGTTTACATGCACGTTTATCTTTCGTCCAGACGCAAGTAATTCATAAAATGCATGCATGTACCTGCCATATTGTTACAGTTTGACTAACGTGAGCCGTGGACCTAGTGAGTAATTCATTACTCACGTTTTTCCTATTTTTACAAATGTTACAAATTAGGGAGGCAGCGGGGGAACAGGCAACAGTGGCAATCACTTAAAGAAGCTCTTTAATTTTCACTTCTTATTTTATTTTAGCAAACAACTAGATATTTCTTATAAATTCTAGTTTATTTCTTTATTTTGCAACATCATGTTTTTAAAAGGACAATGATCATTAGGATTTGTTTACCAATAGCTATTGGTTTGAGATAATATAAATGTTTATTAAAAAAAACCTTCATTTTCTACAATATATGAATACATGTCGTTTAAGAGCAAGTCTAACAGCCTGAATCTAAGTAGATTCGGGGCATTACAATGAACCACGCCGGGGTTTCTTTCTTTACAATCGGATTATACCCAGCTTGGTCCTATTTCAAAAAAAAGAAGCAAATAGGGGAATTCTCTCGCCCCGCAGGTCTCCATGTACCAGGTTATAAGGCGACAAATTGCCGCCAAAATTCAATTTCTTGTAGTGGAAGATCACTCTTTGCTTCCATTCTACATTATTATGGAGTTATTATTCTTTGCGCATCAAATTTTTTTCACCCACATGTAGGTTTGACGACATGGGTATACAGATTGAGATGATATGCAATCACTCTTAGCTTATGTTCAACATTATGCTTTTTTCTTATGTTCAACATTGTGCAGTAATGTCAGCAATGGTCAAGCACCACCAGTGGTCCGGTCACATCCAAGTTTCATTGAGAAAACCGAGACTAGGTCCAGAACAAGCATGGCGAAGTGAAACTCTACCAATTCGAAAAATTTTCCAAAAATGCTGTTCGCTCAAAATCAAAGTTTTCTTTTGTCAACGTTAATGTTTTTTTGCAAAAACTTTGATTTTGAACAAAGGGCATCGCCGGAAAATTTTTCGAACAATTGGAATTTCGCCTCGCAATGCGGGTTCTGGATTTGGTCTCGATTTTCCTAATGGGTGGCGTACGTAACCAGAAAACACCCACTAGTACACAATTGACTTTAGGAGATGCCTAATGGATTGCATTTTTAATGAAAATGCCACTTGTAATTGGGTACTGAAGAAATGGTGGCGATTATGGAACAAAATTTGCCACCTTAAGTTGAATTTAAAAATAATAATAATAAGCTAAAGGGTGGTGGTTGCAAAGATAACCGCCACCCAAAACCAAAAATTAAAAAAAAAAGATAAGATAAGATAAAGGGTGGCGGTTGGGATCAACAACCGTCACCCTTTATCTATAACGGGTGGCGGTTGTCTTTGCAACCGCCACCCTAAACCTAAATTCGAAAAAACCCAATTCAAATCAAGTAGCAGCGCAGAAGGCAAAAACAGCAGCTCGGTTCTCTCCAAGCGAAAAAACGCCTAAAACCAACTACATTTCCATCCTTAACGCGGAATTTTTGCTGCAAATTCTTCATGGGTTGGAGCTACAATTGACGTAAGGTTCTATTCCTATATTTCTTCAAATTTCGTGTATTCTTAGGTTGGAATTTAACACTCCAAATTCTAGGTATTTTCTTAAAATCGGATTCGGGGCAATTTTGTTGGTTGTTCAAGCCACATTTGAAGAAAGCTTGTATTTCCCCTATCAATTGGTGACAAATTTTCATAATTTGAAGGGTAGAAAATATCATCCTCAAATTCTATTGTTTGTTGCCATTAGATGTGTTTTTTACCCAAATTTCGTGTATTATTTGTTGCAATGGATATATACTTGGGATTTATATACATTATTGTTGAATTAATGTATTATGATAGTTAGATTGGTTAGTATTATTTAGTTAAGTAATTTTTTATGAATTAAACGTATAATTTTAGATGAATTATAAATAATTTATAAGACAAAAAAATGAATTGTTAACAAAGTTATTAAAATTGATATTTTATGAAATAATATTAACTTTAATTTTTTGATATGTTCCTAATTTAATTAGTATTCTACGTATGATAAAATAATGCATGCAATATTTATAAATTATGTTGAACTACATATTAATATGTAATAAATAAAGTAATATTAATTTTATATAAATATAATTTATTAAAAAGGAGTATCGGAATAATATTATTTCAATAAAAATAATAATACTTTCATAGTCATTATATTTATATAATTAGAATGACTATAATTTATTACAATTATATCAATTAGCTTGAGAATAAAACTATTTAATATCATTTTAATTAATATAGTCATTGTAATAGTTTTGTGGTATAAATAAATCAAATTGTTGAATTACTTCTCCATCCTTTTATTACAATTGATTTTATTTATTGTATTACACCGCACTTCACTTGCATTGAGCTTAGAAAACCGTTTGAAAATAATCTTGTATGTCATTAATTGTGTATGCATTATTGCTCAATTTGAGATGCGCAAGATTATCTTTAAATTCTCCAAGTGGAGAGTTTGTCATCGATCTGCATAAATTGAATTGTGTTAAATTTAATATTTTTTAGAGACGGTTATGTATTTACGTTAATTTCAGTTAGTATCCTCTTTGTTCTCAAGGTGTGGATTATGTTTTATGTGAATTGCACACTTAGGAGAACTAAGGGGAAATGCTGCCGAAATTTACAATAAATTACTACACCGGTTCTACACAAAAAAATTACAGTTTGATATTATGTACATAGAGATGACGAATGGTTTAGGTCCCTACCCTTTCGATTAGTGGCGGAGTTATAAGGAAGATTTAGAACATTTGCATTACACGCTTAATAAGAGAAAAATAACGAGACGACTGTCGTTAATGATATTATTACATGGTTAATTATGGAAAAATAACTCTATAGGTTGTTCGAAATGGATCGGAGTTGGATGTATAAGAATCCTACTTCTCTTGAATATGTAAACGGAGTTATTGAATTTTTGAAATGCGCTGAGCAGGATAGAAAGGAATATAAGAACGATAAGAATGTATGTCCATGTTCAGTATGCAATAATACCGTTGGTTATGGCACCGCTGCGGAAGTGGGAAACTATTTGTTGAAAAATGGGTTTAACATCGGTTACACATGTTGGTTTTGGCATAGTGAGCAAATAGTGTCTAATACGAATAGCGGTGGCAATGGTAGTGGGCAAAATGCAAATCAGTTGGGCAGTGACAACGACGGTCTTGCGGAAAATATAGATATGAATGTGGAGCATGATCATTTGGATGAAATGTTGCGTGATGCGCAAGATGACTTCGTTGAAAGACCCCATAAGTTCGATAAATTGTTCGCTGATTCTGAAAAACATTTGTATCCTAGTTGTGTAAAATACAACAAGTTATCAGCTATATTCAAATTGTTAAGCTTGAAAGTGAAGAGTGCTTGGAGTGATCCGAGTTTCACGGCATTATTGGAGTTTTCAGTAGATATGCTTCCGGATCATAATGAGTTGCCTAACTCAATGTACAAGGCAAAGAAGATGTTATGCCTATTGGGTATGGAGATTGAGAAGATAGATGTTTTTTCGAATGATTGCGTATTGTATCGGAATGAGTACAGAGATTTGCATGTGTGTCCAAAGTGTGGGGTATTAAGGTATAAGAGAAAGAATCGCAATCCTCCAGCAAAGGTATTATGGTATTGATAAGTGCTAGAAAAGCACTTAAATAAGTCTTCTATTTTACGTGTTTGTGTGTTTTATTAGTGTTATATGTTCCGTTTTATGTGTTTTTCCTTTATTGTCGTGTTTAGGGTCACAAAGGAATCAAAAGGAGTCAAAATGGATGAAAATCGAATGAAAACAGAAACTCGGGACCAAAATGCAAGCGAATCAAAGACGGAGGGCCTCGATGCAATTTTATGAAAAGTTATTTTTATAATTTTTCTTGTGCCAATATTTAAGAACATCAAAAGAGGATTCCCAAACTTTTTCCGAATCCCAAATCGGAGTTTCCTAGTTAAAGTTATGGCCGTTTGAAGAAAAATGACTAAAAGTGTCATATCGCAAAAAATCAGCAACTCGGATTTACTAGCGCAGTGCAGTAATTTGACCATAACTCGAGCTACAAAAATCGAATTGACCCGATTCTTGTTCCTGTGGAAAGAAGAATCAGAGGGCTACAACTTTGGTGTTCATGACTTTAGATGATTCAGACATTATGGTGGTCAAAAATGGGTAAAACCGTGACTATTCTGAATGGAGGATTCTTTGGGCCATGTTTTGGTAGAAAATTCATAACTTTCTATTAAAATATCCAAAAGATGAAATTCCAATTGCCAAAGCAAGATAAGATGTTTACCTACACCATGATGAAATTCCATTATCATGATTTGGTGGATACAATTTAATAAACCTATGATGGTGCATGAGTGTAATTTTTTATTATATTTTCTTATGAAATTTTGCCTATAAATAGAGGCATTTGTAAGGAAGGAAGACAAAACTTTGAAGAGAGAATTAGCTTGTGATTCTCTCCAACTTTCTCCTCAATAAAATTCTCTTCATCAATTGTTCTTAGTTCTAGCTTGAAAGCTCTTAGTTTCTCATATTCTGGTGGGAGTAAAAACCTAAATTTAGGTTCGAATAATCAATCGACGATACTTCGGCCGTGAATATGATTAGCGGAGCATTTCTTCGCTAGTTTTTCTCTTTCTTTTATTTTTCACGTTTGAGAAAGATAATTTCTCATATATTGTGGAGGTGATACAAGGCAAACACTCTCTAAAAAGTATGAAACCCACAAATATGAGTAGTTAGACTTCACTATCTAGTTCGAGGGGAACGTTGTGCTCAACTAACATGTTGTTATCTTTTCTAACTTTTTAGTAACGTTTTATCTATTCCTCCACTTCAATTTGTTAGTTTGTTATGCTTGTAAACCCCTTTTTGAGTTTATGTGATTATTGCATTCACCTTGGCCAATTGAATCAATTAATCTGTAAATTCAAGTTACATGCTAGGATTGGAACTCTTGATCCGTAAATACCATTAGATTCCAATCCAAAGTAGCAAATGAATATCGTGCATATTTATTAACAAACCAACTTAGATGCATTAATTCGAGTTTGTGAAATTATTTATCTAATTCAACTCATTCTTCTCGTTCATTTCATACTAGCTTTGCATTAAATCCTAAGAACTTGTTTAGGGTTATCCAATCGCTAGATGTTAAGTTAAAGAACTCACTTTAATTTAATACACTTAAGGAAGAATTCGTTAATCAGATCATCTTGGTTAATTGGAGTTGATAAATTGAAGAAGGAATAGTAACACATTGCATGGGAAAGATAAACACAAGTTGTTGAGACAACCGAACCCGAGCACTAGATATTTAGTTCAGTTGTTTCATTTCATCTCTTTTATTTTGTCATTTTATTTTCAAATTTCATTCAACTTCACAAAATCCCCTTTCTATATTAATTGATAAAAACAACTACATTAAACACCGTTCCTCTTGGGTTCGACCCTTACTTACCACTTCTACATTAATTTGTAGTTTTGAAACCGAGTAAGAAAATAAAATAAATTTTGGCGTACTGCGACAACCACGCGCCCAGGTATTTGCCCCTGATTCCAAGGTTTAAGCGATTGTTTGCAAATACAGATGATGTAGTGAAATTGTTGTGGCATGTAGAAGGGAGGAAAAAATATGGAAAACTAAGGCATCCGGTTTATTCCCCTGAATTGTGCAGTTTCAATAGGAAATTTTGAGATTTTGGGGATGAAGATAGGAATCTCCATCTCGGATTATGTATAGATGGAATGAATCCACATGGCGACATGAGCAGTCGGCATAGCACTTGGCCAGTACTTTTGGTGATCTATAATCTCCCTCCCTGGCTATCTATGAAATGCAAATATATGATGATGTCGTTGTTAATCTCAGGTCCGAAACAACTTGGCAATGGCATCAACGTGTATTTAGCACTGCTAATTGATGATCTAAGGAGGTTGTGGGATGTGGGTGTGGAGGTGCTTGATGCTAATCATCGGGAGAATTTCAATTTACGTGAAATGCTATTTTGCATCATAGATCTCCCAACTTTTGTTAACTTGTCAGTTACACAATCAAAAGTGGTAAGGCAAGTCCTGTGTATGAAGATGCTACTTCTAAACTAGATTTGAATAATTACAAGAAAAATGTGTACATGAATCATCTGCCTTTTCTTCCTAAAAATCATAGATATCGAAAAAATAAAGAGAATTTCAATAGGAAACCGAGAATAGAATCTCATGGTTGCTGTTGTCTGGGGAAGAGGTTTTTGAATGAGTTAAAAATATTTTAGTTGATTTCGGTAAAGTTTTTAAGCCGACTAAAAAGAGTATAAAGAAGAAGAGATCGATTTTGTAGGATTTACCTTACTGGAAGTATTTAGAAGTGAGACATTGTATTGATTTCATGTAATAGAGAAGAATGCTTGCAAAAATATCATCGGGACATTGCTAAACATTCCAGGAAACATGAAAGATTCTGTCAACGCCAAAAAGGATACGGTAGATTTGGGAATATGGTTGGAGTTAGCACCTACTGAAGAGACGGGGAAGCGTCCATTCCTACCAGCGGCATGCTACACGTTGTCTAAGAAAGCAAAATAAATTTTTTGTGAATGTCTGAGAGGGGTGAAGGTTCCATCAGGTTATTCATCAAACATTAGATGGTTTGTGTCGATAAAGGACTTGAAATTGGTTGGGATGAAGTCTCATGATTGTCATATTATGATGCAGCAGCTATTGCCGATTGCTATTCGCGACATACTGCCCGAAAATGTCAGGCGTATAATTACAAAACTTTGCTTTTCCTTCAATGCAATATTTAGCAAGGTTATTGATCTGGATGAGTTAGATAGACTGCAGGCAAACGTTGTTGTCACCATCTATCAATTTGAAATGTATTTTCTATAATCTTTTTTCGATGTCATGGTGCACTTGGTTATTTACTTGGTTCAACTAATTAAGCAGTTAGGTCCTATATTTTTGCACAATATGTATTCATTTGAACGATTCATGGGTATCATGAAGGGATATGTGAGAAATCGATTTAGACCAGAGTAGTAATGTAGAAGGTTATGTTGCTAAAGAAGTCATTGAATTTTGTACTGATTACCTAGCAAAAGTCGAACCTATTGGTATTCCTATATCTCGACATGAGGGAAGGCTCGACGGTAAGGGCATTGTTGGACGCAAGCCGATCGATCCCACTACTGAAGACCTAGCCAAAGCTCATCTTCTCGTCTTGCATCATCTTGCCGTGGTTCAACCATACTTCGATGAGCACATGGTAGTTTTAAGGGCGGATAATCCTTTAAAAGGGGAAAGGTGGTTGGTTAGTAAACATAATCATTATTTCACAAAATGGTTCAAAAATGAAGTAATGAACCAGTTGACGCATGCGCTCGAAATGATTGAAGAAACGGTGAAGTGGTTGGTTTACGGACACATATCGCGTGTGACCTCTTACCAGGGATATGAGATTAACGAGTCTATATTTTATACAAAAGATCGAGATGATGAAAGCATGATGCAGAACAGTGGAGTGCCACAGGTGGCAGTATTGACTGATTATAGTAGCGATACACACTACGGTCTCATTGAAGAAATTTGGGAACTTGATTACATGAAGTTCAGATATGTGTATTTCGATGCAAGTGGGTGGACAACGCACGGGGTGTATTGAATGACAAATTGGATTTTAGTAGGGTAGATTTTTCTCGGGTTGGAAGTCGGGATGATCCATTTATACTTGTATCACAGGCTAAGCAAGTGTTTTACGTTACTGATCCGAGCAATGCAAAGTAGTCAGTTGTCCTCCAAGAGAAGAGACGCATTGTTGGGATGGGTGACATGATTGATGAAGATGAATATGACCACTGGGATGAAGCACTTCCATTTTCAACTGAAGTGCCTATATTAGATCCTCAACAACACAACACTGAAACAAATTACTTGTGTTCGGACCATCAGGAGAGAGAGTACGTAGAATGGTTGGCGGTGTTACTATTTATTGGTAATTTAAATTTTATTCCATTACTATTTATTTACAATTTAAATTTATTTTCACACCATATCTTATCTTCAGCTAGAACGGTTGTAATATTTTTCATTGTTATTCATTGTAGGTTTTTATTTATTATTGTTGTAATTATTAATATTTTTAAATGTGTAGGCACATGCTAATAGGATGCAAATATGTCGGGTTCTAGATCTTCATCAATATCAGGAGAACCGTGTGTTGATAGCAGCACCAGATAGTCTAGAGGGCTGACGACCATGTCGACTCGCCGAGCCAGATTGACAAGCCTAGTCGGGTTGCACGGGAGGTCAAAAGTCAGCTTAATGGTGAATTTGATAATAGGGTTCAGCAGAGAGTTGTTGATACCCTCATTCAGCTGGGTATCCAAGTACCTGCTAAGATGGGAGCAATGATGGCAAATACTAGACCTGCGAGTAATAGCAATGTTTGTCATGTCTCGAGTGCCCCAGATCCATTCATCACCAGTACGATATTTTTAAACAAATTATTTACTTTTGCAATATTATTAATAATTAGTTAATTTTATTTTATTTTTAAATACTATAGATAATCAGTTTCACAATTATTGTAGGAGCTAACATTAGTTATTGCTTTTGGGACCGACAGGAAATTACTGATTGTATACTGTCCATACTACATGAAGGCGGATACAACAGGTAGCACAAGGGACGTGCTACCATATTATAGAAGATATTGTTGTGTATGGTTGCCAACTCATAGAAGGAAATATTAAGGTACGGATTGATATGGTTCCTGAACAATATCTTGAGTTGCCTCTTCCCACGCCAGTTTGAGATGGCTTAGTGGTGTTAGGGGATGCCATGGGAAGTTTTGTTCAGCGGCCTAAAAGCCTGATTTGCTTGGCAAATGTAAGTTAATAGATTGTTTCTCGTAATTTTTTACTAATTTATTTTTTTGGAAATTATGTAATACAATTTACTGTATGTAAGAAGAAGAATCGAGCCGACAAACATAAGAAACCTCAAAGTTTTGCTATGTCAGCAACTGTACGACACAATTTCATTGATGAAGCAACGTACCAAGGTCTTCTTAACTCTTGCAATCTATTGGTCGATTTGATCAATATGATGCCTACTGGTAATGAAACATTGGAGATCTTGCTCGATGACTTGTTTCCTGGATCATCTGACACCGAAATCTTTGTTACTGCTACTGATGTCGCCAAATTCATGGCGATGAAATGGTTGAGTGCTCCTATTTTGGAAGTATTTTAATTGTTAGACTTCAATTCAAGTTTGAAATTACATGATTCTTTTACTTTTCTGTTTTTAATACATTTCTGAAGTCGTATTTTATGTAATAGGTACATTAATCGGAATTGCTAGCTGTATGAAATACCATTGGGTTTCATGAATCCGTCGCTAATAGCTGCAGTTATTATTAGATCTCAATATATGGAGGTTTCATGCTACATTAATGATGCGTTGTGCGATTTAAGTGACAAGAAATACATTTTGGCCCAGTACCACCAAGAGTAAGATCATTCACACTTTAATACATCGAATGTTATATGTTCGAAATTCATACATATGTTATTAAAAAGCTACCTGTCATGTTTGTTAGTCATCACTGGCTATTGCTTTTCATCGAGCCCTCAGCCAATATGGTATACGTAATGGATTCATTGGCTAATCAAAAGAAAAATTTGGTTATCAAGTCGCTCATAAGCGTGTAAGTGAATATCCAATGACTTTCATTTCATTTATTGGTTGTATGATAAGTTGGAGTTTAGATTGCTTCTTATATATTAATATTGTTCATATAATTTAAATTTTTAGGGATTTTAGAGTGATGTGGGACAAAATGGGTGTGAGATGAAGTAGTGTTCAATGGAAAGTGCTTCCGGTATGTATATATATAACTTTTAACAATAAAAGTTGTTGTTTTCATACTTTGGTTCATTTCTAATTGGAAGATATATGGATTTCTTTCAAAATAGATTTTTTTTGTTAATGACTATTTTTATTTTTTGTTACGTACAAATTTTAGTGTACGCAGCAATCGGAGGTGATGAGTGTAGTTACTGCGTTATGAAAAATATGAATGACATAATGATGTGATATGGTCAAGGCGATGATCTACAAATGGTGTGTCACTGTAGAATGTAGATTAGTTAATTATTTAAGCATTCAGTACTTTATTGGATATGTATATAATTGATTATCTTTCATTTCACTTATAGGCGTATGGAGTCGAAGAGTATTCTCAGAAAAACATCGATTTGGTACGAGAACGTTGGGTTGAATTCTTTCGAGAAGTTATGAAATGATCATTTGTAGGCTTAAATTCATTTTCCTTCTAGTTTTATTATGTTTTGGTGCATTGTGGTCATATGTACATACAATCATGGACTTGTGTTACATTGGAGTTGTTTACTTGTACAGTTGTGTTGAAGTTGCTTCTACTTGTTTTATTAGATTGTCTTTACTTCATTTGTTAGTTGGAGTTGCGGTTAATAATTTGCATCCTTTGTGAGGTACATATCTTGGTTCTGTAGTTCAATTGTTATGCATTTGCTGTAGTTGGTGTAGGCCTAAGTTGAGGCATGTAGTCGTGAATGGTATTGCTGTTAGTGTAATTGTAGGTTCTTGGGTTGGGGATAAATGATTTAGCATGTATATTTATCAGTATATGCAATAGGTATGAGGTAGCAAAAATAAATTTTTTTGATAAGGGGTGGCGGTTTTGCCATAGAAACCGCCACCCAAATAATTATTAAATAAATAATTATTAAATAAAAAAAATTTTGAATGGAATAACGGGTGGCTGTTGTGGACAAAACAACCGCCACTTTAAGTTTATTACATTAAAAAAGAAGAATAAAATAAGTAATAATGGAGGTTGTTTGGTATAAAATAAGTAATAGTGGTGGTTGTTGACTAAACAACTGCCACCGAAGTCAATTTAAAAACAATTAAATTGACTTGGTGTGATTGTTTGGTCAACAACCGCCACCCTAAGTTTACTATATATATATATATATATATATATATATATATATATATCTAAAGTGGCAGTTGTTCTTAAAAAATAATCGCCACTAGATCTTTTTTGGGTGGCGTTTTTTGAACCGACACCCTTATTCTGACATTGGGTGTCACCATTTTGGGTGGTGTCCAATTAACCGCCATCTTTTTGCCAAAACAACCATCACCCTAAACCATTTCTGTGCTACTGACCCGATCATCAGTGGTCCTGCTTGAGTCGAGTAAGTCGGCCGACTCAGTCCCAATCCTTTCGAGACCCCATTTTATTCCGTTGTACCAGAAGCCAAACTGTGCATTATGTTTTTTTTTAATTAAATAATCCAAATTTAAGTTCATTACAAGTTTGTAGGCAATGACAAAGTTAGGAATTTGTATAGGACCGAGCAGAATTTAGGAAGGATAATCGTGGTCCCTATCGGGGGTTCGCCCCCGATTTTTTTTTTCATTTAAAATTTATATATATAATTTTATTAAGAATCACGATCCACTAGATTGATTTGGCAAAATAGAAGCAAACGAACATGAAATAAAAATTTGATTTGGTTATTTTGTCACACGACGATTTTAATTGATTTTGTTTATGAAATTGGTTTTATTTCGTACCATGCTTTGTTGACGTCAAGAAAAAATTGAACTAGCTACTAGTTAAGCTCGATTTTAAAGATAATAATTCAATAAAATTTATATATAGTAAATAATTAGAATCATTATTTCACATTATTCGTCGAAATCAAAAATTAATTGTAAGTTTTACATTATAAAAATTATTTAAAACTAATTTAGACGTGAAGATAACACTACCTATGATTTTTGAAAATATAAAAGTAAATAAAAATTAATTTTTAAGGAAAAATATCTAATATTTTTCGGAGAAAACAAGTATACAAAAATAAAATGATTGGAAATTAAAAATTACAATAAAAGACTTATGGTTGTTACAAATTAGAATTACAAGAAAAATGAGCAAATCGGATGCATTTGCGAAGAATTGAACTTTGGCACCTGCTTCAGGTTACAAATGCATATAGCGCACCATTTGGTCAAGGAACCATTTGAAACAGAAAACTGATCTATTCTTTACTTAATCCTTGTTAGCACCGAGCTTTAGCTCGGGCCAGCTAACCCCTCCCTCCGTCCCTGCTTATAGGCTTATTTTTGAGTAAAATAATGAACAAATCCAAGTATTGAATCCAAAATTGTGTCTATTTCCTTTCTATTTAGAAATTTAGGCCCATTTTTTGTTGATGTTTATTTTATTTTATTTTTTTAGGCCCATGGGCTATCAGTGTTGGCTCTGGCTAAGTTTCTTTCTTTTTATTTTTTGTTGGAGCTCTTGGCTAAACTTTTCGATTTATTACTGTGCATTTGACTAATTCTTACTGCAGCCCTAGTTAAGTGTCGTTTGTCACTTTGTATTAGTTTTACAGGGAAAAAATAAATAAAAGAGACTCATTTTTGGAAGTTTGACTCAAACCTAGCGAACTATAGGACTGTCCCTAACCCGGTCGTGCCATAACTATGGCACCACAGGTGATGCTTGATCATTATTGATTATGATGGTCTTATCGCTCTTTGCTCATCCTTCCTGATGTTCAACAAATTTGTTGATAATGATAAATTCATGTACATGTAGCTCTGAAGACATGAACATATTGATTGAGATCATATGCTATTGCTCTTTGCTTGAGTTTGACATTATGGTGATATGATCGCTCTTCACTAGTCAATTACTATTTGAGTAATCAAGGCCACTCTTTGTTGATCGTAACTCAATAAGGATAAGGATCAAATCTTCCTCCCACAAGCCATAATACATGTATTATGATTTCACTTTCGCTCCTTATGTGTCATGAACATTTCATGCATATCGTTACTAAGTTTCAAAAATTCTTTGACGATGAGTAATACATCATTCATTAACGCATGAGGAGATCATTGATTGATTATTGTTTTAACGATTTTGAAGTGTTTGCTTGTACTTTTGTGAAGATTTTTATTATTGTGTTTTAGAATTAAATCATATGCTAGAACTATCACCAAGTCTTTTTTGGTCATTTTTAGCGATCATTATGCTTAGATTTCGTCAAGTCTCTTGTGGTCGTTTTTTCAGTGATCAGATGCTTGAATTTTCGCCAAGTCTTTTTTATCGCTCTATCATTTGATCATCATGCCTTTCTCGATTGATTAGTCATTTGCGTGCTCATTCATCACATCCTAATAATTGACTCATTTTTATCGATAAGTTGAAGAAATCATATCTTCCTAGCAACTTAGATTAAAACAAGAAATCGCTAACTTTTAAAATAAAAGTAGACTTTCCATGAGAAGAGTTACACAAGCTGACATCAACATCTCTTAAAATTAAGTATTCCTTGTCTTCGACTTATAGTTTTTTGACATTCTTACCAAAGCGGCATGATGGAACGAGCATGTAAAGTATCATATCAATCTCTGGCCTCATTTTTCAGTGTGGACAAAATGTTCAATTTATAAATAAGGCTTAAAAACTATCTAATCAATTTATTTAGGAATGAGTTTCATTCCATCTTATTGTGTTCGATACGGGAAAATCTTCTATAGAAAATGTTTCATATTTTCCTTGAAATCATTGATGAAGCTATTAGTGAGCTGGACCGAGCTAGAGCTCGGTCCAAGAAGAGGTTAACTACTGAATTGGTCAGTTGGTGAGCTCCCTGCGTTTATACCCTGTGCGCGTGGGTTCGAGTCTTCATGCCATCTTTTAGCTTCTATGTTGGCATTTTCATGGCATTTCTACTTTTGGATGCTTGTACTTTGGCCTTTCTTTTGACATTTTTATGGCATTTCAAGTTTGCTACTTTTAAACAATTCACACTTTATAAGGTATCTTTCATTTTTTAAAAAATTATTTTTATATTAATTTTACATTTTCAAAATAAGTCTTCATGTATAAATTAGATTTAAATAATTTTTATTTAAGATTTAAAACTCAATTAATTTATGATTTTGATAAGTAATATGACAGAGCAATTTTCTCTATTTGAGTTCGATTTAGCTAGTCCAAATTTTTTCTTTTTACTTTCAACAATGCTGTATACGAAACAAAAACTAATTTCTTAAACCAAATCAATCAAAATCATCATCTACCAAAGCAATGAAATCAAATAGTTATTTCATGTAACTTTACTTTTATTTTACAAAATCATTTTAGCATATCGTGATTTTTCAATAATATTTTGTGAATAAACTTTATAGGAAAAAAAATTTCGGGGGCGCTGCCCCCGAACCCCCGAGAAAGTGCACTCCACCCACTTAAATTTCAGCTCGGTCCATCAGGAAATCCTGGCTTTGCCCCTGCTTGAAATTTTCCCACCCACTTGAGAGTTGCAATTTTATATAGAATTTGATTTGAATTATAATGTGCATTGAAAAGTTGTACCCTAAAAATGTCTTTCAAAAATTTTGCTATAAGGTAGAAAACTTTATCTTCGATTTTATATCTCTAATGGAAAAAATTTGTCTAATCAAACATTATATTTAAAGTATTTGACTTTTTATGACATACGTTGGCAGCCTATGAAATGGGTTTGAGTGTTTTCCCACTAATATTGTATTGTTCACGAGGTGTTCTCATCATGTTGTGAGTGCCATTGATCAAACCTTTTGATAAAGAAAAAAAAAAATTCTTTGCGGGTTTGTTGGCCCAAATTTAACATCGTTAATAATTATGTTCCTTGCAATTTGGGTTAAACAGGATAATTGAGGGAGTAAGACTTTGTTCATCCCCACTTAACGGGGGCTATCTTAAGTGAGGATGGAAATTAACGGGGGTCAAGATAACCCTCGTTAAGAGGGGTGAATAAAGTCCTAGTCGATAATTGAGAGGAACTTAATAGTGTGATGCACTAGCTAGTTGTCGTCATTTAATGTTTAATGATGTGATGCTTACACAAATGGTGCATTATATAATTGAGATTCGTCTTTTGATTTAAATCATCATTCCATAAAATTATCCAGTGTTTTTATAGCTTATTTGAGGCAAAAAAAAAAAAATTATTTCACATTCTATAGTGTAACTTTTTAATTTTTTTTATTACATTACTTATTATATTTTAAAAATAATATTTCCATTATTTCTGTAGTCTATTGTCAGAAGATGCTGTATGTGTAATTTAATTTCAACTGTGCTTGTTCTATATACCATCTTTTTCTACTAACTTCTATTAGCTCTTTCTCTTTTATCATTTTGAACGACTCATATAATTGTTTTATATTTTTTATCATATTTTTCTCAATTTTCAATCACACATCTAACATATCATTTAAGTAAATCAATATAAATCAACATTTTCTATAGAACAAGCCCTAACATTATTACATTAGAAACTTTTGCAAAAAAAAGAAATCGATATGGATATATATAAAACAAATTTTCCCGCAAAAGAAGTGTTATAAAAACTGAAGTGACATTTGAGAGTTAATTATATGTAACAGAAATTGTTATAAAAAGAAAAAAGAAAAATTAAAACTTCCTAATGCGGAATTAGTTCTTGAAATATAAAAACATTTTCAAAAAATGACCAATTTCATATGTTTGATCATCGGGATTGTGAATGCCCTATCATTTTTTTGACATTGCAACCCCCAAACATAAAATTCGCTACGTAATAAGGACTTCCGTTAGCCTAAAGTAAAAATCCACCGTTAAATCAATCTTGTGTGTCTCACATGATCATCTAAAGGGAAAAATGGTCCTCACATCCAAACCCAAACCCCATCTTCAATTCCCGTAACCCAAACCAAATCAAACCCACTTTCCAACTCTTTGGAACTCAACTCGCACTGAGGACGAAACCAAAAACAGTATATTCTGCCATTTTCGTCTCACATTCATGGAAAGCACCTCGTATTGAAGGCATCTTTAGCATTGATTGTAATCTATACTTTTCTTCAATAGCCCATGGGTTTGAAGTTTTTGTTGGTAATTTACAAGAACTTTAAATTTTGATTTTGTGAAAAAATTGTAATTCTTGTTCAACATTATTGTAGGGGTTTTTTGTTGAAGTTGATTCTGGACTGGAATTGATCAATTGCTTGTACCAGAGTTTGTTTTGTGGCTGCTGGGAAGAAAATTATTCAAGTTAATTATTGTCTTTTTTTCAATTGTTTTGGTGCATTGAGGACCTGTCATTTATTTGTTTTGCACTAGTAGAACTTGTGCCACTAGTTTGTAATTGTTGGTGAATGGGTGTGAGGATCATTTTGCCCTTTAGATACATCACGTGAAGTGCACAAGATTAATTTAACGGTGGAATTTAACTTCTAATTGACTGAAGTCCTTGTCACGCAGCGAATTTTGAGTTTGGGGATTGAAATGCACAAAATAATAATAATAATAATAAGATAGGCCTAACAAGTTAAAAGATTGGGTCCTTATTGCACCAATTGGCCTTTATTTTCACAAAATAATGTTTACTAAGGTTTGTTATTCTCATTTTACACAACGTGAATATAATATAATAATAATATAATTAACGTTAGGTAAAGCTGAACAAATAATAATAAACGTGAAACATGTCATTTTTCAGACTCTTTGATTGAGATTTTAAAAATAATTAAAAATTAATAGGATTCCTTTTTGTAAAGTAGGGATATTAAGTTTGTATTTATAAATTTTGATGTAAAATAAGAGAGAGAACAAGTAGAGCTGAATGGTGGAGATTTGTATAGTACCGGCAGGTCCCACGAGATATGTGGATGTGATTAGATTAAAGTGTAAAAAGAATGTATAAAAATGTGTACAAAATTATAAATACACATTGGCTAACACGTGCAATTTAATTTTAAAAAGAAAATGAAATATTTATATTATAAAAAGAGAAGTGCCACATTGGTAGCAGTGTCAGCGTGGCACTCATTAATATTTAAAAAAATCATAAAAATCCGTTTTGTAGTTAAAAAAAAGGAAATTCTATTTTTGGAAACAAATTAATTAACATTAATTTGTAGTTTTAAATAGGAAAAATTCTTTAAATATAATTATTTTATTAATTTTTTTAATGAAACATAAATTTATCATTAGCTAAGCACGCAGTTCATTATGTGGCCGCCGTATAAAATAAATTGGTTAATTCTTAAAATAAAAGAAATATTTAGTAAGAAAAAGTCCAATTTTGAAAACAAACTACACAAATATTTTTATATTATCAATCTTGTAGTGCCAACTACGCACTACGCTAGGTTGATAGCGCCTAGCTGACACTCACAATGTCGAAAAAAATATCTTTATATTAGTTAACTAATTATGAGATTCCAAGTTACCAGATTTATGTACGGGTATATTTAAAGAGTGCTCTTAATAGTTGATTCCTTCTACAATTGGAAAATGAATATATAAATGGTAATTAATTATTTTGATTATTTAATTTATTCTACTTTTTTTATATTTATTTTATTATTTTTTATTGTCATTTTAATTTTTGAATTAATTTATATAATTATTTTTAATTATCTTTTGTATTTAATGTTGCATGCATTAATAAAAATGCGTTAAAAGATCAAAGTAATACCTTACAATACATATTAAATTAATTTTGGAAACAAGAATTAACATTTTATATATACAATTTAATTTTTTGATATTATATTTTAATTATTTTATACATTTATTAATGTTAGAATTATATATATATATATATATATATATATACTAAAAAAAAGGTTGAAGTGCCAAGTGCCAACTTTGCACAGCCCCACGATTGATAATGGTTTTCCGTTTCAGAAAAAAAAATTTGCATATTAAAATAATTAAATAAAAAATCTCTTTTTCATTTTTGCCAAGTTAAAATGATAGTATGAGGCAATTTTCATGGGTAATATGTATCAAGTGGCACAAATACTGGGTAATTTTTTTAAAAAATATTCAAATAGTGATTATAATGAATAATTAATTAATTAGAAAATAAATAGTAAATGACAACTTTCATGTCTCATTTCACCGGTTCGCAAGCCATTTAAAAAATAATTATTACAAATTATAATTTAATCATCTCTTCTTTTGGTCAAAAATTACAATTATCAAACATTAATTTTTTTAATATGATCTAACATACATTAATGAAAATGTGATAAGAGATTAACGTTATAAATTACAATACCAATTAAAATGAGACTTAACTTTTTTATATACATTTTATATAATCTAACTATCAATAGTAAAAGACCCATATTAGAAGTGGCAATATGACACACGTACGTTAAAGAAAAAGGATTTGTAGAAAACGCATTAAATACAATTTCCGTTTAGGAGTGTATAATATAGAGAAATCATAAAAATTAATGTGTTTATTGATAAGTAATGAGACATTAAATATTCCCATATATAAAATATGTGAAAAAGGACAATTAAACTACTATTATTATATAACTATGGAAAACAACTTTGAAAAATATAATTTTTATGAAAAATTGGGCATGAAATCATGTGTTTGCACCAGCTAAAATTCAAGGGTTTTTGGAAAAAGACAAAAATTATTTAATGTTAGTTGCCGCAATTACTCAAAGGTAAAATATATTGATGGGAGCCAATTACTCAAACATTTATCAAATAGACGTATATATTTAATTAAAAGAAAATCGGACAAGAGAAAATTTCTCAATTGTTTTGGAAAACTATTCATTATTGAAAAATAAATATGCAGACTTTAACTTATAAATATTTTGTATCGAGATCTGATCATTTCACACAATATATAATTCACATCGCATAAACTCTCCAAAATTTAATATTCAAAAATCAGTGTTCAAGAGATCACCCAAGTGGTGCAGTGGTACGCACCAAGCTGGACCTCGGGCACCGCTGGGTTCGATTCTCACCACCCCTTCCCTGACATTCAAAAAAAAATCCGTGTTCAAAACACTAGTACAGATGACACATTGAGTGGCGGTCGTTTTATAGAACGGGTGGCGATTCTTCAACTGCCATCCAAAGTTGCGACACCCAAAATCGGATTTTGGGTGGTGATATAAAAAACGCCACCCGATTGGCTTTGGGCGGCGGTTATTTTTTAAAAACAACTGCCACCCGTTATCGTATTTATTATTATTTTCTTTTATTTTCAATATTTCAGGTGGCGGTTTCTACATATAGAACCGCCATCCATTTTCATTTTTAATTTTTCTTAAACATTTCTGGTGGTAGTTTCTACGTATAGAACCGCCACCCGTTTTACACTTTTTTTTATATTCTGAATACTTTGAGCGGCGGTTTCCATGTGTAGAACCGCTGCCCGTTTTTCTTTTTCTTTTTTTTTTAAACTTTGGGAGGCATTTTCCACCTGGGGAACTGCCACCCGAGATCTATTTTTAATTTTTTTTTATTTTAATAAATGTTTAGGTAACGGTTTTGTTAGTACAACCGCCACTCGTAAATAAATTTTTTGTTTCCCCTTAACTGGTACCTATATTGTAAAAAATTGTAACTGAAAAAACTTGGAATACCTACAGTTACACTATATTTTTCCACAATTACACTTCACAACTCAAATTAAAAACCGCCACAACTAAAGGCCAAAACGAACTAAACCAAATGTATAACATTGAACTGTACGATTCCAATATATAAAACGCAAAGGATGCAAACTAGATCTCCAACTAATTAACAAAGCTAAGTAAAACTACCTAACAAAGTCCATGGCAATATTTACATGACCACACGCACGAGAGTTCACATGAAACTCGATGCACGAAAACATAATAAAAGCATAAGTAAAATGAATTTAAACGTGTAAATGATCATTTCAATTCATGAACCTCTCGAAAGAATTGAACCCAAAGTTCTCTTACCAAATCGATGTCGTTCTGAGAATACTCTTCAAATTTATTCACCTGCAAGTTAAATGAAAGATAATAAGTTATTTGCATTTTCAACAAAGCACTGCTTAAATTAACAATCTAGATTTCACAATAATAAACACACAGTTTGTAGTTCATGGCCTTGACCATAGCCCATCATTATGTCATTCATATTCTTCATGACGCAGTAACCATACTCATTACCTCCTGGTCGTTGCGTACACTCAAATTTGTACATAGCAAAAAACCAAAATAAGTAATACGAAAAAAAATCAATTTTGAAGGAAAACCATATATCTTTCAATCAGAAACCAACCAAATTACGAAAAAAATTTATTATTATTAAAATTTGTGTATATACATGCCGAAGGATATTTCCATTCAACACTGTTTTGTCTTATACCCATTTCTTTCCATATCCCTCTAAAAGTCTTAAAAATTTAAATTATGTGAACAATATTAGTATGTAAGTGATCTAAGTTCTAACTTACCATACAAAAACCAATAAATGAAATGAAAGTCATTGGATATTTGCTTACATGCATATGACTTATTTGACCTCCAAAAATCTCTCCTGATTAGCCAATGAATCCAATACGTATACTGTATTGGCCGAGGGCTCGATGACAAGCAATAACTAGTGATGACTAACAAACAAGATAGTTAGCTTTTTAATAACATATTCATAATTTTCAAACTAACATTGGATGTACATATTAAAGTATAAGTGGTCTTACTCTTGGTGGTACGGGGCCAAAATGTATTTCTTGTCCTTCAAACTACGCAGTGCCTGGTTAATGTAGAGTGACGTCTGCCAATGTTGAGATCTAACCATGACTGCCTATTTTCGCGACGGATTCATAAAGCTGAATGGTATTTCATACAGCTTGCGATTCCGATGAATGTACCTATATTCAATAATATATGAAGATGCTATCTTTGGTAATCGAAAATTGAAAGAATCATGTAATTTCAAATTGGAAGTGAAGTCTCACATTTGAAATACTTCCAAAATAGGAGCACTCAACCAACTCATCGTCATTAAGTCGGCGATATCAGCAGCAGTAACAAAAACTTTAGTATCAGATGATTCAGGAAACAAGTCATCGAGCGGCACCACCAAAGTGTCATTATCAACAGGCATCATATTGATCAAATCAACCAATAGCTTGTAAGAGCTAGGAAAAATCTGCTATGTCTCTTCATCAACAAGATTGCGCGATCCGCCTGTTGACATAATAAAACTTTGAGGCTTCTTCTATTTAACAGTTCGATTATCGTTATTATGGACAATAGTATCCCACAATAGTAAAGTAGTCATTACAACGTTCACATTAAATAACCATAAAGTATTAAAAATAAATAAGTAAAAGATATTACAAGACTATCAACAACTTACATTTTCCAAGCAAACCATGTATTTTGACCACTAAACAAAACTTCCAATGGTGTCTCCTTGGATAAATAAGTCGTTCTCAACTGGCTTGAGAAGAGACAACTCACGAAATGGATCACGAACCAAATCAATTCGTACTTTGACATTTCCTTCTATGAGTTTGCAACCATGCACGACAGTGTCTTTCACAATAGGATAGCAAGTCCCTTGAGCTACCTGTTGCATCTAGCTTTCATATGGCATGGACAATATGCAATTAGTAATTTCCTGTCAGTCAAAAAAATTATCAAGCAACAATTAATGTTAGCTCTTGAGAATAATTGTGAAGCTGATTATTAATAACATTTTTAAAATAAGTAAAATATTGCAATTATTGCCAACATTTTAAAACTAATAAAGTTTGCTTAAATACCATAATGGCCATGAATGGATCTGGTGCAGCCGAGGCATGACAAACACTGCTATTACTCGTAGGTCTAGTATTTCGCATGATCCCTCCCATTTCAGCAGGCAATTGGATGCCTAATCGAATGAGGGTATCAACAACTCTCTGCTGCTCCCTATTATCAAATTCACCATTTAGTTGACTTTGGACCTCATGCGCAACCCGACTATCTAAGTCATCCTGGTCCGAAGTGCGTTTCTTGGATTTTTTAGACTTTTTTCCAAAAACTGCCCTCACGACACCAACATATCCACGGAAAGTCCTCAACCGACCTGAATGATCCTCTTTCCCTAGTGCTTCTGAAAGTATGTCGTGATCCTCCACCTATTCCAATCAAATGAAAATTAAGTGCCAATAGTTATCATTGGTTAATTTATTGAAAGCATGAACATTTGGAAAGCAATACTAACAATCTTGTCATAAACCTCTTTAATATCATTGGGATATATCAACGTTCCATCAGGGCATATTTGTACTCTGGCCCGTAAGTAATCCCATGACCGATCACTGTACAAAATCTCTTCGAGTGCAGAGCCGCAAGAGAAAAGGTGCCCTGGAGGGTCATCCTTTGCCCACACCTCCTTCATCTCTACATAACCTACGCCTTCCATGTGATGGGGATACTTGTTATGTAATTGACTCTCCTTCACCTTCTCACTAATGTCCTTCGAGAAATTAATAATATACCATTATTGATAAATACCACGGGTACGAGTCCAAATATTATTTTAGAGAAAAAAAGGAAAAGAATGACTGCATAATTAATTGTAATCACTAGAGTATACCTGAAATTTCTTACTCGTGACTGTTTGTTTAAATTCTTCCTAATCATCTTTTGTAATGAAGTTATACACATGTGATGGGTATCTGTTCTTTGCTTCTTTGGGTGAACCCACTTGTTTACGAGTTTTCTTTTAAAATTTCTCATTCATAATCCAGCATGTGACACAATCGTCTTTTTAAGTGTGTCATCCTTCAAATTGCACATTGTCTATAGTATTAAACAAATGAGTCTCTTAACCTTAGCATTAGTAGAATTGGTGTTAACCACAGCACAATTGCAATTAACATTTTTATTACCTTAATATCTTCCCAAATTATATTCTTTAGCCCGCGTTCCACAAGTCTCCAGTTACCGTAATTTATATTTACTTTGGAGCGCACAACAACCCCACTATAATGTCGGAACCCAGTACTATGCAGGCCCTTCGGCAGGAGTAGATCATCGAAATCATCATCCGTTAACTGAATGTTATTACCCTTCAACTTCGACATGGTCGTCAGCCCTCTACTCCATCTTGTGCTGTTATCAGCACACGATGAACCTGATGGGGTCATGGGGATGAAGAATCCGATATGTTTGCGTCCATTTAGCACATCTATGCACATTTAACAATTAACAATATTAATAATCATGACTATAATAAATAAGAACCTACAATAAATAAGAATGAAAAAATACTTCAACCGTTAGTAATTAAGATAAGATATGGCATGCAAATGAAGTAATATTACCAATAAATAGTAATGAAATAAAACTAAGCTTACAGAAATAGTATTGTTCACCTATAATTCCACGTAGTCTCCTTCCTGATGGTCCGAACACAGGTAATTTTCTTCCAGTGTTCTATTCCTGCGGATCTAATTGAGGTAATTCAGTTGAAAATGGTGGTGTTTCATAACAGTGATCATATTCATCTTCATCAACCACTTCACCTATACCAATAATGCATCATTTTCCTTCGAGAACAACTGCCTGTGATGCAAGTATAAACGGGTCATTACGATTTCAAACCCGAGAAAAATCCACCCTTTTGAAACCTAATCTATTTTTCGATACACCCCCCGTGTTGTCCACCCATTTGCATTGGCATACACACATATGGAACATCTTATAATCAAGTTCTCAAAATTTCTTCAATCACACCGTAGTATGTATCACTACTATTATCAGTAGATAGCGCCACTTGTGTGACTCCACTATTCTGCATCATGCTTTTATCATATTGACGTTTTCTATAAAATGTGTACCTATTAATGTCATATCCCTGGTAAGAGATAACACATGACGCGTGCCCGTAAGCCAACCACTTGATTGTTTCTATAATCATTTCTGGCATATGCGTCAACTGGTTCATTACTTTATTTTTGAACCATTTTGCGAAAAAACAATTATGTTCAGTAACCAACCACCTCTCCGCTTTTGAAGGATTCTCGGCTCTTAAAGTTGCCTTGTGCTCATGGAAGTGTGGTTGAACAGCGGCAAGATAATGCAAGACGAGAAGATGAGCTTTGGCTAGATCTTCAACACTGGATCGATTGGCTTCCGTCCAACAATACCTTTACCTTCGAGTCTTCCCTTTTGTCGAGATATAGGAATACCAATGGGTTCGAATTTGTCTAGGTAATCAATACAAAGCTCAATGACTTCTTCAGCAATATAACCTTCTATGATACTGCCTTCAAGTCTAAATCAATTTCTCACATATCCCTTCAGGATACCCATGAACCGTTCGAATGGATACATATTGTGTAAGGATACAAGACCTAACAACTTGATTTGTTGAACCAAGTGAATAACCACTTGCATCATAACATCGGAAAAAGATGGTAGAAAATACATTTCAAGCCGACAGAACGTTTGCCTGCAATCTATCTTACTCATCTGGCTCAATAACCTTACTAAATATTGTATTTTAAAAAAAGCAAAGTTGTGTAATTACACGCTTGACATTTTCGGGCGGTGTGCCTCAAATAGTAATCGGCAATAGCTGATGCATCATAACATGACAATCATGAGATCTCATCGCAACCAACTTCAAGTCCTTCATCGAAACAAACCGGCTAATGGTCGATGAATAACCGGATGGAACTTTCACACCTCTCAAGCATTCACAAAATTTTTGTTTCTCCCTTTTAGATTGTGTGTAACAAGCTACTAGTAGGAATGGGTGTTTCCCCAACTCTTCAATAGGTGCTAACTCTGGCCACATTCTCGATTCACTGACAGAATCTTTGGTCTTTCCTAGAATGTTTAGCAATGGCCTGATGATACTATCGCAAACATTCTTATCTATGTACATGAAATCCATACAATGTCGCACCTCTAAATACTTCCAGTACGGTAGATCCCAAAAGATCGATCTCTTCTTCCATATGCTCTTTTTAGTCTCCATGTACTCTTTTTAGTTGGCTTAAAAGTCTTACCAAACTGAACTAAAATATCTTTAACTCGTTCAAAAACCTCTTCCTCAGACAACGGCAGTAGTGCGACTCGGTTCTCGATTTGCCCATTGAAATCTTCTTTATTTATTCGATATCTATGATTTTTAAGAAGAAAAGCCCGCTGATCCATGTACATATTTTTCTCGCAATTACTCAAATATAGGCTAAAAGTTGTATCTTCACACATGGGGCATGCCTTACCACCCTTAATCGTATAACACGACAAGTTACCAAAAGTAGGGGGATCATTTATGGTACCAAATAGCATTGCACGTAAATTGAAATTCTCCCGACAATTAGCATCAAACACACCCACATCCTCATCCCACAATGTTCTTAGATCATTAATTAGCTGAGCGAAGTATACCTCGATGTCATTCCCCGGTTGTTTCGGACCTGAGATTAGCAACGATATCATCATGTCTTTGTGATTCATAGTTAGCCATGGAGGGAGATTATAGATCACCAAAAGCACCGGCTAAGTACTATGTCGACTTCTCATGTCGCCGTGTGGATTAATTCCATCTGTACATAATCCGAGCCGAAGATTCCTATATTCATCTCCGAAATCACGAAATCTTCTGTTGAAATTGCTCCACTCGGGGGAATTAGCCAGATATCTTAGTTTACCATCTTTTTTCCTCTCTAGTGCATGCCACAATAATTTTGCTGCATCGTCTGCATTCGCAAATAATTGCTTAAATCTTGGAATCATGGGCAAATACCATAACACTGTAGCTGGAGGACCATTCTTACCCGCGCCATTAGCATTGCGGTTCTTTATCTTATACCTCGACACCTTACACTTTGGGCATACATGCAACTCTCTGTACTTTTTCCGATACAGTATACTATCATTTGGTTAAGTGTCTATCTTCTCAATCTCCATACCTAAAGGGCATAACATTTTTCTTTGCCTTGTACGTTGAGTTAGGCAACTCATTATCATCTGGAAGCATATCTACTAAAAGTTCCAATAATACCGTGAAACACCGATCACTCACACAACTGATAATTTGTTATATTTTAGACAACTAGGATACAAAGGCTTTCAGAATCGGACGAATAGTTTATCGAACTCATTTGTCCTATCAACGAAGTCATCTTGCAGATCACTCAACATTTCATCCAATCGATCAAGTTCCACATTCATCTCTATATTTTCCGCATGACCGTCGTTGTCACTGCCCAACCGATGTTCATTATGCCCACCACTGTTGCCACTGCTGCTTGTACTACACATTATTTTCTCATAATGCCAAAACTAACATGTGTAACCCATCTTAAACCCATTTTTAAACAGATGGTTTCTCACTTCCGCAGCGATATCAAAACCAATTGTATTATTGCAAACTGAACAAGGACATACAATTTTATTCTTGTTATACTTCATTTTATCCTCCTCAGCATGTTTCAAAAACTCAATAACTCCTTTTAGATATTCAAGAGAACTAGGATTCCCATACATCCAACTCCGATCCATTTCGAACAACCTATAGAGTTATTTTTCCGTAATATTAACCATGTAACTACATCATAAAAGATAATCATCTCGTTATTTTTATGTAATGAAGCGTGTAATGCAAGTATTCTAAATCTGCCTTATTAGTTCGTATCTAATCAAAACGGTAAGGACTTAAACTATTCGCCATCTCTACGTGACATCAAACTTTTTTTTTGTGGAACAGGCATTTTATTTTCCTGCAAATTTCGGTAGCATCTTCGCTTAGTTCTCCTAAGTGTGCAATTCACATAAAACGTAATCCACACCCGGAGAACGAATGAGGATACTACTGAAATTCACATAAATACATAACTGTCCACACAAAAAATTAAATTTAACACAATTCGATTTACGCAGATCGATGACAAACTCTCCACTAGGAGAATTCAAAGATAATCTGTGCATCTCAAACTGCGCAACAATTTGATCACAGTTAATGATATACAAGATTATCTTCAAATGGTTTTCTAAGCTTAATGCAAGTGAAGTGCAGTGTAGTACAATTAATAAAATCCGTTTTAACGAAATAATAGAAAAATAATTCGACATTTTGATTTATTTACACCACAAAACTATTAGAATGGTCATATTAGAATGATATTAAATACTTTTATTCCCAAGAAAATTGATCATATGACTACGAAATTGTTAATAATTTTATTGAAATATTAAATATTCCCAAACTATGTTTTAAATAAATTATATATTTATATAAAACTAATATTTATTTATTTATTACATATTGAAGTACAGTTCAACATAATTTATAAATATTGTATGCATTAGTTTATTATATGTAGAAGATTAAATTAGGGACATGTCAAAAACTAATATTTATTTGATAAATAAAATATATTTATATAAATTTATTTCCAAGTTACTTTATTTTATTGAAATATTATTCCCAAACTAATTTTTTAATAAATTATATTTATATAAAAGAAATATTTATTTATTTACTACATATTGAAATATAGTTCAATATAATTTATAAATATTATATGCATTAATTTATCATATGTAGAAGACTGATTTACGAAATATCAAAAAAATTTAAGTTAACATTATCCCGTAAAATATCAATTGTAATAACCAATTGTAATAACTATATATACTAACTATTAATTTTTTTAATTGGCCTTTTAAATTATCTACAATTAATAAAAAATTATACATTCAATTCATCGAAAATTGCTTATTACTTATTTAACTAATACTAAGTAATCTAACAAAATTAATATATCTAATTCAGCAATAGTATATATAAATTCCACATATATATCCATTGCAACACATAATAGGGAAATTTGGGGGGAAAAGCACATGATATATATATATATATATATATATATATATCCACGGAAATTAACAAACAATAATCCCACATATATATCCATGGCAACATATATATATCCCACAAATTAAATCCCACATATATATCACAATGCATATACATATATTAAAATATACGGAAAAAAAATCAATAATTTCACCAAAAAAATATAGAATTTAGGGATTGGTGTTTTCCAACCTCAAAAATATGAAAATTTGTCACCAATTGATCAAGGAGGACAAGCTTTCTTCAAATAAGGCCTTAACAAACCAAGAAATTGCCTAAATCCGATTTCAAAGAAATACCTAGAATTTGGGATGTTAAATTCCAGCTTAGAAATACATGAAATTGGGATAAATAGATAGAGGAATAGTATCTTACTTCAATGATGGGCCCAACTCACGAAGAATTTGTAGCAGAATAAGATTTGAGGGTGGAAATTTTGCTGGTTTTCGTTTTGTTTTCGTTGAATTTGGAGCTGTGTCGAAAATGGCGAATTGGCTATTTACTGCTGGTGAAAATTTAGGGTGGCGGTTAGTGTTAAACCGCCACCCTTTAATTACAACGGGTGGCGGTTTCTTTAAGAAACCGCCACCCATTGCTATATATTAATTTTTTTTTTAAATTAAGGGTGGTGATTGTATTTACCACCGCCACTTGTTTTCTATATATAATTTTTTTTGTTTTAATTAAGGGTGGCGGTTTTAATTACAACCGCCACCCCTTTTTTTTAAAAGGTGGCGGTGTTTATGTTATAGCTGCCACCTTCAACTTTTTTTTTAAGTTTTGGGTGGCCGATTTTGGAGACAATAGCCACCCTTTTTTCACTACTACAATTACCGGTGGCATTTTTATAAGAAATGTCACCCAATGTGCGTCACCTAATCTCAATTACGTACTAGTGCAAATATCGTCGTGACTTAAATTTTATTTGATATTGATGCAGATTAAAAATATTTATCACATGAATGTTTTTGACTTCTTATAATGCCAAATTACCTTTCAAGTTTCAGAGAGAACAATTTGAATTGATTGTATCGTATGATATGACGATCAACAAAAGTCAAGAACAATCACTTTCATAAGTCGGCATTTTTGTTGAAAAAATCAGTATTCAGTCATGGCAATTATATGTGGCAATATCCAAAGTTCCAAGTCGTGCAATATTGAATGTTATTATATGTAACAAAAATGAAAAGTCTACGGACTCGATGATGAATATTAGTTTCAAAGAATTATTTCAAATTTTGTAATATTTATTTAGTTCAAATATGGGATATATTTTATATTTATTAATTTCCATTGTCTAATAAATATATAGTTTTACTATTATTATATATAAATTATACTTTTTCCATGTATCGCATAGGTGTAGTACTAGTTAAAATAAATTATGGAGGAATTAAAAATTTTTTAAATGTAGTTTTGAGTCAACTGAGTGAAGTATGAGAAATTGTTATTATATTGGTGGAACATGTAACGTAAAATTAAAGCTTTACACCCAATAATTATCGCCTAAAAGTTAGTGAGTATGAGACTTTAATTTAAAATGTTCGATTTGAAATCTATAAAGCATTTTTTGTACTTTGCTACCTTCTGATTTTTCAAAGTGAATATATATATATACTAGCAGTAACACCCGTGCGTTGCACGGGAAGCGAGTACATTGATACATAATTTCGATTAATATATATAAATTATTAGTACTGAAAGTGATTACAAAAAATAACACTATAATCTAAAACATCACACGATTTAAGTAAAGCATATTCACTTTTAAAAAACAAAAAAACATTCAACGGAGTTTCAATTCCAACCTATAAATATTGGTACAACTTGTAACGATCAACATTTTGAAAATATCCATGAACAACATAATTTTACATTCTTATCCAACAATAATAATATTCGTTAATTATCCACAAAATTATATTGGACAATAATACCAAACATTCTATAAAATTCATAAATACATCAATCTTCAATGCGCAATGGACAACATGTGGTAGTCTTTCCTTCATGGCTTTCTTGTCACGCAATGCATAAGGAATGGATGTATGATTGATACGTATGGTAACGTACAATAGTACAAGTAAGAATAAATCTCATTAATATTGAAAAATACAAAAGCAATTCATAAGATCTCGATGATAATAAAGTAAATAATGGACCACAACAATAAACCTAATTAATATAGCTAATAAAATAATTTTATAAAAATTTTGACAGAATTTCGCTTGTATTTTATACTAATCCATCCTACAAACATTAAAGGCGAAACTTACCAAAAAGAACAAAACTTAATTTACAACAAATAAAAGTTTTGATAAATATTAATAGTATAAATATAGAATAACAAAAAATACAAACTGAATATTGATTAGAGCACTAAACTTAATTAATATAATACTGAAAGAATTCTATAATATAAATGCAAAATAAAATAAAATAATGTTAATTAAATTCTATAATTATTAAAATAACCAAAATAAAAAAATCTATTAACTTTTGTTGAGCATATATATATATATATATATATATATATATATAAATTATTTTGCATTCTATTATATTCGAATACAGATTCGAGGGATATTAATTATACAATCGTGTGATATATGGTATTGACAATCAATATATGAATAATAATTTCAAAAATTTTATTGTGAAATATAATCAAAACATAAATATATTATAGAAATGACAATGTAATAGGTACAGTTTGGCAGACCCAATACCCCAGCTTGTCCTTATCTTTATCCCGGCCATATCTTCATTTAATCGAAGTCTAGTGGAAATGAAATAAGAGGGAACTAATTCTCATTCCTATCCATACGGCATCATGATCGTGTCATCGGAATGAATTAATTAACTGTAGTATAATTTATTTTAACGAATTTTCATTCTGAGGCTAACTATTCCTAAAATGAATTAATTATGTCTAAAGTAATTAGTTTAATTGTCACAGCTTTGAGAATTATATGAATTTAATTTTAAAAATATTAAGAGATATCTTTATTTTTTAGGAGAAATCTTGCCAATAGATTACAATATAATTAGTTTGTAATTATTTTCTTAAATTAATGCTATTTTTTCCGTTTTAGCAATATAATTAATTTTGATTAATTTTCATCCAAAACAACTGTGTAAATTTTTATCTAATGAAACAGAAACAAATTAAATCATCATAGAATTAATTTTAATTTTTATCGAATTATCTCCAAAAAGATTTAATTATTTCCAAAATAATTAGCTTGAAATATACAGTTCTAAGAATTATATAAATCCAATTTTAAAGATATTTTGTAATTTAAAAGATATCTTATAATGCAAAAAATTTATTTCAATTTTAGGAAAAATCCTGCTAACTGTAGCAATCTCATGAATTTGAATTAATTTTTATTTTTTAAATTAATTATATTTCTTCCCTTTGAAAATATAATTAATTTTAATTTATCTTTTTCCATTGAAACGATGTCCAATTAAATGTCAGTAACATAATTAATAATAATTAATTGCAATATAAATAATTTTAAATAATTTTAAATAATTTTCATTTTAAACAAATTATTTCTAAAAGAATTAATTATTTCCAAAGTAATTAGCTTAATAACCTCAATTTTAAGAATTGTACAAATCTAACTTTAAAGATATCTTATAATTAAAAGGCTTATTAGCGCCATAAGGACCCAAACTTTAAATTCGCTGCGCACTAAAGACCTATGCTTTTTTTGGCAATTCAATACCTAAACTTGATATTTGCTGCGCCGTAATGACTATCGCCAGTTTTTCACTGTTAAGTCATCCCATGTGCTTTTCATGTGTGATTGTTCAGGTCCAAAATGATTCGAAACTTTGTATATTATTACAATCAAGTCGCAAATATTGAAAAATATATGTTTTAGTTCCAAATTTAATTAAATTTGATTAAATATTCCCAAATTTAGTTAATTTTAGTCACAAATTTAATTAAATTTGTTGAATTAATTTGATACTGATTAAATAGTTTTTATCAAAAAATTTCAATGCAGTAATATTTATTTGTAAATATAAATAATATCACTAGTTTCCAAAATCTACTTTAGTATTAGAGACGCGTACATTTTGATTTTAACCTACAAAAACATAATTATTGTACATATATAAACTTTTATTATAAATATAATATATTAGTGCAAAAAAATATCGAATGCAAAAAATTAATCAAATCAAATCACAAAAATAGAAAAAAAGAAAAATAATTCAAAAATTTTCTTTAGCATTATAGACGCGCCCATTTTGATTTTAAACAATAATTATTAATAATAACTGTAGTTATTGTACCTATATAAAATTTTATTAGTAATATATTACAATAGAAAAATATTTCGAACACAAAGAATTAATAAAATCAAATAAATTTATCAAAAAAGGAAGAAAAATCCTCCCACCCACCCACCCCACTCTCCCAACACCACCATCGAACTGGTGGTGGTGATGGTGGTTCGAAACCACCACTTTTTTTTATAAAATTTATTTGATTTGATTAATTCTTTGTGTACGAAATATTTTTTTAGTGTAATATATTACTAATAAAATTTTATGTAGGTACAATAATTACATTTATTATCAATAATTCTTGTTTAAAATCAAAATGTGCTCGTCTATAATGCTAAAAAAATTGAATTATTTTTCTTTTTTTATATTTTTGTGATTTGATTTAATTAATTCTTTGCATTCGATATTTTTTTTGCAGTAATATATTATATTCATAATAAAATTTTATATATGCACAATAATTATGTTTTTATAGGTTAAAATCAAAATATATGCATCTCTAATGCTAAAGAAGATTTTGGAAAGTGGTGATACTATTTATATTTACGAATAAATATTACCGTGCTGAAATTTTTAATAAAAACTATTTAATCAGTAGCAAATTAATTCAACAAATATAATTAAATTTGGGACTAAAATTAACTAAATTTGGGACTATTTAGTCAAATTTAATTAAATTTGAAACTAAAATATACATTTTTCAATATTTGGGGACTTGATTATAACAATATCCAAAGTTTCGGACTATTTTGGATTTGAAAAATCGCAGGTGAGGAGCACATGGGGCGACTTAATTGTGGAAAGCTGACGAAAGTCCTTACGACGCAAAGAAATTACTACAAGAAGAAATATCAAGTTTGGTTATCAATTACCAAGAAAAAATAGGTCCTATCGCAAATGAGTTCAAAGTTCGAGTCCTTATGGCTCTAATAAGGCTAATTAGAAAGATATCTTGCAATATAAAAAATATAGATACAGATAGGTATAGATATATATTCAAGTAATTAGAAAAATTGATGTTACATATTTCTTTTATCAAACTAAAATTAAATCTTTGCAAAATTGCTCATTTTAATTAATGGTAATTTTGTTTAACTATTTCTATTTTTAAAAATAATTGATTATTTATGAAACTAGTTAAAAGGTTCTATCTAATTTTTTAATTTTCATGTCGCACGTTTCTTTTAATTTTCATGTAAAAATGTAATGAATTATAATTTTGTATCTCCACAAAATTAAATTTTAGCGAAATTTCTAATAATAATTAAATTTCATTTTGTAGCTTATTATTTTTAAAAATAATTATTTATTTCTAAAATAAATTAATGAGCCTATCGTAATTTTTAAAGTTTAATAGTAATTTTCGCAAGAAAAGAGGAGAGAATTTGACGGAATATCTACTACATTACATTATATCTAACTTTTGTTAAAAATTTATGCCTACGTCTGTTTATAGTTTATACTTACTTTATTTATAAATAAAATATTTCAATACATACATGATGATAAGCTAAAGACAATAAGACGGATATCGGATTTCTAATATATAGTCAATGTTAATATCGGATAAAAACGAAAGGAAAGATAGAATCCGACTCCAAATATATATGGTTGATCATTATTATTCTACGTGTTAATATATTCTATATATCTATTGTAAAATATAATTAATGTGTTGTGAGTGGGAAAGCCAAATTAAAAAAATATTAAAATATGAGCGGAAAATTTCCTCCGAAATCGGTCTCTATTTATTAATATATTATATATATATATATATATATATATATATATATAGATTACGTATAAACAAAAAGGGGTGAATGTAAATAATTTTTTGTATAGATATAGATATGCGATATAGAATTATAGAATATAGAAAATTATTATGGTAGGATAATGGTTATTTAAGGATAATGATGAAATAATGATATTTGTGTTATTTTATGAGTGGGAAAATAATCCCCAAAAAATTCAAAAGAGCCAATAAAAGTGAAATTTTATGAGCGGGAAAAATTGGCTCCATCCAACTTCAAAAATGTGCCTCTCTTTATTAATATATAGATATAGATGAAAACAAAGATGTTTTTTTAATTTAATTTAGGAGGGTGTTCCCAACATAGAATTTCATGAAATTCAGAAATCCATATAATTCCAAGTGTTCTCAATTTAGAATTCTGTGGATTCTATATAAATTCAGTGTTCTGAATTTAGAATTCTGTGAATTCTATAAAAATCCAAGATTCTCAATTACTCATGGAATCCGGTGGATTTCATTAAATTGTGGAATTCTATTGATTTTTATGGATTTTTAAGTTAAAAATACACTAACCAAATTCTTCCCAAAATCCTACCTCCTACCATCAGATTCTTATGGAATTCATGAATTTTCATCTTTTCTCCAAGAATTCTTTTAGACCTAGATAATCAACTAAAATTTATAATCATAAATTGGAAAAATATATTTTCCTTTACCATTATAATTTCAAAATAACTACACCATAATTAGCTTGTGCATATATATATATATATATATATATATATATATTTTATTGTAACGATAACACATGTTTATTTATTGGTCATTACTCTACTTTTTGAAAAATTATATAATATCCAATCTATAAAAAGGAAATTTAATGGACGAGATATAATATGATTAATATTGGTAATTTCATAATTGTTAGTAAATCCAATTATTAGTAAGTCGAAATATACTGAAACTTGTGATTTTTCATACGTCGCTCAACTCTTAATGGCATTTTTTAACTTTTTTCTTTTGTTTTTTTGTTTTATTTTTTTATGATCTAGTAACAACTATCCAAATGAACTTTCCAATCCTTTTGATTATTTTATTCTAATTGTGAAAAAAATATATAACAAATTCCGCTGAAATCCATAGAAATCTACAAAATTCAGTGACATAGAATTCCATAAGAATGTGAAGGATTCTGTGGAATTCTATTAAAATCCATAAAATCCATGAAAATCTGTGAAATCAAAAAAATCCATATAATTTCATGTTGAGAACACCCTCCTTAATTTTACTTAGGATTATATTAGACTTTCCCCTTCTTTTTAATTATTATAGTAGTCTTTAGGCGTGAATTATGCCTTTGGAAACAATTTATATATATAAATAGTTTATAAACTGTGATGCAGTATTATTTCATTTTTCTACTTTTTTTGAAATGTTAAAAAGTAAAAATTAAACTATAATTTTTTACTTTAAAAAAATCTAATGAAATAATGGCACGTAGTAGTTTACATTCAAAATTTTATATTTGCAATGGTTTATAAACGGTTGTGAAAGACTCTATTTTAATTGATTATCTAAGTGTGTGATATATATATATGGTTCTACGGCACTCAAAATTGTCATTATTTTGAGTATTGATGTACTGCATCTCTATACGTTTTGTGTGTATAAAACAATTTTTTAGTCTAGACTTATTAAATTAGAAAATTTAAAAGAGTAGATACATGGAAAATTTTGCAACCAATATTCATCGTTGAGTTAGCTGCTAAAAGTTAGCTCTTATTTGTACTTCAAGTTGAAATATTCAATTTAAAATCAATTCTGCACATTTTTCATTTACTTTAATAAGATGTCAATTTTTTACAAATGAAAAGAATCTAAGTAAAAATAATAGAAAAAAAATAAATTAATGAACAAGGTTAATAAGGAACTTTTAATAACATATAAGGCTAAAATAGAAAATCAAAAGTTTCTCATCCGTCACGGTCAACCTTTCCATATATATTAATAATTAGTGATTGCAAATATACTTTATTGTCATATTTTTAAAATAAAGAAATATTTTTTTATTTCTCATAGCATAATTTTTTGCCTTCTTTGTGCCTTTATTCAATTTAGATTTCTAATGGCTTCTATAAACTTTTGAAGTAAATAACTTTCGTAAAATTTAATAGACTTTAATTTTATTGACTTATACCAATTGCGACATAATATGTGAAACCTTTCATGGATTTTATTTGTTATTTATTATTTTTTTCATTTTTTGAAAGGAGCATTCATGGATTTAAATAGACTTTATTTTGAAATTTTTATGTAGTTGTGTAAAATTTATTTGATAATATAAATTTTCATTTCACAAAATAAAATAGTGTTTATAAGCTTATTGAATTACTTGTCCGATCACTATGTCATCACACATTATATAAAAATACTTTTTTTTAAAATTACAAAAAAAAAAAAAAATCTTCAACTTGAAAAATACTCAAAAAAAAAAGGAAAAGAAAAAATCACAACGTTTCACATGGTCCACAGTTAATTGGCAACCCCATGATTGGAAAATTACACGTTCCGTTTAAAAGGTTTTCGAAGATTTTCGTAATACTAGTTGTTTCACCACTACGTTGCACGGGAGACAAAATTTTCAACTAATAACGGCAGTGATAGATATTAATAATATTAACACAAAACCTAAAAAAATAATTAAAATAAAGAATTAGTTACAACAATAAATATAATTAATTTAACTCGAAACAATTCTATAAAAACTTCGACAGAGCTTCCCTTGTATTTCATACTAATCCATCATGCAAATATATAAGGAACAACTCACAAAAATCCAAACAACTTTCTCCATAGAATAGTAACTTAATTAGCATTTACACCCGTGCTGTGCACGAGATGACAATTCGTAGATCGTGATAATATATCACATTTTGCTCATTGCAAGATTAATCTACTAATGTAAACCCAAAATCAAATAATATTAAATATTATAGTTGTCAAAATAACCATACTGAAATGACTCTACTGACATTCATAGAACTCATGGTTTTTTCTTTAAAATTATTTTACATTCTATTATCTGCAATTATAAATTTTGGGAGATATTAATTATACAATAGTGTGGTATACATTATTAACAATTAATATGTAAATAATGATTTTTGAATTTTAATTATGAAATATAATCAGCATAGAGATATATTATAAAGATAACACTGCAGTGAACATTGTCCGATAAATCCTAACACTCGGTTCCTGCCACGTTGAGAAACACTTATTCTCGTTCTGGCGCATCCTCATTTACTTTAGGTCAAGCGAGGATGATATAAGAATTACAATAGGATGTGAACTTCCATTCCTCATCCCCACCCCACTAGAAAATTATCATCCCCGTCCAACCCCCATCGCAATAGCTTAATCGAAAACTTTTATTTTTACTTTTTAATATATGTGTTGCGGATATTTTACTTTTTCAATAAATACATTTTAAATATACTAAACACGTATATTAATATATATATTAGATATAAACTCACTAAATTAACATATTAAACATATGAAAAATTGAACGACTCAATATAAAATTTAAATTAATTTGGATAAGATAATTAAATTGAAATATATGTGATTAATACTTAAAATATACAACCTCATTGATGATACTTAATTAAAAATTAAATAAAATCTCAATTGGCAAAATTTGGTATAAAATAAATAATACAAACTAGATAGTAGGTAGGATTCTTAATATTTATTTAGGAGATATTAACTTAGATAAATATATAACATAATTGAACATATTCTAATTGAAAACTAATTAACATATTCTAATTGAATCGTATAATTTCAATAATTAATTGAGTTGATAACCAATTATTTAGTAAGAATTCTTGGACTTATTCCTTGGCGAAAGCGATAGATTGAATCAAAGAATTATTATATAATTTTTGGTTTGAGTAGTGCCAAAAAAAAAATCATTACTATTTCCACACCTATTTTTTGAGCTTGTTACTTAAAAAAGGAGAAGATCCTTTGAAACAGTCTTAATTATACAAAAAGAAATATTAATATTTTTCCACCGATTGTAACTCAAGCAAAATATTATAGAAAATACAAAAATATATGAGAATAAAAAGAAAAGCATGTTTTGAAAAAAGAATGATACTCAAAAAGTTAATGAAGTTAATTAGGGATTAATGATCAGTCGACTTACTCTACAATAAGATATAACACCCCAATTCGAAGAATCAAAAATCTTAGAGGTTTAAACTTAACTTTATTTTAAAATACACAAAACGATATATTAATTTTGTAATCACATTTTTCATCTCGTAGCAATCTAGTTAATTTTAATTATTTTTAATTTTTTGAAGTAATTATGTTTCCCCCTTTTAGCAATTTAATTAAATTTGACTAATTTCATCTAACAAAACTATCTCAATTTTCATCCATTGATAATATATCCAATTAAATCTAAGAAATATAATTAATTCTAATTAATTACTGTTTTCAGCCAACTATTTACAAAAATAATTTATTACTTCTAAGATAATTAATTTTTCAGGCGCAATTTTAAGAATTGTACGAATCTAATTTTAAAGATATTTTATAACTAAAAAGATATCTTGCATGTCAAAAGATATCTTTCATTTTCTAGGGAAAATCTTGTAAACCATAACAATCTAATTAATTTTAATTATTATTTATTTTTTAGTCAATACTATTTTTCTGTTTTAGTAATATAATAATTAATTTTGATTAATTTTCCTCCAACGAAACCATGTCAATTTTCATCCATTGAAACCAAGCCAGATTAAATCGTAACAGCATTATTAATTTTAATTAATTGCAACATAATTAGTTTTAATTAATTTTACTTTTTAGCTAATTATTTCTCAAAAAATTAATTATTTTTGAAATAATTATTTTAATATCTGCATTTCTAAGAACCGTATAAATCTAATTTTGAAGAAATCTTGTAATTTAAAAGATATATTGCAGCTTAAAATATTTTTTTCTTTCATTTTTAGGGAAAACCCGTATCAATCTAATGATTTTTAATTATTTTTTAAATTAATTATATTTCCCGTTTTAACAATGTAATTGATTTTGATTAATCTTTATCTACTGAACTCGTGTCCAACTAAATATTAGCAATAGAATTTATTATTTTAATTAATTATAGTATAAATAATTTTAGTTAATTCTTGTGTTTAACCTAATTATTTCTAAAAATATTAACTAATTCAAAAATAATAATGTGCTTTATGGCCATAATTTTAAGAATTATATGAGTTGAATTTTGAAAATATCTTATAATTGAAAACATATCTTGGAATTTAAAAGATATAGATATAGATTCAATTAATTAAAAAATCGATTAATATTACCATTGAAGGATTAATTAAACAAAATTGATCTTATGCATTTTTTCAAATTTTATGTAAAACTCAAATGAATTATAATTTTTTATCACACAAAAATTAAATCTTAACAAAATTTCTAATTTTAACTAATTTTTATTTATTAGCTAATTATCAATTTTCAAAAGAATGAATTCTTTTAAAAATTAATTAAAGGGTACGAGCTAAGTGCTAAATTTTCATGTTACACATTTATTTTAATTTTTATATAAAAATTTAATGAATTGTAATTTTTCATCACATAAAAATTAAATCTTAGAGAAATTACTAATTTTAATTAATTTTTATTTCTTAGCTAACTATTTATAGCAATGATTGATTGTTTCTAAAATTAATTACAGGGTCCAATCTTATTTTTAATTTTTTACTACAAATTAGGAATCGTCGTAGTGGGATTTTATCTTGAACTCGGCCCAATTGTTGGTAAATTTCTTTTTATTTTTGTGAAAAACCTTAATAAATCATAATTTTGTATCCAACAAAAATTGAATCTTAGTGGAATATTTAATTTTAATTAATTTTTATTGTTTTAGCTAGGTATTTATAAAAATAATTAATTATTTCTAAAATTAAGTAATGGATCTGATCTTATCTTTTGATTTCAATGTTATGCCTTTATTTGAAATTTGCGTAAAAATCTAATCAATGGTATTTTTGTGTGGCATAAAAATTAAATCGGAGAGAAAATTTTCAATCGTAAATAATTTTTTAAATATGAAAATTATAAAAAAATGATCAGACGAAAATTATGGAAAAAATGATCAATCAAAAATTCATTCTAGTTCTTGGAACGCCATTATGTTGTTCAATACATAAACTAATTATAAATTGAATATTTGAAAGGCCAAAAAAATTTAAATTTACCGATTCAAAATAAAATTGAAATTTATTAAAAATATATAATATTTGTCAAACTTAACTAAATTACAACTGATAATAACATAAGCTAATGAGGTAAAAAATTAAATTTATAATTTTTTATTGATGTTTGTATGTAAAAGTACAGATATAATGAGATTTATGTTATATATAAGTTGTTAAAGTATAATGAGATTTATTTCATGTATAATTTATTTGAGCTTAATTGGCTTTATTCCGTACTTGATTTATCTTAAAAATAAATGAAATGAAAATTTATGCTTTAAAAATTGTTTCTATCTAAATTGAGTCTATTTTTTATAATTACACGAGATTTTTAATTTAAGTACCATATTAATATATCTCGTCTTCTTCTTTATTCTTTATACTAGATATATCACCCGTGTGTTGCACGGGAGTATAATTTTTTAGTTAATAACAATATCAATAGATTAGATGTTAGTCGTATTAATATACAACATTGAAAAAAATAAAATAAATAACGAGTCGTAACAATAAACTTAATTAAAATTACTAATGAAGTAAACTGGGGAAAACTCACCAAAAAAAATACAAACTTAATTTACAATACTCTTAAAGACATCAACAATTAAAGCAATCCAAAGTTAACACCATCAATAATAGTCAATAATAAAGCACAAGATAAAAAATAGAAACATCTTCGTCTTTTAATAAAAAATGATGAATGTACTCAAATATAAGTCACATCCATAATTATTACATAGAATATAAAAATTTGTGTTATTATACAATTAATTGTATTAAGACAATAAATAAATTTTTAGATGAGCCGAACATATTTAATATCATTTTTACACAAATAATGGCGCTTTAGCTTAAGAAGCCTAGAAAAATGTTAAAAATAACATCATATTTCATATATGATTAATGAAACTTATTAAAGTGTAATTTTTGACCACTAAATATGTTAAGTTACCTTTTCGAAGTACAATACCACTAATGCATAAATACTACATATAATCAATTTGTATAACTCCGCCCAATTTGTGACGGAGACATTATGCTTGGATATATATAAGAGCACAGACACCATAATATATAAATAAAATCATTCATTTTACATATCAAATTACGAATGACAAACGTTTTGTGTAAAAAATCAAATAAAGTGAACAATGTAACTGATGCTATTAATAACTATGAAACTATAGGGTTAAATACTTCTTTATATATGACATTTGCGGTAGTTCTAGTTGGATGACCATCGTCATCATATATTACAAACGTTAGAATCTTCTTATGCTTCACCCTCAGGATTGCAACATACAATTTCTATTCAAACCCTAACTATTTTACCCGTGCATTGTATGATGGATAAATTTTTCAGCAATCTATTTTTTCCATATATATTGATTGAATATTGTATTATCATAAGAATTAGAATATCAGAACAATTAATAACTACCTCCATATTTCTCTGCCTTACGGTTTGATTCATACTTTTAAATTGTAATAACTCTATGTGAACTAGAATAATAAAATATAATGTAATTTATCTCATTCCAAATCGGTCCATTACAAAGATGATAGTGTAAGTACTCACAATATAATAATTTATTATGATATAAGTACAATAAGAACACATTCATACTCCTGACTTTTTTACTTCAATGTTCCGCAACTAATAACATCGATCCATGATTGAGGTGTCAATTAGACCAATGAGACACTAATTTACTAAGTTAACATGTGAATATTTTGGCACAAAAATAAACGTTCCACGGAAAAAAAATTAAAAATGTGAAAAAAATACAATCAATCAACGAATTCACTTTTACAATTTAAAAAATTGTGTCGACTCAACGAAAAGGTGTAAAACAATTAACGATACAAAAAATAAAAAATTATCAATACGAAGAAATAATGATTATTTTAATAATTTACCGCAAATATCCATCAAAGTGAGTCAATTCATATTTTAATTTATTTTGTGCTTGTAAATAGTAATAAATGCATTACAAATTTCTACTACAAAAAATTTGGAAAGTTTATTAGACTTTTGCAATGGTGACGGATTATATGAATTAAAAATTTAAATCAATTATACAAAATAAGTATAATTAATTTTCACAATGAATATATTAGCATAAAAACTAAATGATCGAAGAAAAAAATTAATAGCATAAAGAAAGCACGATCAATCCACGATTTATCTTAACAATTTAAAATATCGTGTTGACTCGTACTAATTAATGGTTTAAAAATTTGATAATACAAAAAAAGGGAAAAAATTATTATTGCAAAGAAATTATAATTATTTCTTTACACGGAGTGAGTTCGGCACTCTTTTGATTGGAATTCTCTTCCACTGCTTAAAAACATTTTCCATGTAGGCACAAAAATGAATGATCCAAGAAAAAAATTTAATAGTGCAAAGAAAGTACAATCGATCCACAAATTTACATTTAGTATTTAAGAAATCATGTTGTCTCAAGTTAATAGTATAAAAATTAATTAAAAAAAGAGAAAACAATTTGCCACTGTGAAGAAAGAAATAATTGTTTCAACAATTTGCCGAAAATAATCCATCGAATTGGGTTGATAAATATTTTAATTTATAAAGTATATTGAATTTTTACAGTTGCAATCAATTATGTGAACTAAAAATATTAATCAATCATACAAAAGAAGTATAATTCACAATGAACATATTGGTATTAAAACTAAATGATTCCAGGAAAAAAATTAATTGTGTGAGAAAAGTACGATCAATCAACGGACTTACCTTAACAATTCAAAATATTGTATCGACTCCTATTAAAGGTTCAAAAAATGGATCATATAAAAAACAAAAAATAAAAAACTTTAATGGTGCGAAGAAACTATATATAATTGTTTATTCACAATAATAAGTGAGTCCAACACATTTTTTATTGGAACTTTCTTTCACCATTGATAAGCATTTTCCATGTGGATCAAATCAAAATTTTAAACTTTAACGTTATACTTTTTTGTTTAATTTTGTGTAAAAATTTAATGACTGCTAATTTTGTATAATACAATAATCAAATATTAATGAAATTTTTAATTTTAATAAATTTTATTTTCTCAATAATTAATTTTTATTTCATAGTCAATTATTTATAAAAAGTCTCTTATTAAATATATAGATATAAATCTTTAGATTCAGATTAAAAAAATAGAACAAAGTAATAATTATCAATACTTATGTAAGGCAATAAAATTTAGATGTAATATTTGGCATTTAATATAAATAATAACTAATTATACTGCCAATTAAATTAAATCTTGGTAGTATAAATAATTTTTATTAATTACAACACAATTCACTTCAATTAATTTTTATTTTTAGCTTATTGTTTCGATAATAATTAGTTTAATATGTGTACTTTTAGGAATTGTATGAATATAATTTTAAAAACATCTTATAATTTAACAAGATGCATTGTAATTTAAAATATTTCTTTAATTTGTTTGGGAAAACCTTACCGACTGTAGGAATTAAATGAATTTTTACTATTTTTTAATTAATTATACTTTTCTCCTTTATCAATATAATTAATTTTAGGCAATCTTTGTCCATTGTGACATATTGAATTCAATCTTCACAATATAATTAATTTTAGCTAATTTCAATAAAATTAAGTATAATTAATTTACATTTTTAGCTAATTATTGTTAAAAATAATTATTTTTGTTAAAAAATATTGATTATTTCTAAAATAATTAGTTTAATCTTTGTCGAGTGAATTTGTAATTCTTTTTCTTTAAATTAAAAGAGACATATAACATTAAAGTTAAAAAGTAGACTGGAATAACTTATTAAAAGATATCAATTAATTATTTCAACCAAATGGTATCTCCAATTTAAAAGATATTGATATAGTTAAAGAATCAATTAATTAAAAATATTGATTAATGTTACAATTAAACGATTAATTAACAAAAATTAATGTAACATGTTTCTTTTAGTTTTTGTGTACAAATTTGATGAATTGTAATTTTTCATCACACCAAAATAAAATCCTAAAAATTTCTAATTTTAATTAATTTTCATTTTCAACTAATTTTATTTTTGAAAATAGTTAATTATTTCTAAAATTATAAGTAAAGAGACCAATCTAATCATGCTACAAGGTTCTTTAATTTTTATGTAAAATTTTAACGATTTGTAATTTGGATGACCCTTCGTTCCTTGGCTAATTATTCATAAAAATAATTAATTATTTCAAAAATTAATTAGTGAGTCAAATCTAATTTTTAAATTTTAATGTTATACTTTTCTTTTTATTTTGTGTAAAAATTTAATGAATGCTAATTTTGTGTCGCACAATAATCAAATCTTAGTGAAATTTTTTATTTTAATTAATTTTCATTTCGTAGTCAATTATTTATAAAAAGGCCCTTATTCTATATAATATATACATAAGTATTTAGATTTAGATTAAAAAAATAAAAATACTTATGTAGAGAAGCTAAATTTAGATTTAATACCTAATAGTAAATATAAATAATTATTGATTAATTAATTTATTTATTAGGATTGATTATTAATTAATAAAAAACTAATGATAAAAAACTTATAGAAGATAAGTTCAAATAAGTGGAGGATAAAATTTAATATAGATAATAATTAGCTAATTTATTTATTAGGGATTAATTATTAATCAATGAAAAAGGAAAATCAAAAGATAAAAAGGAGCTTGATTTTTGGGGGAAAACTAACTATTTTAATTAAAAAATAGGTTGAAATTCCCTACTTTTCTTTATATATATATAGATATAGATTATTATTATCCGTATAAATTTTTAAATAATTTGAATCCATTTTGTGTAATTTATATATTGATAGTATACTTATTTTAAAGCTCTCGTCAATTCGAACAAAATAGAATCATGATTTTTTTTTATTTATAGGTCAAAATGAAAAAAAAGAGAGAAAATGATAGAGAGTATTTAGATATTATGAGATTGGGTAAAGTAGGGTAGAAATAATCAAATAAAATTTATATACATTAGTATTAATATATTAGGAAATAAAAATAAATAAAAGATAGTCAGATATGGACTAGGCAATAAAAAAATAAAAAAAAAAAGGAGGTTGTTTTAAATGGAAAAACAAATTTAAGGCAATAAGAAATATAATAAGAAAAATGCCTCATTTTCTATATATGTAAATTATTTTATATATAGATAGAAAATCACATTAGGCAAATTCAATGGGCGGGAAAAATTGATGATGTGTTTGGGAGGGAAATAATGCTCTTTATATATATATAGATATATATTCTTGCTACTAAGAATGAGTTATTTGGCATGAATTATCAAACAAGTTAAAAAGTGCAGCATCGTTTTTATTGCATTTAATTTCAAATAATTTATTAAGTACAAATCACTTCCTATTTATAACAATAGAGTATTAATTTAGGAAATATTTGGATTACGTAGTTGCCTGTACTGTTTCCGTGCGCCACGGTAATGAACTCTAGGATATCTATAGGGAAAATTGATGTAGAGAGTGCAACAAAATAGTGAAAATGCATTATAGATGACTTGTTTTAAGAGAATGCCAAGAAATTTCAAAGAATTGGAAATCTCCAAATTCTATAATTTTATAATCAACCAACCACTACCAAAAATGAATTAAAAGCAACCATAAATCTGAAACAGGTATCAGCATTAATCCTCAACTAGCTTGCATAGCTAATCATAAATCACCATGATAACTAATTCTAATATAATATGGATGACTAATTCTTAACTGAGTCTCCCATGTTAGGATTGGATATTTTGATGAATTTTTATTTTTATTTTTTTAATGTCAAATAATGAAGAGAGAATGAATGGAATTGAATGGTAGAGATTTGCGTAGTACATATAGGTCATGGAGATATGTGATTGTGTTTGGCTTGATCAAATTAAATTTTTTAAAAAATAGATAAAAATGTTTAAAAACTTACATAATTCTAAAATAACCCAATCTATATGCAAAAAAAAAAAAAAAAAAAACCCCAATCTTTATTTGTATCATTCATCATTATCTACATGAAGAAGACATTATAGTGACAATATTAGATAAATTAAATTAAGAAAACCTACTTATATCATTCCCATTTCGCTCACTCAATGGGAATATGTGGTATATATCTAATTCCGCGTACTCAAAATTGTCAAGGTTTTGAGTACTAGCGTGTTGGATCTCTATACCTTTTGTGCGTGTGTTGTGCGTTCTTTGGGGCGGGAAAAAACCCAAGTATATGTTCAAATTTAGAAAACAGTTAATTATGTGAGATGTATATACGAGATCAATGCCTGAAGATTGGGTATGTGTTAGATGACCTATTGTACCCACCATGCCAACAAATGAGGACAATTATTTGCACATGGACCTATCTTATGTCTATAAAGGGAATTTCTACCCCTTGGTGTTTGTAGTTCTACTTTATTATCAGTTGACCTGTACATACAAACGACAATTCTAGGTGATTTGATTAGGTATTTCGGACATGACATGCTTAAAATGTTATGTGATAAAAAGAAATATAATTTCAACATTTTTAAGTGATGGAGCAACAAGAGCGCCAATACCCAATTATGTTTATGATAGGAAGTGATCTACTAATTATAGCAAGTGATCTACTACCATCTTTGGTATCAACCATATCATCGTAGATGCTTTAGGTAGTTGCAAGTGGTAGAGTTCGATTTGATTACTGATTAAGACGTAAGGAAGCATAATAGTGGGCTTAATGTATTTAAAGGATTGAGAGGATGTGGATATTTGGTTACAAGTGAGGCTATGGCCAATAAATTTCAAGATCCCACCCTATTATAATGCTAATCTTTGGAAGACAATTAAAGAGATCAATTAAAGAATAAAATCAATCACAATTTTATTCGTAAAACGTATTACGTATGTGTAATTTTTCTTCTTGTTTTTTGGGTAATCGGAGAAAGAAAATATAATGAAGAGAATATGTAAATTTTTTTAGTGATAGAAACAGAGTGAACGACAGTAAATCAATTTTTCTTTTTTTTTTCGGTTGTATATATATGTGTGAACATGCATGACTGAGAAATAATGAAAAACAAGAAAAGTGATAAGAAGAATAAGAAAAAGCTACAGCACAGAGAATGGATGGGGTCAACAGACTTTTCTGGGTTGGACAAAACTGACTCAGAGAAAACACGGTAGGAATAATTTAAGAGAGAGTTGTAGGCACCAAAATTGAATGGAAAGAGTAGAATAAGTGATTTATACCGGAGTAATGTTAGAGGAATAATTAAAATATATAATTAAGTGTACAATTTTCTAATTAATCATGCTACATACCCATAATCTTGCAACTCATAATTGCCATGAGGAAAAATTTGACATTTACACCCATGCTTACACAATCAGGTATTTTGATTTCATTAATGGCAAACTAGCATTTTACTCTTATTGTGGTCAATATGTCACTTTAATTATGGCACCCTAGTTTTTTCCATTCTCTAATAGATTGGTTGGATCCCACCAATACAAGGGATAAAAATGATATTTTCCATACCACTCTCTTAGAAGATTGTATACCTTAATTATACAAATTGGTTATTCCTCTAACTTTATCCTTTATACAATTGAAGACTAGTTTGGAGATCGGAGGGAAAAAAAAAAGATTATGAGGGATCCAAGAAGAAAGAGAGAGCGAGGGGGGGAAGAAAAAAATATAATTATAATAGTAATAAAATAAAAATAAAAATAAAAATAAAAAAATAAAAAACAAGAAGAAGAAGTAGTTTAAGCATGGATTGACAACTTTAGGCAAACTAAGGATTGCTCGTTGGACCTTAGTGGACTTTGATATATAGTATGTAAGAGAATTAAAGGACGCGAAGTAGTTTAAGCAATATACATATTTTTTTCATTTGATCAAACTAATCACATCCACAAATCTCATGGGATATTCGTATATTATACAAATTTCCATTATCCAACCACACTCACTCTCTCCTATTTCACATAAAAAGGTTAAAAAGTAAAATTCACACCACAATTTTTTTATTTTAAAAAAGAATCCAATGAAATGATGATATATAATAGTTTATAATCCAATTCATATACCAATGAGTTTATAAACGGTTGCCAAAAATTTTATTTCAATTGATTATTAAATATTGGGTCTAGAATTATTAGATTAGCTAGCGACTGAAAAAAAGGGTAACATATACGGAGTTTAGAAACAATAGCAATATTTACGACGTATAGTGGAATCTGTGAGAAAAATTTACAACATAATTTGTTTATGTTGAAGTAGTTCTTCAAATATATATATATTCTCACACATGTCCAACTTTTTACATTAAAATCTTAGAAATTGTGATTACATTTTTTATTTTTCGCAAAACTAAATGGACTGACACACTATAATATTGTTAAATAAAGTGTACCTTCCTTATTCTAAACCATATGAATATTAGTTAGATTTATTACTTAAAAATTTATATCTTATTGAGCAAAAAAGAATAAATGAAACAATAATTTTGATTTTCATTGACAAAGTCAATCGAGATTAAAATTCAAAAATAGTTATGACCATATATAATTGAATATTTTATAAGACAAAGATATTAATTTTATTTTATTTTGAAATAAAAAAATATCGAACCAAAATAAATTGTTAGGAACTAAATTGAACTAAAATGATAAAAAAAAAGTGTAATTTGGACTCAACTGAATGAAATATTAGAGACTAAGTTAGTGGCAAAAAATATAAAATGCAAATACTAAGACTTTTGCGATTAATTTTTTAGTAGTGCTACAACTTGTCAATTTTAAATCCATATTGCATTTTTTTTACTTAAATTCAATGTCAAGTGTTTTGAAAAAAAAAAAGGAATGAAAGTAAGACTTGTGAAAATGAAAAAAATGAAAGAAAATGAAGATTTTGTTTTAAAAACTAATGAGTCAATAGAAAAGAAGGAATCTATTAATTAAATATATAACACAAAAGTATTTGTCTTAGTTTTATTTTTTTATACATATTTGTGCCTATCCATTCGCTATATTTGTCTGTTCCTCAAAATCTAATACTATCTGTTTTCCACATGACAAATAATTCAAATAAAATCCAAATGATAAGATAAGACATATACAAATCACAAAAATATCGATTTATCTATAATCTTCAATTCCAATGTTTTTTTTTATTTTTTAAAGGTATTGATTAAATATATCATTATTATTATTTTCATCGACTACCAACTTAGCTATGCATGATTTTGTTGTTTATTTAAATCTTTTTTTAATCTTTTAAATTATTAGTAGATATTGATTAAGCAACAACAACAACAACAACAACAACAACAACAACAACAACAACAACAACAACAACAACAACAATAATAATAATAATAATAATAATATTATTATTATTATTATTATTATTATTATTATTATTATTATTATTATGTTTGAATGAATTTTAACCTTGTTGTGTTTAAATAAGCTTTTATTATTATTATTATTATTATTATTATTAGATTACTATGTGTCATTATTATTTTTTGATTATAAAATTTTACACTTAAATGTAGATTTCAACAATTTTGTATTATCCAACATGTAGAATACGTTGATATGGTCAATCCTTATTGGAAGTGCATATTTTGTAGTGCGATATTTTGGTATGATGAGCAGTTTGAGAAACGGCATACAAACAACCAAAATACGAATTTTTTTGTGTATTGTTCAAAAGGTACACTTAGTTATGCAAATTGTGTTACTACAAAATATAGATCACTTAGTAGGGCTTTACAATGGAACGAGATTAGTCATAACAAAACTTGAATCTCATGTTATGAAGCTCAAATTTTAGGAGGAAATAATGCACGTCCAAAGGTTTTAATTCTAATGATGACGTTGACTTCGTTCGATAACTGACTACCTTTTAGGTTTCAACGACGAGAATTTTCTTTGACATTATCATACGCTATAACAAATAATAAAAGTCCAAGCCAGTTGCTCTCGAAGGTGGGTATTTTCTTAAAGAGACCTATATTTACTCATGGACAACTATACGTTGCAATATCGAAGGTTATGAGAATGATTGAAAATGTTGATATGCGATAAAGATGGAAGGTCAACAAACACAATAACCAATGTTTTATATAAGGAAATCTTTAAAAATTTGCAATAGTCTGTGTTAAAATAATAATATTGGCTTCGCTTTCTATCGTAGCATTAATTCATATTAACTTAAGTTTTTTGTTGTGTAGTTAAATACAATTACTCATTACCAAAAATAAATTTCTTTGCATCCGACGGAAAAAAAAAGTTGAAGCAAGATTTTTATAACAAAGATTATAAGTAGATATCGTATATTTAACCAATTTCAGTTTTTATCTGTTAGCACTTCATATCAAATTGACATTAAATTGCTTGATAAGTGAAAATTTAGGGTTTGTTTTATAGTAAAAAATGTTGTTGATTTATGTTGATTTACTCGAACGACGTGTCAGATGTGTGGTTAAAAATTAGGAAAAATATATTAAAAAATATAAAAAAATTATATGAGTGGTTGAAAATAATGAGAAAGAAAAAGTTAATCGAAGTTAGTGAAAAAAGATTGTGTATAAAACAAGCTTAAGTCAAGTTAAAATAAAAGAAATTTAGAAGAAAGCAATTAACTCGATTGATTATGACCAACATGATATCGATTGGCAGTCAGACATGAAAACAATCTAACGAACGATCATCAACATCAACATATGTCTATACAAGGACATGAAAATGACTTACCAACCATAAATACTTAATTTTATACCAGTGCACATATAAACCGTCTCCTCCCGGGACTTCGTGATTGAATCGATTGTGACGGCGAACGGAATCTAAACACAAGGATACAACAGGATGACTAATTCCCGTTTTAATTTGGATAAGGAACCAACGTTGATATCATTATTAAGAATTTCAAATGTTTAATTAATTCTTCATGTTGGGCTATTACGTTGCTATTATAGCTAAGTAGCCAAATTTTGATCTCAACTTAGCAATGTGCCAGTATGAAAAAACAAAACTTGTAAAGAGCTAATTAGACAAAACTTGATTAATTTAAGTGCTACAAATGAATTTATTATTGCATATTTTACTAATTTATAAACCAAGGTACCTACATATCTTTAATTATTATATCTAATTACATATTGAGACTTTTTTTAAAAAATTATTATTATAATGTGCATGTGACCTACAACGTTTTGGCTTCGTCTACTGAGAACTACTTGTGCATAAGATGTTTCTTCGGCTGTAGGTTCCTCGCTATTTTCCATATTCTACATATATATATATATATATATATATATATATATATATAGAAAAACTAGTATTCGTATCCCGTGCATTGCATGGATAAAACTTTATATTAACTATTAGACAAACAAAATACTATAACACCGATTATTAAAAGATATCAAAATAAGCTATATAGTGGCAGAGCTAGACCTCCTATCATGGGTATGCACAAATTATTTTGACACGGGGATACAAGCCAAAATAAACACTAGGAAAACTAGTCACTGACTCACAGTTTTCTATTTTTCATTCGGGTTAGAGAGATGAGGAGGGAGGGGCAGCAATATGGAAATGTTTTGGGCAATTATATTTAAATAAAAAATTTTATAGTTGCATAAAATTTAAATAGCAGCTAGGATCCTAAACTTTTAGTTATGCTAGCAATTTTGTCCTATATTATTTAGAGCTATATTTTTATCTCTACTTCGATTATATATCACATATTATCTATACTAGCATACTGCTTTATCGAGGTGAATTCAACCAAAGGATTTGGGATGAACAATAAGATGAAGAAGATGTGAATAATTTGGTAGATTAGTGGAAGATTTTGAAGAAATTTTGCAAGAATGTTGTGGCTTTTAATTTTGATGAAGACGGATAGTCATGTGATATTTCTATCTCACAGAGAGACTCTTTTCAATCGTGATTAAAGATCTTTTAAAAAAAATTATTAGATAAAGAAAAGATTACACCTAGCCGGAGGGAGACGTATGTGCCCTACCTCCCAAAATGACTAGCTAGAAATGCAATTTGAAGGAAATCTTAGCATGAGCTATATGAAAGACATCCTATACAAACAATCGTAGGTCTTAATGAAAGAAAAACAAGGTTATCAACGAGAACGTATATATGATAAACTTGCCCGATCCGAAGTGGCTATTCCTCTATCCTCTAATCACGAATTTAAGCTACAATATTAATAAGGAATCAAAATATTTTTTTTACTAATAAATATATTAATTATAAAATTTAAATATCACTTATAGCCACAAACTTTGACGGTTTAACCTTAAAAAATTTAAAAGGAAAGTCATGAGGAATTGGAAATTATATAGCCACAAAATTTGACCACAAAACTTAAAAAAAAAATGACAAAAGGAAAATTTTAAAAAATCAAAAAATTTAGGATATTCCCAAGAATACCTGGGAATACCCCTACCTCTACCAGCGAAGTTATATCAAAATGTGAAAAATTAAAATGTGAACCACCGAGACAAATGTAGAGAAAACTACATAATAATTGATAAAATTTCATAAAAGAACAAACCAACTATGTAAGCAAAAATTAATCAAGCAAATAAAATGCTGGAAGGCAATATTATGTCAAACAATAATTTTTCATTTTTTAAAGTATTAAAAAAAACCATTATTAACTATACTTAACATAAACGTACTTAAAATAAAAAAGGGAACAGAGTATATCAACATGGATTCAATTAAATCTAACAATATCTTATTATCATTAAGTCATTCATGTTGGAAGTAAAATTAGGAAACTCTCTCTCTCTGATGTAGAATCATACAACAATTATCGAACGCACAAGAACGGGATCTAGAGAGAACAAGAGAATTGGGAGGCCAAGGAAAAAATATATGTTGTTCAATGACAGGCAAAAGTAGTTCCAACAAAAAGAATGCTTCTATTTATAAGAAGCTAAAAACCCTAATCAACTAAATAAAAGGGTAAATAGGGCCAACCGAATAAATAGCCAACTCAAGGTCCAATTTAAAATAAGGCAGAAGAAATAATAATCTGTATAAAATAAATAAAATCTTAAACACCACTAATGTGTTCTACACTTGGAATATACTTTCAATGTTGCATCATTCTCCCCGGCAAAAAAGAACTCGACTTCGACGAGTGAGAGTCAAGATAGGCATCCAAGAGTCTGGCATCCTACTGGCGTAGGTCTTCTTCAGAAAGCCAAATCACCTCACTGGGACGGCGGTCCTTCCAGTGAACAAGGAATCGACGAAACCATCCATGCTTAGAAGCAATAGTCTCAACATTGAGCGCAACATCAACCAAGTCTGGGGTAGCAACCGGAGGAACTGGGGCTTGATGCGGCAGACAAAAAATGTGACCTACAGAAATAGACAAAGGAAACATCGGAGGCTCGAATATGCCTCGATAAGGATATAGATCTACAAATATTAAAAACTAGACTAATATTTAAGTGCGAAGGCAAATCAAGCAAATATGCATTAGTTCAAAGGCGTTTGACAAAGAGAAAGGGCTAAGAGCCCGGAGAAAAAGTTTTTTTGCTTTGGTTTTAGGAAAACATTCTGGAAGAATCTGATCATAACATACACACCAACCTAAAAGTCCTAAGGCCGACGGTGCAAGTCAGCCATTGCCTTGTACTGATCAGCATTCAAAGTGATTTTTTGTTTAATTTCATCATGCAAAGTACCAACAAAAGCTTGAGCAGAGGCACCATAGTGGAAATCAGTGGGTAAAAGAACGAGGTCCAGAGGTTGACGGGGTTTGAAACCATGAACGATCTCAAACAGGCTATGCCCTGTAGAACGATTAGCCGCAGCAGTAGGCAGTACTAAATCCCAATTGCCAGGTTTCTTGCCAACGAGACAATGAAGTAAATTGCCTAAAGTACGTTTAGCAACCTCCGTTTGGCCATCAATTTTGGGGTGAAAGGCTGATGAGAATTTAAAGTTAGTACCAAACAATTTCCATAAGGTAAGTGGCTGGCAAATTTCACATCCTTAAAAGATACAATGGTAACAGGAAGCCCATGGAGGCTAACAACTTCGTTGAAGAACAACTTGGAAATATAGGAGGCATCCATAATCTTAGAGCAAAGAATGAAATGTGCAATCTTGGAAAATCGATCAACAACAACGAAAATGGAGTCGTGACCATGAGCGGTTTTGGGCAAACCCAAAACAAAATCCATACTAAGATCACGCCAAGGGGTGTGGGGAATAGGAAGAGGGGTATACATGCCAATATTTTGACGATGAGCCTTCCTTAACTAACACATGCAACACTGAGCAACCGTACAGGCAATGTCGCATTTCAACTAGGGCTAATAAAAACGATCAGTGACCAAGGCAATGGTTTTATCTCTGCCAAAATGGGAGGCCAAACCACCCACATATAATTTCCAAAAACAAGAAAGCCACGAACTGAAGTGCGAGGAATACACAAACGGGTACCTTTGAAAAGATATCCATCGCGAATAAAAAAAACCAACGCGATCACGATATGGGCTATCAAGGAGGTCATTGAAGATAGTGCCAAAGTCAGGACAAGTAGTGTAGTCATCCTTTAAACACTCAAAACCAACAATAGAGTTGGCAGAGAGTGGAGCACAATAGTGAGCCGACTAATCACATCAATGGTCTTGTTGTCGTCCCCAGCGCAGTGGTGGAGGGCAAATGTATACTCCTAAAAGAGCTCAACCCACTTAAGATGGCACTCACTTAGTCGACGTTGAGACTTTAGATAACGAAGTGCTTGATGAACAGAGTAGGTGTTGGGCAGCAAATAATAGAGCCAATGATGAAGGGATTGGATGACCACATAGAATTCTTTGTCATAGGTGGAGTATTTTTGCCATGTCTCATTAAGCTTCTCACTAAAGTAGGCAACGGGGTGTCCGTCTTGACTTAGAACACCACCTATACCAATACTTGAAGCATCATAGGCAACCTCAAAAACTTTGGAACTATGGGGGTTGTGCACGACTAGTGTCTCAATCAAATTTTGCTTAACGGTGGCAAAGGCCTTATGAGTCGATGGGGTCTAGCGGAAGTCACCTCGCTTCATGCATTCGGTAATCGGAGCAGTTAAAATGCTAAAATCGTGAATAAACCGGCAATAGAAAGATGAAAGCTGGTGCTTCAGTTAAGATTGTGGGCTCTGGGCAATCACGAATAGCCGACACCTTCGAGGGATCAGCCGAGATAAGGAAACCGAGGCAAATGACTTGAGATTGCAGAAATGGAGCATTTCTTGAGGTTAATTTCTCAACATGGAGGGCCAAAACACTTGGCTCAAATGATCGAGGTGTTCATTGGGTGACCTACTGTAGATTAAAATGTCATCAAAATAAAACACAAGAAATTTTCCTATGCGCTAGACATCCCAATAGGCATGACCAACCATTCTTACAAACTATCGGGGGTTTTAAAAGTAGTTTTCCATTCACCCCAAGGCGAATGCAAATTTGGTAGTATCCACACCTTAAATCAATCTTAGGAAACCATCGAGAGCTGACAAGGTCATCTAACATATTGTCAAGGCGTGGAATTGGGAAACGGTACTTAACAGTGATTTTGTTGATAGCGCGACTATCAACGAAGATACTCGAGGAACCGTCCTTTTTTTGGAGTCAGCAAAATAAGAATGGCACAAGGACTAAGGCTAGGGCAAATTAAACACTTTGCAAGCAAGGACTCCACCTGGCGATGCAACTCGGGTCGCTTTGTAGGATTCATCTAATAGTGGGGAGGATTGGGCAGTTATGACCTGGGAATTAGATCAATGGCGGCTGGATATTGCAGAAAGGCGGGAGCTCATTTGGTAACTCATCGGGCATGAGATCAGAGAATTCTACTAACAAGGTAGACATAGCAAGACTGAGAGGAGGGATGGAGTTGGTGTTAGCGAGGTTGGTCAAAAGAGATTTGGCGACAAGGGGAAACAGTATGCCAATTTCCCCGCCTTCTCATTCCGATTGGGGAAATGAGAGAATCTGTAGTCGATGTGGTGGGGTACCAATAGTTTTAGGGTTGAGGGTGATTTACGTGTTGCCAATAAAGGTTTGGCCGACAGAAAACAAATGGTTTTACCATTGGAGGCAAACTCATAAATGTTGTCTCGCCCGAAGTGTATAACATCATGATGATACAGTCATGGACGACCTAAGAGAACATGGACCACGTCCATATGGAGGACATTGCAGTAGATGGTCTTGGAGTAGTACGGGCCAAGCTGAAACGAGACTAAACACCTTGTGTAACGGACAAAGTTTTTCTGATTGATCCATGCAACCTTAACTAGTTGGGGTGAGGTTCCACAGTGAGACTAAATTTGTCCACCGCGGTTTAGGAGACCACATTCATAGTGCTACTCCCATCAATGAGCAATTTGTATGAGCGACTACTACATAGGATATAAGTGTGGAAGACGGACGCTCGTTTCCAAGAATCAGAGTCAATAGGTGTGGAAATGATACATCGTCTCACTTATAAGGTAGCATCGAGAGCCTCATAAGTGTCAATAGGCTCATCATCCTCCTCGGAGTGGTCAATGGGCTCCATCGTGAAGAGTAATACGTTAAGAGTAGGGAGAATTGGGGCTTGGTCAATGCCAAATGTGCGATACGGGCAACGAGAAGCAATGTGTCTTTTTTGGTGGCATACAATTTGAGACATAGAGGGGCGAGAAAGGGATGAGGGTGGGGTGGAGTCTGGGTAAGTTGACCAACACAGTTAGCACGAGGAAGCAGAAGGGTCTGCGAAGAAAAGCCACCAGTGTCAATGGGCAAGGATGGGCATACCCCACCAGTAGAAGAAGGGAATGGAAAACGGCCCTGGCGAGGGTCAGCATAACTTCACGGTATACGGCGAGCATAAAGACTAGTGAAATGTCTTTCAAACCCAAGTATCGTGTCATAGGCATCCTCAAGAGAGTCAAGGTGGTGAACTCGAATATGATGTTGCAAATCACGGCCTAGACCATTAACGAATTGAGTGATAGTGAGATCCCCGTATTCATTAATGTCAAAATGGTGCAGTAGTTCATCAAAACGGTTTTGATAATCGTACAGCTTCATAGAGTTCTGACGATGGTTTAGGAGGCTGTTGTACAATTGAGTACGATGGTATAGAGGTACATACTTTTCGGTGAGCCTGGTTTTCATATCGTCCTATAAAGTAATAGGATGCCCCATTAGATTTAGAGTACGGGTGAGAGTTTGCCAATAGCGTTTGGCAGATTTGACTAGTTTCATCTGGGCGAAACAAATACGCTGAGAGTCAAACATACTGTACCACTCAAAATATTCCTCGAGTGAATCAAGCTAATTGAGAAAGACCTTGGGGTTTAAGCTACCATCACATTTAGGTGCTTCTACCTTTAACTTGCAAGTAATCTCATCATCAGGCACCCGATGACGATCATAAGGCGGTGGGTGAGGGTTATTGTGAAACTGATATCGTTGTTGGGGCTTGTAAGGACGAGGACCACCATGCGGGGGAAGGCTAAGTGAGGGTGGCTGAGGTAGAGTCATCATCAATAGGACGTTTGCCAGGGTTTTAGTCAAGTGGTCAGTTAAAGTTTGGATACTGAGTTTAAGAGTTACCATGCCAGTCTTCAGTGTCAACACTTTGAGTGATAGAGTATCAATTTTTTTTGGAGAGCAACATGGAATTATTTTAGTTCGTTATCAGTCGCCATTATTATTATTATTATTATTATTATTATTATTATTATTATTATTATTATTATTTTTAACTACAAAAGCAAACTATGGAACTGATGGAATTTACTTGAAACAAATAACACTTATAATGAAATCCAAGTTTGGAATAATTGAAGATAAATACCCAAATCGAAACACACAAGAGTGAACTGGTATTCCTAGTTGCCATCACTGAGAGTGACTTCGAACCGGTCTATGGTCAGTGCGGAGGGCAACAATGATGTGCTAGAAGACAATCGGCGGAGCACAAGCAAGGCAATGGGAAAAGTCGCAAAAGAACATGAGCTACCCCTAGAAAATCTCACATGAAGATGGTTAGCTGGCAATGGTGGTGGACTGGTGAAACGGCTGGTGAGTGGTGAAGGACGTTTAAGGTTTAGGCAGCTGAAGATGATGAATATTGGCAGCAACGATGGTAAGGACATTTGGTGCCGAGCGATGTCGGGTAAATGGGAAAGAATTGTTACTGGTTTAATTAGATAGGGCAGGTCGGAGTTATTTGTTGTTATTAGGCCGAATAATAGTTGAGTTGTGTGTAGTTGATGGTAATTAGGTATAAGATGGGTGAGTTAATTAAGATAGTGGGCTAAGAAATTTTGGGGTAGGGATTATTGGGGCCCAATTCTCAATATTCCCTACACTTTATTCCTTCCATTTTGCTTGTGTATTGCTGAGAAGTATTCAGTTGCATCGTCTTTTCTGGTCTTTTTTTTAGGGAATAAAAATCCAATCAATGAAGAAGAAAACCAATGAGCAGCCACCGCAAAGACGTCCTTCTGCTTGAGCTGTCTGTTTTTTTTTTTTTTTTTTTGCTTGAAGACTATAGGGCAAGAAAGAATTGGAAGTTGTGGGTTACGTGCAACTTTTAGATTGGAACAAAACAAATTTACAAAATACTTCTTGTGGTCAGAGGAATTGACGAAGCTCTAATACCAAATTGATGTAGAATCATATAACAATGACCAAAAGCACAAGAACAAGAAGAACAAGATCTAGAGAGAAAAAGAAAGTTGGGAGGCCACTGAAAAAATATATGTTATTCAATAATAGGCAAATGTAGTTCTGACAAAAATACTGCTTCTATTTATAAGAAGCTAAAAACTCTAATAAACTAAACAAAGGCCTAAACGGCCCAACCGAATAAATAGCCTACTCGAGGTCCAATTTAAAATAAAACATAAGAAATAATAATATGTATAAGCCAAATAAAATCTATACACTGCTAATGCCAGCTATGCCTGGAATATACTTTCAATGTTGCATCACTCTCTCTCTTTCCCTCATTTCTCTTTTTACGTGCTTATGTTACCATGCACATTTTGTACAACATATATAAAGGGTGAATGGGAGTAACTTTTAATGATTTTTAATGGATTTTAATGTGAAAGAAGAGAGAGAATGAGTGGAGGTGAGTGGTTGAGATTTGTGGATGTGATGAGATATGTGGATGTGATTGATTTAGGAGAGAAAAAGTTGAAAAAAGTGGTAAAAAGTGGTAAAAAGTAGTAAAAAGTGAGAAAAAGAGGATCCATTCATGCTAATAATTTTGTACCTAAAAAAAGAAAGCAAATGACGCAATCATTATTTCTAACTGAGCTTATCACAAATGCAAAATTAGATCAATTAGACTAGACCCATTTTCAACGCAAAGAAATCTATCTACACCTAACCCTAAAGCACACAATTCCTAAACTATGGCGATTGGTGTCCATGTTCACAGTCTCTTGGTTCATTCTTCAATTCCAAACCTGCATACTAAAATTGCTTCTACAACTTTGTAGGAAAAGAAATATTAAGATTTGCTCACCATTTTTGGTATAAAATAAATTAAATAAATGAAAAATAATAGAATCTACAAAGATCTAGTAGTATTTTTAAAATTATTTTAAATGCATAATTTCAAGACTAATAAATAACTTAATTAAACTATTTCTAAACGGGAGCTGATGGGCTTCTACAAGCATATAAATACTAAGATTTTGTAACTATTTTGGGTATAAAATAAATTAAATAATAATAAAATAAAATCTAATAAAATATATCAAGATACAAACAAAGATAATTAAAGATGAAGATGAGCTTTGTATGCAGATAAGTATTGAGATTTGTTTTAAAAAATAAATTAAATAAAATAAACAATAATATAATCTGCAAATAAAAAAATATAAATTTTTAACAGCATTTTTGCCTAAAACTACTGCAATTGGCTATTGTGTTTCAATATATTTATAGATTGTCTACATTAGGCCTCCATGGTGATCGTGTCTACACAAATACAAATACTGAAAATGCATAATTAAAAAATAAGGTAAAATCAAACTATTTATAAACATCAGGTATCATGATTATACCACAAAATTGGGAATCCCTCATTTTTGTGCCATGGGATCGACTGTGAGACCGCATGGTACAATTTTTTTTGTTTCCAAAATTTGTCAACAACTTAGAAACCGGAAGATAATTTGTGAAAAAGTGATACTAACATCGGAAAAACAAATGGTTGTAACCGGCTAGTCAAGAAATACAAAAAAAATATATATTGTCTGTCCAAAGTGGACACCAAATGTGAATTCTATGCCCCAACCACCGAAAACGAACTAAATTACACAATAATACTCAAACTACTAATAGAAATCCAAATTCTTTGAAATATTACACACTATTACACGCTATTAAACAATTTGTAGTTTGCTACATGCCCTTTGTAATTTGTTACACACTTTTTTTATTTTGTTACGCACTCTTTGTAATTTTTTTGAAGACTCCTTTTACTTTACTACACACCATCTATAATCTATTACACTTCATTGTCATTAGGTACACACAAATTGCAATGGCTTTATAGTTAGAAAATTAGATAGTAATAAAAAACTAAAAAAGAAAAAAGAAAAGAAAAGAAACTATACAATCGCATGTGTGATTGCATGGTTGAAATCTAGGCCGAACGCAAATTTCAACCACAAGATCACACATACGATCATGCATACCTGTAATGCAAAATTTTGGAAGCCAATTTACCAGATTCCTGTAAATACTTTCAAAATACCTAATTTTTGAATTAATGGAACTTAAAACCCTTTTTTCGCGTAACCTTCTTGGGTGTATATATGGTCTAATAAATGATAAACTATATTAACTTTTACACATATATGTTCAATATGTTCAATGAAGCTTTGAAACATATTATGTAAAGATTTTGCGAAAAAGATTTCTTTCATTCACTAAACTTCATATACAATATATCTACTTATAAAAAGACAACACCCTAATGCTATAGCAAGATTGACAAGAATGCACTATACACGGAATCGTAATCAAACTTGGTTTACAAGAATCAACTGTCCAAGGAATTGTAATCGAACTAGAATATATTACTCTTGAGAACAAGATTGGTAGTGGAACATGGGTGTGTGGGTCGAGTCTCGGGTCGACTTGTCTAGATTGTGCTTAACAAGGCCCAACAAGATGGAGCTCCCACTAGCAAACCCAATCTCGCAACGAAGGCTTGAAAATAGAGCACCAAAGACAGACTTAGTAAGGATGTGTCAGCCTGATTTTTAGTAGTACCCCTCCGTTCCATATATATAGGCTTGTTTTCTTTTTTGAGATGTTTCAAATATATAGTCGTGTTTCTATATGAAGGAGTATTTTTTTATTGATTTACCAAAACAACTTGATTTAATTTACCTAGTTATAACCATTACTTTTTAAGAGCACTCATTAAATGAGGGTAGATTGGAAAATTAATTGTACAATTTACTTTTTCAGTAACTTTTCTTAATCTTTGTGAAAAAATCAATAAGCTTATATAATTGGGATGGAGGGAGTAATATAGGAAATTGCAAAAGAGCTAGTAGGTACATGATGCTATACAAAATGACAGTTGATCATGTTAACTTATTTAAGTCAAGTATTTGTTGCCATTTTCAATTTTCCCATGCATATAAATTGATTTGATTTTCCCTTGTTTATTCATGTATGATTTGATTTATTTTTTTCTCATGTTAATTTAAGTGTTTAAATGAATATAAAATGCATGTGGATAAAATATTGTGGAATTGTGATTGGACTTGGACTCTACTATGTTGTACACACCTTGGGGGACATCGAGTTCTACTAGTACACGTCCCCTAGGATGTCTTGGACTATAGGACTCCACTCCTTATCCAGCCACGATAAAAGTCCTACTTCTAATAAGTTGGTAAGCATTTAAAACTCTTATAAGGTAAGATTAAGCTTACATTTTATTTTATCCTATATTATCTTACCTTAATTAATTATCCTAGAGCTTATTTGTAATTGTCTTAATGTAAGAGTTTGCATACAACTAGTCTTTCTTGTGTTACAGGAAAACAAGTTGTATTTATCAAAGGCGAAGTCCGAGGATGCAACATGAGACATTTCTCGTGTTTTTTTTCACTTCTCCATGCACATGATATGTTAGAAATAATATAAGCTTACAAGATCGATCCATGTCCAAATCGTTTTAAACTTTCAACCTTTAAACATGCTCCGAAAGGAGTCCGAATCCTAGAAATAAGAGTTCCTCAACCCGAAGTTCGCAAGCATGGGATTGTTGAGCAGTGGAAGATTGTAGCACTGACAAGGAGAACTACTAATGAGCTGTGGGACATCAGCTCGCATTACACACCAAAAGACAATCAGTGAGTGACTGGCTATTTATATATTTCGGTGTTGAAAGAGTTGAATTCCTTCGCTTTTAGAGTTCCGGATAAGGAATGATGATCTTCGTCATTGTTGAGATTGCAGGACTGGAAAGGATAGTCGTCGTCCGATGTGTGATGATAATATGAGTCGTCCTCTTAATTAGCCTGCCCTTTGCCTAGGCGTTCCCTCTCTTCATTCTTTCCCTCTTAGTGATGAAACTTGTCTCATTTCCATTAGTGTGATCACCTATCCTTGTGTTCTCTTTAATTTCAGTACTCCTTTAGGCAGATGCTTTCTTTCTTCTTTCTACTAATCTTTATTCGCAAGTCCTCATTCTTTCCCAAGTGACTGCAGAGGTCAGAAGCATTTTTCTCTTTGTGTGAGGTGTTCAGTTTGATGTAAAGGTCCTCGCCCTGCCTTTCTATAATACCTTATTCCCAGATCAAACCTCGCTTTGCTGGTTGTCATCATTGGGTTGCTTTTCTGGGTTACATCAGAGCCTATCAAACCTTCTCTTCAAGCGTCCTGACTGTGTGTTCTATCCTTCTGGAAAGCCTTCGGCTCGTCCTCCGCCCATGTTACCCTGCAGATCTTATTCACTTTAAAACTTCTCCCCGATTGAAGTTTGTTAGCTTTTTAATTAAATGAACATGATTTAATTAATTAAGCTATTTGCTGTTAATTGTCATTTCTATTTTTCCATGCATGTGATTTTAATTGTCATATTATTTTATCATGCATAATTTAATTAATTATTAACGTGTGTTATTAGTTGACTTAATTAGTGTCAACTCATTTTATCACATAAATTATTTTTAAGTTGTTCTAGATAGATTTTTAAGCATGTGGTTTATTAATAGGACGAGTTTAAATTTTGTTAGGAGTCCTTGAGTTGATTAGATTCAGTTATGAATGTCATCACCTTTGTTATTGTGTGATTACCTTGTAAAGATTTGGATGGACTCAAATTGATATCATTATCTTGTAAGATTTGGATAGACTCAAATTGGGGTTCATACTTTGGAAGTGGGGAGTACATGCCTACCAACAAGAATTGTTACTTACCTATTATGTTAAAATTCTGCTAAGATAAATTGGTAAGTAAATTAAGATAAGTTGGTCACTTCAATTCTTATATGTGATTATAACTTATTTTATCTTTTCTTATCTGACGAACTTATCTCTTGTTTGTTTTGTAGGAGTTCATGTGTTAAGGGAAGTCTTTGGTGGCAAGGCAGTCTATTAACACATGATTAAATAGAGGGAAAGTTGGATTAGAATGCAAGTGACTCACACGTATGCAATAGAGCCAAGCAATCGAGTACTAGCTAGCTTGCGTGACTCGTTCATCCATTCACTTCCCCATGCACTTGTAACCTAAAATTCATATGGTTTGTTTATGCAAAAATCAAATGCAACGTTCTTACAAGCCCACTACCTTATATTCATCAAGTGAAATGTTCGGGAGAAGTCGGATTCACTACACAGGAGCCTCGACCAAGAGAAGATCTTCACGGGAGGTGACGATCGGTGGGAGGACCGCGCAAGTCCAGGCTAGATTGCGGAGTTACGAGGAGTTTTGAAGAGCAACGGGATGTTGGCTCATAGTACAAGCTAGAAGAGAGATCAGGGAGTGATCGTCGTTAATTCTAGTTGTTTGATAGTAATATATGTATTGCTATCCTTAATTTCTTGTAACTGGTTTAATTTCCTGGCAACTAGTGAATCTGTTTGTCTGCAGGTGCAGGCGGGTGGTTTTTTACCCTATTGGGGTTTTCCACCTTAAAATCGTGTGTTTGCTGTTCTGTTTAGATTTTCATATTTTTACTTTGCGCTAGATATATCTAGGCTCAAATCAAAATATAACTCACATATATCTGGCCTGAGTTAACTGTGAACAAACTGCATTTTAACAGAACACTATCCAGAGACGTCTAAGTAATCTGTAAATTCAACAACTCATAACTTTCAAAGTTTCTTTCCCACTATCTTTCTTCCCATAATGGGAATGGGGTTTTTTTTTTCGTTAGCAATTTTTGGAGCAGTTCTTTGTCTCCTTGTTATCCGTTTAGAATGCCTAAATCTCGTGGTCAGTCTTGCTAGATCGATTTTTCTTTTGTCGGGTCACGTGGGAATTTCAACACCTGTTTTAAGGAACGATGTAGTCCTTTTCTATGTCTGTCATCTACCTTTTCAGCATGTTGGTTTCTTTTGATCGAGATGATGCCATTTTAGATAATTAAGAATGCTTGTTTTTCAAGAACTTAAACTTATGAAATAGGTCGTGTGAGAATTTTTCGTTCCTACAGATGTTGTCAATCTGTTCACATTGAGAACTAATCCACACGCCATGTACGCCAATAGATTTCCTGCAAAGCTAATCTCTCTCCATACATTACTGCACAGTGAAACCAACTATTAGGCACCAAAGATTATAAGAGGAAAAAATCGGGAAACCCATAAAATTCCAACGGTGAAGTCACTGTAGGGATCGATGAAGTAACTACAAGGCTAATAATTTGAGTGTGGGAGTTACAAAACAAAGTAAAGGGGCGGGAGTTTGATTTCTTGAGTGTGGTGTGCATATGAAATTTATCAGAGTAAAAGTATGTATTTTCCGATACCTTTCTTTGCCTTTGGCTTAACTATCTATAGGAGATGATGATTGAGCACGAAAAGCCAAGGTGTTTAATACCTAGCCATTGCCTTCATGATTACCTCCTTTATTGATGCAATTTCCTTGATTTCCTCCTAAAGATCTTGCATTCACTTCTTTCCTTCATGAACAGCTCTCCTTGATTTCAATTACTGTAAATGATTTCTTGACGTGGACTGAGGACTAAGACCTTTTAAGGCGAGGATAGATCCTCACCGGGATATCCACGATCATGCTATTCCTCTAGGTCAGTTTGTAGTCATCATCATAAATGAGTTAGAGCTTCGTCAAGCATATCCTACGCCAAACTTGCGACATGGCGCTACACAAATGCCTTATATTTTTCGCATTTCCTTATTTGTTATTTTTACTTTACAACAAGTCCACTCTACTTTATTATGGATGGAAAATAATTTTAGACTTGTAGAAAAATTAGAGAACATTCAATGCTACCTAATTCGAATGTTTAACTTTTCTTCTTCAAAGGTTACTTGCATTTTTAAAGTACCTTTGCGTTTTGCATGTAGACTTTGTGTCAACAAAGTAGGAAATGTCTTTTTGTCAGTGTCGGTCCTTAGGCTTTTATAGCCCATGGTGACACATAAATAAAGCGTCCTTGAAAATATCGATTCATTATAAAGATGTATTTTTTCCAGAATGTTAATTATTAATTAACATGAAAAAATTTCAAAACCCTCACTTATTTCATTAATTTTGTCATCATAATACCAAAAAAATATATATTAAGAATTATTATTATGCATGTAAGATCGATAAGGTCATAATCGTATAGGCTGACTGTAACATAAGGCCACAATTCTATATTTAAGATAACATTTAGGATTAAAAATTGGCACATTAATGCGATGAAGAATCATTATTCTTATCGTAATAGCTTACTTCTTTACATTGAGAACAATTATATTTTTATTCAATAGTCGTAAAAAATTTTAGTAATTCTATGTGGATGCTTAAAATTAACATTTTTAGGTATGCGTGGACAAAAAATAAGGGAACCAAGTGGAAAGAACCGGAACCAAACCGAAAAAACCAAAACCAAGCAGTTCTTTTAAAAAAAATTAAGAACCAGAACTGAAAAATTAGGAACCGAAAACCAACGGTTCATTTGCAAAAATCGAAAACCGAACCGAAATCAAGTAGCACGTTTTTGAAGATTAAGTTCACATACATTTTTCTAGCAAATTTCTATTCATGTTCAAGGATAGATCCAAAATTTGTTAGAGGAGTTAACTGAACATAAGAAAGAGAGTTTCTACGAGAGTTAGAAAAGAGCAGCCCTTCTCGGGGGTTTCAGGGTAGGTCCCCCCCTTCCCCCAAATTTTTTTAACGAAACACCATTAAAAATTATAATTCATTAGATTAATTTTGTAAAATAAAAGCGCACTAATATGATAAAAAAAATTTTGATTTGGTGCTTTGATCAATGATAATTTTAAATTGATTTCGTTTACAACATAATATAAAAAAATGATTTGGTTCTTTGATGTATGATAATATTAATTTGATTTGGTTTATAAATTTGGTTTTGTTTCATTTCTTATAGCACCAACAATTTAACCCACATCAACATCTACCCACATACCCAAAATTATACAAATCTTTCATAAAATTTGATGCTTTAAATTATTGCACATGCGAAAATAACATTACTTAAGCCTTTTAAAAATGTCGGATTTTACAAAATTAAAAATTTTAAAATGAAATATACCTACACTTTTTGAAATAAAAAAATAGTAATAATAGAACAGGAAGAGGTCTGCATGTGGGAATAATTATTAAAATAAGAAATAGATGGGCATCTGCAAGTGGGAACAATTGTTAAAAAAACGTGGCAATTGCAGAAAGTGGCCAATTTTCTAATGGGATATTCAAAAGGGCCTAATTATTAATAAGTTTTCCCTCTTGTCCATTTCCTTTTTTTTGTTACAAATTTACCCCTATGACATTGACTATACAATGAATCAAAATTAAAAGTAAGTAAAATCTACCCAAACATGCCCCATCCATTAAATAACATGTACAAAAGAAAAAGAAGGGAATCTGCAACAATCAACAACTCCCATTTCCTTTCCCCCCCCAAAAAAAAGAGGAGAAACGTAGCCATACGTTGGAATCGCCCAACAGTGGATTAGGTGGCTACCGTCATCGCCCCAAATAGTGGATCGCCTACTTCGACCCGGCCACTAATAACCAGTAGATCGCTTGCTTCCACCGCCATACAGCCTCAGCTCCACGATTCCATCAATGCCAGGTAAGCTTATGTAGATTTAGTTACTTGGAGCTTCCATATATAGTCTGCTTGATTATAGGGTTTTACTTTTGCTTTGGTCACATTTAGCAATCATAGATTGGGCATTTTGAGCTAGGTGTTTAGCCTTGTTTCATCGTGTTTAGAAAAAGTATTGTATACATGATTTAGTACTTTTTGGTAGTGAAATCAAGTGTATTTCTATTTTGGATTTTTGTAAGGTGTGAAGCGAGTTTCATATATATATATATATATATATATATATATATATTTGAGTTTCTTTTCTATAACTTCAAATGTAAAATTTACTTTTGAAATTAATATATTCTCTGAAACTGAAGCAATCATAGTATTGAAATTGAATAAACAATTGTGGGTTTTGTTGATTAGGTTTTTTTCCCTCTATTTCTTTTTTTTTCCAAAGATTTGGTTAATTTAATTAGCTTAGTTTTTAGTATTAAAATTCATTGGACAATTGTCTTTATTTGTTCATTAATTTCTGATTTCTCCATTTTAATTTTGTTTTGAGATTTTTATTTTTGCAAAATTTTTATGTATGTTACTTGATTGATTTAGAGGATATATATCTAATGTCTTATTGAAGCTAAATAAAAGTCTCAATCTAATTGTTTTACTTCTACTTCAACATCTAATTCAACTATTATTTCTAGTTTAGAAGATTATGACTTTGATAGAATATTTCTATTATGTTGTTACTTTGACTGAATATTAGAAGTTAATTTACAAGTATAGAAAAGTAAAAACAAATATAAGCTTGGTGTTTGGTGTTTGCAAACTTGTGGAAATTGCATAAAGTGGCTAATTTTTTAATGGGATCATCAAAAGAAGCTAAATACTAACACGGTTTCACTATTGTCCATTTTCTCTTTTGGTTCCCAATTTTCCCCTATGATATTGGCAAGCTAGTAAATCAAAAATAAATTAAATTGTACCAACTCTCAGATTTCTTCCCATCAATCAACTTGCAGTGAAATCGTCTTCTTCCCCAAAATTGAAAGAGAAACTCCATCACTTTCTCTAACCATTTAAGACCCCCAAATTGAAAGAGAAACTCCATCACTTTCTCTAACCATTTAAGACCCCCAAATTTGAGATCCATTTCTCCAAATTTCATATGCCATTCAAGACCCCCAAGTTTCAAACTCCATTCAAGCCATTCCCCTGTTGCTCTAATTTCAGATGTCATTTTTCCAATTCTCCTAAAAGAAGCCATTCGAGATCCATTGTTTCGTCTTCTCGTCTCTTAGAAGCCATTCGAGATCCATATTAATTGCAGATCCAGTAAATGTATATTTATTTGCAAATCCTAATAGCACATGTATTTAGAATTTATTTATTTAAAATTTTTGTGCTAAATTTTCCATTTTTCTCTCTAAAAATTGCATTTGGTTGTGCCTTCTCTCTCTCCCCGTCTATAGTTCAAAATTTGTGGTGGCGATGAAATTAAATTTTGTCTTCAATAAGTTAATATGGTGCTTGATTTTACGGAATTTTTCAGTTTATGGGTTGTTGACAGCACTTGAGAATGTAAGAAAAGCTCTTCTAAAGCATTTAGCTTATCCATTCTTAGTTATTTTGTTTCTTTTTCTTTTGCATTTTCTGATTTTTCTCCTTCTTGTGATGTTAAGGTGTTAAACTTTCAAACTTTATGAAACCAAAGATCCAAGGATACGTTTAAATGCTCACACGAATGCACTCTATTTTTAATTTATGATGAATATATTAAAAAAAAATCTATCAACGAAATGCAACACAAATAGCGCATAGCTTTATTCCACAATAGACATACATATACGTTTTTTCCCATTTCCGTGGACACCAAATCCAATAGATATGCAAAGAGCAGCAATTGAATAAATATTTTATTGTATTAGAAATCTATTTCTCGGCATTCGTGAAGCGAGTACCCGAAGTCCTTGTCATTATCACTTGCTCATTTGGTGAAATGTGAAATTGACTTGTACCCTTTGGGATCCTACCGTAAATGACCAGTGTGTGTGGTTAAAGGCCTAAGGGAAATAGTTACTGCTGAATGGTGATTAGATGGCCAATGATTTATAAGATGAACTTAAACTGGAATTAATTTTATTTAAAGCTTAGTCGATTTGTAATTTTTAAAAACCTATCTAAATTTTTAGTTGATGATTTATTGCAAGTTGTCCCGCTTTAACCTTAGTTGGAAGAATTGCGATTATATAGTTTAATGTTAAACTTAGCTTTCAGCTATTGTTGTTGTTACGAATTAGTATCCTACTTCTATGATAATGCAAGAGTGGGTGCATACTATAGTTTGCACCATTCGTATATGTGTTGGATGACTTAGATCAAATGTAATATCATCTTTATATATAATTTCAAAATAGTTGGCAATGTTTTAGTAGCGCAAAATTCAAATTTAGCTTGAATCTTAAAAAAATTCAAATATGATGCAGTGTATGTATATGTGCCTTTTCAACTTCTAGCACGTTATTGGTTTTTCCCTTGTTTTTTTTTCTGTATAGCCATGTCACCTAGGAATGTTGTGCCGGAGCAGGAACGGGTTAACGCAAAAGTTTGCAAAATTTCAAATACAAGGCTCAGAGCACAAGTGTTGGAGGAATTTGATGCCAAGCAAAAAGCTGACTTTAAGGCTAGCTGTTTAGGTCACTTAGGCGAACTACCTAAATTGAAGTACTCAGCTCAACTTCTTCAACTCATGGTAGGTAGAATTATTTTTTGCCGTAAGATGAGGTGTGGTTTATGCTCAACGAGAAGTGTCTTCGATTTGAGTTGCAAGAGTTTGCATTGGTTACAGGGTTAAATTATGCTGTGATATTCACTGGACCGGAGGTGGAGAAAGTTGTTGACAGACATCGCATATATGATAAATACTTTCAAGGGATTCAGAAAATTTCATTGCTGACTTATACACGAAGTTTGATGGTTGTAAGATTAAGAATGGCAAGCACAAGCTAGGTTTAGCACTAATTATTGAGGGTGTTCTTGCATCGAAAGATAAAGAGATTGGCGTGAGTACGGAAACACTGTAAGTTGTCCATGATTTGCCCTTCTTCTTCGTATACCCGTGGGGAAGGATAGCATACGACCTTCTAATTAAATCATTGAAGCATCCTTGGGCTAAAAAGGCTGATATGGTGAAGTTGAATGCGAAAGATCGGATGTCCTACATGCTCTATGGATTCCCAACATCATTGCAAGTAAGTGCATCGTCCCCACTAAAGAGAAGTTATAAAATTCTACGATGTTGTCTCGCGATTCTTCGTTATAAATGGAATGATAAAGTAATTTTCGTTCTTGTAAATGCAGAGGTTTTGGTCTACGAGGCAATTCCAGATATTGGATCAACTTTTGCCAAGAAAATTGGAGATTGCTTACCTCGAATTTTGAGGTGAGAAGGATTGCGACAAACACAGTTGGCCACGTACGAGGACTTTATTGAAAATAACACTTTAAGTATTCCCATAACATATAAATGTGGGCTGCTGCTTGTTTGTATTTTTAAATTTTTACGACACTTGATGACGTTGTTCTCTCGCAGGTTCATGTGCGGGCTACACTTCGTCCAACCGAAGACGAACAATAGAAGTAGTATTGGACAAGTATGAAGCCCCCATTCGATGCTGCAGACGAGGTGTTTGACAAAATTATTTCAGACACGGCGGAAATTCAAGAGGCCGTACCGCAAGTACCAGCACCATCTGCTGCAGAGAACCGAGACTCACAGAGGCAAAAGAAAAGTGGAAAAGCTACATCACAGCCAACTGGACAGGCGACGAAGAGACAGAGATAATGATGTTTGCAGAGGTAAGTCGATGCATGCATGCAATTTTGGTATAGCTATTATGAAAGAACTATTGGATTCACACGCTATAAAAATTGAAAAGAAGATTGATGATGTTAAGGAGGAACTAAACCAGTGGTTAGATATTATTGAAAACAAATTGAAACATCATGCCACTCCATCAAGATTGATTTGAGCGCTATGCGTGAACGGGTTAATCGGTTCTCATCATTAGGGCTAGAAATGGGTGACAAAAATGCTACATTCCCCCCATCTGATAAGCAGACTGAACCTATCTTCGAGCTTAATGAATCCCTTAATGGGAGTACTTTATCACCGAGGCCCATATTTCCTATGGATGATAATGTTGGAGTTTCTGAATGCAACATAGTGGTTCAGGCCGAGAATGAAATAGTGGACGAGGAATAAGACAATGAGCTACTAGTACTCTGTAGGAGATCACCATCGAAGAGGCGGAAAAACCAGGGACCCGCGATTCACACACCATACACCACTCTTCATCCTAGAAAGAAATAGGTATTGGGTGATGGTATGCTAGGAATTTTTTGATCTATTTAATATGGAGTTTCTTCCGTCACCATCTCTTTTGCTGATCTCATTTTGATGGATAGTCAATGACGTGCATTTTGGGAATCTAACATGATGGTTTTTGTGTACATGGCATTTGTGTATGTAATGCACATGGAACATATATGTGTTAGACATTGACTTTGATGGTAGTTTTTATTTTTATTTTTTTGTGATGTATGGCTCACTCGTCGAATGAGCTACTTTAGCTTTACGTCAAAATTATGTAGTGGACTCTTGACATTTAAAGTGTCATCCTTGACACTTTAAAGTGTCAAACTGTATCGGATAGTCATATGTCTTCTAAGACATTTACTTCCTAAATTGTCTAGAATTTCAGCTACACAATGACATTCTTGACATTTTAAGTGTCAAAAATGTCAGGCTGTCATATGTATTTTTAGTTACTAAAATGTCTAGAATTTCGGCTTCATAATGTCGTTCACGACATTTAAAGTGTCAAGTGTTCATATGTCTTTCAAGACCTATGTTGAACCAAGTGGCAGGAATTGCAGACTTCAAGTGTCTGTTTTGATATATAAGTGTTGGGATTATCTAATTAAGGTGTCATGCGATAAAATGTCTTTCTTGAAACTTCATGGATAGAATGTCTAGAATTTTTAACAAATGTTTTTTCTTAACATATTTATCTTTCTTATCATATTTGGGCTAGAGAATTGTGATTGGACCAACATGAAGATATCATATGTACTTTTGAAACTTACTACTACGTATCTATTTTTATAAAATCAAAGAGTTGACCTTAAAATCCACGGTAGTTTTATTTGGAAATAGTACATTAATCACATAAGTTGATTTGAGGAATGTCAATCAAATGTCACTTTGAGAACTTAATTTACTGGTGTTAGTTGAAGACTATTTAATATCTATCACTTTTTCTTATATATACATGGCCAATACTTATTGCTAATCCATACACATTCTCATATTAACATTAAACTTTCTAAACCATCACTTCCCTAAAGAGAGAAAAATGACAATCGAACACAATGTTTGAGATATTGTTCCAAACCATCATGCCGGGATGTATGACGATCCAATTCCATTAGACGAGGACGTGATGGTGGTCGAAGAAAATGGAAACCTTGTTCTAAATGAGGTTAATAATCCGTTTCCACCCATTGCATCGATATATAACCATGGCGAGAATGTCGGATACATAGGACCAAACCATCATGTGGGGATCCTATTTTGGTTGATGGGGCGGAGATAGAAGTAAATGAAAATGGTTATGTCGGTGGCAATCTTGGCGGGAATGAGAACTACTTCTATGAAAATCATGACAATGTTAGCGAAGGTGGCCTACACTTTGACGATGAGGACGAGATAGAGATTGTGTACACCTTAATGGCAAATCCTGTGGTCGAGCCTATTGTAGTTATGAGTTCCGATGAGGAGGACGAACGAAATGATGTATGTGACATCACTGAAGAGCTCAACTTTTAAATCCGCTATTCACTATTGTTGTGTTTAGATGTCCACGTACCTTGTTTTGTTTGTACTTATTGGTCGTAGTTGAATCATTATAATATATTGTATTAGTGGGTTGTGTCAACGGGTTAGGCAATTTATTAGAGTTACCCTCTGCGTTGGTTATAGTTTTTTATCACAAGAAAACCTCATACTGTAGGGGAAAACGTGTGGTTCGGCGTAGTTTATTTTATTAGTGGATGTATCAATTCTTGCCATTTGTACATGGAATCTTGTTTGCTAATGAATTTGATATTGTGTTTTGTTATTCTATGCAACTCAAATTGGAAACTACTCGTCTCGACTAGTTAAAGGTGGTACATATGATAAATATGTGTGAAATGTCAATCTCAAAATTTGACAGGATAAGACGTGTAGGAAATTACACTTACATTATACCATATGTCCATCATGACACTTATCATAACGTCTAGAATTGCAGACATGTATTGTCATTCTAGGCAATTAAAATGTCAGGAAAGCCTACCAAATTTTAGGTGTCAAGACTTAAAACTAATGATGGCGAGATGTGAATAATCCTACAAATAGTTCTTACCATAGTTCAGTACATGTGATGTGTACTTCACATAGAAACCTGCCACAACTAATAATATCTTTCACAAAATTTGGAGGGATTTTTTCCATCACTACAATAGATGTGGTCTTCCAAAATGGTTAGCAGCATGAGTTTAAAGGATTTTTACATGTTTGCCTATTGTGACCTGTTTGAGAACAATGTCCGCATTTTCCGAGATGATGTTGGCATTTTTGTTCTAGATCGTTTACCCTGGGTGGCTAGTCGACCGGGTGGCCTATGCACTGAAGGAGGTAAAACTTGTACTTGATGTATTTTAGGAGGAATTACCCAGTCGACCTCCTACCCGATGGAATACACAACATCGTTATATGCCGCTCTCCAAAACTCTATTGTATAATATCATCCACATAGGCCGTACAGAGAAATAAGTCTAGCACATGTGGCTCGGCATGCATCTGCACATGGAATTTGTAGTTGAAATTCACGACAAGAGCATGTGTGTCCGACAAGATCGATGGTGTGAACATTCTCCCTTATCCCAACCTCAGCGACCGCCTGACTCACTTCACACACTTGTAGCCCATTTCCTGTAGTCAATGACTTAAGCAGCTCTTGCTCTAACGTTGGGATTAGAGTACTAAAACAATTGAATGTTGTAGTTCTTCTCTCATTGAACAATCTCTGCATTAGTATAATAATACTTGCCACCAATGTCGTGATTGGGAAACGACGTTGTCGTCGAAGGACCGCATTCCGGGACTCTGCACCGTTGTTAGTCATGATATTGTATCGGTTGCTTGGAAAAAGTGCTCGAGACCAATTCGATACTGTAGCTCTTTCCAAGTAGCTTGTCGCCGCTGGTTTAATGCTCCTTATTTGCGTCATGAACCGTTCAAATTCACCAACGCGATATGCATATGCTGCCTTTTTGAACAGTACTACTGAAGCGGCGTTACCATGTGGTGATCCAATTAGATTTTTCTCTATATGCCATATACATGCACCGTGATGTGCGTGGGGAAACAATATATTGATTGCTCTCTTTATACAGTTCTTTCTATCCGAAATGAATGCTAGCCTTCTCGAATCCCCAACAATCTCTTTCAACTTAGACAAAAACCAATACCACAATACATTCGTCTCTCCATCCACGACGCCCCATGCTATTGGATATATCTGGTAGTTTCCATCTTGGGCAGTAGCAACAAGCATGGTTCCTTTGTACTTGCCCTTCGAATGATTTCCATCAACACAGATCACTGGTCGAAAATATTGTTGAAATGCATGTATACTTGGACCAAAGGCTAAGAAGAAATACAAGAATCTATTATTCATCTCAAGCTCGATATGTGTTATTGTTCCTTCATTCTTGTTCTTCAACGCATGGCAATACGAAGGTAAGTTTTGAAAACTATCCTCAGGTGAACCGCGAAGCATAATTTCTACCTTTTCCAATGTTCTCCATGCTTTGCTATATCCAACAGTCACTCCGAATTGATGTTGCACATCTCCAATAATGGCAGCTGGCACATAAGGTTGGTTCCCATCCTCAAGTCGACGCTTGATGTGATGGGCAATCAATGAACTTGTTGCCTGTCTATCAAAATGTTGACGCATATCCAAAGAGCATGTGTGGATCCCAAAGTACCTTCTAATCTTAAATATTTCGGTAGTTTTAATCTTCAAGCAACGTACCATCCATTGACAATTGTTGTCATCACAACATACAGTAAGAGTACGAGTGTTTGATTTACGGACCTTGAAGTGAAAATTCTGAGTTAATGCTTTTAGTTCGACCTTTATGTGCAATTGTTTCTTACTAAAAAATACTTCACCTTGTACAATATCGATATCTTCTTCATCTCCGTCTGCAATAGTGTTAGTTGCATTATGTTGTCTAATAGCACGTAAAGACGGAAACACTGCATTGTAACAAAGATTAGGATCAACTACCGGAGAATGTATTTCATTATTTTGGTCATCGTCTCCCATAATATCATCCTCACTCCCTACATCTTCCGAGAGGGATTCGGTGTTAGTTCTGAAAATTTGGTCATCATCTCCGGTTGTGCCATCCTCATGGGCCACATCAATAGGGTGTGATAAAGGGTTGCTTCCATTATCCAATACATCATCTTGGGCAGCTAATTCATCCACAACTACATACAATGCCGTCTCAGTGTGTACAGAAATATACCACTTCAAATCATCGTTATCAACTATGTCAGCCGGAGGTACGTTAATGTTTGGAACTTTAAATTTCAAATGCACACCAAATCAACTCTTATCAACATTGAGCTTTTCCATTACTTTTGAAACAACATCCTCAAATGTGATGTCATCTTGCACAACAATTGATGTTGTTTGACTGTCACACCATTTCCAATCATTTTCTACTTCAACAAAGTCGCCACCGTAGGTCAATATAAACCTCATCATTTCTCCAATTCCTGAAAGTGTGGAAACAATTTTAGATTAATAAATCAATGGCTTCACGTTCAGTGTTGTACTTATCGTTTCATTTGCTACCAAACTCCTAGGCACTATATTGGATTTTAAAGTACACTTGAATTCTAACTACAACACCAAACACTCTAATAGTACGTATACTATGTCGACAATATTGTTGGGAGACCATATTATGTTCATCTAAAAAATTATAAACAATACTTTACATTTTCAACATTACAATATATTAACAATTTGACTTGAAGATGAACTCCAAATAATTTTTAAAAGGCAAGAACGATAGTTGTCTGTTGCAATATAACGCACGACTATTTAAAATAAGGAGAAAGACAATTAAAAATGTCGACAAAGGCAATTAAAATTGTCGAAAAACACAATTAAAAATGTCTAGAACGACATTTTTCACAACACACGACTATTTAAAATGACAAGAAAGACAATTCATAAACGACAAGGAATTCATTTTTCCGCATGGACTAAGAAGCTATTTAAATTGGCCAGGAAGACATTTCGTCATTACAATTAATTTTCGTACATTTATCTTCTTCAACAACCACCATTTTTACAACTTTAAAGATTCACCATTAATGACATTAAGAAACCACAACAACCACAACATCCTTCACTTGCAAAAGATTTTAATGATGATATCCATCACATCTCCTACTATAACATAGTTCGCAAATAAAAAATATAAATGGGTAACAATTCATTTCTTAAAATAAATGTTCAATAACTTTCATTTCACCATTACATTAAATTCTCTATCAACAAGCTTATTTTTACAAGTATATACACATGGTCTTTCAAATACATCATGTGTAAGTAGAGAAGATGTAAGATCCTTACATTCAACCTTCAAATTTCTTTAAATTTTCAAACTACTAAAACATGTTTTCTACACATCAATGGAGATAATATTTTTTTCCCTCATTTTACTACCAAAATCGTTCAAGGAGGAAGAAAATGGTATCTTTTATTTTCTCATTTTCTTTTCCCGAGTAAATGTCTTTTCAAATGGGTCATTATCCAATGTAAGGTACAATTGCATTTACACATTCATTAATGACCATTTCTTGAGCCAATAAATAACCTAATTCTAATTAATATACTTCAAGGACATATTAGACATTTTGTTCATAAATGTGGCCACTCTTGCATTGATATTTAAAATTAGCCCCACTTGACTTGACAAGATATTTTTTGGCCATTCATGCAATTATCTCTTGTTAAAATAAGAAATAGATGGGCATTGAGCTTCGAACCGGCAACCCCATGATTGTAAGAACAACAACCTAGCCACTGCACCTAACTACACTTTCTGTCAACTATTGAAAAATTAAATACTAATTCCATATCTAGACCTAACTACAGCACGGTGTAGTTACAATATACATCCGTCCCTAGTCATGTTAATACTTTCAACATTAGTTCAAATGCATAGATGATAAAGAATACTTGTAGAATATATATATATATAAAATTAAAAAAATAAAGTATTATGTTTAGAAGTTACTCCTTTATTTGACATGGTGTTGTATATTTTTTATGCGAATTTAACAACAAAATTATAAGTATTAAAATATCCGGAACCGAGCTGGAACCGAATGGAACCGAACCCGAATGGGTATCTTGCTTAAAAGGAACCGAATGACTTCATTTTTTATGGAACCAAAATTTTTGGTTCGACTCTGGTAGTCCAATACCTGAACCGAACTCGAAATGTCCACTCCTATTTTTAGGTAATATACAATTGATGTCAAACACTTTTACTAGAAAATCAAAACGTGTATTAAGCATATAGATATCTCTTCTCATGCACCTTAAAAAGAAGTGATGCATTGAAATATTATTTAAAGCTATCAACTTAAAATATTTTTATAAAGTTATTATTAAAAATCATAAAATTATTTAACCATGGTGAATAAATGACATTTTGTTATAATTAAATAGTGCAAAATGGAAATTATAGCTTAATATGCAATAAATCTCGAAATGCAGTGTATGGAATAAAACTTACAACTAAAATCCTAATCCTATCCTATCCTATCCTAATGTAATAATAACAAAAGTGCCAACTAGGCATTGCGTCATGTTGGCAGTGCCAAATTGACACTTATTTATTAAAAATGAAAAAAGGAAAATTTTATTTTGGAAACAAATATTAAATGCACACTTTATTATTTTGTTTCCCTTATTTATTTTATTTAATTTTCTTTATTTAGTATTTTTTTATTATTTTAATTTTTAAATTATGTATATAATTGAAAATGAGCCAAATGCAAGCATTAATAAAAATGCGATATGATGTATGATGGAAATTGGATTATTTTTAAAAATGAGAATTAACTTTTTATATATTTTTAAAATTTAAATTATACATTTTAATTTTTTTATATATGTTTTAGTTTTTTAATTATAGTGTCAACTTGGTATGTATAGTGCTAGGTTGGTAGAAGTTTTCTATTTTAAAAAAATCCATTTTTATTTATTTAAAAAATTAAATAAGAGAAACCCTTTTTGTTTACTTAAGGTACAAAATCAATTCAATATTAAGAATTCATTTCGAGCTAAATGTGGTAAAAAGTTAGGTGTTTTTTTGTTCAAAAAAATATACTATCTAAATTTTGTTCCCAAATATTATGTTCTTACCTAAAATTAACAATTACGATAGTTGACATGATATTTTTTTTCTTATAAGATAATATTTCTCACCAAAATTTATAAACCATTGCTAAAATTTATAATATTAATTACATATGTTTTATTATTTTTTTCTTATATTCATAATAATTTATTGTCTTATTTAATAATATTATTTTAAGCAAATATATCTTAGTCATCCCGTGCAATGCACGGAGAAAACTAGTGTGTGTGTGTGTGTATATATATATGTGTGTATATATATATATATATATATATATATATATATATATATCTTTCAATTGGTAGTTATGATCAGAAAGAAGTTACTTGGACATCGATTTAGTTATGGTGGCTTTGGACATGCGTTTGCTTTTTATTTGTACATGTGGCAAATAGTTGGTTTAGCTTAATAGTTTTTTAATGGCCACATCCACTTTTCAACGTTCTTAATTAGAAGTTTTATTTGTTTTTTTTTAATCGCCAATACTTTTTTATAGTACTTTAATTGCCAATAATTGATTCTACGATTTTTTATTTTATGAAATATACTTAACTCTAGAATCAATTATGCCATATTTCACTTTCTATGTATTTTTATTTTTTGATTAGGTTTGTGGTATTTTTTAAGTATGACACGAATGCACTCAATTATTATAAATTATGTATGTATTTACAACAAATACATAAAATTACAAGTTTGATAAAGGCATTCGTAATTTGTGTACGATTTCGGATCTAGGGTAAATGAAATTGGAATTTAATTTTGGTTTCCGATTCGAAAGAATAACTTCATTATAAATTTGTAGGTCTACTTTGTGCTACTATTGTTAGTGTGAATACATGTAACAAGTTGTATCCATATACATAAATGAGTCATTATTGTTTATATGTTGTATCAATAGAAATAAACCTTTTGGGCCTTTATTGTTTCTATTCTTTGTTATTAGGAATAGGAATTGTAACAAGTGTAAATCTAATTTTAATGGCATCCTAAAAATTTGATCAATCATTTAAATTTTTATCATCTCAAACGTGATTATTTAACATCCATAATGAATATAAATTTAGTGAAATTGACTTTCCTTAATAATTTTTTTGTATTCTAATTTTATTTATGGCTGTAATAAACTTAATGGGAATTTAAAATATTAATTTGTTTCTAATTAAGATATTCTGTGAAGTTTTTAGAAACGGAAATGATTGATAAAAATGCATGAGAAATATTATATTTCACTCATTTAAATTCGTAGTCTATAGAATAGTTATGTAATTACCCAATTCAATAAGTTTTCATAATATATTTATACTATTTTTTTATTGTCAAAAATTTTAAAAATTAAAATGTTTAATACTTCGTCTATTTTGTAAATCTTGAAATTTAACTGTTATGGGGTTCTACTAATTGAGTGTGACAAAACAAATAAAAATAATAATTGTATTTTAATAAGTTTAATTTAGTAGTGTGTAAAACGTATTTCAAATATTGAAATTCAACTAACTTTCTGCATATTCCATATGGCTAGAATGTTTGTGTGTTATTTATAATCGTACTATTTTCTTATTTCTTACGGATAGTTGCTTTTTATTGTTAAATTAATGAATGTTAACTAAATTCATTTATTAATACACAAATTTGTACAATATGTCAACATATAAGACCCATCTTGCCCATATTAGTATTTTCAAAAAAGAGAACAGAATGATATACGTGTTTGTCAGCTTATTTATTTTGAAATTTGCTATTTTCATTTATTGAACTTCTAATAGTGGATTCTGGTTAATTAAATTTATATATCATTAAAATTGTAGAATATAAGGATATTGGATATGCATGTTGTGTGTGCCAGCATTGCAATGCAATATTTTGGTATGAACAGAGACTTGATAGGCGCCACAACACTCTTGGACCGAAAATTTCGCTGTGTTGTTCAAAGGGAATTGTGCAGCTGCCGTTCATTCAAGTTCCTCCGCCGTTCTTGGTACATTTGCTTTACGGGTAGGATGAGAGAGTGAGACATTTCCAGCAGAATATTCGAATGTACAATTCGATGTTCTCATTTGCAGCGATGGGTGGAATAGTAGATGAAGGTGTTAACTCTGGAAGGGCCCCGCAAATGTTCAGGTTGTGCAGCCAAAATTACCATAGAATTGGCAGTCTGTTGCCTTCACTCGGGGACGATCGAAAGTTTGCTCAGCTGTACATATATGACACTGAGAATGAAGTGCGAAATTGGCTGCATGTTGCTCGGTAAAGGTTTAAATATTTTTTTAAAATTATTAATATTTTATTTATCAATTATCCACTTTATGAATTTCTCATTTCAATACTAATTATTGTGAAATTTATCGAATAGGTCTGACGCCAATGGTAAGACGTTTCATGAAGGAATTGTTGCTGAACTTGAGAAAATGTTAGATGAGAATAACCAGTTGCTGAGATCATTTAGATATCATTCAGAAAGGATTCGTTCAGAAACCTGTGCTGATGTGAAGCTGAAATTAATTGAAAATCGGACACTTGATGGCGGAACGAATAACTTACGTATTGCTGATGAAGTTGCTATCTTATATGTTGGTGATTTTGAAATAGATCCTAGTAGCAGGGATATCATTGTAGAATGTCGCTTGGGCGTATGAAAACGATTAAGTGAGCTTCGTCCATCCTATCTCGCATTGCAGTACCCTTTGCTTTTAATCTATGGCCAGGATGGATTCAGTAAAGGTATTCCTCATATATGTGAGGATCTTAATTCCAAAACTAGAAGAAAGAAGTTAATTATGAGGGAGTTTTTTGCATGTCGCCTTCAAGAAAGAGCTCACGAGTCTCCAAATATTTTGGTCTCTAGATAGTTATTTCAACAAATTTTAATTGATACTTATACTATTGTTGAAGCCGGAAGATTAGCGCATGTACATCTGCATCAGCCCGAATTGTGAAGTGCCATGTTTAAGGGGTTGAACGATACTCTCTCTAGAGGCGAGACGGACCCTTCGAAAAAGGGGCAAAGAATTTATTTACCATCATCTTTTATTGGAATTCTCGGTATATAATTCAAAACTACCAAGATGCAATGTCAATATGCAAGTGGTTTGGTCATCCTAAATTGTTTATCAATTTCACGTGCAATCCAAAATGGCTCGAGGTTGTCAGGTATTCAGAAAGAAGAAATTTGAAAGTAGAAGATCGACCGGACGTATTGTGTAGAATTTTCAGGGTGAAGTTGGAAATGCTTATGAGAAATATTAAGCAAAATCAAATATTTGGTTTTGTGAGAGCAGGTAATTTTAAATTGACTTCTTTGTTTAATGTGTGAATTTTTATTTATATTTTTATGCTTACTAATATGAAGATTTTTTTATTCATTTTATGTAACTATGTATATGATAGAGTTTCAGAAACATGGATTACCGCATGCACACATTTTATTGTGGTTGCCACACAATCCCAAAAATCGCAACGGCCATGATATCGATGCTATCTGTTAGCTTATTTTTAAGCTAATATGTTGTCATTTCTATTTTTCCTGCATGATAAATTGTTATTTGATTAGATTTTATTTAATAAATTTTTATCATGCTAAATTGGACTTTTTATCACATGTAGAATGTTATAGGAATTGTAGTTGAATTATTTTACCATGTGATTTATTATGAGTTGGAGTTGTGGTCCCAAAAGGACTCCACATGGAAACACACGTCTAGCTAAAGGACTTTGCTTTGGCTCCAAGTTTGTCCAAATTCAATGTACCTTATACTATGGTAAGAATTCTATTCCATATTAACTTGGTACATGATAAGGTAAGATTTTATTTGATATTATTTTATTACCTTATTTGTTTTTATCCTACAACTAATAAGATCTTATCTTCCTTGTAGGATTAGGTGTCTTAAGGAAACTATGTTACTTGCATGACAAGACAACAAAGTAATATTAATACACCACAAGTGGGAGGATTAAGGTGACACGTTTTTGGAGCAAAAAATCGTCCCCCATCATATATTGAAAAACGTGCCCCTCCTCCAAGTTCTTGACTTCTTCAAGTTAATTTCTTGATTAAGTTTATGAACGCCAACCCTTGATCAACATAGATTGGGACTCAAATCTCCGGGAGGAGTCCAACCACTAATAGAAGAGCCCACAACGCAAGGAGATCAACACGGGAGGTGCAGATCTGTTGCGGGATAGCGGTTACAACAAGCTATTGAAGAGCAACGGGAGGTTGGCTCGCATTACATGCTTGGAGAGAGTAACAGGGAGTGTTTCTCGCTATTATCCTTGATGTTGGTTAATTTATGCGTAAATTACCCTTTAGCTTTGTTGTAAAGATTTAAACGCTTCGGAAGTTAGTGGATTGGTTTTGCTCGTAGGCGAAGAGCACGTGGTTTTTTCCCAATTGGGTTTCCACGTTAAAAATCTGTGTTTTTACTGTTTCTATACTGCATTCTGTTTGTTTCCGCATTCTCGAACCAGACGCATCTGGAATACATAGACGCATCTAGGTTACGACTATTTATAGACGCTTGGCTCAGATTAAGCGATGAACTGTCACCGCTAAATCGAGTAATGGATCACAAAGACGTACTTATCTGATCACGAAAATCAGATCATTTAGACAACTACAAACTTTCACTATCATATCAACTGAGATTCCAGATAGGGAAGCAGATCCTGAATACTATACAGCTGTAAGTGATTTAATGATACACGGGCCATATGGTACAGCGCAAAAGGATCTCCATATATGGTTGACGATCGATGCACTGAGCATTTCCTGAAACAGTTTGTTGAGGAAGCAATTGTAGACGAGGATGCATTCCCAGTATATTATTGCTGAGATGATGGTCGAACAGTTAATAAGAATGGTGTTGAGCTGGATAACAGATATGTTGTACCTCACAATTGGTATCTTTTAATGAAATATCGTTCGCATATTAATGTGGAATGGTGCAACCAGACTCGGACAATCAAGTATTTGTTAAAGTATGTCAACACAGGCCAAGATCGTATCGCATCGAAGTTTAACCTGACTATGAATGAGGATCCTGATGGTTAGAAACCCCATTGATGAGGTAGCCATGTATTACAACTATAGGTATATCTCACTGTGTGAAGCTGCATGGAGAATTTTTGCTTATGATATTCACGATAGGGACCCCTCTGTTGAGCAGTTGCACTTCCACATTCCTGGTGAGCAAAATGTTGTGTTAAAGCAAATACCTCTCTACAAGAAATTGTGAATAAGCCAACTGTTAAAGAGAGCATGTTTACTACATGGTTCGAAGGGAACAAGGAGTACGACATTGCGCGGACTTTGAAGTATATTGAATTTCCAACGCCATTTACTTGGAAGCTGGATAAGAGAAAGTAGGAACCAATTGGTGATTGGATGACTTCGTTATGTGCCACCAAGTGCTGGGGAGTTGTATTATTTGCGTTTGATGATGAATGTTGTTTGGGGACCAACATATTCTGAGGATGTCAAAACTATAGATGGGGTTGTGTATGATATGTATAGGGATGCATGCCATGCATTTGGTTTGTTAGACGATGATAGAGAATACATTGACGGAATTACGGAGGCTGCTGAATGGAGGTCTGGTAATATGCTGAGGAATTTGTTTGCAACTCTGCTGATGTCAGATTCTTTGGTCCAACTAGAACATGTTTGGAGGCGATGTGGGGAATATTTGTTGGACAATGTCTCACGTATGCACAGGAATATTTTGGGCCATGAAGGTACATCTAACAATTTCATTGTTATTAGAATTTACACATTATTTGAAATTTTAGCCATTATGTTTATTATATTTATTTCCTTTCTTTTTTGTCCTTAAGGTTTGATGTTGTCTATTGAAGAACTCTAAAACTTTACACTTTTGGAGATTGCGAATATATTGCGTAGTAGAGGGAGGAGTCTACGGGATTATCCAACGATGCCATAATCTCAGGATTTTGATGCGTCTTTGGCTAATAACCAGCTCATATTCGATGAAGTCAATTGCAATAGGTTAGAAATGGCACAGCAGCCTGGTTCCCTTGTGAAAATTATGATTGAAGAACAGAGAAATGTGTATGACACCATCATTTAGTCCGTTCATGGATGTAATGGCGGTGTATTCTTTGTATATAGGTGCGGTGGAACAGGAAAGACCTTTATATGGAAGACACTGTCTGCGACATTACGTTTTGAAGGGAAAATTGTGATAAATATGGCTTTGAGTGGCATTGCTTCATTGTTGTTGCCTGGTTGAAGAACAACCTACTCTTGGCTTGCTATTCTTTTGAATCCAGCTAAGAACTCCACTTGCAACATAAGTCCGGGCAGTCCCTTAGCGGAATTAATTTTAAGGACTAAGTTGATTATTTGGGACGAAGCATTGATGATGCACAAGTAACATTTTGAAGCGTTGGATCGAACCATGCATGATATTTTACAAGCTGATAATCCTAATAATGGTGAAAAGCCATTTGGAGGCAAGACAATGGTGTTTGGTGGTGATTTTAGGCAGATCCTACCTGTAATTCCCAAAGGTAGTTGTCAAGATTGTGCATGCTACTATCAATTCATCTTATATATGGGATTATAGCATGGTTTTGAGACTGAGAAGAATATAAGGCTTCAGAATGTCCCTGATGATGATACTGGCACTGAACTGAAGAGTTTTTCTAACTAGATGTGTGGAATTGACGATGGAATAATTGGTGGTCCTAATGATGGACAGACATCCATAGACTTACCAGAAGTTGTTCTTATAAGAGGATCTGGGGATGCAATTGAGGCTATTGTCGATGCCATTTACCCTGATTTTCGAAGGCATGTGGTTGATGTATCTTTTTTACAGGGTAGGGCAATATTGGCATCGACTCTTCAAGCAGTTGATGCGATAAATGAGTACATGATTTCCCTAAATGATTCTGAAGGCAGAGTCTACTTTAGTTCTGGTACGACTTGCAAGGCTGACAGAACTAGTGATGTGGTAGACAATATTCATTCTCCGGAGTTTTTGAATGGGATTAGGTGATCTGGTGTTCCGAATCATGAGTTGAAGTTAAAAGTCGGTGTTCCAATGATGTTATTACGAAATATTGATCATGCCATCAGGTTGCGTAATGGAACAACACTTATTATCGCGAGACTTGAGAATCATGTTTTGGAGGCTCAAATTTTGGTTGGTGCAAACGTAGGTCTCAAAGTTCTTACCCCTGGAATGTCCTTGATTCCATCTAATATGAGATTTCCTTTCAAGTTTTAGAGACGTCAGTTATCATTGATTGTATCATATGTGATGACAATTAATAAAAGCCAGGGTCAATCACTTTCGCATGTTGCCCTTTTGTTGGAAAAATGGGTGTTCAGCCACGATTAGTTGTATGTTGCAATATCTAGGGTTACGAATTGAGCAGGGCTGAAGGTTCTTATATGCAACAAGGATGGAAAACCGACCAATACAACTATTAATGTTGTGCAAAAAGAAGTTTTTCAAAATTTTTAATTTTTTTACATATTTAAAGATTGTGAGATATATATACATATATACATATGTATATATTGAAGTTTATGTATAATTACTATTTTTTATTGTATTTAAAGTTTGTCCCGTACACATCGTTAATTTTATAATTGATATTTAGTTTATTATTTAAAAATTTTATTGCCCCCGTCCATCGCACTGGTATAGTATTACCGCTCGTTCTTTTACAACTTTTAACAAATTTTTACACATTTTAACACATTCACACCAAACGTCAAACCAATTACATCCACATATTTTCTGGGATCCACTGTACTACATAAATCTCCACCACTCAATCCCACTCATTCTCTCTCCTATTTCACAACAAAACTCATAAATACTCATAAATACACATACACTAACAAGGTGTTAGTTATATTAAAGAAGTCAAACAATAAAAACACAGAAATAATACCCCTGTTTTGAGAATTTCAAGAGATTGTCTTTTGATCATTCTTTTTTTTCTTCTTCTTCTCTTTTTTTTGGCACAATTTTGAAATAATTTTTTTTAGAAAAATAAGAAAATATAATGTTGTTTTTGTTATGTTGTTTGATTATTGAAAAAGTCAAAGTAAAGCTCCGTATAGCCTATGCATTTTGTTTTCTATTTATTTTGAATTGAGAAACATAAAAGTTAATATGTAATGTGTGTGTGTGTATATATATATATATACATATGTGTATATATGTATATTAAATTTATTGACATAAACAAAATACAAGAATTGAAATAGTTACATTTATATGTATTCTTATTTTATTATTTTGTGTAGAACCAGCTTCTGTTATATGAATCTTGATTTTAAAATCTTGATATTATATATATAATTAGCCATAGTTTTGCCTATAAGCATGGTCATATATATGTTAGCCAATAAGCATGGTTATGTACTAACATTACAAATATACTTCACTCTCATTTGGTTATTTTATTTTTTGTACTCACAATAAATATGGTTCATGCTTATCTGGTCATTAATTTTTTTAAATTTTTTTTTGTCTTCTAGGTTTTATTCTTATTTTTTACTTTCTACTTTTTGGTGTTGGAAGCAAGCGTAAGGAAAGAGTAAGTGGGTTGGTTTGCCATAAGTTTTGGGTTGTCTTTTTATTTTTATTTTTTTCCAATAAAATGTGATTTATTGTCCTACTTATTGATTTGGCACGTGAGGGCAGTTGTTCAAAATGTAAAATATTTTTTTTTTTGAATTGGAGATGTAAAAAGATTATTAGTTATTTAGCTTTAGTAAATTTATTTCTTAATTATGATAAACTTTATTTTTTATTAAGTTTGGTTTAATTGTTTTTAATCGTTCTTATAAATATATAAATTTGGTGGATGATGCATGTTCTTTTGGACAATTATAACTTGAAATTTTAATTAAAGTGTTTTTCAAATTAAAAAAATTAATACTGTGAATTAGATCTTTATTTAATTAAAATAAAGTAATCGCAAAGGTTTCGTATTCAATGAATTTATAATACGATTAATTTATTTTGATAATTGCATTTTTTGTGCTTTTGGCACGCATGTATATGCCAATTTCGTACAAAGTTACATGTAATTAGTCAATTGATCCGTGACGCAAAAGTAAAAATTTTAAAAATTATGATCTGAGTTGTATGTTTTCTATGTCTTATCATTTGTCTCTTCTAAGATTCAAAAAATAATGTCTCTTGCAAAAAATAGAAACAAATATGCGGTACAATTGTGAAAATGACATTGTATTATACATCTACATGCATAATTATTTGATGTCAAATGTTATCTTGAAAGAAGCTTTCCAATTTTTATATTAATTTTTTTAGTAAATAAATTTTCGACTTATTTGTAATAATATAAATACTATTACGTTTCACTTTTACTTAATATTTTTTCACTTTTACTTAATATTTTTTCATTTATACCAATATATTTTATTTAATTTGATATTAATTAAATAATTATTAATGTTTTCTTCCGTGCAACGAAATGGGTTGAATAATAGTAGTACATAATACTTATTATTATTATTATTATTATTATTATTATTATTATTATTATTATTATTATTATATTATATGCCAAATTGTCGAGCGCGGGTACTAAGGGCGGAGAGAAATTTGCTTAGAACTACAAAATTGCAAAGCAACAATTGCCGAGCCCAAAAATATATCTCACATATCTGACCCAACAAAGCCCCTGATTCTTTGGAACCTGAGGCACCTGCCTCATTGAAGGACCGACCACCATTCTTACGTTTGCTTTGTCTTAAAAAATTTTTTTCAAAAAAAAAGAGAAAAAGAAAAAATTACGTTTGCCTTAACACCTCCACATAAATGGTAAGATTCAATTGTTAGATTTTCTGAACTTTGGTTCCGTGACGACTTTCTCAAATTTTTTTTCGGAAAATAATTATTATTCCCTCACTTGTTTTTGCGAATTGGAAAATATTTGTTCACTCCGTCAATAAGTATAATGTTTTGATGCAAAGCACGTTAGAACTAAACTAACACAACCCACACGAGATTAATACAATCCCAAAAAAGATAAACTCCGATAGGTGATCTGCATGTACTCGTACAATATGGGCATTAGGTGTCACCCATTATGTGACATTTTTATAAAAAAAACGCTACCCAAGGAAAACGGGTGGCGGTTGTTACCCTAAACCTCCACCCAAGATGTATTTTAAAAAAAATGAAAAATTATTTTTAGCAAAAGGTGGCGGTTCTTGGCTACAACTGCCACCATTTCCTCAAGAACGGGTGGCGGTCATTGATAAGAACCGCCATCCATTGTTAAAAATAAAAAAAAATTAACAAAAACGGGTGGCGGTTCTTATTCCATAACCACCACCCAAAGTGGTTTGCCCAAGAATTTTTCAGACTCTCTCGTCTCTCTCTCTAACTTTCTCTCATCTTTTTTTTCTCTCTCTACTTGAATATCAACCTAACACAGAAACTTCATCATTTTCCAATTTCCACATTACATAGTGTCCTTTTCTTCCCACATTGAATTTCTTCCTTTTCTTCCCTCTCAACTTCATTTTTTTCCATTTTCCAAAAACCTGCAATTTCAAAAAGGGATCCCAAGTGCTCTGTCGAAATTTCTTCTTGCGCTGCTAAATTTGAAAAACAGGTGGGTTTATAATCTTGTGTTATGGATTTATTATTAATTTTTAGTTTAATTTTGTTGTGAAAATATAATCGCAAGTGTACGATATCGCCACAAAAGTAGTAAAGTGGACCTTTTTAGAGTCCGGATTATCATTCCCACGAGGACTAGCTTATTCTATATCAGTTCAAACTAATCACAAAAGCAGTTAGGGAAATATAAAGAATAAAGATTGGATTTTTAGCGAAATTTTAAATTATGCGAAATTAATATGCAAAATAATATAAAGTTGTTGAAGCAATGGAGAGTGAATTTGGGAATCCCGATTTATCTTTAGTTATCCTATTTGATTTCTCCTCTCAATTTCTACACTAAAGTTGTGTTAGATCGAATTCACGAAATTAATTTAATTTACCTCTCTCGAGTTCAAATCAATCCTATTTAATTAAGTCAACTGCCATATCTCTATGTATAGTCGGGATAAACCTTAATTAAATGCATTAACGCACCTAGGAATTCATAAATATCCACCTGTCACATGAGATCTCAACAATTATAAAAGTCTATCTCTAGCTCTTATTGTAAATTGCCGGATTTTACTACGTGGTCTAAATATTTAACTTACCTCTCGGTTTGTTAAAATTCACAAATCAATGATTTAGTGATCAGTTAAATCATGCATTAAACGTAGAAGTAAAATCAACACATATATTAAAAAGCACAAGAAATTGAGAGTTGAAAATCAAATATTCAAACTAAATTACATCGTTCAACGTACCCAACTATTAGATTTAGTTGTTCATAGTAAATAACAAAGCAACAAAAGAATTAAAGAAGTTCATCACCGGATCTAGAAGAGTAGAAAATAATGCGTTGGACTTCAATCTCATTTGAATCCTTGCAATTCTCCCCCAACTTCTTCTCTCCAAGAACCCCTTTTAACCTCTCTCCCAAGCTCTCTTAATTTTGTGGCTTGCTTCCCTCTTTATAGGCTCCAAGTAGGTCTTAACTTCGTGCACAAGAAAGAGCCAAAACCCACCAAAAATAGGATTCCTAATTAAATTAGGAAAATCGCGTTTTTCGTAGATACGGCCGTATCTCCTAGGTCTTATGGCCGTAACGATCTTTCTGTTAATTTTCTGCGCGCTCTATCTCAAGGTTACGGCCGTAACTAATCTTTGTTACGGCCGTAAGTCATCCCGATATGGCCGTATGTCATTCTGAGACGGCCGTATCACTCTCTCGGGTAATTTTTGCTCGTTTCTTCAACTCGTGGGTTACGGCCGTATGGCGTTCTTGTGACGGCCGTATCATATTTGCAGGTCAGGTCCTCGATCTTCCATTCTCTTCCACTTTGGTCCCCGCTTTCTGTTGTTTTACTCTTTTTAGTCCTTTTTGCTCATTTTCACTTCTTTTCAATGTCATTCATCCATGTTGGTATTTTATCTAAAAATAGACAAAATTAAACATAATAAACACTCTAAATTACTAATAAAAACTATAAAATAAGCACAAACTAAATAACTATCAAATACCCCCAAACTTAATGATTGTTCGCCCTCGAACAAGAAACTCAAACAACATATAGAAAACAATCACGCAATAGACATCAATTGCAAACAAGACTCAGAACATGTCAAGTATTGTACTATTCGCCTCAGGTCGATAAAATGCTTGTAGAATTCAGTCAGACCAAATAAACAGTCACAAAAATATTCACTTATCATATGCACGACATACGGTGTGTGTGCGTTAATCATTGCGCAACTCAAATCCATGCTAGAATGTAATCTCAGAATGTACATCACAATACCATGCCCGTATTCCCTCGTGGTAAGATTTTCCTTACCCCACTCGTAGGATTCACTCCTTATGCTTTTCTCTCAATGCCTGGGGTATTCTATCAATGTGGTGGTCTAAAAATATTTCACTAGATTTTTCCACACAAGATGTTAAGTAAAAGTGACTAGATGTTAAGGAAACTACCACTATCCATCCATCCATCTCTACTCCAAGTTTCCAAATCTCCAGTCTTTGAATCTTTTCCCAGCACTTCAAACCCCTATCAATCTTTTATTTCCCGATTTTTTTCCTCTTTTTGTTTTTTTTTTGAATATGAGATGCAAGTGCAATGCCCCAACAATAATGCTTTCTCAAGGACCCATGTAGCGAGTTTTAGGTCGATGACTCCCGAGCTCATCACTCAAGGCATCAGGTAAAATACCCCTCAGACTTAATCACTCTAGTCAATGAGGCAAGAGAATGGGGCACATATGATATGAATGCAATTGATGTCACTCTACTTCTTTTTTTTTTTTCATTGGGGATTGATAGCATTGGTCAGTGCCGGTACAGACTCGCCAACCAAAAAAATCCTTCAACTCAAAGTAAAGACTTCAAAACATCAAACTGCAGTTCTCCCAACATAGAGTCACTAGTCTTACCACCCCCAAACTTAGCCTTTAGCTAGTTTGATCCTATAATTCGATTTGGGGAAGATTACCTACTTCCATGGGTTTAAACAGTTCATTACAGGTAATATGAGGGAAAATAGCATCAAGATTACATCCCAACTTAGATTCAAGTCACACAAGGACCGTGTGCTCAGTAGAATTAATCGTGCACCGATAAGTGACAAAAAGATGTTAAAAGATCAAGTAATGTTCAAAAGTCCAACTGTCATCTTATGCAATTATGCTCAAAAGAAACAATCATTGGCGATACACTACTCGACGACTAACATAAAAAATTTTTTTGTTTCTTTTAACAAAAAAAAAAATTGACGCAGACATTACGACTCACAATTAAACACACATGCAAAAATTAAAATCACAATCACACCCCCAAAATTAAAACCAACATTGTCCTCAATGTAAAAATTAAGATCAAAGAAGAGAAAAGTTACTGAACGTCCCAGCGGGTCAGTTGTGGCATCAGGGGGTGTTGGGTCCTTGCGTGCGGTTGGTTTGATCTACGATAGCAGTTCTACAAAACACACACCTCGTGAGAAGCAATCATTTTATTAAAAGTAAACATGCACTCACACTAAGAAAAAGATAAGAAAAATGAAGTCAAGCACGCAAAGCACACATAGAGATAAAATAAAGAAAAGGAAAGAAACATTGGGTTGCCTCCCAATAAGCGCTTTATTTATAGTCTAGAGCTCGACTCTCGGTGGCATGGTCATGGAGGTTCGAAACGAATTTGGGAAGCCCTGAACTGATTGACGTTGTCTTCCCTAGCCTTTTCTAGCTTCTTCCTCTTCCATTTTGGCATCCACAACTCATGCAGGTTGCTCTGAGCTTTCTTGTTGGGCTTGTTCGGTTCAACATCCTCTTTCTTTACTTCCTCGAGCTTAAGACAACTTTCACCTTGAGCTTTACTTCGTTGAAGGATGTTGAATGTGATTTTGTCTTCATCAACCCGCAACATTAGCTCGCCTCTCTCCACATCAATTAATGCCCGTGCAGTGGCTAAGAATGGTCGTCCAAGAATGAGTGGCATTCTGCTATCCTCTTCAATGTCCATGATCATGAAGTCTGCTGGGAAAATAAATTTTCCCACTTTAACTAGAACATCTTCTACTATGCCATATGGACGTTTGATTGTTCGATCTGCTAGCTGTAATGTCATTGTCGTCTGCTTCAGCTCGCCCAATCCAAGTTTTCTGTAAACAGACAGTGGCATTAGATTAATACAGGCCCCTAAATCACATAAAGATCTATCAAAGTTTAAATTTCCAATATTGCACGGGATAGAAAAACTCCCTGGATCTTTGAGTTTAGGTGGCAGCTTATTCTGTAGGATTGCGCTGCATTCTTCTGTTAATCCCACCATTTCGAACTCTTCCAAACTTCTTTTCTTTGAAAGCATTTCCTTCATGAACTTCAGATATAGTGGCATTTGAGCTAGAGCATCTGCAAATGGAATGTTAATGTGCAACTTTTTGAAAATTTCCAGAAACTTGGCAAACTGGTTGTCAAGCTTGCTCTTTTGTAGCCTTTGGGGAAACGGAATAGGCGGAATATAGGCTTTAACCGGGGTTGGAGCCTTCTTCTCCACTTCTTCAACTTTCTCCTCAACTCCGACTTCAACCAAAGGTTCAGTTTCCTCTTTATCCCTCTTTTGTTCCGCAATCAATGAACCTTTGATCTCGTTCTCCATCCTCTTGACGTGAATTTCAGGCAACTGTACTCCACTCCGCGTTGTTATTGCTTGTACCTCTCCTTGCTTAGCAAGTGCTGTGAGCCTTTGAGGGAAAGGAATTGGGGGTACATAGGGTTTGGGTGGCACATATGGTACTGTTTCTTCGTCAACAGGCTGAACTTGAGGCTCCTCATTCACAATATAGATGGCATTAGCTTGTTTTCTTGGATTTTTATCAGTGTTACTCGGGAATGTTCCACGAGATCTTTCTGCCAATTGTAGTGCCAGCTGCCCAATTTGAACCTCTAAATTTTTTATGGAAGCCTATTGGTTCTTAGCATTCACTTCAATTCGTTCCAACACTTTGTCTGTCCTTTGCATGTACTGTTGGAACATATCCCCCAAACTTGGCTTGTTTTCAGGTGGAGGGTAGTTATTAAAGCTCTCCCCATATCTCAAGTTTGGGTGGAATTTCCACCCCGGGTTATATGTTTGTGAGTAAGAATTGAACTGCTGCCTATTATTGTCCCCCACATAATTCACTTGCTCACTTTGAGCTCCTAGTAGCATGCAGTCAGAGATATGATGTTTCGCTCCACAATGCCCGCATACCGGACTTGATTGAATAGAATGTGCACCTTGAGTTTGCGCTCTCACTAGCAACTCCACTTGCTTTGTTAATGCAGCAATTTGAGCATTGGTGGATGCTAGTGAATTATTCTCATGCGTCACCGGCCCTTTCTTTAGAATCTGGCGATCAGATGGGAACATAGTGTGTGTCTTGGCAATTAATTCCAATAAATCCCATGCTTGATTCACTCGTTTATTGGTAATGGATCAATTTGAGGATGAATCCACAATGGATTTGAACTATGGGGATAGTCCGGAATAGAAGTACTGCACCTGAGTCCCTTTGTCAATCCCATGGTTGGGGCATTTCCTCAGCATGCCCTTAAACCGATCCCAAGTTTCATGGAAAGTTTCACCATCGAATTGTTGGAAGGTGGAAATTTCCAACTTCATTTTTGCAACCTTGGCCGGTGAGAAGTACTGATTGCAAAACTTTCGGGCCAAGTCGTCCCACGTCGTAATACTAGCATCAGGCTCCGAATCTAGCCACTCCAAAGCATTATCTCTCAGTGTATAAGGAAAAAGTCGGAGCCTTAGACAGTCGTCGTCAATTCCATTAAACTTGAAGTTCTGGCACGTCCTCAAAAATTTGGCGAGATGGGCGTTTGGATCTCCATGCGCTAAGCCGTAGAATTGATGGCTATTGCTGAATAAGTTGATGATATCTGCTCTCAGCTGGAAATCGTTTGTCCCAAATAGAGGATACACGATACTAGACCGCGTGGGAGCCGCAGGTGGAGTCAAGAATTGGGTCATAGGTAGGTTTCCACCATCGTCATCCTCATCTTCGGCTTCCTGATTTCTCCCATTAACCAACGTGAATCTTCTTCGTGCCTCTTCTTCTTCCCTTTGCCTTGCTTCTTCCTCTGCAGTGCGTTCCATGATTAGTTTGCGTTTGGCTCTTAATGTACGTTCAATATCTGGGTCAGATTTTTCAAAAATGCTCCCCTGTGAGCGGGTCATGCACCGAACGCCAATTTTCTGCAAAACTATAAATAAAAACAAGTATCAAAATTCTTTTATAATAAAACTAAAATTAAACTAAAATTGAAATTAATAACTATGATTAATATAAACCGATATTAAATAAAAACAGTCCCCGGCAACGGCGCCAAAAACTTGTTGTGAAAATATAATCGCAAGTGCACAATATCGCCATAAAAGTAGTAAAGTGGACCTTTTTAGAGTCCGGATTATCGTTCCCACGAGGACTAGCTTATTCTATATCGGTTCAAACTAATCACAAAAGCAGTTAGGGAAATATAAAGAATAAAGATTGGATTTTTAGCGAAATTTTAAATTATGCGAAATTAATATGCAAAATAATATAAAGTTGTTGAAGCAATGGAGAGTGAAGTTGGGAATCCCGATTTATCTTTAGTTATCCTATTTGATTTCTCCTCTCAATTTCTACACTAAAGTTGTGTTAGATCGAATTCACGAAATTAATTTAATTTACCTCTCTGGAGTTCAAATCAATCCTATTTAATTAAATCAACTGCCATATCTCTATGTATAGTCTGGATAAACCTTAATTAAATACATTAACGCACCTAGGAATTCATAAATATCCACCTGTCACATGGGATCTCAACAATTATAAAAGTCTATCTTTAGCTCTTATGTAAATTGCCGGATTTTACTACGTGGTCTAAATATTTAACTTACCTCTCGGTTTGTTAAAATTCACAAATCAATGATTTAGTGATCAGTTAAATCATGCATTAAACGTAGAAGTAAAATCAACACATATATTAAAAAGCACAAGAAATTGAGAGTTGAAAATCAAATATTCAAACTAAATTACATCGTTCAACCCACCTATTAGATTTAGTTGTTCATAGTAAATAACAAAGCAACAAAAGAATTAAAAAAGTTCATCACCGGATCTAGAAGAGTAGAAAATAATGCGTTGGACTTCAATCTCATTTGAATCCTTGCAATTCTCCCCCAACTTCTTCTCTCCAAGAACCCCTTTTAACCTCTCTCCCAAGCTCTCTTAATTTTGTGGCTTACTTCCCTCTTTATAGACTCCAAGTAGGTCTTAACTTCGTGCACAAGAAGTAGTCAAAACCCACCAAAAATAGGATTCCTAATTAAATTAGGAAAATCGCATTTTTCGTAGATACGACCGTATCTCCTAGGTCTTACGGCTGTAACGATCTTTCTATTAATTTTCTGCGCGCTCTGTCTCGAGGTTACGGCCGTAACTAATCTTTGTTACGATCGTAAGTCATCCCGATACGGCCGTATGTCATTCTGAGACGGCCGTATCACTCTCTCGGGTAATTTTTGCTCGTTTCTTCAACTCGTGGGTTACGGCCGTATGGCGTTCTTGTGACGACCGTATCATATTTGCAGGCCAGGTCCTCCATCTTCCATTCTCTTCCACTTTGGTCCCCGCTTTTTGTTGTTTTGCACTTTTTAGTCCTTTTTGCTCATTTTCACTTCTTTTCAATGTCGTTCATCCATGTTGGTATTTTATCTAAAAATAGACAAAATTAAACATAATAAACACTCTAAATTACTTATAAAAACTATAAAATAAGCACAAACTAAATAACTATCAGATTTAAATTTTATTTTTACACTTGTTGTTTCCGGTTGTTTGAGAAAATTTTCCGGCAAGAAATTGTAGAAGATGATCGGAGAATTCAAGCACCAAGAATTATTTACAGATCTGGAATTTACATCAACAGATCTGGAATTTTTAAGTTTTTTTCCTTTTTTGATATGTATTTATAGATCTGTATTTACATCAAGCATATTGAAAATTTCGCCTCTAGTTTTCGATCTGTGTTCATTTTTATTTTTTTAATAGATTTGTTTTCTCTCAGTTGTTGATCTGTTTTTTCATTTTTGATTATAGATCCTCCATATTATGATGAATTTTGTGCAATCCAGACTCCATTGCTCAGTTAAGCTCTATAGTGCCAAACAAGGGCTTTATGTACAAACTCATGATTGCAGTATTTTTTATTTTTTTGTTTTAAAAATATGTTTTAGGTGGCGGTTCTTCACACTAGAACCGCCACCTGAAGGTTTTTATTAAAAAAAAATTTTCAATGGGTGGCGGTTCTTCTGTGAAGAGCCACCACCCGTTGTAGATATAAAATAAAAATATATATAAATTATACATTTTGGGTGGCATTTATGGAATCGCCACCCGTTTTCGCGACATTGGGTGTTGCCATTTTGGGTGACGTTCCAAGAACCGCCACCCTTTCTTTTTTTTTAACCACCACCCCATGTCTTTTTTGTACTAGTGATGGTCCCGTCAACCTTCATCACGATGTTGGTAATAATTTCCAACGAGAAAACTCGACTCTCAAGCATGGACTTCATAAATCTTCAAAGGTTTTCTCAAACAAATGAGGATTTTTGATATTTATGCAAGTCAAAAATAGAAGACACTTGTTTGCTAAGTTAGGAATACAACTCAATATAGTAATACAAACATCCCCAAAATATCTAAGTTATCTCGGGTCCAGATTTTGAACCATGTGGTCGCTTGCGTGACTACCTAAATTCCCAAAATTTGTACCATGCGGTCTCGTGGGCAACCGCATGCCTTTAATGGCCGCGAGCATAGCTCACTTAAGATGCGATCGCAACTAGGCTCCTATAAATTTCTTGCCCATGACTTCAGATTGGTGCATGCGATCGCGTACTTTGGCATCTTTTCCAAAACTGTTTTTTTGGTTCCCAAGCTCTTTCATTGCACTGTTTTGACCCTGATCTACCTTTCTTGTGTCGAATGGGTCTCAATACTTAACAAGTTGATGTCTTTAGCGTCTGCAATTCCTAATCCTCGTCCCAAGCCTTGAGATGACTCTTTAAGAAGGTTTCTCCACTCTTTGATCAAGCTCGTCATTGTCAACTTTAACTTGCTCACCCGAGCTCGTGTGATTGGCTCAACCGACATTCGAAGTGAATCAAATGACGTTGCACTATCCCGAATCATATCATGTTTGGTAGCCTTCTTTGCAAAAGATTCTTTTCCAAAGTCTTGCTTCATGTGATCTTTTATCAAAGAAAGCAAATGATGATTCATGTTCTTTATTATCTTCATTTATTTAATTGCAATTTTTTTTTAGAAATTTGCATCTTTCCAACGTGGAAAGACGCTGAATTTTTTCGGATAGATTTTGCTTGAGTTCAATTGTTTTGCAAAACAATTGGTTAACCGCTGAGAGATCATGTTTTATGACAACAACCATTGCCTATAAAAAAGTTTTTGATGGAGAATGTTATTTAATAACATCAATTTTGAAGGCTTAGAAGCCATTGGAGCTTTCTTAATTTCCTTTTTTTTTTTAATTAACAATAAGTCCTTCCTTCCTTAGACAAGCATCCTAAAAAGTAAAAACAATGTACTGCCATACCTTTCTTCATAAGTTGACTTGCATTCCAAACATGGAATGTAATAAACTTGTGAAATGTGCTCGATTTTTCTCATTTTTGTATTGAATGATGTATCTCAAACTCCTTGAATTTTTTTATCTTTATTTTATTTTATTTTATTTATTTATTTATTTTTAATCAATTAAGGATCTCTAATAAAACCTGTAAATAATACAATTTCTCGAGAATTTAAAGAAAAATTTGTTTTCGGCCACGTGTTTGCTTGTTCAGTCAATAATAATAATAATAATAATAATAATAATAATAATAATAATAAAGAGTTTTTTTTATGTCTCTGGCCTTGACGAGGCTATGTGAAGAAACATTGAGGGTTGGAAACAACTCCATCGCTTCAAGTAGTTATTTCAATGAACTAGTTTGTATGTAAGTGTGTTGCACGTGATATATAAAGGACAAATGACACATATGTAATATTTTTGAAGTATTATTATTTTTTGAAATTTTTAACGTAAGAATAGAGAATAAATGTGTTTACAAAATTTTAGATATAACGCGAAAAAAATAGTTACTATTGATAAGATGCACAAGTACATCACCAATAGTATAAGACAACACTCTGATATCTAATTTTTTTATTTGTACAAATATAGAACAAAATATATATATATTCTCATTAAAAAAATAAAATAAACATGCTAAAAAAGTAAAACAATTAAAATAAAAATTGCAAAAAAAAAGTCTATGTTCTGTTAAAAAAAATCTCTATGAATACTTATATAACAATAAATGTTTTTAAGATATTCCAGATGTACATAGATCTTTGGGTTGGGAGAGTTCTCTGGAAAAAGACCAAAAACAAAAATAAAAACAAAATTCTAGATATAATGTTGAAAAAAAATAGTTGGTCTAGGTATAAGATAGACGAACGCATTACCAATTGTATTAAGACAACACGTTTATCTTTAATTTTCTTATTTTTCCCATCTCCCTCTTACGTACGAATATTGAAAAAATATAAATTCTCACAAAAAAATTAAAATAGACATGCTAAAAGAGTAAAACAATTAACATAGAAATCACAAATTGTCTCTTTGAGTAGGAGTGATTCTTTGCAAAAGAATGTTTAATAGAATAAATAATGTCATTTAATAAGTATCAATAACTTAATTGGTAGTAGTTAAGAGTATGATTAACAATAAATATAAGGATAAATTTGACTAACGAAAAAATAGGTGAGGGTATTATTGGAAATCAAAAGATTTTCCACTATCCACACTTTTTAATAGAGTATAGATAACACTATTTTAATGTTTCAGATTGCTAAAATTATATTTGTATGTTGTACTTTAATTTAAATGGAAGTGTGATAATAGTTGATATCAATTAAATATCTTAATATAATAATAAGAGGAGTGCCAACTAAGCACTGCGCCATGTTGGCAGTGCCAAGTTGGCACTCATTTAATTACCTAAAATTAAAAAGGAAAATTCTTATTTAGGAAACAAATATTAAATACACACTTTATTATTTTATTTTTCTTATTTTATTTTATTTAGTATTTTTTTTCCTTATTTTAATTTTTTATATAAAATTTAATTTTCCAATTATGTATATAATTGAAAATAAACCAAATGCAAGTATTAATGAAAGTGTGATATGACATCAAAGTTACAAACCACAATATCAATTAAATTATTTTTAAAAATGATAATTACCTTTTTTAATATATATTTTAATTTTTGAATATTATATTTTAATTTTTTTAATATATTTTTTAGTTTTCGAATTATAGTGTCAACTTGGTATAGTGCTAGATTGGTAGGGATTTGCTATTTAAAAAATCATTTTTATTTATTTAAAAAAGTAAATGAGAAAAACCTTTTTTTTTTTTTACTTAATCTACAAAATCAGTTCAATATTCAGAATTCAATTCGAGCTAAATATGATATAAAAGCAATTCAATATTCACAAATTTTATATACGTATTTGTAGGTCAATTATAAGATCTTTGCTAATCATATTTGAAATATACATTTGAATAGTTATGTATGACTCATAAAACATATTATTTAGTTTTTTCTTTGTTAAAAAAATATATTATCTAAATTTTCCAAAATATTATATTTTTTCCTAAAATCACCAATTATGATAATTGATATAACATTTTTCTCATAAGATAATATTTCACACAAAAATTTATTATCTTATTTTATAATATTACTTTATATAAATATATCATTTTAGTCATTCCGTGCAACGCACGGGGGTAATACTAGTATAAAAATAGAAATATTTGCTTTCTGTTTCCCAGCCTATACATTTTCTTACATTTATTATATTATAATAATTCTTTTTTGATTTTTTATTAGATTATTTTGCCTATTCATTGACTATTCTTTTATCCTTATCTCAAAATTCAAATTATGAATTGCAAAATATAATTTCTTCCTACCAAATCTCCATATATGATTGCTTCGTAAATTATCATAATTTATTTTTGGGAAATAGTTCAATTCAAATTCAAATTATAATATTAGAAATATATACATATATCACAAAAATAAATCATCTTTATTCAATAATTGAAAAAATTATCTTTATTCAATTCAAATTAAATTATAAGATAGATATATGCAAGCCAAAATTATTTATAGTCTTCAAATTTTCGATGATATGTGCCTCTTTTTTGCGCCCATGCCTTTTTTGGATTTATTATATTTGTTTCCTTTCTATTAGATTATTATTTTTGCCCTTCCTATTTTTTAAATTCTATACTTAATTCATCAGTTAAAATAAAAATTTTCTTTTTTCTTTCGTTCTTTTGTTTTTCATTTCCCAAATATTACTTTCATGTAAAAAAAAATTTAACGGAATTTAAGTGAAACAAAATATATATGACTATATTTTACGAAGGATAAATAAGAGAATGCAATCTATATTTGTAGGAGGGAGTCGTGAGCTGGGATAATTTGGTCTAATTATTATATGGAAGTGGTCAATGCTCCATCCAACAAAAATAATGGGTGCCAAAATCAATAAGACCTCAAATATAGATTTTTTGGTTGAGACGGTTCTTTAAAAAAAAATTAAAATATTTTCTTCAATATTTTTATACAGACAAATACAGAGTAAATAGATAAATAAATAAAAAAATGTGTAAATAAGTTTGTCAAATTTTATCTTATTTACATTAGTGATTCTCGTGCATCGCCCGGCAGCAAACACTAGTTGGAGATAATGTGTTGTGTTAGAAATAGGATTGTATTATCGAAGCTTTATGTAAAATTTTATGCTTCAACCTTAATTATGTAAAAAGAAAAAATAATTATGCTCGAGTTTAAAAAATAAAATAAAAATTAATCATTTAAATGTTTGCACATCTAAAGTGACAAACTCCCACAGCTACTGGCTTTTACAATAACGGCACCGATTTGAGTTTTCAGATATCAGAAGGGCCAGAATCTTACGGTGCGGCTAGCTGGACCATAAACTACAGTACGAGCGCTTGATTTGTTGTTATATACGATCTCCGTTTTGAAATCCGAGACAAGATATGGGTCCAAGGCCAAAAAATGCCTAAAAACTTTGACTGGCGACCATGGTATCGCCGAAAAATTTTTCGAATTGCCGGAGTTTCCCCTCGCTGTGCTGGACCCAGATCTTATCTAGGATTTCAAAACAAAGATCATATGTAACCGGAAATCAAGCGTTTGTACCGTAGCTTATGGCAGGGCAGGCCGAACTAGAAAATTACCATTAGAAGGGCTTTTTTCGTCTAAAGTAATTTTTTATAGGCCAATTCTATTGACACTACAAATTTTATATAGTGCACCACATTTTAATCGCACTAAATGGTTTTGAAATTTCTCTATTATTATAATTAGGTCCTCAATTTTTTTGTGATGTTTTCATAATTATTATTTAATAATTAACATGTCTGAACCATAAAAATTATATAGATACATAAATATATATATATATATATATATAATATGTTACGCGCTTATCAAATTTTAGACTTTTTATAATTTCTAATATTTACTTATTTAGAATTATCAAACATATATAAGTTATTTGATGTCCAAATGATGAAATTTTTGTACATCAATTATTATTCTTGACAAATTCTTTGTAAATAAAAGGTTAAAACTCATAATTGAACTAAAAAACATTTAAAGATGTAATTATAATAAAAAGTAAACTTGAAGTACCTTGGAAATAATTATTATGTGGTGCCCAAAGAAAAACTGTAGTACAAATATAATTACCATTTTTATAACACCATTCATACTACTTATAAAAGTGTCAATATGGGAAGAAACTTTTTTGGATGTTTCTACCCTTATAACCTATTCATTACATCTATAATGCCATTAATTTTTTTTTATTAAAACCATTAATTCATTGAATTCAGAAAGTTATAAAATTAAATCAGCCTATAATTAAATTGTATCTTGATCACTTGAATTTTCTTACAAAGAAAAATTAAATAAGGACCCAAAGTGAATTTTAAGGTGAAAACATCGCGTACACCAACTTTATTTTACTTTATTTTTATTTATTTACTTTTTTTGCATCTATCATTTTAAATCTTTTGACGTGTCCAAAACCATTAATTCATGGAATTTAGACATATTTAAAATTAAACTAGCCTATAATTACATTGTAACTTCAATTAATGAATCTTGATCACTTAAGAACCCCAAATGACTTTTAAGGTGAAAACGTCATCTAAAAAACCTTTATTTTATTTTCTTTTTATTTATTTACTTTTTTTTGGTATCTATTGTGTTAAATCTCTTACGTGTTTAAAACAATTAATTCATGGAATTTAGAAAATTTTAAAATCAAATTAGCCTATAATTAAATTTTACCTTCTATTAATGATCACGTGAATTTTCATATGAAGAAAAATTAAATAATAAGCTTCTATTATTGGAATTTGTATAGTGGTTGGATTTTCAGGTTATCCCCTTTGTAAGACAACAATTCAAACTAGCAATTAAAAAATAATTAAAGTTTTTAGTTGTCCGATTTTGTGTCATATTGATGAACACTGGAGCTTTCTTGCAATTGTATTTTTTGATATAAAATTAAAATATTTTTGGTCCTTTAAATTCTATTTAAAACATTTCAGATTTCAATGACCATGCATTAGTAAAAGTAATTTAAATTAACTTGAGTAATTGTGGGTGAAATTTTGAAACTTCAACAAATATGTCGTTACTTTTCTGTAACTTGAATGACCGTTGGTCCCTTATTTATTTATTTATTTATTATTATTATTATTATTATTATTATTATTATTATTATTATTATTATTATTATTATTATTATGCTATCTTACTTTTTAAATCTTATGATGTGTTGGGATTATTATGTGAATTCATACTAGAATTATCAAATGTTTTCATAGCAAAGTGATTGTGTGTATTAAAATCAACTATTGTTATCTGTCAAGTTACTTCAACACTTATGATGGATCATGACATCATCAAGAAGCATAGTAACAAACTCATTAAGTGAGACATGGTTATAAAAAACTTTAATTCATTATTCATATATGAAATGCATACTTTGATACGTTTTGTCAATTAATTTGCCAGATTATTGGCAACATTGCTAGATTATTGAAGAAAAATTTAAAAATTTTCAAATTTGACAAAATTTTTCTAACTTTCTACATTAATATTTAATTCACAAAGAATTTATAGTATTGCTGCAAAATCACGTGCAACACATGGGTATTTTACTAGTTCGATCGTAAAAAGTCGCCATTGGTTATATTTTATAATATTAACTATATTTATAAAAAAATTCAGGTTATGAATTGATGCAAGGGCAGTTAATTTTTCAAAAAGTTTTTAGGTCTCACAAGTGTTTGATATGCCGCCAAACTTTAAAACTATATATGGCCTGTGGTTATCGCATGTAGTCGATTCATTGATTCAATGTTTTACACAAGACGTAACTTACATTAGTCTTAAATTAATATTTCACTCGTACGATCCACGGAAGTTGTTACATAGGCAAATACATAATTATGACTTGAATCAATAAATTTATTTTTCTAGTTATGGAAAAAAAAATTTCATTTTTTAGGATTTAATTAAATCTGCTGATTTAAAAAGATTGAAATCACGGTGATGCATACAAATCAACCATTTTGTGTAGTTAACCATTTTTACTCTTACACTTGATGCATTTACACCCATACAACACATATATGCAAGGAACATCGTATCTTTTCTTAGTATCATGACCTTCTTTTGCACATACTATCCTCCACCATATTATTATCAAAAGGTAAATGGCATAGCCTTTTTATCATATAGTTTATTTTTTAAACATTAGTTATTAATTTTAATTGTTGTCCTAAAAAAGATAGTATGTATTTAAATAAATATTAATTTTAATTGTTGTTTCTTCTTAATTGTGGATAATTGTTATTCAAAATGAAATAAAATTATACTTAATGAGTATTTTTTTCGATGTATATTAATAAAATTGAAAAATAAACCAAAGTATTTCCATTTTTATTATGATACATACTAATTATAATTCATATGTTCTCCTACTTTTTAAAATTAAAATTTGATCAAACAAATTACATTCACATATCTCGTAAGGTCTAAATGTACTATTAAATTTCCACCATTCAATTCCATTCATTCTCTCTCTTCATACTCATAAAAATATATTAAAATTTGTATGTAAACACCCACATATTATTCTAACTTCTAGTTTTAAAAAATTGCAAACCTCTTGGTTGTTAAACAATCATTTTGAATAACCTGGATGCAAGGTGACTATAGTAGTAGTTGAATCTAATACTAATAACCCGATTTTTGAGTTTTGCAACTCAATGACAAACATGTAATTTCCCTTTTTCCCCCTCTTTTTGAAAATTTGAACTCCAAAGTTAGACCACAAAATATTTATGCAATGCCTAACTTGCACCTCAGGTCCATGGCTTCCTTTTATACATATTGCACTCCATCCGATTCTTTTCAAAAACTCGTAACTAGGGGGAAGCACACCAAGTAATTGCTTTGGGCCGAAGGTTGTAAGTGGGCCCAAATATTTTACCCCTTCCTTTTGTCCAATTGTTTGTTTTTAATTCTTTAATCTAATTTGCATATTTGACAGATTACTTAGATTAATGCCTAACTGTTCACGTTTAGAGTTAATTTGTTTATATTGCATTAAATTTTAGGAGAAATATGGGAAGAATTATCTTCCTAAAAATTTAGAAAAAACTAAACCTTGCCAATTATAATTTATGAACTCCTAAAAAAACCACAAACAAGGACAATGAATGTTTTGAATCAATGGTCCATTTTGTTAAATTCTCTTCAAGAAATTGAGTGCATTTGATTGAATTTTCATCAAACTAAAGAAAAAGAATCATTATGCTTAATTTTTAGTCTCTCGATGGTGAGAAAAAAAAAGTTTGGAATCTTGACGAAAAGTGGTGTAATAGTAGTAGAGAAAAGAGAAGCCACAAGTGAAACAAAAAATTTTCAAATATATATCCTATAGTATGAATTTGTTTGTGACAAGAAAAGAAAAATATATAATTTACATGGGGCACTCTAAGTTTATTTATTTTTTATTGAATATATAGATTTTAAAGAAATACCTAGCTATGCAACAAGCAGCTACATAAGTGGTGATTGTGGGCCCAATTTTTCGAATTCACTTTGGGCCCTTTGAAGGTTAGGTCTGGCTATGACAAAAAGTAGTCACTAATTTTAATATGTTGTGAACGAGAGAGTTTTTTACTTCATTTCTCGTTATCGAATTCATTACAAATAACCCTTATTTATAGAAAAATATTGGGGCACATCGTATTATACATATTGATCTGGTATACAATAGTCATTCACATGATAATAACATAATCATTGCTATTAACACACATTTCGATGCTTTATACTTTTCCTATTTTTCTCTTTTTGCTTTATCTTTCACAACACTCCCCCTTGAATGACTATTTATACAACTGCCTTGTAAACTTATTTGGAGAAAACCACGATGGAAAAAACTTCCAAACTGATTGTAGGAGAGTTTGAGTAATCATACATTGCTTCAGGAAAACCTTAGAGGACAAAACCTGGCGAAGAGAAAAAGGTAAATTGCTCCCCCTGATGTCGATCATTCTTATAGGAGCATTCATGTGCTGTCTCGTTAAAACTTTATTAGAAAAAACCGAATTGGATAAAACCTTAGCCAATGAAAAAAATGCAACACGTCTTTTATACAAGTATACTTTAAGCATGTCAAAATCCTTTGGGTATTTATATCATTGTATTTATATAAGTATCATTTTTATCATTGTGCCATATTCTGTGCTTATTTGCCAATAATAATCTCGATCTCATATTTTCACTGTATCGAGATATATATACCCGAATCTTCTCTCGAGATTTTATATTAGTTTCGATTAGGCTGCCTCATTAAAAACCTTGTTTAGGAAAAACCTTTTGGGATAAAAACCTCAAACAAGGAAAAGAGTACAACGTACGAATTTTGCTTCACAACAATATCATTGCTTTGAGCCATTACAAGCACTGTTATCTATAATCGTTTCAAGAGTTCTATTCTCATTTTTCTTATCAAGCCCGCATATTAATACTTTTACTATCATGTATATTTTAATATTATTCTTGATATATCTCCATATCCTCATTATCATTGATCATATGTAGCGCTACATTTTCATAATGTGTCGACACTTTTCAATTTCATTTCTTTCCCCATAATGATATAACTTCTCCAGGTATCACATTATCGATGCTCTTTTAGGATTACATAATATACTTAAGTCCATATACTTTTCAAGAATGTACGGCTCCTCTATTAAGATCATCTTTTATCATTTGCTTTGATATATACATATTTGGGAATTCTTATTTAAATAATATCAATGCTTCGGGCTTGTACGTTAAAGTATATACAACTAGTATATGAGATCGTTATAATCTTTCGTGCATATTTCAATCATGATGCATTTCATATATATCATTTCCAACTATTGATACACTCCCTCATGCTGCGAACCAAATTCAATACAATTCGTATGATTTTCATCATATATATTCTCAGTATTTAATTTTAATTGGGGAATTTATTCAGTTTGTATTTTGTTCTTGATATTGGCAAATCGATTGGAGGACTTTAAATATTTTGCCAATTATATCCCACTCTTATGCGCATATCCAATCATTTATAACCTTATTCAAATTTTTGGGATATACTTTTACTAGCTTTATTAGATTTGGAACTCATACTCCTATTGTGAGCAAATCATTTCGTAAATTTTCAGTTGCGATATACACATGTGACTACATAATGGATCAATATCATATTATCTAGTAGTCCACATTAAGGGTGAGTGGGCCCATAACTCTCATCCCTTATATATATTCCAGGTATATTTGGGATTTATTCCCAACATTGGCTAGTAATGATTTTATCATTTGTCAAGAACAATCATTTGAAGAATTCCTCAGATTCTTGATTTCAATAAATTATTTACATCAATCGAACCGGGATCTATATAGTGTTCAACATGATTTATAACTTTCATCATATGTATAGCCCACCGACATATCCCATCATCTTTCGGTGACATTATTACCCGCATTACTGTTCAAGTGTTGAACCTTAGTCCATACGTTTCATGTTACGATACTGTTCCAATGCGGAGTCTTACCTCATACGCATTTATAAATCACCCGGGCACTTACAATATTCACCCTAATAAGGGTCCAAACATTATAATGGATCATCTGCTCTCAAATCTTTGAAAATACTATCCACCACTACCAATCAAAATTCTAAAAAGAATTTATCGAAGTAGGCTTGAAAGGTTGAGGATGCTAATGCATAATGGTATCCCACAAGATATCCGATGGTTGATTGAAGCACTGGTTCAATTATCTGGTGAGGTTTCAATTCCTTCTGAATGCATGCCTGATATGGGTAAAAGTAGTTTTTCAAAGAAATGAAGAGCAAAAAAGTTAGGAGGATGTTGCAAATGTGCTCGGTGGACATGTGACACTTGATGTAAATTGTGGGGTACTTGTCCAGAAACCAAGAAGATAAAATAGCATTCATTAAGGATGGGTTGAGTAAGGGGTCTTTGGATAATATTCAACGGGCTCTTGAGATACATCCTAGTGGACACGTGTAAGGTAAGCTTATGTCCTTATGGGCTAAATTTAAAGATGAACAAGAATGTTACAGTCTCTAAAAACTTACTATTTGCAAATTTAGTAGAAAAACTTAGTATTATAATTTTTCTCACATTGATACAAGGTAAATCGGCGTAGATAAATGTGTTTCTCGTAATTATAAATATCATTTTTAAATTTTTGAAATATATATATATGTATATTTCAATCACTAGCTGTGCATGTCATTTCACTGAAATTTTTCTGTCGTTCTCTTTTTTCACATTGTCAAAAAGTAACTAGTGAAATTACTTATTGGTTTGTCTTTAAATAGAGAGATTCATGTATCTCTCATTCATACATTGAAACTTTAGTGCAAAGAGAGAGATGGAGGTAGAGATGGAAATGGAAATGGAGATTTCAGAATCATCTCATGCAAGTCAATCTCCACCTAGCCACATTAAAACTATATGTGTTCTTGGTGGGTCGAGACTAGTAGGTCATATCAAATATGTGGATAAGGCAAACTAACTTGCAAGAGAGTTAGGGAGACAAAACATCAATATACTATATGAAGGGACCAATACCAAACTTTTAAGGAGTCTTACAATAGTCGCACAATGATGAGGGATAAGAGTGTCAAGTGTAATACTTTTTCATCGAACTGGAGTAAGTAATCGAATTGGAGCCAATACTGCCATGGGTTCAACTGCACTGATGCTACAAATGCAATCTATTCATGACTGCATGATGTACATGCTGAACAATAGTGATGCTTTTATTGTCCTTCAAGGCGGCTATAATACGCTGGAGGAAATATTCAATATAGCATCATGGGCACAGTGGAACTTTCATACAAAACCCATAGGTTTGTTGAATATTAACTACTTCTTTGATGTTAACATTTCTAGATCAAGGTGTAGAACATAAATTTATTTCTGGTTCAGCAAGAAAAATACTTATTTCGTCCAGTACGGTTGTTGAACTACTTATAAGGATGCAATCATATGCTCAAGAGTCTGTGGAAGCCCAGGTCCGTCGATCACATGCCATCGGTGTCAAGCGAAAAAGAGATTCGGATCCTTTGGATCTCTCATTATGAACCCTGATGCTAGGGGTGGCAGAGTTACAGAGTATTTATACTCTCGAGACGCATCCCTTCTTTATGGGTTCAATATGTATTTTCTTTTCGCATTTCTATATTTTTGAGTGTTTATTGTCACCTTTTGATATTCTCAATATGTTCCACTTTAACTTGTTTTGTACTTCTTCTAGAGTAATAATGATATCATATTGGCTTTATTCAAATATAGAAGTCTATTGCACCATCAGCATAATATCTATGACATGTGTTTTTCGATAGGATTTTCTTATCATGTCGATCCGATCTCATTGTACCAATGACTTTATTTCATTTCGGTATTCTTACAATTACTCCATGCGATATATTTCATTAATTCACAGCATGGTATTTATTGAGCAATTTTCTTTCATCGAATTATCTGGTGGTAGCTTTCAGTATCTCTTGCTCAATTTCTCCAATAATATTCAATAAACGTGGAGAACGAACTTTTTCTTTATCAACTGTTTCTTTGAGCATTTCTCATCATGTCGATACAACATACTAATATCATAATATCGATGAGATTTTTCACCATGTTATTTATTATTTTTCATTGATCACTGTGTGATTTCTTGAGCAATTTCACCATGGTATTTTTCTTTCTCTTTTATCACGATGGGATTCTTTAAGCAATTTTATTTTATCAATACATATGGCGGTAAATTCTGGTGTCACTTGCTCAAATCCCTTCGTTAATATCAACATATTATTTTTATTGAATATATAAATCGATTATTTTTATTTAGTACCAATCGTGGGGTTTAATCCAACCACATTGGTACTATGCATTCCAATCGTGTGGTATAATTCATCACATTGAAAATATTCACTCAAGTTGTGTGGTATAATTCACCACATTTGAAATATATAATACATAAACTTAAATTGTAGAAATTAAATTTTCCCCAATAGGTGGTGGAACCTACCATATGGGAATTATCGTAATAAATATGAATTTAAATTCCAATAAGCGGTGTAACCGGTCGTATGAAAATTAGCCATTCAGAATTGGAAAGGTAAATTGTCCATTCCAGTCTGCAAATATGAAATTGTCCATTCCAATCCACAAGAGGAAAATTATCCATCTCAGTTCGTAAGGGTAAAATTGTCTATTCTAGTCGACAAAGGTAAAATTGTCTACACCATTCATTTTCCAAAATTTAATTATCATGTTTCTTCTTTCTACTTTAAGTTATAATGATTATCATTTAAATAAATCATAAATTTATTATTTGGTCAGATATTAATGAAAATCCCACCTATGTAACTCTCAAGGTCATGTAATATAACAACTAATAACTAACATTTGTTGTATTAAGAACACATATGCACATAATTAGTTATGTTACACTTTACCTTGACAAACTGCATTTTGTACAACTTTATCACAAGTTGCTATCACAATTTGCAATTAGTGGAAAGTGTCACTATATGTTTAATCTGTAGTGCTACTATCGGCGTATAGTTGTTTCAACCTATTTTATGTGTTTACACTTGTCTTGTTGCTGAATTGCAGGTGTATTCAACTGGATCAGTTTTATACTAAATCATGATTTCACTAAATCATTAAATTTTAATGTGTATAATAATAATAATAATAATAATAATAATGATAATAATAATAATAATAATAATAATAATAATAATAATAATAATAATAATAATATTGTAAGATATACCAACCTTGGGGTGTAAAGTAGTTTACACCCTTACCACATCACAAAGGAGCAAGTGTTTCTCTCCCATCATTCTAGATTTGATCACACCACCAGGGGATCCAATGCATAATAAAGAAAAGTCAAATTCTCTCTTTGTGTAGAGCTCCAATTTTTCCTTTTTCAGCAGTCAACTGGTAACTCCATGTTCAATACGATTCCAATCGGATGGAAGTTGTATCAGTGATTCATTATTTATTATGGTTCGTGGATTAACTATTTTAGTGGCTGTGAATGGCTCAACCACCATCATGTGCTAATTGTAAATGACAAAGGAATTAAACATTTTCTTAATCCGGCCAACGGTCTGATGGAGACATGGATTTCGAGGCAAAAGCCTCTTTGGCGAACTAGGAAAATAAAAAAATTGAACAACATAGCAGCTTGTGTTTGTACATCATGAAGAAAGAGATAACATAGATTCATAAGAGATGAAGAAGATGGTGATACATATTTCATTCTTATTGATATACCCTTGACTGTGGCTTCACCATGGCAGTTTCAATTCTCTATGCTTATTGTATTTGCAGATCTGAGAATATATGGAGAGAGAGAGAGAGTTATGTGTAGGAAAACTAAGACAATGAGACAAGAGGAAGAGGAATAATGGAGGTCTCTCGGATGACGGTAATTTTGAGTGGAATGAACTTTAATCTAAAGAATTATTATTTTTCAAAAGAATTAACGAGTAGAATTTTAGAGACAATTCGTGCTAAGAACGTGTTGTGAACAAGAGAGTTTTCCACTTCATTTTTCGTTATCAAATTCATTACAAATAACCCCTATTTATAGAAAAATATTGGGGCACATCGTATTACAAATATTGATCCAGTATACAATAGTCATTCACACGATAAAAATATAATCATTGCTATTAACACACCTTTCGATGCTTTATACTTTTCATATTTTCTCTTTTTGCTTTATCTTTCACAACAGAATAAATATTGTACATATTAGTCCTAGAAAAGCAATTTGGGTATATGCCTGGCCGATCGACTGTAAGCAATTCATCTACTTAGACAATTAATGGAGAAATATAGGGATAGGGAAGAAAGATTTACATATGTTTTTATTGACCTCGAGAAACCCTATGATAGAATACCTAGAGATGTGCTCTAGTGGTTTTTAATGAAAAAAAATGTGCATCTTAAATATATAAATATAGTCAAGGATATGTATGAGGGGGTAGGTACAAATGTGAAGACATACGGTGGAATGACAGAGAACTTCCCGATTACAATAGGGTTATACTAAAGCTCTGCACTGAGCCCTTTCTTGTTTGGGATAGTCATGGTTGAGCTTACAAGACATGGTGTATGCTATTTGTAGATGATATAGTTTTAGTTGATGAGACTAGGGCAGGTATAAGTTTGAACTTTAAAGACATACTTTAGAGGCTCGCGATTTTAGGCTGAGTAGATCTAAAATATAATACATGGAGTCTTTATTTAGTGATAAGAGTAGGGTGGACTACCAAAGAGTGATAGTTTCTATTATCTAAGATTAGTGGTTCAAAACAATGCTGACATAAAGGGTGACGTCAATCATAGGATTAATGCAAGATGGATAAAGTGGAGAGGTGCCTCTGGCATTTTATGTGACCGTAATATTCCTTTGAGATTTAAAGGAAAAGTGTATAGAACAGCCATAAGACTAGTGTTGCTATACAGTAGCGAGTGTTGGCCAGTTAAGAAGGTAGATGAACAAAAATTGATTGTGATAGAAATGCATATGCTGAGGTGGATGTGGTAAGACCAGGAAAGACAAAATTCCAAATGAAGAGATCCGTGGTAGATTGGGAATGGTCCCCATTGAGGATAAGATGAGAGAGATTGGACTAAGATGGTTTGGACACATACTGTGGAGACATGAGAGTGCACCCGTTAGAAAGAGTGAGAGTATTAAGATAGGAAATGCAACGAGAGCAAGATCGCCAATAACGTGGAGGCGGGTAATTCGTAAGGATATGTGTATTACGCAGGTGGATAAACAATTAGCATTGGATAAGAATGCATGGCATAGAAAAATTCATAGTTGCGAACCGACGTAATTTCTTGTTATGATTTCATACAGCTGATCCCTACTTATAGCGAATAAGGCTAAGTTTTTTGTTGTTGTATTGAATATATTAGTCCTAGTTTCTCCTGGTTGACAATTAATGTTTAAAAATAATGAAAATTAAATAAATAAATTTTTGTTAGTTCTTGTTTCTTCTTGTTGACAAATTATAATGAAAATTTATGGAAACAAATTATATATATATATATATATATATATATATATAGATATATATGTGTGTGTGTGTGTTACTAAATGAACAAATAAAATTTATATAACCATTTTTATGACATAATATAAGTATGTTAATTTTTTTATTTACTAAACTTAATGGAATGATTTTTATAAAAATCAAATTGCGTTCACATTATGCATCGACTCTTGATAGGCTATTCTTTTTTCCTTTCTTCTTTTTTTTTTTTTTTCCCTAAGCTTGATAGGTTAAAAGATTGCTTCCTATTTAATTTCGTCAAAAACACTATTTCTCATTCTCAAATATTATTTACACAATCGTATTATTGTTTTACTTTGTGCTGGCTTGATTAATTATTCTTGTAGCCTTTGTAAAATATTATTATTATCTTCCCCTCCTCTTTTATCCTAGGTTCTTAAATTTTAATTGAATGTAAAATTTCAATCCTCTAATGTCAATTGAAAGTGGCCCCCTTTATATGTTGGTATTTAACTTGGTATATTAATTAAAATTAAATCTGATTGCATTGCTATTAAAGATATAAGAGAGTCAACTTGGGTCCCATTATGTATTACTCCCTCCATCCCACAAAATAGATCGATTTTAAATTTCACATGGATTAAGAGAGTATAATTAATATTATTTATAAAGTAAATTTAGTTATTTTTTTTTTCAAATATACCCTACATTAAATGGTAGTATTAATGTATTTTTTCTAATAGCAATGCACATTAATAAGGGCACAAAAGCAAAAATTGCATAATTAACTGTACACATAGAGTTTTGCATATATTTTGGAATGGATCGATGAAAGAGAAACACGAGCCCATCTTTGTGGTTCGAATTTTCATAATAGTATAATTTGAATAAATGAATTAATAATTTGTCACTCCATTGGTAAGTGATTGTCGCAGTGTCACAATCGTGTTGATTCAAGAAATTCATGTCAAATTACAAGTATATTGTAATAATCAAGATTTAGTAATTACATAAATTTAGTTGGTTAAGTACGTAGAAATATGCTTGTGAATCAGGACTCCCCATCATATATCTTGCGGTTAATTGAATCACATTACAGCGGTATGGAAGCTAATCGAGTGCTTGTAAATGGGAATAATGATAAAGATCTGTGGGATGGAGTTCGCAAAGTTGAGGTGTTATCCCATTGTACAACTTTGAGTTATCCACGTCGTGGGCACAAACCATTAACCATCAGTGGAGCAATTACTGAAAATGAACTCAAAACAGGTCGCAAACTAGACGCCAATGTGGATGCATGTAAAGAAGCTTAGAAGGTAAATAAATATATATATATATATATATATATATATATATATATATATATATAACAAGATGTGCATATAAATTTTGATCCGTAAATATCAATTCTTTCTTGGCCTTATTTATTTTGTGGACACAATGAAAGATTAATTTTTTAATACATACACTTTTCCAAAAATTTTATTTCTAAACTGAAATTTTGGTTTGAAGAACTTACCACATCAAATTATACTAGGACCAAATTAATCTCCTCAATTTCGCAAGAAGATAAAATTTAGGCCTTGTTCTATGCACAATAATTATGTATAATGTAGATTTATTCGAACGACGTATTAGATATGTAGTTGAAAATTGAGAAAAATATATTAAAAATATAAAATAATTGTATGAGTGATTGAAAATGATGAGAGAAAAAAATTAGTGAAAGTTAGTGAAAAATTATTGTGTATAGAACAAGCCCTTAGTAGGATGCGAATGAATGAGCTTGTTGTCCAATTCCATGGTACTACAATTAGCTAATTAGTTTTCAATGCCTTGTAAAGTTATCGTCAAGAAGAAAATTAGGGTTAGGGCCTTTGTGAATGATAAATGTTTTTTTTTTTTTTGAACTTTTAATCTTCAGGTGCTTGTTGTAGGACTACAACAAATAGATTATCTGCTCAAAGATATCGAATCAAAAACTTTGAGTACATCAAAGCTTTGGAAAAAGAAGTAAATCTTCAAAAGGTAAAGCGGTTTAATATATTTGTATAATAAAAAACAATCACATAGATATATTAATTATAATTCATCTTGCATTTGCATAGGAAAGACTATCTTATTTGAAAGAGCAAGTGCCGGATCATAAAGAAAAGAAAAAAAAAATGTTGATAGTTCAGAATGGTCAACTAGAAGAACAACTTGAGGTTCTCAAAACTTGTTCTATGCTTCGTCAAGGTATACCGTATACAACAAGAAGAATTTTAATTTTATTAATTATCGATATATAATTTTAATGCACATGTAGTTGTTCATGTTTATTATTGAAGTTGAAATTGAAGCAAATGAAGTTGAAACAAAGGGCCAAGGAACTACATAAAAACAAGCAAAACCAGTTGCAATTGGGCTTCTATCAAGAGCCATTTGATCAATTTTATCAGCAGCTACAATCAGGCTCGATCGCGTATGTTGCTAATTATGAAGAACCATCAGCCTCAAAGCAGTTATGGAGTTCTAACAACATTAATTAATCATTGCACCAAACAGAGGTTATTAGTCAAGGGTGAGGAGGGAGCAATATCTAAATTTAGATCAAAAGAGTGTTGATTTAGTCTATCTTTGGATCTGCAAATGTTATCTGTGAAGTGGTCCTTTCATTTTTGCACTATGGATTACGCTTTTCAAGATAGGCCAAGGATAAATGCTTCTCAGAGACCATTCTTTTTTTTACACGACATATTCTTAGGGCTTTCTTTATCTTTCTACTCCCTCATTCTCTCTGTAACTAATTAGTTCATTCTTTAGGCTCCTTCGTACAGAATTCTTATAGAATTTTGTGTCTGTGAGTGATTGCTTCACTAAAGCCTAGAGAATTGAGAGGGAATTTTGTGTATAGGAGAGGTTTCTGAGGGTATTGATTCTATAGCATGTAAACTCCATTTGTACTCGATTTTGGCTTAATAAAGGTGTTTGGGAGCCCAATCTACAATCTTGTAGAGGCTCAACAGTGGATGTAGGGGTTAGATAGCGGTTCCCGAGCCACTGGTCCCGATTGGGAATAAATCTCATGGTCTTACTGTTTTTGTTCGATTTTCCTATTATTTTTGGAGACGACTATTAATCTGGGCCTAACAAACTGGTGTCAGAGCTTGGATCGAAGGATTGGCTGGTTTCTTGGGCGTTCGAACAAATTCGGCAAGGCTAGGGTTTCCGATTGGCCGCTGAAAAGGAGGGTCTCTTACCTTCGAACACTTACCATCCACTTACTGATATGATCCAGGATCCCTCCTAGGCCATTTTGAAGTCTTGGAGCATTGTATCGGCCACGTGGAATCAAGATCAACCCGATTGGAGCAAATTAGAATCAAATTCATGAAGATTTGAAGGTTTATTGAGGTTCAAAGCTACATATCTTTGAAACGAGTTGGATTTTGAAGATCTTTATTTCTGGAAGATTTGTAGCTCGTCGAATCTATTTTCCAACAAGCTTTGAATCACCTCATTTGGACATCAGGATCAAAAGTTATGGCCAAAATACTAAAGACCGCCAGTACTTTTTTTTTTGGGCAGAAAATCCAGTACGGCCGTAAAGGAATTAAGTACGGCCGTAACTCACCATCTGCACGAAATTTGACCAGTTTTTTGACATTTTAGGATATTTTCTTATTATAGTATTATTTCTTTTGGCTTCTTGGGCAAGCTTGGTTCTTTGATAGTTTGTATATATACTTGGACCTTTCATGTTGTAAAAAAAAGGAGCTTTGATGAAATGAGAAATTGAAGCTTCAAGCTTTGTTGGGTCGAGCTTTCGCGCCACCCTCGTCCCTTCCGTGTTTGGGCTTGTAAAACACGAACCCGAGCTTATCGAAGAGTTGATCATCCTTCGTGGCGCTCAAACCTGTTGTTTCTTCGTTTATGCACTGTAGGAGGTGGCCGGAGTCCGTCTGCCGGTTGTTGCCTACGTCAGAGCCGGAGTTCCATCAGTTTCTCGATCGATTTTGCCGGGTTCTCGTTGGGGGACGATCTTGAGGGATCGATTCGCGACCGGCTCGGTCCGTGATCGTATCATTTGGTATCAGAGCTAGTCCTCCGTGAATCTGGTATATATGTGTTACCTATTTGTGTTATTTTCGACTTATGATCTTAGATTTGAAGTAATAGTTGAATCTAGGATTTTGAATCATTTTATTGTGCTTTTATGTTCTTGAGTCGAACTTGGGATTCTCGAAATGTTCATGATTAACTTGGGTAGGTCTTGAGGGAGTCTTGAAGGAATTTTGAGTTTCTTGTAGTTGTATCAAGAATTTGTGTTTGTTTTGTTGTGTTTGTTGTTGTTAGAGCCAAAAGAAGGGAAAAAGAAGAGGAGGAAGGCTCAAAAATTTAACCAAAAAAAAAAAAATACTTGAGTTGAACGAGTGTTGGTCACTATGATGGCTACACTTAGTTTTGGAGTTGTGTTGTGTATTGCATTTGAGCTTGAAGTTGTGTTTGAGTTCAAATGTAATAAGTTATGTGAGTTTTGTTTAGTGTTGTGTGACTGTTATATCAATGAATTGCACTTGAGCTTGAAGTTGAAGCATCAATCTTGTTGGTTGTCACTCCCGCACAGTCGAAGGTGATAGGTTCGGCCTATTGTTGTCACTTCGTGAGCCGGTAGTCGACAGGATAATGTGGATCAGTGAGTTCAATGTGTAAACTAGTATGTGTTGTGTTGTATTGGGTTGCAATGAGTTTAGTGATGGGAGCTTGTTGTGATTCTATGTCATATGTCTTGTAATGTGTCTTGAGAGTGCTCGGGATTCTAAAGATGTTCTTGACGATCTCAAGTAGTTCTTGAGTGAAGCATGAAGTAATCTTAAGTTTCTTTTGGCTACTCAAGTACCTAGTACGTTTGTAGTGTGCGTTTGTGATGTTAGTTTGTGTGTTTGTGTTGTAATGAGTTCTTGAGATAGACTTGGATTCTTGAGACGATCTTGATGACCTTAAGGAGTTCTTAAGTGATTCGGGAAAAGTTCTTGAGTTTCTTGTAGTGCCTTGTGAACTTGTTCTTGAGTCTTTTGAGTTGGTGCTAGTCATTAGATTGCACTAGCTTATGGTTATAAATGTACTAAGCATGTACGGGTCGAGTTGGATCGAGTTCAACATTGAAGATCATTTCGTCCAACAAGTTTTCAGATTCGAGGACGAATCGTTTTTGAAGAGGGAGGGGATGATATGATCCAAGATCCCTCCTAGGCCATTTTGAAGTCTTGAAGCATTGCATCGGCCACGTGGAATCAAGATCAACCCGATTGGAGCAAATTAGAATCAAATTCATGAAGATTTGAAGGTTTATTGAGGTTCAAAGCTACATATCTTTGAAACGAGTTGGATTTTGAAGATCCTTATTTCCTGAAGATTTGTAGCGCGTCGAATCTATTTTCCAACAAGCTTTGAATCACCTCATTTGGACATCGGGATCAAAAGTTATGGCCAAAATACTAAAGACCGCCAGTGCTTTTTTTTGGGCAGAAAATCCAGTACTGCCGTAAAGGAATTAAGTACGGCCGTAACTCACCATCTGCACGAAATTTGACCAGTTTTTTGACATTTTAGGATATTTTCTTATTATAGTATTATTTCCTTTGGCTTCTTGGGCAAGCTTGGTTCTTTGATAGTTTGTATATATACTTGGACCTTTCATGTTGTAAAAAAAAAGGAGCTTTGATGAAATGAGAAATTGAAGCTTCAAGCTTTGTTGGGTCGAGCTTTCGCGCCACCCTCGTCCCTTCCGTGTTTGGGCTTGTAAAACATGAACCCGAGCTTATCGAAGAGTTGATCATCCTTCGTGGAGCTCAAACCTGTTGTTTCTTCGTTTATGCACTGTAGGAGGTGGCCGGAGTCCGTCTGCCGGTTGTTGCCTACGTCAGAGCCGGAGTTCCATCAGTTTCTCGATCGGTTTTGCCGGGTTCTCGTTGGGGGACGATCTTGAGGGATCGATTCGCGACCGGCTCGGTCCGTGATCGTATCACTTACTGAGTGGATTTTCGGTATACTTTCTGTATTCTTTAATCTTGCTCTGTTTCTTTTGACTTGTTCACTTTGGGTAAAAATTTCATTTTCGTGCTTGCTTGAATACTACATATCTGTCTTGCATCATTCTTGAAATAACTTCATTGTTTGAATTGTATTGCTGTAATCTCTGTTCTGTGATTCGTCTCTATTGTACAACACTGAGTTTTTTAAAAATGGCCACTTCAAAATTAGAAGTGGAAATTTGGAATGGCACAGGGGATTGCACCTTCTGGAGCCAAAAGATGATAGCACTGCTGTTATAGCAAAGATGTGCTAGTGCATTGACTAATACCTATCCTGCTGAGATTAGTGCATATCTTAGAATTGAACTTGATAAAACTGCATGGAGTTATGTGTTTTTGCATTTGTCTGATGGGGTTATTAAGAAGGTTGGGAAGACAAATACTGCTAAGGGGTTGTGGGACAAATTGGAAGAACTCTATCTTACAAGAACCATGCCCAACAAATGCTATCTTCTCAAACTTTTCTACAATTTCAGATTTGACTCCACCCTAAACCTTGAAGCCAATATTGATAGGTTTACAAAACTTATTACTAATCTTCAATCTGCTGAAGAAACCATCTCCGATAACCAACAAGGTATAGCCCGTTTGAATTCTATTGAGGATAGATATAAGGATCCGAGAAATGCACTGGAGTATGAGAGACAAACCCTAAGTGTTGATGAGGTGTATGCTACCCTTAGAAATAAGGAGCTAGAATTGCAGAATGATGTAAGAGATGACAGAGGTGGAGTATGCGTAAATGTTTCATCCAAACCTTCTTCTTCTAAGCCTCCAAGTCAAAAAGGAAAGGGAAAGGGAAGGGAAAATGAGAGAATGATAAGGATAAAAGGAAGGAAAAGTTGACAACAAGAACAAGAAAAAGGATCTTGTGTGCCATTATTGCAGAAAAACAAGTCATGGTATCAAGAATTATTTTAAGAGGATCAATGATCTTAAGGATAACCTAAATCTTGATATTGCTTAAAGATAACCCAAATCTTGATATTGCTGCTATAGTTGCTGCCTATAAGGTTAAGTCAGATGATCTGAATCGCATTTTTTTGTGTGCCACTGAACATTCAAGACCAAATGAGTGGATCTTGGACTATGGTTGCTCTTTTCACGTGTCCTAATAAGAATTTCTTCTCTGATCTAACCTATTTAAAAGGTGGTCTAGTTCATCTTGGTGATGATATGAGTTGTCAAATTCAAGGTATTGGCTCAATAAAATGCTCTTTGAAAAATTCATATGCTCTGAATTTGAAGCAAGTGGGTTACATCCCTGATTTGAAAAGAAATTTGATTTCAATTGGGGAATTAGATAAAAACTATGAAGTTTCTATTCACAAAGGTTTTTTGAAACTATTTTTGAACTCAGGACTCGTTTTCAAAATTCCAAAGACCCATGGGTTGTATCTCCTAAATGCTATTCCTGTCATTAGTGGGACTGTAACCACTATTTTTGCTGAGCCTGATGCTTCCATTTTATGGCACAAAAAGCTGGGACATATTGGAGAAAAATGTCTCCACATCTTGTTAAGACTGGATCTCTTGGTAAAAGCAATTTTGGTAAGGTAGATTTTGTGAAAAATGTGTAATGGATAAGCAAAGTAAGCTGCCCTTTGGGAAAAGAATCCACAGGTCTCAATCAACACTTGATTATCTACACTCTGACTTGTGGGGTCCCTCCACTGTTTCTACACTTGCTGGTTTTAGATAATTTCTGCTCATTATTGATGATTACTCTAGAAAAACATGGACCATTTTAGTAAAGTCTAAATCTGAGACCTTTTCAAAGTTTAAATAGCGGAAGCTTTTAATTGAAAACCAAACCAATAAAAAGGTCAAGGCACTTAGGACTAACAATGGTTTAGAATTTTGCAATTCTGATTTTGATTTACTTTGCAAAGAAAATGGGATTTTGAGACATAAAACCATCCCTTGCACATCACAGCAGAATCGTGTGGCTGAGAGGATAAATAGAATTATTCTAAGCAGGATAAGATTCATGTTGATCAGTTCTGGACTTCAAAAATTGTTTTGGGGTAAGGCTGTAATGACAGCCACTTATTTGATAAATAGAAGTCCTATTAGTGCCTTGAACTTTAAAATTCCAGAAAGTGTTTGGTAAGGCAGGCCTATAACTTACTCTCACCTTAAAATTTTTTGTTGTGCTGCTTATGCTCATCAAAGTTAGGATAAGTTAGAGGCTAGGTCACAAAAGTGTGTTTTATTAGGCTATGGTGAAGAATCTAAGGGTTATCGACTTTGGATTCTTGAACCTAAAGGGTATAAGGTAATTTTGAGCAAAAATGTTATCTTTGATGAGAAAACTATGCCATGTCTTAAAACTACTAATGCTTGTCTGTTTTTCAAAGGTTTTGGTAGTAGTGACTCCTTATATTTGCTGTTATATGTGGATGATATGCTTCTTGCTTGTAGTGATAAATCTCAGATTGAGTCTATAAAAGATAAACGTGTCTCTGAATTTGAAATGAAAGATTTAGGAAAAGGTAAGAGGATTTTAGGTATGGAAATTAGGAGGGACAGAAAGTGTCAATCCTTATTTCTACACCAAACTTCCTACACTCTTAAAATCTTAGAAAAATTTTCAGTGAGCAATTCAAAACCAGTTTCTTTGCCTTTGGCAAACAACTTTAAACTCTCTAGTGAGCTATCCCCTAAATCTGATGATGAAATTGAAAGAATGAACTTTGTTCCCTATGCTAATGCTATTGGTTCCTTGATGTATCTAATGGTTTGTACTAAGCCAAACTTGGCACATGCTATAAGTATTATTAGCAGGTTTATTGCCAATCCTGGTGAAACTACTGGGCTGTTGTGAAATAGGTATTTAGATACTTAGCAGGAATATCAAACATGGGAATTCTATTCCGAGGGGGGGAGGAGCGGCTTTGAAGGGTTACCGTAATGGATATTGTGCTGGGGACTTAGACAAGAGAAGGTCAACTTCAGCTTATCAGTTTACTCTATATGGCTTTTATGTGAGCTGGAAAACACAGCTGCAAAAGCTGGTGGCTCTCTCTTCAACAGAGGCAGAGTCTCTCTCTTCAACAGAGGCAGAGTACATATCTGCTTGTGAAACTATTAAGGAGGAGATATGGATTTGAGGGTGATGTGTGAACTTGGGTTCTTAGATAAAGACTTTGAGTTGTATATTGACAGTCAAAGTGTATGGAAGGACTAAGAATGTGGACATTAAGTTTCACTTTGTGCGTGACATGGTAGAGAAAGGCTTGGTCGAGCTGGCGTAAATTCCAACTGAATATAATCCCTCTGATATGGGAACAAAGGTTCTGCCCCTGAACAAGTTTAAGAGCTGTTTAGACACTCTTGATATTTGCTTAGGATAAAATACTCTAAAATAGGTAAAATTTCTTTTTACACTTTTATTGTATACTTTTACTGATTGTTTTGTTTTTAACTGTAGGTTTTAGAGCTGATGAAACAAGTTGTATAAAGGGATTCCAAACACTTAACAGCTAAGCCAAATATCAAGCAATGTAGTGATTTGTGAAGTCGTGCTTTCATTTTGGCACTATGGATTACGCTTTTCAAGATAGGCCAAGGATAAATACTTCTCAAAGATCTTTCTTTTTTTTCACATGCCATATTCTTGTGGCTTTCTTTATCTCTCTACTCCCCTATTCTCTCTGTAACTAATTAGTTCATTCTTTAGGCTCTTTTGTATAGAACTCTTGTAGAATTTGTGGTTGTGAGTGATTTCTTTCACTAAAGCTTAGAGAATTGAGAGGGAATTTTGTGTATAGGAGAGGTTTCTGAGGGTATTGATTCTACAACTTGTAAATTTTATTTGTACTCGATTTTGACTTAATAAAGGTGTTTGGGAGCCTAATCTACAATCTTATAGAGACTCAACAGTGGATGTAGGGGTTAGATAGTGGTCCCCGAACCACTGGTCCCGATTGGGAATAAATCTCGTGTTCTTACTATTTTTGTTCGATTTTTCCATTGTTTTTGGAGGTGAGTATTAATTTTGGCAGGTTTAGATAGCGGTCCCCGAACCACTGGTCCCGATTGGGAATAAATCTCATGTTCTTACTGTTTTTGTTCGATTTTTCCATTGTTTTTGGAGACGAGTATTAATCTAGGCCTAATGTTATCTTTATATATTAATTATTTCTATGAAGAATGAGTAGCTAATAAAATCGACCATTTCCTTAATTATATTTTATTACAAAAATGAGAAGCTCCTCCAATGTTTTGTTAAATATTTTCTCTAATAATTATGCCCCAATTAAATTTTTTATTTCCTTGTCCTTCATTAATAATATATGTATACTATATATCAAATTAAATAATGTTTTCCTATATTGTAAACATAGAAGTTGCTTAAAGGAAAAAATAATTTTAGGGTGATTATGCCCCTATTATGTTTTGATAATTTCTTCGTTGTACTTGGTTAATAATATTTTGTGACAACGTAGTCGATTCCATACAGGAAGAGCTTTCAATGCCCAATCAATGCTAACTCTGTGCGGCCATACCAAAGTAGTAATCATACAATGAAGCCCTAACTTATTATCATATAAATGAATGAGGAAAATTTTGACAGTTTAATCATTATGAACTGATAGATATGTTTTAAGTAAATCAATAACTTTTTTCATTTGAGAAAAATCCTCAATGACCTAATTTTTCTAATAAGCATCTTATATGAAAATTCAGATTTTTTTTTATTTTTCCATTTAATTTTGTATGTTTTTAACGGACAGACATTACTAAAAATTAGATCTTTGATGAGCAAGAAATTTTTGTCAACACACTTTACATAGAAACAGGGACATGTTTTCAGTGGAACTCCATCGGTAAATAAACTTTCACGAAAAATATAAGTTGCATGAAAAGTCTGAAAAAATCTAAAAATACTTCAAAGACTATGTTTGTAAAACATTGACAAAAATTTCTAGTCTCCACCTTGGTGTTTTTTAAGTTTATGCATCTGTGAGCCATTGTATAGTATATTATAATCAGATCGAGAGTTTAAACTAAGTATAGTATGCGTCATGACCCATGACATAACAATAATATCTAAAGGTTTTGACACAAAATAGCTCACAAGTTATTGTAATGTATATTGCTAACTCCTAAACCTATGGGCAATTATATGTCAAGATAAACTATGCAATATACGATATGGCATGCAAACAAAGGTTTTACATGGAGAAATATCATATCCAGTGCATCATAAAGCTTGGAAGAACTTTGATTTAATGTTTCTTGATACCTCTTGAGTCTTTACGTGTACGTCATTCCCTTTACACAAATGACTTCAACCTTTTTAGCATGAATTCAGAATACCCATGACGGAAAATTATCACTACTTTGTACAATCTTGGATTTTTTATACAAGCAAAAAGATTCTATTTTTATAGTTATGGTTGTCATGGACTTTCGTTCTAGAAAAAATAATGTTTAGTCGAAACCACCGCTAGAAAAATTCAAAAAGTTGCACAGGGAAGGAATTTAAATGCACGATGTACATGACGAAAAGTTTCTTATGAGAGCTACATATATTTGGACGATTTTTTATATTCTAGGTTTTGTTTGTTGTTTTAATATAACATGCATTAACCAATGCACTTTCCGTGCTATGAAGTTAAATTTTTTATGTTTGAAAATAGGAAGAAATCCTTTTTTTATTAATTGCAACTGCAAATTTGTACCGCATACCCATCCATTCAGAAAACAATGAGATAAGTTCATTGAAGGAATTGAGAAGGGCAAGTTACATACTAATGCAACGCAAGCCTTAAATTAGTTTACATGCTTCTCATATTTATTCTTTATATCATTTAATTATTAGCGTTATTATTAGTAGCAAGGGCTCTTTAGTCTTTTCCTTATTTCTTTAAAAACCTAGCCTATATATACTTCTTAAACCTTGGCAGAATGTAGTTTTGGAGACATGGGAACAAAACTCAGTTTGAGACTTTGTGAATTGCTATTGCTTTTGATTTGAAATCTTGTGATACACCAATTAATTCCTATTGCTTTATTTGAATTGAGTCTGGTGCTATACCGCATACTCTGCAAATTGGTGAACAATTGCAGAACATTGTTAATAGCCATTAAAATTTTACAAGTGGTAAAACTATTAAGAGTATACAAAAAATCATTCAAATGCAAGAAAGGATTTTTGACTTTATTGCAACCACCTGATATTCATGTAACACCGAACGTCTAAAAGCATTGAGTTGGTAGTGATGTTATTCAAATGTGATATGTGAATTACGTTTTCTCCTTTATAGGGAATGATAATAATCTTCAAAAAGAATTATTTATTGTATCATCCATTGCACGACAAGTAATGACACTAAACATAAAAATAAAAACTACAAAGAAATTAGTCCAAATATTATAAATTATTTATAATTAGTTTATTTTATAAAAGCTTCAATGTTGTCGAGTTGGTCAGCCAACCCAAATGTTCTTCGCATTTTATCTAGCTTTCATAATCTAAAAAGTAGGAAATAGACAGCTAGAATTCACAGACACTCAAATATGTGAACAACTTGCACGTAATTCATGTATATGATGTGGATTTACATTAAGATAAATTTTTGGAATGCAACTCCATTTTCATTTTTTTATTTTAGAAATACTTCATAAACATTCAATTTCTTCACTACTTGACACAAAAAGATAAACCATTTGTTGCAATGTGCATCAATAGATTTTTTGTACATTCTATTTCATTTTATTTATCTTTTGAATTTCTCTTTCTATATAATAGAAACATAACAATTTAACTGCTAGATATTTATAGCACTCGCTTTATTAAAAAACATAGTAGCATATTGTTGTTCAAGTCTACAGTCACTAAATATTTGTTTCATCAAAAGTAACTGAATAAAACAACTACTAACAACTATGTACTCAACCTAAATAATCAATAAGGACATAGAGTTTTATTGTTATTTACATGAATAAATAGTCTCCAATTGTACTCTTTTTATCATCCAAATTTCCCGCCCAATTTGCATCCAACTACCTTCAAGATGAGAATTTGTATCATTAACGCACCACAGTCAAAAATTAAAAGTTCAATTAACATAGTGTATGATTCTTTTAATAGCTAAGGGATGATACTTTTTGATTTAGTATGAAATCTTGCACATACACCGATATTAAATAAGATTTCAAGATTACTTACCAAAAGATGTAACAAATTTCCAATCATGGCCTTGTACAGACTCAGATTGACATCCTTTTCTTTGTCATCCCAATATAATTTTCTAGTCATTATCACAGGTATACTAATTAGCTTGGATATTTCCAACCCAAACTTCTTCAGCAAGTACTTCGCTTGTTTGGACTATTATATAAAGATCTCAACCTTAGTTTGTTTTACTTGCAAGCTAAAAAAGAAAGGTAGCTCAACTATCATAGTCATTTTTTAAAAAGAATAACAAATTTCCTAGTTTTAGTTTCTAATTTGGATCTAATAAACCTTTCATACAAGGCATGCAGAGCTTGTCTTATATATATCTAAGCTACAATAAGCCTTTTGATATCTTGTATGCTCTACCAATGAAGCACAGGGTTGGCCTTTTATACCCGGCACGTAGAGCCTGTTTCGATTATAAGAGCTTTTCTATGTTTGTACAAGTGCTTTGGATAGTAAGCGTCGACAAACTCCTTGGGCTATTCAACATAAACCTCCTTGTCGAGGAAGAGGCACTTAACGTCCATTTGATGCAGTTTGAATCTCTTCTGACAGGACATTGCAAACAACAATTTGATAGATTCTAATCGTGGAAACAACAAAAATGTTTCATCAAAGTGAACTCCTTCGAATTAGATGTAGCCAAAAGTCACCAGCTTTCCTTGTTTCTAAACACAACGTCGTCCTTAGTAGATTTATTCTTTTAGATCCATTTGGTGCTAATAAAATTTATATTCTTCTGCCTTGGGATGAATTCCCAAACTTGGTTTCTTTAAAAACTGACAAGTTCTTCTTGCATAGCAGACACCCAATTTTTTTCATTTAAACCCTCATTGACACTTTTAGGCTTCATTTGGAACATATGGCACATATTTAAAAGTTTTACATCTAGTTTCTTATGAGTCACTATTCTTTTTTATTCTTATGAGTCATTATTCTATTGCTCTGGTTCAAGAATCCATTGTCTAATATATGAGATTTTCAAATCCGCAGAAAGGTTGATATCATTGTCCTAATTAAGACACAATGTAAGCAAATTTAGCTTGCTCTACTGGTTCAAGATATTTCTGTTCTTCTTCGGTGTCTAGTGCGTTTGTGGTATTTGCTACATTTTTTTACTATCCTCATTTAGCTGCGATTTCAATGCAAGAGTTTTGACTCTCAATAGGTAGATGCTGAAGATCAACTATATATCTTCGGTTCCCATGACATGGAAGCACAGTCATAAGTATCATTAATTTTAAAATTAATTGACTGAATGATTGTTATAAGTTCTCATATTTTCAATCATATAAGCTCGAATTGTTTTGAGAATATCCAATAAAAACTATTCATTGCTTTTAAAGTCAAATTTTCTCACATTGTTATGGTCATTGAGAACACGCCACTTACTTCTAAAGGTATGAAAGTAGCTTAAATTAGGTTTTGTTCCAAATTATATTTCACAAGAAATTTCTTTATATTCAACATCGTACGAGCTATTTCCTGCAACGACCGATTTTTTCTTTAAACAATCCAATTTTTCTAGGAGTTTTAGGTGTATAGAATTCATAAAACACCACTTACTTCACAGGAACTAGTAAAATTGGGATTTTCAAATTCCAGCCATGTTCACTTCTGATTCTTTTATTCTTCAAGTTTTCAAAATATTTTCATTAAGAATTTTTTAGTAGAGAATGACAAATCTCTCAAAAGTGTTAGATTTTCATGCAAAAAATCTACCCATGGAAACTTGGAGTAGTCATCCATGCACATAAAAATATATCCCTTCCATCCTATACTCTCAACTTTCATCAGTCCAATCAATTCCATATGTAAAGCTTTAGACTATGAGAGGGTAGATTGAAACGGACGGTGTTTGTGGGTAGTCTTAGTTTGCTCTCCTTTTTGGCATGAAACACATCTCATCTAGTTTATCTATGAATCTAGGAACTCCTCTAACTACATCAACTCTGGTTAACTTCATTAGATAAGTAAAATTAAAGTAGCCTAACATCTCATGCCGTAGCTCAATGGTGTTAATATTAGTTGGATTGTATATGATTTTAGAGTCAAGAGCATAGCATGTATGCCTAGTTTTGGCTTCTTCTATCTATAGTTCAATTTAAAACATATGCCCAAATTGTCTAAGGAAAGAAGACCCATACGCCACCAACCACTAAGTCCTTTGAGAATGTCCTCGAAGCTGGTTGTGTTCCAATCGGATATGCTAAATGCTATGGAAGTTAACCATTTATTAAAGTCACTTCAGAGGAATTGAAAACTCTCACAGGCTGGCATTAGTGGGCAAATTCTCGCATAACACACCAAATTATTTTTTAACCAAGTAAGGGCTCCAATCTCTTTGTCTATTAGAAGAGTTTACAGTTGGTATTCTTGATTATTGTTAAGTGTTATATTTACATTTATTTTATATTTTTATTCTTGATTAGTGTGTTTTATTGTGTTTAAGTGTGTTTAATTTCAATTATATTAGGTAAAAACCAACATGGAACAAACGCATCACAAGAAATGATGAAAAGAGAGTGAATTTGCTCAAATTCAAAGAGTTTTTCATCAAAATGCAAAAAGGATGGAAGATCGAGGACTATAATTGCAAAAAGGGAAGAATTATGTATGGTATAAAAAGTTGCACCCGCAAAAATTGAAGAGACAAGTCGTCAAGCTCTCTATAGCCACACAGCAAAAGTTGCTACCTAAGTATGCCCACAAGTCCCAAAGTTGCGGCCGCAACTCTTTGTTTTCAGCACCACGTGAATTTTCGGAATTTGTTTCCTAAATGGAGTCTGTCATGTTTTTGTACACGGTTTTGGGCATCTTTTGGGGACCTTTTGGGGGTTATAAGAAGAGGTTAAGAGACAAGAAAACCTATCAAGCTTTATGCACAAAACAACAGCAAGAATTGGAGCTTTGGAGAAGGAGACTGAAGATTGAAGTCAAGACCAAGATAATTCTACATCCGGTTATGGCTCTCTCTTCAATTTCTTTTGTTTTCCTCTACAATATGTTAGGCTAGATCTATTTTAGTGATGGGGTTAGATGAACCGTTTTATTGAATTGTTGTTTATGGATTATTGATTTGAATCAACAGCTTGTGTTAGAATTAAGTTTTCAATATTGATTTGTTCTCTTCATGTGTTGAACGCATGCAATAACATGATGTTTGTGATTTAATTATTGAATCGAAAGATCGTGATTAGACCAGACTTATATTGAAAATCATGGAGTTTGATTGGAGACGAGAGTACCTGATATGATCCGGGTTAGCTCAACATCATCAACACGCGTGAGAAAGCCGGTCGAGACGAAAACGAGCTTGAACGGAAGTAAGATAAGGTGAAGATGTCAAGAAAAGCCGGATATGCATGGGAGAACCCTCACTTTTGACTCATCCCGGGACGTGAAATGAAGACGAGAAGTCGAGAACGGGGTCGAGCTCGGGAAAACAAGCTGAAGAATCTGCAGAACCGAATTTACGGCCGTAACATTTTGTTCATACGGCCATAACTCTACCTTTACGGTCGTAACCCCAGTTACGTACGGCCGTAACCCCTGGGACAGTTTTGGACAGAAATTTTCAGAGTTCAAATTACGGCCGTAACTTAGGAATATACGGTCGTACTACAGGATATACGGCCGTAACGTTGGTCATACGGCCGTATCATGAGGATCCAGCTTTGGCCAATTTGAAGCAGAAGGTTTTATACGGCAGTATATTTCCTTCATACGGCCGTATCATCGGATTTACGGCCGTAAATCCAAGACTTATGACCGTAACTTTTGACCGACTTTAGCTTTTTGTGTCTACTTTTTAGATATTTCATTATTTTAATATTATTTCTTAGTCTTAGAGGTATATGAACGAGATTAGGTCATTGTAAAGGATAACTTTGGTTCAAAGAAGCTTTTAGCTTGAGAGTTGTAGCCTTGCTCCTCTTTGGGTTGTAGCCTTACTCCCCACCATATTTTCCTTGATCTTGATTGCAATTTGTTGAGTTGTAGCCGTGCTCCTCCGTTGCCATCTTGTTCTAAGGAAACCCCGAACTTATCGAAGGCGTGATCAACCTTCGTGGCGTTCACCCCCGTGATTTGAAGGCGCAGTTGAGTCGAGTCGAGGGATCCTCCTCCTCGCCGGAGAGTTTCGGGTTGCTCTCGATCATACCGGATCCAGTTTAGGGGTTCTCGACCTTGGAGTCGTATCATTTGGTATCAGAGCTAGCCTCTAAGGATTTGGTATTATTTTATCCGATTAGTAGTAGTTGTTGTTGTTATTTGATCTTTGTCTTGTGCGGGAGCTTGATCAAGATCATTTAGTGTTGTTTGTGAGTTTATACTTTGTAGGGATTTAGTGTGTGTTCTTGGTGTTCTTGGTGCAAAGTGATTGCTGTGCTTAGAAGTCATCAATTTGTTTCGTATTGTATAGTAGTAGTGTTATTGTGTTGTTTGTGTGGTTGTTGTTAAAAAAAAATGAGTAGAACAAAAAAAAAAAAGAATGAAATCAATGTTGAACGAGTGTTAGTCATTGACTACACTTAGTTTTATCGTTTATGTTTGAGGTATGAATTGTATTGTCCTATGTCTATGTGTTTGAGTTGTAGTGTTGTGTAAGATTGTAGTTTGTAGTGTTGTGTGAGATTGGAGTTTGTCATGTTGTATTAGCTAGAAGTGTGTATTGATATTAGGGTGTATTGCATTGTGAAGGGATTGAGCTTTTATGTGAATCAAACACGAGTGAGAAACACGTGAGGACATTAGCACACACTTAAGCACAAAATGGCGAGTCTTCGTTCTACTACAGGTGAAGGTCGTGAGTCAGTGACAGTGGATCAATTGAGAACCTTGCTACAAGAAAGCAATCAGGATCTACAAGCTTCAGTTGATCGCTCTATCGCCGCACTTGGTAGACGGATTGATAGATTAGAACTTAGGCAACGAATGCCTAGAGGAGGAAATGGAAGTGAAGAAAGTCGGGCTAGTGAATTCGAAGGCGAAGAAGAAGAGCCTCGGATAAATGTGAGAAGAGATAGGGGAAGAGATAAACGTGGGCGCAATGAGGACGAAGGGGAAATGAAAAATGTGAAGATTGAAATTCCTCCGTTCCATGGAAAGTCGGATCCGGATGCCTATCTAGATTGGGAAGGACGAGTTGAGATTTTGTTCCAATGTCATAGAATTCCGGAAGCTAGGAAGGTGCTGTTGTTGGCTAGAGAGTTCACGGGTTATGCGTTAAGTTGGTGGCAACAACTTACGACGGCCAAAAGAAGAAATAATGATGACCCTATTGAGTCTTGGGAAGAATTGAGGTTCTTAATGAGGAAGAGGTTTGTGCCCTCACATTATTACCGGAGTTTGCATCAATGATTACAAGCTCTAAACCAAGGGGGACGAACCGTGGAAGAATATTACCAAGAGATGGAGTCATTAATGACACGGGCCGATATTGTGGAGGAAGACGAAGCTACCATGGCTAGGTTCCTTGGAGGATTGAACCGAGAGATTGCCAACCTCACCAAACTACAAGAGTATATGAATCTTGAAGAGTTGTTACACAAAGCCGAAAAGGTAGAGGCACAACAAAAAAGGAGAGTATCCAACAAGCCTCACCCCGGGAGTGGTAGCAACTATGAAAAGGCGAAGTGGGGTGACATTCGGGGAGACCAAGGACCGTGGAAAGGAAGGAATGAACTGCCTAAAGAAACACCGAAAGCAAGCCCTAGCGTGGAAGACAAAGGCAAGGGCAAAATGGGAGCACCACCCACCCGAACCCGAGACATCAAATGTTTCAAGTGCCAAGGGATAGGTCACTATGCGTCCGAGTGTCCGAATTGAAGGACCATTTTAGTGAAGACGAATGGGGAGGTAGAAAGTGAGTCCGAAACGGAAGAAGCCCAATTCGTGGATCAAGAGGACAAAAGTGACGATGATCGATTTGTTGTCAAATTGCCCGAATCCCTACTTGCAAGGAAAATTCCAATACATGCTCGGAGTGGCAATGATATGTCACAACGTGAGAATCTATCTCATATCCGATGTTCTATAAGAGGTAATCCTTGCACTTTGATTATTGATGGAGGTAGTTACTCAAATTTAGCTAGCACATTGCTTGTGGAGAAATTCGAATTGCTTAGATTCCCACACCCGAACCCCTATGAATTGCATTGGTTGCATGAGTCAGGAAAAATTAGGGTGGATACACAAGTGCTAGTTCCCTTGCATGTTGAGCAATACATGGATATGGTGGTGTGTGATGTGGTGCCATTGGAAGTTGCACACTTGGTGCTCGGAAGGCCTTGGCAGTTTGATCTCAAAGCGACACATGATTGTTATAGAAACTGCTATAGCTTCACGTGGAAAGGCGAAACTATGGAGCTTGCTCCTTTGTCTCCGGAGCAAGTAAATCTTGACCGATTGAAGCTAGAAAACGAGGTCGAGGAGTGGAGAAAGAAGGAAAAGGAAGAGCTAGAGGTTGAACTTGAAGAAGAAATGGAGAGTCATGTTGACAGGGAAGCGGATGAGGAAATAAGTCGACTTGAGTATGAGGATCCATTCCTTGTGGCTCGAACTGCTAACAACCCCCGCCCCAATTTTCTTATTTTCTTCTTGCAGGTTAATGTCCAGAATTGGATGGCCACGTACACAGCTTTAGTTCTTGTGATAGCCACTCCAATTCTCGAGGGAGGTTTCATACCAATCCCAGGGCTTCATATTTTCGTGATCGGGATTGATGAAACAACATTTCCATTCGACCCGTGTGGAGGTATAGTTACAATGAAGAATCATATGATTCGGGTCGAATCCTTTTGAAGAGGGAGAGAATGATATGATCCGGGTTAGCTCGACATCATCAACACGCTGCGTGAGAAAGCGGTCGAGACGAAACGAGCTTGAACTAAGCAAGATAAGGTGAAGATGTCAAGAAAAGCCGGATATGCATGGGAGAACCCTCACTTTTGACTCATCCCGGGACGTGAAATGAAGATGAGAAGTCGAGAACGGGGTCGAGCTTAGGAAAACAAGCTGAAGAATCTGCAGAACCGAATTTACGGCCGTAACATTTTGTTCATACGGCCGTAACTCTACCTTACGGCCAGAACCCCGCTACATACTACAGTAACCCCTAGGACGCTTTTGGATGTAAATCTTGAGAGAGCAAATTACGGCCAGAATATCGTAATATACGGCCAGACTAGAGGATATACGGCCGTAACGTTGGTCATACGGCCGTATCATGAAGATCCAGCTTTGGCCAATTTGAAGCAGAAGGTTTTATATGGCCGTATATTTCCTTCATACGGCCGTATCATCGGATTTACGGCCGTAAATCCAAGACTTACGGCCGTAACTTTTGACCGACTTTAGCTTTTTGTGTCTACTTTTTAGATATTTCATTATTTTAATATTATTTCTTAGTCTTAGAGGCATATGAACGAGATTAGGCCATTGTAAAGGATAACTTTGGTTCAAAGAAGCTTTTAGCTTGAGAGTTGTAGCCTTGCTCCTCTTTGGGTTATAGCCTTGCTCCCCACCATATTTTCCTTGATCTTGATTGCAATTTGTTGAGTTGTAGCCGTGTTCCTCCATTGTCATCTTGTTCTAAGGAAACCCCGAACTTATCGAAGGCGTGATCAACCTTCGTGGCGTTCACCCCCGTGATTTGAAGGCGCAGTTGAGTCGAGTCGAGGGATCCTCCTCCTCGCCGGAGAGTTTCGGGTTGCTCTCGATCATACCGGATCCAGTTTAGGGGTTCTCGACCTTGGAGTCGTATCAGTACCCCTATGTTTTATGTGATCATTCAAAGTTTTCACAAATCTTCAATGCATTCTTGTGTGTTTAGATTCACCATAGAGATATAGGTGGGTTGCATAAAAGAATAGGTCAAATATTACTTGGGAGAGGTTATTTGATAATTTAGGAATTCGATCGTTAAATCTAACCAAGTTGTCAAGCCACTAATCCGGAGCAATGACAGGGTAAACGGGATTCGAAACCTCTACGCTATCTTCTCATATTAATTTCTCCAAAAATTTCCACAACTTTCTTTCCAAACTCATCCTCCTTTAATTTATTTTAATTACCTCTTTTAATTTAGTTTTAGTGCAATAGTTACCTTCTCATTGTTTATTTCGGTTAAGGTTGGAAAACATTAAACAAGATATTCACGGTTATTGTTGGTACGATATCTGGACTCTCTAAGTCCACTGTATTACTTACATGACCCGTACACTTACGGTGTGAGATTTATTGCAACAATTGTAAACATATTATCATTAAATTTGAACATGAGGAAGACCATTTGTATATTTTTATGACCAAACTTGGTTTGTTCATGGTTTTCCTATACACATTGTGACGTATAGTCTACATATATGATTTTGATCCGTCAATTGAGTCTCCTATTGTGCCTATTTGAATTTTCCTTTCCCAGGTTGCCTTTAGTCTTCTATGACAAGGCCATATTATTTTCAATAGTTGTTACAATTGTTATCCCTTTTAAAATTGATGAACCAACAGCTAAGAAGTCCAAAACTAATCTAGCTCCTGTCTATACAAAAATGGATATTACGGCCCCTAGAATCAATAGAAATTGGTTAATGATGAATTTGTTATTTGGCAATCTATTGGCGATGAGGATCTTTCCCAATATTGTGAATTTTGCAAGCATTTGGGCCATTTGGAATCTAATTGTCTCTGGAAGAATACTGATGATTAACATGGCAATCTCAAATTTGATAAGTTTCCTAATATTCTTCGACCATATGACAAAGCAAAAACTCAAAAATGGGTTGTCAAGGAGTCTAAACCAACTTCTCATCCTCCTTTCGAAGTTGGGGATTTTCCAATACCATCAATTGAAACACGCCTAAATCAAAAGTTGGAGAACCCTACTCTATATTCTGCTCATATGAATAGCAACTCACACATTTTCTCATAGAGATCCCTATAATTTTAATGCTACTAAACTAGTGATTCAATATACTCGGAATAAGAGAGCATCTCTTCAAATGGTAGATAATATTAATAATTCCTTAGATAGGTTCAAGTAGCAACATCTTCTCCAAGGTGATGATGATAAGTCGATTGATGAGGAGATTAACATGGAAGAAAAAATGATCTATCTTACCTACAAACTTCTACTAAGATCTTAAATTTTAAAGATAAACCTCCCGACATTGACAATCCCCCAGGTATTGGTACTCTTCCTGTTGATATAGGAAGTCAAATCAAGTTCTAGTTGTTTTCCCCAGCATCAATCAAGAAGCAGATTCCATCTCAACATATGGGCAACAAATCCTTTAATCTAGAAGAAGACAAATGGAAAGTACACAATAGATTGATGCAAAGTCTTCCTTTACCCAATGTTTAAGCAATGGAATTGGAGGAAAATCTGTTGGATAGTGGCTGGAACTCAAGAAAGGAAAGAAGAATGAATGCTCAGAGAAAATGTAAAAGTCTCAACAAAAAATACTTATAAGTATGGTGCATAATATCTTCTTGTTTCTCGCTCAAGATTCATGGAAAGCAAAGAATTATTCCTAACAAAAATCCCTCTATGTCCATTCTATTGAAGTAAACTTGAACTAGTCTACTAGAGATCATCTATCTTAGACAACATTAAGGTCCATACAAATGGGAGTACTATTGTGCTTGTAACGCCCCGAGTTCGAAGAACTCGGAACGCTAGATCTTTCTTTAAAACTAACCATTTCTTTTTTCTTCTAATATTAAATGCGGAAATATAATAAATAATTAAAAGCGGAAACTCTTTTGATATAACAACCATCTAAAGTATTTTAAAAATTATTTAACATCAAACGTCCAAAACATCCAAAACGAGTTACTAAATAGTTCAAGGGTTTGAAAACGACATAATCCCATACATCGGGTTACCAAAATAACAACGGAGGTAAAGTCTTTTATTTAATAAGCCTAAATAGAACTCCCATGCCTCGTCACGCCCCTGAACTCCTCAATCTGTAAAAGAATGAAAAGCGTGAGTATTTAAACAATACTCAGTAGGCTCTGCGCAAGTTAATCATCTATACAAGTATATAAGGCAAATAGTCATGTAAACTCTGTAATATAATACCCCGAAGGTAACTTTGGGCCCGAAGGCAGCTCTAGGCCCGAAGGCAAGTAATTTGCCAGGCAACTCTGGGCCCGAAGGCAATTCTCTTACCCGAAGGTAACTCTGGGCCCGAAGGCAATTCTTTTACCCGAAGGTAACTCTGGGCCCCAAGGCAAGTCTAGGCCCGAAGGCAAGCAATCACATCAATTACATACATTTGCACACTCATATAGTACAGATAATTAACAATAATTGCACGATAAGTAAAAATGAGTCTTTTGAGCCTACCTGAAGTATCTCTCGAGTTTTGAGCCTACTAAGCGGTAAAAATCAGTCATCTAGCTGTTCGTACGCCTCGTCTAGTCAATAATGAGTTTAATTTATGTTAATATTCTTAAATATAAAGTATCTATAAGTAATATAGAAGTTTTTGGACCAAAATAGAAAGAATATAAAACTTTGGGGGTCAATTTGAAAGAATTTAATAGTTTGAGGACCTATTATGCAATAAAAGTGAACTAAAAATATTTTGGGCTCAATTAGAAGATTTTTTAAAACATGAGGGACTAATATGCAATTAAAGTTTGGGGTTAAATTAAATAGGAAAAAGAAATTGAAGGATGGAATTGCAACTGGTTTCTCGGTCCTCTCCCGACTCTCTTCTCGGCAAGAATGGGAATAACTCCCAAATCAAAGCGTAGGATCTTGAAATTCCTAATTCCTAGGATAACTAACTCATTGGATAATGTCTTACATTAAAATCACATCTAAACTCCAATTATATGAGCCAAAACAAGTTTTCAACTCTAAGTACAGAAACTGTGGAAAATACCCTGCTATGGCGGTATGCGTTTGTCAAATTATTTAAAATAGTAACAGACATCAGAAAATTCTAAAATTTTTACAGAAGGTAGAAAACGCGTACATATTCATCATATAAAAAAATTGTTTCATATAAATCGCGTTTAGGGCATCAAAACTATTTTTAAACGGACAATACCTTGTTCTCGGGTGGAATCTGCCCAGTTTCACAAAAAGTATCATAAAGTATCCTACGAGGCTCCAAATGATGTCAAACCAATTCTAAATGATAGATAACTCATTGGGGATCATTTCCCAATTTGAATCACCTAGAAATTCCATCTATACTAAAAGTTATAGCCTTTCAAAGTTGAGTGCAGAAGCTGGAAAAAGTCACAGGTGCAAAATACATTGGTTTTTCTTTCAAGTAATTCATCAAACACTATGGGGGCTTGGTAGATACCAAGTCGTCTTAATCTCATCCCATAACAAGACCTCATGCCCAACTCAAAGTATCAAGTAAATTACTTTTCCCCAACCACCAAAGTCTCAATAAATCCATAAAACTTCAATTACTTATCCTCAAACAACCTATATTAGGATAGAAAAGGATAAGAGTGGAGAAAGATTACCTTATTAGAACCAAATAGAGGTCATCACAAGAGAGGAAGAAGGGAGAGAGATAAGGAAGTAATGAGGCTTGGGTTCTAAAATCAACCCTAAGCTTATATAAAGAGGACAAAATTAGGGTTACCATTCCTAATGGGCTTTCATATTGGACAAGCATTAAAAGTGGACTTTAGATGGGCCTATAATTGGGCTTAGGGTAAGTATTGGATCGTTATTGAATAAAACTGAACTTTATGAACTAAAACGAATAATTTCTAAAGTTTGGTCCTCAATTGTAAATTTTTGAAAATAAATAAATTTTTTTTATAAATAATTAAATATACAATAAATAATGTAAATTTCGACTAGACGAGTGTACACGATATAAATCTTATAAGCAAGGTCGTAGCGACATGTTCGAAATTTTATTTAATTAAATATATTTATTTAAGAAGAATTTTCGGGTCACTACAGTGCTACAAATTGCAAAATGGGAGGATTGTAAGAGACCGTATGGGTAAAGTCCTCTTTTTCTTCTTTGAAAATTTTTGCTCAGGTTATCTTTACTAGTGAGATTTTTGTTCTTCACATAGCAATTACTCTTTTCAAGCAAAAACATTTTTCAAGTGTGCACTTTTAAGTTGATTCTCTTGTTATTTTATTTACAATTGATTCAATCTCAAAGCATGGTTCTTGGCCCATCTGCTACTAGACAGATGAAATTATTCGGTTCATCAAAAGTTATTCTTGGCAGCTCAGATTTATGAGGAGACATCTCGAGCATTTTTTGTTGGACTCCATTGTATTTTCTATGTAAGGCTTGCTAAGTATACGATATAACATTTAGTTTGTCGAAATTTCTTTATTATTTGGTTAGTTTCGTTTACCTTAAATTTTGCTTGTCTTTACTTGTAATTTTCAAATCGGAGACTTTGGCCCAGTATTCCTCCTTATAATTAACATTTTCAATAGATAAAATAGTAGGGGTTTTAAACTATTTACTGATTTTAAGGAAGATTTGGAGAGGTGTAAAACGCCTAGAGAGTTGATTACGAAAGTTAAGAAACATCTCGGTCTCCTCTTTCAAGAGATCATAGAGGAGCAAACTGGAGGATTAGATATGTCAATCCGAGTGGGTTGAGCCATGATCAACCACTTGGTTCAAAGGCTAGCTCATACAGGTTGGCAGGCCAGGTTGGACCAACCCACTTTTTTGTTGCAACCCGGCCCGTTTGCCACATATGGTTGGCCAATGTAGCCCAACCCGTATTGGTTGACATACGACCCGCCCCATATGAATTAAATTTTAGATTTTGAAATTTGATTTTGAAATTTAATATTACAATAATAAAAAAATTTTAAAGTATTAGAGTTTACTAGAGATGAGGTATTGTACCTTCTAAGTCAAACAGGGCTGCAACTTTGCAGCCTAAATTTTTTGTGGCAGAGGGTCGTTGGCATAGCATTCATTTTTTAATTTTTTAAATTTTTTTAATATGTCACGGGCCAACGGTTAACAGTGGGCCTGTGACACCCGGATCGCTTGGGTCCAAATATGAACAACCTGTGGGTCAACCCATCCATTGCACGAGCCAGCCCATGGTTTGAGCCAACAACAAGTGGACCGGTGCGAGTCCAACCGACCTGCCCATCTTGACACCTCTATGGAGGTAGCACATGATGTTTTCAAAGAATTAAATGTGTATTAGACGATGATGAGAAGATAAGGAAGACATAGAGATGCTACAAAATTTGGCTGACCATCCTTTATTGAAGTCTATAGAAGGGGGATTACATTAACATATTTTTGCGCATAGATATACCAAAATTTAAATTTTGGACATATCAAATTGCAAGGATTAGATGATCAAGCACTTAGAATACCACCAAAATGTGGTGGTGTTCATGTAATGTGGCAGCTACATTACGAGATTATGGTTTTGGCTTCAGATCCAAGGATGCTCGATCCATTGCGACAACCATTCACCAATCAAGACTTCCCGGAGTTCAGGATTGAAACAGTAATGATTTTAAATAATATCAAACTTGGCCTACAAGACAATAAGATACTCCTTAGGGCAAGGTACCTAATCATTTTTTTACATATGATGGAGCACGCAAATGGACAGGGAATACCTGGAGTAGGGATGTTCGACACAGATATTATTAAAAACAATTTTAATAGACCTACGGGCCTTGTGGTATTGGACACGAAAGGCTCTAATCATCGTATGCTACCTAGGAGTGGGCAAAAAAACCGACACCGAGCAGATAGAACTGCAACCGAACTGAAAGTACCGAAGCCGAATGGTTCTTTTAAAACAAATTAAGGACCGAAACTGGACCGGAACCGAAAAATAGGGAACTGAAACCTGAATGGTTCCTTTGTAATGACCGGAAACGGAACTGAAACCGATTTAGAATTAAGAAATAACAATGTTTCTTTGACTTGATTGCCGACTTTTGTGATTTCTTTTGGTAAATTTACAATCTCTACAAGAATCCCGGATAATTGCCACTAGTAACAAATGCCAAACAAAGCAGCTGCTGTTGTTGCTAAGAAGAAAACAGTAGTTGCTGTTATTCTACTTAGCAGTAGTTTCCTACTTGCTGATGTTAGCAGCAAGCTACTGCTGCTATTTAGCAGCTGCTGCTTAGCTGCAAAAAAAAAATAAAAATTCGGTTATTTTTATGCTTGAATCAATATTTTTATTTTTTTGCCCGTGAATTTCAAGTAATAAAAAATGTATTGCAAAATAACCGGAACCTGGTAGAACCAGAACCGGACGGGTATCTTGTTTGAAAGGAACCGAACGGTTCCATTTTTCATAGAACTGGAATTTATGGTTCGGTTCTGGGTAATGTGCTACTTGGAACTGAACCCAAAATGCCCACTCCTAATGCTACCTAAAGAATTTGACTTGTGATCCTATTACTATTGAATTTGTTGATAGCTTGACATTCCCATTCATTTAAAGTTTTCGCTTTTGATTTGTATTGAGTATTTATTTTGAGTATTTTTAAAACAAGTGTAATTGAGAGTCTTTTGCAAATGAGAGTCTAATCTCATATCACCAAAAAAAAAGACCTAACACCATGTAATGGCATAGTTGGCCTTACCATTTCTTTCATATTTCATTACTTTGCACGAGACTTTTGAAATAATAACTTCGAGGTTATCTTCACATAATAGTCCTACCCTAATTAGATTAAATTTCAAACCATCCATATATGGCACATCTTTTAAGGGTGACAAGTTACCTATATAAGTAGTACGTACTCTCTTGATATTACCGTGCAATGCATCCACAAAAACTTTGCCACCTACACACTTTTGAAAATTTATCAGTACGGTTCTATATATTTCAAGTCATATGCCTAGAATGGGCACAATCATAATACCAATTGTTAAGGATAAAAGAACGTACAGTTATTTTAACAACAAAACTTTTTGAATTTGTTTAGTTTTATGGTCAGATAAATGGGTATTCACAGGTTTCTAAGTGGTCTAATGATTTTTAACCTTTAAGTTTGTAACAGACAAATACATCATGACCATTTTCATTGCAAAAATTATAATTAATAGGAGACAAGTTCTTAAAATTTGTTGCATTATTTTTATACCTTTTGCGCCTCTAAATTTGAAATCCAAGCAGTCTGTGCTCTAGCATGTCAAAGTGATGACTACGAGAACTCTATGAAATATTGAACTATAGTTTTGACGGCTGAGCTAATGTTATGCCTTCAATGACTTTCTCATTTCCTCTCCATTCATAACTAAGTCCTTGCTTGTTCTCACAAGTTTTAGTTAGGGGTGACAAACGACTGAGTCCTTTGGGACACAAGTCGAATTAGCTATGCTCGTGCCCTAAAAATGAGCTCAGTTTGGCTCGTCGTCTGCAAATCTACTGACGCCAAACTGAGCTATCCACAGGCTAGTTGAAACCCATGGATATTTTCATTTCATTTTTGTTATTTGAAATAACAAACTAACAAAAATTAAACATTGAAAATGGACAAAAGAATCGAAACATAAGTTTAAGTACCAAAAAAAAATTTGCGACGTTAAAGGAAAATAGTTAGTAATTCTATTAAAATTTAAACACTCATCCTTTCATTCAAGCTTCGGATTGGCTACATTTAATGTTTTGTAGGCAGAACTAAAATTATACGAGAACAAATCGTTACATGCATAATTTTAAAAAATTAAAAAAAATTGAAAATATGGAAAATGTAAATATATGAAGAGTAGAGAAATTAATGAATAAATACTTACCTTATAATGTGTTAATTCCCTAAATTCCTAGACCAAAACCTCACTTATTCTATCTTGTACTCATATGTCTACATCCTTCCAATCCTTTAAACACAATAAGCTCTCTAGGATATCTTTGATAAGCTTTAAATCTACGTTTATTTTATAGTTTTAAACTCATTTAATAAGTTACATTTTACGTCGATATGCTTTGTTTCATATGTTTTTCGGTAAAAATCAACATGCATGATGTTTGAATCAATTTTGAAAGAAAAGAAATTGAATTGGAGCAAATTTGAAGAACTTTGGGGGAAGATTGAAAAAGAATGGAATGTTGAGGACAGATTTTATCAAGGATAAAGTTGGATTTTGGATTCTTATAATTCATACAAAGTTGTAGATCTCTTTGTGTAGCTTCTAATCCAGTTTGAATCACCACAATTAGAAAGCAGGATCAAAAGTTATAGCAAAAATATTGAAAACTGCTCGTGCTGAAAATTTTATAGAAGAGGGAGTTACGGAGAGGGAGTTACGGCCGTAACTCTTCCCGAATTCAGGTTTCCTAATTCCTTTCAAGCTCTAATTATGGTATTCTTGGGACTACTTCTGCCACACAAAATTGGGGCTTCTTAGGGACCTTTTTATACTTATAAAGGGGGTTAAGAGATAAGAAAACCTATCAAGCTTTCTATACAACAAAAGACCAAAGAGTGGAGCTTTTTGCAAGATCTCTTGGGGGAATTGAAGATTGAAGTCAAGACCATCATCACCCATTATCCAGTTATGGCTTCTTCTTCTAGTTTTTGTTCTTTTAATTACAATATGCTAGGCAAGATTACTTATAGCATTAGGGTTGAGATGAAGCTTGGACATCGATTTTTATGTTTGGATTGTTAATCTGACCTTTAAGGCGATTACTTGACTATTGAGTTTTTAATATTGAATTGGTTTTCTTCATATATCAAGAAATCTAAACTATACTAGACATATATTAACAACAGTAGAGTTCGAGAGGGGATGAGAATACCTCTATGCTCTACGTGATCTTTTGTAAAATTCTTGTTCTTTAACGCCTTCCTGCGTTGTTAATATCATAGAGATATAGTTTTCTCATTCATAGGAATAGGTTAAATTCTACTCGAGAGAGATTATTTAATAACATTGGAATTCCGATCATCTTAATGGAATGTTGTTCTCAAGTTAACAATCCGGGTAAAAAAGGATTGAAAAGTGGATTCGAAACCTTAATGCTAGCTTTCCCATATTTCAATTAAATCACAAAATCTCTCTTTTAATTTGTTCCAAGTTAGTTCATAGTTTTTAGCTTTAATTTTTGTAATTCAATTTAGTAGTCGAATTCTCGTAATTTTAGAAAACTATTTATCTCAACTTTATTCATTTCGGTTAAGGCTAGTTAGATTGAACATGAGAATAATACAGTTCTCGTGGGTAAGATATCCAGACTCAAAAAGTCCACTTTATTACTTTTGCGATCTATACACTTGTGGTATGGGAATTTATCGCAACAAGTTTTTTGCGCCATTGCCGGGGACTGTAGTTATTTTACCGTTTGATTTAGCTAGTAGTAATTTGAACTTCAATTTATGTTTTTCTTTTTGTTGTTCAATTCATACAATTTTTCCTTAATTTATTTCAGAAAATACCAAAAATAGTAAAATCCAATGGCAAGGGTTGACTTTGACTCTATGTTTGTATGGAACTTCAAACTAAGGCAACAACAGCTAGCACATGAAGGAATTGATTAGGACCATACGTTGGTGAGAGATTTTATCATAAGAGAGCGGGTAAGGGCTTTAAGAGCATAAGGTGGCATTAATGAGTTCGTCCTTGATAACTTGCCCACTACAATGTTCTTCGCACCAACATTTGGGATTGATGATCTACCGGTTGGGTTATTTCAGCTATTGAAAATCAGTGAAGATATAATTGAAGAGTTATCCCCACATGAAGAAATCTTTGTTTCAAAAAGCTATTGCTGAGATGCTACACAATCTCACTAAGCATATTGAGCTCGAAGAAATTCCAATTGAAGAAGAGCACTCAGAGGTTGAGATTGAGATTTGCAAGCAAGATTTTGAGATCAATGCTCATATCAAAGTTGATTTTGTGATGAGGATTGAAGAAACAATCGAAGTCTACGTATTGAAATTCCAACTGAATTTGGAAGTTCAACCATTCACTTATGTGAAAAGCCACCTTCTATTTTGGAATACATATAATGATTGGACCCAATTCAATAATCAACAACAAAGCAAAGGCTCAAAGGCTTTCTTTAGAATACCTCGAAGTGCTCCCAAAAGTCAGGCTTTAAACTATAAATTGGACCCAATTCAATAGAAGAGCCACCTTCTATTTTGGAATACATATAATGATTGGACCCAAATCAATAATCAACAACAAAGCAAAGGCTCAAAGGCTTTCTTTAGAATACCTCAAGTGCCTCCCAAAAGTCAGGCTTTAAACTATAAATTGAGCACTCGGTGGGAGGCAACCCATCATCATATCCTTCTTTTTGTTTTATCGTATTTTGATATTTATTTAGATTGTTTTTCTTGTCCAAACTTCAAAATCAACCCAATGGATTGTCGAAAGCCAACACGGTAGAACCTACAAGATCATTTATTCATCACCCCACCTCACAAGACTCAGTAGGGGAATATCCTCCTCTTTTGTCTTTTACTGCATCTATTGTTTTTCTTTACGAGCTTTGATTGTGCAAATTGGGGTCAATATACTTTTATTTTGAGGGGTGGAACATCCTTTCATTCTTCATTGCATAGTAAAAAAAATTAGTTTTTTTTTCAAGTTTTGCATCGCCAACGAGGACAATGTGCACATTTCTGCTAATAGTGGACATGGATGATCACGGTTAAATTTTTTTATCACTTATTTGTGCATGAATTTTTTTGTTGAGAACATAGTTGTCATTTAATTCTCGTTCTTGTCAACTTATCACCTAGATGTTGTATTCCCATAGGATGGCCTATGATTAACCTTTTATGCTTAGAACTAGGTAATCCTCGTAACTTCATAAGATTCAAGCATTGAATAACATGAGTTCCATCTATGTCATGTGCCTGTGAGAAATGTACTTGTAGGGCACTTCATTTTATATACATTGTGCATTAAAAAAATTTTTGAGAAAGTGATACCATAATAATGAAATTGCAAGCATACCTAATTTTTTTCAATTCATCTTCTATAAACTGAAGACCATCTTCACCCACTAAACTGAAAATGTGGATATACAACAGACATGAAACAAAATTCCACTCAATTTAGTATTTATGTGGCTAGCTAATTTATCTACCACTACTTCATTAAGTGTAGACTTAATGAGCATAAAACTGTGAACTTTACTTTCATGTTGCAATAGATCCCACACCGCAAGTGTATGGGTCGTGCAAATAATAGAGTGGACTTTTTAGAGTCCGAGTATCTTACCCACGAGGACCATATTATTTTCACGTTCACTTTAACTAGCCTTAACGGAATCAAATAGATTGGAAGTGAAAGTTTTCTAAAGTTATGAGATTGAAATACTAAATTAAATGGCGAAATTAAAAACTAACAATTATAAAAATAAAAATTAAAAAAAAAATGGAACAAGGAAATAAAGAATGATGTGAATGGATGCTTTTGCAAATTCAATAACTAAAAACCTAGCATCAAGGCTTCGAATCCACTCATCTAACAATTGCCGGGATCCACAATTGACAACACAATCCACCATTGAATACCATTTTCCAATTTTATCAAGCAATCTCTCTCGAGTAGAACTCAACCTATTCATACATACAACCCATCTATATCTCTATGGTGAATCTAAACACACACAAACACATTAAATCGATTTGTGAAAATGTGGGAATGTAACATAAAGCACCAGAGTACTCTCGTCCCTAATCGGACCCTATGGTTTTTAATATATTGGTCTAACTTGTTAAGGATCTCTCAATTCACAAAACAAGCGACAAGCATTCGATAACTTGTGATCAAGCAATTACGAATGAATAAATCAATGTTAAAAAATCAATAGCAAATCCACGTCTTAACATCACCTGAATAATCGAAGACAATAATCAAATTCGAAGTTTCATCTAACCCTAATGCTATTAAAAACTTAGCCTAACATACTATAGCTAAAAGAACAAAAACTAGAAGAAGAAACCATAACCAGATAATGGGTGGTGATGGTCTTGACTTCACTCTTCGATTTGCCCCAAAAAGCTCCAATCTTTGATGTTTTTCTACCTAGCTTTCTTGTGTAGAAAGCTAGGCAGATCTTCTTGTCTCTTTTTATAGCCTCCAAAAGGTCCCCAAAAAATGCCCAAGATTGTGTATAAAAATACGACATAGTCCATTTAGGAAATAAATTCCGAAAATTGGCATGGTGCTGAAAACAGAAAGTTATGGCCACAACTTTTAGACCTGCGGCTGCAACTTTGGATATTGCGGCTGCACCTAGGCAGCAAATTTTGTTGTGCGGCCTACAGTGAGTTCCACAAGTCGTCTCTTTGATTTTGCGGGCGCACATTGCATTTTTGTGGGTGCAACTTTTATACCATACATAATTCTTCGCTTTTTTGCAATTATAGTCCTTGATCTTCTATCCCTTTTGCATTTTGATCAAAAATCTTTGAAATTGAGCGAATTCACTCTCTTTTCATCCTTTCTCATGATGCACTTGTGTCATGTTAGTTTTCACCTAACATAATCAAAATTAAACACATTTAAGCACAATAAAATACACTAAATAAAAATAAAACTATAAAATAAACTTAAGTATAACACTTAACATTGCACATTTAAATTTTTTGAGAATTGCAAGCAACACATTGAAAATATTTGTTGCATGACGTAGGGTAATCAATAACTTTAAATTCCATAATTCTTTTTAGAATTATCCATTTATGTATTATACAGTGTGCAGTGACAACTATGTAACCTTTATGATTAATGTCAGTTCATAAGTCTAAAGTAAATTATAACTAAAGCATCTATAAAGTTTTTTGTTTAAATATTTAGCAATTCAATAAGATCATAAAGTACTTTTAGCGAAGGGTTTTTACCCCGGTTAGAGATACTTCTAAATGAAAGTTTTAAAATGTGGACTTTCTACAATTAGGCACAAAAAATCACAACTCACTACGAACATGACCATCTTTCTCACCATGCTAGAGCTTGTGAGTAAATCCAGTTATTTGGAGATGAAGGTCACTAGAGTCTGCGGCACCTAGTGAACTGAACAATATTTGTGCCTCATTTGTTTCACAGTGCCACTTGTTCGACATTGTACTTAGTCTATGTTTAGGTATGTTGTGCCACCAGTCATGTTTCAAATGAAGCCTTTGCCACAATTTTTACATATATTGTGCATCATTTTTTCTTTCCTTGGTCGTCTTTATCGGTTATTTCAACCAAATCAAAATATTCCTAGCATTTCGCATTTTGCTTCCTTTTTGACTTTTTTCCAAGCGCGCTATCGTGCCAGCAGTTGTGTATATAGCAACATCTTCATCGATATCTTCCAAATCAATTGGATTTGGAGTAGTTTCATGCTTATCATCCAAGTCACCAAATTTTTGGGAATCGGAATATTGTTGAGACCACCAAAGTTGTCAACAAAGTGGCTAGAGGATTGGGCATGAGATTGTGAGTATGTCAGTAAAGAATTAGAGATGGAAATGAAATAGGATAACTGAAATTGAATGTAAATATAATGTATAATTATATACAAAAGAAATATTGAATCAATTGAACAATTGAGTGAGTATAGGTAATTGAGAGAAGAGATTAAAGTTGGATGATGAAATTTAGGGGAATGAGTTAAATTGGAGTATTTATAGAGTATAAAAAGAAAAATGGGTAAAAACAATGTAACAATGGTCATAAAATTATGACCATTATCAGGTGGTCATAATTTTATGATCATTTGATCCTATTTAGAGGCCTTCTGGCCTTTTAAAATTTAAAGGCAAGAATGGCCTTTTATATATGCTAGTTCACAAACATCACGAATTAAATCTGAATTGTCCAACTTCCAATTTTTTTGTTCAATCAAAGTTTATGTTTATACTAGTGAATAACGAACTATTGACAAGCCGAATACATGAACTCATGAATTGTCAAGCCCGACAGTCACCCCTAGACATTTACCACAAATTAAAACTCCGTTCTAGATGGTCAAAACCTACGGTCAATTGTTTGAGTCTCTTCTTGACCTCCTGAATTTCTCTTTTCAAGGCTTTGATCTCAACCTCTTTCTTTCATCTTCTAAATGTACATCTTTTCGTCTTCATGAAAATTCATCATAATTTGAAGCATAATAGTCTTATCCTTTTCGACATCTAGTTGCTGTGCAAGACTCATGTAGATAGTACATCCAACATTTAGTTCAGCCATGTCTGTTCTAGCTATACTTGAAACTAATAAATAAGATATGTTACTGTCATAGAGATAAGCAGTTAGGGATGTTACTTGCTTTGTGAAAACAATGTTGTCCTCATTTAAGTTAGATTTCTCTTCCCCATCTCTGTTCCATGTCATGTTCATGGGCTTTTTCTCTTGTCCTCTTTTGAGAGTGTTTGCCCACTCAGCTACAATATGACCATGCCTGTCACATTCATAGCATCGAACCTGAATTTCTCTCCTTTAGTTTTTTTTAAGGGATACTGTTTTTGCAAACCAGATGTTCTTTTTGCGAGGAATTTGAGGTCCTTCAAAACTTGCTTTTCTGATTATTTTTCAAACATTTCTTCTAATTTTTGGTTAACGTTAGGGGTGGATAAAGTGTGGTTCAATTCTAGTCCTTCATAAAAACCAAATGGTTTCAGTTCTGGTTGTAATTTTGTTCTTTCTTCAATTTTGACGAGGTTATATTGGTAAAATATAGTGAAGAAAGTATGGCGAAAAAAATAATTTAATTTTCCATAAATTAAAAACTATTATTGTTTCTTGCTTAATTAGATGAAGTTATTATGTTTTGTATGAAAATATTTCTAGTATTGCTAATTTTATAGAAAAAAATTACCCACAAAGTTAATTTTTAAACCAAGATTACTTGATTTTCGTTTGAGGTTTAGTTATTAAAAAGAAATGATCGATTTTTGGTTCCCCGCTTTTCAATTTTGGTTCAATTTCAGTTCTCAAAATGTTTATAAGAACCACATGGTGTTTTGTTTTCTCTGCTACGTTCCAATTCGATCTGCTTGGTTTTGGTTTTATATCCGTCCCTAGTTAACATGATAATAATGTCAGGTTCATCTTCACCTTTCTAAAACTAAATTTAAGATTTGAATGCGATGTCGAATTTCATTTCTTTCTTTGTCTTTTGATGATATAGCTCGTATATCATAAAAGATCCAACCAATTCTTCCATTTTCATAGTTCCCACATCTTTGTTCTCTTTGATTGCAATGATCTTTGTAGAGGTTGCTTGGCCTATCTTTTACTTGGATTGGTCCTTCAAGCCTCCTTTTTGGGGCCTTTTAAAGTGAAGTCCATTGCTTGGTTGCTTGATCAGTTCAGCCCACTCCTTTAGGCGGTCAATCTAGAGTGCATCTTATTCATCCACATGGCCTAATCTTGTTAGCTAAGTGCCTATCTCACATATATAAGTGTCTCTAACCCTAATTGAGTATTCATTTTTTCAGCATTCTATTAGCCTATCCCTTCTTTCTCTCGAGTGTGTTGGTCGATACTTCATGTGCCATTTTTGTGTTGAAATCCTTTTTCCTCTTCATATTGACAATGTATTTTTTAGAGAAATAGTGTAGAATCATATTGATTCGTCGAGTGACTATTGTAGTTAGGATTTGCTGTGCTAGCTAGTTCCGTAGATATGTGAACTAGGGTTTCCGTGTTTTGGGAGATACTTTGAGATCTGAAGCTTTTTTGTGGAGGTAAGGCCTCGTAAGTGTATCTTGTTACCGGATTTGCTATGCTAGTGGAATTTGAGAAACATCCACCTTATGCAGCTCAGCGAGGGATATAGAATACATTGTATTCGAACCTCCCGGGCCTAATGGCCAAATTTATTTTGTGTTATTTTTCTTTATTTTTCATTATATTTTCTAAATTTTTTTATTGCGTTTAGATGTTGGCCTAACAATCTTCGAGTGAAAGCAATTTGAAATGGAACGAAATATTTTCTTTACTATCTTCTTTTCGAAATATTTCTTCTCTAGGAAACTTGCAAAGTTAGCAACATCACAAGGTCAAGCATAGAAGTCCTTGAACTCTTCTTCATCGTGCATCATGAGTTGTTCAAACTGCCAAGTGAGCACATAAAGTTACAAAATTTTAACGCTCTTTGTTCCTTCATGAGAAACTCCTAAAATGTTTCCAGCACCCTTAGCAGCATTATGATCTGCAATAAAAAAATCGTCAGTCTTCTTGGCCTTAGTTTTTTGTTTGAGTAAGAGTTGGTTCAATATAACCTTAAAGAATAAATTGTCCTGCTCTAGCATCTAAGGGCTATTTGTAAAAGCAAAGGCGATTTTCCAAACCAAGATAATTAGAACCATCTAATATAGGAAGTCTATAATTAGATTCCACAACTGGGGACAAACGGAATCACACTAAGAGTTCAGTGACCCACTCTAATACCACTTCAAGTTTAAACCCCCTAGTCTGATTTAATTAATTAAATAATTAAATAAGAAAAGTTGCAAGTATTGGTTGGCTTAATGACTTAACCAATGCACGTGAAAATAGGAAAAAGTTAGTGAGACAGACAATACTCACACCAAGTATAGAATAGAGCACAACACAATTAACTTATGCGAAATACATGTAAATGCGCAGTATAGCATGGTAAAACCCTAATGTAGAATCCATTGGCCCTCGAACCATATGTAAAGAATGATCTAAATGAAGATTAAAGAACAAAATTTTCCAATTTTTCATTTTTTGCAAAATAATCAAACAAACAATCAACTTAAAGAAAGCTATGGCAACTCCAAGTTCTTTTGTTTTTCATTTGATTCAATCCCAGTGGACTTAATTTCGCACCTTTTAACTTTTGTACTAGATAATTTCTATCTGGATCGAGTTGACCATTGCCTTGATTTCGTGTTTTGTAGTAAATCTTCAACTTGTTATTCATGCTCAATCAAGTTAAACTTAGAGATGGAAGTTCTTCTCAAAGAACATTGATCCCTTTAGTGAGGGCGTTAGTAGAGGCATTTTCCAGGCATCAAAGAACATAAATCAAGAAACTATGGATCTTCCTTCTTTGCTTCGTCATTCTTGGAGTATGCCATCAAAAGCAATTCTTCTTGAGCTTTTGCATAGTTTGCTTCTTTCTACTTGTCTGGACATTCATATTGGTAATGTCCAAGTTTGTGGCAATAGTAGCATTCCACAAGAGATTTTTCCAAGCTAGATAAGCCTCTTCCTTGACCACAAAAGCCTCCACGGCCTCATCCTCTTACTTCTCCCGGTCTACCTTCAAAGGTTACCTTGAAGGCTTTCTCTTCTTAACTGTGTCGGTGAAATTTTTGTTCCCGGACAAGCAAAGAACTATGCAATTCATCAATGGAGAGCTCATCAATATCTTTTCATTCCTCATAGTTGAACTTCTCGCTTAAAGAACGAAGAATTTTCTCCACCATCGTCACATCCTACATTTGTTCTCCATGCATTCTCATCTCCTTGGAAACAAGCATCACCTTTGAAAAATAATCAGATACTCCACCAATTTTCATCTCTTGAATTTCAAATTTTCATTTAATTCTTTATTTCAATTCAAATTTCTTCGTCATAGAATCCCAGATTTTCTTAGAAGTATTCTATTCGAGTATAGTTTCGAGAATGGTACGATCTATAACTTGGAAAAGATAGTTCTTCACTTTTAAATCATCCAACTTCATCTCATCAAGTTTCTTTCGGTGCACCTCTGTCAACACTATTCCATTTTCTGGCTCAGCATAGCCTGTCTCTACCAGGCTCTCCTACTCCAATGGTCGTAATGACCAGTGAATCGAGGAATAGCTGCTGCACAAATTTCCTTCAGTCATCACCTTCTTAGCTGGTGCAAATTACAAAGATTGTTGCTTTATTTTCTCATGCCAATCACCCAATCACTCTTTTCATAAGGTGTTTCACTCTTTCTCACCTGTTAGGATACTTCTGTTTCCTAACCTCGACACTCTTTCTCTCTTGTTAAGATGCTATTGTTCCTAACATTTCACAACTCACAATAGGGTACCGTTGTTCGTATCCTCTCACATAACATAATCAAGCCCTTTTGTGAAGGCTCGAAAATGTCAAATTACTAACACAAAAAACAGAACAGTGAAAACTTCAGTGGAGGAAAAATATTTTGTCAGATTACTAACACAAAAAACAGAATGTTGAAAATTTCAGTGGAGAAAAAATATTTTATTCACTTAGTGATACCATTTAAAGACTCTGAATTTATAGAAGCAAATGGATAAGTTTTAAACATAAAACTAGGAACTAACTCTAACTTGTGAAAGAATCAATAGTATTCGTATATTCAAAGAAGAGAAGAGGAAGAAGGGAGAAACAGTAAGAATTCATTGGTTCATCTCAACTAGTAGGGTTACAAGAGGATTATACATATATATAGACAATGACTAGCTAACTCTAAGGAAAGTTTTACTAAAATATAACACAACTAAATAATAGAATAATTACTATACTATAATTACTATACTAATTACTCTAACATCCTCCCGCAAACTCACGATGTGACAGCAAAGAGCAGCGAGAGTTTGTCAAGCAAGAAACGAAAGTGTGGAACTGAATGAGCCTTACTGAAGAAGTCTACAAGTTGAAGTGAAGAGATAAACGGCAAGGCGAGAGTCCCTTGCTGGAGATGATGACGAACAAAGTGACAATCAATTTCAACATGTTTGGTGTGCTCATGAAATACAGAGTTATGGGAGATTTGAATAGCAATCTTATTATCACAGTACATAAGAGTATGAGAAGAACAATGAACACCCATATCAGCAAGTAACCAACGCAACTAGACAATCTCAGCAGTGGTAGAGGCCATAGCACGATATTCAGCTTCCGTAGAATAGCGAGAGACAACAATTTGTTTCTTACTCTTCCACGAAATAAGAAAGTCACCCAAGAAGATGCAAAAGCTAGTTGTGGACTTACGATTAGTAGGATTACCTGCCCAATCAGCATCAGAGTAGGCACAAAGCTCAAGAGAAGAGGTGGAAGGAAGTAGAAGACTTTGAAAAGAAGAACCACGAAGATAACACAAAATACGAACAACAGCAGACCAGTGTACTGTAGTAGGAGCCGAGACAAACTGACTAACCACATACACAGCATACCCAATGTCAAGATGAGTAATGGTAAGACAAACAAGAGAACCAACAATAGTACGATACAATGTAGGATCAGACAACAAAACCCCATCCGTAGGGGAATAGCGAGCATTAGCGCCTGTTCTCCTACCCATTTTTACACATTTTTACATTACCCATTTCGTGGGACCTATCTGTACTACACAAATCTCCACAATTCAATCCCACTTTTTCTCTCTCCTATATCACATCAAAACACATAAAAACACATAAAAATACACACCCTAACACGCGCTTAGTCTCAATGGGAGTGTCAACTGTCTTGTTATCAGTAAGACAAGCACGCTCAATGATATCAGCGGTGTACTTGGACTGAGAGAGCATATAACCTCTGGGCGAAGAAGCAATCTCAATTCCCAAAAAGTGAGATAGAGGACCCAAATCGTTCATCTCAAAGAGACAAGCCAGTTCAGACTTCAAATCTGCGATCCCTACAACATCATCACCAGTAAGGATCATGTCATCAACATATAACAAAAGAATGATACGTCCCGCGGAAATACAATGAGAAAATAGGGCAGAGTCATGATGATTAGATACAAAACCAAGAGATAAGAGAGCAGTGGAGAATCGCTCAAACCAGGCACATGGAGCTTGTTTGAGACCGTAGAGTGCTTTTTTGAGCCGACAAACATAACCAGGATAATGAGGAACACCAGGAGGAAGGGTCATATAAACTTTCTTCTTGGAAGGTCCCATTCAAGAAGGCGTTTTTAACATCCATTTGAGAAAGAGTCCATTGGCGAATAGAAGCAACTGCAATAAGAGTACGTACGGTGGTCATTTTAGCAATTGGGCAAATGTTTCCTCATAATCCAAACCATACTCTTGAGTAAAGCCTTTAGCAACCAAGCAAGCCTTGTAGCGCTCAACAGATCCATCAGATTTAGTTTTAATCTTATACACCCACCGTGAACCAATAACATTTTTACCTGAAGGTAGATGGACCAATTCCCAAGTATCAGCCTTATGTAGAGCAGCGAGTTCATCAACCATAGCCTGTTGCCGGGGATCGATAGCTGCTTCCTTATAAGATGAAGGTTCAGAAAGTTTGTGAAGAGAAGATAAGAAGCAACAAAAGGATTCTGAGTAGCAAGAGTAATCGAAATCAGGTAGTTGAGTGGACTTATGGATGCAGGGCGGATATCGAGGCAGTGGGGGTGATGGTGATGGAGATAGCGGATCCTCAGCCTGAGATGATGATGGAGACGGCATAGGAGAAGCAGATGGAACACCCGGCAACGATGCATGTGTACCTGCAGCAGGGGAAGAAGAAGACGAGGGAATAGACATGGGTTGACTGGTATCATCATTTGCAAAAGGATCAATACTGACAAGATCGGACTTTCTCACGGGAGTTGTATCATCCACAAGCGAGAAAAAGGGAATGTGTTCAAGAAACACAACATGACGAGATACATATAATTTTTGTCCAATGGGATCAAAACAATGATAACCCTTCTGACCATCACCATAGCCTAAGAAAACACACATAGCAGAGTGAGAGGTCAATTTACTACATTCAACTATAGGACAGAGGACAAAAAAGTGCATCCAAAAACCCTCAAGGAAGAATAATTAGGAGAATATCCAAATAAAGTTTCAAATGGTGACAATCCAGAGTATAAGAGGATGGGATTCGATTAATTAAATGGACAGCAGTAAGAGATGCCTCTCCCCAAAACTCACTGGGCACTTTGGAAGATAAAATAAGAGAACGTGCTATTTCAAAAATATGTCTATGTTTGTGCTAAACAACACCATTTTGCTGAGGAGTGTCAGCACATGAAGTTTGGAAAATAGTGTCGTCCTCAACGAGTAACTGGTGAAAGGCAGTCGAGGTATATTCACCACCCAAATCACACCTAAAACACTTAATTATAGCAGAGTGTTGTGTTTTGACAAGCATACGAAAAGAGCGAGAAACATCAACAAAATCAGAACGTCTTTTCATAAGATATATCCAACAATAACGACTATAATCATCAATGAAAGAGACATAGTATCTAGATCCTCCTTTAGTAGAGATAGGAGCGGGGTCCCACACGTCTGAATGAACCAAATCAAAGGCTGCAAGTGAACGAGAAGTACTATGAGAAAATGGTAAAACAGAAAACTTAGCAAGTTTGCAACCACTACAATCGGAAATGTCATGAATGTCTAAATCTCCTAAACAACCTTTAGAAACTAAGAACTTTAAACAACTAGCTGACACATGTCCAAGACGTGAGTGCCACAAATAGAACTGAGAGGAAGAAGAATTCAACTGAAGAGATGAAAGATCAACACCATAAGCTACAACATGCAAGGGTTCCAGAGTGTCCAAAACATAAAGCCCTCCTTTCTGCCTATGGCCTATCCCAATCAGCTTCCGAGACTGTGGATCCTATACATCACAAGCAGTAGAGGAAAAGTTAACCAAATATCCGGAATCACATAATTGATTGACAGATACTAGATTCAAAGTAAGGCCGGGAACACAATAAACATCGGAAATAGACAAGTTAGAAGTATGAATGGAGCCAACACCAGCTAAAGGTAACGGGGTGCCATTAGCAGTAATAACAGAAGTAGATGGGGGGAAGAGCATAAGGAATCAAAGAGAGCGAAATGGGAGGACATATGTTTAGAAGCACCTGAGTCAAGGATCCAATGTGAAAAAGTACCTGACTGATTATGTGATGACAAACCTGCATGTGTCGATGCTGACATGGCACGTGGCTGTGTGGCTAAGAACTTCTGAAACTGCTCACTAAGATCAGACAAGTGAGAATCAGACTACGGTGGTGGTCCAAGCATAGAAGAGCTGGTTGATGGTGCAATTGCCATTATATTTGCATGTGGGCAAGAAAACTATTGCGATGATGAGGATTGTTGCTTCAACAACTTAGGACATTGAGCTCTCCAATGTCCTTTTTGCTTACAAAAGCTACACGTATCATACGGAACCTTAGCATACCCCTTACTCCGATTCTGCGTGGAAGATACAGCCAATACTGAAGTCCTCGAATGAGGTAAAGACACCTCAGTGGAAAGAGACTTGAATCCAGTTTCCTCAGCAACAAGCTCACTAACAACAGAATCCACAGATGGAAGAGGAGAACAATGTCGGATAGAACCTCGGAGTCCCTCAAAATTACAGCGCAAAGCCATAAAAACTAGACCAATCGTTGCTCCTCTCTATAGGTAATGTAATCATCAGAGTCCCTTAACCCTACAGGTTCAGTAAGAGACAACTCATCCCAAATTGCCGTCATAGCCGTATAGAACTCCAAAACGCTCATACTTTTTTGTTGCAATGCCCGAATATCATTCTCCAACTGATAGCGCTTCGCAAAATTAGTTTTAGTGTGCAGGTGGTGCGTGGTCCCACACGTGCCTCGCGGGAAGAAAGCCCACCACCTTGACACCCTTAATATGGTCTTGGTTTGTCAAAATAGTGGCCGGAAGTGGTTCAAAGAGCGAGTCAAAGTCGCGGCGGCTAGAGAAAAAAGAGAGATCCAAGGCTGCTAGGGTTTCTTTGAGCGTGGGATAACCAAAATTCATCAATTTTACACCAAATACTACCTCAATAGCTCTGATACCATGTGAAAGAATTAATAGTAATCCTCTATTCAAAGAATAGATGAGAAGAGAAGGGGAAGAAGGGAGAAACAATAAGAATTCATTGGTTCATCTCAACTAGTAGGGTTACAAGAGGATTATACATATATATAGACAATGACTAGCTAACTCTAAGGAAAGCTGTACTAAAATATAACACAACTAAATAATAGAGTAATTACTATACTATAATTACTATACTAATTACTCTAACATAACTAACTACTTGGACTCAACATACCACTAATATGGTTCTTAATGACTAGGTAAAAGATAATATTACAACTGACCAAACCGACTTCCTAAAAACTTGAGTAAAACAAATGTGCAAACTTATTCGACAAACAACTAATGATTAGGTCAACAAAATATTTAGTCCTAACACTTATTAAATAGAAGTCAATGACATAATGATTGTTTAATTCTAACGAAACTCAAACAAGATAAAAGAATTATATTTTAAATTATACTTATCATGAGTTAGAATTTGCATAAATAATTATTCTATCGATCCTAAAATCAAATATACGAAATAGGATAGAATATACATAAGGGGATAAACACAAATATTCAAATCATCCATGTGCTCTTTAGATCTCACACATATTTTCCTCCAAAACGCGAACACCCCAATCATTTAGTGTTACCTTCGCCGGTTTCTTGAGTTTTAATGAGTAAACTTCATGTGCCAATGAGTTAAGACTAAAAAGGTTCAAGACACTTAGTTATATGCATAATAAAGTGAGCGAATAAATACCATGAAATACAAATTCTTATTTTCTACCAGCAATATGCATTCTACATTGAACGAGAAGATCATTGAGCCTAAACCATTATCTTGTTGTATCTGTCATACTCAAATATATTTTATTTCTAATTTGTTATTATAATCGATTATGTGACATGGTGACGTCTGATTTTGTATATTCTTTAAACACCTAGATAGACCGGCAAGGGAGAATGGAGTTTTTTTTTTTCTTGTTATATGAAAAATTCAAATGCCTATTATATAATAAATAAAAATTTATTTTAAAAAAAAAACCCAACATAAGAGATCCTAGATCCGATCCGATGCCAAGGTACCCACATATGGCTGGATAATGCGCAACTATTGCTCACCAGGTATTGATCATTCGGTCATATGTGGGCACCTGATTATTAAGGTGCCCACATGTGAGTACTTGATCATTTGTGAAAAGATCTCATATAAAGAAAATTACATGATTGGTATATGAAAAAATCAAAAAATATTGTGTAATTACAAGAATGAACTATTTTAGGCGACGAGACCGAGATACCCATCAAATACCCTCTCCTTTCTATCTCTCACATAAAACAAAAATCTCTAATCAAAAGGAAGAAGACGAGTAAGACGATGATGGCAAGGAAGAAACCCATGACTAGCAATATGGCGAGGAAGACTAATGGTGGAGCTACACATATGTAGATGAAGATGACATCTTCCGAACCAAAATACGACTAGATCTGGTTTGCCATCGGCGAACGAGTGGTCGGAGAGAGATGTTTTTACCATTTCTATCATACTCGAACAAGATAAAGTTGGCCAGAGGTGATTGATTGTTGTTGAAGTGTGACCTGTTGGTCAGATAAGATGAAGGAAGTCGTCGGAGTTTTCGTCGAAGAAGATTAATTGCACTTATATTGATATTTTATCTGTAAAAGATTTCTAGATCCTATATCATAGGACAAAGGATGAGGATAAAATGGTCCAATTACTTAAAAAATGTTGATATTATTATAACTTATAAAAACACTTGACAAATTAATAATTGGCATTTGGAAATTTGATAAATTAGTAACTCACCATATGATATATTATCATAACTCCATAGGTATGGGCCAAACAGCAATACCCACATCGACAATCTAACTCCCAAGTTCACGGAAAATTGAAAATTCAGTTCAAACATTTTTCACCATTCTTCAAATAAGATCATCCTCAAAAATTAAAAACTCGAAATACTAACTAACAAGAGCACGTAGACAACTTCTTGATTTCACTAACTTCAAAATCCTCGGCCGATTTGACGTCGATTTTCAACCCTTTAAGCAATCCTCCGTTAGCATCAATCGCACTCCCATTTCCGCAATCTAAAGCCTTCCTAGAAACCACATTGTGAATTTCCTCGAGGAGTTTAAAGAAAGCAGGTTCCACATTGTCGCCGTTAAGCGCCGATGTCTCAAAGAAGAACAGGCCCTGATTTTGTGCAAATTCAGTAGCATCCTCTGTTGTAACAGCCCTTAAATCCACCAGATCGGCTTTGTTCCCAATTAACATGATCACAATTGAGTTATCAGCATGTCCCCTTAGTTCCTCAACCCATCTTGCTACATGATCAAAACTCTGTCTTTTGCTAACATCGTACACTAACATAGCCCCTAAAGCTCCTCTGTAATAAGCACTTGTTACTGCTCTGTACCTGTTAAAGGGTTTTCACTTTTCAGTTACTTAAAGATGATGGCAAACACGGTTCAGTTGCTAAACCGGGTTTTTCGGGGGGTGTTTACCTTTCTTGGCCAGCAGTGTCCCAGATCTGGGCTTTGATGACTTTGGATTGAATGGTGACAGTTCGAGTTTGAAACTCAACGCCAATGGTGGATTTTGAGTCGAAAGAGAAGTTGTTTCTTGCAAATCTTGAAAGTAATTGAGTTTTTCCGACAGCTGAGTCACCAATCACCACCACTTTGAACACGTAGTCGATCTTTTCTTGCTGATTTTCCACATCGCCTCCATTCATTTCTTGATTCATTTTTTCAATTTCAAATTCAAAATATATAAAAATCAAGATTCAAGAAAGAATTTGCTCTTGTTTGTTCCTCTGCTGCTATTAGAACTTGGACTCTACTTGCTGGGGTAAGTAGAGCCTAGAGGTTGTTAAAGACTAAGGGCGTCTCCATCGCAAATGTCTGTGTTTAGAATGTGGATGGAAAAAATAGAAAGAAAATAATTACTTTAATTGAAATGAAAAGAAAAAAAAAGATATGATACAAAAAGTGAAAAAGATATAAATAAATTTAAAAATAATAATAATAGAGGAAGTAGATGAATATATAAGTTTAAACATAACACTAAAAGCAAGAAAGAAAAAGTGAAGCAAATCAAATAATTTTAAAAAATTAGAAATTAAAAATAAAATCAAAAAAGCATGGAATTCACTAAAAATATGTGTATATCTCTCTACTATTTGGCATTTTCAAGACATGGGACATTGAAGATGCTCTGAGCAGACAAGGGTGGATCAATCACTGCTATGAATGCATTACTGTTTGCTCAGAGAGGTAATTAATAATTTTTCGGACATTCAAAATGGGTACGATGTAGATGTTGTGTTAAATTGTCAATTAAAGAACCAATTTGTGGGGCAAAAACAGCAAAACTTACTAGTCTTTAATTTCAAATCAAATAATGCGGTGTTCAAAGGTCATAATTTAAGGCGAAATGGCCGGGATGTTAATTAGTTTCTTTTGATTAAAGTAAGATTTATAATCATCAGTATCCCACTGTGATAAAAAGCCAATGTCACTTTTGATTTTGAGATATGATATCTTATTAAAATACAAGTGTAAGGATATTTCTTTCCAGCAAAGGAACTATTGGGACATTTCAAGATTTGTACGAGCAGTGAAGATTGTTGCCACCTACAGTGGACCCACACCCATGCTGTGTGAATTGTATGTTGAATTGACCCTTTGCTCAGCCGGTTGGCACAATTAGGATCTAATATTTTAACTCGTTGCACACTAAGAGTTCTTTTTTTTTTTTTTTTGGTATTTCAGTACTCAAATTTAGTATTCACTGTGGAGTACGAACTTTTGTTAGAGAACTATTAAATTCCAAAGTTAATTCAATATTGTGGGCCTCATGTTTGGCTATAATATTGTCAAGAGTTTATGCAGTGACATTGCACGTCGCAACCTAATTGCACCTTTGTAAGTGAGTGGATGGATAATTGGTGAAAACGATTTTACTTTTCTTGTTTTATTTAAAAATTAATTTATACCTCTGGTATAAATCAAATATCAATATCAATTATATATTTCACATCACCACTTATTCTTATCCGTATATCGAAGAACAAAATTCAAGTTATGTTGTGATTTATACCCCAAATTTATCGATCAAAAGAACCAAATAAGCCCAAAATTGCAGAATCGATGGAGATTTGTTTTGTCCCAAAAGGAACGCACAATTCGACAAAGCTATCTACTCTACATTAAAGCTCCACAATCAAGTTGATATGCCTCAAATTTCACCAAGTATTTATCAAAGTACTGGAACCTAGATTACAATTGAATCGCACACAAAATCTACGAATAAACCACTAATTAAATTCTAAATCACCAAAGAGTAAGCTATAAAAATCTAAAACCAAGAAAATCAGAAATTGCCTTGGGTCACAAAGCTTGCAACTCAATGTTAACAAAATTCCACTGAAGAATCTTAACTAGTTGGGAGTGTATTCTAGAGAGGGGACGAAGAGAGCACCATTTCAGAGACAGGAGATATATTAACGTTAGGGAGAGTGCGTATATGACAACAGTCAACGATCAAAGTATAATATAACTGACGAGTCGTACCTGAGATTTTAGAGCCTTGAGTCGAAATTAAATATAAAAAATGGCCCCTAAGTTGTAGTATAGACTCAAATTTTATTTTAAATAATGATATATTACACTAGTAGTGCATGTCGTTGCTCTTTTATTTTTCCATATAAAACGACAAGCAATACTCTAAATTATTATTATTATTATTATTATTATTATTATTATTATTATTATTATTATTATTATTATTATATCAAATAATAAAATTACAAATACACTAAATCATAACCTTAATATAATAATCACATACAAAATACATCTTCAGGATAAGACTTTTTTATATTGATTTTTTATAGAAATAAATATGAAAAATACTTTTGAAAAACCAAAAATTTTGGAAAAAAAATTAAATATATTGCAAAATATTGGTGCTATATAAATAATTTAATAACCAAAATTGAAAATCATTAAAATGAGAAAACTAAAACTAAATATATAAATCAAATATTTGTTAAGATATGATGCATGGTGACATTAAAAAATTATGTAAATTTCAAATTTATTTAATTGAGAAATATAAGTTATAAAAAATTAAAAAAAATTAACCATGTAGTCTAGTGGAATCTAAGTAAATTTTTCACACTTTAGGTCAAAGGTTCAATTCCCCTCTACATACCCACTGTAATTTGGAAAAAGTTACTTTTTAACCAAAAAATCTAGAAAAACAAAAAACAAGCAAAGTTGCATGCTATGAGAATAAAACTTCAATGGATGGCAAATGAAATGCCCTACCAGCTGCGCTGCTGACTCATATGTTGTTAAAGTGGACACTCGCATTAATATATAAATAATGCTGGGCGGTTTTGGACCCCCTAAAACTCTCAAAATTTCGGGCCCTAAGTCGGAGACCTAGTTTGCCTAACATAAGGTCCGGCCCTACCGACCAACGATGCAGATCAATTGGATCAAGTTAAAGGTCTAGATGGTTCCATAATGACTCGTGAGGTTCACAAAATCTCAAAGATGAGACTTTAATTAAGTGTAAAGATCAAATATCACCAAATATAACATTTTTCTCTCAAATCATACAATCCCTAGTCTATACATGCATGATAAGATGATATCCATCACAAAAATACATGCACAGTTGACAGTTCTCTGCCAAAAATTCTTGCCATTTTTGGAAATTTTATTCATTTTTGTTTTATTTTAAAGACTGATATAGTATTGGACAATTAATATATCATTTTTGAGGTTAATTAAATGATGTATTTAATTTCAATAAAATCAATTAACACTAGTTTGCTGCACGTATTGGAAGTCGACACAATGCATCAATTTGGGACATTACAAAGAAGTATTATAAACCAAAGAAATGTTTTAGACATTTGTAATAATAGTTATTACTTAACTTAAATAAAGAAGTATTATAATACTAATAAATATTAAATTTTACTTAATTGAATATTGAAAAATAAAAAAAAAAAATATATATATATATATATATATATATTCTAAAAAATTTTTCTGCACTAATTGATATAAAATAAGTATCAGATCTATTCCAACCCAAAATTTTCCATATATACTTTTTGAGTCCCTACTTATTTACTCCAGTAGAATAATATATTTAATGAAATTTACTGGACCTAGACAGATAACTTTAACTGCTTGGAGCGGTGTCCAAGTTTTTTTTTTTTTTTTTTTTGCTTCGTTTGGGGTTAGCCATGTCCAAGTTTATTTTTTGTGTACAAAAAAAATGTGCATAATATATAATGTTGTAGTTACGAATAAAGGTGGATTATGTGTACAATTATAATTGTAATTGTAATTGACATTATAATTATAATTATAATTATAATTATTTTAGTTAGCATGACTATAATTAATATAATTATGTTTATAATTATAAATTCGATTCATTTTTACAAATAATTATTATTAGAAACCTATTAAATTAAATATATTAAAACAGAAGTGATTTGGCCAGACTCCACTTCCATTTTCCCGTTCGAATTGTTCTGATTTTGAATTTTTAAAAACATTAAATTGTTCATATTGGAAGGTGTATATCTTTCTTGCTCCCACAAAATTGCACAATCATGGCCAATTGTACATGGTCAGCTATTTCTTGAGTTACCAGTCACCAGTTCACGGTTGAAGGTGCTTCCTTGTGATAAAGAAGGGAAGCCAACCAATCGGACTATAAATGTTGTATTTAAGGAAGTTTTCCATAATTTTTAATATTATTTATTGTAATTTAACTCATTTGACACCAATGTTGAGAAAACCTAATTTATTTAAATGCAATCTGATCTCTTTTTTAAATACAATTGTGACAATATATGCTATCACATTTGTGTATTTTATATTACATTATGTTACTAGTAATTAAACACAATTATGGATCATGTGTTAAATAATTTATTTTTCACTAATTTTTACCACAAATGCCAACCCATATTGTTTTACTCCTCTGCAACTCACAAGTGTGAAAACTAGTTTAAACTATATTATAATACTTTCAATATAAGATTACCCCTGAATAATCTATATAACAATCATATTATAGCAACATTGTATAATTATATAATATACTGTATACTACAATTAATATTAATCATTAATTTATTAATAATAATATTAATAGGATGTAGAAAATGCTAAGTTTATTTTATTTTATTTTATTTGTGAATAAATTCTCTTTGATTACATGGTTTAATACATCTAACTCATGATCTAACAGAAATTTGAGGTTCATAAAATGATTTGTCTTTAATCTCAATAAAATTAATTAACAGTTTGCTGCGCGGATTGGAAGCCGACACAGTGCATCAATTTGGTATATTACAAAGAAGTATTATAAAACTAATAAACGTTTTAGACATCATGTAATAATAGTTATTACTTAAATTAAATAATAATAATAATAATAGATCATTTCTCTATATTTTTAAAATAGAAATATACTCAATTTCCTATTTTACAATATGGAAAGTTAGTATAAAAGTTCATTTAAATGCGTCACGAGAACATTTTTTGCATTGAACATTTATTTTAAGTTAAATCAAATATTTTAGGTCATACAATGTTTGATCTAATTACCGGATTTGAACTTAATTAGTATTTTCACTCGTACGTTGTGCACGGGGAGACATATGTCCAAAATATAATTCAGAACTCCTGGATGAATTTTGCAACCCACAAATTTTTGGGTTGTGGATCTAGATTGGCATGTGTTCGCCTCCAAATCCGCCCCTATTAACTACAAATATAATTATATTTTTAAAATTATAAAAAAGTTTAACATAAATAAAAATATTTAGACATTTGAAAACTAAAAATATTTAAACGTATAAATTGTAAGTCCATGATGATGTGTCTCATCTATTCATCATTTGCTAAAGAAAAATTCTAGGCGAGAAAAAAAAAATTGCTTTGTGGACTAACTCGCGTGTCTAAAATCTTATCTGGCCAGCCCCTTGACCCACCCTTAAAACTCGCAGGTCAGGACAACTCTATAGCTTGTGGGTTTAGGGGGCGAGTCTTAGCCGACCCGCCCCAAACCTGACCCATTGTCATTCCTAGAAATGAATATTAATATATTCAGTATGAACTCACTAATGTAATATATTTGGTATATAGTAACATATTTTTTTTAACTCATCAATTTAGATATTAATTTTAAATAATTTAAATTATATATATAGCACTTTCACCCACGCGTTGCAAAAAAAAAATGTACGACATATAGTTATTTTACTATCTATTAAAATTATAATAAAAAACACCAAAATATATAAGATTTTTTAAAGATTTCGATAGTTTTACTTGTATTTCGGAAAAATCTATCCCATAAGTGCTCATACCAGAAGTGAATAAGATCAACGTAGCATAATTTTAAAATTTCCCCCAAAACATCTCAATATCAACAACAATTCAAAAACAATAACATCCATTAATTGGGCATAAAAAAAATTTTAGAGAATAACTTTTTTTTCTCAGTCGAATGAAATTTTGGGGGGGGTGGTTGGGGGTGTGGAGGTGGAGGGAGGGAAGGGGAACTTAAACTATAATATTAGGCTCATGAAAAATATGTGTAGGTCTCAACTTATATTTTCTCCTGAGAACCATGACTTCATTTATATATGTTGTCATCCATCATATTTTCTCGAAAAGTATTGCAAGATAGGAATAACGAAAATTTCAACCCGTAGCCCTGCACTCCGAATGGGGGTGTAGATTTCCCACAAATGCAAGTTGATGGGATAGTCTCCGTTTTGTTTGCTTTCTATTCAGATAAGTTTTTTTTTAAAATTAATTGATTATTGAGAAAATTAATAAAATGTAAAAATTAAATAAAACAATTATTATTAAGGATGTCTTTGATTGTGTAGGTAGAAAAGAGTTGGAATTTCATGAAATTCAAATTCCAATTCTTATCCCACCCCATGAGAATTTCAATTCCTTGAAATCAAGGGGAAAAAATATGTTTTTTGGTCTTATATGGATTTTAAATTCCTAGAAAATGAAACTTATTTGATTAAAAAGTGGAAAATCTGCATGGGAAGTATTTTCCACCTCCAATCAAACACACCCTAAGTTCTTTTGTGTATATATGTTGATAAAATTGGAAAAGAAACCCAAATCTTGCAATTTTTATGAAACAATGCTTTTAATTTTTAAACATAAATTAATATCGATCAATTGTTAAATCATCTTTGAACCAATATGTCAATCGAGGGTTTAATAGAAAAAAATTAAAAAAATAATAATAATAATAATAATATATAGAGATTGCACTATAGAACAAAAGGAAGATTAAGATCGCTGCCACACATATTTGCATTCAATAAGAAATATAGAAATATGAATAAACAATTGTATAATAAGCAAACATCATGAGGTAATTAATTAAAAAATAATCAAAGATGTGGGAGATAATTAATAATCTAATTTGGATCATTTCTATTTGGGTGGATTGCACGAGAAAATTATGGCAAGATACGGTACTTTGGATAATCTCAATTTGGGGCAGATTGCAGGAGATAATCATAACAAGATACAATAGATATTAAATTGGTTAAAAATTAGATTATTAACGTTGAAGATTATCCGGAAAACTATTAATATGGAACATTATTTAAATTGAGAAAAATGAAGGAAAAACCTTGAGAGGGAAATGTGATTTTCTAATTAATTATTTAATTCTAAAAATTCAACTTTGAGCGGGAAATGTCCGGTGTTTATATATATATATATATATATATATATATATATATATATATATATATATACACCCACCCGAACTAGATTTCGGATTTACTCCACGATCCTCCTTTGTCGTAGAATTTATCAAATGAATGCGAAAATAACATGAAAGAATAATAACACAGTCGCAACACAAGGATTTACGTGGAAAACTCCAAATCCGGAGAAAAACCACGACCGTTGTCTAGTGACAACCAGAAGAAAAAATCACTATGTGGAAAATTGTTACAATCACACTCTCAGTAATTTTTCCTCTCACCCAATCTCTCGTACAACCAGCTCTCAATAAACCTTACAGCTCACATAAATAAGTTTACTTATAGAGAACACCTACGTACGATATCAGATACATTCCCCTGAGAAGACAAGAAAAAACTCCTTTTTTATCGAGTATGTAAACAAACCATATTGTAGAACTAACAATTTCTACAATATAATACACACTCTAAAGACATTACATTTTCTCTCTATCGATTTCTCTTCTCTAACTTGGAATGTCGACATGGGATTGGATTTTTTGACTTGAACAATGATGCCTATATTTATAGATAACATTTCTATCTCCTTAATCAACAAGTTGTTCAAAGCATAGCTGTCACCTTCGTATAATTTGCAAGCTCCAACCAGGCGCTCGATCATTCCAACTTGTAACATGATACCCATTATCCGATAAATAGTTCAAGTTCGAATCGAACTCTTCATCTTCAATGATAAGTTCTCGCCAACTAGGAGGTCAAATCCGAATTGAAATCTTCATCTCAATTCAAACATTATTTTATTTAGTCAACATTCAACAATACGTAGATTAATAATTTACAAATTCTTCTCAAATCAATGTGATGTGACGGGCAGCAATTCACATGCTGGTAAAGTACTACTTATTATAGCTGAAATAGATTTAAAATTTACCTTCTTTGTTGAAAGATTTAAAATTTACTTAATTAAAATATGAGAATAAAAAGTTTATCCTCAATTTATTTTTCTACACTAATCGGTAAATTAATTATTGTATTGATGTAAATCAATTATTATTGTAACGTCTAATCTAAACTCCAACACGAACCTACCCTTATTTAGAGTTGCGGAACTAGACTAGACGTCACATATACATTTGCAAAAGCTGTACGGGTTTATGTTTTCCTTTATCAAAACGTTCTGTACATCATAGAAGCAAAACATATTCAAAAGATCCCGTGTCAATTTAAGTACAACAAATCAAACATTGAAACATGATGCACAACTTTCTCTCTTCTTCCCCACCCGAACTCTCACAAATCAAGTTCGGGAGGACTCTCCGCCATCTCCCATGCTAATATCCTGTCCTAAAATACCTACAATCATGCAACCAAAAACCAGGTAAGTCATAAAGACTCAGTGGGAATATGGATATGTGCAATGCATGTTTACACGCGTTCTCTGGGCCCAGTTGCTTATCATGTGTATTTGCGCCAAACGTAACATAACATAACATATTTGGCCAAAAGTCTCAATCCTCTTGCGGGTTTCGCCCGTGAGACGGCCAAGGGTCTCAATCTTCTTGCGGGGCCTTTTCCCGTGAGACCGTACATGTACTTGCCATGGTATAACCACATGATAGGAAACTTCACATTCATATACTCTTATCCTATGGTCATACCATAAAGGTGCAAAGTAACTCTTACTAGGAGCCATTCATACAACATTTAACATAGAAATAACATCAACATAGGCAATGGCTCATAACCTTAACCCCAATGCTCTAAAACAAATAAGAGGGACTACTCACATATAGACTAACAGATATACCATAAACCATAACATAGACATAGAGATATACCATAAGCCATAACATAGACATAGAGATATATATAAATATACTTACCCCATTTCACAAACTCATATATCCATTACCCACCTTATCTAAGAGTAGACAACCACACCAAACTTTCCTCAACTCCTTCTTGATCTAACCCTTAGCTTGGAACACCTTAGATTGAACTTGATGATCCAACTAATTTAATTACCTTGTGGAAGTGATTAAATGGCTTAGGAGAGGATTTGGGGGGCCTAGGGGTCGAATGGGATGGAAAAATGCCAAGAAAATGGCCAAAGTTGAGTAAATACATTATTCTACCGACTTAAAATTACAGCCTTAAATAATACATGTACGTCCGTAACAATAACATTTACGGCCGTAACAATAACATTTACGGTCATAACCCATATAATACGGTCGTATCTCAACACTCATACGGCCGTAAAGAAGATTCTGTAAATCCAGTCTATCTTCTCACTAATATTACGGCCATAACTCAACGTTATACGGCCGTCCTGAACTCTCTGCATCTTTTAGCATATTTCACTGTTATACAGTTACGGCCGTAAAAAGAACCATTATGGCCGTAACTCATAACCTTACGGCCGTAAATCCAAATTTCCTGCATTTTCCTCCCGGTTTACACTAAATGGCCATAACCCTTCCAATAACCTCATAGATACTTATAAACACATCCGGCCATATTGAACATGTACTCCACATCAACATCGCATCATCACCATAGCAAATTCTTAAGGAAAACGAACGGGGCATCACAATTATAACTAATATACATTTAAATTTACTTTATTTAAGATCAAAAAATAATAAAGAAATTGTTCCCAAAGTAGTTTTCAACATTAATCCATATAAGTTAATTATTACGATCTATATATATATATATATATATATATATATATATATATATATATAAAAGCTCAAATTAGGCTCAAGTACACACTTTACCTCCAAAATTTCTTATTTGTTTATTAATTTATTTTCAAACCTTTATCAATCTATTTTCTATGCTAGTGTATTTCCCGCGCGATGCATGGGAATTTTTTATTGTCTAATGAGTTATTATTTTAAATTACACGATACGTGATTTAAGTTAATACAGATTAACGTTATGATAGAAAAGTAATTTTTTATTATTACTATTATTATTATTATTATTATTATTATTATTATCTTGACACATTATTAAAATCTTTGAAATGCTTCCTTGTAATATATAACATTGGCTATTGTATTTCTTGAGTAGACAAAAATAATTTTAATATTTTGTTTACTTTGAAAATAAAAATTATGTGAAACATTGATTTTACATTACTTTCACTACTGTATGTTTAACTATCCACTATTTAAATGAAGCTAAGCATATAACAAAAAAAGATTACTATTACTAAACTTTTAATTTTAATTTTAAGTTTTTTGTGAACTAAAATTGTTTTAATAATTTTGTGATGTCAACATCGTGAAAAGAAAAAATAAAATCCTGTATCATCCATCTAATTTATAAAAACACAAAGAGAAAGTGAAATAAAATTACAAAAAAAAAAAATTAAGCGAATCAAACCCATTGTATGAAGAAATTGAATATCAAGTAACAAAACATTTGTTCCAAATCTCATCCAAAAAGGGTCATTACCACTGTCACAAAAAATAAAAAATGAAATAAATAATAGTAAAAAAAAAGGGGCCACCACAAAAAGTATCTAGATAATACCTGACACAATTCTTATCACATCATAGATCCATCGCCTATTCCGTCAAAACTACATATCCCTTAGAAGTCAAACTTAGATAAATATTTTGAGCTCAATAATCGGTATGTGTATTTGAGATTTAACCAAAAATGATTATATTTTCGTGTTTTTAGTATAATAATGTACTAATAGTGCAAAAGTTACATCATTGATAAATATTCTTTACAACTCTAGACCAAAATCAGTACAGCCCAAGCTCCAATCAAGATTTGAGCACAATACCTGGTATGTGTATTCGGATTAACGAAGCAATGATTAAATTTTCATTTTCATCGTATAATAATGCTTAAATTACATCACTAATAGATATCCTTTACAAATATTAACCAAAATAAATTTATATTTCTTTCACAACCATTATGTTGCATCAAGTACAGATCTAATACTTTCGGTCAAAGATATTTTTAATATGCATAATCATTTCAATTAAAAAAATCAAATATCCCAAAAGCGACCATGAAAATGTAAGATATTGAAAAGATATATATCTTGATTTCAGGTCTTGGCACCAGTGCGATTCACGTGATTATATTTCATTAATTATTTATTCAAAGTAATTAGACCAAGACATTAGATAACATGTATGTGTAAAATTGTAATAAAAAACTAAAGAATAAAAAACAATCATTTTTAAAATATTATTACAAAACTAATTTAATTTTTGAAATACTTCTTTGAACTCAACATTAATGTGTAGTGTACCATAATTTTGATAAATAAGTATCTTCAAATCTCTTTGATTTGTTACTGCAGAAACTGTAACATATAATTATATAATATAATAAATAAATTATATTTTTGAAAATTGGAACTAAATAAAAAATGTGTATAAAAATGAAAATCTAAAGATTGTCGGAATATTTTTGTGATAATGTTATCTCATAATTTTTTATTTTATTATTTTTTTTTTTGAATAGAAGTTATCTCATAATTTGAATAAATATATTTTTTAAAATTTGAATAAATGAAAATCTGAAGATTATATCAACATTTTTGAGATAATCTTATTTTGTGGAAAAGATAATATAATAAATAAATTCAAAAAGAAGGAAAAAGAATATGCGGGAAAACGGAAGGCAGATACTTCTATTTTTTTATAATTAATAGATAGATTAATTAATTGAAGAAATGTATTAAAAGAATACAATGTACAAAGCACATAAGAATTCATCGTTAAAAATTAAAAAAGTAAAATAAAAATAATTTAATGTGGTAAATAAGAAAAAAGAATAGGATGAATTTGATAAGGTTATAATGTTATCTTAGGATAAATATGTTATCTTATAATATGAATAAATATATTTTCCAAAACTAGAATAAATGAAAGTGTGAAGATTATAAATTAAAAAATAAGAAAAAAGAATAGGATAAATATGATAATATAATAATGTTATAATGTTATCTTATAATATGAATAAACATATTTTCAAAAATTGGAATGAATGAAAGTGTGAAGATTATAAATAATATCCATTAAATCTATTATAAATAAAATAAAAAGAAAAAGAATAGGCGGGAAAACAGAAAGCAGATATTTCTATTTTTATATATTTAATAGATATTAAACAATATTTTCCCACTAAAAGTACTCGAACACTTTTCTGTCTAAAATGTATTTTCATTAATAAATTTTTTATTAAACAGCAATTATAAATGAGTACATTAAAAAATAATTTTGTATTAGTATTTGCACCAGTGCGTTGCATGGGAAGATTAAAAACTTGTTCGGAAAAAAACTAAATTTGTGAATCGAACATATCAAAAAAACTAAAATAAAATTTACAAATTTTGAAAACTTCTTTGTACACAACATTCGTCGTTGAATTCATTGGTTTTCTGTCTTTATCACATATAAAAGCTTTCAATCCTGCAAGACTTGTAACTCTAGAAACTGTGTAGCTGACCATGATTGAATACCCGTGTTTTCAAAAAGAAATGCCGACATGTGACAGTGATTGCCCTTGTGACACGATCAATGGGAATTGTCGTCTTTTAAACTTGCAAGGAAGCCTAATATTTGATGGAGTCAAAGACTTTCTTGGGATGATAACAGTCTCACCTCCATTCGTACCAGACAAAATTCGAGCCTCTAACACATGACTCGCAAGTTTTGTGATAATAAGTCTTGTTCCATTGCATAACCCAATAACATGATCATTCATTCTTAATAGCATAACATGAGGAACACCGAACGTTGAATTAGAGCTCAAATAAATCTAACGTTAGAAATCATTCAACGAAATCATGTAATCACTTATAGCATCAACGACATCAAGAGTAGGTGTCAATATTGTTCTACCTTGCAAATATGATATATCACCAACATGGCTCCGAAAGTTTGGATAAGTAGCCTCAACAATTGACTCAATGGCATTGCCGGTTCTCTTTATAAGGGCCCTCTTCAGGCAAATTAATGAATTTCTGACTATCGTTTGTGATGCAAACCATGTTAGAACTGAACTAATGCAACCCATACGAGATTAGATTAATTCCAAAAAAGCTAAACTCCGATAAGTGATTCGTGTGATCCCACCAACTTTCACCTTACAGTATGCCAATAACTTCCAATGGATGTGAAGAAATGTAAAAGTAGGTTTTCAAACACCATAAAAATTGATCACGCTCTTGATAAGTTCGATTATCCAATGAACTGCAAGATGAAAAAATCTCCACTCTCAAAGCAATTGCTCATAAATCTTCAAAGTCTTTTACAAAATGAGTAAAGATGATACTTATACAGGCCGACAAAGGCTATGACTTCTCCTCTAAGCCAAAAATAGATATAATACTAAAATAATCAAATATCTCAAAATATCCTAAAATACCCCGGTCTAAATTTTAGAACCAAGCAGTCGCATGGGCCGCCGCATACCTTTAAAAATTTAGAACCATGTTGTCGAGCGGGGGATCGCATGTCTTTAAAAGTTGCGGCCACAATTTCACAATTGCTACCTACAGACAAAATTCAGGGAAAAACTTCAAGATAAGAATGCGATCACCCAGGGAAATCTTCAAGATACGCTTTTCACCAAAATCGCTATTTTGGTCCCCGGTCTCTTCTCTTGCAGTGTTTTAACCCCCAATATCCTTTCTTATGTAGAATGGGTTTTAATGCTTAGTAAGTTGATTTCTTTCTTGTAGTAGGCTCCCAATTCTCATCCCAAACTTCGAGATGACTCTTTTGGAAAGTTTCTCCACTCTTATTCGACAAGGCTCATCATTATCATCTTCAACTTCTTTGCCTGAGCTCGCGTGATCGGCCCGACCGGCATTCAAAGTAACTCAAATGACGTTAAGCTATCCCGAATCATATCAATTTGGCGTACCAACAATTCCATCACCAATTCCATACATCCATTCTGAAAAACTTCTGAGTTCAACGCCATTCTCATCATTAGAAACATTCTGAAATCTCATATTCTTTGTTAACCTCAAAACTGTGCAGTAATTCCAGAAATAAGAAGAATTGATAGTAATATGCACAACATCCTGGTGACTTCCTTTAGGAATCACTAGCAATATCTACCTGAAATCACCCCCGAACACAATTGTCTTCCTCTTGAAAGATTGCTCATCAGCATCAGGATTGTCTCCTCGTAAAATATCACACATAGTTCTATCCAATGTTTGTACATCATCGTTGCTTCATCCCAGATAATTAGTTTAGTCTTTGAAATCAATTCTGCAGATGGGGCTACCCGACTAATGTTATACGTGGAATTTTCAACTAGATTTAAAGGAATTGCAAATCTAGAAGGCATTGTTCTTCCACCAGGCAACAATAATGAAGTAATCCCACTCGAAGCCACATTTAACACTATTTCTCCATTAGAATATAATGTCGTAGGCAGTGTCATCCAAATGAAGGTGTAACGCCCCAACTTGCCCTCTAGATCGACGATTGCTCCCCATTGTACCAACATTTTAAACATACTTTGTCCTCATTCACATACTCCCTAAGAAAACTTCCCAATGGGTCACCCATCTGAGAATTACTCCAAGCCAAGCAAGCTCAACTATGGAGTTTCTAACGATGGACTTCCGGAAAAAAACAGGTGCACCTTGTTGGTATAATTGGGACGAATCAATCTTTTAAACTCTCCTCGTCGGTTTGACAATTTAGGGTATTAAAATTACCCCCGTTAAACTCGCGACATCCTCGTCGCTTTTGAAGTATTTGACGATTTGCGGTCAGGGGTTGGGATTCTATAGGTGGTTCCTACGCGTTCAAAAGGTGGGTCCCACCCTATGGTGTAACACTTGGTCCCACACAGTATTTAGTTCCTAGTTTCTAGCTAGCAAGTGGCATTGATACCATTTGTAATGTCCCAAGTCACCTTCTAGATCGACAAATATCCCCACTGTACCCACACGAATCTTTCTGGCATGCCTTGTCCTCACTTGGATGCTCCCTGAGAAACCTACTCCAGGGGTTACCTATCCTAAAATTACTCCAAGCCAAGAACGTTTAACTTTAGAGTTTCTAATGATGGACTTCCAAAAAAGAAGGTGTACCTTATTGGTATAAGTAATACAAATCAATCTTTTAAACTGTCTTGGTTGGTCTAATAATCTGAGGTATTATAGAAGATCTTTCTAATACGACCATAGCCATACAAAAAGAATACACCACCCTTACCAGCACTAACAAACTGCATTATAGTGTCATGCGCATTTCTCTATTCATTTGTCAACATTTTGACATAAGAACTATGATGCTTTGCCATTTCTCCCATTTTGTAACTAGTTTCATTACATATGAGACGATTGTGAGACAAGGAGGCATCAACATCCCGAGAGAATGCCATCAATGAAAAATCACAGGGACTTTTTGCTCTGCTATGCAATATATTCTCAATCTCCAAAAGTGCAAAATTTTGAAGATCTTCATCAAACAATCTCAAACCTTTAAGAAGAAGAAGAAGAAGAAGAATAATAATAATAATAATAATAATAATAATAATAATAATAATAATAACAACAACAAGAACACAAAAAAATAAACTCATTACATAGAGCAGATAAAATTTCAGAGAGTATATAGATTTAAATATAAGTAGATTTATCTTGATGACCTAAAATACGTTGGCCCATATTTAGAATTCCATCAGACAAATATTCCCAACATTGTTGCCAAACGCGCTCTAACAAACCAAAGAATCTGACAACAACAAAGTTGCAAATAGATTTCTCAACATAGTGCCAAATGCCTATTCACTTGCTTCTATAATACCATCAATAGATTCTCTATCGTCATCTAACAACCCCAATACATAGCAAGTATCCTTATATATATCGTACTGAACACCATAGACAAATTTGATTTCCTCATAGCTCCTGGATCCCGAACAACATTCAGCAATAGCCACAAATATTATAACTCTCCAGCACCAGACGCAACATAACCAAGACGTCTAATAACCAATTGTTTCTGTCTCGATTCCCATTGCCTCCTATCCATTGTCCACGTAAAAAATGTAGGAAACTCAACATACTTTAATTTCCTAACATCTTCATATATCCAATTTGCTTCAAACCATGCAATAAACATGCTTTGTTTAACAGTCAATTTACTTACAACCTGGTGTAAAGAAGTAAATGGTATGAAGACAACATTCTGTTCGTCAAGAAGATGAAAGTGTAACCGCGCAATAGACGGCTACCTATAATGAATATCATAAGCAAAGATTCTCCATACAGCTTCACATGGCAACACATATCTATAGTTATAGTACATGTCAATCTCGACCATGGGCTTCTTTCCATCAAGGTCTTCATTAATCGACCAATAAAATTTGACTATAACATGATGATAGCCTTTGTTGACGTATTTAAACAAATACTTGATCGACCTAATCCCATTGCACCACTCTACATTAATATATGCACCATATTTCATTAAAAGATAACGATTATGAGGAACGACGAACGCCATTCTTGATAACCATTCTACCATTATTTCTACGTCAATATATAGGAAAACCATCGTCCTCCAGAATAGTTTCCTCAACAAACTATTTGGGAAAATGCATATTGCATTGATCATTAACCATACATTGTTTCTCGAAGATCCACATGGACCGTGCATCATCAAATCCTTTACAGCAGCATAATAGTTTCCTTCTCTGGGATTTCAACTAAAATAATGGCATCAACATCATCTCCATTTTGCTTCTTTGGATTATCGGCAACCATAAACAGAATGTGTGCATGTGGCAAACCATATTTTTGAAACTCTAAATAAATTAAACACATCGTATTATTTAAATTACCTGCCCTTACTGTTCCAAAAACTTTAGTTTCTTTAATATCCCTCATAAGCAAATCCAATTTCACTTTGAATATTCTAGATAATATATATGATCCATATTCAGCATTCAATTCCCCTTTTTTTGTAAATATCGAACAATCTAGAGCCACTTGGAATTACATGGAAAAGTGACAAACAATTAAGGATAACTAGGCCACTTGCATATCAACATGGTATCTTGATAATTCTTAAACATATACTGTGCACTTCTCGTATGAGACAAAGGTAGATAAAATACATTCGAAAGTGTAATTGCCCCTAAGAGCTTTGCTCTCCAGAGCTGGATTACACTGACAAAAATAGGATCTCGTCCTTCGCGTGTGAGATATTCAGCCACTGTGTGTGCGTGGTTTTCCTATAATAGAGAATACATAATTAACACCAAACAAAATAGAATTGACTTTAAAATAGAACTGATAATGTATCAAAAGGAATAGTTACTTGTTATCCTGTAAATTTATCTCATTGTCATTGAATCTGGCCAGCCTACTGCTATCAGTGTCAATAATTTTCCCTATCACATATGCGTGATTAACAGAATTTCTAATTGAGTAAACCGAAAAATTCAAATAAAAAAAAGTATAAACAATTTAAGTTTACCAAGCATCGTTGTGGTATCGGTGCTAAGATCGCGTGAAAGTGGATGAGATCTCTGAAATTAAAAATGCTGAAAGGAAATTTTAATCTCTTCTCAATGTAAACTAAGGTAGGTGGACCTCATTAATTTTAGTCTCCATTCGTGTGATCTGCTACTTTGTAGAATAGCTTGTTTGCAACAACAGTAAAGTGCATCATCCTATAGAAATCTCCCTCTTTAATACAGTCATTGAAAGTATGCATCAGATTGTGTGCCACAGTTGCTTGAATACGTGTACCCTAGAGGGAAAAAAACACTAAAGAAATAGTTAGATTCTATCAACATAACATAGAAAAACAAAATATGAAATCGCTTTACTTCCTCATCAATCAAAAGGAATTCCATTGTTCTTCTTATCTGTCCATCTGGTTGTGAATAGTGTAAAAATGATTTTCGTGCCACGTAAACACGAATTTCCTATTCAGATTTGGGATTGTTGATTTGGTTCATGTGGTTCAACCTAATGCTCATGATGAATAGAATGATACTATATGTTTTATAAGTTGGTTTCCAGAATAATTGTATATTTTTTCAACGAAGAATGAGACAACAACTAATATTTATAGTTTGAAGTCATTCTGTATAATATTTACAATGCAGTCCAGATTCTTTGCTGTAATAATAACTTTTGATTAGTCAACTTTCTGTTTTTAAAATACACGTGTAATAATAATGATTCTTCCTTTTATGCCAGCAAATTTGCGAATAAATATACTCTTAAATCAAGATTGAATGAATATTGTTATGAATATAAAACTCACCCGAGGGAATCGAGGGAAATATTATATATTATTTTATTAATGTGAATGACTATTATGTCCCTGATGAAATTATGTAATTACGATTATGCCATTTGAAGTTTTCCTATAAATAGGGTTTCAGTTATTAATGAAAACTATTCCTGTGAATTCCTTGGAATTCATTCTCTCTAAACTCTCTCTATTATTCCTATACTTTTATAACACGTTATCAGCACGAGTCTCTAGCCTTGAGTAATAAGAAGGGAGTATGCTCTACAGTTGCATCTAACGATGATCCTCTCAGAAACCGGATTAAACATTTCTCAAATAACGGATTGTTTTTTTAATAAACTTCTCCTACACGCATCTTCTCTTCAATTGTAATTGAAACCAGAAAGTACTCACAAATCACACCGTGTTACTTCATGTCTTTAATTCCTAATCCAGAAATATGCAGAAACGAATTCTGGAAGGAAAATCTAAAAGGATCGGAAAGGTATATATATTATTATTTTATAATATAATAATATATTAAACTATAACATTCGTTTTCTCGAGATATAAGGAGCATACATTATCAAAATCAAATTTTCTCGACTCCATTATACTCGATTTAACGAGATCTTCGATTTGACACCAATATTGATAAGGTAAACTTTCAAAAATTTACAAATCAGTACCCCAACTTTTGAAAAAGTTACAAAAGGGTCCTTGGACTTGTGAATATTTACGTATTAATCCTTATACTATTAAAATTTTATAAAGAAATATGTGTAACGCCACGCACTTGACAGCTGGTAGCGGTTGGCAGCAGCTGAGTATGTATTAATATTTTATAAAGAAATATGTGTAGCGCCACGCACTGCCAGCAACGCCACTATAACCAGTAGCGGTTGGCAGCAGACGATCGTTCGACCTCCGGTCGTTTACTTTGACGACAATAAACAAAAATGGATAGAATATTCCCGAAGAAATTCTAAATCCATTAATTACGACCTGAAGTCCATTTGAGTTAAAAGATCGGAATATTATTTTAACTCCCGAAGAGTTTAAATACATAATATACTTATTCTAAAAGAATAAGTGAGCTCTTGTAGAAGTAATGGGAATATGTTCTAGAAGAACAAATCTGCTCCCATAGAAGCATTTCAATATTTAATTCTCGTACTTTATTTACTGCAATTTAAATACTGCAATACCTCCTACCTGACGATGGGTTCAACCATCACTGAACAGAAGGTTTTATATATTTATGCAATTTATATGCTAAGTGATGGGTGATACCTTCTACTAAAGCAGATCCTACTCCTGAAGAAGTAGTTAATCATTATGCATTTTAATTCTCGCAATTTAAATTCCGTAAATTTATATTTATTGCAATAATTCCCATAAGGTAGGTTCGACCACCTATTGGAGGAAATTTAATTTCTGCAATTTAAATTTATGCACTTTAAATTTCACATATATTTCCAATGTGGTGAGTTATATCACACGATTGGTATGCATATTTTCAATGTGATGGGTTATACCACACGTTTAGAATACTTATTACAAATGTGGTTGGATTAAACCCCACAATTGGATAACTGATTTATATATGTTCGATATGAATATTCTACTGATATTAAAGAAGGGATTTGAGCAAGTGATGCCAGAATTTACAGTTGTATGTATTGATGAAATGAAATTGCTCAAAGAATCCCATTGCGATAAAAGAGAAAGAAAATATACCGTGGTGAAAAATCTCATTATGAGATTAGTATATTGTGATATGATGAGAAATGCTCTTAAAGAAGCATTTAATAAAGGAATGTTCACTTTCCACGTCTATTGAATATTGATGGAGAAAATTGAGTAAGTGGTACCTGAAGTTACCATTGAATAAATAGATGAAAGTAAAATGCTCAATAGATCCCATGTTGATAAATCAAAGAAAATATATCGCATGGAGAGATTATATGAAGTAATCTCATCGATGATATGAGATTGTATTAATATGAGAATAAAATGCTCTTGAAGAAGCATAATCACTAAGATTTATGTATTTGAATAAAGCCAATATGATATTATTATTATTACTCGGAAGAAGTACAAAGCAATCGAAGTGGAACATATTGAGAATATCAAAGATAGCAATAAACATCACGAAAAGCAAATACATATTGAACCCATAAATGAAGGATGCCTCGAGAGTATAAATACTCCGTAACTCACCCCAACATTCGGGTTCATAATGAAAGATCCAAAGGATCTCTTTTTCTCTTGACACCGATGGTCATGACCGGCGTGTTTAAACTTCCATGATTTTTGAACATATGATTGAATCTTGATGAGTAGATCAAAGAATCAGTATTAAGCGGAAACAAGTATATTTCTCATTTGAGCGAGAAATAAATTTATGTTCTACACTCGATCTAGAAATGCTAGCAAACCATCAAAGAAATAATTAATATTCAACAAACCTATGGGTTTGTTATGAAAGTTCCACTGTGCAAATGACGCTATATTGAATATTTCTTCCAGCGTGTTATAGCCGCCTGGAAGAACAATAAAAGCATCACTATTGCTCATCATGTACATCAGGCAGTCGTGGATGGATTGTGTTTCTAGCATCAATCCAGCTGGACTAATGACATTTCTAACTCCAATTCGATTACTGCCTCCAATTCGATGAAAAGGTATTACACTTGACACTCTTATCCCCCATGATTGTGCGGCCATCATAAGACTCCTTAATAGTTTGTTATTAGTCCCTCCATATAGTATATTGATATTTTGTTTTCCTAACTCCCTTACAAGTTGGTCGGCCATATCCACATATTGGATATGACCTACTAGTCTGGAGCCACCAAGAACACATATGGTTTTAATCTGGTGAGGTAAAGGCTGACTTGTATGAGATGATTCTAAAATCTCTATATCCATCTCTACTCCTATCTCTCTTTTTCCACTATACTTTCAACGTATGAACATGAGAGACACGAATCCTTTTATTTAAAGAAAAATTTCAAACTAATAATTAATTGTACTATTTACTTTTTGACAAATATGAAAGAGAAAAAGGCAGAAAAATTTTAGTGACATGACATATACCTGTCGGTGATTGAAAAATAATATATATATACATATATATATATATATCTTAAAAAATTGAAAAACAATATTTACAATTACAAACATTGATCTTCGTTATTACACCGAGCTTCCTAATATGAGAAAATTATTATACTAAGTTTTTCTGCTAAATTTACAAACGGGATCTTCTAAAGTAAGTTTTTCAAGACTATAATGTGATTGTTCATCTTTGAATTTGGCCCATAAGGCCATCAGTTCTCCTTGTACATGCCCACTAGGATGTGTCTCAAGAGCCTGTTGAATATCATCCAAAGGCTCCTTACTCAATCCATCCTTAATGAATGCTATTTTATCTTCTCGGTTTCTGGACAAGTACCCCACAGATTTACATCGAGTGTCACATGTCCACCGAGCACACTTGTAGCATCCTCCTAATCTTTTTGCTCTCTGTTTCTTTGAAAAACTACTTTTACCCATACCAGGCATGTATTTAGAAGGAATCGAAACCTCACCAGATAATCGAACCTTTGCTTCAATCAACCATCGGATATCTTGTGGGATACCCTTATTCATTAGCATCCTCAACCTTTCAACCCTACTTCGATAAATCCTTTTTAGGATTTTGATCGGTAGTGATGGATAGTATTTTCGAAGATTTGAGAGTAAATTATCCATTATTATATATGGACCATTATTATGGTGAATACTGTAAGTGCCCGGATAATTTATAAACGCGTATGAGGTAAGGCTCCGCGTTGGAATAGTATCGAAACATGAAGCGTATGTGCTAAGATTCCACGCTTGAACAGTGATGTGTAATAATGCTACCGAAACATGATGGAATATGTCGGTGAGCTACACATATGATGAAAGTAATAAATCATGTTGAACACCATACAGATACTAGTGAAATCGATATAAGAATTTCTTGAACTAAAAGTTCAATAATACTCGCTTGCGTAACTGCATCGACCATCCCTTTAAAGAATTATTGAAATCAATATTTCAAGTGAAGAATTAAAAGAATTCTTCAATGATTGTTCTCGATAAATAATGAAATCATTACTAGCTAATATTGGGAATAAATCCCAAATATATCTGGAATATATAAAGGATGAGAAATATGGGCCCACTCATCCTCCATGTGGACTACTAGATATTATGATATGGATCCACTAGATAGTCACATGTGTATATGATTCGTAATTTGAAATTTACGAAATATTTGCTCACGGTATGAGCATGATTTCCAGATTTAATGATAAAGCTAGTAAATGTATATCCCAATACTTGAATAAATCCCTGAAGGATTGAGTATGCGCATACAAGTGGGATATTATGTGGCAAATTATTTAAAGTCCTCCAATAAATTGCCAATATCGAGAATAGAATGCAAACTATATAAATTCTCATATTAAAAATTTGAATGATAAAAATATATATGAGTTTTAGTGTTCTAAATTTTCTTAGCATAAGGGGGAGTATTAAAGGTTGAAAATGATATGTGAAATGCATCATACTATATCCTCACAATTAAAATATGAACTTGAAGTTCAAAGATGCATAAAAGATGCTATGAACAATCACATATATCAGTTAAGATACTTTGATAAGTTAGCACGCCAGAAGCATTGATATTATGACATTTCCCCAATCATATATATCGAAGCAAATTATTAAAGATGGTCTTAATAACGGAGGCATATACTCTTGAAGAGTATATAGACATAACTATATTGTGTAATCCTACAAGAGGATTGATAATGAGATATCTCGATAAGTTATGTCGATATGGGGAAAGAAATAAAATTGAAAGTGTCGACACACTATGAAAAGATAGCGTTACATACTATCAATAATAGTGAGGATATTAAAATCCATCGAAAATCCGATCTTTGAAATATATGCCCTTATGATTAAAGTGTTCATGCACTGGTTTAATGAGAAATGAGAATGAAACTCTTGAAGAGGTTTCAAATGTATTATTGTATCAGTGCATACAACGGCTCAAAATATCTACATTGATATTGTTGAGAAATTCATATGCTGTACTCTTTTCCTTGATTGATGTTTTTGTCCCAAAAGGGTTTTTCTCAAACAAGGTTTTTAATGAGGCAGCCCAATCTCAACTAATATGAAATCTCCGTAAGAGATTTAGGTATATATCTTGATATAGTGAGAAAATGAGATCGAAATCATGATTGCATGTATGCAATCAATATAACATGATATTGTATAGCATCTAAAATTTCATTCACGTGGAGATAAATGAAGAGTATGAACCAATGTATATGATACTCATACAAATCTATGAAAGATTTTGAAATGCTTGCAGCATACTTGTATAAAATACGCGTTGCACTCTTTTTCCCTTGACTGAGGTTTTATCCCACTGGGTTTTCCTAGCAAGGTTTTTAATGAGGCAACATTAAAGGCGTATTCACATGAATAATGTACTCTTTTTCCTTCATTAGGATTTTTCCCACTGGGTTTTTCCTAATAAGGTTTTAACGAGGCATATTCATGGTATATTGAGGACGACAAGAGAAATCGACACAGTGTATATATTGGATCAAGTTATAATAGAGACAATGTTTTAGATCCAAACAATGATGATATTGAAATCCTTTACCAGAAGTAAGGATATCGGTCCTCAAGATATGAAATTAGATGGAGTAACTGTACTCTTTTTCCTTCGATCAAGTTTTTTTCCACTGGGTTTTCTTGACAAGGTTTTAACGAGGCAGCACGTACTCCTATATTGGTGATCGACATCAGGGGGAGAAATATTTCGACGAAACAGTATATGACCATTCTAAACTTTCCTACAATCAGTTTGGAAGTTTCATTGGGTTTTTCTCCAAACAAGTCTAGAAGGCAATCAAATAGTCATTCAAGGGGGAGTGTTATGAATATAAAACTCACCCGAGGGAATCGAGGGAAATATTATATATTATTTTATTAATGTGAATGACTATTATGTCCCTGATGAAATTATGTAATTACGATTATGCCATTTGAAGTTTTCCTATAAATAGGGTTTCAGTTATTAATGAAAACTATTCCTGTGAATTCCTTGGAATTCATTCTCTCTAAACTCTCTCTATTATTCCTATACTTTTATAACAAATATGAAACAATTTACCATTATTCAGCAATCATTGTAATAATTGACCACCATGCAATCTGCCATTTCGATAATTCAGTGATAATTTATAAATTGCAATAAAATCAAACATTTTTTTTATGGCAATTCCACGTGCTAGCTTGGCACTTCCAGGGTGGCAGAATGCCTATTTGACATGCTAGCATTATAATATTAGTAAGATATATATATATATATACACACAGATTCTTTAACTAGATATTCTATAAAAAATTATTTAATTATATTACAAAAAGTAATTTGTTTTAAACTTTCTAAAAAGTATCTTATTGCAACTACACTTTGATTTAATATGCTAATTTGAAAATTTAAAATTTTTAAAATATATTATGATTTATTAAGCATTTTGGAAATGTAAATATAAATTAGGCATGGTATTGATATAAACAAATTATTGCAATAGATATAGATTTAAAATTTAAAATTTAAAATTTTTCATTCTATACAATTGATATATATTAATTATTGTGCTAATATAAGTCCATTAATGTAATTGGTATAGATGTAAAACAAACTGAATTTAATAAAGAAAACTTATTAAGAGAATATAAAATAATATTTAGTTAACTATAAAAAAACTCTATCTTGCATAAGGATTTTACATTTTGTAACATTTGGGAATCAACATTCTAATTCTTATTTACCTTAATTTTCATCTTTCATGTTCTAGATTTATACAGCTTTACACTTATATTATGTAATTTTTTATACAAGCAAAGCTCATTAAATATAAATGTGTATGAACCGGCTAGAAATTATTACATTAGTATTTCTCTTTTTTTTTTTTTTGAGTATTTGATACAAATTAGCTAGAATATTAATATAAATCAATTATTACAGCTGATACAAATTTAAAATCTACTTAATTTAAAATCAAATTCTTTTTAAATAAAAAAAATCCTATTCTTCCATTAGTTTTTCAAATTAAAAAAAAAACACTTATTCTTTACTAAATTGAGGCAAATTAATTATTTTATTAATATAAATCAATTTATTACAATTAATATAGATATAAATTTTACTTAATTTAATTGCTGTATTAAAATTAAAAAAACTTATTCCTAAATTACAAAGTTACATTTATTTTATAAGAAAAAATACAAAAGGCCTAATGACCCACTATTAATCTGTTATAGGTTAACAGAGGTCAATAAGGATTGATAGCACACTAATTGTTGAAATGCTGGGAGTTGTGTTGTCAAAAAGAAAAAGACTTGAGACCACAGTGCAAGTGGAATGAAAAGTTGGAGATCATTGGCGTAATTTACAATTAAAAACAGAGTAGCGACCTACAACCAATCCCCTCTCCAAAAAAAATAAAAAATAAAATAAAATATCACATGAAAATCTTTGCCACTTGAAGAGGTAAAGCTACACTGAGATGTAGCTTGCCGAGCAAACCAAGTTGGAGGAAGAGCATCACACTACAGTGCAGATGGCCCCAAAGCTTGTTTGCTACAGCTTTAGATAAAATTTATTTCTCTTTAATTCTCAATTTCAATTACTCATTTGACAAATTTTTTTAATTTTGATTATATCACTTTTCTTAACTTTTGAACTAAACATTCATATATCTTATTTTTCCCCAAAAATATTTATCAAACAAACCTTATTTTATTTTCGGAAACAAGGCAAAAAATGACATTTGAAAAATGACATTTAAATTTTGAATTACAAAAAACTCAAGAAAAATGAAAATATTTGCAAAAGTCAATTTGCAACCTGATTTTATGCAAACAAGGTATGGGCAATCACTCAAATTTGTTCTAGGCGATCACACGGTTAAAATTTGGAGGTCACCAAAACTTTATCTGAGTGATCACCTAAATTTGTTTGTAGCGATCACCTAGTTCAATTCTACGTGTCGCCCAGATTTTATGTTGGACGATCGCTCAATACAAACCCAAGCCGTTGCCCCTTTTTTTACGTTTTTATTTTTCAATGCAATTTTAATTTCTTAATTTTAGCCGTTCGCATATATGTGCAATGAATTACACAGAGTATGTAGTGAACTGCGTAGATTGTGTAATATATTATATAGAGTGTGTAATAGATTCCAACGAATGTGTAATATGGTGTAATGAATTACATACAATGTGTAATGTAACACAAAATATGTAATTTAAGCACTTTTAAGCAGACGGCGTGTAATAAAAGCGCAATCAAAACGCAATAATGCGTAAGGCATGGCAAAGTATGGAATACAAATTTCAAACATAAGCGAACACTTGAAGTGCGCTTTTTATAATATAGCATAGTACACATTCGGGCGGTCACCCTAGGGATGGCAAAAAAAACTGTGAAAACTGAAAACCGTGGTTACCTGAACTGAACGGGGCAAAAAAAACTGAACCGATGGATCGATGGGGCAAATATGATTTTCTATTTTCCTGACCCGGTTTGGTTTGGTTCGGTTAGGTTATGGTTCGAGGAAAAAAAGGGAACTGTTTACTCTCTAGGATGGACGAAGCTCCAAGTTGTAATAATTATTGAATTGTACAACTTAGTTCATAAGTTGTTGATTAGTTGAGTTGGTTATCTGCGGTGTCTTATAACCAAAAGGCTTGGGTTCTAATATTTCTCAATGCAATTTGTTTGTTTATATAGAAATTTTTTATTAAAAAAACAGTTTCGAAAACGATTTGGAACTCCAAACCGAACTGAACCAAATCGAAACGCTAAGGGCCTGTTCTGTTTAGTGTTTTCAGCCCATTTTCTGTTTTCAATTTTCGAAAACGATGAAAATGCGTTCTGTTCATTTTTTTCAAAAGCACATTTTCGAAATCGTTTTCAAGATTTGGATAGAAAACACGAAAACGCATTTTTAACGTTTTTTTCGTTTTCTATATTAAATATTGAAAATAAGGAAAATGCGTTTTCGAATTTTAAACTTTATATTTATTACATTTGAGTCCCAAATTTTATTTTTTGTACACTTCAGTCCCCAACCACTGCCAGCCACCACCGGAAAAGTCAAACCACCAGATCTTGTGGTCAAACCACCAGATCTGGTGGTTTAACCACCGAATCTGGTGGAGAATCACCACCGAAGTACCACCAAGGTGGTTCTCAGGTGGAGAACCACCTGTGAAGGTGGTTCTCTACATCTGCGAAGGTGGTTCCACCTTCGCAGCCACCTTCACAAAGGAGGAGAACCACCTTGCAAAGGTGGTTCTCCACCTTCATCAGTCGCCGCTAAGTCGCCGACGACTCCACCATGGAGAGGACGAAAGGGGTGGAGTGGGGTGAGGGTAGGGTTGATGAAGAAGATGAAGGCCTCTTTTGACATGTTGAAAAGTTTAGGAACCTTTTTGTAATTTTTATTATACCAAATTGTACTTTCCTAAAAATATAAACCAAATGCCTTTTATATTTTCTCTTTTAAAAAATAATTTCTCAAAAAAACAAACCAAACTCATTTTCAATTTTCTCAAAACACACAATTGAAAACAGAAAATACCAAAACATTTTCGAAAATGAAAACAGAAAATACAAAACAAACAAAACGCCCCCTAATGGTTCGGTTATGGTTACGAATTTTAACCGCCGGCTCGATTCACGGTTCGAGCTGAACCGTCCCCGAACCGAACCGTTGCCAACACTTACTCACCCAATACAAACTCATACTTGATTTTCGCAAATAAGTCTTTTTTCCAGATTTTTAGACTATTAAATTCAAAATTTGGTTAAATAGTAAAGATGCCATTTTATTTCCGAACCAGATGCCAACCCCCTCTCTCTCTCTCTCTCAACCCTTCCCAATACCCAATAAAGGTCCATTCTCAGAAAACCAGCCCATTAGCCCAATATCAAATAAAGAACCCTAATTCTCAGGTCGATCATATTTTCGATACGAAATAGTTCGAAAGACGCCCCCGTGAGAGAAGAACATGCAGATCTTCGTGAAAACCCTAACGGGGAAAACCATAACCCTAGAGGTCGAATCGAGTGACACCATTGACAATGTCAAGGCTAAAATTCAAGACAAGGAAGGTACTTTTGTCCCCGTGAAATTCAATATTTCATTAATTTCTTCTCGACGTTGGGATTTTTATATTAATTGATTGAAATCTGAATTATTTATGGGCGTTTAGGAATCCCACCGGACCAGCAACGATTGATCTTTGCTGGAAAACAGCTGGAAGATGGCCGCACACTCGCTGATTACAATATCCAGAAAGGTAGCATCTTCATTTGATTTTACCGTAAAGCGAGAGCTTCACTTCATGCTCGTAGCTCGGTGGATGTTTCTTGTGTGATTAGTTTCGTTAGGTAATTGGAATTTTGGAATTTGTTTGTAGAATCAACGTTGCATTTGGTTCTGAGGTTGCGTGGAGGAATTATTGAGCCCTCCTTGATGGCATTGGCGAGGAAGTACAACCAGGAGAAGATGATTTGCCGAAAGTAAGCTGTTCATTTTCAATTTGACTTGAATTGTTTCCAAAAACATGGTGAACTAATTGGAGACCTGTGTGAATTATGATTTGATCTCTTATTACAGTTCATTATTATTGGCCCTCTTTGGATTTTTTCTGCCTTTTTATGTTTAAAATATTTGTTGATGTGAATAATTAAGATATCGTGTTACGATTTTTATTGTTTTTGTTTTGTGCTTGAGTTGGATTAAAATGCCATGGGGTTTTGCCTTGATGACAATTTAGGTTGAGTAGCTGGTGTGCTCGCTGTGCCACATTTCCAATAAAAAATGTCCTTAAGGAAAATATTTTTCCAGTTTGTTTGATAAAAATATTTTCTGTGGAAGCTGTTAGCCATGCATAAGCAACAAAAGTGCAATTTAGCCTTAAGGTCAATTTTCCATGGAAAATTGGTTCTTGTGCGGAGGTGGGAAAGTTTGTTAGGATTAGGAATTAGTTTCAAATCGAAAATGCTTTCCATTTCATAATGCTTGTGCAGTTGGACATGCTTATTGATACAAGAGAAATAGATGATGTATTTCTGCCTCTTTTTTTTGCTTCATTCCACATTTTGAGAATAAAACATGGGAGTGATAGTAGATTTAGGATTCATTATATTTGCAAGCCACAAAGGAATAAGGATAATTATAATGCATTTGCATGCATATATTTGCATAACAACGGTCTGGCTGGCTCAATTAACCTTTTCCCTCCTTTTGTCCTTTCGGACATAACTTGGAATCAAATGACGATGAAATATGTGGATAACAAAGAGTAATAGTTTCAAAAAGTGTTTGACATTGAAGTTTAACTTTGACTGAGTAAGAACAGTAAATTTTTAATAAGAAAATATGGAGTAGTGGCAGCTTGATTTATGTGTGCTGATATCCATTTTTCTCGAAAAACTTCATTTTCAATCTTATTATTTACTTGGGACCTACAATGTTCCAGGTGTTATGCACGGCTCCATCCTCGTGCTGTAAACTGCAGGAAGAAGAAGTGCGGACACAGCAACCAGGTAAATAGTAGTGCATTGATGTAATTTGCTTCCCTCTGTTATCAGTATTCTGATTGTGAGATATGGACCTTTGGTTTGCATCTTACAGTTGAGGCCAAAGAAGAAGGTCAAGTAGACGCAATATGGAGTTTCTTTTACAAGAGTTATTATCAAGACATGTTATGTTATGTTATGTTGCAATGCATACTCAGATTCAGTAGTCTTAAAAGTTGCATATTGGTGTGTTATTGTCGATGCTTTCATTTTGTTTGGGGACATCAGCTTTCGTGGTCTATTTGGATTCTTGAGTTATAAAATTCTCTCAATGCTTCAATAACTCTTTTTTCCTAAATTAGTTTTTTGTTTTTCTTAAGGGTGGGGCTAAATGCACCCACGCCTTTACTTTATACACCCAATTTTTGACCAAATTTTGACCACTTTCCAATTATACCCCCTCCCTCTCTCCTCTCTCTCCTCTCTTCTCTCGGCTCTTTTACTCCCCTCTCTCCTCTCTTCTCTCTCTCTCTCCTCTCTCCTCTCTCCTCTCTTCTCTCTCTAGTTTGTTGTGAAACTTAAAAAAAAAAAAAAAAAATTTTTTACAAAGTAAATTTTATGAGAAAGATTAGACTACCAATAATTTCAACCCCTCCATCACTTTTAGATAGACAGCTATAAAATATGTCATCTACAATTATACTAACGATTATGACATACATTATGGTGTTGTAGTATGATCCAAATTTTATTTAATTTTTTGTTGATGGATACAATTTTTTCAAATTTTTTATAACCACTTTTACAAGTAATTTCGAAATTTTTTACAACCAATTTGACGATGATATAATAATTGGCTTTATTATCTAAATACGGTTATTAAAAAATCAAAATTTTTACAACTATTTCATCGGGTAATTTCAATTTTTTTTACATTTTTTTCAACCACTTTAACAATTAATTTCAAAATTTATTTGATAAATTTATCTAGTTAATTTCGAATATAATTATTAAACAAATTTAAAAAAATAATAGTACAAAAAAATTATTTTTTATTTTTACGCCACTTCAATGGGGCTTAATAATTATTGTCGTCACTTATCAAGTAATAGCTTATAGTTGTTCGCCCATTGAACAGTAAAAATTAAAAAATAATTTTTGTACTATTATTTTTTAAATTTGTTTAATAATTATATTCGAAATTAACCGGATAAAGTTTATTAAATTAATTGTTAAAGTGGTTGAAAAAAATGTAAAAAAAATTGAAATTACCCGATGAAATAGTTGTAAAAATTTTGATTTTTTAATAACCGTATTTAGATAATAAAGCCAATTATTATATCATCACAAATCGGCAGAAAAATTTCTAATTACTTGTAAAAGTGGTTATAAAAATTTGAAAAAATTGTATCCATCAACAAAAATTAAATAAAATTTGGATCATAAGACAACACCATAATGTATGTCATAATCATAAGATAATGGTAGATTGATATATTTTATAACCTGTTTATCTAAAAGTCATGAGAATAAATTATTTGATCTAATATTTCCCATAAAATTTACTTTGTAAAAAATTTTTTAAGTTCGCTGTGAAACACAGCAAACTGAGGAGAGAGATAGAAGAGAGGAGCGAGATCGAAGAGAGGAGAGAGAGAGGGGAGTAAAAGAGCCGAGAGAAGAGAGGAGAGAGGGAGGGGGTATAATTGGAAAGTGGTCAAAAATTGGGTGTATAAAGTAAAGGGGTGGGTGCATTTAGCCCCACCCTTTTCTTAATTAGATTTTAGTACAATGCTTTTTGGAAATTATTTTCAAATCAAGTCACGCGGAAATAAATTATCTGTAGAGATAATAAATTTTTTTTTTCTGATGAGATTTGTATTTTACAATTATCTTATTTAAAAGTTCAAAATGGTCGGGACAATATGGTTAATAAAAATGTTTCTGAAGGAAAAAAAAAATCAACAATAAAATATTTGCGTAATAACAAAATAAGGTTAGTTTTGATTAATTTTTTAACCGGTTGGGTATCGGGTTGGAAGCCATGATCTTCGTTCTTGCCCCATCAACGTCTCGAGTCTCAACTTTTATCTGTTTCCATACTCGTTTAATCAGAGATTCTCCACTCCATCAAATTAGTTTGGGTTGGATTGGGTTCCTATCGGGGTCGGATATTGTAGTTCATTGTCATTATTATTTTTTACAGAGTTTTGAACTGGAAAATAATTATATATAGAATTTTAGTTGCGACATTTTGGAATTAATGGACTCCAAAATATACTCCCACTCTCTTACACTTTTATATGCACACACTTATGCACACTCCGATAAAAAAATTTGTGGGGACCACATGAACTTACACCATCAGGGGGCAGTTATCTATTATTTATTTCACTTAATGTAGATACTAAAAAAAAAAAATTATGACGTAGCGCCCTGTGAGAGCACCACGTCATCAAGTGTGCTGCTTCTCCTGCACACTAGTGTGCAAAACAGTGGCCGCACTCCAAAATAGAGTTTACTGGATGGTGATGTGCTTACGACCAATATTGTATATTAACAAATAAGAAATGGGTAAAAATGTTCTAAGCAAAATCAATTCCGCTAAATTTTGGACCAGAGAATAAACGAAACCCCAACGCACAATTAAGTTGGAAAAATTTTCAGAAAAAACACGCAGTGCAATGGGGAAAAAGTGAAAAACAGAAACACCTTGCGAAAAGCGGAAGGCAAAAGATTAGAATAAAATAAATAACGATAACAGAACTTGGCGTCGCTCGGACTCGAACCGGAGACCTTCAGTGTGTTAGACTGACGTGATAACCAACTACACCACGACACCGGATGCTAAGTGTTCGGTGATTATTCTTTAAGTCCTACAGAAGTTTAACCTGCAACTCCAGTAACACATTTATGTGTAGAAAAAAGTGTCACATAGGATGGGTTTGATACAAATTAAATTACTTTTAATTTCTCATTAAAATTCAATTATTCATATGTTAGATTTAATAATTTGTATTTTTTTTAATACCTCTTATTTACTTTTCAACCACACACCTAACATATAAATTATTGTAAAAAATAAAAAATAAAAAAATAAAAAAATAAATTTTAATTTAACTCGTATCAAACAAGTCCTTTTCTATCTTTTCGACTTTGCATTCCATTTCAGTACTTTGTGAAATCTCAATTCATGATGCACATTACTTTCTCTTCATTAACTAGTCAATCTCAATGCATGATGCACATTACTTTTTTTAATTTCATGAACTAGTCAATCTCAATGTGTGATGCAAATTACTTTATTAATTAATTTTTCAAAACTTTCTGAAAAATATTCCCATTTTTAAGAATATGAACTAAACAAAGCACTTTCAATACCCCTCAAGGGTTGATAGTTGCCAGACCCCCACATCCCCCCATCATTTTTTTTTTTTTTTTTTGGTCTAAAATGTCTACTTCAATTTTTCAAAATAGACGGAATGTCTAAATGCTTCTTCCATATTGCCACATCGTTTGGATGTACAAAATAAGAAGCTCCATTAGAGATAGTCATAGACAAATGAAATCAGAATACAAACTTATCTTTACATCACTACGTAGAGAGCAAAATGTATTTGGTTTCTCAAAAAACAAATTAATTAAACAATGATGTTGCCGTGTTAATCAGACAAGGAAGAGCAGTCCAACATTAACACATTTCACTGGTTTTCTCTGTCTCTCTCTCTCTCTCTCTCAACAAAATCATTACCTCATCATTCATTGTCATCGCTACCATGTTGCTAGAAGGAAAGAGTAATGATATTGATAAATAGTATACCGGTAAATCATGATGTGATGTTAATAAATCTATTGTATTAAATCTTATATTTAAAATAATATAACAAATCAATTACTACAAACTCTATATCACTGATAATTGATAAACATTTATAATCATTATTTAGAGGAAAAAACCCCCTCCACTTTCAATTTTCAGCCTCATCTATTTCAGTAGAAGCATATGTGATATATCCAATTAAACCAAGATAGGCTAGCTTGAAACTAGGAATTCAACAAACTGTCATCTGATCAGAACCGGTCCTGAGATTTGGAGGCCCTTAAGCAAAATTTTACGGGAAGCCCTTGATAAATATTTTTTTGTAAAAACTATTAATAATAATTTCAATTATTAGAAAAAGTTACTAAATAAACTTTTTAAAATTACAATAATGATAACATAAAATATCAAGAGATTACTTCTAGTATTTTCATTATTACAAACTTAAAATTTGGGGACCCTTATATTTTAGGGGCCCTAAAATATATACATTGTAACATTTTCACCAATGTATACCTTGACATGAATATATACGATTTTACAAGCTCTATACATTGTAACATTTCAAAATTTTTCTACAGCTCTGGAGTCAATTAAAAAAAAAATGGAGAGAGAGATGATTGAGAACCACCTCTCTAATGTGTATACAGTGACTGATGTACAGAGAAGATACAACCACGTATCAAAGCTCCTCGTAGAAGCTCCATTTTTGTGAACTGTCCACAGCAACTAAAAAGGAAAGTGATCATAATTTTTTATAGCTGGAATATCTTGAAACCTAACAAACTTGACAAAACCATCTCCGCCGCATGTAACAAATCCATGAGAGACAACCTGAATGTCCGTAACAGCTGCCTGCAAATTAGAATTAGATATTTCCTTTTTAGTTTTCAGTTCTCACAGCAGAACATGCTGACATAAAGTAAGTTGTGTAACAGAAAGAAATTACTCTAACAACTCCGCCAAAGCCACGGGAGTTTGGTTGCAGGAAGGTGTGCTTCTCATGCAATCTTGGCCAATGAAATACTAGCTGAGCAGTCTTGGCATCCCAAAGTTTTACATCTCCATCCTTGCTTCCCGTCAAGAAGAAACTGGTATTTGGTATCGTAGATATTCTGGTGACGCTCCCTTAATGCAAAATAATCAATGTGTCAAATTAATATGAACCATATTCATTTTTATTTTTATATTTTTGGTGGGCGGTGGGGGTGTTTAGTACCTGAGTGAGCCTTTGGAATATACCAAAGCATTCCATTTCGATTTTGATCCCCAGTTTTGTTGCGCATATCAACCATGGGTGACCCCTTAATGCTATGCTCACCAGTGTCAAAGTGCTTGTGTCTCTTTGTCCTTCCAGTTGCTATGTACCGAAAGTCATGAAGTCCAACATCACCACCTTTTCCACCAGTCACGATAAGAGGAGAAATAGAGCCACTTCCTATGTCATTATCAAACACCGAGAGGGAGCAAGCACCACCTAGCACGTATCAGATACAAGTTAAACTCAATGCATTGAATTTAGCTATCAGATAATATGTTATCTTGTTTCTTTCCCTTTTTACGTTCATTTTCTCAAATTCATTCCATCCAAATCGCATCATAAGAATAAATTGTATTTTGCTACATGTATCTGTCATGATTTAAGCCATGGACCACCGGCAATAGCATCAAAGTTAAGTGTTTCACAGAGACATCAAAACTTGCGATCTTTGTAGTGGAAACTTATATAAGAATCAGCATTATACTAAATCAAGACACAAAAGCATAATTGGACAGTATAATTAATGGCAAACCATACACCAAAACTCGCAGGAACAAACCTTCATGACACATTATTGAAGCTTGAGATGTGGCTGGTGGAGCAAGTGTGTCCCACACCACCACATTATTCCCATTGGAGCTATACCCAGCAGCAGCGACAATAGATCCACTGGCGGTAACATATGTGACATCTCTGTAAACACAGATTCTAACACGTTTAGGAAGGGATAGAATTATAAGATAATCAAGTTGCAAGTCCTTATAAGCCTCTGTTTGAAAAGCTTACAAATGGTTCATAAATAGGATTAGTAGCAAATCTCATGAAATGTATGGATAATAACGAGTACTAGTTATGAATGTATGGTGTAAATTACTAGTTAAATTTGACTGAGCTTATGAACCAATTTGTAAATGGTATCCAAATGGCAGCCAAACTCCCTACCAAAATAACCAGTTATCAAGTAAATCGGTGCTCTGTCCAGGCTGCAATTAACTCAAATGGGTGAATGCATTCCCAAAATGGATGCTTTCTCAAAATGGTTTGTCTACGTGCATAAGCACAAGCAAATCCACCCAGGAAAAATGCAACCAGAATGATGATAATTATTAATTTTGGAATCTACAAAGCTATCACTTCATAAACTCTTTTAAGTGAAAAACTCAATAACAGCATTGAACTAAACATCACTCCTAATAATTTGGATTTGGTAACATGAGTACATCTTTGCCCACTTGGTTCATTCCATCATTGAATCTAGTGGAACATCCACCATAATCAAGTCAAAAGATCATATTAGTTGTTACATTTCAACTCCTCGCATGTTCTGTTGGGATTACAACACTGGGAGATTCTTTAATTTTAGTATCACAAGATCAAAAGAACAGCATCTTGAATATGCTGAAGCTAACATTTGTTTAACTGTGTTCCAGTCAGACAGACTGACAAGAAAATGAAACCAATATGACCCAGAAAATGTGTAAGTAATTCATTTGCAGCTTGAACCCGAAAAGCTGGGAGTTATTCATTCGCAGCATGAACACCCCCAGTTGAATACTTACAGGGTATGATTGTTAAAGCATGCAGCAGATTCTGTTGGACGAATGTTACTCATTCCTCCGACTTCAACCTGCCATGAGCAGACGGTTCCATCCAATGCAGCAGTCACGAATCTCTGTCCACAATGGTCAAACCGCACGGCAGATACAGAGGCAAGAGCGTAGGGTGGCGGGACATTTGCAGCAGGGAGCACTCCATATGTGGCAGTAGCTCTGTCCTTCCCAAACTGCAGTCACCATATTTTACAATAACTACCATATCATGCAAAGACCACTAACAGTAGCTCTAGAAGCAGTTGGACAGTAAAGTACCGCATATTTATGCAATGGACAATATAAATTCACATGGGTACCAACAAATATATGCGGTATCCTTCTAAGCATTTCTTTTGAGATTACTGAGACAGCTGAAGAACTACATGGGTCAGTAAACTAAAGTTGCACTTGAAAGAGTCTTAATAAGGCCCATCAACAAGTTAGGGAGTAAATTAACCACATAATTGCTTTATAAGGAAAATTATTTTAGTTTCTTGAATACATCAACTCACTCAAAAAACAACATAGATTCACAAATGACGCTTGCACGATATAGCGGTTTACAACTACAGTGAAATCCCAGAGAACAAAGCAACAGTCGAGGGGTGTGGGTATTTTAGTGCACTTTCCTCCCAGGATGGGTTTTTGGAGGGGTTAGAATAAATATCAAGAGAATCACTAATGCAAGTATGATACAATACCAAGGCATAACAAATAGAAGAATAATGAAAATTATGATGCAGCTGCAAAGATTATGATAATGAGTCAGTACCTCCCAGAGGTATACATGTGTGTTGCTAGAACCAACTAAGAAGAATGGTCTACAAGGGTGAGCGCAAAATGCCGTTGTCCTGACATTGTCCAACGTGGCTGGTGGATCCACAAACTCATCAAAATCTTCTTGAATCCCCCAACCAAGGCCAGATGCACCAATTCCAGCATAGCCTGGGATTCCAAATGCTCCACCACCTGTTAAATCTCTACCTGGTCTTACCAAGTCACCTGAGCCAATGGTCGCCCCACCTAATCCAAGGTGTGTCCCCTTCTTGCTTCCAAGGCCAACACCAGGAGAAACACAAGTGGGAACTGGAGTAGACTCAGACCCTGCCCATCCATCATGCGGCCAGTCTGCCTCTCCCCAGATATATTCAGATTTATCTCTATGTGACAGTCCATCTTCCCAATTAAAGAATATGATCCCCTAAATAAATGAATTAACATCAGTGTACGGAACAAATAAGTAACATTCAGATAATCAAGATGTAACAATTGAAGTTAACATGAAGCAGCGGTCGTACAGGTTGTTTGAGCAGCTTTTTCCATTTTGAACCATTCATTCCATCAATGTGACAACTCTTTTATTTATTTTCTAAAAGTTTACTTTGAACCACACTTTCAAAAATCATTTCCTTAGAAATCTCTTCCAATCATACACTTAACATTCACAACAATGTGTATCAGATTCCATCTAACCGTATAGATAACTTGTCAAAAAGTCAGAATAAGAATTCTGCAATTGTCGTAATCTTGAATTGATTCTTAGAAAGTCGCGTACACCAATGAAAATTTGACAGTTTTGAAATTTTAAATGCAATATGAAGAATTAAAATTAATTCCACTCAATAGAGTGCTAATAAAGGTTGGATGGATTCCATATTTCATGTTTATGTATCTTAATGAAAAGAATTAGTAGAACTAGATGGAAAGAGCACCTATCAAGACAAACGACTAAGCAAAATCATGATCAAAGCCATAAAATTCAAACATTACATATTCTCTACAAAAATCCAGCACTAGTTTTGAAGTCACAGAAGTCACCACCTAAGCTTTCTTGTGGAGATAGAAACTAAAGGCCTGTTTGTAGACGAAGTCGAATTTGAAATAGGGTGTGAATTTTTCAAAAATGAGTGCCGGAGATTTGTGTAATACATATGGGTGCTATGAGATCTGTGGAAGTGATTAGTGTGACCAAGTTCTATTTTGAAATAGAATTGATTGGTGAACACGGGCTAAGATGCCAAATATTCTGGGCAGCTAAAAAATATAGGAAATTTCACAGTCAACCTCTAAACCAGTTACTAAACACATTATTTTGCGCACTGACCTTTTTATTGCTAGATAGTGCAGCTTGACGTTGATCAATAGAGTTGATGCACAGAGCCTGCTCAGTTATTGTCAGAAGTCAGGAATTACTAGATCCAGAGAACGTTATAATTCAGTCCACCACATACTAAAAACCATAGGTAATGATAGTTCATGATGAAGTACCTCTAAAAGTTCTCCATTTCTTCTATATATTTCTTTGGGATTATGGAAAGGCTCAGCTTTCTTCTTTCGATTTAGATCATTTTCCCCAGTACTTCTAAAAGGATGATCATCTGGTGATAAACATGCAAGGGGCGATCCAGCTGCACTACTAGGACTCCGAACCCTATCTTCTTTATCAGAAGTTTCCTCAGTTTCGCACTCCCTCATGATGCTTATATATGCATCAATCCATCCATTAGAAGACTTCTGCTCAGCTATTTGTACCCAATTATAGTTTTTTTGCGCAAAGGCTTCCTGAATTATGCTAGAGTTGGTACATAAACGCCATAATATTTCGGAAGCTGATTCAGTGCCATTTCTCAAGGCATCGCCACCCTCACTAACTCCATTTAAATCTTTATCTTGGGCTCTTTGTTGAGACGGACCATCTTGCATACCTAAAAGAACAGTTCCCTTAGATGCATCAACTCTCTGTAATAGGTATGATGCGAACTGTTGAGAGTGATATAAAGTAATGTGCACACAAATGGTCCTTAGGGACTTAGCTAACGTACTTAATCCGAACTCAATCTGCAACTGTAAATTATTATCTTCAGGTTCAACCATAGCCATGGTTCCTGAAGAATAATTATTATCAAGCTTTACAGGCAATGTATTTAGTTGATGATCTAAAAACTTAGACACGTGTATCCACAAAGCAGCAGCAATAATTTGCAATCTCTCATTCCCTAGCATTGAAGGCATGGAACCTGCATAAGCTCCTATCTCAATGGTTGATGAATCATATCCCAGAACCTCCACAATCTCAATGAGGATTTTATTCAGATCCTCCGTCTGAATCTCATAACATGCACGGTCACTGGTTAATATGGTCAAAAAAGGTTCCACAATCAGAACAATCGCTTTGGCATTCTCTTGACCCCAAGCTGAAGCAAAAACCATGCAGTATCCAAACAAACAAAGAACACTACAAGATATCTTCTTCATAAGATCTGGGGAGTAGGATCCAGAAAACAACTGGAACATGGCTAGTAGACACCTCAAAGACCATATCAGTCTCCGATTAGAGAACTCCACTAATACGGAAAAGAAAAATTTGCCTCTGAAACACTTGCTATTTTTGTTCGAATATGTCAACCCAGAATAGTTTATGCAAGAAGAAACCATATGTTTAGCAAACATGCTAGACAATGCTTCAGTAGCCTTCAAAAGTAGACTGGGTGAGCAAGGATATATGAAGAACTTATCAACTACATTGCTCCTCTCTTGAGGTTGATAACGTTGCATATTTTCACTCAGTAAACTGCATCCAATAAAATCTAGTCCATTGTGGTGCAAAAACAATACCATCTGTAGAATAGGGAAGCACAAAATAGATTAGGTAATAGAATAAATTCAGAAATACCAAACAACTAAATGACATGCTGCAAAATTACAGTGAGTACCATGTTCATTAGATGAACAGATATCAAAGAGAACCTCTGTTGGAAATATGTAATAGTTGCACCGAAACTTTCTTGAAATTCTTCCACTGATCTCCGGAAGTCCTGATTCTCATACTCATACCATGAAGGTGCTTCAGAAAATGCCACATTAATGGCTGCCCAGCTTGGATGTTCTCTTAAAATGTATGACACATAATGCATAGCCAAATCTAACTTAAAACGTGATGCTATATGGAAAGCCACATTGCCTGCTATCCAGTTAGAGGAACATCTATTCAGGAATGGTTTCATCATTTCAGTAAGAAGTTCAGAGTTTGGACTTTGCATTACACTCCCTTGAGTTGAACCCCCAAAGAGGCTAAAAGAAGATGAAAGGCTCTCCAAAGCTTCAAGCTTGAGAGACAAAAACAAAAATGAAGAAAAATGACAGGATTAGAGAAGCAACAAAAGTAGATAGATAGATAATAATGGGGGAAAAGTTACATTCCAAGGACTGCCAGTAAGATAATAAATTAATCATAAATTTCTTGGTTCTTGTATTCAGTGCTCAAATAAGGCGGCCTTAGAAACACATAAATAGTCATTAATGCTATATGCTCCTTGCATCATCAGACAATTTTACCCATTTAAGATAACAATGTCGATCATACCCTTAATGAGCAAAAATGATTTGTAGATTATACCTTTAAAGAGTAAAATGATTTGTCTAGTAATTCTCAAACAATGGCCTGTTACGAGAAAGCTACCCTTTACAGTAATCAGTGTGTTTGGCAACATCCTTTTTATAATATGTATTACAAAATGTCACAGGTCGTCAGTTATTGGACCACTGATTTGACCCGTGGTCTTTTTGAAATGAAAGCTGAACATTGCCAGCTGAACATTGCCAGGTCATGAGGCATTTATTGTAACGCACAATTCTTACCCCTGCATGAGTTGCCTATTATTCTGATTAAATTTTGGCACAAAGCGCATTCAGATAGCAGAAACAGGGACATCCAGGAGAAACTAATCAAAACAGAGAAGATTTAAAATTCAAATGCAACAGCACATATATCAAGGCAAAGAGCCATTGATAAATCGAAATGGTTTGAAAACTGATTTAGTGATTTATAGACATAATGATAGAAGTTTTTTCAAACGGTTTGAATATCCCTATATGAACAAACCATGTCTTATTCCTAATATAAGTGCACTTGACTTGAATCCTTCTTTCATCCTTTAAATAAAAGAAAACCCTTGAAATAAAGGTTACTAAACTTGACACCTACTTGAAATATCCGTGCTTGGACAAAATAACATCAGGGCGAAGAAAAAGATCAGTAAATATATGTTAATTTAACAGGAATTCCTAGAACACCTAATGCAATACAAATTCAGATTGCAAACAGAGGAGATGTAGATCAAGACAACAAAGTGTGCTAGAAAAATGAAAGAAGTGTCAAGCATCCATCGAAAAAATTAAAACTCCAGTGTTTTGAAATTATAATCTCAAGTTTGACCACGACTTAATCCAGCACATACGATTCAGAGGAAAACATAAGATCAACTTACAGGGAGGCCGCATCTGCTAAAAGCCGTAGCAGTCATCAGTGCTGCCCATCTGCATAAAACTGCAGCATTGTGCTCCCCAATAAAATTTTTCATGCTAGTCTTGGTTGTCAATGTTAGGCAATAGAGACCAATGCTGGGATCCAAGAAACAAGCATGACATGATGAAAGGAATGGCATATTCAGATCATATCCCACTTGGACACTGAACATTCTCAAGAAGGCCTGGGAATAATTTCCTAAAACCCACTGCAACAAGAAAGATCTGTTAGACGAACATCTCATATACCAATAGAAACAAAGTGGAAGATGAAACTAGAGAATGAACATCACTTATCACAAGGAAAAGAAGTGCATAAACTCATTACCTCCAGAACACTCGCCAGCCAATGGTCACCTTTCGACAGAGCAGATGGGAGAAGAGTCTTTGAAATAAGATTATTCTGTAAAGGCCCGCCATACCCCTCAACAAGATGACATATTACAAGAGCAAGCTGCTCGTCACCAAGGTTTTTGGCACATATAGTCACTGCAGAAGCAGCATCCCCTCCTAACAAAAAGAAAGCCACTGCAAGCTCCAGCTGGTGTTTACCCATTAGAACATAAGCATTTTTAAGAGCAGCCGCTTTATTTTTCTCCTCCTGCAAATGTAGAAGATGCAACAACGCATTGATTAACAATGTAAAAAAGTGTTCCCGCAGAATTGCTAGTGCAGAAAAGCCGAGTTCTCCAATTGCCCTGATTATGCTCAAACAACCTAAAATGGATTCTGATGCCCAACGGTAGAAGACAAGGTTTATTTAAAGATTTCCCTGTGCACTAAAAATTAGAAATCCAAATTTCTGAAGGATTATTGCATCAAAAACAGATAAAGATTGCCAGCTATGTTCACCTAGTAAGTAGAATATAAGGTGATTGGCTGTTTTAGATGCCCCAAGATGAAAAACTAAATCCATAAGCCTTATGATATATTATTTATAGGTAAAACGCGATGCACGGAAACTATTCAAAAGAGGAAAGGAGAATAGATGGAGAGAAAAAGAAAAACTGAAAGTGATCTCAACAAAAATTTAGAAGATTTCATTTTCCAGAAGACTGTCACAGGGCAACAGTTGATGGAATTTAGAGTGCTCTGAATAAATTCATCAGCTGTGTTAACAGATAGTGTGAATGGGTAATAGATGATTTTTTGTAGATAATTCTTGACCTACAGCCTTCTTACTTGTTATCGATAAATTAACACGTTGGAAAAAATGACAAGAATTGTGGTATGATGTAATGCCAAAAACTTGGAAAAACCAAAAGATTCCAAGGCACTTGGTAACGACTTCCTTAAGACTTTATTCCTCTCAATTTCGTTTACACTTATCCAGTAAAAGGATATAAAGAATGTAATTTTGATGTATTATAATATTGAAAAACTTTATGCGAAGACAGGATAGAGGAAGGAGAGCAATATAAAAACTTGATTTCATTATTTCAATCCAAAAATGGTCCATCTATTTTATAGATGTCGAAGCAATGCTTCATCGAACATTACAACAGTTCATACATGTGTTTTCATCTTCAATCTGTTGGAAAAAGACACCCAAAAAGGCCTAACTTGAAGCATCATCACCAATAATTGCAATTGTTTGCCAAGTCCTCTCAGACGCAGATTTACCCCATTCGATTGCATGGTAATAAACCATGCGATCACACACAATTATTTTGCAGCTATTGCAGGATTTCTGTCCACCAGATTTCATACCATGCGAAGCACAATTTTTCCTCATGCAGTCACATTGTTGTAGAAATTTCTTCTACACATTAGAACCATGCAATCGCATAGTTCAATTTGAAAATGATGTTTATGTTCTCAACCATTGTAATTGAATTCAACCATTGCAGGTCAACATTGAACATGATGTTTATGTTCTCATGAATTCAGTTTGAAAATTCATCATGAGAATTCAGTTTGAAAATTCATCCAACAACAAATGCCCTGGAGGAAGAGTTTGGGTGGATTGTATATATTAGACCACTTCTAGTGTTTGGGGATAAAAACTTACCCCCTCCTACAAGCCCAAATAGCCTTAAGGGCTAAAAACCAATTTTCTGATGGGTTTGGAGTGGAAAAAGCTAAAAGAGGAGCTACCAAATTTGGCCCCTTTCAGCTTTTTGCACATCCATTTTTCACCCCACATTATAAATGCTCTTAATGGAAGTAATTTTTTCAGCTCAGATTTACAAATCAAACCACCCGCCCAAAAAAAAAAAAAAAACACCACCACTCCCACTCCAAAATCTCAGCAAATGAAAATGATCAGATATAATGGATACCTGAAAATTTCTTGATAGAAATCCTACTAAAGGTCTGTCCTTGTCATCTTTGCTTATTTTAAAAAGGCCGGTCAAAACTTGGAGCCTGTTCAATGCTACATAAAGGAGTGTACAGGCCTTGGGATCTTTGTTTTTCATATATTGTTGCCTTGCTAGCCGTTCCATCTGCAATAAAAATATATTCGTGAAACTAAAGCCTTACATAGCTTTAAACTTTTAAGCACATCATCAACCAATAGCTTAATCTAAATGGAATGGAAATAATGCGTCCCTGAAACAAATTTATCGCATGCACAACCACAAGAACTCATATGAGTGCTGCTAGGAGAATAAAGCTAACAGTTACAAGTTTGAATTGACAAAACTGAACCTCCAGGGATTTCTCCATCTTCTGGAATTTAGAAATTGTTCTAGCAGAACTGACACCCATGCATACAAAGTTCCACTAAAAGGATCATGAATATTCTTCATTTGGCCCATAGGAACATTCAGCCTTTCAAATTAAGCCTTCCAGGAACAAGTTTATCCAAAAACATCATAGGCCCCCAATAACAATTACATACAGCAGGAGGAGGAAATTGGGCCCGAAGAAGCAACTGCAGAACAAGCACAGCTGCCCCAGCAGCATGGCCGCCTGAATTAGTTTGGTGTTGTCATATGGAAGATTCTAGCATGTCGAGAGAGTACGATGAAGCAAAGGAAGATACGAGAAGGCAAGAAGAAATTGGGTCTTCAATGAGCAAGAAGAAATTGGGTCTTCAATGAGCAAGCACCAATGTCCCAAGAGTTGACAACATTACACTTTTTTCATTTGTGCCTTTGTCTATTTCCGTTGTTTGATCATAATTATAATTACAAAAACACAACTAAACCATAAATACCAAAAAACAGTTTTCTTTGATTCAGTGTAGTAGCTGAATTGTTTGCCTCGAATTCACAAAATACAACTCTTGAGAAATCAAACTGCAGCAGACTCACTAGAGGTGCAGTAAGATGACTCATCAACCATTTTATAAAGAAATTCACTACTTCACCATAAGGAAGGGGGAAATAGTTAAGAGAAAAGAAGACAGAATAATCTAATATAAAAAACAAAATGCAACGAAAAATCAGCTATCCGTCTTCAGTATTATCACTTCAGTTAGAGAAGCGATTAAAGAAATGAAAGTCAACATCTTGAACTTGTATATCAACACAAGTAGAGCATATCAAATGTAACTCAAGTTAGGAAGCTTATGTTCAGAGCTTCTTTGATTGGGGATAACTTTACTCCAATACTTCTCTCCTCTTTTCAACCACACACACATTTTCCAATACAATATTAACCACATATTTTACACGGAATACTGGGCATATCAATTTTATACCCAATCAAACAAGCTCTTAGTTAGAAATCCCTCAAGTCCGGTCAAGAAAAACGGAAAATAAAATGCAGAAGTGATTAGATTGGTTCCACATTGTACCTTTAGTCGCAGTTGTGCTACATTTGTATACCAAAACCCAAAACCCATACTACGCATCTCCTCCCACGATGGCTCTGTTGATAAAAGGAATTAAACAAATTTTCTTGACAATCTGAATGAAAAGCCCATCCAATAAGCTCAGAAGCAACAACCAACTCTTTGATCAGCGGCAGTCTACTAAATTGCCGGTTAAAATACAGTTGCTGAAATCTCACTGCAACCCAAAACCTGTACAGAAGAAAATGGTTGGTCAATAATAACAAATAAAAAAGTATAAATGACACCGTACCACATCAATAAATATACACCAAAATGTTACGCCTATCAGGAAAAAATAAAACTTCAGAGAAGAGCAATAAAAGTATTATAAAACAATTGCACAAAAAAAAATCACCGGAAGCCAATTAAGCAAGGAAAAGTCAATTGCCAATCGAAACAAATATGCAGTGCTATTACCACATACCACATGAGGGTGCGAATTGACCAGACATATATTGAATCTCATCTATCAAATCAGAAATATGTGAGCGCCATCGAGATACATGAGAGAAGTAGGATATTACATCTACTACATTGAGGGCAAGAAACATTCAACCAATGTATGGTTAATGGGAACTCTGGCCCGCACATTTCAGCATCCTATCCACATTTTAATTAGTTTACCTCCTGCTTAAGTGCACAAACTTTTCCTTCACCACTTTCACTAGCGACTGAGATGTTCATTAGTCTTTTACTTCACCTAAAAATTCCTGGTAACTTTTTGAATACTAACCATTATGTATAGCCTTTTTTGTTCTCGAGCGAAAATCAACCTTGTTGGCACAAAATGCAACTGTATATTCTAACAATAGTTATTTACAACTCATTCTCTAAAGCAAACTGATCGATTTTAGTGGAATGCAAAGGCTAAAAAACCATGGGAGGGTCATAAATAAAGTGGAGTATTCGGCAAGAAAGCTACTATATGTCATTTGACTCCCTAAACATATGAAGAAGTAGATTCTATATAAAATTAATAACAATAGCTCGCTAGTTACTGCTCATGATAAGATTTATGTTTTTCCGTTCCTAGAATATTATGCATTATTGTGGTATCTCTCATACACTTGTCTTGGATTAGGCTTCGCCAAATATGACTATGGACTACATTTCATCGTGTGATATAAACATATTTTCACAGAGCAGTCAACGATTCTGAGAAATCCCATTGCCTAAGCAACAACTATTTCTATGTAATATTTATAATCTAAAAAATGACTTCCATCAAATAATGCATAGAAAATAATCTATTAGCAATTCATGTACAATCCAAACCAAATCGTTAAAAAAACTGTTAAACATGATATCCAGTGAAGGTTCATGAGTTCATCAAGAACTGAACCAAATCAACCAATCATATCATTCTACGTCATATTGAATAAATACAATATGCATATAATTTCTTTTTGGCTGTACAGTATACTTTTGCATTATAGATTTGTTAGATTTATTGTTGCACAGAGTAACCACGTTGACACACTTAATTCAGGATCCAAGAACTCAGTACGACAAATAAATCATGACACAACAAATTAAGCACAATCCAGCTTGATTTCTTCCTTTCAAAGTTCAATATATTTATAAGATCTGTTATATTCTGGTTTTTTTGGGGGGCCGGGGGGGGGCGGTAGAGAATCGCCTCAGCTAATTCTTGAACTGAAGTTAAGAAACCATCAATGCTTGGATATCCATATTGAGAATTAATGAATCTTGAAGTACCTTCGACCAGGTTCATCAAGACTTCCATAAGCAGAAGTTGAATGGGGATTGCTAACTTCCTGTAGAAGATCAACTATAGCAAGAGCCTGCATCTTTTCAAGTTGAGTTATGGATGAAGATTCATACAGACTCCCAATGGCTTCAGTGAATTCGGAAAATTCAGATCTTGAAAAAGATGAAGCATTGGAAGCATCATGCACCAAGTTAGAGTTATATTGAGATAACCCTTTCTGAAGCTCCGAAGAGTAAGTAAACGAAGCGGAATCCCCACTCCACTGGAACAATTTGTTACTTGAATGTGAAGACAGAAGTCCTTCAAGATAATCTGACAATGGAACCGATGGAATCATGTCACTGGACTTTTTTGTGCAATATCGTTCTTCGGACACATTGCTAGAAGTAAGGTGCTTAACAAGATGCCTCAGAGCAACATATGCACGTTTCCAGTTACCTGGACGCATTTAAAATAGTACAGTAAATCTTTCTCAGCAATGAAAGAAGTTCATACCTGTCTTAAACCATTTTAGACAAGTGAAACCAAATGCAGGCACTGTCTACACTGCAGCTACTGCTTTTACAGGAATAAAGAGAAGTAAATGCAAAGAGCAAAGAAAAATCGACAGACAGCCTCCACAAACAGGGAATTAACTCCCATCACCTTTTACTCCTCTCTGATTCTGTTTCTCTATCCTATTAGCAATCAAGTGTGCATGAGCTCATCATTTATTGTAGTAGTCCACTGCTTTAGTACACTAAAAGAAAACTGAAGATCATGAGATGCCCAAAGAGAAATGGTTTCCCTTGGGGAATGTGTTGAAAAGTAAAACACTGATGAACCCCACTGAATGTGTGGTTAAAAATGAGCCTTTCGAAAATGGTTTTTGATAAAGCGCATTCCAATCAAACGCTTATTTTATCTGTTTACAGCATCGAAATTGATTTTTAAGTCCCAATTAGGTTCTGTAGAGCTCTTTCCCATTTAAAAACTAATGCATTCTTTTCTTCTTTGATGCCTTTATGTATGTAATAAAAATCATCAGAGAGTTTCTTTAGTTGTCTACCCATACATTAATTGGTGCATGAATACATGTTTGTTATCCGGCATTTTGCTCTGGTTCAAGCTTTTGCCTGCTTTCAGTTCTTATTGAGACTCAATCTATGCTCCACATTATGGATACAGACGCAGGTTACACATCATGGTGCCACAATTCATAATGAGACAGTATATATAAACTAATACAAAGCCTTCAAATAATTAGAGGCTTCGGTACAGCAAATGAGCAGATCGGATTAAGCAGTATGGGCTAACAAAGCATGGGGATCATATTGCACTTGGACATTTCTAGTCACAATTATTACATATTCAAACCACTATAAAATCAAAGGGTACAAAGTCTTCCACAATGGGCAACAGACATAAGGTGGTGGTTGAGGTGTTCACATTGCAGGCATGCTGTAGACAAGTTGATGTGATGGTCAGATTAGTTATGGCCTGACTGCACAGACAAGGTCACCGACTATAAACACGATGTAGAAGGAGCTTTTGGCAGAAGAGGGAGGCCGCTAATTGTAGGATAGACAGAGAAGAAAGTTTTAGTGTATTGTTTGGGAGATTATGGAGAATGATTTTTGACTGTGTGGTCGAAAAGTAGAGAGAAGTTTTAAACAATATGAAAAAATTGACATATCAATGAAATGAATGGTTGAAAATGATGTTTGACAAAAATGATTTTTGAAAAAATCTCTTGCAAACAAGCTCGTAGATTGCTGTACAGATACTGAAATGGCATTGCACAAATTTGTTTGTTCCTTTTAATCATGATCAGGAGGCAAACTTCAATGAGGATGGTCAAGCAGTTTCTTGAAAACATGATGAAGTTGGGATTTTCAACATGATTGAAGTAAAATTTGGATTTATTAATGATGATATTCCTGAAAACTTTATGTAAATATAATTATTGCATTATGGTATCAACCTAAAAAAACATGTTAAATCAATTTTCAAGAGTTCTATGCTTGTAAACACTAGCGGTGGCTTGGGATTGAAATTTTTCAGAAGGCTGTTTTGCGGACTCACACTGAGAGTGGGCTATGCCTAACTTCAAGGAAATCTTACAAGCTATTGGATGAACAAGGTATGAGCAATATTTTCTTGACTACTCAAGGGTCTGAGTCTCAATTATGTTAGGTCTCATTTCAAGCATTGTCCTCACTGAACAGTTTAATTGTTTCCTATTATATGTTTTGATGTATTTATATTAAAAAATAAATTAAGAAGAGAGAGAATCACTGAACAGTCCATCTGCACATTAATTTGTAACATAATTGTTTGTAATCCTGAATTTGATTCAGCTTTTAGGTTTCTGCCTACATCATCACCTAGTGACCTTTCGCATAATCTTGTCAATTTATTAAATTTCTGCAGTATCACGGTGGTAGTAGCATTTTAATTGACAAAGACTCTCGAGATTATAACCTCGAGATTATAACCTGGTGAGCCTCATAAAATGTGGTTAAAAATAAAGTCTGACAAAAAGGGGCTAAGTAGTACGTGCTTTGTTGAGCATGAGATTACACAAAAAGGTTCACAAAATTAAAATCACCATTTAAATCAGTAGTACCTGAGTACAGACTAATGAAGAGTGCGTCAGGGTGAAAAGCCGGTAGAGATCCTCCAACTTTTTCAGCAATTTCCAAGATGCTCCAGAACTGAAACACAGTCTGTTTACAACTTTCAACACCTTCTGTTGACATAAGATCAACCTTCATGTTCATCTTTAAAGGAAGCTGGGTCCGACATATTCCAACTTTATCTGATGATTCTTCTGTGTCACCATCACAGATAACAAGGCTATCCTTGAGGGATGTTGGACAATAATCAGCCTCATTGGCTAATATTAAAAAATGACTGAAAATACTGAAATAGTAGTGGTGAATGACCAGAATTGTGCCCTTTGGCCCCCAAAGAAAGTCTTGGATTGCAGAGGTAGTTTGACTTACAGCAATACAAATCCAAACATTCTTTTCCCGAGGCTTTCCAGATTTCAAAACATCCTGACCTCCACCGCGTCTCATAGCATATATCCGTAATTCATTCCGTAAGCAAACGCCTAGTAATAACTGACCATTTCCAGGCGTAAACCAGTGCATACCAACGACCTCTCTGTCAAGATATAGTTCATCTTCTTTGACAAAGCTGCCCGCGTCATGCACATGAACACATTCCCATATGTAAAGAATGCTTGAACTATTAGATGGACCAGCTTGAGAGGCGGTTGCAACTTTTCGACCACAAACACTTGGAGAAATTGACATGATAGGCCCGTTGGGTACAGCAAGCACACCAAGAAGATCCCATTCTGTACTGTTCAAGGAATGATCTGGCACACTCATGGCACTCCTCCATAGTTTCAGACTGCCATCAATGCAACCAGTCAGCAAATGATATGGATAGTAGTAGGCATCTTCATAGATCAGCATATGTTCTTCGGATAAAATCAAGTCCTCAGGGGAAACCACAGCAAAACTTGTAACTACGTCATCCTTGTGCGGACCAGGAAACGAAGATGAGCAAGGATCAACAGAGACACGATACTTTTTACCAGCATATTCACTTTCAAGCGGTTGCACATGCTTGTCACAACAGCTTCCATGCAAATCATAACAATGAATAGTTATTTTCCATGATAAAGCCAAAAAGCCATCCACCCATAATGCCATCAGCAGAAAGCTACTAGAATTATAGATTTCATTGCAGCTAGAACGCAATGGAATAGATGAGACCCTATTTGGCCCATGCTCCTGATCTTGACAGGTGACAGGGATGGTAATTAACTTGTGAATCTGAATTTTCTGTTCAATTTTTTGAGTACTAACCACAAAGCAATCAATGCCATCAGCATGTCCCATGAGAATAACCCGGTCCTCACCTAGTATTGCAGGAGCCCAACTCAAGCAAGTGTATTTAGGATTGTAATCCGAAACTTCAGTTCTTCCACGCAATTTCCAAGATGGGTTTATTGTGGTAATCCCCATATTAACATTGAAGAAGGTAGTAGACCAGAAAAGAAGCATACCATCTGTATCCAAAGAAGCAGCCAGTTCAACTTCAAACAAATACGGATGAACTGCAACTTGTAGAATTTTTCCAGTGTGACCATCGACTTTGAGAATTCCTTTAGCACAAGATGACAACAAGCTTTCAGTATGACTTTGATTTGCTGAATCCTCTTCTATGCTACTTGATGTTAGTGAATATAATTGCGTCCAGACTAAAGAATTACTAGGCAGGAACTGAACCAGAGTGCATACCATGGGAGGACCAGAAACATGATGCCTCATGATAAAAGCTTTATTGGCTAAGAATTGACTTGGTTCCAGTTCAAGATTGGCTAATTCTTGTCTCTTCCATAAAGTGACCCTCGGGAACCTAACGGGAGCAAAATCATCAAGACAATGAATAGCCCAGAAAGTTGCCATTGTTTCACGACCAAAGCCAATTAGCCAGTCACACTTGCCAATATTATCATTCTGAACATCATTTACACGTGAATAGTGGCGCACTTCTTTACCGACAGCAATTATGCCTTCAACTTCTGTTGCCCAACTAACAAATACATCAGAACCCAGAGATCCATTTAGTGTTTGGTTTACTTCGAGCACAGCAATGACAACAAAAAATAATCTCGGTGCCTTCTGGTCACTACTATCTTTTCCAACTCGTCTAACCCTCCCATCACCAGTATCACTCCATAACCTTGCAGTTCCATCAATACAGCAAGTTAACAGCACTGAACGTAAGGTCTGTCTGGCATTTCTAATTAATGGTTTACCTGTTGATGGCCTCCATTGTATCATGGTAACAGGCAATGGATGGCGCAGCTCAGTGTGTACAAATTTGGAATGTTCATCACCTTGAAAAACTAAAACATGTTTGCTCAACTCACTGGCTGGAGAAGACAAATCTCCCATTTGAGGTTTAGGACATGGTGCAGTTGCTGAAGGTCCTATTGATGACCAGCTAGCAGATACCAGAACTTGAGGAACTTCTGGTTTAAATTTCCAAGCTATTTCCCAAGTCATCTCCTTCTTTCTCCAAAGAACCACATGGATGCCTCCTGAAATAATAGCATCTCCTGAACCCGTCCATTTAATGGCTTCCACCTCTGAAGATTGCACAAGCATTGCACTCTGACTCCAACAAAAAGAACCTGAATATCAGTAAAGAAGTTCATGTTTGATTGCATGAGAGACAGAGAGCTGAATATGCAATTGGCCTCTTTTGGTAACATATACTCTTGAGGAATTCTGAATAGTAGATAGATAACAGCTAATGAGAACAATGGATGGTGCAAAAAAAGAAAGGGATACACTTGAGGTATCAAGTGTAAGATAATCGGGTCATCATGATTACTCTTTTTTACATTCCATGTAAAGTCACAGAGGCGCAAGACAAAAAACCAAATATTCTCTGAGTTTTCCCTTACTAGAGGCTGTGCAGATATATGAAACACAAGAATATTTACATAAACCATTCATCATCTAGGGCTCCTGACACCCTAAATTAAATAACAAAAGTCTTATTTGTGATGTATATCCATGTTACTACAGTTCAATTTCTAGAGTTTTTTTTTTCTGATAACTGAGGGTATCGGGGGCCCCACCCCCCACTAATCCCACGAGGCCCTAGCGCTTCGAGCAGGAGACGCCCCAGTGACCTCAAGAAGGAAATACAGATGAGCTTGACACCGTGGGGAATCGAACCTGGGATGTGCTCCTAACCGCACTTCACAGACCCGCCTTAACCCGCTGCGCCCCCTCTTGGGGTTTCAATTTCTAGAGTTTTTGTGATTAGCATTTGAATATTTAAATGCAATCCCACTATGATCATATCACTCATTATTATAACTTGAATTAAGCACCAGTCCAATAAAAGCTTGAGCAATAAGTTCATAAAACAAATCAAATCTTGTACCAACATCATCTTGTTCTAATTCTTCTGAAACTTCATCCGCATTACCAGTTAATTTTTGAATCCATAATCCATCTTTTCCCAGGACTCAGGTGGACATTTGATCTATCATTTGAGCAAATGCTCATCAATACAAAACTTGCTCACTGACTGCTATTTAGATGTCCATAACCACAATCCTAAAAAGGGACAGTCAATTCATATGCATTGCTATTCAGAATCATCCCACCCAAACTTCCAAGCTATTAATTTTCCAAATATTAACGGAATTACCAGTCCCAGCTATTAAATAAAAGATAAAGTTCATTATCCTCCGAATTCAGCTGACAATTCAGTGATGTAAAGTATGGACTTACCGCAAGGAGTGTCCTCTGAAGCATACGAGAACAAGCGGATACTATTGTCCAAGGCCACGGCGAGTTCACCCGCGGACGGGGTGGCGGGGGACCAAGAAACAGCAGCGACAATGCCGGTTCCTTCGAGGGAAAGGTCAATGATTTGATGGTAAATTGGGCCGATTTGCGTTTCGGCATCGTGGAGAGGATTGGGGAAGTGAGAAATGACTAGAAGAGACGAGGCTCCGTAAGCGATCCATGAATACCCAACGAACTCCAATAACCAGTCGATCGCGGGTTCGCAGCCTGTCGGGTGGCGATTGGGGCGGGGAGGAACAGTCTCAGCTTTGATTAAGCGGAGCGGAAGGTGGGCTGTGATATCTAGTGGCCGTGGAGCAGGGGAAGAAGAAGAAGAAGAGTAGTCCTCAGGCATGGTGTTGGAGGAGAAACCGAAACTTGGACGTGCAGTTGGTCCGGCCGTGCTTTGTTCCCCGAGCTGGGACTAGGGGTAAAAATGGATTTTCATTTTTTTTTTTTTCTTATGTGGTACTCGTATATGGATCCGGACAGGTGGAGGAGGGGAAAATGACTGACGATATTGAAAATGGCACAGCGGGAGAGGAGAAGCAAGTTTGAGCATCAGATGAAGACGGAAGCATGGAATGGGATGTAAGGGTGTGTTTGATAGGCCCATGTATTTACATGGAAAAGTTCCCAAATTTTTCCTTGTCTTTGTTTGATGTCGTTTATTTCTGTGGAAAATTTTTTCCACAAATGGGTCACACGTGACCACTTTTTCCACAAATTTGGAAAAAATTCTGCTTATCCTGTTTTTTTCCTCGGCAAATCACTTGGAGGCCCAACCAAAGCGAGCTCGTTTTCCCTTTTCCTCTCTGGCTTCATCCTCTTGAGCCTAGCTTTCAAAATTAAGTCAGATAAACCATGAAATCCAAATAATCGTTCAAGTGTGTTGGTTACAAGAGATTGTTCAAGTCTTTCTTTGTGATTTGTAGTGGTCTTTTTCATCTTTGCAGAGGTTGGAGGTAAGTTTTAGGGAGCTCCTTTTAGCGATTTCTACTACTACTCATCTTCTTGGTGCTCTTTTTTCATTTTCTTGTTCTTTCTGGTGTATGGAACCATTCCTAGGGTGTCCTTGGGTGCCTCCACCTGTTTGTGAAATTTATTGTGAAGGAAAAAGACTCATATTCACAGTCTATTGTATACCCACAAATGGCCAATAATTTTAATGTTGTTAGCCGTTCCTTTTTTTTTTTTTTTTTTCAAGTACATATTGTTTGGGGAACTTCCATGTTGCTCACGGTAAAATTTTTTGTAACTCTACATCCTCCACCTTTTCCCCTTGAGCTTGAGCTTTACTGTCTTCATATACGAACTTCACAACTTGTGTGCTTTTTTGGATGGAATTGTGTGAAATGCCTCGTATGCAATAGTTCTATTATATTTATGGAGTTTGTGAGTTACACGATAACTTCCCAAATTTTTTTGGGGAAAGTAAATTTTTGGTATTAAGTTGTTGGAGTCACATCTTTATTATTTGTGACAATCATAAGTCAAAGAAGCAAGTCATTTGCTAAGATCTATAAATAAAAATAAATATGAAAACATATAGTATGCATACACAATTTAGATGAATGCTAAAGTGTTTTTAGATGAGATTGTTGATTGAACTAGGTATAAACTAATGACATACTTTGTGTCCTTTTAATTTGGGAAGTTTTGACATTATATTATTATTACGATCTTATTACGGTAAATTGGTAAATTTTACTAGTGTAGTGAACAAAAACATGGATGCATCAACAAGCCAACGCCCGATATCAAAGGAAATTATTGGCCATTTTTTGGAATATGATATTACAAGCTATTGTGATATATACAGTAATATGCGTCGTGCCAGCGTCTTCCTAGAAGCTCCTCATACAAATTGGGATACCGATAGATAAGTAGCACTAACTCAGAATGTTTGGATCGAGTGATAGAATATATGCCGTAACCTACTTAGGATGAAAAATAGGTTCATTCAAAGATGTTGTGCTCGTCTTACGTACCCATGGTTTGGTTGATAACCGTCGGTCAAAGTTGAGGAACAAGTGGCTATTTTTCTCAACACAGTCGGACATGATGAGCATGTCGATGCGGAGGTTTTACTTTCTTGAGATCTGGGCAAGCGATTAGTTATTACTTTCTACAAAGTACTACGAGCTTGTCTTCTTTTGTATAGAAGTTGTAACCAATGCCACAACCCAAAACTCACCATATGAGAAAAAACAACATCAAGCCATGGTTCTCATATTTTGAGTCGATTTTCTTTGGATGCTTGATTACATTAGATTTGGCATCATAATATTCTTCATGTTCCTATATATTTCCTTTCTTTCTTCACCTTGCCATAGGATCTTTGTAGAGCGATAGATGGTACACATATTCACGGCAAATGTCCCTGTTCTTGAACAAGCTAGATATCGTAATAGAAAGCAAGTGATTTCTCAAAATGTATTGGTAGCTTGCACATTTGATATAAATTCACGTATGTCTATTTGGTTGGGAGGATCGACACATGATGGTCGTTTGTTAAGAAGTGCGATATTACGGCAAAGGGCACAATCTAACAATTCCTTTAGGTAAGTTTTGTCGATATATGTACACTACTTTACTAGATTATAACCAAGATCATGGAATTAAAATGGGATTTTTGATTAGGTAAATACTATCTTGCGGCTGGTTTCCGGGTGGTTCTGGATTCCTATCATATGTCGTCCTTTTCGTTACCATCGTAGGGATATTGAGGACAACGTCCTCAAAATAGTAAAGAACTTTTCAATTTTAGACATTCGTCTCGTAATGTGGTTGAGAGGACGATCGGATTGCTCAAGAAAAGATTTGCTTACTTAAGACATCAACCATACCATGATATTGACACAGGCCAAGATAGTGCTTGCTTGTTGTGCCATTCACAATTTCTTGAGGGTTGTGATGTAGAGCGATGTTTGAAGCGAAGATGCAGATAGCGGCTTGATGGTTAACCCTATACATGTTGATGTGCACGAGGGCCTTTGCAAATACAAATGTCAATTTTAGAGTGAAGAAGAATGGACACATAGTAGGGATCGTTTTTGCCCAAATGTGGGCGAATCATAATCCAGCCGATCCTGGAATTGACTTTTCATGAAACTTTATTTTGTTAAGAATTTATTTTCATTTCCTCTATGTAATTTGTTGATTAGGTGTTTGTATTTCAATATTTGGGAAGATTTTGCATTTCTTGATTTTTAAGTTGTATCTTAGTTTTATCAAGTTGTAAGTTTGGATATTGTCGAGACTTTGATTATGTATCTATTCATGAATTTCTTAACATCTGATGTGAACTATTTGATGTTCAAGGTCTTAAATTCATTGGCGACTTCTAGGTTGGAAAGATACTATCCATGGCGGCTAACCATAAAAACCTTGCTTCTCAATATCGTTTTCCAAGACATGCCACTCCTTACGATGCGATGGTGTTGAAGTGCCACACCTTTGATCTCAAACAAAGATTAAGCAAATGCGTTGGGACCGATGACATGGACAAGATTCTAGTTACCTCACTTCTCCACCGGTGTTGGGAACCGGCAAGAGGTAATGACGGCTTCGTAGCGGATCACACTATCCAAAGTCGTTGACAATGTGTTTACGAGGACTTGGGGTAGTTATAACGATCACCAATGTCAGTCACGATTGAAAACTATTAAGAGGAATATGTTGAAGATAGCGGTGCTATCTTTGGCGGATTTAGTATAGATTCATTTGGGCGATGGCGTGTCACACACCCGATTGCATGGGAGGAGGTGGTTAAGGTATACTAAATCTTCTATGTTATGTAAATACTTTTATTTTTATTTAGTGATATTGTTAATAATTTAGAATCATCAATATGTGGACATATTTTGTAGGACAAACCGGATCTTGATAAGTGGAAGACAAAACTTGCCCTCGATATGATGAATTGGAGGCTATCTTGGGAAAAGATTCATCCCATCGAGATAGAGCTAGTACATGTGGTTTCGATAACTTCTCTCCGATACAGGGTGAGCATATTATCGTTAATTATGATGAAATAAACATGCTAACACTTACATGTCAAAATTTACTCTTGGTACACCTCGATATGATTCGCTTTCCACATGTTGATTTATGTAATGGATCAATATATTTCTTTGTAGTCAATGTATTTGTTACCAAGAAAAATCGAGTTAAAGTATTCTTGGAATTTATCTCATATCTGATTTGTGAATTCTTCCTTGAAATGCATTTTGTTGAGATAATTGAATTGATTATTGTTTTATTCAACCAATTGCCAATTGGTGACTTGTTTTGACAAAGTGCAGTTTGAATGAGGAATTGTCTTCTTCATTTAAAAAGTTAAAGGTTGGAAATTCTTGTTTTCACACACAATATAAACAACCTCGCTTTTAACGTCGATTTTGATCGGCCTTTGCTTATTACATTTGGAAAAGGCACCATTTTTCTTCCCTCATGAGAGAATCAAACTCAATAGACACAAAGGAGACAAAACATGATAAAGAGAGATATCCAACACACAAAGGAGCATTTTCATAAATTGATCACATCTAATCTTTCAAAAAATTTATACACCTATGTTACCTTTATGCATGGAGTCCACTATATCTTTGGTTCTCAAGCGGGTTGATAATTATATGAGATGTGTGGTACTACCTCTTTCCATCTATCTGAATTCTTGGTGAACATAATTACCAAACCAAATTTCAGTTTGTTGTTTTTCTCATTTTCTGGATTTATTGGCATCTAGTTTGAATTCTTGCTTTCCATGACTAAAATTTGTTTTGTAAAATCGTCAGCAGTTTGCAATAGTTGTCCTTTTTTCATGGTAGTAATCTTTAGCGTCAGTTGACTTGAAGTTTGGTATATAGGTAATCAATACTTGCCTGTGATGATGGATTTGATTTTCTTTATTGAAGTGTGTGTGACATGTTAAGGAAACCAAACTTGGTATAGCACTTTAATAGTCATTTTAGTTTAACCTATCAGTAATGAAAGTACAATTTTATCATGTCAAGATTGTGAATGTGTGCTAATTGCTAATAGCCTTTGCTACTTAATATTTTTCTTTGGCTAAAACATAAGCATGTCTTCTTTGTGATTCATAATGAGAATTTGCTCGATAGATGTGATTAAATGCAAGTAGCACTTGGAAATGAATGATAAATTGTGGAAATATACAACTTTGACATCCCATTTCAAAATATTGTTTAAGGATGAAAATTACGACTGGGAAAAGGAAAATTTGTTCAATTTCTCAAAATGAAATCTTATGTTTTTAGCTTTTATGTACAAACTCAAAGCGTGTCTTATATTGATTATCCTCTCTTTGTTAATTGAATGGTTCATCTTTTTATTTTCAAATTTCTATTATCCATTTGTTAAAAACATGTATCACTTGAAAGCTTCTCTTGTGTCTATTGTATATTTATTAGTTGGCCGAAAATGTGGGCGAGATGGACCAAGCAAGCGGGAGCACGGATCCAGGTCCAACAACATCAAAGAGCGGCCAAGTGAAGATGGATCCATAAACCTAAGCGTACGTGCACAACTTTGTGGAAGAGTGCTTATGCATTAGCCACCATTGCGAGTCATCCAAAGAAATAACCAAATGCTTTGAAGGTTAGAGCAACATTGGATACGCTAAACCACGATTGGGCGGCCATTGATTGAAGAGAAATTGGGGGAATGGGTCTTGATGATCACAAGCGTTGTGCTAATGATGAAAAAAAGTTTCACACGATAAAGGTTTGGGTGTGATGTTCATGAGCTTCACCAATGAGTCTTTGATCGTAAGTTTGTGTATATGGAGTTGGCGAAATAGTCCACATGTCTGAGACATGAATCCATCTTTTGTATATTTTGTACGTGGAAAACATTGAGGGTGTTAGCGGATGAGTTTTAATGTATTTTTATGAGTAGGAAGAGAGAGAATTAGTGGAGTTGGATGGTGGAGATTTAATGAGTTAAAAGATATATGGATGTGATTTGTTTGACCAAATTTGAAATTTGAAAAAAATGCATTAAAATGCATTTTTGTTTCAATGCTAACACATTCATTGTGCACCTAAGTATAATATTTGTATTTATTTTGTAACACGTACACCTATTATTTTGGCCTACTTCGATGGTGAAAACGTGTTTAGTCTACCGGAAAAATTGATTAGATCCGGTTTGTACGTATTTTGAGAACAAATTGGCTCCCAATTTGCCTTATGTGTTTATCAAAAATTGGCACCCAATTTGCCTTATGTAAAAATTGGCTCCTATTTTGCCTTAGGATAACATATATCCACATGTTAGCTCTCACCTTCTTGGTGTTATTGTCATCTCCTTGTTGTTCTTTTTCGCTTCTTCTTTGTTCAAAATTCTATTTTCATATTTAATTTCCATTTTATTATTTGAGCATTATTATCTTCTTAATTAAAGGTCTAATTTATTTAGTGGTGCTCTATTTGAGGACATTTTACCTGTATATAGCTCACTAATAAAAATTTCCTCAATCATTTTGCATGTAAAAAATTAGATGGGGAGAAAAAAAAGAATCTCAATGAAAATTTCCATGGAAAATATTTTGCATGGAAAAAGTTTTAGATACTAATTAAAAGAAAAAAGAATGTCAATGAAAAATTCCTCAACTATTTCCATGGAAAATGTATTATTTTCTATGGAAATTGTATTATTTTCCATGGAAAATAAATATCAATCAAACAACAAAAACCAAGAAAATGACCAAATTCCATGGAAAATATTACCAATCAAACACAACAGCAAGGAAAAAGATACAATTTTCCAGCTTGCAAATTGTTGCAATCAAACACCAACACCTACAATTTCCCTGGAAAATTTTTTCCATGGAATTCAATTCCCTGGAAAATATTTTCTTTCCATCCATTTTCCACCCTTGCAATCAAACACACCCTAAGTCTTTTTTTTCGTGGGAGAAATCGTCCTTCCCTTCGGAACTAGTGGGCTTATTCTATATATACAATAAATTTTCATTAATTTTTAATAATTTTTTTCTTTTTTATTTTTAACAGTTCATGCAATTATTTTATATTTTTAATATATTTTTCCAATTTTCAATACATATCTGCATAGCGTTCGATCACTTGAGCGGAGCCTCTGATCGCCAGGTAATTTTCTCACTCATTGATTTCGTTTGAAATCAGAAAATTTGTTGGATTCATCACGACAAGGCGGGCTCCAACAATTTGGAAAAAAATTTTGACACCGTGATGACTCGTGGTGACGGTCAAAGATCGGTCAAAGTTTTTAAAATTGGCCAAAACTTTGGTGATCTTTCACCACTGCCAAAAACTTTGACCGATCTTTGACTGGGCACCACGGGCCGCCACGGTGTCCAAAATTTTTTTTCCAAATTGCTAGAGTTCCGTCTCATCGTGATGAATCCAACAAAATTTTCGGATTTCAAAACGGAATCCGGACGAGGGAGAAAATCACCTGACGATCAGAGCTCTGATCCACTCAAGTGACTGTAACTTTCCTGATACATATCTAGTACGTCATTCGAATAAATTAAAAATATTATGTATACAACAAGCCCCTAATCTTTCTATGCTGTTGCTTTTGACCGTATTTCATTGGTAAAAAAATCTAGAAAATTGAAAAATATTCAAGCGAAAAGAGAAGGATAAATATTATTTTTAAAATGGGGATTTCATTTGAAATGGGAAGTTAAGAAAAGTTTTATTTAAGAAGATGAGGTTATATAATTTTTGTCCAATTATACAAAAATATTAAAAACATTTGAAAAATCCAAAGAATTGTATCATCATAACCCCTCACCTATCCAAAGAATTGTATCACCATAGCCCCCTCACCAAACTTTCGGTCTAACCCTAAAACTCTGTTAATGTTGACTTTCTAACCAAACAAATTAACAAAGATCAAGCATTGCTTGGCGTGTAAAAATGGAGACATAGAGAAGAAGGAAAAAATAGGATTCTTCATCATTTTTAATCTTGATCTACCATCTTTTCCAATTGTTAAACGAAAGACCTTCTCTGTACCGAGGGGATTCTTGAAGGAGAAACTATTGAAAGAAATGACTTTGATTGGGATTTTCGGAATATAATTCCAGCCGGTCCAAAAATGAAAAAATGAAAGATGTTCAGGAAGAGTCAAATGTTGTCGAAAGGACAGGAGACCATCTTGAGTCGCAAGAACTTCTGTTTTAGCATACACTTGCACCTTGACATTTGATGCAAGCACACGTTATCTGAAGCAATGAGGATTCAAGAGTCAGATGATGTGCAAGTGAAACAAATATTCTTAACTAAGGATTTGAAAGAGAAGTTGCCAGTTCCTTGCTTTCAAGAATTGCTTTGAGTACAAGGTAAAAAAGTTAAGTAGAGGCACATATGAAGTTATATGTCTCAACGAAAAATGTGGGTGGCGGATGAGGCTATGAAATTTAAGGAGTCGAATGTGTTTCAGCCCAGGAAATGCCCAAAAAAATTGACCAAAAATTTTGACTTTTAGCAAATGGCGTCGCCGAAAAATTTTTTGAACTACTGGAGCTTCGTCTTACTATGTTGGTTGTGAATCTGGTCTTGATTTTCCCAACAAAGATCGTACGTGACTAGAAAACACCCGACCATTGATGGTACTTGATCATTGCTGGGGTCTATATTGAAAGTAAATGTTCTCCTTTCCTAAAATATAAGATCCTCATAATGAACCACAACCCCTCATATTTATCGAGATTTAGGGATTGAAGTTAGTTATGAAATGTAAGATAGTCCTAACAATCTAAGTGTATTAGGTAAATTACACATTTAAATAACTAATTTAACCATTAAGTCATATTTTCAAACATTAAGTTTCTAGGTCATACAAAGTCATGTCTGGTGTACATGACATGACTAAGGCTCTAGATATCTTCTTTAGGTTCTGCTTAGTTGGAATATCTGAGGACCTAGCAATCCATCCAAGTTAGCCTTTGCCAAGTCTTTCAAATGATGGGGACTAAAACTCAGGATGTCTTCTCTAAATCTTCCATAGATTGAAGATTTGATGACCCTGGTAGCCCACTTTTCCATGTCAGCCCTTGCCATGTTTTCTAGATGATACGTTGAAGCACTAAATTCATTCACCTAGTCTTACCTAATTGGAAGATCTGACAACTTGGTAGCCCCAACTTTCCCAAGTTAGCACTTTGCCATGTCTTCCACTTGATGTGGGGATAAACTTACACATGTTTTCTCCGTGTCCTTCTTAGTTAGTAGATCAAATGACTTGGTAGCGTAGCTCAGATCATACATTAACAATTGTTCTTTAGAGGTTAGTTTAAATTTGTTTGACTGAGATCTAAATTATGCACGATATGACGTGACTATTCCATTTTGTGATGTCGTCGGATAGACCCTTCAAGATTAGACATTGATCATTGGCCAATCGGATTTCAATGAAGAACGGCATAGAAATTGATATCTTGAACAACCTATCTGAATAAGAAGATTTGAACATAAATGTCATGCCAAATACATGTACTCATTTCAAGCCCAATGTGCTAGCATTGGTTTGTACACTCGGTTAATCAAGCTTCAAGGCTAGCGATTTTTAGGTTTTTTAATAATGCGTGTCTATTTGTCTCTAGAATAAATAACTCCATTTATTACTAATGCATCTAGCCTAGACTTGTTAACCTAGTTTTGAGGCCTTTATATTATGATTTCTCTCGCCGACTTGGTGTCTGATCCTGCAGTCATATCCTTGAAATTGAAAACAAATGAAATGCATACATTAGGGAGAATGGGATACGGGATCAAAGTTATAACTTACCATGCCAATTAAACTATTTCTGAAAATTAGAATGAACTTTTTTTTGTTAGATACATGTAATTTTTTATGCCAATTTAATGTTTGAATTACTTTTATGTGTGTGTGTATATATATTCTTCTTTTTAATAAAAGTGAAAAGTACAAGCTTGGCACAACGCCATATGGCAATAGTTTTATGTTTTAGAAAAAGGAATATTGCCTTATGTTTTAGAAAAAGAAATATTTTGTCATTTATTTTAAAATTTTAAATAAAAATTATTTTTTTTACCATGCTAAAAGATTAGTTTTAGATAGTTTGCATTAAATAAAAAATCTTTTTTTATTTATTTTTACCATGCTAAAAGATTAGGGGCCGTTCAATTTGTGTTTCTATTTTCTGTTTTCATTTCTGAAAATGTTTTTTGTTTTCGGTGGTTATTTTCGAAAATGGTGAAAATGCGTTTGGTTTGTCATTCTAAAAAACTGTTTTTGGAAGTTAAAAACTTGAAAACATGTTTGGTTTGTTATTTTGAGATATCTGTTTTGATTATTTATAATGAATTTGTTTGTGAATTAAATTATAAGTACCATTAGAGCTTCTTTACTACAACTTAAAACAAAAAAAATCAATTTTTGAATTACTATTTTCAACCACCAATATAATTGATTTGACACTTTTCAACATTTTTTATCGTGAGGATTTGAACATTGTTTAATATTGAATAGTTATTTTTTGTTGAAGCAATAAAATATAAATGAGCAAATATAGATGACTACATAAAAATAAGGATTATTTGCATTAAAACATATGATTAGAGAGTCAACGAGATACATAGGAATTTTTTTCAACAAAATACTAACAATGCAAGTTCAACTCAACAACGAAATAAACAAAGTCATGTAACCCTTCTTTAGTAATCATTCCACATTTGAGTAGCAATTTGATATCACACTTGTCCCATTTGTGCTGTTTGACTGGCATCAAACTGTATTGGCTCTCGAGCCTGACTTGATTCTGGCACATCATCAAAAATCATATTCTCCACTGAATACTGTATAAACAACTCGTCTAATGTGTGCTCCTGGCAAATAAAGTTATGTACTGTGCAACATGCAACAGGAGTGTGTCTTTGCCTAACAAGTAACAAGTGGAAAGTTACTGATAAACTTTAATATAGGAAACCTGGCTTTTAACACTCCAATGTTACGCTCAATTATGTTACGACATAAAAAGTGTCTATAATTAAACAACTCATCTTTTCCCCACAATCTTTCTCTTCCAACATAATTACACAAATGATATCGACATCCTCAATACGAGACAAAAAAGTCAGGTATATTTGGATAGCCAGCATCAACGAGGTACCATTCATCTACAAATATAAATGAATATAACTTAAACTGAATATTGAGCATATGTCGCTACAAAACATAAAAATAATATAATAGACCTCCACATGGAATTGGAAATCCATTTGAGCTTTTTGTAATGGCGTCAATGAAAACTCGAGAATCATTAGCTGTACCTCCAGCATATACAAATGTGAACTTCATGTCAAAATCGCATGCTACCATTACATTTTGTGTTACATCTATTTTCCTTCCCCGAAAAGAGGTCTGTCTGGATGTAGGTACCCAAGGTGCCACATGAGTTCTATCAATTCTACCAATACAATTCTTAAAGTAAGGATATTTTCGCTCATTGCGCTCATGTACAACTCCGTGGTTTGTCAGACGTATTAGCTCAGTACCCAACGTACAAACAGTACGTAAGACTCTCTTAAACCAAATGGAGATCGTGCGATTTTCATGTTGGAATCTATCACCCACAATTTTGTATCTAGTAGTATGTCCTATGATCATTAAGATCATTGCTACCCCTTCCTCAACACTCGCCTTCTTTACATCTTTTAAAAGCCTATTTTCTTTCAAAGTATCGCAAAACTTCAGAACACGTGATTTTGCATCCGAAAATTATTGTAGCACACATCTGGATGTCAATTTAATACTTCATTGATGTACATTTTCGCACGTAGCATCGATGTTCTACACGGTGTCCTATTTATAAAACTCTCCCTGCAAGCAGTCTCTAACATTATACATACCATCATGTCATTGTATAACTCAGTTTGGTCATTTGTCAAAAATCAAGTTCTTCCTCATCACTTGATTCACCAGACAAAATATGACTTGTGAAAGACATTCCCTGCGCAAACGAAAAACAATAACGTCAATGCACATGTTAAAAGACAGTATTCAGAAATGATCGAACAACATTAATATGGATGATATGTAGCTAAATGAGAAAAGCAAAGAGAGGAAATCCTAAATAACAAAACACACGTCCAATACATACCATGTTGCAACACTTTAAAAAGGTAAAGGTCAACACAATTTAGAGTACAATATTACATGGAAAGGTAAATCATATTTCACACACAAATACAAATAGAACTACGTGATCAACATATGGAACAACTAAAGGCGCTCTAGCACAGGCCTCCTCCTAGCTTCAGGCATTATCACTCACTGCATCCTAAAATCTGGATCCTTCCAAAATGCAGTTAAAGCTTTTGAATATATGTCATCATCCAAACCCTCCATGTCATTCAGGATGTTCATGCATCTTGCTTGAGAATAAGGATCCTCACTAGTCGTTTTATTATCACCAATACCAGTAGATGATTTCCCTTGTAGTTGTGCAAGCTTCTCCTTAAAGTAAAGCTGGTAAACATCACTTTCATCATCTCTTTTGGTCAATGAAGACGACCACTGCGCCATACAAGCCTGGAGATGATTGGTTACTCTTCTTAGGTTCTTTACGGCGGCGAATAGGTTTTGCAATTTCTGCATCATCCGAGAAACTTACGGCCTGTAAATGCTTGCCCTTAGTTAGAAAATCATCTTCTATGTCTCGTTCTTCATCTGACGTAGGAGAAAGCTGAGTGGAAGCAGTACTTAGTCCACCAGTGGCCGTGGTGTCGCCAAATAGCTATCCAAGTACTTTGAAGTGAGGACATCCCTTATTTTTTATGATATCATACTGATTTTTGTTTTTCTGCAATAATAAAAATAAGTTATGTCAAATAAGATGTATACATGTAGAAAGATCACAATAATAGATAGTGTTCTATTATGTTAGCAAGAATTACCATGGAAAAATGTTTCCAAACGGCATCTAGAACATCTACTTTTCCGGTGTTTGCATCCCATGTCACGCATGTATGCTCTTTAATTGCTGAAAAAAAAGCGGTAATATTTGCGCAAAACGGTTCCATTTTTCGTTCAATCGGTCGACCTCATAATCTGAATTTGTGGTGCGAATCATTTCGTCATTGATTTTGGCCATAACATCATTCTTAAATATTGTGCATTGTAGCTTTCCTGCTTTCATGTATTCATGACATATCCCGATGAAGGCTGTCTCATTTGCATCGGGCCATGGCATTAGTGCCATAGAAGAACCTTTATGGTCGCCCATGTTCTCTGTTCAAAGTCAATAAATACAAAGTACAGTAATAACACCATATTATTGAGTCCGAACAACTCTCCCAATAAAAAGGAAAAACCAAAAAAATATTGCCGTATTAACCCTCATTGGTAAATGTAATTATAAGCAATATAATTCCTAGTGAACATTTTCCATTGTTAACATATGCAAACATCTAATAATCACTTTATTCATTCTTCATTCACTTGAAGGACTAAAATTGAATAATAAGATAAAGAAAGAATGTACACTCTTCACAATCAAAGAAAATGGACGAACAGGGAAGAAAATGCACAAATCCACAAATAAATACAATTAAACACATAAATGTTAGAATTAGGAATTCATATAATAATAGAAAACATAAATTGAATTCCAATTGGAATTGGACTTCATTTATAAATCAAATTCATACGTATTGTAAATATGCAAACAACACGTTTACACTAAATACTTACAAATTTCCTTATAATCATATCTTGGGTACAATTGTCGCTAATAAATATAGGGAGGTTATATCACACAATTGATCACCCACTAGATAAACGAAGGCTGTCAATAAAATTGTACTTGCTAGAAGTCACAATATAAAATTCATTAGTAACAAATTAAGAATTAGTAAAAGGAAATGCACAAATAGGATCCCACAATTGATGATCAAAACTAGAAGAGGAGACATAAAGAGTATCACAACACAAATTCCATACCAATGCAAATCCTTGATTTCTCAACTTTGACCCTATATATTAACAACACAAATTCTTTTCCTATTTGCAAACTTATATCTCATCTACTAGTATCCAACCCATGCGTTGCGCGAGATGAAAACACTCTAAAGATCACATTTTATAGATACAAAAAGTAAATCTTTTTAAGTAAAACGCAATAGATGCAAATAGAGTTGTAATAATAAAGATAAAGATATATTGTTGGACAATTAATGTAAAATATTTAAAATGTGTTTCACATAGATATACAAATATAGCTGAATAATATTGTGTTACGTTCGAAATAAAAAAGTTATAATCTAACATGCATTAGATGGTAGATTTGAATCAATGATCGTCGTCTATCGGACGATGTGATGGCGTGCATCTGAACTAAATAAATATTATAAATAAAAAAATCACTCTAATTTTGAAACATTTATTTAAACATCACATTCGTTGAATTTTTCGGTTGACCATCCATGTCACAAATCAAAATCTTCAATCCACTACTATTCGCATCTCTGGAAACAACAACATACAATTGTCCATGACTGAACATGTGCCTCTTCAGACAAATACTAGCATTAAAAAGTGATTTCCCTAACTCTTATTAATCATGATCGCTCTTGAGTTTTTTTATTCTTAATTTTTGAACCAACCGTCACCTTTTCTATCCACCTTTTCAAATTAAGAAATAAATAAAAAGAAAATATACAATATAATTATTATGAACGAAGTAAATTCTTTGTTTGTTAAGAATAAAAAACCTTTTAAAAAGAAAAAAAATAAAAGCTTTTATCGGATGAAAAAGCTTAAAAATGATATTTGACAAATATAGCATAAAAATATATACGCCAACAACTCACTAACAAATTTTTAACATCTACCCTTATACATAGACCATTTATCGTCTCAAACGTAATAAAATACCACACTAAACTCAATTAAATGAGTCAAACGCACATTTCTTACACAAATACTGATTATTGCCCGTTTAACTTATCCAAAGCATATTTCACTTATACCTACTAAAATGATTTTCCTATATTCGTCCAATTCAGTTAAATGTGATTTCTTATAAACAAATTTCTCAAAAACTAATAATTCGATTTCTTTTTTGTATCTTTATTTTATTTATATTGTCTTAGAATAAAAATTGGTAATTATTCTAAAAAAATGGTAGTTGGTTTTTTATTATATTTTTATTTTTAATATCCTAGAAGCTTTTTCATATTTTATAAGCTTTGTGGGAAGTATAGTCAATTATCTATTCCTCTCTTAGAGCCATAAAAGCATGCTTTAATCACACTTTAGATGTGTATTATGAGACCAATATGACATTTTCATTTGTTATTATTAATTAAAAAATAAACTAAAAGTTATTAAATTAAAAAATTATTATTAAACTAAAGGGAGACCAGTTACCAAATTTTCCAAGTAGCCATTGGCTATAACTTCTAGATAGTTAATGATTAGTGCTTTATAGAGTAATACACGCACACACTCTTTTTTCAAAACTAGCTGATATGAGATATTTGTGTCTTTCAATAGTGCAAAAAATTATCCATTTGTCTAAACTTTTGAAGAAAAATTGAGAATTTTATTTTAGAGAACTTTCAAACCCAAAAAGATTTAATTAACTTTACATAAAATTAACTATGTGATATATTAATTCCTCAATTTTATTCTTAATAATTTTTTTTGGAGAAATTATATTCTTAATAATTAATATATCTTTTATCTAATGAAATTAAAATAAAAATTTATGAATTTTATTAAGTTACTTAGCGTTCAGTTTCCCCTCAAATAACAATAGATAACAACTTCTATATGCCTAAAAATTAGTGTTTCATAGAGTTGTACACGTTTTCTTTTTTCATAACTATCCAATTTGGGATATTTGTTTTTTTTAATAGTTTAGAAAATTATCCATATTTTCTAAACATTTGTAGGGAAAGCTAAGAATTTTATTTCAGGAAGACTTTCAAAATAAATATTTCTACAATCCAAAAAAGTTCAATTAGCTTGACATTAAATTAATTATACACAATATTAATTCTTAAATTATTATATTCTAAATAATTAATATTATATTTTATGTAACGAAATTTTTTAAAAATCATGAATTTTTCCATATGAGTGGTAGATGTGTGTTCATATATTTCTAAATACGTGTTACTATATATGGACTTTACCATATATTATGCCATGAAAAAGAATAAATAAATATTGAAAAAATACACATCGTTTTAACATTTTATTCTTCCATTTTTTATATGTGATTTTTTAATAAAATTTTCTGAAAAACCCATAATTAGATCCATTAATCTTATGAAAATTCGAAATATACTATAATTAGGTGGATTCATTAGTCATGCATGGCTTACATAATAAAAATCCGAGCTTTCAAAAAAATTTTAAAAAAAATTTCTTGTAGTGCTTTTTTTTTATAAATGCTTATTAAGGAAACGCGTCTTTCCTTTTTTGTAAACGCGTATTTCCTTAATTGATTAACTGTTAACTCTTATTACTAACTAAAAAAATTGAGTTTTTGGCGGGAAAACATGCTTTGGTGGAAGAGATTTTTATATATTATAGATTATAGATATATGTGAACTCGATTTCACTCCACAATGTATATGCAAGAGGAAAAGAAGATGAAATTGAAGAAAAGGTGTGTCACAGTGCAAGTTGGACAAGAACATGGCTCATTTAATTCCAATCTCTTACAACATTGCGTAGAGTTATCATATATCATTATGTAGAGTTATAGTTATACTTGCTCAAACTAGTTAATGAAGATACTAACGAGTAAAGAGAATCTGAAACAATACCAATTGACATATGCAAGTTTCCAGGAATTTTGCTTGCAGAGGAATTCATCATTTAAGATATCACATAATTGATCACACTATAGATAAACAAAAGTTGTCTTTTATTAACTTGTACTAAATTTCTATATCTTCACTTCCAAGAAAATCAGTAGGCACCAAGAACTATGGAGAACTAATCCAATTATCAAAACATTCATACTATAAGTGCTCATGGCATTCATCCATTCTACACTTTCCTCGAGTAACAAGGAGATGTACGAGTGAGGGGATGTCTGAGTGACGAATTAAAATCTAAGTTGGAAAGTATGGATTATATCAGGATGCTCTGAAGCTTAAGAGGGATAGAATCTAACATATTAGTTTGAAATTCAAGTAAAGGAACTGGAATTAATTTCATAGTAAAGGCGTGTAATTTTCTTGGATAGATTCAATGCAATCTCGACAACATTAAAATGTTGAAAAAACATGGGCATCTCAAATTTGTGGATACATAAAATGAAAAAGACACTAGTTAACCAAATTTTCATGTATCCACAATACCCATCTTCATGTACCTCGTCTTTAACCAAAGTTCCCCCAAAAATCTCATCATTACCCACTTCCAAACTCCTTAACAACTCCCGATTCAGCATCTTTTGAGCCAAAATTTTGCGCAAATATCACCCAAATCAGTCATTAACAAAGGTTTTCGACCGTTAATTAATTGTATGGAGGTGACAAAAACTATCTAAAGCATTAAGAGTAAAAATCCACTGTATATTACCTTCCAAAAGTCGGTTTCATACGTAGCATCTCGATTTTCCAGTTGCAATAATCACTCCTGCTTCCAACAAAAAAGACCGGCATGAATCAATTTCAAAGAAGAAGGAGCGATGAAGGTAGTGAGAGAGGGAGACGAGATTACCTTTAGGAGAAGAGGCAAAGGAGAAAACCCTAATTGCGTTGCTTTCCTGTGCGTGAGAGACAACAAATATACATTTTCCATTTTTTTAAAATTCAAAATTGGATATTGACTTTGAATACACAGGAAATGCCGCATTTTCAATGTCTGGGAATTTGGCTTGAAAACTTTGAAAACAACATTTTGACGTTTTCAATTTCCTTGACAAATTTTTGGGTTCATTTTTGGAAACAAGTTTTGAAAACATGGTAACATAACACATTTTCATCGTTTTCGAAAATCGAGAACAGAAAACGAGCTGAAAATGTCAAATAGAACAGCCCCTTAGTTTCCCATAGTTTTCATGGATAATGTATATTGGGAGGTTCAAATAGTGGGGGTTTTTAAATAGAATAGTAAGTAGCTAAATTATAATTGAACTTATGATGAATAATTAAAAAATTAAATAATTAGTTAGAAAAGAAACAAAAAACTAAAAACTTCATGTCCCATTTCATTACTTCGCATGCCATTTAAAAAATATTTATTAGAATTATCATTTAATAATCTCTTCATTTTTTTTCAAAAAATTGCAGGTTTCAATAATCGCAAAATGAATTTTGAATTCAATTGGTGTTTCCATTTTAGACCTTAGGTTTACTAAACATATTATTTTATAATATTTTCAAATATAGATAGCGTTCATTACTAATTTATGCCAATTCAATATACATGTGGTCTTTAAAAATATTTTTCAAATTTTTAATTGAGCGTGTATGTTTTTCAAGTTTCAATTTCGAAATCCACACCTATTTATATGTTATGCATATTATTGTTTCACTTTTGTCTTGATTATATAATTAAAAAATTTTTGCAAATTCTTATCAAAATCACTCTTATGGATAAAATTCTAGTGCATTGCATGGAGTAGTACTTGTAAATATAAACAAGTCAAGTTCTTAGCGTACTTTGGATATAGGATTCTTTTCCTTATTAAAGTTATTTACAATATCAATGAGCCTAACATATATGTATGTGCTTATTTGAATGATGCAAGACTTTTCCAATTCACATAGTTAATTATAATAAACCACCTCATTAAACAAAACATTGTTTAATAATACAATCCTTAAATTCAATTAATTTAGGGCTCTTTTATGGGTTAATCAGTTAAACTATTACTAATTTTATTTTCAAATCTAAAATATTTTTAAAAAAATACTAGCTTCACAATTTCATGTCACAAGAGAACAATTTCACTTAGCAAAACAACAATTTCATATAGCAAATAACAATTTTACAACTGTGTTAACGATTCCACCACCATCACCTCCACTCGCCATCGACTCCAACACCATCACTAACATAACATACTTTGCCACCACCGACTCAGCTCTCTCACAGCCGCCTAAGCTCAACTAACATAGCCACTACAGCTCTACCAATGTCAGTGGTCGCGTACCATAGGGCCATTTTTTTATAGGTTAATCGTGTCACCAACCATTTATATTCCCTGTATATTTGGCTCCCTATCCTATTTCATTTGAGCTTTTGTAGAACAATCACCATCATATCAAATTTGAAGGTGGTATGACAATCTCGATTGTCGGCTTCTATTTATCTATCGGGCTTCTCTCTCCATCAACAGATTTCTGAAAAGCAGGGTCGATGGCGATGGTGGTTGGCTGCTATGGTGGTTGAAGATATGGTGATTGGCAGTGGCAAAGAAACATCTTTTAGACAAAGAGAGGTGGTGTTATTATTCAGTGTCCGATGACGGGAGACGTGCTGATAGTTATTGGAAGTGGTATAGTGGTGTTAAGGAAGAGAAAAGTCGATGATGGCAGTGACTTTAGGGAAAGATGAAAATGCTGGCCAACAATTACTAAAAGAGATAGTAGTTGGCGGGATGGTGGAGACAGTGGTGCAAAGTGATGATATAATAGATAATAAGAAAAGATAAAGTGTGTGAAACCTATAGATTAAAGTTGTGAAGTATTTTACGAAATATTTAAGTTGATATAGTATGTTTAAATATAATTTCAAAAAAGGTTTTATACCTAAGGTCGGCAACGTTTCAGTTTGAGGTAATCTTGTCCCTATTTTTTTGACATCTAAGGTCCTCAACCTTCAAAAAATTAACATTATAAATCCTTATTCCGTTAAATCCAACGAAATTTACCTTTATAAAACTAAAAATAAATAAATAAATAAACAACCCACCTCAATCCACTATTGCAGAATTGGGTTTAGAAGTCATACTTTAGATGGCATTTATCTTAATAGTTGTTGCCTAAAGTATAGGCTGTGGCATTTTAGTAAAAAAAAAATTTGATTTTGGGCATACATTAGGTGGCGGTTTATATAACCTCCAAACCGGGACTTAAACCACTTTAGGCGGCGGTTAAGTTAACCTTATCTTATCCAGCATCCAATTCTCGAAGCAGTGCAACAACATATTTTCCTTCTTGGCGATTTCATGAAAATTTTTGGGAGATTTTCCTTTTCCATTCGCGTACTAGCTTGAATTTGTTGCTGCTACGTGTTTTGCCTACGATTGTTGACCTCAAAACAAGGTACGGTTGTCATTACCTTCAAACTTTGTTAATTTTTTGGGTTTCTGCTTGTTTAATGTAGATCTTGGAAATTTATGGATATCCAGTTGATGTTTGGGTATCAATATACACTCTAAAGCATGGACATTACAATGTAGGTGATTGTAGAGCTTGATTTGGTAATATATATATATATATATATATATATATATATATATATGTTGATTGTTTTTCCCTCATTTGTACAACCTCTATTTTAGCCCTTTTTTTCCTTTTCTTTCCAAATTTGCGCGACTTCATTTTTAGAGCTGTCATTTTTTTTTCAATTTTTTTTTATTATTTCATTTTACCACACAACTTGTGTGGTGCAAGAATAATATTTAACAAAAAAAAATTAAAAATCAATAGTTAATATTAAAAAATAGTGTTACAAATTGTTTTGAAAAAGTTTTTCATAAAATATATATTTTCATTAGTATATAAATAAGAAGTTAGAATTTAAATGTCGAAAATTAGCTAAAACTTACTATTTGGTGACTGAAAACGTGAAATTAGTAAATGGTGGATACAAATCAGTGTATATTTAAGCAAAGAATTTGAAATTTTATTGACATTAAATATTAGTATATCTATGCAAAAAAATAAATAAATAAATAAACAAAAAAGGAAAAAAACAAAAAAGATAATTACATTTTAGTAACTAAATATTTTGAAATATCATTGAAAGGAAAGATCTTTATTTATTATGTATTAAAAATTATTATCTAAATAGTCTTTCGTAATCTTTGTTAAAGACTATATGATTTTCGATGCTGAGCTTTAACTCCATTTTGCCCTTTCTGTGACGATATTAACCTCTTTAAAGATGATACTAGTTCCCTTTGATGAATACTTCTAAAATCAAGTTAAAATCTACATTGTTTCTATTTAGAGACATGTACTCTCCATAGTTTGGCAACTTAAAGGCGGCACATTTTGCTGTAAGTATTTTTGACCTCAATCTGTTTTGTGATTACATATTTATGTTTTGCTACATGTCATTGCATTTATCACCAAGCTTAGAGTACCCTTTTGAAGATCGGTTTGTAAGTTACACACTTCTAAGTATTTGGATTGTTTGTAATTTAGAATCGTAACTTCAAATTGTTACATGTTTTGGATAGTTTATCATTGGCTTGTGATGTAACACCCGCCCCAGTACGTACAACGGCATCGTACTAGGAAGGGCGTTACCTGCGTGACATCACCGAGCTAACACATTTGCAAACGTTTTACGACTCACGAAAGTCCAAAACGTTAATTTACATATATATCTAACGTGATAGCTCCAAAAGTTATATTGCAAAAGAGTTTACAAAAGAGTGATCTTATACACACGTGACCCCAAAATCTTTTCCTTTCCCATTTCTACACGTCGACAAGCTCACGTACGAGAGGATCCTGCGCCACTTCCAGCTTGCCTCCTACTCGCAGCATCATCTAAAACATGGAAAAGAGCACACGTGAGTCATAATGACTCAGTAGGAAGAGACACAATGCATATGGACATCACATATTACTTTCGGGCCCATTGCGAATCATGTGTTAGTATTGGCGCCGTCATAAACATTTGGCCGGCCTCATAACATCATTGGGGCGTAGGTCCCCCATGAGGCCATACTATCGGTTATTGGGGAGTAGGTCCCCCATTCGACCGATGTATCATTCGTTGGAGCATAGGTCCCCCATATTTGGCCGAAAACATTAACATGAATGCAACACATGATAGGCAATCCAATCCAAACACGCGTGACATATGAGTGCACATGGATGAGATATTCATATCATAGCATTTGGCAACATAAGCATATCATAGACCAAGGCTAGAAGGCACCCAACCTTAGAAGAATCACCATATCATGCAGACCATGTCATACTATGCCAAAACTATGAAATTAGCCAAGGAAACTTGCATACATAGCTATCTAAGGACCATTCATGTATCTACTTACCGCCTACATGGGTAATTTATCTCAATCCTACCTCAAAAGACAAGAACCCAAGCTAGAAGATTGGTTGGAGAACTTTCTCTTCTTCCTTCCCTCTTCTCTTCCTTCCTTCCTCTTGATCCCAAGGTAGTAATTAGGAATAGGTGAATGATCTACATGCCAAAGACCATGCCAAAGTCTTGAAATCACACTTGGACTTGTTCTCTAGGGTTTTGGGGAGTTGGGGGTCGAAAATGGTGGAAAAAGACCAAACCAACGTGTTAAAACCCAATCCAACAGTTTCTGCCGACTTAAAATTACGGCCGTAACTTACACATTTACGGCCGTAACTTACACATTTACGGCCGTAACCCATAAACCTTACGGCCGTAACCTTACGATACGGCCGTACCCGAACTGCCATACGACCGTAATATAACCTCGGTAAATCCATGCATCTCACCCTTCAAGAATTACGGCCGTAACCCATGTCCCTTACGGCCTTAACCCAGCAATACGGCCGTATCTCCAAGTCGTCCGGCCGTAATTTCCTCTCTGTAAATTTTGGCACATTTCCTCATTCCACAAATTACGGCTGTAACTCTTTTACTTACAGCCGTAACCCGATAATTACGGCCGTAAACCCTAAACTTACGGCCGTAAATCTCGATCCTGCAGAATTTTGTAGCGGCCTCGTTACTTGCTCGGGAGGCCGTTTCGACACTTAATACTGTACATAGTATCACAACGAAGTCACCAAGGGTCCAAACACATATTCATCACCTCATGATCATACATAATATCATAAATCACATGCATAAACGGACGGGGTATTACATGTGAATTAAGCGATGTGTTATCAAAATATGTAATGTACAATGTTACAAATTCATGCGTGAAAGTTCGGTTGTGTTTCTCTATTATTCTCCGGGCGTGTGTTATGTGTAACGTAGATCACACACTTAGGAGAATAAGGGGAGATGTTGCGGATGTGATAATAATTTTGAAGCCACTATTGTAATAATAATTTGATCCGTATGTTTATATCCGAATATGCACATGCAATACCATGTTTGTTTGAGGTATATCGGAGCATAAACTCATTCACTTGGCACAAAGTTGCGGTATATTTTTTAATGCATTAAGTGTTACCATTTATGTGCACAAGTTTGGTATAGGACTACTATTCAATATTGATTATATTGTGCAAAAATTAGTGCTCGTGTCAGTTTGGTAGCAGTAAATGTGGGTATTACGTCATGAAATTCATCCTTGACGTTGTGCGATACCATGAGCATGCAAATTCGTTGATAGAGGTATATAGATTGTAAGAAGATTATTTTTTTATCCTTTTTTTTTTTTTTGCTTTACATTGTCAAGATAACCATTGATATACTAATATCGTTCGTGCATGTCAATTTTGGTTGGATGGATTACTCGCAAGATGAGCTGGACGAGGTTAGAAACTTATGGGTGAAGTACTTGTTGGATGCTTACGCTATGCAGTCGTAGGCTTATATAATGTATACAAAAATGTAGAACTTTATCATTAATGAATCATTTGATCGTGGTATATGTGTTATGTAGACTTATAACATATCATTTCTAATTGTTTGAAGGGCATCGTTTTTTATGTTGTTATTAACTTTGGAATATATTTCTTGTCGTTAGATCTTTCGTTATATGAATTTGTTGTTAGTTAATGGAATTGAGTCGTTTCTTCGGACTTTTTGCAAGTTATGTTCAATGTAGGCTTTTTTCCGAATTGTTGGTGTGTAGGTAGATGTTAGTGCGTAGATGACAGTTTATGTAGAAAATGGGCGCACATAATTGCTAGTGAACAGTATGGGCTGGCCACAAATATTAAATTTTTTAATAAAAAAATTACTTCAGGCGGCGGTTCGACGATTAAGTGCACTGCGTGACACCGTCGCCTAAAGCATCCGTTTTTAAGAAAAAAATAAGAAAGTAATAGGCAGCGGTTTGTGATCGCCACCCAGGGGTGGGCATCCGATTTTGGTCGATTTTCGAGTTAACAATTGCCAACTCGAAATTCAACCGATTGCTTGAAGAAAATACAATAATCAACCCGACCCGAGTCGAGTTGGGTTGGTTTTGGGCCCCAAACCAAAGTGTCGGTTCGATTTCGATTAGCAAATGTGCGAACCGACTCAAATTTGATCGGTTTCGAGTCAGGCCCAAACCCGCACGTGCCCATCCCTACCATCGCCTATTATATCTTTAGGCGATGATTAAATCAGCTACCGCCTAACCTTCAACTTTAGGTGGTAGTGCAAAACTGCTGCCTAAACCCCTTTTACCTCTCGCAGCGCCTTGTTAAGAGACCCCTCATAACTGTCCCCTAAAGCCCTAAATGACCCTTTCATAAACCATTTTTGTACTAGTGATCCCCCATCGCACCATTTGTTGAGATGTTGGCTGGAATGTCCACTTTGATTTCGAAATTGAAAGAAAAAATGGGTTTTACGCCGTTTTGCTACTATTTTCGATGGGAAAATCTTGGGCAAAAATGGCAATAAAAAAGGGTGGTAATCCCCCATTCCTATTGGAATTTGTGGAAAAATGGAGAGGGTTTCTCCTCACTTTTTATTGCCATTTTTTGGTAGCAAAATGCTGCCAAAAATCATAGCAAATAGAAGGGAGAGAGGAAGAACCCCCATTTTCTTATGTAACTTCCTATAGAAATAAACTCCCACCCAATTGTGTTAGAATTTAGGCAACATGTTGTTCCCTAAAAATTGCAGCAAAATTTGGAAAGATGGGGGAGAAAATGGGAGAATTCTCCTTCTTTTCTGCAACTTTTGGCAAGAAAAATCGGGGAGAACCTCAATTTTTTTGAAAATTCTGGTAGGGTCGCCCCCTAGTTATCATTTCCGACTGGTTGCTGGAAATAGCAGCAAAAAAGGGACTAAAACCCCCCACATTTTGATGCAAATACCAACATTGGAAATAGCCGTGTTATGGCCAACATACCAACAAATGGTGTCACGGTGGGGCATTAGGGTGTTTTTTTATTTTTAATTTTTACTACTTTTAATTGTTAGAAAAAATATTTTTTATTTTAGGAGGTATAAGGGTATGAAGGCAAATTTTATAGGGTTTAACACCAAGCTTGAATCGAATCCATCCATAAGGATCTATGGTGTTAATTTTTTAAAGGTCAGGGACCTCAGGTGTCGAAAAAAGAGAGAACAGGGGACAAGCGTGTGCCAAAATTAAATTGTTGGGAACCCCAAGTGCAAATCACCCTTTTAAAAAAATTTTATTTCACATAATTTACTCATTAATTTAATTCCACCAGGAAGTGTTAAGAAAATGTAAGATTGAGAAAAAGAATTTTAGTGTAATGGTCGTCAATCACAACAATCATTCACTTTCCATTTACAATCATACATTCACCTCTATAAATAGTAAATTCAATGTAAAGGTAGATGTATTATGAATCGTATCGAAAAAATCCCATGCCCAGATATGGGCTTATGATTGACGCGTGGTTATCCCTGATGGTGGGGACAGGAAAACATATATCCATCATCAGCTTACATATGGACACTTTAAGGTGTCCACATGTAGGCATTTGATCATTAGTGTGAATCTTATGCATACATGCACTCCATATTTCCATATACTCTCGCGTCCTTAGTTGTTACTTTGTCGATGTCACACTTAATTCTTTTTAACCTTGTTGTATCTCCCACTTATACCTAATAGTGATTTCACCACTAGTGTGTCGTCGATTATCGATCTCTTTTTCTCATGCGATCTTAGAGCATCTCCAATGGGAGGTGTCTGGAGATGTGTGTTTAAGAGAGAGAGAGAGAAATATTATTTTAATTGTAGAGGAATAGAAAGATGTGTATATTAAAAAGAAATGGAAAAGTGTAAAAGATGAGAGAGATATAAAGATATTCAAAAATAATGATAAAATAATAGTGGAAAATGTGAAGTTGGATGTTTGAATTTGGACATTACACGGGAAACGAGAAAAAAAAGTGGAGAAAATGTGAGAAAAATGAGAGAAAAGTGATTAAAAAATTGAAAATTGAAAAATTACGGGACCCACACAAAATTTATGTGAGTGTATCTTTCTAAAATTGAATTTTTGGGAAGGGCATGGCATTGGAGATGCCCTTAGTCACATAACGATTGATTGTTAATGTGTGTGGGTAATAGGCAGGTAGCTGAAGCTTGGGTTGACGCAGTGTATAGTTCAATTCTTCTCGTCAAGATATGCGTTACAAAAAAAAAAAATTAAAAACACCTTTTTTCCTTTTTTATATATGTAATTTGTTTTTTATCGTATGCTGTCTTTTTTATATATGTAATTTGTTTTTGCATATTTTCCTATATATATGCAAAGCTTTGTACTTCTATAATTCTATGAACTTACAATGACATACAATACAATAAAATAACTTTGACAAAGTTGTCCAAAGAAAAGAAAAAGAACAATGCAAGCGAATAAATTGGAATATTATCTACCTCCAACGTATCATTATTGTCCCCACTCTGCCGCTTTCCTCTAATTTTCCCATGTAATTGATTAATGGTCCCACTTAATCAATTCCTTCGCTTCTTTACAGCTAATTAACATTCCAATGCCCTTTTTCCCCATTTACAAACAGAACACACAAAATCATTAACCAGACATATATAAATAAAAATCAGCCCTTCGATTTTGATCTAGTGTCATTGTTTGATCCTCTTCTATTAATTATCAAGACAATTCGACCTGCATTGCAGCTTCTGTATTCCGGTTTTTCCCCACACAGCCAAATATATATACACATACAAAAAGATCGAAAAAAGAGAAAATTAAAGGGCGTGATGTCGTCGAATCAGACGGTGCACAATAGCTGCGGAGTGACGACGTGTGAGAAGCTGGATCGGATGGCGAATTGGGTAGGGACCAGCGTAGCTTCGGCGTTCTTCGCCTCACTGGAACGCTGCGCGTGCATCAATCTCAGCACCTCCCACGATGATGTGGATGACGATGACGATAGGCCTCTTATTCTAAACAAACCCATATCGGTTAATGATCCATCTTCGCACCACCGCGCCGTTTAATAAACTTGCGCAAATAATTCGCTTTTTCCTCTTTTTTTTTTTTTTTCCTTTTAATTTTATTTTTCGTTATTATGTTTTGTTTTGTTTGGGGTTGGATTAATGTCTCTGGGTTTTGCATAAATTGGTTGAGAAGGAAATCAGTTTGTTTGTAATTAATAATTACAGATCTTTTTTTTTTTCTTTTTTTTTTGTGAATTTGTTTATACTGATATTTCTAGTGGTTTTGGGAAATATTTTCAAGGATTAGAGTTTAATTTAGGCGATAGAATTTATATATAATTGTATAATTCTAATTTAATCGTATTGTGTAGATATGTAGTGGCAGAATCTGTCCTCACTCTCGAAATTGTTAGAGCGTCTCCATGGCACGCTTCCACTTGAAATGTCCAGAGATGAGGGAGTGTGACACAAAATACCTTGTAGATCCCTATTTTTTCTTTTTGTTTAATCATTTTCCCTATTTTTTACTTTTTGTGCATGAATTCCCGTGCCACCTTCTATATTTCTATATTCAACTTCACATTTTATACTATTATTTTATTATTATTTTTTAATTTATTTCTATATCTCTCATATTTTTTTAACTTTTCTCTTTCTTTTTCCGTACACTTCTTAGGAAATGTTTGATAGACATAGTAGGGAAAAAAAAAGAAAAAATTGAATATGTGTCAATGAGAAAAAGTGTTCCAAAGCAACCCGGGAGGTCGTATGTGTTGGTTCCAAAGCAATCCATACTAGTTCTGGATTTGGTTTCGGTTCTTTCAACAGAAGTCGATGTAATCTAAAAATACCCCAAGAGTGTCATAATTATGGTATATCCAAATGCACTTGATCAATTTTATCCAAAATATATGAATCTTCTTGCTATGTTAATCACCTTTTCTTCTAGACTAGAAGAGATGCCCCTTGTCACGCTTGATCTCCAATTCTTAAGATAAAATTAGAGCTTCACGCATAGAAATTAAAAAAAGAAAAAGAAAAATAGAGAAACAGAAATTAACTAAATCAAGTGGAAATATGTGGAGATAAAGTCATATTACATAAATCGGGGACATTTGGCGATATTCTCTATTTACAAACATCGGATGAGATAAATGCTCTCAAACGCTATATTCATATTCCAATCTCATGTAGTATGGCGGAGAGTAGGGGTAGGCGTGCGTCGGTCGGTTCGGTTATTTCACCCGAATCGAAAATCGAACCACCTTTGGTGGGTTGAGAATTTTTCAAACCAAACTGAACCGAGTGGGTTTTTTGGTTAGACCGAAACCAAACGGAGTTTTTGTGATTTTTGGAAGTTTTTTCGGTCTTTTCTTCATTTTTTTTTCAACCCATCGATTTTTCGGTTTGGTAGAAACCAAACCAAAAATAGACCCACCATGGTAAAAAAACTGAAGGAAACCAAACCGAGTCGGTCGATTTTGGTGGTTTGACCTTTTTTTGCCCTCCCCTAGAGGAGAGAAACAAAGAAAGTTACTATTTTAACTGAAGAGAAAGATAGAGAGGTGGACGAGAGAAGAGAGAAAAGTGAAAAAGAGAAGAAAATATAAATAAATCCAAGGGTAAAGATGAAATTAATAGTAGGGTACATATAAAAAGATTTGTGATTTTGGACATAGCATGTAAAGCAAGAAAGAAAAAATGAAGCAAACATAGAATAAACGAGATAAAAGTGAGTTATAAAAAAAGGAAATAAAAAAAAAACCCACCAGAAATGTGTTTTCTCTCCCCATTTCTAGACACTGTCTAAACATTGAGTGCTAGAAATGCTTTAGAACATCTCTATTGCACATTTTTGTTGACAATGTTCATTCATGAGAGGGAAATTAAAATGCAATAATGTGTGTGTCTCTTATACGTTTCCTTTTTTTTTTCCATTTTATAAAATAAATTTTCCATTATTTATCTTACTTTTTCCAATTTTTTCATTGCTTCCCGTGTTATATTTACGTTACCACATTCGTACTTTATCTTACCTTTTATTTTCTATTATTTATCTTACTTTTTCCAATTTTTCTATTATTTATCTCACTTTTCCCAATTTTTTCATTGCTACTAGTATTATATTTATGTTACCACATTCGTCCAAACATCCTTCACTAGTGAGCATTTCCAATGCAAATGTGGATTGGGGGATGGTGTTGATGAGAGAGATAAATAAAAGATGATTATTTTAATTGAAAACAAATTTAAAGAAGTGTAGAAAAAAGTGAGAAAAGTGGAAAATATGAGAAAGGTAAAAAAATATTTAAAAAGTAATACTTCATTCGTCCAACAAAGATAAGCTCCTTACTGTCACGATATTCAAGAAAGCTCAATTAATGTTGAGTAATATTTAAGAACAATTTTATTTATGTTGTAAAGAGAAAAAGAACACACCGAAAAGAGAAAAGAAAAGCATATTATGATGATGGTTAATGATGGTGTTCCCAATATTTAATATTTAATAACTTTGTGTGAATGACTATTATGTACGAGATCAATTTTTGTGATACGATGTACCCCAATATTTTTCTATAAATAGGGGTCCTTTGTAATGAATTTGATAATAAGAAATGAAGTGAAAATCTCTCTCGTTCACAACACGTTATCAGCACGATAACTCTACTTATCTTCTCAATAGATTTAATCTACAAACATTTTATTTCTAATCTACATTTGGATCTAAATCTACAAATCTCAATTGCCAATTCACAATTCATTCTCTCTCTATCTCTCTCCCCCATTCGGAAACAATTTCCAGTTTCTTCTTGGCCAACACTGTAATCTTGTGTGTAATCCTCATAAAGCCATATCCATTTCCAAAAGCAAAAGGAATCTTTCATCATCTTTAGCTCATTTTCCACCGGCAATCTATGCTTCTCCATTAAGTTCTTAGAAAAATCATATATTTACCACTCACACATAAGTTTCTTTCCTGACCCAATCTATTTCAAAACCTCAAATCAATAGATTGAAAAAAAAAATTGATTTACAGATATATAGAGAACCAAAAAGTGGTGGATGAATTTTCCGATTTCCCGACGTAGAAATCGTTGAACTTTTCGATTCTTTGTTGAGAACTAGATTTCCAAGGGGAATACATGGTGGAATGCGGCGATAGAGGAGTTTTAGAATTCAGTGGACTTCAGCTCACTTTTGGCATACCAATGATGTTGAAGCTACACAAGGTGAGATGAGCACTTTATTCCTTTTGATTTACCTCGAAAGCATTGTACCACCAGAATGTGATAAAAGAAGAAAATATTTTGATAAACCAATAAAGATGGAATAGAATGGAATTTAATTTGGTTAAGGGCCCCACTCCAATCTCATTAAATTATGGATTATGAATTTATAATTAATTATTTATGGAATGCTCAGTTGGGACACGGGATTAAAACATATTTAAAGCTAAAGGTGAACATTTGTTGGTCAACAATTGCAGACATGATATGACACCATATTGTGCACATAAATTTATATTTATAATTCAAATCTTGCTTTAGCTAAAATTTGTTCATTAATGACGTTCATATTTATAAGGCTACAATCATTACGTGGAATGGACAATTTTACCTTTATGGACTGGAGTTAATAATTTTACCCTTGCAGATTGGAATGAACAGTTTTACCCTTACGGACTGTAAAGGACATGTATACTTCTAAAGAAGTAATTAATTATTATACAATTTAATTTTCGCAATTTAAATTCATATTTATTAACGTAGTTTCCATATGGTAGGTTATACCACCTATTGGAATTTAAATTTACATTTATTACTATAATTTCTATATGGTCGGTTATACTGCCTATTAGAATTTAAACTTATATTTATTGCGATAATTCCCATATGGTAGGTTCTACCACCTATTAGGGAAAATATAATTTATACAATTTAAGTTTATACATTTTATATTTTCATTGTGGTGGGTTATACCACACAATTGTAGTAAATATTTTTTATATGGTGGGTTATAACACATGATTGGAATGTATATTATCAATGTGGGCTATACCACATAATTAAATGCATAGCACCAATGTGGTTGGATTAAATCCAACGATTGGTACTAAATAAAAATAATCGATTTATATATTCAATAAAACACTATGTTGATATTAACATAGGGATTTGAGCAAGTGACACCGGAATTTGCCGCCATATGTATTGACAAAATAAAATTGCTCAAACAATCCCATCGTGATAAAAGAGAAAGAAAAATACCATGGTGAAATTGCTCAAGAAATCACATAGTGATCAATGAAAAATAATAAATACCATGGTGAAGAATTTCATCAATGTTATGAGATTAGCATGTTGTATCGACATGATGAGAAATGCTCAAAGAAACAGTTGATAAAGAAAAAAGTTTATTTCCCATGTTTATTGAATATTATTGGAGAAATTGAGCAAGAGGTACTGAAAGCTACCACCAGATAATTCGATGAAAGAAATTGCTCAATAAATACCATACTGTGAATTAAAGAAATATATCGCATGCAGTAATTGTACGAATATCGAAATGAAATAAAGTCATTGGTATAATGAGATCGTATCGACAAGGTAAGAAAATCCTATTGAAAAGCACATGTCATAGATATTATGCTGATGGTGCAATAGACTTCCATATTTGAATAAAGCCAATATGATATTATTATTGCTCTAAAAGAAGCACAAAACAAGTTAAAGTGGAACATATTGAGAATATTAAAAGGTGACAATAAACACTCAAAAATATAGAAATACGAAAAGAAAATAAATATTGAACCCATAAAGAAAGGATGCGTCTCGAGAGTATAAATACTGCGTAATTCTGCCATCCCTAGCATTAGGGTTTATAATGAGAGATCGAAAGGATCCAAATCTCTTTTTCGCTTAACACCGATGGCCTGTGATCGACGGACTTGGGCTTCCACGGACTCTTGAACATATGATTGCATCTTTATGAGTAGCTCAACAACCGTACTGGAGGAAATAACTATTTTTCTCGCTGAACCAGAAATAAATTTATGTTCTACACCCTAATCTAGAAATGCTAACAAGCCATCAAAGAAATAGTTAATATTCAACAAACCTATGGGTTTTGTATGAAAATTCCACTGTGCCCATGACGCTATATTGAATATTTCCTCCAGCGTATTATAGCCGTCTGGAAGGGCAATAAAAGCATCACTATTGTTCATCATGTACATCATGCAATCGTGAATAGATTGCATTTGCAACGTCAGTCCAATTGGACCCATGGCAGTACTGACTCCAATTCGATTACTGACTCCAGTCCTATGAAAAGGTATTACACTTGACACTCTTATCCCCCATAATTGTGTGGCCATTGTAAGACTCCTTAAAAGTTTGGTATTGGTCCCTCCATACAGTATATTGATGTTTTGTCTCCCTAACTCTCTTACAAGTTGGTTTGCCATATCCATATATTGGAGATGACCTACCAGTCTCGACCCACCAAGAACTCATATAGTTTTAATGTGGCTAGGTGGAGATTGACTTGCATGAGATGATTCCGAAATCTCCATTTCCATCTCTACCTCCATTTCTCTCTTGCACTAAAGTTTCAACGTATGAATGAGAGATACATGAATCTCTCTATTTAAAGACAAACCAAAAAGTAATTTTACTATTTACTTTTTTACAATATGAAAAAGAGAACGACAGAAAAATTTCAATGAAATGACATACACTGTTGGTGATTGAATATATATATATATATATATATATATATATATATGCATACATATATATATATATATATTTCGAAAATTTAAAAACGATATTTACAATTACGAGAAACACATTAATCTACGCCGATTTACCTTGTATCAATGTGAGAAAAATTATAATACTAAGTTTTTCTACTAAATTTACAAACAGGATCTTTTAAAGTAAGTTTTTCGAGAGTATAACGTTCTTGTTCATCTTTGAATTTAGCCCATAAGATCATAAGCTCACCTTGTGCACGTGTCTACTAGGATGTGTCTCAAGAGCCTGTTGAATATTGTGAGATTACAAGGGAATTGTGAACAGGTTGTGTTTATTCATTGTATAAAGGCACATATATATAATATTTACAATTATCGTATTGGGTTAGGCCCACACTAAACCCTAATTTTTAGAATGTAATCTAACACTCCCCCTCAAGCTGGAGCGTACAAATTGTATGTTCCAAGCTTGCTACAAATGTAATTGATACTAGGACCCCCGAGAGACTTGGTAAATATATCGGCTAGTTGGTCATTTGAGCTGACATGACTAGTGACGATATCCCCTGAAAGAATCTTTTCTGGAATAAAATGACAGTCAATCTCAATGTGCTTGGTCCTCTCATGAAACACAGGATTGGAAGCAATATGAAGAGCAGCTTGATTATCACATATCAACTTCATCTGTTGACACTTCATAAACCCCAACTCTTGAAGTAATTGTTTCAACCACACAAGTTCACAAGTAGCCTTAGCCATAGCTCGGTATTCTGCCTCAGCTGTGGACAAAGCAACCACTGATTGCTTCTTACTCCTCCAGGACACTAAATTCCCCCCAACAAAGACACAGTATCCGGTGGTCAAGTGTCTATCGTGTGGACTATCTGCCCAATCAGCATCTGAATATCCAATCACTTTAGTATGTCCTTTATCTTCATAAAGTAAACTTTTACCTGGCGCTTTCTTGATGTAGCGCAGAACACAAATGGCAGCATTCCAATGACTATCATATAAAGCACTTAGGAACTGACTTAAAACACTCATGGCGAATGAAATATCCGGATGAGTCACCGTGAGGTAACTGAGTTTCCGAATAAGCCTCCGATATCTACTAGGGTCAGACAAGGGCTCCTCCTCACAAGGAAGAAGCTTGACACTTGGATCCATTGGGGTTTCTGCAGGTTTACAATTTAACGTACCTGTCTCTTCCAAAATATCGAGTGCGTATTTCCTTTGAGAAATAAGAACACCTTGTTAGCACTGAGCAACTTCTATTCCCAAAAAGTATTTGAGTTTTCCCATGTCTTTGGTCTCAAAGTGATGAAGCAGATGCTGATTTAGCCTCTGTATGCCTTTTTGATTATTTCCGGTAATAACAATGTCATCCACATAAACAACCAAGTAAATGCAACAATCAGAAGAATAGTGAAAGTAAAATACCGAATGGTCAATTTCACTACAAACCATGACAAACTGTGGAACGACAAAGCTAAAGCACCCAAACCAAGCTCGCGGCAACTGTTTCAGTCTATAGAGGGAGCGACGAAGGCGACATACCAGTCGAGACTCCCCTTGAGCAACAAACCCAGGTGGTTGCTCTATATAAACCTCCTCACTCAGATCACCGTGAAGGAATACATTCTTCACATCCAACTGATAAAGAGGACAATGACGCATGGCAGCAATAGATAAAAGAAGCCGAACGGATGACATCTTAGCAACCGGGGAGAAGGTATCACCATAATCAAGCCCATAAATCTGGGTGTATCCTTTGGCAACAAGCCGGGCTTTCAATCGATCGATATTGCCATCGGGACTAACCTTTACAGTGTAAACCCAACGACAATCCACTGTAGATTTACCAGGAGGAAGAGGAACTAGATCTCATGTGCCGGTACTATGGAGCGCATACATCTCATCAACCATGGCCTGACGCCAACCTGGGTGCGAGAGAGCCTCGGAAGAGATCGAGGAATAGAAATAGAAGACAAGGAGGATACAAAGGCACCATATGACTGAGATAGGCGTTGGTAACTGACAAAATTATATATAGGATAAGGATTACGAGTAGAACGAGTACCTTTACGCTCAGCAATGGGACGATCCAAGTCAGGATCAGGATCTGGAGGGACAACTGGAGTAGACGAGGAAGCCAGCGGGCCAGAGGAAGCAATGGGCTCGGGTGACGGTAACGGAGATGGAGTAGGCGCAGGTGCCGGAGCAGATGACACACTGAGTGGGTCCCCGTGGTGGCTCAGTGGAAGGATGGGTAGCCGGTCGAGGTCGGCGACGATAAGTGATGAGAGGAGGCGGTGAATTAGTAGGAGGTGCCATACGATCAAGTGAGGAGATATCTAGTAAAGGAGGATCAGGAGCGGACATATCTGGAGTAAAAGGACCATCGGCAGGGAGAGCATCCGACAGATGGGAGGTATGTGTGACAAAAGGAAAGTAAGGTATTGTCTCAAAGAAGGTAACATCTGCAGAAACAAGATATCGCTGAAGTTCAGAAGAAAAACAGCGATAACCCTTCTGCAAGCGAGAGTAGCCCAAAAAGACACACTTAAAGGCTTTAGCCTGTAATTTATCTTTCTCGGGGCTAAGGTTATGGACAAAACAGGTGCACCCAAACACACGAGGCGGGACAGAATATAATGGTTGAGCTAGAAACAGCAGAGAATGAGGAACCTGATCTTGCAAGACGGAAGAGGGCATGCGATTAATGAGATAGCATGCCATAAGGGCAGCATTTCCCCAAAAATGGAGTGGACCGTGAGAGTGTATAAGGAGGGTGCATGTAGTCTCAATTAGGTGTCTATTTTTCCGCTCAGCCACGCCATTTTGTTGTGGAGTGTGGGGACACGACGATTGATGAAGTATACCTTGGGAAGCCATAAATGATTGGAATTGCGTTGAGAAATAATCACGTGCATTATCACTTCGGAGAATACGAATAGTAGTGCCAAATTGAGCTTTAATTTCATAACAAAATGTTTGAAAGATAGAAAACAACTCAGAACGAGTTTTCATTAAAAATAACCAAGTACAACGAGAAAAGTCATCAACAAATGTGATGAAATAACTAAAACCTAAAGTGGACTGAACACGACTAGGACCCCAAACATCCGAATGAACTAAAGAAAAATGTGATTCTGCTTGTTTATTGATACGACTCGGAAAAGAACTACGAACATGTTTTCCGAATTGACATGACTCACACTCTAAAGTAGACAGTCGTGGAAGACCGGGCACCATTTGTTGTAGTTTGAATAGGCTAGGATGTCCCAAACGGTGATGATGAAGGATGGTAGACGGATCGGCAGCAGCACATGTGATAGGTGATGGTAGGTTAAGGTAGTACAACCGTGGCATTCATGCCCTACTCCAATCGTCTTCCCAGTGTTCCGATCCTGCACAAGAACCGAATGAGCCGTGAAAGTAATAGAATAAGGTAGATTCTGGGACAACTTGCTAATCGAGATAAGATTAAAAGGACAATCTCGTACAAAGAGAATAGAATCTAAAAATAAAGACTCGGAGAGTTTGACCCGACCAATACCTTTAGCCTTAGTTTGGGAACCATCGACTAAGATAACAGGGGATAGGATGCTTGAATAAGTAATAGTGGAAAATAAATATTTGTTACCAGACATGTGATAGGAAGCACCAGAATCAACGACCCAAGGGCCAAGAGGTAATGACTGTGAGATACAGGCAACATAGTTCTCGGTGGGATTATCAGAGGTGATAGCAGAGGACTGCTTACTCTCCCGGAGTTTCAAAAGCTCAACATATTCAGTGAGAGACTGATACACTATCAGGTAAAGTCTCAGATGAGGACCCATATTGCGTGACATTGGCAACCTTAGGAGGACGACCATGGAGCTGGTAGCACCGATCAACTGTAAGGCCAAGCTTATTACCATGTGAACATCGGGGGCGATTACGACCTCTACGGCCCTCCTCACCATCATTCCGACTAGAAGGGTGGGAAGCTAAAATGGCCAAATCAACTGGAGTACTGGAGATGGTGGATGTGGCAGAGAGACGGAGTAATTGTTCAGACACTGTATCCATAGTGGGAATTCTCGAGCTTGTAAGGATTTGATTACGGACAGATTCAAGTTCAGGGCGGAGACCAGGCTAAGGAAAGAACCATAAAGAAAGTCCCACGCTGCTCTTCTTGTTTTGCAACATCCGTAGAAAAGGGCATCATCCCATTAAATTCCTATCGAAGAGTCTCGATTTGCCCCAGATAAGTCTGCATATCTTGGTCTTGCTGCATAACTTTTTTCATATCCTAAACCACTGTATAGAGACGATTGATGTCATTGGAATAAACCTTCTTTGCCTTCTGCCAGACATCAAAACAAGAACGATATGCCCAATATTGGCCAACAAGGGTACGATCAATGGACTGCCATAGAAGATTACACAGAAAAGTGTCAATCTGTTTCCACTTCGGCTGAGCTTTAGTAGCAATATCCTTAAGTTGGTTAACCAGATGATCATCAACGCCTTGACCAATGAACCATAATTCTACAATCGAAGACCAAGTCATATAATTGGTTGATCCAGTCAATTTCTTCGCACAAATTGTGGGAGTTGATGAAAAGGTGAGCATAGACATATCGTTTGAGGTGTCAAGAGTTTCCATTTGAATATAACACCAAAGAAGATGGAAAACACCAAAAGAAGACCAATATAACACCAAATGGACAGAAATTCACGACCAATTTGATGCAGAGGCTGTAAACTCAGTCAACGTAAGGCAAACCGAGGCCAATTTGAGATAGGACCACAAACGGGCTGAGCCACGACCAAACCAACACCAGACGAAGGTCCAGCAGTGAAGGCGAGTCGACCAATGGAAGCCGGAGGGTCGCCGGAGGTAACACGCGCCGCCACGCGCCGGTGATGCGAACTGTGCAGAGACTGCTCAGGCTGCGCGTGTGGGTGCATGGATTGTAAGACGTCGATGGGCTTTCAGGCAAAGGTAGATGACGGTGAGTTGAGTCGACCAGTGTGGTTGGTTTGTTGATTGGAAACTCGGTCGATGACGGATTGAGGAACAGACGCAGCTGCTAGGGTTTATTGATGGTTGGAAAGATGCACAACCAATAAGAAGAAACCCTAGCTATTATTGTCTCACTAGAGCTCTGATACCATGTGAGATTACTAGGGAATTGTGAAAAGGTTGTGTTTATTCATTGTACAAAGGCACATATATATAATATTTACAATTATCGTATTGGGCTAGGCCCACACTAAACCATAATTCTTACAACATAATCTAGAAAATATCATCCAAAGACTCCTTATTCAATCCATCCTTAATGAATGTTATTTTATCTTCTCGGTTTCTGGACAAGTACCCCACAGATTTACATCAAGTGTCACATGTCCACCGAGCACATTTGTAGCATCCTCCCAACCTTTTTGCTCTATGTTTCTTTGAAAAACTACTTTTACCCATATCAGACATATATTTAGAAGGAATTGAAATCTCACCAGATAATCGAACCCGTGTTTCAATCAACCATCTGATATCTTGTGGGATGCCTTTATTCATTAGCATCCTCAACCTTTCGAGCCTACCTCGATAAATTCTTTTTAGAATTTTGATCGATAGTGATGGATAGTATTTTCAAAGATTTGAGAGCATATAATCCATTATAATGTTCGGACCCTTGTTAGGGTGAATATTATAAGCGTCCGGATGACTTATAAACCCGTATGAGGTACGATTCTGCGTTTGAACAGTACCATGACATGAAACGTATGGGCAAAGGTTCCACGCTTGAGCAGCAATTTGTAATAATGTCACCGAAAGATGATGTGATATGTCGGTGAGCTATGCATATGGTGAAAGTAATAAATCATGTTGAGCACTATATAGATCCCAGATCGATTGATGTAAATAATTTATTGAAATCAAGAACCGGAGGAATTCTTCAAATGATTATTCTCGATAAATGATGAAATCATTACTAGCCAATGTTGGAAATAAATCCCAAATATATCTGGAATATATATAAGGGATGAGAGTTATGGGCCCACTCACCCTTCATGTGGACTACTAGATAATATGATAATAATCCACTATGTAGTCACATGCATATATCACAATAGAAAATTTACGAAATGATTTGCTCACAATATGAATATGAGTTCCAGATCTAATAAACCTAGTAAATATATATCCCAATAATTTGAATAAGGTTGTAAATGACAGGATATGCGCATGCAAGTGGGATATAATTGGCAAAATATTTAAAGTCCTCCAATCGATTTGCCAATATCGAGAACAAAATACAAACTGAATAAATTCCCCCATTAAAACTAAATATTGAGAATATATATGATGAAAATCATACGAATTGTATTGAATTTGGTTCTTAACATGAGGGGGAGTATCAATAGTCGGAAATAATATATATGAAATGCATCATGACTGAAAAATGCACAAAAGATTATAAAGATCTCATATACTAGCTATATATACTTTAACAAGCCCGAAGTATTGATATTATTTAAATAAGAATTCCCCAAATATGTATATATCAAAGCAAATGATAAACGATGACCTTAATAGAGGAGGCGCATATTCTTGAAAAGTATATAACCTCAAGTATATTGTGTAATCCTAGAAGAGGATCGATAATGAGACATCTCGAGAAGCTATATCATTATGGAGAAAGAAATGAGATTCGAAAGTGTCCACACGATATGAAAATGTAGCGCTACATACAGTCAATGATAATGAGGATATGAAAGAATAATGTTGAAATATACACCCTTATAATAAAAGTATTAATATGCGGGTTTGATAAGAAAAATGAGAATAAAACTCTTGAAACGATTATAGACAACAGTGCTTGTAATGGTTCAAATCAATGATATTGTTGTGAAAGAAAATTCATATGTTGTACTCTTTTCTTTGTTTGAAGTTTTTATCCCAATGGGTTTTTCCTAAATAAGGTTTTTAATGAGGCAGCCTAATCGAAACTAATATAAAATCTCGAGAGAAGATTCAGTTATATATATCTCGATACAGTGAAAATATGAGATCTAGATTATTGATTGCAAATGAGCAATAAATATGATACAGTGATAAAAATGATACTTATATAAATATCTAGAGGATTTTGATACGCTTGAAATATACTTATACAAAATATGCGTTGCATTCTTCTTCGTTGGCTAAGGTTTTATCCTATTGGGTTTTCCTAGTAAGGTTTTTAACGAAGCAACGTTTGAAGCGTATTCACATGAATGATGTACTCTTTTTCCTTCATTAGGATTTTTTCCATTGGATTTTTCCTAATAAGGTTTTAATGAGGCATATTCATGATATATTAAGAACTATAGGAAAAATTGACTCAATGAATCTATTGGATTAGTTTATAATAGAGACATTATTTGAAATCAAATGATGACCTTAAAATCTTTTACCAGAAGTGAATGTATCAGTACTCAAGATATAGAATCAAATGAAGCAGTTGTACTCTTTTTCCTTCGATCAATTTTTTTCCCATTGGGTTTTCTTGACAAGGTTTTAACGAGGCAGCACATGAATGCTCCTATAAGAGTGATTGTCATCAGGGGGAGAAACTTGCCTCTTCGCTCAGGTTTTGTCCTATGAGGTTTTCCTGAAGGAGTATATGAACACTCAAATTCTCCTACAATCAGTTTGGAAGTTTTTCTCCTACTGGATTTTTTTTCTCCAAACAAATTTAAAAAACGGTTGTATAAATAGTCATTCAAGGGGGAGTGTTGTAAAGAGAAAAAGAACACACCGAACGGAGAAAAGAAAAGCATGTTATGATGATGGTTAATGATGGTGTTCCCAATATGCAATATTTAATATCTTTGTGTGAATGACTATTATGTACCAGATTAATATTTGTGATATGATGTACCTCAATATTTTTCTATAAATAGGGGTCATTTGTACTGAATTTGATAACGAGAAATGAAGTGAAAAACTCTCTCGTTCACAACAATTTATATACCGTTTCGTTTGTGTAAACTATTGATTTGTATAATCACTTAAACATTTACTAGTATCGTGTTGATATTTAAATTCAAATCTTAAGCAATTTTTTTTCTTTTACTTTTTTTTTTGGGAGCAACTTGAACGTGATCTTGACATAAAAGAAAAAGAATTACATAGCTTTTTACTTTTTTTTAACAATACAAATTGATAATTAAAGGTATGAAAAGCTCACTTAGATACCACCATACTACATCAATTCTTTTGATTATAAAAAAAATAACAAGAGGTAAAAAATTCAAACTACGTCATTAAAAAATGAAATTTATAGAGAGGGAGAGAGAGAGAGAGAGAGAGAGAGAGAGAGAGAGTTCTAACTAAATGGACAAAGATAATAAAATATATTTATGGAATTGTATTATGACTTGGTCATATTGTGATAATGTCCCGTTTCAATATTTCATCATTTATTTTGCATAGGTATATTAGCAGGATTTTTCATAACCCATCAATGGGTTTTTATGTATGGAACACTCGGGCCATTTTAAAGGTCCGTCCGACCTCCATTTTGAAATTCGTGATCAGATTTATAATCAACACCGCAAGAAAGAGCTCCGGCAACACCGTGGTGAATCGGGAAATCAACACCATCAATTTTGAAAATTTTCCGGCAACACTAGACTTGTCAATTTGGCTCGCGAGCCGTTTCGGCTCGCGACCCGGCTCGCTCGCCGAGCCTGAAGCTCGGCTTCGGGCTCGCCTAAAGCGAGCCCGAACGAGTCCCGAACGGCCCCGACAGAACCGAGCCGAGCCGGCTCGGTTCTCAGAAGGCTTCGGCGAGCCGGCCAGCGGCTCGCGAGCTTCGCCAGCTTCGGCTCATACAGCGCCGGCCATCGCGATCGGCTCGCTGGCTCGCTCGAGCCGCTCGCTGAGCGGCTCGATGACCGGCGAGCCGAGCTACTTTGCTCGGTCAAAAAGGTCGCCAAAGCGACTTTTTCACCGCTTTATAAGATTAAAGGCAATGATCTTTGCCTTTTGCAAAGACCACAGATATTTTTAAAAATAAATTTAAAATTCAAATTTTGAATTTTGAATTCAAAATTTGAATTTTGAATTCAAAATTCAAAATTTTTTCAGATAATTACCGAAATGCCATCGTAAATGTGTATAAATAAGGGTGTTTGGAATTAGATTTCACAACAAATTTTATCTCTATTCTCTCTATAAGCTTATACTACGAAATTCTCTTTAATTTGCTCAATTGCTCTCTATATATTTCTTACTAGTTGCCACGAAATTCTACTCTTATATACATCAAACAATTTCAATATCTATTATATATTTATATTCTTTCATTTTATCAGTTATCACTTATTACTTATCACATTTATCTATCCAAATAGCCTATATTTTTATTCTACGAAATGGATTCATACAGTCAATCCCAACAATCCGAGCCAATTCATGTTGATTCAAATAATCCAATCGATAATCAAAATACAACTTCTGTCCCACGGGAAAGAGGTTCTCGACGAAGAACCACCACGTCCGATTGTTGGAATCATTTCACCAAAAAAGTCGAAAGAAACGAAAATGGAGAATCCACTACATTTGTCGTATGCAATTATTGTGGTAAAAAATTTGGATTTACGGTAGGTGGTGCTACTTCTCAATATTCTCGACATGCTCGTAAATGTCTTGCTCGAGCTGGAAGTAATTCACAGCAAACACAACTACAAATTGGAGCCGGTGGTGAAGGAGGGACTTCATCCGGTTTAAATTTTTGGAGTTATGATCCGGAAAGAACACGTAAAGGAATGGCCGCCCTACTTGCTGCCGCCGAGCTACCACTAAATTTTGTCGAAAATCCACATCTCATAAAATTCATACAAGAATGTCTTCAACCAAGGTACCAAAACGTAACTCGAAATACTGCACGTGCTGATGTTATTGCTAAATATGAAAATCTAAAAGATCAATTAATACAAGGTATGCGTCAATTTAACGGTGTTATTAGTTTTACTCATGATTTGTGGAGCGGTGGCAATAATAGAGGATATTTATCTGCTACTTCACATTACATTGATGAAAATTGGATATTGCATAAAAAAATTATTGCTTTTAAAATTATTGAGCATCCTCATAATGCAAGTAATATAGCCCGTATCATATATGATATACTAATGGAATATGGCATACTCGATAAGGTTAGGAGTTTCACTTTAGATAATGCCAAAGTTAATGATGGTGTTATTAGGAAGTTGAAACCTTACATTAATCCTAATTTTGATGGAGAATTGTTTCATGTACGTTGTGTTTGTCATATAATTAACTTGATTGTTAGATGTGCTTTGGATGGTATCCGGCCAATGATAGATAAAATTCGTACTGCTATACTCCACATTTCTTCAGGGACTCGTAAAAAACAAGATTTTGAAAATTTATGTATTGAAATGAATTTAGCCCCTAAGACTTTCGGTGCGGATATGCCTGTTAGATGGAATTCTACTTATTTAATGATTCGTTCATGTGATGGTTATGAACATGTTATATCGGAATTTTGGAATAATCGTGCCAATGGACTTGAAGGAGATGATTTAACTATTACTGATTGGGAAATTTCTAAAGAGTGCATGAAGTTTTTGCAGGTTTTTTATGAGGCGACGGTGAAATGCTCGGCCGTATACTCACCCACATCTTCAGTTGTTTTGTTTGCTCTTAACGAAATTACTTCATGTTTGCGAAAATATAGCACTCACCCAATTTTTGGAAATTTTACTCCTTCTATGGTGGAAAAATTTCAGAAATATTATGATAAGATCCCACTATTGTACGCCCTTGGTGCGGTAGTGGATCCCAGGATTAATTTAAAAGGAGCTTATAAGTTGTTGAAATCAATTACAACAAATATGGGAATGGATATAAATGTTGTTATTACTTATGATTTGAAATCTTTTATGATTCTTCTTTATAATCACTATGCAACCATGATTCCATCCGGTACAAGTGGTCACCGAATGATGGCGGAGGAGGTGGCCGAGTACTCAATGGGTTCTTCTTGGGCCATTTTGTTACAAAGAGATGATAACACATGGGAAACTAGTAGTTCAGGGAGTACTCTATTAAATCAAGATTCTTCTACTCCTATTGAGTTAAATCGTTATTTTGCTTTTGACTTTCTTTCACTTTGTACTAAATCCGATCTGGCAAATTTCGATTTGCTCCAATGGTGGAGACAAAATGAATCACAATATCCCGTCTAATCAAAAGTGGCACGTGACGTTTTAACTCCGCCCGTTTCTACGGTTGCATCTGAGTCGGCATTTAGTGTCGGTGGTCGAGTTATGAGCGACGAGCGGTGTAAATTGAATGCGGATATATTTGAGTCATTGATGTGTGTCAAGGATTGGGAAGATGCGGCCATTCGAATACAAAATGAATGGGAGCAAAGGGCAGCCGATGAAATGAGCACTTTGAGCTTCACATAGATATGTAAGATTATTTTAATTTCAATTCAATTTTATTTTTTATGCATTTTTTCATTCTTTTTTTATTATAAAAATTATTCACGTACTATATAAGTCGTGAATAATTTTAACTCCGCCTATCTAATTGATAGCCGGTCCCAAGCCCGGATAAAGGAGGAGGGTTTTTGTACAATGTATTATTGTATTTTTTATATAATAAGAATTTTTCGAATAAAATTTAGAATGTTTGTTATTTTTTATATATCTTTTGGACGAAATTACTTTTGGATTTTGGTTCATTCAATCATTTCATATTTTCATTTATTAATTTATTTGCATACGAATTTAAATATTCGATAGTCGAATCACCAAATAAATATGTTTAAACTTTAAAATCCCAAAGTACAATTTAGGGGGAAAAAATCGAGTCAAGTGTTGCCGAATATATTGAAGCCTAAACACTTAAAAAACCCCATATACATCACTTAAAAAAAAAAAAAAAAAAAAAAAAAAAACGAGTTGGTTTAGGGTTTAGGGTTTAGGGTTTAGGGTTTAGGTCTAAACCCTAAACCCTCTTTAAAGAAAGAAAGAGAAAAAAAGAGAAAAAAACGAGCCAAGCCGAAGCCGCTCGACTCGCGAGCTCGACAATCGAGCCGAGCCGCCGCTGAGCCGCTGGCTGCTCGACGAGCTCGCGAGTCCGAGCCGAGCACGAACAAAGCACCGACGAGCCGAGCCGAGCTCGGCTCGTATAGTAAACGAGCCCGAGCCGAGCCCGAACACAAGCCGGCGAGCCGATCGAGCCGAGCCGAGCAAGCCAATTTGACATGTCTAGGCAACACCGTGGTGAATCGGGATGGCCGGTCAAAGTTTTGGCAACAATTTTGGCCGACCGCTACGGTGTCGCCGGAAAATTTTTAAAATCGCTGGAGCTCCCTCTCGCCTTATTGATTTTAGATCTAGTCTCGAATTTCAAAATGGAGGTTGGATAGGCCTTCAAAATGGCCCGAGCGTTCCATACTTAAAAATCCATCGATGTTTGAAAGGATTTGGGTTTAATATAGTGTGATTTAAAAAAAATTGAGTGATGAAGAAAAACCTCGATAGTTTTCATCAATTTAGATTTTGTTAATAATTATGAAATTATTTTGAACTTACTAATATTTTACATTGAAGTATCTCTCATCTCGTCCATTACCAACTTCTTTTGAACAGATTGAGTATAATGTGATATTTCAAAAATTAGAGCAAGGAAGAATAAAAAATTACAAGTCATCGTGATATTAGACTATATATTTTGTATGTTACCACTTATTTTAAACGAGTTGAATGCGATATGATCAGCTAAAAATTATAGTGATAAGGAAAAACCAATCTTCTCAATTTAAGATTATAAATCTTCATTTATTATTTAGGTTTAAAAAATTACATGATTTTCCAAAAAATTCTTGAGATCCATAAGAATTTGAGGGTAAGATGTCAGAAGGAAAATTGTAAGTGCAATTTTAAATTTAAAATTCATAGAAATCCATAATTTAAGAAAATCGATCGAAATCGATAAGCAATTGTGGGTGCTGAATTTTTATAGAATCCACAGAAATTCAAAGTGAGGGCACTGGATTTTTATAGAATCCATTGAATTTTAAATTGTATGTTGGAGACACCCCTTAATTTTATCTCCAACTGATAGTCGCTAAGAGGAAAATTCGATGAAATTTTCAACTTCATCGATAGGGACGGATTCAGAATTTTGCATTGGACCTAACTAAATTTATGAAGGAGAGTACGGTGACGGAGGGCCGGTGAAATATTTTTCCCAATAAAACTTATTTACAAAATATTAGTGAAAATCGTGATTCACTAGACTAATTTTACGAAATAGAAGCAAAAGAATATCAAATAACAATTCGTCTTGGTTACTTAGTATATGATGATCTTAATTAAATTGATTTGTTTCATGAAGTTTATTTTGTTTCATATATTGTATTGCTGTATTTAAGAAGTATTAGACTAGCTAGTGGAGCAAGCGCAACTTTAAAAATTATAACATAATAAAATATTTACATAGTAAAAATAAAAAAATATTACGCCATATTATTTATCAAAATCATAACGGATTGAGTTTTAAATCATAAAAATAATTTAAAAATAATTTTTTATGATATCCTTTTAATGCATAAACAATGTGAAAATAGTACAACACATATTGTATCAACTCAATATCTACACATATCAGTCAAGCGAAATTTTCCCAAAAGCATAGTTGCGGTCGTAAGTAACATACAATCCTAACTAAAACCATCATCAACTAGGTCATACATCCAATATTGTCATCCATATTATTATTCAGTAATATGCCATATATATTACAAGAAAACAAAAATTGAAACTTTCAATATGCATTTTCTGATTCAAGCGCACATTAACAACCAAACATGATATTTGGATAGCAAGAAATAAAGCTAAACATGAAGGGGTTCCTATTTCAGCCTATAGAATTATCAAGTGTATTGAAGGTGTGATTTACCTTCTCTTCCTCCTCTCTGACTCTATTAAGAACTATGGTCATACTTTGATCCCTAGAGTTGTTAAATGGGTAAAACCAGATCCCTAATCTATTAAAGTCAAAATTGATGGAAGTTTATAGGATTTCATTTTTGTTGGTGGAGGAATTTTCAGAGACTGCCAAGGACGGGTCCTTCGAGCCTTTTGTGAACCATATCCTGCTTCTATTTTATTTGCGGAGATCAAGGTCATTTGCATAGCAGTTTTCCTTTGCAAAACTTATGGCTACTTTAGTGTTTGGTTTGAATCAGACTAACAAGTTGTTGTTCAACTCCTCAATGATCACAAACATGGCTCCTGGGAATTGTGTTACTATATTGCTGAAATTTTAAGCTTTCTTCATGATTCTGGCAACAAGATCACACATATTTACAGGGAAATAATAAAGCTACCGATTACTTGGCTAACTATGGCCACAGTCATCCTGACCTCACTATTTTTCATCCTCCGACTCTCCCTAGTGGCATCCAAGGCATTGTGAAGATGGACCAAGATCAAATCCCTTATATTAGGTTGTCTTGAATTCCTTTTGTACTTCTTAACTAATTAAGTTGTTGATCTATTTTTTGTTAATTCCCATGTATTTTCAAATTGGAGGCTTTGGCTTAGTCTTACTCCTTATATTTTCTTTCTGATTAATAAAAATGCAGGGGAATCCAAACCCCTCTTATGGTCTAGATGGAGGCATAAAATCCAAAGCCCGAAAGGTTTTTTTTTTTAATAAAAAAAATCAAGCATCTCTATACAGAATAAGGAAGTATTTGCAACCTTTGTCATTTCTCGCCAAAATTTTATTTGCAACCTTAGTCCTCTCTTACCAAAACCTTTTTTTTAATCGTTTTCTTTTCCTTCTTCTAATTAATCATTTTTTAATTAAATCATTCTCTTTTCCTTATTTGGATCCACAAATCTTTCAAAATCTTCTTTTTTCTTATCACTAGGTCTCTATCTTTCCTTTATCTCTATCTTTTCTTATATTCCTATAATTGTCGGTTTAAAAATTAGCATATCATTATCTTCTTTTTTTTCTTTTTTTTTTATTTTTAGTATACCATTTTATTCTTACTGTAATAATCTGGATCAAACATCTTTTAATTATCAATAATGATCTACACCACATTAAAATTAAAATTTCAAAATCAATCAAATTATTAATAAAATAATCTAAATGTGTAATAACAATCAAATTTAATTAAAAAATGCTAATTAAATAACTTTAACATTAATCAATTTTTTAATTAATCATCCAATAGTAACATTAATAAAATCATTTATATTGTAATTAATTAAAATTCATTATAATACTAATATTTAATTGGACACGGTTTCATTCATTAATTATATTGAAAAAATCATTTATATTGTAATTAATTAAAATTAATTATAATACTAAGATTTAATTGGATATGGTTCTTTCATTAATTATTACATTACTAAAATAGGAAAATAATATTGATTTTAAAAAACTAAAATTAATTAGATTACTACGTATTGACAAGATTTTCCCTAAAAGTAAAAGATGTCTTTTAAATTGTAAAATATCTTTTAAATTAAAAGATATATTTAAAATTAGAGTCAAACAAGTATGAAAATTGCAACTATTAAGCTAATTATTTAAGAAATAACCAATTATTTCTAAAAATAATTATGTAATAATAAAAATTAATTATAATGCTAAGATTTCATGGGATATGGTTTCATTGAACGAAAAGGAATCAAAATTAATTATATTTCTAAAAGGAAAAATATAATTAATTTAAAAGGATAGGTTGGGGATGAGGATAAGTGTTTCCTATCATGCTCAATCTGCCTCGATTAAATAAGGATAGTATGGGGACGAGGATAAATATTTCCTAGCGAGATAGGAATGGGGTGTTGGGGTATGTATCAGCTATATTATCATTTTAATAACATATCCGTATGTTGATTATATTTTATAATCAAAATTTTAAAATTTATTATTCACATATTCATTATTAGTACTGTGGATCGCATAAGTATGTAATTAATATCTATCTAAATTTGCAGTTGTATATAATAGAATATAGAATAATTTTAAAAAGTCATAGGCACTACGAAAATTAGTATAATTTAATTTGGTTATTAGATAACTATAACATTTAATGTTATTTTATTTTACATTTATATTTAGCATATTTAATATTACAATGAGTAAAATGCGATATATTATCATAATCTATATAATGAATTATCATCCCGTGTAACCTACATGTATACAAATTGATAACTATTGTGAACGAGAGAGTTTTTCACTTCATTTTTCCTTATCAAATTCATTGCGAATGGCCCCTATTTATAGAAAAATATTGGGGTGCATCATATCACAAATATTGATCTGGTACATAATAATTATTCACACAAAGATATTAAATATTGCATATTGGGAACACCATCATTAACCATCATCATAACATGCTTTTCTTTTCTCCTTTCGGTGTGTTCTTTTTCTCTTTACAACACTCCCCCTTGAATGACTATTTATACAACCGTCTTTTAAATTTGTTTAGAGAAAAAAAAATCCAGTAGGAGAAAAACTTCCAAACTGATTGTAGCAGAATTTGAGAGATTATATACTGCTTCAGGAAAATCTCGTAGGACAAAACCTGAGCGAAGAGGCAAGTTGCTCCCCCTGATGAGAATCACTCTTATAAGAGCATTCATGTGCTACCTCGTTAAAACCTTGTCAAGAAAATCCAATGGGAAAAAACTTGATCGAATGAAAAAGAGTACAGCAGCTTTATTTGATTATGTACTAATACATTCACTTCTGGTAAAAGATTTTAAGGTCATCATCTGATTTCAAATAATGTCTCTGTTATAAACTAATCCAATAGATTCATTGAGTCGATTTTTCCTGTAGTTCTTAATATATCATGAATATACCTCGTTAAAACCTTATTAGGAAAAATTCAATCGGAAAAATCCTAATGAAGGAAAAAGAGTGCATCATTCATGTGAATACGCTTTAAACGTTGCTCCGTTAAAAACCTTACTAGAAAAACCCAATAGGATAAAACCTTAGCCAAGGAAGAAGAATGCAACGCATATTTTGTATATGTATATTTCAAGCGTATCAAAATCCTCCAGATATTTATATAAGTATCATTTTTATCACTGTATCATATTTATTGCTCATTTGCAATCAATAATCTAGATCTCATATTCTCACTGTATCGAGATATATATAATTGAATCTTCTCTCGAGATTTTATATTAGTTTCGATTATGCTACCTCATTAAAAACCTTGTTTAGGAAAAACCCATTGGGATAAAAACTTCAAACAAGGAAAAGAGTACAACATACGAATTTTCTTTCACAACAGTATCATTGCTTTGAACCATTACAAGCACTGTTGTCTATAATCGTTTCCAGAGTTTTATTCTCATTTTTCCTATCAAGCCCGCATATTAATACTTTTATTATAAGGGTGTATATTTCAATATTATTCTGTCATATCCTCATTATCATTGACTATATGTAGTGCTACATTTTCATATCGTGTCGACACTTTCGAATCTCATTTCTTTCCCCATAATGATATAGCTTCTCGAGATGTCTCATTATCGATCCTCTTTTAGGATTACACAATATACTTGAGTTTATATACTTTTCAAGAATATGCGCCTCCTCTATTAAGGTCATCTTTTATCATTTGCTTTGATATATACATATTTGGGGAATTCTTATTTAAATAATATCAATACTTCGGGCTTGTTAAAGTATATATAGCTAGTATATGAGATCTTTATAATCTTTTGTGCATTTTTCAGTCATGATGCATTCCATATATATTATTTCCGACTATTGATACTCCCCCTCATGGTAAGAACCAAATTCAATACAATTCGTATGATTTTCATCATATATATTCTTAGTATGTAGTTTTAATGGGGGAATTTATTCAGTTTGTATTTTGTTCTCGATATTGGCAAATCGATTGGAGGACTTTAAATATTTTGCCAATTATATCCCACTCGTATGTGCATATCCAGTCATTTACGACCTTATTCAAATTATTGAGATATATATTTACTAGCTTTATTAGATTTGGAACTCATATTCATATTGTGAGCAAATCATTTCATAAATTTTCTGTTGCGATATACACATGTGACTACATAGTGGATTATTATCATATTATCTAGTGGTCCACATGAAGGGTGAGTGAGCCCATAACTCTCACCCCTTATATATATTTCAGATATATTTGGGATTTATTCCCAACATTGGCTAGTAATGATTTCATCATTTATCGAGAACAATCATTTGAAGAATTCCTCCGTTTCTTGATTTCAATAAATTATTTACATCAATCGAACCAGAATCTATATAGTGCTCAACATGATTTATTACTTTCACTATATGCATAGCTCACCGACATATCACATCATCTTTCGGTGACATTATTACAAATTACTGCTCAAGCGTGGAACCTTTGCCTATACGTTTCATGTCATGGTACTGTTCAAACGCAGAATCGTACCTCATACGGGTTTATAAGTCATCTGGACGCTTATAATATTCACCCTAACAAGGGTCCGAACATTGTAATGGATCATATGCTCTCAAATCTTCGAAAATACTATCTATCACTATCGATCAAAATTCTAAAAAGGATTTATCGAGGTAGGCTCGAAAGGTTGAGGATGCTAATGAATAAGGGCATCCCACAAGATATCAGATGGTTGATTGAAGTATGGGTTCGATTATCTGGTGAGATTTCAATTCCTTCTAAATACATGCTTGGTATGGATAAAAGTAGTTTTTCAAAGAAACGGAGAGCAAAAAGGTTAGGAGGATGCTACAAATGTGCTCGGTGGACATGTGACACTCGATGTAAATTTTTGGAGTACTTGTCCAGAAACCGGGAAGATAAAATAGCATTTATTAAGGATGGATTGAGTAAGGAATTTTTGGATGATATTCAACAGGCTCTTGAGACACATCCTAGTGGACACGTGCAAGGTGAGCTTATGGCCTTATGGGCCAAATTCAAAGATGAACAAGAACGTTATAGTATCGTAAAACTTACTTTAAAAGATCCTGTTTGTAAATTTAGTAGAAAAACTTAGTATTATAATTTTTCTCACATTGATACAAGATAAATCGGCGTAGATTAATGTCTTTCTCGTAATTATAAATATCGTTTTTAAATTTTCGAAATATATATATGTGTGCATATATATATATATATATATTCAATCACCAACAGTGTATGTCATTTCACTGAAATTTTTCTGTCGCTCTCTTTTTCATATTGTAAAAAAGTAAATAGTGAAATTACTTATTGGTTTGTCTTTAAATAGAGAGATTCATGTATCTCTCATTCATATGTTGAAACTTTTGTGCAACAGAAAAATGGAGGTGGAGGTGGAGATGGAAATGGAGATTTCAGAATCATCTCATGCAAGTTAATCTCCACCTAGCCACATTAAAACTATATGTGTTCTTGGTGGATCGAAACTGGTAGGTCATATCCAATATATGGATATGGCAAACCAACTTGTAAGAGAGTTAGGGAGACAAAACATCAATATACTGTATGGAGGGACCAATACCAAACTTTAAGGAGTCTTACAATGGCCACACAATTATGGGAGATAAGAGTGTCAAGTGTAATACCTTTTCATCGGACTGGAGTCAGTAATGGAATTGGAGTCAGTACTGCCATGGGTTCAACTGGACTGATGCTACAAATGCAATCTATTCACGACTGCATGATGTACATGATGAACAATAGTGATGCTTTTATTGCCCTTCCAAGCAGCTATAATACGCTGGAGGAAATATTCAATATAGCGTCATGGGCACAATGAAACTTTCATACAAAACCCATAGGTTTGTTGAATATTAACTATTTCTTTGATGGCTTGTTAGTATTTCTAGATCAAGGTGTAGAACATAAATTTATTTTTGGTTCAGCAAGAAAAATATTTATTTCCTCCAGTACGGTTGTTGAGCTACTCATAAAGATGTAATCATATGTTCAAGAGTCCGTGGAAGCCCAGGTCCGTCGATCACAGGCTATCGGTGTCAAACGAAAAAGAGATTCGGATCCTTTGGATCTCTCATTATGAACCCTGATGCTAGGGATGGCAGAGTTACGCAGTATTTATACTCTCGAGACGCATCCCTTCTTTATCGGTTCAATATTTATTTTCTTTTCGTATTTCTATATTTTTGAGTGTTTATTCTCACCTCTTGATAATCTCAATATGTTCCACTTTAACTTGTTTTGTGCTTCTTCTAGAGCAATAATAATATCATATTGGCTTTATTCAAATATAGAAGTTTATTGCACCATCAGCATAATATCTATGACATGTGTTTTTCAATAGGATTTTCTTGCCATGTCGATACGATCTTATTATACCAATGACTTTATTTCATTTCAATATTCGTACAGTTACTCCATACGATATATTTCTTTAATTCATAGCATGGTATTTATTGAGCAATTTTCTTTCATCGACTTATCTGGTGGTAGCTTTCAGTACCGCTTGCTCAATTTCTCCAATAATATTTAATAAACATGGGGAACGAACTTTTTTCTTTATCAACTGTTTCTTTGAGTATTTCTCATCATGTCGATACAACATACTAATCTCATAATATTGATGAGATTCTTCACCATGCTATTTATTATTTTCCATTGATCACTATGTAATTTCTTGAGCAATTTCACCATGGTATTTTTCTTTCTCTTTTATCACGATGGGATTCTTTGAGCAATTTTATTTTGTCAATACATATGGCGGTAAATTCCGGTGTCACTTGCTCAAATCCCTGTGTTAATATCAACATAGTATTTTATTGAATATATAAATCGATTATTTTTATTTAGTACCAATCGTGGGATTTAATCCAACCACATTGATGCTATGCATTTAATTATGTGGTATAGCCCACATTGATAATATACATTCCAATCGTGTGTTATAACCCACCATATCAAAAATATTTACTATAATTGCGTGGTATAGCCTACCACATTGAAAATATAAAATGCATAAACTTAAATTGTATAAATTACATTTTCCCCAATAGGTGGTAGAACCTACCATATGGGAATTATCCCAATAAATATAAGTTTAAATTCCAATAAGCGGTATAACCGATCATATAGAAATTATAGTAATAAATGTAAATTTAAATTCCAATAGGTGGTATAACCTACCATATGGAAATTACGGTAATAAATATAAATTTAAATTGCGAAAATTAAATTGTATAATAATTAATTACTTCTTTAGAAGTATACATGTCCTTTACAGTCCACAAGGGTAAAACTGTTCATTCCAATCCGCAAGGGTACAATTATTAACTCTAGTCCATAAAGGTAAAATTATCCATCCCAATCCGTAAGAGTAAAATTGTCCATTCCACTTAATGATTGTAGACTTATAAATATGAATGTCATTAATGAACAAATTTTAGCTAAAGCAAGATTTGGATTATAAATATCAATTTATGTGCACAATATGGTGTCATATCATATTTGCAATTGTTGACCAACAAATGTTCACCTTTTAGCTTTAAATACCAATTGAGCATTCCATAAATAATTAATTAGAAATTCATAATCCATAATTTAATGAGATTGGAGTGGGGCCCTTAACCAAATTAAATTCCATTCTATTCCATCCTTATTGGTTTATCAAAATATTATCTTCTTTTATCACATTCTGGTGGTACAATGCTTTCGAGGTAAATCAAAAGGAATAAAGTGCTCATCTCACCTTGTGTACTGCTCAACATCATTGGTATGCCAAAAGTAAGCTGAAGTCCACTAAATTCTCAAACTCCTTTATCGCCGCAGTCCACCGTGTATTCCCCTTGGAGATCTAGTTCTCAACAAAGAATTGAAAAGTTCAACGATTTCTACATCGGTAAATCGGAAAATTCATCGACCACTTTTTGGTTCTCTATATATCTGTAAATCAAATTTTTTTTTTCAATCTATTGATTTGAGGTTCTGAAATAGGTTGGGTCAGGAGAGAAACTTATGTGTGAGTGGTAAATAAATGATTTTTCTAAGAGCTTAATGGAGAAGCATAGATTGCCGGTGGAAAAAGAGCTAAAGAGGATGAAAGATTCCTTTTGCTTTTGGAAATGGATATGGCTTTATGAGAAATACACACAAGATTACAGTGTTGGCTAAGAAGAAACTGGAAATTGCTTCTAAAGGGGAGAGAGAAAGAGAGAATGAATTGTGAATTGGCAATTGAGATTTGTAGATTTAGATCTAAATGTAAATTAGATATAAAATGTGTGTAGATTAAATCTATTGAGAAGATAAGTAGAGCTATCGTGCTGATAACGTGTTGTGAACGAGAGAGTTTTTCACTTCATTTCTCGTTATCAAATTCATTACAAATGACCCCTGTTTATAGAAAAATATTGGGGTACATCGTATCACAAATATTGATCTCGTACATAATAGTCATTCACACAAAGATATTAAATATTGCATATTGGGAACACCATCATTAACCATTATCATAACATGCTTTTCTTTTCTCCTTTCAGTGTGTTCTTTTTCTCTTTACAACGATAACTAATCATCAATTAATTATTTCATTATTCCATTAACATTTATCAAAACTATTATTTGTTGAAAAATTAGTTTCTCATGCAATGCACAAGTAAAAAAGGCAAATTATTTCATTATTCCATTTAATTTATCAAAACTACTATTCAATCAACATTGTATTAAGTTTATTATTGTGACACATTATTTAATTTATTTTTTTCGAGGTCTTATCTTAGTATTAATTATTAAGATCTATCAGTTGAAAAGTTTGTCCCCCATGCAAAATACGGGTGAAACAGCCAGCGATATTGAATATATGTAAAAAAAAAATTATGAATTCACTAATCAAATAAGAACATTTACAAATAAAATAAAATAAAAAATTAAGAATCCATTTTCTTTATGTACAGATTATAGTTTATCGTTTTTACCTCATATCAAGTGTATGTAAATTTTTTGGAAATAACCTCATTATAGTCTTATAATTTTAAATCACTCCCCACGGTCATTTTGGCAGGAGAATCCTAGGATTATCGGTAGTTTTTGTTAGGGATCGAGGTTCCATCCCAAAAGGTTAACTTATTGGTTGGAGTAACCCAATCCTTTATAAACCCATTACTTAACCCATATTTAGCCGATATGGGATTTCGTTCGCTTATCCCTAACAATCCCCCTCTCGAACGAAGTACCATATTAACTTTGCTCCACTTTAATCAATAGCCCACATATCCAACTTTTTTCTCGAGGCTCAATTCTTTCATTGCAGTCGGGTCATCGCCTTACGTGGCACAGCCGCCTTTAAAGCCAATCACCATGCTCTATCAAGGCCCAACACTTCCACTGCGTCTCGACCACCACCGCCTTACATGGACACAACGACCTTAGGAACAAATCATGGATTTTTTCTTGGCCCCATGATCAACCTCGGAGCCCACCAACTTCGTAATGGATTGTCTTATGCGTACACGTGGCTAAATATGGACCCTGGCTCTGATACCACTGTTAGGGAACGAGGTTCCATCCCAAAAGGTTAACCTATTGGGTGGAGTAACCTAATCGCTTATAAACCCATTACTTAACCCATATTTAGCCGATGTGGGATTTCGTTCGCTTATCCCTTACAATTTTACCTACGAAAATTACGATCACTGTTGCTGTTGCTGGCGGAATAGCTTCGAAATTTTGCCCACACAATATTTTCGTTAGTAATGAATTATGGAATTTTCTTTTCTTTTTTATCAACTTTTCCGCTGGAAATTCGTCACTAATTAATTTTCCGTCTGCGAAAGCTCAATTTCGAGTAGCATTTTGGAAGCTTGGAGCCTTAGGCTAAAGGAATTAAGAAAGACGAGAGTCTTCACAGACGAGTTTTTCATATATAGAAAAGTCTAGGGGTTACAACTTGCAAGTTTGAAACTTGACCCTTGAGGATCAAGGAGATTAATTAGGAAAATGAGACTTTTGCACAAATTAGTTTAGAGATATATATAATCATGTTACAAGCTACATACATTCCACATCTCTCTTGTGTAATATAGCTTTCTATGTATAGCACAATTAATTGTTTAACATGTTTACGTGTGGTAATAAATTTTTACTTCATGTAATTCGTAATTTAATTTTGTTCCAAGGATGCCTTTTCTCCTCTCTATGGAGCTTATTGTCATCTCATTTTCAATAGATGACGCCAAAAATTCCCACATAAACCCTACTGGAATGTTGCGGAAATGAGTGTCATCTATATAACCTATATTAATTTCGTGCACTTGTTATATTACTTAAAACGCACGACATCAATCACTTTGAATAAGTTAATTTTGCTGGGCTATCCAACAATCAACCTGTAAGAGTAATCAAGAATATATATATATATATATAATCGACCCCCTCTCCCTACTCCCAACACACACCCCGGGGGGGTGGTCGTGTCTCTCTATATGTCACAAGTTGGTGTGAGCGTGTGATGGCTAGCATGCAAATATTAGCCTTAGGAATCAGATGACATGTTCAAAAAAGAGAAGAAAAAGGGAAAGAAGCCTCTAATTATACTAGCTGCCTTTATGAAGCCTTTACAGAAATTGCAGTCACGAGTGGAATTTCTCAGTTTTGTTAAATTTGATATCCATTTTCGGTGTCAAAGAACAAATTACCAATTAACCCTAGACTTTTATGGTCAAATATTAATTAATTAATATATGAATGTGAAACATAATAATAAAAAACTCTTAGTGCGGGAGGACAAAAAGCCATTGGAAATTTGGAATCAAGAAATCTCCTATTCTAGAGTCAAAAAGAGAGTGACCACCACAAATAATATATACATTCACAATCGCACTCACCATTTTAATTAAAAAAAAAAGCATAAATAAATATAATGACCATCAAAGAGGATAAAATTTATCAATAAAATATACCCAACATCATTACCACAGTCAAAAAAACAAACTACTCCAGGACCCTTTTTCCCTTTATATCATATCATATCATCCATAAAGTAAATCCATTACACAAACATCTGAAAAACATTCTTTCTTGAATGAAGGACAGCTCCCAGACAAACTCCGATCTTGCAGACATCATCTTCTTCATATTTTTTCCACACGTTTTCTTCATCAGAATCCATGGATTCTACTACTGATCAATGGACTCAGGTCAGTAAATCTTTAATCAGTTCCTTAATTTGTACATGAAAGCACTGTACTTTTTTTATTCTTTTTTTCCCCCTTACTTTTACTTTTTGCATGTGTGATAACCCAAAATAGATAAAGGATTAGGGAAAAGGTATTATTAGTTAATTTCCAAAGCGAAATTAAAGCTATATTAGTTTCACATCCCTTTTTGTTTGCTCATATATGAGCAACTATGTTGGTTGAGTAAAAGGATCTATAATTTTATTAACGATCATGTTGAGTGGTGTTGATCAGGAAATTGTAACAACGAAATCAACGGATGAGATTGCGCCAACTACGTGTTCAAAGGATCGAAAAGTGAGACCTCAAAAGGATCATGCTCTTAATTGTCCAAGGTGTCATTCGACCAACACGAAATTCTGCTACTACAACAATTACAGTCTAACGCAACCACGTTACTTCTGCAAGACATGTCGAAGGTATTGGACCGAAGGGGGAACCCTAAGAAATGTACCGGTTGGGGGTGGATCAAGAAAGAATAGAAGATCAAATTCTTCATCATCTTCATCATTGCCTAAGATTCCTGATCTAAACCCTAATTCAAACATTTCTCAGTTTTCTTCTCCAAACCCTAGTAAATTCCATGAGGGACAAGATCTTAGCCTTTCATATCATGGTATCCCGCAGTTTCTGCATTTTCCCAAGATTGAGAATGGTGGCAATAATGTCAATTCTTTATCTTCTTCTTCCACTACTTCTGCACTAGATTTGCTTAGAACTGGAATTTCTTCGACGGGTTTTATCCCTACTCCAGCTATGGGAAAAAACGAGGTTTTGGGCCTGGATTTGGTTTTCAAGAATCGAAGCCCGCAATTGATTTCTCGTTCGATGGGCTTGGGATCAATGCCTATGAGGATTCAAGTAAGGGAGATGAACAAAATGGTGGAACTTTAGTGTTTCCGTTTGGAGCAATGAGGCAACAATCGAGCAGTGAAGTGGATGAGAATAAAGGACAAGAGAATGCAAATGGATACTGGAATATTGGAATGTTAGGTGGAGGATCTTCTTGGTGAAAAGAAGAGATGTACATGAACAAGAAGGAATGTCATCTTTTTTCTCTTTAATTTATTTTACTTTCTGTCATCGTTTTTGTTGTTTGTTAATTTATTTGTTTGAATTTGTGTACGATTGACTTACAGAAGATTGCTAAAGTAATGTTATTATTAATCAGTAACGTAGCAGTAATCGTAAAACTACTTTTCAATGATAAAATATGGTGCATATTTCAAACTTTTTATTTTAGGTCTAAAAGTCTAGTGCAATTAGGAATAATTAGACTCCACTAGATGTCTATAAGGCTAGATTGTACCCCATTATTCATATTTATCCTTGTTTAGAATTTTTAGTTAGGTCTTTAATTGAAGAAGGAAATAGTTTAGAGTTGTATTAATAATGACACTTGAACTTCAGTAGAATAGAGTATTGAGCACATTATAAATAGAAGTGTGCTATATCCAGCTATTTGGACTAAGCAACCAAACAAATCAAGCTTAAGTTACAACATAAATAAACGAAGCATGGGTTTAATAGCTTCTAATTCTATTTTCCCTCCAAATTGTCTAATCAAGAAAACAATTTTCCAAGTTTTGTGTTTGGTGAAAAGATTTTTATAGCAATTGTTTTCCATATACAGGTCGATAAAATATATTTTAGGTAGCATAAATTTCATGAAAATTCGGACCTTATTTACTAAACATCAGAAAAGCAAAGTTATCGAAGATCAGACTAGCTTACATTAAAATAAAAGCATAATTAATGTTGGATGAAAAAAAATTCCAAATTTAGTTTTTTTCCACCCAACAAAATCAAATAATATACATAGCTTGGGGTGGAAAAACTCTTCCTCCGCCCGGGGGTGGGGGGTGTTGGCATTTACCCAATTCCCCCTCAAGATTTCCCCCCACAAACATAGGACCTGGCCAGTATCCACACAAAAAATCAAAATAAATATTTTTAGTTTTAGTACTCCACTACTCCTTACCATGTTGGCTCATACTTAACAAGAGATGCTGCACAACTACGACAATGTTGACTGAAATCACTGGTCCACAATTTGGTTCTAATTTTATTATTTAAACAAAAAAATGGGGCAAGTGGGCCAATCCGCGAACTCAAGAAGGTAGCTCGGGCCAGTCTGCGGGTTGCAAAGTTGTGCTCGTGAACCGCCCATTCCAAACTAGGGTTGGTTTTCATTATGAGATGTTTGAGATGCTTGCTGTGAAATCAGGGCTTTTGATCATGGATTGCAAAAGACCGATGCAGCGATGTTGGAGAGTGCTTGACTCAGAGCTAAGGCTTTTGACCATTAAAAGCCGAAGAGAGATGTTTGATAGTGCTTAGCGCGAAGCCCAAGCTTCTCGTAGTCGATTATGGAGGAGTGACATTGGAGAGTTCTTGGCTCACGAGCTAAGGCTTTTGGTTGTGAATTATGCTGTTTGCTAAGGCTTTTGCTCGTGAATTTGATTCTGCACTCGATTGTGATATGATCGCTAGACGAAAAAAAGAACGGAAAAACCATCCATTGATGAGTTATAAATTCAGTCAAGAACAATGGTCACAATACGGCCTTAAGAATTATTCACACACATCAAGCAAATGGTCCAACTTGATCGATATAATTATCACCACAATGAAACCACTTACAAAACCAGAACACACTAATCATTCTAAGCTCACCAGATCTTGGACTTCGTTAGTTCCTTCACCATTCATCCAGCTAAGGTTTACAGCTAGGTCCTCAACAGCTACCTTGACAACATCAGTTCTTACACCAATATCAGTTGCATATCTGCTCATGCAGTACATTCCTGCTGTAACTGTAGCAACACCCACAGGACTCGGCATAAGTAATTTGAGTGGGGAAGAAAGAAGGGCTGCTAATGGTGCACCAATTACCGACGAAGCTTGCCCACTTCTTCCAACACCGAGCCTATCAACTGTAAGAAGTCCCGTTTTGCAGTACAAGGCAAAATCCTCACAGTTGTTTTGAAACACGTCGTAGTTGCCAAATCCGTTTTGGAGGAGGTACATTGCTCGGTGGATGGCTGTTTCGGGTGGGTCGGCTTGGGCGGTAGTGCAGGTGCCGCCACGGACTTTGGCAATGAAAACAGAGGGAGTTACGCCATACTCGAAGCAGTATAAGGAGCCGTTTTGGAGGAAGCAGTCGAGACAGGAGAGGACGACCCCATTCTCTGGCTGCCTAAATCCACAGTCTGGAAATGTGGGACATGATGAAGGTTGGTTGTAGACATCGTCGTTGGAACTGGACGAGGTTCCTACGCGGGTGAAATGAACCACTTTGCTGCCCCCAACAAAGATACCTGCACAGTGAAAGGTCACTCATAGTTTGATGTAGTACCATATCACACACAATAAAATTCATCTATCAACGATACTAAGATTCCTACTATGATATGGTTTTTCGGTCCTATGGTTTCACGTGAAACCACATGAGGTTTCATACAGATCACATCAACTGTGGGTACATTACGGTACCTACGCATGGGTACCTGATCAAAACCAAATATTATATATACCTCCTCATGACTACTGATTGAAAGAAATTTCAGGCTAAAGCATGAGATCCTCAATGCAAATATGGAGCCGCTAAAGTTATCACTGAACAAAAGTATCAAATGATCAAATGAATCCACATTTTAATCGATTGGCAGCAGCAACAACCACTAGACTACACACGAGAGAAATGTGCAAGGAGCCGAGTGCAAGATTCTCGAAAAGGAATCAGAACTCAGATACAAATTTTGTCAATGAAGAGAAGTATATACTTCCCTGATTTACACTCAATTATACTAGTCTCAGACAAAAGAATTCTCCTTCTAACCATTAACCAAATACAATCCTAGAAGTAAACTACAAATTTTCTTCAATTCACATCTTATAACTATGTCCTTTTCTCAATCACAAGGGTTCCTATATCCCATTTGAAAGTCAATTCAACACAGCATTGCCAAGATTCTTTTATCTGTCTACAGGAAACCAAATTCATCAACTCTTCAGAGAAGTAACAGGTCAATTAAACCACAAGGCACGAGAAAATAGCAAGAGATAATGAACAATTCTCAATTCAACCCAAAATCCCAAATCACAGGAAAAAAAAATTAACAATTAGTAAAGTGCGGAAGAAAAAGAGAAAAGTAACAATTACTTGTGGAAGGGAGAATCAAAATTAAAACCAAAAGAATAAATCACATTTAAAAAAAAAATTAAAAACAAGCGGAGAAGGCATTTTGTAACCATGATGAGAGTATGCGAAGACTGCTCTGTATGTGTAGATGTGATCGCCTGGTTTGATCTCGCTTCTCTCCACTCTATTCGTGAGCAATCCCATTTCCGTTTGACTTAATCCTCTTGTAACAAAATCAATTGCTCTTTTCTACAAAATGTAGATCAAAATCCCCAAATCTGAAGCAGTTTTAGCAAAAACACATAAAGCAAAATGACACATTTCACCGATTCAACGATTTGGGAGTTGGAACTGCAAACATAGAATTGACTTACCAATTCATCGGCTCAACAACTGCTACCAAAAAGATGCAATAATAGCAGTGTAGTATATTACTATAATCAATGCTGATGTATGTGTTGGTGAAGATGACGCCTCTGCATGTTTGGCCCTTTTCTCTGGTGGGGAACTTGAGGCGTGCCCAAGTGTGATTCTTTAATTGTGCCAAGGAATGGAAATGTATTTGGGAGACGGAAGGGCATTCATTTACTTTACTTTTAGGAAACCCCATTTAATTTTGGTGTAATTTTTCTTTTTCATTTAAATGGAATCCAAGGAAGGTTTACACTTTAGGTGAAAAATATTACTACCTCCGTCCCAAAATTATAGTATTTTTCTTATTTTCACAGAGATTAAGAAAAATACAATTAATAGTATTAAAAATGTATAATTCAAAATTATTTTCCTAATATATCATCTCATTTATTAGATATTTTATTTCAACTACTCCATTTTGATGATATTAATATATATTAAATAAGGGTATAAAAGACAAATAATATTTTTACTACATCTTTAAAAGGAATGTGACCGATATTTTGGGACGGACGAAAAATGAATAGTGAACTATATTTTTGGGACGGGGCTAGTATGTTCCTAGCGTTGGAATCATTTTTATAGTTTCAACGTAATAAATCACATGTGATTTATAGCACTGAAACCATAAGATGGTTTTAACGCTACTATACAAAAGTTTTACTACAACATAAAATAAAATTGACACTCTCCTCATCACGTAAAGATAGATAAAGTTTGATTTTTACAAAGAATTAAGAAGAGTATAATTAATATTATTGAAAAAGTAAAATTTAGTTGTAATTTTTTCAAAGGAATTTGTAAATGGTAAAAAAAAATAGGTTACTGCGTTTGTCAAAAAAAAAAAAAAGGTAGCAAATGGTCCGAAAAAATTAGGAAGCTGCGTTTGGTCAGGTGGATGATTTCACCATTTTTTCAGTTAAAATAGTCTTTATTTTGTCATCTCAAATTGTTATGATAAATTGCATAAAAGCAACTTTGAAAGTTATTAAATCAGTCCTAAAATCCAATTTGTTTATATTAGTTCAAAATTTTAATTAAATTATACAATTTTATTTTTTATCTTTTTATGAGAATTTTGTCCATAATTAAGTTTGTCTAATTAATTTGATACTAATTAGATAATTTTATCGAAAACTTTCAACGTAATAGGATTTCTTTACGCTACTTTAACATTTCAAAATTTTCAACGTAAATTTAATTATTGTTCATAAATAATATTTTATTAGGAATATATTCGAAATATATCAATACAAAGAATTAATAAAATAATCGTAAAATTAAAATTCGTTGCAATAAGCCTATATCTTCTTGTAATAACTCTTTTATCAATAAAATTTATTTCACGAGCTTGAATTTTCGAATCGATATGTTTTAAAAATGGAAAAAAGAAATTAAAAAAAAAAAAAAAAAACCTACCCTACCCACTTCGCCTCACCCCCACTTTTACCCCCAAAACCACCACCAAGACTCACGCTGGTGGTGGTGGTGGTGGTTTCAACCACCACCACTGTGGTGGTTCAAACCACCACCATCGTGGTGGTTGAAACCACCACAGACTGTGGTGGTTTCAACCACCACAGACCAGAGTGGTTCGAAACCACCACGAAGGGTGGTTGAAACCACCACGCATGGTGGTTTGAAACCACCATCAGCACAGTGGTGGTTCGAAACCACCACCGCCGTAGAATTGAGAACCACCACAAGGCGGTGGTTCAAACCACCACAGATTCGTAGAGCTTTAACCACCACAAAGGGTGGTGGTTCGAATCACCACCACCAATGGTGCCGTGGTGGTTTAAAGTGGTGGGGCGGTGGGTAGGGTAGGTTTTTCTTTTTTTTCTCGGTTTTAATTTCTTTTTTCATTTTTAAAACATATCCTGATTCAAAATTCAAGCTCGTGAAATAAATTTTATTGATAAAAAGAGTTATTACAAGAAAGATATAGGCTTATTGCAACAAATTTTTAATTTTCTCGATTCGATTTTATTAATTCTTTTGTATTCTATATTTTTTACAAGAATATATTCCTAATAAAATATTATTTATGAACAATAATTAAATTTACGTTGAAAATTTTGAAATGTTAAAGTAACGTAAAGAAATCCTATTACGTTGAAAGTTTTCGATAAAATTATCTAATTAGTATCAAATTAATTAGATAAACTTAATTATGGACAAAATTCTCCCATAAAAAGATAAAAATAAAATTGTATAATTTAATTAAAATTTTGAACTAATATAAACAAATTGGATTTTTAGGACTTGATTTAATAACTTTCAAAAGTTGTGGCCTTTTATGCAATTTATCATAACAATTTGTAGCTCACAAAATGACAAAATAAAGACTATTTCAAAAGTTAAAGGAGAAATTGACTTAAATCATCCAATCGACCAAACGCAACTTCCTAATTTTTTCTGGACCATTTGCGCTACCTTTTTTTTTTTGGGACCAAACGTGCACTAACCTATTTTTTTCTGGACCATTTGCGCCAAATTCCCTTTTTCAAATATATCCTTACATTAAATGATGATAATGGATTTTTATTAATATTAATCTATATTAAATAAGAGTATAATAGAAAAAATAAAAACTAAATAGACATAAATAGAAAGTGGTTATATTTTTGGACGGATAAAAAAAGAAAATGAATCTCTTTGTGGGACGGTGGGAGTAAAGAATTGATGAACAAATTTAATTATTTTTATGAAAACTCGTAATAATTAATGAAAATAAATTCATAAAGGGAATTTTATGAATTTAACATTTTGATGAAATTATACATATTCATCAAGCGTGCCTATGTGAGGAAAATTTTTGATATACATGCCTGGCTTTTAATTTTTTTGTTTTAAATATTTTATTATTATTTTAGGAATTAAATAATTTTAAAAACTGTATGATATTGAGAAAAACTAAAAGTAATAAATTATAACTTTTACATTTAATACTTTGAAATGATTTTATCGGAAAGATTTTTATGATTTGCTCTTACTTCTTAGCCGTATAAAAATTTTCATTGAGTTGTTCTCAATTTCAAAATAATGAAATGATTAACTTCAAAGAAGCTTATTGATAGAAATAAATAGTTGTAGTACATCTAATACATTGGACAAATTCATTTTTCTTCACTAAAATTAAAGGTTTCCATAATGAAAAGCTTGACGAAAAACTACAACCCAATTATTTGAGACTTTTATGTGACATCAAATGTTATTTCCACCAAAAAAATATAAATTTATTTTAGATATCTTGAACATCTAATTTAGACAATCGCTAATGCAAGAATTGCACTTATTTATCTAAAAATAAGTACTCTTAAAGAAAACACCGATAGTGAGAATGAAAAATAATTTAAAAACAATAGTTACTATATGGGTAGCAACCATACACATTTAATGGAACAATCCAGCTAGCATTAATTTCAATCAAAAAAAAAAAAAAAACCTATGGCAGTCCGCCGATGAAGGCATCTAAATTTGAATTCTATTTAGGGGGAAAAAACATGACAGCATATGAAAATCAAATTGAGTAGGACTCTAAATCTTATTTTAAAAAAACGTGTACAATTCAAGGAAAAATAGTAAATAAAATAATATCCGAGGAATATTTTAGGTGGGAAAAAGAGTGGAGTGACTTCTGTTTTTATATATTTAATTAATAGATTATTACAATAATAAATAAATGAAATTAAGAAAAAAAATAAAGAAAATGAGCAATAGATACAAGTGGTAACCATTTTTTGGCCACTAATTTATGCCTCTTATTATTTTGCCAACTAAATCTCAAGATTTACCCATTTTTTATTCAGAAATATATGTATATACATTGAAACTGAAATTGGCATGACTTAAGCATATACATTTTTGCAAAGATGATCAGAATTCGTCGCATTTTCAATTTATAAGCATCAATGGAAATTTATTTACGTTTCTCTGCGAAAGTTTTTTACATAAAATATTTTGAAATGCATAGTTATATAAAGTAAAAAGTTTTTAATAAATATGGAAAAAAAACTGATAACATCATCAATAATTTATCAGTTTTAAATGAAATGATTTTTTTAATAACTTTTTTGTCGGGACTTTTTCAATAATTTGTAACAAACAAGCTTTTGTACCTCCCAAAGATAAATTATAGCATTTTCGGGTAAACGAACCACACATCTCATATTGGGAGACAGAGACATACGACAGAGCTAGGAAGCTTCATAGAAAGATGCATTCCTATCAAATCATGCAACGTCCATGACGAAAGTATGGCCACGTCAAATCACGCAGCTTCCGGGAAGCTGCTGAATGAGAATTGCAATATGCTACTGGACCAATTAAGTGTGTATGCGCCTGGATAGGAACCTTTGTCATGCATATCCAACTAATCCAACCACAAAATTTCTTTACAATTGCACTCTCAATTCTTCTTCTATAAATATATGTGTCACATTTCTTGATTTCCAATAAAACCCAACTTCGAGTTTTTATCCTTATAGCTTGCTTCTACATTTTGTTATTTAATTTGTGAATGGAGACCATACAAGAACCTCGTGAGTATGAAGACTTGTTGCCCGTAATGGCGGAAAAGCTCGACGTGGACGCCTTCGTCGACGAGCTCTGCGGTGGATTTCGACTTCTGGCGGACCCGAAAACCGGGTTGATCACGTCGTCGAGTCTGATGAAGAATTCGGCGGTGTTGGGCTTTGAAGGGATGCGCGAAGAAGACGCAGAGGAGATGGTTAAAGTAGGAGACCTTGATGGAGATGGAGCACTCAATCAGAATGAGTTTTGCATTCTAATGGTGAGACTTAGCCCAGAGATGATGCAAGATGCGGAAGCATGGCTTGAAAAGGCAATCCAAGGGGAATTGAAGAAACACTCGACTTGTAATTAATCATGCACTATTATAATTACTCATTTAATTATGTTATTTAATTGGTTTTGTTTAAGTAAATTGTGTGTACCTAGTCTATGTCGAGTATTTGTATTGAAATGAAATAACGAACGAACTCGTGCATGTTCATATATAATATATATTCATATTATATATGTAATAGCATTTGAATCATTGGTTATTGTTATAATCAAGCGATCGCTTAGTCAACAACTAGGATTGGGATACGTATGTATAATAACAACATTAGTTTTAAGTGATGATTTTATTTTATTTATTATTATTATTATTTTTTTTTTTTGAGACTCTATCGCCCTCATGCTCTTCAGCGAACCACAACTTTGAGTCCTCCTAGCACCCGCATCACACTTTTTATTAACTAACTTCTGGACCAAAGAAATATAAGTAAATTGAAGGTGAAACGAGAACTTTTTAGAAACATTTGAGACCAATCTACACGTATTAAAAGGTTTTGTATTATATTGAATTGTAACATATTTTATTTCAATTAGATAGAAGGGCAACATTGTCATTTTCATCTCCCTAGGTCTGTGTCTAAAGTTGAAAATATACGTCACTAATTACTAAAGAGGGGAACTGGTGTAAAACATTCGGTTTCCCATTTTACCCCTATATCTTTTTTATTTGTCAAAAAGATATATCCCTATTCAATATCAATTATGGAAATCATTAAATATTTTGAATGGGTGTAGTTGAGTATCGAACGATTCTTTTTTTTTAGTAAAGGGATATGATTCTCTTTTAATTTGACTCCTTAGTTAGAATAAATGTTATTGAAGATAACAATACTATACAAAGATTTTGTTGTGCTATGAGAAAATGTTTATGTGTATACCCAAAAACGAAAATATTTATGTGAAGTTCTCAATTTAATTCTAATTCAAAATTGATTCTTTCATTGCTTTCTTGCACATTTGAACCATTAAACTTCATTCTTGCAATCAGAATATTTAGTTTTCGCAATATTTTATGATAATAAAAAAAAATAACGTTCCTTATCACATGCAACGCATGTGTTACTTACTAGTGTCATTAAATGCGAAGGTGTTTAAAATAGGTTCTCAATACACAAGGATCTTAAAGGTTGTTCTCGCTCCGCCTTTAGCCAAATTTTTGTTAAAAATAGATTGGAAAAAATTCCGGAGTAAACAAAAGTTTATGCCTTTTCGTGATATTAAAATGCGGTGCAACTATAAAATATTGTAGTGTGAATATGATTAGGTATACCAAAGTTAACGTTATTCCTTCTACCAATTGTGGTCGTGAGTCTAGACGACTATCCAGGGTCCATTAGTGGATTAAAACCCTTTTGTATATAACAGTCAGATAAGGATTAGGTATAACTAAACTATAATTTGGTATTATAACGGTCAGATAAGGATTCAGTATAACAAAATGAAATCTTGGTGTTATAACTAAACGATCCCGTGATTGACAAAACCATAGCAAAGGAATTTTAGTTTAACAAAGTGTGCTAGTGCTCTCCTACACACTAGTGTGTAGGAGAGTGTGCACACTCCATGACGTGGCGTCACGTGATGGCGCCAAGTCATCTAAAAAAATTTTATTTATTTATTTATTTATTTATTTTTTGGAATCTACGATAAGTGAGATGACTAATACATAACTGCCCCCTGATGGCGGGGGGTTATATGCCCCGCATGAATTTTTAAACGGGAGTGTGTATGTAAGAGTGTGTAGGAGAGCAGGAGCGTAACAAAGTGATCGCTTCCGGTTATAACAGAGAGATCACTTAGTCGAAAACTAGAAGCCGCACAAGTATTATTTTTTGTTTCTAAATAGTCTTTTATTGTCCTAAAATATTTTGATTGGGTATATATTATTTGGTGAAGAATTACTTTTACTTCCAATAATAACATTAGTTGCAATTACTTCAAAATAAATAAAAACATTGAATTGCAATTGTCCGAATTTACGGATACATAGATATAAAACAACCAGATTTGTTCAGGTACCCACGTGGGTACCATCCCCCACGCCATGTGGCACCTTCTGGGGGTCGATGTCATCAGACCAAAAAAATTAAAAATTTTTTTTTTATATCTACGTTAGGTCAAATGAATAACACATAACTGTCCCCTGATGATGGGGGCCTGGGACGAATTTTTTTCCCCAACTGTGGGTTGCAGAACATAACTGATAAAACAACATGATTAGTTTTAAATGATGGGTTAAAATCGAAATACCACTTTGTTTAATACACTTAGCAGAAATGATTTTCAAAAAACAAATATTTAACCTAACCACGTGTTAAAATTTTAATTTCAATTTTTTTCTTCATTAATCTATTTATTTTTTAATGAATTAATTAAAATATTGTCATTTTATGCACTTTCAACGAAAACTATTTGAGTGTACAAAATTTGTTTTTTCATTAATTTATGGGCCAAAACAAATATATATATATAAGAAAATGAAAGGTGCAACGAGAACTTTTTAGAAAGATTAGACCCAATTTACACATATTAAAAGGTTTTGTATTAAATTGAATTGTAACATATTTTATTCCAATTAGATAAAAGGACAATATTATTATTTTATCCTAAAAAATCCTATGTTTGCAGCCAAAGTTGAAAATATGGTAAATTTAATGAATGGTCATTAAACTTTCAAGATGTAATTAATTACTCACTGAATTTTGAAATGTAACTAAATACTCACTGAACTTTACTTAAAGTCATTTATCTATCACTTGTTAATTTAATATTTATTCTATTAACGTATTGTATCAATTTGAATGACGATATTATACATGTGGCCAACTAGATCAACTGTTAGTATAAAAAATTCACTCAAATAGGAGGAAAAGCTATATAAACAATAAAAAATGCGATACAAGTATTGTTTTTGACAGTGACATTTCCGATAGTTTATTTAGTTTTTCTCTGATTTAAGTTTCGATAGATGAATTTATTTTGCCAACAACTAGTCTAACTGTCTCTACAAAGAATGTTATTAATTATATACACATAATTCTTAAATATATTTAAATATTGAGTTAAAGTGTGATTATTAGTTGACATTAAGTAAAGTTCAATGAGTATCCAGTTACGTTTTAAAGTTCAGTGAGTAATTATGGACATCTTAAAAGTAGGGTTGGGCACGGTTCCAATTGGGTCGGGTTCAAGCCCAACCCGAAACCGAACCCGATTGAATCGGTTTCATCATTTTGGAATTGAAACCGATGTCAAACCGAGTCAAACCGAGGCGGGTCAACCCGATTCGGTTTGAACCGGTTCGGGTCGGGTTCGGGTTTTTTTTTAGTCCCAAAATGCAATTCCCAGTTCATTTCTCACAATTGCAATACAAATTTGCAGCTTCCAGAATTCCAGTTTCACAATTCACAAACAAATTAACAATTGCAAATAACAACTTGCCTTTTGAATTTTGATAGAGCCATTTGGCAATTTCACAACTCACTAATTGCCTTTCGTTTTTAACTTTTTCCAACCACATAATGTTATAACTTATAAACCTCCTACAAGAAATCAACCACATAGACAACTCAAAACTATTAAATACTAAATACTAATTTAGAACTCAAAACATCCTACGTACTAATTTAAAACTCAAAACAACATGGACAACTAAATACTAACTAAAAAACTAATTTAAAGCTTAGCAAGATGGCATCCACATAAACATATGTGCACATCCACTTAGACAAATTAGCCATTTACATAACAAAATATGATCCAAAACTCCAACCATCACAATTCACATTTCGCAAATAAAGAACCTCCTAAGTCCTAAATTTCAAAAGAGCTTCCTTTAATCCTTGCCTATCTCCATTGAGGATTCATCTCATTTCCCAAGTCTCCAAGCAATCCTATAACAACCAACAAGCCAACAATCACAATCACAATCACATTTCACAATCACAACTATTAAATACCATTTATTGATCTCCATTCTCAAATGTTGAATATAAGACAAGAGAATACCATTTTACACAATATTAATTATTGAATATAAGACATGATGAATGTTTAAAAAAAAAAAAAAGGAAGCTAAACTAGACTAGTACTTGCCTATTGAGAAGAGTGAAGACACCGTGCTCATTTGCTAGATGCTTCCTTTCCCTTTGTTGTTTGTAAAACCTCTACAAAAGCGAAGCAAACAAAGTAATGCAAGTAGGGATGAAAGAACGTAAAAAAAAAAAGGAAAAGAACGCAATATTCAAATATGTAAATTCAAATGCTCAATTGTAAAAAGGATTATTGAGTAGTTAATACCTTACTCCAATTGGTGATGATATTCCACATCTTCCATAAAGGACACTTCTTTGCCGGAAATAGATCTAAGCCAATTTTGACAACAAATCAAAACTTCAACCATTTTGGAGATAGAGAACTACGAAATGGATCAAGAATTCTTTCACCCGTTACTAAAAGCACTTTCCAAGCCACTGTAGAAACTTGAAGTGCCAATATATCTTTTGCAAGTTTGGACAACGTAGGATATTTCACTCCATTCGTTCTCCACCAATTAAGAAGATCAAAATCTTCAACTTCCAAACTTTCACATCCATCTAACAAATACCTCTCCGCATCATTTTTTATCTCAACTATATGTTTTTCGGCCTTTTTCTTTCATATAACGCATCATACGAGTTGAAGAGGGATGGGAAACACCGGTTGTTTGACTTGAAGAAGTACTGATACTTCCATTCGTAGAATCCACATCACCCGATTTTGATGTTGGAGCTTCATCGGTGTTTGAATTATGTGTCACATACCACTCACAAATTAGCAAGAAGTTTTGTTTCAATTTTTGGGCCATGCGATGAGCAACATCATTATTTTTGCAAGTATCTCTAAAGCAATACTCCACATACTCCAATTTGTATCTCGGATCAAGGACGGTAGCAATCAACAACATTGGGTGGACATTACCCAATTCCCCCCAATACTTATCAAATTTTTTCTTCATTTTCTTAGCCATCTCACTTAGCAAATCATTTCCACTCTTACTCCAATCATCTAAATCAATTAGAAGTGAAGACACCTCATGAAGAAAATGATTCGAGCTAGTATATAATGAGGAACTGAATTTCAATGTTATTTCATAATAACTTCTAAGAAAGTTAACAAAAACCGAAGCATTTTCCCAATCAAGAAGACTAGGAGGCCCACCACGTCTTCTACCATTTTCATCCTCCGCAAAATATAATGCGCAACTCCCATCTTCAACCAATAAACGATCAAATGCTTTTTCATACTTCAAAGCAGCTTCTAACATCAAATATGTGGAATTCCACCGAGTAGGCATATCCAAAAAAACAATTGTTTTTTATTCAATTTTTTCTTTCAAAGCACACTCCTTTAACTTTTCATCTCTCCCGGGGTGATGATCTCACGTACTTAACTGCATTGCGAATAGCAACTATTGAATCATGTGCTTCCTTAAGCCCATCACTAACTGCCAAATTCAAGATATGTGCACAACATCTCACATGCAAATAATCCCCATCCACTACAGATGCATCACTATCCCATGTTATCATCTTTCTCCTAAGATATTTAATGGCATTCTCATTTGCAGTAGCATTGTCAACCGTTATTGTAAACACATTACTAATTCCCCACTCATTCAAGCAATCCTCAATCACTCTTCCAATTGTTTCACCTTGGTGATTAGCTATAACACGAAAATTCAATATTCTTCTTTGAAGTGTCCAGTCATTATCAATATAGTGACAAGTCAAAACCATATAACTGATATTTTGAATGGATGTCCAAGTGTCAGTTGTTAGAGAAACTCTTTGTTTTTGAACATTGATATATTTTCTCAACTCAAGCTGTTGATCCAAAAACAATTTATAAATATCCCTAACAACAGTCCTACGAGATGGGGGCTCAAATCTAGGACATGCCACACTACAAAAATACCTAAATCCTTCACCTTCAACAAAACTAAAAGGCAATTCATCTATAATTATCATCTTCACACATGCAACTCTACATGCACCTTTGTTAAATCCAACCGCCATAAGATTGCTTCCCCCTTCTCCCATTTTGTCAAATGTCAATACTTTTTGCTTTTTTTCTTCAATTCTTCCTGGGTATTTTTTGCAATAGGTAAGCAAATGTGTCTTAAGAGTACTAGTCCCACACTTTTTTGAACCACATGCATAATCTTGTCCACAATAATTACAAGCACACCTAACATTATTATCATTCAGGTCTCCTAATATCGTGAAATGGTCCCATACCTCTGAAGATTTTCTAGATTTTGCCTTTCCCAGATAAGACCTTGGTTGTGGAGGAAGATTACCTGAATCTCCATTTGGTGGTGGCTGATTTGCAAGATCATCTTTAAGATTGACAAGCGAAGGATTTTCCAAATTTTCATTTCCAGATCCCAATCCTACAGTGTATTCTTCAATTCTTTTTAGTTTCTACACAAACAATCAAAGCAAATTTAGTCACAGGCACAAATTATAAATTTGCTAATGTTAATGTTAACGTTAATGTTTGCAGAAATAGGGAAAAGCCTAATAGTAGTGCAAATCTTCAACTCTTCAAGTAATAAAAAAATATAAAATCATAATCATAAAATGGACCAAATAAAAAAACACGATCCTTACTGGCTTAGGCAGTTAGGCTACTACGATTTGCGTCAAGGAAGGAACAAGATAAATTTGTTAATGCTAAATTGCTAATGTTATATCATATATACAAGAAATAGGGAAAAGCCTAATACACTTCAAATTTGCAAATCTTCAACTCTTCAAGTAATAAAAAAATATATACAAAATCAAAATCATAAAATGGACAAAAAAAAAAAAGATCCTTACTGGCTGTGGCTTAGGCTGCTGCGATTTAGGTGAAGGGAGGAACAAGATAACTAGTCTCCTCTTCTAAGTTCAATGTGGAAAACTGCAAATCTTCAAGTAATCAAAAAATATAAAATCAAAATCACAAAACAAGATGGACAAAATAAAAAATAAAAAAACACAAGAAATAGTTCTTAGTCCTTACTGCTGCAACTTGACGGATAGAGACAGAGAATGGATGGTGGTTGATGGATGGCGACTCGATGGAGACAGAGAGTGCAGCGGTTGGTGGATGGCGACTCGACGACCGACACCTCGAGTCGCCATCCACCTCGACGAAGAGAGAGCCTCGCCGGAGAGAGACGAGAGTGGAGAAATGAGAAGTCGAGATTAGGGATTTAGGTTTTCTCATGTGTATATACGCCTATATCTGCCTGAAAAGGTCAAAGGGGGTTGGCGATTGGGCTAAAATTGGGGGATTGGGCTACTGGGCTTGGGTAACGTGGGTATCGGCTGATGGGTTTGGCTATTAATTCGGGTTTGGGTCGGTTTCGGGTTTAATCTAAGCAAACCTGAAACCGACCCAACCCGACTCCTTCGACCAAAATTCAGACCGAAACCAACCAGAGTGAACAGTAAAATCGACTCGACCCGGCCTGAGTCGATTTGGGTCGGGTCGGTTAGTCGGTTTTGGGTGTGTGATGCCCAGCCCTACTTAAAAGTTTGGTGACCATTCATTAAATTTACCTGTTGAAAATAGGTCATTAAATGCAAAGATTTTCACAATATGTTCCCAACGCAAGGACCTTAAAGGTTGTTCCACGTTGTGCTAATTGGCGATTTTTTTTTACTAAAAGTAGCTTGGAAAAAAATTTCTAAAATAAACAATAGTTTAAGACCTTTAGTGATATTAAAATAAAATATAATTATAAAATACTGTAGTGTCAATATAGTTACCAAAAGCAATTTTATGGCCGTGAGATTAGGCAACTATCTAAAGTCCTCAGTTAAGACTTTTTTTAATACATTTTTGTTAATACAAAATTTCCCTCAAATTTTAAATTCTTATAAAAATCTATGGTACTCTATCAAATTTTGCTTAGTGTCCCCAGTATCTCAGCTGTCCTTACCTTCTACTCAGAAAAATGAAAGTCATTCAAGTGACCAGGATTGGACATCGAGTTAGTCGGGTTGGTTTTTAGGCCACACCGAAGCCGACTAGATCCAACTCAGTCGGTCACATTATACAACCTTTTTTTTTTTTTGCCCGAAAAATTGACCTGACAATGGGTTCGTCGGATTGTCGGTCCAGATGCACAATCGTACCTTTGACTTTATAGACAAAAGTTCAAAAAGCCAATCCAACAACCAACATCCACCCCACTCCCCCTCCCCCAACACCCCCAAAGGAATTACTCAAGTCACCAATTTTCTGAGCGAAAGCAAGGTGTTTAAGAAAATTTAGAATTTTGTTGATGATATATTTGAATTTATGATAAGAGTACCTATGCCCAACTCCTTTCTCCCTTTTTTCTCCCCTCATTCACTCTTGATCCAAGTCGATTGCTTAATTGCTTCTAACCAAGTCCACATTATATTCATAGTCGATACTAGATTATTTAGACTAGTAGGAAGATTACAAATATTGTTACTTCGTAAAATTCAAGTGTAACTTTTCTTCTCCCATCATTCTTCGCATTGGTAAGCAAGTACAACTTCTGTATTTCTCATGCAGACTCTGTGGTTTTCAGTGTGGTGAATTTCCAATCTAATATACTTAATAGGCCTATTTTGACTTTCACAGAAATTAAGGAAATTATAATTAATATATTGTTGAAAAAGTAAGTTTTAGTTATATTATTTCAAATATATCACTATATTAAATCATGATAATGTATTTTTATTAATAATAATGCACATTGAACAAGGGTATAATAGAAAAAGTGAAAAAAAATTAAATAGACAACCAGAAAATGGCTATATTTTGGAACGGATGAAAAAGAAAAACGCACTTATCTTTGTGGGGTGGAGGGAGTAATATTATTGAAGATTGCAGCAATCACGATCTATTGTCCACATATGTCCCGATGGGTGATATCTACCCCCACCGTCAGGGGATCAATGAGCGTCACCATTGAGGCACATGCGCGCAACTTTAAGTTGCCCATGCATGGGCAACAGATGTTTTGCGTGCAAATTACTTTGGCTTTTAGCACATGTTTCAATGTTCTCAATGATCACCCAATTGTCCTGTGGCACTATCAACATGGACATCAAAGTTTTCTCAATGGTTTGAAGACTATTTAGGGCTTGTTCTCTACAATATAAATTTCTACTAACGTTCACTAATTTTTTATCTCTCATCATTTTCAACCACTTTTATAATTATTTTATATTTTTTAATATATTTTTCCCAATTTTCAACTTCACAAGTAACACGTTTTTCGAGTAAATCAAAATTATTGCCAAAAGAACAAGCCCTTAGCCAAAGAAGATAGCGCCAAACGATACGTTGTCCACATATGGCCAATATATCGTGCCTATATGTGGGCAGATGGCGACTGCTATCCCCCCTAATGGTTGGGGCGATAAGTGGTGCTCATCCACCCATATGTGGGCAGAGTTTTGTTCTGGTACCATTCGCGGGTACCGGAACAGTATACCCAACAAGGCACAAAAGAATAAAAAAAAAGAGGAAAAATGTGTGGGGCTCGCCACCTGCAAGGGGGGCTATAGAGATTGGGTCTGGTACCCGTCACGGGTACCAGATCAAGAACGTATGTAGGCATTAGATCATTAGTTAAGGAGATGGATAGTGTGTGGCTTGCCTCGGTTAAAAGAATCCTAGCTAAAAACAATGTGAAAAATGCTTCATGGGAAGAAACAGAGAGAACATTGAAATTAAAATATGAACAAGAGGTGTGAAAAATGTGAAAAATGCTTCATCGGTTTGTGGACTAATCACGCCTGTTTAAAATATCAACAAGAGGTGTCTAATTTTGAGGTGTTTGTCTTGATTTTAGTCTTAAAATTGGGTGTATTTCTTGATGGAGAGAAACATTAGATGCATTTAAAATATTTAAAAGCCTCGTTGAAAACTAAACTATACATTCGTTAAAAGTTTGCACCCTTGAAGATAATATATAGTTAAATTATACATAAGCTTAAAATTTTAAATTAAATAGTTCAACATGGGAATTAACTGATTTTCCTAATGGGGTGAAGAAGATTGTTCGTCAAAATTGATCTATAAGACTAAACTTAGAAGGCGGAGAATTAAGTATACAAAACTCAATTAGTAACTAAGAAGCAAACTCTAGAACATGCATGGACCGGATTACACAGAGGTTTTTCCTCGACTAGCTGGTTTAGATACTATTTGAGTAGTGATTTCTCTTGCAGCTCAAAAGGAACGATCAATTTACCTATTGCACGTGAAGAGTACCTTTCTTGCATCATGAGATCGGTTAAAAAGTAGAAAACCTGTTTGATATGTGCAAATAGGTAATGACAAATAAAAAACATTTACTCCATCCGTCCCATTTTGATAGGCATATTTGTTTTTTCATACAGATTAATAAAATACAATTATTATAATTGAAAATGCAAACTTTTTCTGCCAATCTTTGCAAAATGTCTCTCTATAAATAAATATACAAACAAACTACCTAATAAATAAGAATATTTAAATTAAATAAAATATAAATTAAATTCTCACTATGAAAACTTGCCTATAATTTGGAACAAACAAAAATGAAAAGATGCCTATGAAAATAGGACGGAGAAAGTAGTATAAAGTAAGAATGTCTTTAAATGAACCGAAGCAAGTCCCCCGTGCTTGGTGTAGTCTTTTATCAATTCATGCACTCCTTCCTTTTCAAATACTAAAGACGCTATGCCATTAAGGCCTTGTTTGATTCACGACGTTATTCAGAAAGAATTTCTCTCTCCTCATTTTTAACCACAGGCATAATTACTTTATATTTTTTAATACCATACTTTTCATTTTCAACCACATAATCTACACGCAATTCCAGTAAACAAAACTTACTCTACAAAGATTGTGAATCAAACAAGGCCTAAATCATGTTAGACTTGACTTATATCAAAGTAGACAAGTTGGTTCAAGAATCTAAACCATAAGAGGTGGGATAAAACTGTTGGAAATTTATTTCCAATAATAATTTATGGGCAGCATATTAATATTAATTATATCAGTTATTCAATTTAAATAGGCTAAATTAAGTGGTCTAATTAAGAAAAGCCTATAAACTATAGAATTTGATGTGGGTCGAATAAGTATAGACCAATAAGAGTCTGGTTGAGTCTTTATGAGAGACTCCAATTAGTCTCTATATATAGACACCTCTGGTCATGGTCCCCAATACACTAAATCAAACATAGTTTCCTTCTCCCCATATAGAAAGAAACATCAAGTTTCATATTCGGAATGAGGAGATTTGGTTGAGGAAGACCATAACACCACCATCTAATTATTTGTTCGTGCAGTCGTTTTAATCAGATTTTCGCATAAAGTTTAACGATTGCCACTATGGATCCAGGTATATTTTACATTTATTAATCTCGATAATTTGACATGATAGATCTTGGTGATTTAATTACGGATTTAATTACGTATTGTAATTAAATATTCGAGAAAATTTCTAACAAGTGGTATCATAGCGATTATCATGTTAAATCATTGAGATTATTCGTACGTATTTGATGGCCTTTAGTTTTATTCCTGCTTGATTTGGTTGAAGAAATTTTAAAGAAACCCATTAGATACAATTCTTTTGGTGACTTTTCATGCATAATAATATCCAGTCTTTTCTTGGACATTAATGATGGCAAACATGAAGATTTGAAATAAGATTTTCTTCCACTAACTCTCCAAACTATATATGGAGATTTGACATATTCTCCTTTGGGACATATTATATGTGTATGCTAATTGCTTTGAATCTGGATTTTAACTTTTGGGTTTGTTAAACTTCTCGATTATGTTGGCAACAACCCTTTTACAATATGGATCAACTGTTACTGGAATTTTGTTGGATCTGCTAATTTACGATGATTAATCCAGATTCTTGTTGAGATTGTATTCTATTTTCTTTGGATCCAGTTCTTCTTGAATCTATAATTCGATTTCTAGTTCTTGGGTTTCGTTGCTGAAAGCTGAAGATCTTGAATCCGTATGTTAGTGTCTGCATCTATATTCTGTATACGTATGAATCTAGAGAGGAGACGCACAATAATTATATATAAGCTAAAGAATTTTTTGTCTTTTTCCTCTTGATATTCTTTTGGAATTGGACCAATTTTTTGTTGCCTGCTAGTATATGGATATTACCAGCAGATTTCCTTTTGGTTACGGAGCACATATCTATTCATGTTTCCATCAAGTTTGACTTTCGGCTATGGTGCTTATAGATATAATATGTCAAATATTTGCGAATCTTGCTATTTTTTAGATGCAATTGGTCTTCAATTCAGATCTAGTTTGCCAATTTCAGTATTAAGGAAAAAGAAAAAAAAAAGGCTTCAGTTGGAAATTTGATGATTTCGGGGACCTTGTATGCAATTCTCGAAAGTTTTGTAAATTGCACCTTCGGCTCTTCATGTTTTTTAAGAACTAAAACTTAATCCCCGAAATTATTGAATTTACTACTTCAATCCCCAAGCTTATAAATTTTTAAGTGGGGCCTTTACAGCATCTGAATTTCATAATTCAACCCACTAAAGTTTGAAAATTAGACATGTTGGCCAATAAAGTTTTGGAATACGGCAATTGAGCCCTCAATTTTAGATAACTTCGTAAATTGGTCCTATAAGGTATTGATCCTATATTCTTAGTTCTTATAGTTTGGACTTTGAATTATAAAGCGATTGATTTTTGAAGAACTTGGCCCTTGAAGTTCTGTTTTAATCAAGACTTAGACCCTTGAAGTTTTTCTTGGAGTTTTTAAAATCTTCTGGCTATTAAAGTTTTGAGAATTGAACCTTATAAGTTCTTAAAGTTTTTACGAGATTTTAATCACAAATTTTGTGATTTTAAATCGAAAGTTCTTCAAAGTTTTTGAAATTCTCTATTATATCTAGAGTTTTGGATCTAAGATTTAATTCTTAAAGTTTAAATTTTAGATTTGGGCCACGTAAAGTTCTTAAAATTTGAAATTGGACCAATGAAGTGTAAAGTGGCCTCTAAAGTTTAAACTCTTGAGTTTGAGCCTATACGTTTTTGGTTTTGAGATTTGATGTATAAAGTTTTGAATATTAAGTCTCAACCTACAAAGTGTAAGATTCAAATATCGGCCCCAAAATCTTGAATCTTGAAATTCAGTTCCATAATATTTTGTAATTCTTCAATTACATTTGTCTTATATCTCGAAATAAATTAATTGAAGCGACAAGTTGCCAAAATAACTTCTATTGTGGATTTATTTGTTTTGAGATATTAAGATGTGTGTATCTATTATTTATGAGAATAGTGGTCGGCCCAAAGGAAGGTTATTATTTGGCCAAATGATAGATGCACTTTGCGGTAATAAGTATATGATAATCATCAACCTAATTTTTTGTCAATTCATTGAATTGACCGTCTAATTTCAAAATGACTAGATCGAAACGGCATGTTGTCAAAGTGACCTCTGTCATGTAGATTTGTTTATTTTTGAATATTGAGATATACGTGAATGTTGCTTATGCAAATAATGATCGGTTCAAAGGAAGATTATTGTTTGGCCAAATAACAAACACACTAAAGTCAGGATAAATCTTCAGTTATCATGTGGACAATAAGTCGGCTCAAAGGAAAGCTTATTGTTTGACAGATTTTTATTATCAATACTTGATTATTACACGGAGAGTACCATTTGTAGTTATTTTCTCCGTCGAAAGATGAGGAATTAATGTTGTGCTAGGTATCTTGTAATGGGGCCACTATTGTCATCCTTCATGTTATATTATAGTATGAGTATTCCTTTGTGAGCTTATAATTTACTGTATTCTCATTAAATATTCATCCTGGCCTACCATAGAAATATAGCTTGTGTGCTTTGTGATATTAAGAATTAAAGAATCCTGGGGTATTTAATTTTTGAGGAGTTAATCAAAGTTAAGGGTTTACAAATTTTGTAAGTCGTTAAAGTCTGCCCTCTTTTGAATGGAAAATGCAGATTACTTTGAGGATGTTGAGCTTAGAGGGGAGATAATGTTATATATTGTCTTTGAAGGGAATTTGTCCCGATTCATGTTACTACTCTTGACAATAATTATGTACATTGTTCGAGATGTATATTCAATTTATTAAGACAATATTAAAGTTCCCTACATGAATAAAGACATGGGTCTTAAAGGGCAAGCTCAACAACCTCAAGAACATATGTCATTAAAGATAAGATAAAGTCCATAAAACCAATAATATTAAGATCTCATTGAATTGCCTAAAGGTTTAGAGCTGATTGGTTGCAAATTAATATTTAATACCAAAAAGCGTTAAAGGGGCAATATTGAGAGATATAAAACTCATTTTATTGTTAAGGATTATATTGAGGCACATATCTTAAAAAGTCTTTCTCTTTGGCTTACTAAAAGGTTCTTTAAGGATTATAATGGCATTTGTGGGTTGTAGCTCACTTCGAGTTACATCAACTGGATGATAAGACTGTGTAACTATAGAACTTTGACATTTGGTGAGTCAATCCCAAACAGGTTTCCTATCACTAGTATCACGAATTTCGTCAAATTATTATCTCGTTTGGATATGAGATAAATTCAGTTGACGATTTTGTGAATCTTAAGTTCAGTGAGAGTATATATATGTCTCTAGTATTATATATCGATAAAATTTTCTAACAGCAATGTTGTTGTAAGAAAATAAGAAAGTTTGAATTAAAATTTCATTGTTATAAAGAGATTCGACATGAAAGATTATATGCTAAGAGATATTTCCAATATTAAGGGAAATAAGTTCAGCCTCAATAATTGCCCCAAGATTGATTCTAAATCATAAAGGTTACAAATGATTCTTCACATGTTGGTTCGAAGAGTCTAATGTATACTCATATATATAACCATTTGGATTTGGCTTTCATAGTGAGGATGACAGATATTCGAATGACTCTAGCATGGATTTATCCAATAGAGTTATATAGCATTTGTGGAGAACATATGGTTATGTGCTCACTTATTTAGAGATCATTACATATTCAAAGTAATTGGGTGTCTATTGAGCATGAGGGCGCAAACTCCATATTGTGGATCCACTCATCAAAGATTTACTTACCTAAAGTATTCAGCAAGCACACTGCTTATAAGAGTGTTGTACTTGGCGTTGTGCTGGCCGGTTTAGTGGGAGTTTGTATTTGGTGCTCTTGCATAATAGACCCAATTCTATCGTTACATCTTCTGCAGAGTAAAGTTCATGATTTTGTTGTTAATCTCTGAAATCCGGTCTTTCCAGTTGCAGTTTAACATTAAGGTTGGAAAGGTTTATGATCTCATAAATAATAAAGTTGGAGCAGTTGGAAATAGGCATGTGTGAGATCACATTGCATATAATTTCCATGCTACTTATCCACATTAGATCTATGTCATCAAGTATGCTAGTATGGTGATTGTCGTGGTTTGTTCACAGTGATATTGTGATGAAAGTTGCGGTAGTTCCATCGCTAATGTATGAGATGGACCAGATTGTTTAAAGAATAGTCTAAGATGAATAATATACAGTTGCGCGCCTAAAGATTTTGTCTATATAATTGTTCAAGTGTAATATGCAACCTAAGTGGGAGATTGTTGGAAATTTATTTCCAATAATAATTTATGGGCAATATATTAATATTAATTATATCAATTATGTTATAAACAGAGAGTAAAAGAAGAGAAGTAGAGAGAAGGCCATCAAAGTGTGTATATCATTATGAGGGCCAAATGCCTCTATTTATAGATACAGATCTAGAGTTTCATGGGTACACTGCTAGGGGGACAACGTTAGGGTTTTAAGGGTACAATGGTCATTCACAATACAATTACTAATTTACAACACTGCCCCTTGAATGACCAATCATACAATAACTGTCTCATTAAAAAAAGCTTATTAGGGAAAATCCCAATAGAAAAATCGACCAAACAAAGAAAAAAAAGTACAGCAAATTCTGAACAAATTTAGAGTGTCGAAGTGCTGTCTCATTAAAACCTTGCCAGAAAAACCCAGTGCTACAAAAACTGGTTTAAGGAAAAAGAGTACTGATAAGTGCTAGAAAAGCACTTAAATAACTCTTCTATTTTACGTATTTGTGTGTTTTATTAGTATTATATGTTTATTTTTATGTGTTTTCCTTTTATTGTGTGTTTAGAGTCACAAAAATCAAAAGGAGCCAAAATGGATAAAAATGGAGCGAAAACGGAACTTGGGACCGAAATGCAAGCAAATTCAAAGATGGAGGGCCTCCGATGCAATTTTATGAAATTTTTTTTTTACAATTTTTCTTGTGCCAATATCAAAGAATATCAAAAGAGGATTTCCACATTTTTGTCGGATCCCAAATCGGAGTTTCCTAGTGAAAGTTATGGCCATTTGAAGAGAAAGGACAAAGCGTAAAAAAATCAGCAGCTCGAATTTACTGCCGCAGTTCAGTAATTTAACCATAACTTTTGCTACAAAATTCGGATTGACCTGCACTATATATGGTTGGAAAGGACACTCAGAGGGCTACAACTTTTATGTTGACGTCTTCAAATGATTCGGATTATATCATGGTAAAAAATGGGCAAAACCGAGAGTGATGTGAATGGAGGATTTCTTGGGCCATTTTTTTGTAGAAAATTCATAACTTTCTATTAAAATATCCAAAAGAGGAAATTCCAATTGCACAATTCAGCCAAGATGCTTACCTATACCATGATACAATATTTGAAGTAATGGAGCAATTAAAGATCATGATTTGGTGGTTACCAATTAGTGGAATCATAATGGAGTAGTTGTACAATTTTTTATCATGTTTTCTTGTGAAATTTTGCCTATAAATAGAGGCATTTGTAAGGAAGGAAAGACACAACTTAGTAGAAGAGAATTAGCTAGTAGTTCTCTCCAATAAAATTTTCTTCTTCATTTGTTCTTAGTTTTAGCTTGAAGATTTTAGCTTTTCATATTCCGGCGGATCAATTCTTCGCTAAGTTCCCTTTTCCCTTTTATTTCTCTATTTATTTCTTAGTATTTATTTACTTATTTACTATATTTTGCATAATCTATCATATAGTGGTGGTGATACAAGGCTAACACTGCTAAAAGTATGAAACCCGCAACTATGAGTAGTTAAGACTTTTCTATCTAGTTCGAGGGGGACGTTGTGTTCAACTAACATGTTGTTATCTTTTCTAACTCTTTAGTAACGTTTTATCTATTCCTCTACTTCAATTTGTTGATTTGTTATGCTTGTAAACCCGTTTTTGAGTTTATTTGATTATTGCATTCACTTTGGCCAATTGAATCAATTAATCTTTAAATTCAAGTTACTTGTTAGGATTGGAACTTTTGATCCGTAATTGTCATTAGATTCCAATCCAAAGTAGCAAATGAATATCGTGCATATTTATTAAAAAATCAACTTAGATGCATTAATTTGAGCTTGTGAAATTATTCATTTAATTCAACTCATTCTTCTTGTTCATTTCATACTAGCTTTGCATTAAATCCTATGAGCTTGTTTAGGGTTATCCAATAGTTAGATGTTAACTTAAAGAGCTTACTTTTAACTTAATATACTTAAGGTAGAATTCGTTAATCAGAACTTCTCGGTTAATTGAGAGTTGATCAATTGAAGAAGGAATAGTAATTCGTTGCATGGGAAAGATAAACACAAGTTGTTGACACAACCAAACCCGAGAACTAGATATTTATTTCAATTGTTTTATTTGATCTTATCTTTTCTCATTTGATTTTCATTTAAAATTCTCAAAGCCCCCACTTTCCTATATTAATTGATAAAGACAATTAGATTAAGCACCGTTCCTCTTGGGTTCGACCCTTACTTACCACTTCTACATTAATTTGTAGTTTTGAAACCGAGTAAGGAAAAAAAAATAAATTTTGGCGTACTGCGACAACACGCCCAAGTTTTTGGCGCCGTTATCGGGGAACAGTTAACCAATTTAGTTGCTTTTATTAATTAATTTAAAAAAAATCTTCACTTGTATGCATAATACCCGATCTACTAATCGAATTCTTGAAAGTTTCGATCCAGAAATCGAGAAATCCATTCGAAGACGAATAAGACAAGCAAAACAAACCGAACGAGAAATGGCAGAAAACAATAACGAAAGAACTCTCAAACAACTGGCAACTCCCGAGGTTACTCAACAACCTTTGTGTATCACCTTTCCAACCGTAGAAGAAGGTAAGACTTTCGAACTAAAATCTGGATTGATACATCTTCTACCTTCTTTTCATGGACGATCCGGCGAAGATCCATATCGACACTTGAAGGAGTTTCATGTGGTGTGCGATAGCATGAAACCCCCAGGCATCACTGAAGAGCGAATCAAGCTCAGAGCTTTTCCATTTTCACTAAACGATGCCGCCACAGATTGGTTATACACTTTACCACCAGGTTCAGTCACAACATGGAATCAAATGAAGCAACTTTTCCTCGAAAAGTACTTCCCAACTTCAAAAACCGCAAATATCAAGAAAGATATCTCTGGAGTACGCCAAAACAATGGAGAAACTCTTTATGAGTATTGGGAGCGTTTCAAAAAGCTCATTGCAAGTCGCCCGCATCACCAAATCGGTGAAAACCTCCTAGTGCAATACTTTTATGAAGGCTTATGTCAATCAGGCGAAACATGATTGATCTTTGCTAGTGGAGGAGCTTTGATGAACAAAACCCCACTGGCTGAACACCGATTTCAAACATGGCTGAAAATACTCAACAATTCAAGATGCATCGAGATGAACATTCGAAGAGTTAACGAGGTAAGTAATTCCAATATTGAAAGCCAACTTTCTGAACTAACACATCTTCTCAAACAAATTGTTGTAGGAAACAATCCGCAAGTCAAAGCATGTGGCATATGCACAAATCTAGGGCATCCTACGGATGCGTGTCCTGTTCTACAAGTGGATAACAACGAACAAGTGAACTCAGCAAATAATTTCCCATTCCCAAGACAAGAATACAATCCGTACTCAAACACCTATAATCCAGGATGGCGAGACCACCCCAATCTGAGCTATGGAAACAACAAGCCCCAAGGATTCTTCCCTAATAAGCCTCAAAGCCAATTCCAACAGCATGGGAATCTTCAACCCCAAGGGCAATTTCAACAAAAACTTCAACAATCAGGTATGTCTCTCGAGGATATGGTGAAAACATTAGCAACTAACACTGTGAAATTTCAACAGGATTCCAAATTGAGCATTCAAAACTTGGAAAACCAGATGAGTCAATTGGCAACTTCCATCAATCGACTGGAAGCACAATCTGGAGGGAAGTTACCATCCCAACCTGAGGTAAATCCAAAGAATGTTAGTACTATAACCTTAAGGACTGGAAAAGAGATCGAAAACCCTCACAAAGAAGTTCCCACACATGAAGATAAAGAAGAAAAGCTTGAAAATGAGGTATGTCCTAACCCCTCTGTCACTACTAAAGTGATCCCTTCCCCTTTTCTGAGTAGATTAGCAAAAACTAACAAAGAAGAAAAGGAAACAGAAATTTTGAACACATTTAGGAATATAGAAATCAACATTCCCTTGTTAGATGCAATCAAACAAATTCCACGCTATGCTAAGTTTTTGAAAGATCTTTGCACTAATAAGAGGAAATTGAAGGGAAATGAAATGATCAAAATGGGAGAAACCGCTTTCAAATGGGTATTCCGTATAAGAAGTTATCTCCAAAATGCAAAGACCCGGGTATGTTCACTGTCCCTTGCACCATAGGCAATCACCATATTGACAAAGCACTCATAGATTTAGGAGCATCCATAAATGTCATGCCTAGATCCTTATATACTTCACTAAATCTAGGAAAACCGAAAGAAACTTACGTAATTGTGCAACTAGCTGATCGTACCAATGCATACCCGGATGGAGTGATAGAAGATGTGCTAGTCAAAATAAATGGTTTAGTTTTCCCTGCTGATTTTTACGTGCTTGATATGGATGATGAATATTCACCTCACCCTACACCTATCATATTGGGACGTCCATTTCTTTACACTTCTCGCACTAAAATTGATGTCTATGAGAGTACACTATCCATGGAATTTGATGAGGAAAAAGCGAACTTTAATATTTTTGATGGTTCATTGCGCCCTAATAACGCTTGTTCTGTCTTTACAATCAATTCAACTAATCCTTTTGTGCAAGAACTGTGTAAGTTGAATTCCAGAGCCAGCACAACACATAAGATTGAGCCAAAGCACAATTACCTCATCTCGAAGAAAGAAGCCATGGAAAGAAATGAGACCCAAAAATTTGGAGAAGAATTCAAGAAGGACTGTTAAGAAATCAAGACACTCAGAGAAGCCATTGAAGACAAAGTGGAGCTGCAATGGATTTGAGGAATCCTACTTGACAAATGGGAACTGTGTCGAGCTAACGACCATAAACAAAAGCGTTTCTTGGGAGGCAACCCAAGCATTTTTCTTTTAATATTTGTATTTTTTTGTTTTTAATTTGTTTACTTTTCATCTAACATATAAAGGAAGGTATTGCTTTATTACTGTAGGAGGACGATATTTCGAGACTCAATTATTTGGGAAGAGACATGATGGCCCATAAATCGGTGATTAGCGAGAATTACGGATAATGGGCAGGCTAATTATTGATAAATGACAAATCCACAAACGCGGTTTCTGATGCCCACTCCAACGTACTCTTTACAAAGACACTCTGCATGCACGATTGTCGGCTGAAACAAAGGCCCACTTTGACTATAAATCGTAGATCATTCTCCACTCGAAACCACAACCACAATCTTCATTTTCAGTGAGTACTTCTTTCTAGCAGTGATTAGGCAATTTCTTTCTTCTTCACCGTCTTCTTCTTCTTTCTATTTATTTTATTTTTCCTAGTTTTATAGTATAGACGTGTGGGATATTTTTGTATATATATGTATTTTTCTCATTTTAATTGATTATGTAGTTCAATTTCTGTTACTTTTTCTTCTCCTTCGTTATTTTACTTGAAAATATGGAAGAGTGTGATAATCTACTATGCTTATTGATTTTGATGGTTTTAATTTTATTACTTCAGTGTTTCTTTTTCTCTCGTGTTACGTAACTAAAAAAATTTATAGTCGAGCCAACGACTATAAACAAAGGCGCTACTTAGGAGCCAACCTAAGCACTCTCTTTTCTTCTACTTCTCAAAAACACTTGAATTTTCAATGGATAACAAATTTTCCAAAATCCACAAATATTATCCGTCATTGCCTTTGAATGCTTTGAAAGAGATTTACTATTCTAGAGTAGGACGGTTAAAAATGTTGATGGAAAAGGAAATGCCTGAGGATATCCGTTGGTTGATTGAAGCAAAGGTTCGATTAGGAGGTGAAATGCCAGCTTTAAGTACTAAATATGCACAAGGGTTAGGCAAAAGTAATTTTGCCAAGAAACGAAGAGCAAAAAGAATGAATATGTGCTATAAATGTGCTAGGTGGCCTTATAAATGCACTCGATGGACCTGCAAATCAGGTGATAGTTCCATTGGATTTGTGTCCACAAATCGAGAAGATAAAATATGTTTCATTAAGGATGGCATGAGTAAGGAGTCTTTGGATGATATCCATCAAACTCTTGAGACGCATCCTAGTGGAATGGTGCAAATCGAACTTCTCAATTTGTGGAGTGAATTTAAAAAGGAACGAGAACGATATAGTCTTGGGAATTTGACTTTAAAAGACCCTGTTTGCCAGTCTATAAGAAAACTGGATGGGACGCCTATCCGGGACTCATAGAAGGCGTTTAAGCCGTTTCTGGACGTAAAACCAGAGGAAGATGTGAGCCAAAATCACAACTACGCGTACATATTGTTATTTTTAATTGTTTTTGTGTTCTTGTGTGAGTTTTTAGTATGCAAAATCGACAACGTCTGTTGAAAACCAAACTCGATGGCCTAACCATTGAGCAGCAACTTTTTGAGCGTGATCATTAGCACCCATCCGAAGATGTAAAACTACGTCTCATTCGTTTGAGAAGTGTTTGAGTTGGACGTTCTGCTCTAAACGTTCTCCCATTTGTTGGTTCTTGTGGGGCTGTTCTTTATTGAATGGTAAACATACCTATGTGTCATGTGGCGATATGGAGGACCTTTTCACTAAGGTTGGTTGTCAAACTATTTTGTAGAAAGTATGCTGATTCAGATAGTTTTCATGCGGATCAGACTTGATGGAATCATATCATTAATTTGATGTGAATACTACTGCAAGATGTTCAGAGGGTTGTCAACTCCCAAAGTCGCTTTGTATATAAATTTCTTTCCATCACAAAAAAAAAATGAAAAAAAAACAAAAACACACAAAAAAAAAACCAAAATGTTTTCAGCTGTTGTTTTTCTTATTCTGTAAATATGTTGATTGCAGGTCTCTTACTCTTGGATTGTCGAGGTATTCCTCAGAAGTGCTACATTGTGCAACCACCATCCCCAAATCGGCACGACTCATTGCTTACCATAGGGGAGTTTCTATTTCTTCTCTTTTTTATGCTTTTTATATTTCTACATTGGGGACAATGTAGAATTTAAGTGTGGGAGAGTGGCATATTGTGGTCTGCGTGTGATTTTTTTATTTTATTTGTGTCGACGATTTTGCATGAGATAGCAACTTTTGAATATGATTGAGCTTAATTGGTGTGACTCAGCTGAAACTATAAGATCTCGAAAAAAAAATGTGTTCTGTTCTTCTCCAAGCACAGCTGGCAAATTTATCTGAGCACATTTATAGGTAATTTACTATCATTCTCTGGAACACAAATTGAAGGTTGAAAATGTTAATTTTTTTTTCTAACTTTCTAGACCATAGTAAACTAACTTTTTCTTTTTTTTCCTATCCATTCGTCCTGCTCAAAGTAACCTGGAAACATCAATTGTTAGCAAGGTGGAGTTATAATCGCATGGTATCTGTTTTTTGTGAATGTGTCTTTTATTGATAGAGTTTAAAAAGTTTGGAAAAAGCATTGACCTATGCTGAGAATGAATTTTACTTTTATGTTCGAAATAAGAAAGGGGCCACAGGAAAGAGCTACCTACCTCAGAGTGTGAAGTCGTCACCTCGAATGGGTGAAGAAGGCTGCCTCCAATGAAAGGGGTTTAGTGTGAAAGCTACCTGTGGGGTAAAAGCTGAAAAGAAAATTGCAAAACTCTTCTTCTTCTTCTTTTTCTTCTTCACCAAAAAAAAGAAAAAAAAGAAAAAAAAATCGCGAGAAATGTGATAGCTACCCAAGTGTGAAGTTAGATAAATAAATTTCCTCAGTGGTTTGAAGTGTTCAATATAAACACTCTTTAAATTGAAGACATATTTGCGATAAAACACCTGCCATGCCCTTTTTTTCTCTTTGCAGTGCTAACAGTTGATATTTTTTGTGAACAGAGTAATTTTTAGGATCCATGGGAATCATTGTAAAATAAGAGTGGGATCACGAGAGATGAAAGGAAATATTTGACAATTTCGGGTCAGGTTTTGGATAGATCATCGTAAGCTTTCATTTTGTTCCAGTTAGTGATGGAATGATAACCTCAATTGCTCACACTCACAAGCCATTGTGTATTTGAGAAGAAGTGAAATTTTCTTGGTTCGGGAGAATGTTTATAAAGCAAGTCACTATCTGTAGTAGGATTTCAATGTTTAAAGTTGTTTATCTCATATAAAATCATTGTGTTGTTTTGTGTCATATGGTTGTTGTTCGAGGGCGAACAACAGTCTAAGTGTGGGGGAGTTTGATAAGTGCTAGAAAAGCACTTAAATAACTCTTCTATTTTACGTATTTGTGTGTTTTATTAGTATTATATGTTTATTTTTATGTGTTTTCCTTTTATTGTGTGTTTAGAGTCACAAGAAATCAAAAGGAGCCAAAATGGATAAAAATGGAGCGAAAACGGAACTTGGGACCGAAATGCAAGCAAATTCAAAGATGGAAGGCCTCCGATGCAATTTTATGAAAAGTTGTTTTTTACAATTTTTCTTGTGCCAATACAAAAGTATATCAAAAGAGGATTTCCACATTTTGTCGGATCCCAAATCGGAGTTTCCTAGTGAAAGTTATAGCCATTTGAAGAGAAAGGACAAAGCGTAAAAAAATCAGCAGCTCGAATTTACTGCCGCAGTTCAGTAATTTAACCATAACTTTTGCTACCAAATTCGGATTGCCCTGCGCTTTATATTGTAAGAAAGGACACTCAGAGGGCTACAACTTTTATGTTGACGTCGTCAAATGATTCGGATTAAATCCATGTCAAAAATGGGCAAAACCGAGAGTGATGTGAATGGAGGATTTCTTGGGCCATTTTTTGGTAGAAAATTCATAACTTTCTATTAAAATATCCAAAAGAGGAAATTCCAATTGCACAATTCAGCCAAGATGCTTACCTATACCATGATACAATATTTGAACTAATGGAGCAATTTAAGATCATGATTTGGTGGTTACCAATTAGTGGAATCATAATGGAGTAGTTGTACAATTTTTTATCATGTTTTCTTATGAAATTTTGCCTACAAATAGAGGCATTTGTAAGGAAGGAAAGACACAACTTAGTAGAGGAGAATTAGCTAGTAGTTCTCTCCAATAAAATTTTCTTCTTCATTTGTTCTTAGTTTTAGCTTGAAGATTTTAGCTTTTCATATTCCGGCGGATCAATTCTTCGCTAAATTCTATTTTCCCTTTTATTTCTCTATTTATTTCTTAGTATTTATTTACTTGTTTACTATATTTTGCATAATCTATCATATAGTGGTGGTGATACAAGGCGAACACTCGCTAAAAAGTATGAAACTCCGCAACTATGAGTAGTTAAGACTTTTCTATCTAGTTCGAGGGGACGTTGTGTTCAACTAACATGTTGTTATCTTTTCTAACTCTTTAGTAACGTTTTATCTATTCCTCTACTTTAATTTGTTGATTTGTTATGCTTGTAAACCCGTTTTTGAGTTTATTTGATTATTGCATTCACTTTGGCCAATTGAATCAATTAATCTTTAAATTCAAGTTACTTGCTAGGATTGGAACTTTTGATCGTAATTGTCATTAGATTCCAATCCAAAGTAGTAAATGAATATCGTGCAAATTTATTAACAAATCGACTTAGATGCATTAATTCGAGCTTGTGAAATTATTCATCTAATTCAACTCATTCTTCTCGTTCATTTCATACTAGCTTTGCATTAAATCCTAAGAGCTTGTTTAGGGTTATCCAATAGCTAGATGTTAAGTTAAAGAGCTTACTTTTAACTTAATATACTTAAGGAAGAATTCGTTAATCAGAGCTTCTCGGTTAATTGAGAGTTGTCGGTTAATTGAGAGTTGATAAATTGAAGAAGGAATAGTAACACGTTGCATGGGAAAGATAAACACAAGTTGTTGACACAACCGAACCCGAGAACGAGATATTTATTTCAATTGTTTTATTTGATCTTATCTTTTGTCATTTGATTTTCATTCAAAATTCTCAAAACCCCCACTTTCCTATATTAATTGATAAAGACAACGAGATTAAGCACCGTTCCTCTTGGGTTCGACCCTTACTTACCACTTCTACATTAATTTGTAGTTTTGAAACCGAGTAAGGAAAAAAAATAAATTTTGGCGTACTGCGACAACACGCCCAAGTGTTTGGCGCCGTTGCCGGGGAACGGTTAACCAATTTAGTTGCTTTTATTAATCAAATTTAAAAAAAAAAAAAAAATTCTTCACTTGTATGCATAATACCCGATCTACTAATCGAATTCGTGAAAGTTTCGATCCAGAAATCGAGAAATCCATTCGAAGACGAATAAGACAAGCAAAACAAACCGAACGAAAAATGGCAGAAAACAATAACGAAAGAACTCTCAAACAACTGGCAACTCCCGAAGTTACTCAACAACCTTTGTGTATCACCTTTCCAACCGTACAATTTTTTATTATATTTTCTTGTGAAATTTTGCCTATAAATAAAGGCATTTGTAAGGAAGGAAATGCACAACTTAGTGGAAGAGAATTAACTAGTAGTTCTCTCCAATTTTCTCTTCAATAAAATTCTCTTCTTCATTTGTTCTTAGTTTTAACTTGAAAGATCTTAGTTTTTCATATTCCGGCGGAAGAAATAAATGCTTCAATTGATCAACGATACTTCAGCTGTGAATATGATTAGCGGATCATTTCTTCGATAAGTTTCTCTTTTCCCTTTTATTTCTCTATTTATTTCTTAGCATTTATTTACTTGTTTTCTATATTTTGCGTATAATCTATCATATAGTGGTGGTGATACAAAGCGAACACTCGCTAAAAAGAATGAAACTCCGCAAATATGAGTAGTTAGACTTTTCTATTTAGTTCGAGGGGGACGTTGTGTTCAACTAACATGTGGTTATCTTTTCTAACTCTTTAGTAACGTTTTCTCTATTCCTCTACTTCAATTTGTTGATTTGTTATGCTTGTAAACCCGTTTTTGAGTTTATTTGATTATTGCATTCACTTTGGCCAATTTAATTAATCAATCTTTAAATTCAAGTTACTTGCTAGGATTGAAACTTTTGATCCGTAATTATCACTAGATTCCAATCCAAAGTAGCAAATGAATATCGTGCATATTTATTAACAAATCAACTTAGATGTATTAATTCGAGTTTGTGAAATTATTCATCTAATTCAACTCATTCTTCTCGTTCATTTCACACTAGCTTTGAATTAAATCCTAAGAATTTGTTTAGGGTTATCCAATAGCTAGATGTTAAGTTAAGGAACTCACTTTAATTTAATACACTTAAGGAAGAATTCGTTAATCAAAACTTCTTGGTTAATTGAGAGTTGATAAATTGAAGAAGGAATAGTGACACGTTGCATGGGAAATATAAATATAAGTTGTTGACACAACCGAACCCGAAAACTAGATATTTTGTACAATTGCTTTATTTCAATCTTTTATTTTGACGTTCGATTTTCTATTTTTATTCAAATATCACAAAACCCCCATTTTTCTATATTAATTGATAAAATCAACTAGATTAAGCACCGTTCCTCTTGGGTTCGACCCTTACTTACCACTTCTACATTAATTTGTAGTTTTGAAACCGAGTAAGGAAAAAAAATAAATTTTGGCGTGCTGCGACAACACGCCCAAGTTTTTGGCGCCGTTGTCGGGGAACGGTTAACCAATTTAGTTGCTTTTATTAATTAATTTTTTTTAAAAAAAAAATTCTTCTTCACTTGTATGCATAATACCCGATCTACTAATCGAATTCTTGAAAGTTTCGATCCAGAAATCGAGAAATCCATTCGAAGACGAATAAGACAAGCAAAACAAACCGAACGAGAAATGGCAGAAAACAATAACGAAAGAACTCTCAAACAACTGGCAACTCCCGAAGTTACTCAACAACCTTTGTGTATCACCTTTCCAACCGTAGAAGAAGGTCAAACTTTTGAGCTGAAATCTGGTTTGGTACATCTTCTACCATCTTTTCATGAACGATCCGGCGAAGATCTGTATCGACACTTGAAAGAGTTTCATGTGGTGTGTGATAGCATGAAACCCCCAGGCATCATCAAGAGCAAATCAAGCTCGAGCTTTTCCATTTTCACTAAAAGATGCCGCCAGTTGGTTATACACTTTACCACCAGGTTCAGCCACAACATGGAATCAAATGAAGCAACTTTTCCTCGAAAAGTACTTCCCAACTTCAAAGACAGCAAATACCAAGAAAGATATCTCTGGAGTACGCAAAAACAATGGAGAAACTCTTTATGAGTATTAGGAGCGTTTCAAAAAACTCATTGCAAGCTGCCCGCATCACCAAATCGCTGAAAACCTCCTAGTGCAATACTTCTATGAAGGCTTATGTCAATCGTTAAACATGGTTGATGTCGCTAGTGGAGGAGCTCGATGAACAAAACCCCTGCTGAAGCAAGAACATTGATTTCAAACATGGTTGAGAACACTCAACAATTCAGTACAGACCGGGAAACGAACATTCGAAAAGTAAATGGGGTAAGTAACTCCAATGTTGAAAACCAACTCTCTGAACTAACCTATTTTCTCAAACAAATTTTTGTAGGAAACAATCCACAAGTCAAAGCATGTGGCATATGCACAAACCTAGGACATCCTACAGATGCTTGTCCTGTTCTACAAGTAGATAACAATGAACAAGTGAATTCAGCAAGCAATTTTCCATTCCTAATGCAACAGTACAATCCATACTCAAGCACCTATAATCCAGGATGGCGAGATCACCCCAATCTGAGTTATAGAACCAACAAACCCCCAGGATTCTTCCCTAACAAACCTCAAGGCCAATTCCAGCAACAAGGGAATTTTCAACCCCAATGGAAATTTCAACAAAAACCTCAACAATGAGGTATGTCTCTCGAGGATATGGTGAAAACATTAGCAACTAACACTGTGAAATTTCAACAGGATTCAAAGGCAAGCATTCAAAACTTGGAAAATCAAATGAGTCAGTTGGCAACTACCATCAATCGCCTAGAAGCACAATCTGCAGGAAAGCTACCATCTCAACCTGAGGTAAATCCAAAGAATGTCAGTGCTATAACCTTAAGGAGTGGAAAAGAGATCGAAAACCCTCACAAAGAAGTTCCCACACATGAAGATAAAGAAGAAAAGTTTGAAAAGGAGGTATGTCCTAACCCCTCTGTCATTACTAAAGTGATCCCTCCCCCTTTTCCGAGTAGATTAGCGAAAACCAACAAAGATGATAAGGAAAAAGAAATTTTGGACACATTTAGGAGAATAGAAATCAACATTCTATTGTTAGATGCAATCAAGCAAATCTCACGCTATGCTAAGTTTTTAAAGAATCTTTGCACTAATAAGAGGAAATTGAAAGGAAATGAAATAATCAAAATGAGAGAAACCGTTTCAGCAGTATTCCAGAAGAAGTTGCCTCCAAAATGCAAAGACCCGGGTATGTTCACTGTCCCTTGTACCATAGGCAATCACCACATTGACAAAACACTGATAGATTTAGGAGAATCCATAAATGTCATGCCTAGATCCTTGTATGCTTCACTTAATTTAAGAAAACTGAAAGAAACTCACGTAATTGTGCAACTAGCTGATCGTACCAATGCATACCCGGATGGAGTTATAGAAGATGTGCTAGTCAAAATAAATGGTTTAGTTTTCCCTACTGATTTTTACGTGCTTGATATGGCTGATGAACATTCACCTCACCCTACACCTATCATATTGGGACATCCATTTCTTTACACTTCTCGCACTAAAATTGATGTCTATGAGGGTACACTATCCATGGAATTTGATGAGGAAAAAACGAACTTTAATATTTTTGATGGTTCATTGCGCCCTAATAACGCTTGTTCTGTCTTTGCAATTAATTCAACTAACCCTTTTGTGCAAGAAATGTGTAAATTGAATTGTAAAGCTAGCGTGCCACATAAAATGGAGTTAAAGCACAATTACCTTATCTCAAAGAAGGAAGCCATCGGAACGGAGAACCAAAAGATTGGACAAGAATTCAAGGTGGACCGTCAAGAAATCAAAACATTTGGAAGATACTATCAAAGACAAAATGGAGTTGCAATGGATTTGAGAAACCCTACTTGACAAATGGGAACTGTGTCGAGCTAACGATTTTAAACAAAAGCGCTCTTGGGAGGCAACCCAAGCATTTTCTCTCATTTTTATGTTTCTTTTGAAATTTTCGTTGTTTTTGTTTTTATTTCTCCCTTTTTTTTATCTAACGTACTAAAGAAGATGTTTCCTTGTAACTGTAGAAGGAAGATATCCAGAGATTCAATTATTTGGAAAGAGACATGATGGCGCACAAATCGGTGATTAGCAATAGTTATTGATAACGTGTGGGGATTAATTATTGATAATGAACAATTTATCAACGCGTCTTCTCAGATACTCCTCCCATCGTACTCTTTCCAGCACACTCTACATGCATGGTTGTCGGTTGAAACAGTGCTCATTTGACTATAAATCCAGATCATTCTGCACATGAAACTACAACCACAATTTCAATTACTCTGTGAGTGCTCCTTTCTAGCAGTGATTAGGTAATTTTCGTCTCTTCTTGTTTTTTTTCTTATTCTTCCTATTTTCTTCTTTTTTTTCTTATAGCATAGATGTGTGTGATATTTTTGTATATATATGTCTTTTCCTTATATTAATTGATTATGTAATTCAAATTTTCTTTTTTTTTCCTTCTTCAATATCTGTGAAAATATGGAAGAGTGTGATAATCTACTATACTTAATGATTTTGATGGTTTTAATTTTATTACTTCAGTGTTTCTTTTACGCTCGTGTGTTACGTAACTAAAAATAAAATAAAATTATAGTCGAGCCAACGACTATAAACAAAGGCGCTACTTAGGAGGCAACCTAAGCACTCTCTTTTCTTCTACTTCTCAAAAACACTTGAATTTTCAATGGATAACAAATTTTCCAAAATCCACAAATATTATCCGTCATTGCCTTTGAATGCTTTGAAAGAGATTTACTATTCTAGAGTAGGACGGTTAAAAATGTTGATGGAAAAGAAAATGCCTGAGGATATCCGTTGGTTGATTGAAGTAAAGGTCCGATTAGGAGGTGAAATGTCAGCTTTAAGTACTAAATATGCACCAGGGTTAGGCAAAAGTAATTTTGTCAAGAAACGAAGAGCAAAAAGAATGAATGTGTGCTATAAATGTGCTAGATGGCCTTATAAATACACTCGATGGACACACCTTTCAGTGTAACGTTCCATTGAATTTGTGTCCACAAATCGAGAAGATAAAATATATTTCATTAAGGATGGCATGAGTAAAGAGTCTTTGGATGATATCCATCAAACTCTTGAGACGCATCCTAGTGGAATGGTGCAAATCGAACTTCTCAATCTGTGGAGTGAATTTAAAAAGGAACGAGAACGATATAGTCTTGGGAATCTGACTTTAAAAGACCCTGTTTGCCAGTCTATAAGAAAACTAGATGGGAAACCTATCCCCGACTCATAGAAGGCGTTTAAACCGTTTCTGGACGTAAAACCAGAGGAAGATGTGAGCCACAATCACAACTACGTGTACATATTGTTATTTTTAATTGTTTTTGTGTTCTTATGTCAGTTTTTAGTGTGCAAAATCGACAACCTATGGAGGCTACTACTTCTGCCGGAACTGGGAGTTCAAAGAGGACATTGAGGGTCATAAGTCTCGTTGGTGGAATCAATCTGGGACAACCAACGCTTCTAGCACCGATGAGTCGAAGCCGAGCAGTACTTGGAGATCAAAAGGGTAAGATAATATACGGAGGAGGTTACCGTGGACTGATAGGGTGTGCCGTTCAATCTGCGTACGTAAGAGGATCAATAGTGATTGGTATTACTGTGCCACCTTTAAAACAGGTGTATGGTAAAACCATCGGTTTTGAGGTAAATGCTAAATCGTTGTTTGAACGCTTAACACTGATGATAATGCATTCGGATGCTTTTATTGTATTACCAGGGGGTTTTGAAACTTTGGAACAGATCTTTTGCATAATTTCTTGAGCCACGTTGAATCTACACTCTAAGCCAATTGGTCTTTTAAACATTCAAAACCATTTCAATGGTTTATTGGCATTTCTCGAATTTTTAGCTCATCAAAAGCTTATTTCTCCTAATACTTTAAAAATAATTTTTATTACACCATCAATTGAGGAATTATTGGAGAAATTAGAATCTTATGTACCACAAATGCATGTAGAAGTGTCTGTCATCAATTGGCCCAGAGGAATTAAGCGAAAGAAAAAGAGATCCGAATGAATTGGATTTAGAGTTAAGGTTATGAAGGCGGAATAGCTAACTTCAGATGGTAGAATACGGAGTTAACTCTGGAAACACATCTGTTTTACACTCTGGAAAAAAAATACCTTGGATACTGGTTTATGTATCCCGCCCAAAGGCGTTAAACTGGTCTTTTGCAGATACCTCAAAGTGCACTGAATTTTCATTTCTTTCTATGGCATCCCCTCTACGTATTGTTGCTCTTCTACAAGTACTCGACTCTTTCTCTATGCCTCTTGATATCAAAATTCAGATTGTTCGACTTGTTGACAAATATGAGCGTTCCCTTTGGAACGTCATAGCTTTTGGGGCAGGGTCATCCCGATCTGCTCGCAAACGACGTGCTAAGCGCCTTAAAAGTTGCTTTAAATGTGGAAAGCTATTAGAGGGACCTCATTGTACTCGAAATCAAACTTATTCACAATATAGACATGTTGTTTTCTTCAAGGATGGACCGATTAGGTGCGAGGGCGAAAAGTCTATCGGGAGAAAGCGACCCATTTCATAATCGGTGTGAGAGAGTTTGATAATTTGTTAGAACAACGACAACGTCTATTGGAAACCAAACTCGATGGCCTAACCATTGAGCAGCAACATTTTGAGCGTGATCATTAGCACCCATCCGAAAATGTAAAACTACGTCTCATTTGTTTGAGAAGTGTCTGAGCTGGACGTTCTGCTCTAAACGTTCTCCCATTTGTTGGTTCTTGTGGGGCTGTTCTTTATTGAATGGTAAACTTACCTATGTGTCATGTGACGATTTGGAGGACCTTTTCATTAAGGTTGGTTGTCAAACTATTTTGTAGAGAGTATGATGATTTAGATAGTTTCCATGCGGATCAAACTTGATGGAATCATATCATTAATTTGATGTGAATACTACTGCAAGATGTTCAGAGGGTTGTCAACTCCCAAAGTCGCTTTGTATATAAATTTCTCTTCATCACAAAAAAAAAACCAAAATATTTTCCTTGTTGTTTTTCTTGTTACGTAAATATGTTGATTGCGTGTCTCTTACTCTTGGATTGTCAGTATTCCTCGAAGTCTTGCATTGTGCAACCACCATCCTCAAATCGACACGACTCATTGCTTACCACAGGGGAGTTTCTATTTCTTCTCTTTTTCATGCTTTCTATATTTCTACATTGGGGACAATGTAGAATTTAAGTGTGGGGAGTGGCATATTGTGGTCTCAAGGTGGTGATTTTTTTATTTGTGTCGACGATTTTACATGAGATAGCAACTTTTGAATATGATTGAGCTTAATTTGTGTGACTTAGTTTGAAACTACAAGATCTCGAAAAAAATGTGTTACTGTTCTTCTCCAAGCACAGCTGGCAAATTTATCTGAGCACATTTATAGGTAATTTACTATCATTCTCTGGAACACAAATTGAAGGTTGAAAATGTTGATTTTTTCTAACTTTCTAAACCATAGTAAACTAACTTTTTCTTTTCTTTTTTTTTCTATCCATTCGTCCTGCTCAAAGTAACCTGAAAACATCAATTATTAGTAAGGTGGAGTTATAATCGCATGGTATATGTTTTTTGTGAATGTTTCTTTTATTGATAGAGTTTAAAAAGTTTGGAAAAAGCATTGACTAATGCTGAGAATGAATTTTACTTTTATGTTCGAAATAAGGAGAGGGACCACAGGAAAGAACTACCTACCTCAGAGTGTGAAGCCGTCACCTCGAATGAGTGAAGAAGACTGCCTCCAATGAAAGGGGTTTAGTGTGAAAGCTACCTGTGGGGTAAAAGTTGAAAAGAAAATTGCAAAACTCTTCTTCTTCTTCTTTTTCTTCTTCATCAAAAAAAAAATCGCGAGAAATGTGATAGCTACCCAAGTGTGAAGTTAGATAAATAAATTTCCTCAATGGTTTGAAGTGCTCAATCTAAACACTCTTTAAATTGAAGACATATTTGCGATAAAGCACCTGCCATGCCCTTTTTTTCTTTGCAGTGCTAACAGTTGATGATTTTTGGTGAACAGAGTAATTTTTAGGATCCATGGGAATCATTGTAAAATAAGAGTGGGATCACGAGAGATGAAAGGAAATATTTGACTATTTCGGGTCAGGATTTGGATAGATCATCGTAAACTTTCATTTGGTTCCAGTTAGTGATGTGATGATAACCTCAATTACACACACTCACAAGCCATTGTGTATTTGAGAAGAAGTGAAATTTTTATGGTTTGGGAGAATATTTATTAAGCAAGTCATTATCTGTAGTTGGATTTCAATGTTTAAAGTTGTTTATCTCATGTAAAATCAGTGTGTTGTTTGGTATCATATGGGTTGTTGTTAGAGGCGAACAACGGTCTAAAGTAATGGGGAGTTTGATAAGTGCTCGAAAAGCACTTAAATAACTCTTCTATTTTATGTATTTGCATATTTTATTAGTGTTATATGTTCCGTTTTATGTGTTTTTCCTTTATTGTGGTGTTTAGGGTCACAAAGATTCAAAAGGAGTCAAAATGGATGAAAATCGAATGAAAACGGAAACTCGGGACCAAAATGCAAGCGAATAAAGATGGAGGGCCTCCGATGCAATTTTATGAAAAGTTTTTTTTACAATTTTTATTGTGCCAATATCAAAGAATATCAAAAGAGGATTTCCACATTTTTGTCGGATCCCAAATCGGAGTTTCCAAGTGAAAGTTATGGCCATTTGAAGAGAAATGACAAAGCGTAAAAAATCAGCAGCTCGAATTTACTGCCGCAGTTCAGTAATTTGACCATAACTTTTGCTACAAAATTCGGATTGACCTGAACTTTATATTTTTGGAAAGGAAACGCAGAGGGCTACAACTTTGATGTTGACCTCTTCAAATGATTCGGATCATATCATGGTCACAAATGGGCAAAACCGAGAGTGATGCGAATGGAGGATTTCTTGGGCCATGTTTTGGTAGAAAATTCATAACTTTCTATTAAAATATCAAAAAAAAGGAAATTCCAATTGCACAATTCAGCCAAGATGCTTACCTATACCATGATACAATATTTGAACTAATGGAGCAATTTAAGATCATAATTTGGTGGTTACCAATTAGTGGAATCATAATGGAGTAGTTGTACAATTTTTTATTATGTTTTCTTGTGAAATTTTGCCTATAAATAGAGGCATTTGTAAGGAAGAAAATGCACAACTTAGTGGAAGAGAATTAGCTAGTAGTTCTCTCCAACTTTCTCTTCAATAAAATTCTCTTCTTCATTTGTTCTTAGTTTTAGTTTGAAAGATCTTAGTTTTTCATATTCCGGCGGAAGAAATAAAGGCTTCAATCAATCAACGATACTTCGGCTGTGAATATGATTAGCGGATCATTTCTTCGATAAGTTTCTATTTTCCCTTTTATTTCTTAACATTTATTTACTTGTTTTCTATATTTTGCGTATAATCTATCATATAGTGGTGGTGATACAAAGCGAACACTCGCTAAAAGTATGAAACCCCGTAAATATGAGTAGTTAGACTTTTCTATTTAGTTCGAGGGGGACGTTGTGTTCAACTAACATGTGGTTATCTTTTCTAACTCTTTAGTACGTTTTATCTATTCCTCTACTTCAATTTGTTGATTTGTTATGCTTGTAAACCCGTTTTTGAGTTTATTTGATTATTGCATTCACTTTGCCCAATTTAATCAATCAATCTTTAAATTCAAGTTACTTGCTAGGATTGGAACTTTTGATCCGTAATTATCACTAGATTCCAATCCAAAGTAGCAAATGAATATCGTGCATATTTATTAACAAATCAACTTAGATGTATTAATTCGAGTTTGTGAAATTATTCATCTAATTCAACTCATTCTTCTCGTTCATTTCACACTAGCTTTGAATTAAATCCTAAGAATTTGTTTAGGGTTATCCAATAGTTAGATGTTAAGTTAAAGAACTTACTTTAATTTAATACACTTAAGGAAGAATTCGTTAATCAGAGCTTCTTGGTTAATTGAGAGTTGATAAATTGAAGAAGGAATAGTAACACGTTGCATGGGAAATATAAATATAAGTTGTTGACACAACCGAACCCGAGAACTAGATATTTTGTACAATTGCTTTATTTCAATCTTTTATTTTGACGTTCGATTTTCTATTTTTATTCAAATATCACAAAACCCCCCTTTTTCTATATTAATTGATAAAATCAACTAGATTAAGCACCGTTCCTCTTGGGTTCGACCCTTACTTACCACTTCTACATTAATTTATAGTTTTGAAACCGAGTAAGGAAATAAAATAAATTTTTTGCGTCTGCGACGACACGCCCATATGCTATAAGCATAATATTTTATATCCACTTCTAACCACTTTGCCGGATTTTCCAACGTACCAAGATTTGATCGCTCTTTTGATTTCTACACATTGGTACATCAAATAAGCATTCGCAAAATATAGATATGAGAATCATACATTTTGATCTTACTCATTGACAAATCAAATTATGCAAGTTAGTAGTTAAAATATAATTCACCACATAAAAATATTTTATATTATAAAATAGTATCGTGCAATAAGTCATACTTTACGACTATACTTCTGTATACTTTTGCACACATAATTTCTGGTATTTTACTAACTTTTGGACTACAAGTCCTATACTATAACAATCTGCTAGATTGTGGGTTTTGGCCAATACTTCATCAATCCAATGAATTTTATTTTATATCCTCGCTTTCGTAATAGAGCTCTATAAATATATTTTGTTGACATTTGATTCCATATTTTCCCCATTGTAGACATAACTATCGAGATCTCTTATTTTCACTAATTTCAGGTACCTGGTCCTCTTCTGGAGGTTTATAATGAATTATGTCTATATACTTTGCAGAAGAATACGCCTCAATTATTTGCTCCAATTGTCTTAGGGAAGTTCGGAATTAATTACCTTCACATTCTAAACGTGATGGATTTACAAAACACTATAATTTGGAGCATTCACAGTTGGAATATACTTGGTCAGTAATAGCATCTAAATGACTAATCATGCGAAGGTATACAATGATGCATCATAATTATTTTTCCCAACTCCTTAATTCCTCCCCCTAATGCTGAGAAGACAAACTATGTCACGATATATCATCTTTCAGGGATGGAATAATTCAAATTTGATTTCATATTCTCAGCATTTCTTAAATGTCCATCGTAGCGCGTGTGGTGAGCGCATCTATTGAAACTTTTAAGATGGAAAACAGAAAGCTTCTGACCATAAGCCAATTATATTGGGGGCATCATATAAAACGATATCGGCATGTTTTACAGTTTGCCACTGCCTGTGAGATAACATTCTCACATAGAGTATTCTCATATTAATGACATAGCAAATAACTATAGGCATATAATAATTTGCTAAGTCATTGGCAACAAAATATTTCAATTCATCCCAACTAATAATTTTGGGATATGAATTCATTAGCAATAAGACAAGTTGTCCTAAATATGTAATCTGAAAATTGTGCTCATAATTTTATAATTATAGCGAATAACCTCAATAACTCCTGGTTATCGTATTTCAATAAGTAATTATGTGACCAACTAGTGGATCCATATCATAAAATTTCTAGTAGTCAACATAGAAGGGTGAGTCGGTTCACAAGATTCACCCTTAATATTTATTCCAAATGTATTGGGACTTCAATCCCAATTTTAGTTAGTCATGGCTTGATAACCATATTACTTTGAGAATAAGTAGCATATGAGAATTCAATATATTGAAGAAACTTCTAATTCTTTGTAGAATTCTCAATATTTTTCACTATTAATAAAATCGGGATGGTACAATCAGCTATGCCAAATAGTAATGTTCTTCACAATATATATTGGACTTTTGGTTTAGGTAATTTCTAACTCTCCAAGAGCTTGCAATCAATCATTGAACTTCTAGTTCAAGATAATACTCTAATTGAACTAATATCCGAGTCAAGATTTATTTTCACAACCATTCCAAAATGTCGATCTATTATTGATGCAACATCCCTTATGATATTTTTCAAGATTTGTACTACTTCAAGAGTAAACAAAAATACTGCGTTTTCTTCAAGGAATCACAAAGTAAATTATTCAAAAATACTAATAGAATTATCCAAAAAAACTAAAATAAACAAAGATATTTAGCATGAGAAAAATAATAATAATTACAATAAAATAATTTATACTTCATCAAGAGCAATAATAAGATATTCTTCTAGAACATTAAATATCGTGTTTGATAAGATTGTAATTCTTCAAGAACCACAATATGATTTTATTTTATTTTATAATAATCTTCTAGATTATGGTATAATTTGTGTTTCTTCGTGAAATTATATTTAATATCTTAAACTTCTTTTGGGGCCAATCATATTCTTATGGGATGTGCTATTTAATTGTGATCCTTCATAAAATATTCAGATTACAAATTCTTCACAGACACGTAACACTAATATTCTATTGGAATATTAAAATAACGGTGTACTTGTTCAAGGGAAACAACAAATTATTACTACATTTTCTTAAGGAGAAACTCATTTGTGACAACAACATAATAATATTCAAAAATACAAATATAATCAAAGAAAACAACATATGAATGTTACCTCGATAAAAGTTGGCGACACTTTCTCCTTTTAGACAAAGAAGATGAATCTCCTGACAAAGGGGCTATGTTTCGACTTAAGTTTCTACCGTCAACTAGTTCATTAATGATGCCAAGTCTTCATTGTGAAGAATGTGCTTCCATAAGAACGTCGCTACGTCCATTTATGATAAATAAAATAATTTTAAAGATGAACAAAATGAGAAAAGAATTATTTCTTGAGGAGTTACAAATATTCTTCAACAATATTAATTTATTTTGTTTTTCTTCAGGAAAAGAATAAATTATAAATCTCATATATCGAGCTTTTCATAAGCACGCAATTATTCAATTTGAATACACCGATATCAGGTTGTGTTCTTCAAGAACTAGAACAAAAATATAACGAATCACGCTTCTTCGGAAAACCGATCATAATTTATAGGCTCTTCAAGATCAAATTATACTAGGTAATAATCTTCAAGATCACTATTACAATTTGAGCATATCATTTTTTTCCAGAAAAACCACGACTAATAGTGTATATTAATAGGACTCTTCAGGAGCCAATTATATTCTTCTAGAATATTAATTGTGATTATTCAGAAGCTAAATTAACTAACATATATATTGCAGTAATTAATTTTCAGGACTATTGAGAATGAGAAAATCATATCATTGAATAACATATTTCACGAATCTTCTGGAGTCGATTCTAATTTATGCATCTATAATTGATCTTCAAGAACAATTAAACAATAGTTTTCTATAATATATGCATTAACATGTACGCTCTTCAACATATAATTTATAATCCATGCTCTTCAGGAGCAATGATATATAATCTATAAATATTTATATATAACGTTTATTTTCTTCAAAAGGAGACAATATTAATTTAAACTATTATTATATTAGGGGCAATAGTTTAATATTCTTTAGGAATATTGGGTTATTAAACAAATTAGATCAGATCTAGATTGTTTGTTGAGAGCATGTTATATTCTTCAAGAATATTACAATTAGTTGTGCTACTTCAGGAGCAACAACTTGACTTAATCTAATACAAATTACTAACTAAAAGCAAACAACACAATAGAAAAAAAATTAAATAATCTTGTAATAATTAAATAAAAATAAAATAAATAAAAATGCTTTTCAACAGCAATATCAAAATATTCTTCTAGAATATTTATATTATGTTTTTCTTCAAGAAAACACAAATTGTGAATCTCATATATTTTATAATTATAATCTTCCAGACTACAAAAATTAGAATACTATGTTTCTTCCGGAAAGCATGATAAATTGTAATAAACAACTGGATCCCATAGACATCATATTAATCATAATGTATGGGGATCAATTGCTTGTGAATTAAAGACTACCATTGAACAACTTGATAAACAAAAGACAATTTGTGACTGTCATACTTACATTCATTATGTAATTGACTTCCATAATTATCTCGAACTGGGAGTCAATCAAGAAAATATTTCATGATCTACTTCATATAATAAAATAACATGATTGTCAATATCTAATAAAGAATTGGAAGCCGAAAATTCATTAAAATTGAATATTGACTATCCATTCATGTACACGCATAAAAACATGGAGAATCAAATTGATATTTTGAAACCAAGTCATCTACGCAAAAGAAACAAAATCCACTATAATCATAAAAAATGGAGTCGGTCTAACCATTAATTGGTAGACGATTTTGTGGTAAAATCAGAAATAATATTGTCATTAAATTGACAAACTATTTCACTTGTAAATTGATTTCATATTCATCATATATATTATTTATATATGATAGTGTTAGAAATCAAATAAAAGAATATTTAAACAAAGCGGTATACACAAAAAAAGGTCATTCTTTAACCACTAGTAACAAAAAAAATATTTGTGTCTGTGGACTACTATTAGTTGTCAAGGTAAAAATAAAAATTGGAAGATTTAAAGATATGAAGTCAAAAAGCAAAAACGTGGCAGCAAGTGTTAACCCTCAAAATCATCAAATTAGATTAAAGGATTTTCACAAACTAATGACACCATATGTCTTGATCCGAGAAGCCATAGCCGTGGTGGGAGATTTGATAACCTCGTTTGTATATAATATTCATACATCTAGTGTTTAAATTTGAGGAAATAAGAAATAAGAATTTGAATCAAACTTTAAATCAACAAACCATTAATTTGGTTTTTTGATTTTAGTCGACTAAATGAAAGAAAAATCATATTAATTATGATTTCTATTCATTGGCCGATAGGGTAAAAGAGAAGACAGATTCAAGAACAAATCATGCTGATAACGTGTTATAAACAGAGAGTAAAAGAAGAGAAGTAGAGAGAAGACCATCAAATTGGGTATATCATTATGAGGGCCAAATGCCTCTATTTATAAATACATATCTAGGGTTTCATGGGTACACCGCTAGGGGGACAACGTTAGGGTTTTAAGAGTACAATGGTCATTCACAATACAATTACTAATTTACAACAAATTATTCAATTTAAATAGGCTAAATTCAGTGGTCTAATTAAGAAAAACCTATAAACTATAGAATTTGATGTGGGTCGAATAAGTAGAGACCGATAAGGGTCTGATTGAGTTTTTATGAGAGACTCCAATTAGTCCCTATATATAGACACATCTGGTCATGGTCCCCAATACACCAAATCAAACATAGTTTCCTTCTCCCCATGTAGAAAGAAACATCAATTCCCATGTTCGGAATGAGGAGATTTGGTTGAGGAAGACCATAACACCACCATCTAATTATTTGTTCGTGCAGTCGTTTTAATCAGATTTTCGCATAAAGTTTAACGATTGCCACTATGGATCCAAGTATGTTTTACGTTTATTAATCTCGATAATTTGACATGATAAATCTTGGTGATTTAATTACGGATTTAATTACTTATTGTAATTAAATATTAGAGAAAATTTCTAACAAAAACGTGTATATACAAAAGTTAAGCAATAAGAGAATTGTAATTCAAATTCTACATGCCAAGAATTAGAGGCTATTAGTTATTACACAAGAGCACCCAAATATTAAGGTTGTTTCCTCGAGGCTTCATGAAATGTTAACCGATCAGCATTTTTCTTTGTTCAATTTTCTCTTCTTCCATGGCATCACTTGCTTCAATCCTTCACATATAGCATCCTGAAATAATTTGGATAGAGAGCATTAAGGTAAAAATGCAGTTTATGTCAATCAAGAAAGAATTAATAATATATAGTCCAACTCAATCATTATTCCAAGTAAAAGTATTGATTAATTGTTTCAATTATTTTTTCAGAGACTGGGGCCTCACTATCTCTAGTTGATTGGAAACCACTAAATGATAAAACAATAGTAATCACCAAGATTGGCATAAAATCCCCACGTGCATGTATATGACTAAAATTACCGTAATGCCCTTCCACCGACAGACCGAGCAAGAACCTTAGAACATCTCTAGTACAATTCCTATTATCAATCTAAATATATGCTCTTGATCAAATGCAAGTGGCTTGCACAAGATCTTGCGTAACCAGCTTATCATCAGTTGTTTTTCAACTTACAATATGATGTGGTGTTTTCACATTAACTACTTACACAAAATATTACGCAAATAGATCAAAAATATGTATATATGATGCCGTAGTGAGGTGGAGGGGATAAAACCTATCTAACATGATTTATAATAGTATAATGTCCTTTTTCAGAAATTATTCTAAATGTTATTTTACATTAAATATTACAATTTATGTGTCTATTTCTCTCCGCAATTTTATTTCTCTTTCCTCCTACTCTCCCTCTCTTCACCTATTAAATAATTTTTTTGTCCCTTTTGCAACATCGCTTTTTGACAATGTGTAAGTTGGAGACGTGACTTACCTAATCGGACCCCCTTTTCCATTCTTGAATATTGACAATCACATAATTCTACACGACCTTAATGCCTATGCACGAGGTTTGGACTTTTTTCCAGCAATAATATTAATTGGGGTTGTCGCACTATATATTTTTTGTTTCAATAAATGCATCCTCACTATACTTTTTCTATTGCATAAAGCATCCTCAATTTTATGCATATTTTTAACTATACTAGTTTTCACCCCGTGCGTTGCACGGGAGTAAAACCGTGTAAGTTAAATATTATGATAAACAACAATAAAGAAGAAATTATTTGGCACACAATTCACTATTATCTTTAATTGATGATAATATAATCTAATATAAAAAAGTTAAGATTTCATACCATATTCTCTGACAAATTTATGTAATTTTTTTTTAAAACTTTTTTGATTACCAAACTTATGTAAAATTGAGGGTATAGTTTTAAAAAAATGGCTAGTTAATTATTTCATTCTTCACTCAACTTTGGGTATGGTTTTTCATTCCCTGCTCAATTTATAAATATTTCTCATACCACGCTCAACTATTCAAAGTCACTTTTCATACAACACTTTCGTTAACGACCCAATTAACCATTGATGGAATTTGACATGTGGCAACCATTTTTCAAGCATGGCAATCTTTTTCGTCAAAATAATTCCAAATCATCACAAATTAAATCCACTAGCATATTAATCTCATATTGAATCAAGTTTTCCAAAAACGATTATAGAAAAAACATTTGCCACATGTCAAATTCGCTTATTGTCAATTGGATCATTAATGTAAGCGTTGGATGGGAAATAACTTTGAATAGTTGAGTGATGTATCAGAAACATTTACAGGTTGAGTGAGGAATGAGAAACTAAACCCAAAGTTGAGTGAGGAGTGAAACAATTAACTCAAAATGGTTATTGCCAATTTGACTTTTCAAATGAGTAATCACATGATTACAACTTAAAATTAAAATATGAAACCTTCTCCAATAACTGTCATAACTTTTAATACGGTATCATCAATAAAAATCTTGAACATAAATTTAAGTTGGATGGTTGTTATTTATTTGTTAAATGATAAAAGAATAATTAATATATTCATGAATGACTTGTAAACTATAGTACGATCTACCAATATGAGAATTATATTAATTAAAATTGACATAATGTCCAATTGAAAACGAAATAACTTTAAAATAAAATCGAGGCAATGTAGAATTTAAAAATAAATTTAATGTATAACCTAAATTGTTTAATACTGATGTGTGGAAAATCTGGTTCTAATATTTCTTTGTGTGAAGTAGTCAGATTTGGAAAAATTTCTCTATTGAGATATGTTTGTATTCAAGGAAGTAATACTCCAATTATAAACTAATAAAATACATGGAAAATGGCTATTATTGGATTTTATTTATAACAATATTTTGCCAACTCATTTTAACCATTTTTACTTTATCCAATAGTTTTTAACTTCCAAAAATCAGATAAGTCAAATAACTAAATATTTTATATTGTATACTATAATATTTTATATTAAATTTTGGAATCTTAAGGTACATTATTTCCTGATATATAATGTATTCCCTAATTTATAATGTATTTCAGAAATTTGAAAATAACTATTTATACTCCTATGGTGTTTATTCACATATATTTATTTTACATTATGAGTTTTTACCTGTATTACTATCTTTTTCCACATTTATTATTTATGTATAAAAATATTATCTCTATTTTGTTAAAATTTATTTAAAACAACTCATTAACTAAAATTAGTAATAATATCTTTATAATGTTGTTAAAATTGTAGAATCAAGATACAAAACTTAATTAATTAATAATTTTATAATAAAGAATTGTATTACATCTCATCTATTGAAAAAAGATAAAAAAAATATACTGACATTTGAAGAATTGCTATAATTATGATATAAAGATATACTGAGGAGTTAAAAAAATTACTTGAAAAAAAGTAGACAATTAAAACATCCTAAAATGAGAATAAAAAAATAAATAAAATGAAGTAATGAATTATACAATCAAATTAATTATGAGAGAATTTCAATGAAAAGTTAGCTCGGTGATTAAAACAAAAAAAAAAAAAGATTTCATGAACGTTAGCAACAAACGAATGTAAGAAAACCAATATGGAAAGAATATTGACATCAAATTAATAATGATTAATTAATGTAATTTTTTTAACACATAATTATAATAACACAATTTAAGTAAATCAAAAGAATCTGAATATAGTTGTCAATTTTTTAAATGCTCCATTTAATCATATGGTGGATATATAAATCCAACATGATCGTTATTAACAAAATTGCAAATAGCACAAAAAAAAAAAAAAAAAGAAAAAAAAGAAACATGTATAACCACCGCTACACGTGGCACAATGCAATTGTAACTAAACTATTATCCAAATAACCGCTTTTCAATTGGAATTCAATCAAAACCTAAAATTATATAATATATAGATTTTGAATCACTTTAACTGCATTGTTAATTTTATTTGTTCATGAATCCACATATGATTCCATATGCTGATTTCTGTTTTAAGATATTATTACGCAATAATAAATATAAATTGGAGAATACGTATTCATTTAGACTTTCTTATCGATTATAATTTCAACTATTTTAAAATACGAACCCCATGCATTTCAGTTACTTTTCTTTTTCTTTTTTTTTTTTTGTTAGAATACTTAATTTTCAATCTTTTGTGAATTAACACGGTTGAATTTTTTTATTTTTTATTTTTTGAAGGGGAACACGGTTGATTCTTATGATAGTTTCCCTCCGAATATTTTACTAACTTGCTTTAAAGTAGAAAATATTCTACCTTTCTTTATCTATCATCTTTTTTATGTTACATTAATATACGAAAGCCAAATACTTGTTTTGATAGACAGTATTCCAATTAACTTTTAAGATTAGTGATGAGAAAAATAGTGGTGAGATAATTGTAATAATAAGTAAAGATGAAGGACTATAAATACAATGAAGTGGTACAAGTAAAAAATAAAAATAAGAATTGTCATTATAATTACTACTAGGATTTGCCTATCAAATACTGAAGTAATAATGTCATTTACCCTTACCAAGTTGGATGCGGCGTTATTATCAATTGTCAAGTGATTGTTCAGAAGAGATTCTTGAAAAGAAAATAATTATTCTGAGTTTTTCCAAAAAAGTAAGAAAGTTTTACATTTAAAAAAAAAAAAGAAAGTATATATCTGGTTACTAAGATTAAAATTACCATGGTTTTGAGTCACGGCGTCTTTACGTCTATCTATACCACAAGTGTCTTGTGAATTCTTTCAAAAAATAAATAAGAAATGCTTTGTGATGTGGATAGATTGTGTGTTGTGTTGGGTCTTTGTACCATGTGTCCGTGTGTTGTGTATTCTTTCAAAAAAAAAATTAAGAAAGTTTTAAAAAATAGGCAAAATTTATCACACTGACAATTGAAAATGATTAAAAGAAGAACACAAATGATCTCCTCCCCATGTGAAGAAGAATTATTATCCCCACATGCTGGCGCGTCAGCACGTGGGTTAATTAAGTTGAATCAAGGCTGATGTTAGCCCCTATTTGCTGACACATTGTATGAAAACATTAGTCAAAAGAAGAATTGTTTTCTAGGAAAAGCTGTGTACACAAGCTCCAGCTATCACATTGTACTGGAGTTGGGTTACAGAAAAGCTAAATTGGACTTGTCTATTGATAGTAATAACTGCCCCCACTAAGATTTTATCTTATTATTAATTATTATTAGTATGAAATTGAAAACACTAGATAAATACCTGTCACGCAATAAAAAATAAAAATAAATAAAATAGTATGGAATTGTTTCATACTACTATTTCTACACAATTTTTAAAATTAATTTTGATTCGTAAACATTTATGAGAACAACTTTTTTTTTCACCATTCATGTTTTGATGTTGTAAAAATTATTTCTTGAAACAACTAAAAGAAATTAGATACATGATCAAGACATACAAGAAGCCAAAAGCAAACTGGGACTCTTTTGTTCGCTTTAACTTTCTTCGACTAAGGGCTTGTTTGTTACGAATTAAGACAAAATTACTATAAAATTATCATTTCCAATCATCCATTGGACTGATTTAATGACTTTTAAATTTCTTAACTACTGTTATTATTTATAACCATATATTCAATAATCATTTTTCCTCTCTAACAAACATGCCTTTAAAATTAAATTCTAGTTTTTAGCATTACTATTATTAATAATAATGAATTAAAAGTGCAAAGATCAGAAATACTAACCCAAAGGCGAGTCTTAGCTTGAGTGAAGCTGGAAAAGCTTGTATTCCTTGTTAATTTTCCAATTTTACCCTTTCTCCCAGCATTGTCATCACCAATTTCCTCCTTGACACTCTTTCTAACTTTGACACTCTTTTTGCCCCAAAACCCAAAAATACCCCTTCTTTTTCCTCCTGATTTCTTGCCAAGTACAACACTTCTAAGCTGTTGTTTTTTCTCAGGGCTTCCACCACTACTGCGAAAAGACCCTTTGCCCTCCCCAAGAGATCTGAATGAAGAAGAATAAGGCCCATCCAACACAGTTGTGGGGGAGGGTGATTTGGTAATTTTACTAGTGGAATCCATGTTGAACAGTCTTGGAGGAAGCTGAAGCTCTGAGAAGTTTGTGGGATGTGGGATGAGAGCTGTACAGGGTCTAGGCTTACCAGGCTCTTCTTCCCACTGAAATGGGACTGAAGCCAAAGTGTGTAATGGTGGCGTCAGCATCCCTGGGTGGTCAGGTGACTGTATGATGGCTGGTGCGATTTTGGAGAAGAGTGGAAGCTTGGGCCCCACTTCGCCGTTGAGTGCCATGGTTGTTTGTTTGTTTGAAGTTTGACGGTGGCGGTGGCGGTGGCGGTGGTGGCGGTGCGGTGGGGGCTGGGTATGTGGATTTTCAATTTTGGGGGGGTGATGAGTGAAAGGAAGTCTACTTTTTGTTGCTCATGACAGGAAAAAAGCAGGCATGAATAGATCACGCTTAGGCAATATATTTGGATTATTTCCACATTTGACCGAACAAATCACGTCTACATATCTAGTAGGGATCTATTTATTATACTATTAAATTTCCACCGTCCAATTCTATTAATTTTTCCTCTTTCTACTCATAAAAATATATTATTATTATTATTTATTTTTTTTTTTGCTAAGACCCTCTTTTTCTTTATGTCATTTTTTTAAAGAATTTACTATTCTAATTTCCTAAAACTTTTTCACTAGTCATTTTAGGGCATATTTGGCACAGATTTAATTTCTTTAAATTTAAAAGTATATTTTTCAATGTTTGTTTTCAACAATTCATTTGATTAATTTGATAATTATTTTAATGTTCTTATATTAATTTTCTCTATTTTTAACCGTATAGTTGAACCACTATAAAACCACTTTACACGTAAATTTGTATGACAAAATGATGTTGATGTCGAAATCAGTAAGGACTAATTACTTATCAACTGGGGTGGGTGTCAGGACCTGGATAGTAGTAACTGAAGAAGTAAAGAATGTAAGTGTATTGTGTCCGAGCTAGTCCTTGATTACAGAGAATTTTTCCTTTTCTCAAATGAATGCTAAGTGTTCTATTTATAGTGTAAAATCAGATATGGGGCCGTAGGTCATCATTGCGCCGGCTCGACCTAGACCCAGAATAGGTGTAATGATGTCTCTGTGGCACCTGCAAGCCGTCTTGCATTTAAAGCGTTGACCTCGGAAATTGGGTGGAGCCGCCAATGCATTAATGGGGACAAGATGCTCTGTCGGTTGCAGGTGGTGTCAGGATGTCAGGTGTGTCAGGTGACACGTGCATTGTCCTTCTTGCTTGGCCATCAGTAGCGGCGGGGATCAAGCGCGTACATGGCCGAGCCGACTGCCCGCCCGCTTGGCCATTAAGTAATGGGAACGATTCTCCCGCGGGTTTCGAGCCTGGGCCCAAGGCGGAGTTAAGCGAGTTCGGCGGCTGGTGGGACACTCTGCCGATTCCCTAGTGAGGTGAGTCCCAGGATCAATCCGACCTGGGACAATGGACACGTCACCGGCCGACCTGGCACTCCTACACGTCAGCGAGGGTCCGTGTTGGGCATAGGGCCTGGGGCGCACTCGTGCCACGTCATCAGGGTGCCAACAATTGTCCCCAATGTGAATGCCGACCTCGGTTGGGGTTGACGCTTAACCGGCCTGGGCTGGCACGCGCGTGGCACGTGGGCGCGAGGCTGGACCACGTCTCGGTCGATGATTGGGGGAGGTCACGTCTTTTCATCTTCCACCGCCATTACCTATATATACCCCCTCATTTCTTCAGTTTCCACTTTTCCGCTCTCTACACTTGTGAAAATTTCTCTCTCGATCTCGAACCAAGTTCGGGAACCGCACGACCCAGGCTCGTTACCGTCCTCGTGTTCAGTAGATTTCGACCTCAAAACTTAGCCAATTTTAAAATGTCGCTTCGGGTTCGTGAGGAAGTATCGACACGATATGGGAAACCGATCTCCAGGGCCCTCCCCTCTCCGCACCGAGAGAATTCACGTCGAGGAGGTCCTAGAGGCAAGTACTTTGCGCATCGTCAGATGGTCTCGGTGGAGTCCGCCGAGCTGGCCTCCGATGTGGGCACGTCCTTCCCATCCGAGCGGTCTCATCACCGCCGAGCCTTCCTCAAGAGGAGGAAGAAGAAGTTAGCTGCCGCGACGGTCGAGGCCGTGGGGATGCTCTCGGTTCAGCGTCGATGGTAGTAGAGTTCTTTGAGCTCGTTGCACTCCCGCATGCGAGTCTCACCTCGGGTGAAGTTCGTGGTGCCTGAGGCGAGTGAGCCGGCTGACTGCCCATCCGCAGGGCGCGTGGCGGTGAGCCAGGCCTTGCTCGAGTCCGGGGTAAGACTACCGTTTCCCAAGGCGGTGAAGCACTTTCTCAGTGCTTGAGGGGTGGCGCCTACCCGGCTCACCCCCAACACGTGGAGGACCGCCCTCGGGATGATGGTCTTTGTAACCTGCAGTCCGAAAGCGAGGTGACGGTGTGGGAGTTCAACCACTGGTACTCCTTCAAGTCGGACGGGCAGCACTCGGGCTAGTACTACCGCTCAATCCGGCCGAACTCCGGGGGTGCTTTCATTACCGAACTTCGGACTCGATGAAAGGGTCGAAGCGAGCCGGGTTCTGGCGGAGGGTGCCTGTCGGTCAGGATGGATCGAAGGGAGGTCGCCATTCCGTGAACTACCACGAGCTCGGTAATTATTCTTTCGATCTTGACATTATTTTATTTCGAACTGAGCCAACTCGTTTTCTTTTGCAGATTTTATTTTATCTTGACACTGCTTCCTTCTCTTTTTGTACTTGTAATTTTCCCCCCTTTTTTTTCATGTAATGAACATCGCCCAGTTCGGCCATACCGAGCTGGGATTTTGTAACTCCACTTCGGATTTCCAGTAATTATAATGACGTTTTCAGTTCAGCTCCTCTTTTTTTATGTTCAATGTTTACAATTCTTAAATAGCTCGCGATGTATGCTTGTTTGTTCATCCGCGCTCTAGGTCGGCTCACCTGGCTAGGTCGTCCCCGCGCTGGGGTCATAGGAATAAAGACATAAAAATCATATAATTTTAAACAAGTGTATGGTCCCACCCCTGTGGGTTCGTATCCAGTCCGCACCTAGCAGGTCGGCCTCAGTTGGTTACGGATCCACCGGCGTGGGCCGGGGTGATCGACCTGATGACTTGCTCTATTCGAGTAATGAGCGAGTCCAGCTTGGTCTCCCCATTTCATACGATAATCATTCAAGTAACCAGCTCGGTGGGGGTTACATGGTCGTAGATCGGCCGCTCAAGATCGAGTCGTCTTTGTTTTTATTGTTTGGATGCCACCGTGGTGGATCTGTCTCCAGGTCGGACCACGTAGGTGGGCCGTGTCAAGGGGTGGGTCCGCCGTGGTTGTAACACCCGCCCCAGTACGTCCAGCGGCATCGTACTAGGAAGGGCGTTACCTGCGTGACGTCACCGAGCTAACACATTTTCAAGAGTTTTACGAAAACCCCAAAACGATAATTTGCATATATATATATCTAACGTGATAGCTCCAAAAGTTATATTACAAAAGAGATTGCAAAAGAGTGATTTTATATACACATGACCCCAAAATCTTTTTCCTTCCCCGCTTCTACATCGCCGACGAGCTCACGCTGAGAGGATCCAGCGCCACCTCCAGCCTGCCTCCTACTCGCCGCATCATCTAAAACATAAGAAAGAACACACGTGAGTCATAAAGACTCAGTAGGAAGAGACACAATGCACATGAACATCACATATCACTTCCGGGCCCATTGCGAATCATGTGTTAGCATTGGCGCCATTTTAAACATTTGGCCGGCCTCGTATCATCATCGGGGCGTAGGTCCCCCGTGAGGCCATACTATCGGTTATTGGGGCGTAGGTCCCCCATTCGACCGACGTATCATTACCTGTTAGGCGTAGGTCCCCCATTTTTGGCCGAAAACATAACATTAACGCAACACATGATAGGCAATCCAATCCAATCACGCATGACATATGAGTACACATGGACGAGACATTCATAGCATAGCATTTGGCAACAACATAAGCATATCATGAACCAAGGTTAGGAAGCACCTAACCCTAGGAAATCCCCCTAACAAGCTAACCATGTCCTACTTCACCAAAACTAGGAAATTAGCCAAAGAAACTTGCATACATAGCTATCTAAGGATCATTCATGTCTCCACTTACCTCCTACATAGATATTCTATCTCAAACCTACCTCAAAGGACAAGAAACCAAGCTAGGAGATTGGTTGGATGATTCCTCTTCTCCCTTCCCTCTTCTCTTCCTTCCTTCCTCTTGCTTCCAAGATTGGAACTAGGATTGGAGCAATGATCCACAAGCCAAATACCAAGCCAAAGTCTCAAAATCACCCTTGAACTTCTCTAGGGTTTTGGGGAGTTGGGGGTCGAAAATGATGGAAAAAACCCCAAGCCAACGTGTTAAAACCCAATCCAACAGTTTCTGACTTAAAATTACTGGCCAGTAACTCTATCTTTTACGGTAGTAACTCCCAAATTCTGGTAGAACCCATGAATCTTACGGTCGTAACCTTACGATACTGACGTACTCAAAGAACATACGACCGTAATAAAGTCTCAGAATCCATGCATTTCACTCTTCAAGAATTACTACTTATTTACATAACTCTTTACTAGTAACTCATATAATACTGACGTATCTCCAAGTCCTACGACCAGTAATTACCTCTCCAGTAAATTTTGGCACATTTCCTCATTCCACAAATTACGGCCGTAACTATCATACTTACGGCCGTAACCATACAATTACGGCCGTAAACCCCACAATTACGGTAGTAAAAACTCGATCTGCGAGAATTTTGTAGCGGCCCCGTTAGCCGCTCGGGAGGCCATTTCGACACTTAATACCATACATAGCATCACCACGAAGTCACCAAGGGTCCAAACACACATTCACCACCTTACGATCATACATAACATCATAAATCACATGCATAAACGGACGGGATATTACAATCTACCCCCCTTAAATAAATTTCGTCCCCGAAATTGTTACCTGTAAAGAGTTCTGGATAATGATTCCTCATATCATCTTCTCGTTCCCATGTTTCTTCTTCCACGGTTGCGCTCCTCCATAGGACACGAACCAACGGTATCTGTTTGCCTCGCAACTGTTTCTCGCTCCGAGCAATAATTTGCACTGGTTTCTCCTCAAATGACAAATCCGGTTGAATGTCAAGTGGAGGATCCGGTAACTCATGAGATGGATCTGGCAGATACTTCCTCAGAGTCGAGACATGGAATACATTATGGATACGATCCATATGCGTGGGTAACTGCAATCGATAAGCAACCTCCCCGATTCTCTCAAGAATCTCATGCGGGCCAATATATCGGGGCGTCAATTTCCCTCGTTTACCAAATCGAAGAAGCCGTTTGATAGGTGAAATTCGAATAAAGACCTTTTCACCGACTTCGAATTCAAGCGGACGGCGGTATCGACATAACTTTCTGGCGATCCTGTGCAGCTTTCATTCGGCCTTTAATCTTCTCGACCGCCGAAATCATATCTTGGATCATTTCGGCCCGCATATCCTTCATCTCGCAGATCTCGTCCCAATGTAACGGTGACCTACACCTCCGTCCATACAGCGCTTCGTACGGGGGCATCCCAATGGAAGTATGGTGACTGTTGTTGTACGCAAATTCAATTAACGGAAGGTAACGATCCCAAACCTGCGAAAATTCCAAGGCACAAGAACGCAACATATCTTCTAACGTTTGGATCGTCCTCTCCGATTGTCCATCCGTTTGGGGATGAAACGCCGTACTGAATTGAAGTTTCGTCCCTAACACCAACTGCAACTCCTTCCAGAAATGAGATAAGTATCTCGGGTCACGATCCGAAGTAATTGTAGCTGGCACGCCATGTTACCGAACAATCTCTTGCACATAGAGTCGAGCTAACTGCTCCATCTTAAACGTCATATTGATAGGTAAGAAATGAGCAGACTTTGTGAGTCGATCAACGATAACCCATATAGCGTCAAATCCTTTACTCGTCCGTGGAAACCCACTCACGAAGTCCATCGTGATGTCATTCCATTTCCATTCGGGAATTGGAAGTGGTTGGAGAGTTCCTGCTGGCCTCTGATGTTCGGCTTTCACTTGTTGGCAAATCAAACACTTTGCCACAAATGTTCCGATGTCTCGTTTCATTCCGGGCCACCAATAAAGCATCCGAATCTCCCTATACATCTTGGTGGAGCCGGGATGAAGTGTATATGGCGTCATATGTGCCTCGTCATAAATCTCTCGTCGGAGGCTATCGGTCATCGGGACATAATACCGGTCTTTGTATTTCAGGAATCCATTCAGCACTTGATATTCTGGTCTTGGCTTCTCAATAAGTCGTTTCTTCCTTTTGATTGCCCAATCATCGGTTTCCTGCCCATCCTTAATCCGATCCAACAACGTCGATCGAAGAGTCATGGCCGCCAATCGGGCTTCTTCTTGTTCCAAGATCTCTAAATCTAACTTCTCCACCTCTCGTTGCAACTCTCGAGGTCGTCGTTTCGGCTCTTTCCGACTTAAAGCATCGGCTACCACATTGGCTTTCCCGGGATGGTATTGAATCGAACAATCATAATCCTTCACCAACTCTAACCAGCGGCGTTGGCGCATGTTGAGATCTTCTACGGGTGAAGAAGTACTTCAAACTCTTGTGATCCGTATAAATCTCACATTTCACCCCATAAAGATAGTGTCTCCAAATCTTCAACGCAAACACAATCGCGGCTAGCTCCAAATCGTGCGTAGGATAATTTCGCTCATAACTCTTCAGTTGGCGGGAAGCATATGCAATCACTTTCTCATTCTGCATCAATACACAACCGAGTCCTTGATAAGAAGCATCACTATAAAGCGTAAACACACTAACGCCATCCGGGATTGCTAACACTGGTGCCGTTGTGAGACGAGTCTTCAACTCCTGAAAACTACGTTCACACTCGTCCGTCCACCGGAAAGGTACATTCTTTCGGGTTAGGTGTGTAAGAGGCACCGCAAGCTTAGCGAAATCCTTCACAAAACGACGGTAGTATCCTGCTAAACCCACAAAACTACGTACTTCAGTGGGAGTAGTCGGTTGTGGCCACTGGAGCACCGCATCAATCTTACTAGGGTCTACAGAAATGCCTTCTTTTCCCACGACATGACCAAGAAACACCACTTGTTCCACCCAAAAGTCACACTTCGAAAACTTCGCATACAACTTCTCTTCCCGAAGTGTTTGTAAAACAATCCGAAGATGCTGCTCGTGCTCCTCTCGAGTCTTGGAGTAGATCAAGATATCGTCAATGAAGACAATCACAAACTTGTCTAAGTACGGCTTGAAGACCCGATTCATGAGATCCATGAAAACTGCCGGGGCATTCGTCACTCCAAAGGGCATAACGAGAAACTCAAAGTGCCCATATCGAGTACTAAATGCCGACTTTGAAATGTCATCTTCCTTAACCTTCACCGATGATACCGGACCGTAAGTCAATCTTCGAGTAAACCGCTTGAATCCCGGTTGATCCAATAACTCATCAATACGGGTAACGGTACTTATTCTTGATCGTCACCTTGTTCAACTCCATTAATCCATACAAAGCCGCATCGAGCCGTCCTTTTTCTTAACAAACAAGACCGGAGCACCCCAAAGGCGAAGTACTCGGTCGAATGAATCCTTTCGCATCAAATCATCCAATTGCGTTCGAGTTCTTTCAACTCATTTGAGCCATACGATCACGGGGTCTTAGAGATCGGAAGTGTTCCGGTACAACTTCAATAGGGAACTCTACTTCTCGGGTTGGTGGTAACCCTTCAAGATCGTCGGGAAGACATCAAGAAACTCACATACCACCGGGAACCGATGATGGTGTCTTAACTTCCTTCGTATCCATACTACACATCCTCACCACGTATGCACTACACCCATGCTCAATGAGTTTCCGAGCCTTCATCGAGGAGATAACAACCCTAGTCGATCGTTCCAACCTAGGGAATGAAACAACCTCACCATCTGGAAACTTAAGAGCACGCTTAGAACAATCCAAAACTATGCCATGTTGCGTTAGCCAATCCATTCAAAATAACATCAAAATCTTTAACTTCCAAGGCAATGAGATTAGCTAACGCCTCACACTCCCTAACTTGCACCATACCGCAGACGGATAATACCACACAAAGACACCGATTCAACCTCAGAGGGTCCAATGACATCCATAGGAGACCGTAAAGGTATCGGACTCATTACTAACCGACGGGCATACGACATGGATATAAATGAATGCGTAGCTCGAGAATCAAACAATGCATATGCGGAGTAGTAGAAATATAAGCGGTACTGCAATCACATCGCCTCTCTCGGAACATCGGATTGAGCTATAGCAAATACCCGATCTGCCGGCGCGCTGAGACTGTGATGCTTGATTCTTCGCCTCCGGCAATTCCAACAATGTGCCCTTCCTTTCCACACCGTAACATCGGTCCGTACCGAAATAACATCGCCCCGTATGAACCTTCCCACATGTCGAGCACTGCGTTGGGGACGGAGAACCCGGTCCCTTCTTCGCCAAGATTGAGATGAAGAAGTAGTATCCGCAGCCTCTTGTAGTTCGATCGTAATTGAACCCACGCCTCGGCCGAAAGTTGGAACCTCGTCCACGGTTTCCAGCCGAAGAACCTTGAGTAGATTGAGCCGAGCCTTGGGTCGATTGAGCCGCCTGAATTGGTTGGCCTCGACCTAGACGAGCTTGCACAATTCTAGCCTCCGCCTTCTCGGCTACATAAGCTCGTTCAATGTCTCCGCATAACTCGTGGTCGTAAACACTTGCCAATCGCACATCACGAGCCAACTCGGTTTCGGTCCCCAGAATAAACCGAGCTATCTTGAGGTTAGGCGTATCAACCATATAAGTAGCAAACGAGCCAACTCCTCAAACTTCTTCCCATAAGCCATCACCGCTATATTCCCTCGCCGCAATCAATAAACTCATTCGGTTTCTCATTCTTCGCAGACCTCCAGAAATACTTCTGCACGAAAAACGCGCACAAAAGTCGGCCCAAGTCACTACCCATATCGCACCATCCGCCGTCTCTTCCCTCTTGATCAAGTCCCACCAAAAACCGGCCGAGCCCCTAAGCATAAAAGTAGCACAGTTCACCTGCTCAGAATCGGGAATATGTGCATACTCAAACATCCTCTCAATAAATGCGTAACCAGTTCTCGGCATCAATTGGGTCCTTAGCATCCTCAAAGATGGAGGGTTCAACCCGTCGGAACCGATCCAGAGCCATCTCCCTATCTCGATCTTCCTTCACCTTATCCCCTCGGCGTAGCCACCGTATTGCTACCACTCAACACCTGTGGTTATTCAGTCTGCATCATCTGTTGCATCATCTGCGATTGCCGCCGACCAATCGTGTAAGCCGCTCTATAGTAGCCGGCCGATCATCTGCCATCTATCATCCAGAAGACAAAAGGAAAAATACCGCATCGATTATCCAACCCTAACATATAACTCCCATAACATCATATCCCAGGCAGAACGCAAAGCAACTCAATCTCATGCAAACTCATATAACATATACAATACCTTGGAGGGGCATCAAAATCCTTCAACGTGCGGAGATTAGGGAAGTAATTGCTCGATACCATCGGCCAGAACACTCACGCCCCAAAGACGCTCCCAGTGCATCGCTAGGAAGGGCGTTATCGCGTGACGCCACCGAAGCTAACACATTTTCAAGAGTTTTACGAAAACCCCAAAACAATAATTTGCATATATATATATATCTAACGTGATAGCTCCAAAAGTTATATTACAAAAGAGATTGCAAAAGAGTGATTTTATATACACATGACCCCAAAATCTTTTTCCTTCCCGTTTCTACACGTCGACGAGCTCACGCAGCGTGAGAGGATCGGCGCCACCTCGACCGCCTCCTACTGCTTGCATCATCTAAAACATAAGAAAGAACACACGTGAGTCATAAAGACTCGATGGGAAGAGACACAATGCACATGAACATCACATATCACTTAGGGCCCATTGCGAATCATGTGTTAGCATTGGCGCCATTTTAAACATTTGGCCGGCCTCGTATCATCATCGGGGCGTAGGTCCCCCGTGAGGCCATACTATCGGTTATTGGGGCGTAGGTCCCCCATTCGACCGACGTATCATTCGTTGGGGAGTAGGTCCCCCATTTTTGGCCGAAAACATAACATTAACGCAACACATGATAGGCAATCCAATCCAATCACGCATGACATATGAGTACACATGGACGAGACATTCATAGCATAGCATTTGGCAACAACATAAGCATATCATGAACCAAGGTTAGGAAGCACCTAACCCTAGGAAATCCCCCTAACAAGCTAACCATGTCCTACTTCACCAAAACTAGGAAATTAGCCAAAGAAACTTGCATACATAGCTATCTAAGGATCATTCATGTCTCCACTTACCTCCTACATAGATATTCTATCTCAAACCTACCTCAAAGGACAAGAAACCAAGCTAGGAGATTGGTTGGATGATTCCTCTTCTCCCTTCCCTCTTCTCTTCCTTCCTTCCTCTTGCTTCCAAGATTGGAACTAGGATTGGAGCAATGATCCACAAGCCAAATACCAAGCCAAAGTCTCAAAATCACCCTTGAACTTCTCTAGGGTTTTGGGGAGTTGGGGGTCGAAAATGATGGAAAAAACCCCAAGCCAACGTGTTAAAACCCAATCCAACAGTTTCTGCCGACTTAAAATTACGGCCGTAACTCTATCTTTTACGGCCGTAACTCCCAAATTTACGGCCGTAACCCATGAATCTTACGGCCGTAACCTTACGATACGGCCGTACTCAAAGAACATACGACCGTAATAAAGTCTCTGTAAATCCATGCATTTCACTCTTCAAGAATTACGGCCGTACTACATAACTCTTACGGCCGTAACTCATATAATACGGCCGTATCTCCAAGTCCTACGACCGTAATTACCTCTCTGTAAATTTTGGCACATTTCCTCATTCCACAAATTACGGCCCTAACTATCATACTTACGGCCGTAACCATACAATTACGGCCGTAAAACTCGATCCTGCAGAATTTTGTAGCGGCCCCGTTAGCCGCTCGGGAGGCCATTTCGACACTTAATACCATACATAGCATCACCACGAAGTCACCAAAGGTCCAAACACACATTCACCACCTTACGATCATACATAACATCATAAATCACATGCATAAACGGACGGGATATTACAGTGGTGGACCTGGATTTTTGTTTTTATTGTTTGGATGCCACCGTGGTGGATCTGTCCCCAGGCCGGACCACGTAGGTCGACCGTGTTAGGGGGTGGGTCCGTCGTGGCGGACCTGGATTTTTGTTTTTATTGTTTGGATGCCACCGTGGTGGATTTGTCCCCAAGCCAGACCACGTAGGTCGACCGTGTTAGGGGGTGGGTCCGCCGTAACGGACCTAGATTTTTTTTTTTTTTGGATGCCACCGTGGTGGATCTGTCCCCAGGCCGGACCACGTAGGTCGGCCATGTCAGGGGGTGGGTCCGCCGTAGCGGACCTAGATTTTTTTTTGCCACCTTGGATCTGCCCCACCGACCGCCGGACGCGCAGTCGGGCCGGCGGATCACTGCCACACTTAGGCATGATAGTTAAGTACTGAACATCGAATTCAAACAACAATTCAAAAACTTCCATTCTTTACTGGAGTAGAGATATTACAACCGGTTTTCAATCATTTACAACTTGAAACATCTTACAACTTGAAACATTTTACAACTTGATAGCTACTGGAAATATTTCTTCAGGTGCTCGATGTTCCAGGGGTGGGAGCTCACCCTTCGCCGGCCCCGAGGCAAAGAAGAGCCGCTGCGGAGGGCTCGAGGACTACGAAGGGTCCTTCCCATTTCTCACCCAGGGCTCTGCGTCGACATCGGGTGGCGAGGAAGACCTTCACGAGTACTAGGTCTCAGACACGAAACTTCGCTTCCTTACTCTTTGGTTGAAGTACCGAGCACTGCGGAGTTTGTATAGCTCAGTGCGTAGGTCGGCTTCAATTCGCTTTTCCTCTAGCAAGTCGACCTCGAGCATAAGTCCGTGGTCATTTGTGTGCTCAGAGAAGTGCCGAGTTCGGAATGAGGGTAGCTCGATCTCGGCTCGCACGACGGCATCTACCCCATAGGCCGGTCTGCGAAGGGGTCTCTCCGTCTTTGGTCACGCATGTTGTTCGGTAGGACCACAGACGGCCGGAGCTCGTCTGCCCACCCTCCTTTCAAGTCCTCCAGTCGGGTCTTGAGTGTGTGCTTGATGATCTTGTTCACGGCCTCCACCTGACCGTTGGACTGGGGGTGGTTCGGCGTGGAGTAGTGCTTCTTGATCCCCAGGTCCTCACAGAAGGACCTCAGTCGACAGTTGTCGAATTGCGGCCATTATGCATTCACGATGGACTCGGGTATGCCGAAGCCGGAGATGATTGCCCTCCGTGATGAAGTCTGTGGTCTTCGCTCCGTGATCCGAAGCTGGGGCCTCGGCCTCCGCCCATTTGGTGAAGTAGTCCACGGTCACTATCGCGTACTTCACTCCTCCCACGACCCGATTGGCATGGGTCCTATGAGGTCAATTCCCCACTTGCAAAAGGGCCATGGGCTGAGCACATGAGTGATTTCAGCGGGAGGAGCCCCACCGACCTGGGCGTGGCGCTGGCACTTGTCGCAGCGCCTGATGTAGGCGATGGCATCTTTCTTGAGGGTAGGCCGAATAGCCTCGCGGGACCTTATGCGCGCCAGGGCCTGACCACCCAGAGTGGTTCCCACACGCCCCGGAGTGTACCTCGCCGAAAGTAAAAGGCCGCCTCTCTCGGTCAAGCACCGTAACGAGAGGGCCCGAGAAGCTGCGTTGTAGAGAGTGTTGTCGATGATGGTGTAGCGGCGGCTCGATGCATAGTATCGCCAGCCTGAGGTCCTCCGGCCCTACCATCCTTTAAAGGATAAAATTTCGTCCGTCCATGAAGGGGGGCCAGGTCTACCGCCGCCACATGGGAGGGCTGAGCTATTGCCAACCTCGTCAGTTGGTTGATTGGTACAAAGTCCAGTTCCTCTATCCCCTCACTGGTGGCGAGCCGTGCCAGGGCATCAGCCAGGTTGTTCTGAGTCCAGCGGATCTGCCGAAGGATGACCTCCTCAAAATTTTTCATTTCGGCGTGACTAGGTCGAATAAGCGGTCATCCGCTTCGTCCTTAGCAAGGTAGGTGCCGTTGAGCTGGTTGACGACGAGCTGGGAGTCACTTCGGACCTGGAGGTGAGAGATACCCATCGCCTGGGCGTATCTAAGGCCTGCAATCAGGGCCTCGTATTCAGCTTCATTGTTGGAGGCCGGAAAGGAGAACCGCAAGGATTGGCAGAAAGACTCCAAGGAGGGGCTCAGGAGCACGAGCCCAGCTCCCGAGTGTATGTCCGTCGATGAGCCGCTTCGTGAGCGTCCAGGCTCGACCTCTGTGATCTTCGGGGCTCGATAGGGGTGGGTACGAATTTTCGGCTATGAAATCCGCCAGGGCCTGACCCTTGACTACTAACCGAGGTCGGTAGGAGATGTCGAACTGTCCAAGCTCCACTGCCCATTTGGCGAGCCGACCTGAAGAGTCCGGCTTCTGGAGTACCTGCCGCAAGGGGTAGTTCGTGACCACTTCGATGGGATGTTCGAGGAAGTAAGGCCGAAGCTTTCTGGAACTGGTGATGAGCGCGAGGGCTAACTTCTCCATTGGGGTGTAGCGCTTTTGCGGGTCGATGAAGGACTGGCTTGTGTAATAGACCGGTCTTGGACATCCCCTCGACACGGTAAGGTGAACTAGCCGCATGCTCGAGAGGCGAGGTAGAGGAGAGGGCGCCCTCCGCCTAGGCTTCGACAGAGAGGAGGTCGGGCCAGTGTTTCTTGAGCTCCTCGAAAGCTTCCTGGCACTCGGGAGTCCATCCGAAGTCGTTCCCTTTCTTCAGGGCCTCGAGAAAGGGGCGGCACATGTCCGTGACCTTGGACACGAATCGGTTCAGGGCCGCTATCCGGCCGGTGAGACTCTGGACCTCTTTAACCCTGGTGGGAGGTCTCAGGTTCAGCACGGCCCTGATCTTCTCCGGGTTGGCCTCAATGCCTCTCGAGCTCACCACATAGCCGAGGAATTTTTCTGACTCAACCCCGGCGCGATTTTGCGTTCACTTCATTCTATTTTCTCTCAGGACCTGGAACATGTTACCCAGGTGCTGGATGTGGTCAGCGGCCCTGACGCTCTTTACCAACATGTCATCGACGTATACCTCCATTGTGACCCCTATCTGGGACGAGAACATCTTGTTGACCAGGCGTTGGTACGTTGCCCCGGCGTTCTTCAGCCCGAACGGCATGACCTGGTAACAGTAAAGACCTCGGTTACAAAGGCCGTGTGCTCCTGATCTGGGGGATACATTGGGATCTGGTTATAGCCTGAGTAGACGTCCATCATACTGAGGAGCTCGTGCCCAGCCGTCGCGTCTACCATATGATCTATCCGAGGTAGGGGGAACGAGTCCTTGGGGCTGGCCTTGTTGAGGTCGGTAAAATCTATGCAGACCCTCCAGCTGCCGTTGTTCTTCTTGGCGAGGGATCGGGTTCGCGACCCATGTCGGTGTTGGCTTCCCTGATGAACCCAATTTCGAGTAACTTATCCACTTCCTTCGCCAGGGCCTCATAGCGTTCCTGGTTCAGCGGACGTCGTCGCTGTTGCCGAGGTCTTACCGCGAGGTCGATGTTCAGCCGGTGGCAAGCCACTGAGGCAGGTATGCCGACCATGTGCGAGGGCTCCCAGCGAAGACGCGCGGAACTGCCGTGGAGGAACTCAACAAGAGCGGCGGCGTGTGGGCTCACCCAGTCCTTTTCAATCTTGAGGACCGCTTTACGTATTATCGGCCTCGACCTCGACGCTATCGAAGTTCTTCCATGGTCACTGTACGCCCGGTCCTCAGTCGACTCACGGTCGTCGAGGCTTCGGCCATGGCGACGACCGGTCCCGGGCCCACCTCGGACGGGGGTTTGGTGACGCCGCACCGCCCGGTGTGACCGATCTCCCCGGATCGTTGCTACCGATATACCGGGCGTGGGGAATTTCATGGCGTAATGGTAAATGGAGGTCGAGGCCCGAGCTCGTCATGGGAGGGGCCGACCTAGGAGGGCATTATAATTGCCTGGAGGTCTACCACGATGAAGGTGGCCATGGCGGCCACGTGACGCATGGCTTTTCCCTAGCTCCACCCGGCATTGGTATTTGCCCGATCGCTCGATGGCGTGACCGGTGACTCCAACCACGTGGCCAATGGGGCCGCGGGCTCAGTCTTTGCTCGCCGAGGCCTATGTGGAGTAAGGTCCTGAGGTATAGCAAGTTGACCCCGCTCCGTTGTCGATGAGTGTCCGGTGTACGTGCGTACCGTTGAGGACCATACTAATGACCAGGGCGTCCTGGTGAGGGTGGCGGACGTGAGCTGCGTTGGCGTCTGTTAAGGTGATCTCCTCCTGGGGCTCGGACGGGGTCGAACGGGTCTTGATCCTCTGTGTCTGCGGTAGTCAGTCGCGAGCCTCCTGCAAGCCTTTTATTTGGTTCCTCGACCCGACAAAGTGTTGGTTGCCCATGACCAACGTATGGACCTCGTTCCGTGGCCCCGCAGGCGGTGGAGGCCGGTGGGGGCCCCCGACTGAGGTCGGCCTTGATCGGGTTGTGGGACGACGAACTCGCGCAGCTGTCCTCGCCGAATCAAGCCCTCAACCTCATTCTTCAGGTCCCTACAGTCGTCGGTGTCATGTCTAGCTGACCTATGGTATCGGCAGTACCTCTCCTGGTTTTGGCTTGAAGAGGGGGTCCTCATCGAGGTCGGGGGTGGTAGGATCCCCCGATCCTTCACATGCATCAGTAAGCCTTCTAGACTGGTGTTGAGGATGTGGAAGGACTGGAATCTCTGGGGAGCTGGTCGAGCAGCCTTGCGCCCGCGTTGGGGCTGATGCTGAGTACGTGGCGCCTGGGCCGAGCTGGTGTCCCTCTCCTTGCCTTTCTCCGGTCGGGGGTCCTGGGGCTTCGCCTCGAGGTCCCCAGGCGCTTCCTCGGCTCCGATATGGCACTCAGCTCTCTTGAGGAACTCATGATATGTTTGGGTTTCTCGTGGACCGACCACCGAGAATCTGGACTGCACTGAGGCCGCTAATCCGCCACTCAGGGTTGTTTCGTCAGAACACACTTCCGATCTCAATGTATCGGTTGTTGAACCGCTCCACATAGTTCTTGAGGACTCATCCTTCCCTTGCTTGGCGTCCACTAGTCTACGCTTTGGGTCGACCTCAGGCGGAGACCCGTAAAGCCGCTGAACCTGGTCGCGAGGTCGCCCCACGTCTTTATGGAATGTGGGGGGGAGCTTCTTGAACCACGTCATGGCCTTATCCCCCTAGCGTCAGAGGGAAGGCCTTGCACATGAGCTCGTCGCTCAACCCCTGTAACTCCATGAAGGCGGTGTACCTGTCGACGTGACTTGTCGGATCGCTGACTCCGTCATAGTTCCCCATCGAGGTAACCAGTTTGGCGGGCATGAGCTCGGCCTGGATCCTAAGGCTCAGCGGGGAGGCCTTTCCTACCCCGGCCGAGGGACTGGGGGCCTTCTCCCGGGCCTTAAGCTTGGCAACCCTTTTCCGCAGAGCTTTCGAGCTTCATCGCGGAGGTGGGGGACCGCGCGGAGGCGGGGGGCCGTGCACGTTTTCACCCTGTCCCTCGTCCATCCGCTTTCGCTTGTGGTGAGATCCGAGGCGATCGAAAACACTGGGAGTCTTTCCGGATGATCTGGTACCTGAGAGCTCCGGTGTGTAGTGGGTGGCGTGTCAGTCTTGAGATGATCGGTGAACCTGGCGGCGTCTGGCGCGGCGTCGAGCTGAGCGCCCTCTCGAGGGCGATATGACGCTTGCCTCGGCAGCGTGTTTGTCCGACCTGCGCTGGAGATCGGCCACACCGGGTGAGGTCGATCGTCCGGTACCTCGGGACCTCGGCGGAGTGGCCTCGCCCGGCTATTGCGATGCCACTGCATCCGATTGGGGTCGCCCACTCGACCAAGGGCGTATTCCGTCTTTGGGGTCGAATCTTGTCGATCACCCAGTCGCGGACGGTCCATGACTCATCGGTATGCTTTGGTAGAAATTTGGGATGTGTTCTTTGAAATACAAAGGGGAAGGCCCTCCTTCTAGCGCCAATTGTTGATGTCGAAATCGATGGGACTAATTACTTATCCAAGCTGGGGTGGAGTGTCGAGGACACAGGGTAGTAATCAAGAAGTAAAGAATGTAAGTGTATTGTGTCCGAGCTAGTCCTTGATTACAGAGAATTTTTCCTTCTCTCAAATGAATGCTAAGTGTTCTATTTATAGTGTAAAATCAGATAGGGGGCCGTAGGTCATCATTGCGCCGGCTCGACCTAGACCCAGAATAGGTGTAATGATGTCTCTGTGGCACCTGCAAGCCGTCTTGCATTTAAAGCGTTGACCTCGGAAATTGGGTGGAGCCGCCAATGCATTAATGGGGACAAGATGCTCTGTCGGTTGCAGGTGGTGTCAGGATGTCAGGTGTGTCAGGTGACACGTGGATTGTCCTTCTTGTCGGCTACTGTAGCGGCGGGACTGGGCGCGTACATGGCCGAGATGACCTCGGCCCGCCGGTTGGCCATTCGTAATGGGAACAGTTCTCCACGGGTTTGCCGACCTGGGCCCAAGGCGGAGTTAGGCGGGCTCGGCCGAGCTGAACTGGGACACTCTGCCGATTCCCTAGTGAGGTGAGTCCCAGGATCAATCCGACCTGGGACAATGGACACGTCACCGGCCGACCTGGCACTCCTACACGTCAGCGAGGGTCCGTGTTGGGCGTAGGGCCTGGGGCGCACTCGTGCCACGTCATCAGGGTGCCAACAAATGATATTCTAAAAAATCTCTTCTATATATGTGGCACCAACATTTTAAAACTGTTTTGATTAATTTCTAATTATTATTATCTCTTCATATATAGGCAGATTTCATTCAATAGTGACCTATTTGTTTTTATTATTATTATTTTTTCTTTCGAAAGTACAAGTTACATCAAAGTCATACGCAAGAGCAATAATACAAATTCTACTAGAACGAGAATTATAGCCGCACTATTACTATAACTCCAACTTCAACTACACCTACCTTTGATAGGCGACTAAAACTATGCAACATACAGTTTGTACGTGGTTGGTAGGATTCGAACCTGAGATCTCTACGTCTCACGGCCTCTATCTTTGTCAATGCGTCATTGAACCGAATGACGTGTCAAATATGTAGTTGAAAATTAGGAAAAATATATTAAAAATATAAAATAATTATATGAGCGATTGAAAATAATGAAAAAAAAAAGTTAGCGAAAATTTATTATGGGGATTGTGGCGCAAATGGTCCTAAAAAACTAGTCATATTATAGATTTAGTCACAAATAATAAAAGGTAGCGCAAATAGTCAAAAAAAACTTTGGTGCACAAACGGTCCATTTGGATAGAATCCGTCAGTTTAACCATTAATCAAAGTCAATTGTTGAAAAATGAGGTACGCATTTGGTTTATTTTACTTGAAATAAATTGCACAAAAAGTCCTAACTTTAGATATTATTACAATCAAGTCCCAAAGTTTAAAAAATATATAATTTAGTCCCAAATTTAGTTAAATTGTATAATTTTATATTTTATTCTTTCTATGGGTGCTCATTTGATCTGTAATTAATCTTATTGAATTAATTTGATACCGATTAAATATTTTTTATCGAAAAATTTCAATACAATAGCATTTGTTTGTATTAATACAATATCACAACTTTTAAAAATTTTCTTTAGCATTAGAGGCGTGTACATTTTAATTTTAGCCAACAGTTAATAATAAATACAATTATTGTGTCTACATAAAATTTTATTAGGAATATAATAAATTACTACAAAAAAATATCGAATACAAAGAATTAATTAAATCAAATCAGAAAAACACAAAAAAAATTGAAAATTTTCTTTAGCATCATAGAGGTGCAAATTTTGATTTTAAACAACAATTAATAATAATAAATGTAGTTATTGTACCTACCTAAAAATTATTTGTAATATATTACAATAAAAAAATATTTCGAACACAAAGAATTAATCAAATCAAATAAATTTTATCAAAACATCAAAAATAGATATCAAATTAATTCAATAAAATTAATTACGGACCAAATAAGCACTCATAGAAAAAATAAAATATAAAATTATCTAATTTAACTAAATTTTGGACTAAAGTATATATTTTTCAAATTTTGGGACTTGATTGTAATAATATCTAAAGTTATGACTTTTGTGCAATTTATTTCAAGGAAATGAACCAAATACTCATCCAATTTTTTAACAGTTGACTTTGATCGGTTAAACGGATGAATTCCATCTAAATGAATCATTTACACACCAAAAATTTTTGGACCATTTTAGCACTAGAGTTGTTTTTTTTTTGTGACTATTTACGCTACCTTTTATTATTTGGGATTAAATCTATAATATGACTAATTTTTTGGGACCATTTATGCCAAAATCCCTTTATTATGTATAATAAAAGAAACCTAAATCACACAACAAATGGCGTTAACTGGACTTGACACTATTCCCACATTTCCCATTTTATTAATGTAGATAATTAACACACAGTATTAAAATAGACTTGTCAGAAAAAAAGGGGAGGGGGGAAAGACTTGTAGTGCCAAGTTAAATAACGTTGAATGGAGACGAAGTTCACAGCATATTGTTGCTGGTATTTTCATTTTTCTTTCTTTTTTTTTTCTGTTTTTGAAGTAATTGATGATGGTAAGTATTATTCCAAAAAAAGAAAAATCAAAATAAAATAATAATAATAACATTATCGATAAATAATTTTAATATCTCTTCAAAATCTGTTGCATGACTGTTACTCTATTCATTCACGTGGACTGTTACTCTATTCATTCACGTGGGTCATCATTATCGATTTTTCTATTTTTCTTTTTTTTTTTTGAAATTTTTTTCTCATTTTCTATATTGTATTTGCATATTATTGATATTTTGATAATCCAATTGAAACTTTGACCCCGTTCAAAAGTTCTCTAGATCGATTCAATAATAATGATTTTTTTTCGAATTTGTACTCTTGAAATTTGAAGAAAATATTTCCTTCTGTTTCTTTTTGTTAATTATTGTTTCTATGCAAGTAATACTTTAAATCTTTCAATTCCCTTTGATTAAGATTTCCATGGAAATCTTTTTTAGCGATATTATTAGATATATGTACTATATGTTATGCAATATATCTAGAGATAAAAATTCTGGCTCAAAATAATGTACGTAGGATAAAATTGTTAATATAAGTAAAAGTTTAGGATCTCTAATGATATTTACAATGTGGTATAAATATAAAATTATTTAGTATAATCTGCATAAAGGAAAGTAGGGCCATATTATAATGCCAACGTTGGGAGATATTTTTATCTCCCAACAACTCACAGCTTTCACATCCCCTCGCATCGGAGGGAGGGAGGGGAGTTTCGGTGTAGGTCTGTATTTGTTGGGGAATGCTAGCGCTAGCATTATAACTTTTTTGAAGGAAAGTGTTTTCCATCCCGAAGTGATTTCGGGCTCGTATGATATTTGTTTTGACATCCAAAATTAGATTTAGATTCAAAGATGATGAGAGAGGCAGCTGAAAAATTTTGATCGACACCGTAGCGTAGTGGTGACGGTCAAAATATTGGTCAAAATAGTTTTGGCCATAAATTTGGGCCAAATTTATGGCTAAAATTTTGATTGGCCACTACGGCCTAAGGGTGTCGACGGAAAATTTTCCAAATTATTGAAGTTCCGCCTCATCGTGTTGAATCTAGATTTGATTTCAAATTTCAAAACAGAAATCATAAGGGGCTCAAAATAACACCAAGAATATCGTAATTACGGTGCTTCCGGGAGCAATATAACATTGCTGGCAATAAGTGATACGAATTTCCCCTTTTCTTTTTCAAAATTATTTTCAAGTTTATATAATTCTCCATGATCCATCGCTTTTAGGCATGCATGAATCTTTCACACACACAAAGGTCAAGGTACAATCTGGTAAATCAATTTAAGGAAAAATTAATGCAGTAATAGACTGTCATTTAACTAAATTGTACATTGATTAGACATGCATTGAGGTTCAAAGTCAAGATTGTACTACTCCTCTACCAGCGTTTCTTTTTCAACATGTCCTGTCTTTATTGTTGGAAAGCACTCAATGCCCCATTTGTTTATGCATGTAAATTGTGAAAGCATAATCTTTATATTAAAAAAAATAGAATACGAATTAGGCATTATGTCACATTAACAGTATCGAATTGATACGTATTTATTTAAAATTAAAAAAAAATTATTTTAAAAATAAACATTAAATATATATTTATTATTTTATTTTTATTATTTAATTTATTTTTCTTTCTTTATTTAGTTTTTTTTCTTATTTTATTTTTTATGTACATTTTAATTTTTATATAAATTTTAATTTGCGAATTATAAATATAATGTAAAATGAACTATATACAAACATTAATGAAAATATAATATTATAAGTTCAAAGTTGTAAGTTACAACAGTACTTGAACTATTTTTAAAAATAAAAATTAACTTTTTTATATACATTTTATTTTTTAAAAAATATATATATACATATATATATATATATATATATAATTAGTAGAAGTTGGAATATCATCTTGGTACAGTATCACATTGGCAGCGATTTTTTATTTTAAAAAATTATTTTTATTGATTTAAAATAATTAAACAAAAAAATTTTATTTATTTTTACCATGTTAAAATGATATTTTTAAATAGCTTTTATAGGTAATATATATTGGAGGTTCAATGATCAGAAAATGAATTTTTTATTTAGTTCAAACTTTAATACATTTTCACAGCTATTTTCTAGAATCTCTGTCGGTTATATTTGCACAATAAACCATATATGGTTTACAACAAAAATCACACATATTTATAATAAACCACATGTGATTTCTTTTACAAAAATATACACGGGAATCAAAATATTTTTATATATTTCTATTATCTAATTTGTAGTTTTAATATTAGTTTAAACAGATCATAATTTCCCCGTACATTGCACGATTGTAATACTAGTTTTTTATTATTATTGTTATTATTATTATTATTATTATTATTGTTTTTTGAATTAATTGTGATGAATAAGGAGTTTTTACAACATAAATGATCTCTTTTCATATGGGGACGAATTATTATTCCATATACTATTGTATCAACAAGTAAGTTAATTAAATTATACCCCATCCCACTACTAATATCTTAGCTCTCATCTATTTATATATTAATAATGGAGAAAATAATTCTTTCACAATGAGGAGCACATTAATCATTTTCATAAATAGAAGGAAACAGGGTAGTAAAAGATCGGTGGTACGAAAATGTGATTAAAAAAATTAAAGGTAATAACTCATCAAAATACGAATAACAAAATAATTTTGATTTTTTACATTAAAAAAATTTGATTTTACCCCAGTATAGTTGGGCAGAATTTTTTACATTAAAAAAAAATTGATTTTACCCCACTATAGTTGGGCAGAATCTAGACAAACACGAAAGATACGTCCTTTTCAATCAATCGTTTTGAATTTTTTCCCGTGCTCCATTGCATTGCATTGGATTCTATTGTATGAAAAAAGCGTCAGTTCTTTTCAGCAAATTATCTGGACTTTCGCCTGTTTACCATTCTGACATTCTCCACTCCTAGATTGTTTTATTTGTTACTAAAAAATCTTGGACTTTTTGATTAAAAATTTTAACCTCAGTCCACCTAGATAATAATGCACAATATTAGATTATGAGGATATGACAGGAATGGCAGGGCTGAAAAAAAAAATTTTCCTCGCATACTAATTTACTATGCCAAAAGTCAAAAATAACGGAATTTTTAAGGGATATTCCCATTTTGTCCCAGATTTTTTAAATTCTATACTCTATACTATAAGTTTTAGGTTTTTTAAACTGCTGCCAGAAGCTCTCCCTTCTCTCTACCCTTCTGCTTTCATTCTCTCTTTCTGCGTTCCCTTCCCATGCGTCATTGGGGGTGATTTTTTGGCTTTTTTTGGCCTTAAAATCACCTTCATTCATCTCTTTCTGTGTATGTTTTCTTCAAAAAGTGGTCTGTCCACATAGATTTAAGCTTTTCTTTGCCTTTTTTGTGATTTCGTCGTCTTGATGTGGCGCTTGGATTTTCACTGTCTTGGGGTACAGTGTTGTTTGTTCGTGTGCTTCGCATTGGTCCTCCGTTTTGAGTCATCGCGGCCAATCCATCTTTGGGCATCAACATTGCAGATTCGGAGGTATGTGTATTCAGGTCACTTTATTTTAGACACCTTTGTAGGCATTTTGCCGTTTCTTGCTTTTAATCGGGGTGATGTGATCATTCTTTTGGTTTTTAGCGGTGTTGAATCTGTGGTACTTCGTTGTATTTTGCCAATTTGACTAAATGAAAAAACCTCATATTCAAAAAAAAAGTTCTAGATTTTTAGTCATCTTCTTCGGCGAGCCTGGGATCATCTTCTTCGGCAAATTCGATCTTCTCTCCGGCAAAACTTTGAGTTTCCGATCATCCATACCATTTTTGACCAGCCAAAATTCCACTAATCTAAGTTGACTCATCTTCTTCATGAATTTTTGTGCAAATCTTGGTCTTATGAAGTTCCAGCGAGCCAAAGTGGGAATATCAAATCGAGTTCTCCATCTCCACCATTTGTTCTCCATTAATGGAGTTCCTTCTGGGTTCTCCATCATCAATGGAGAGACCAATGGTTCTCACCACCACATTTGGGAAACCAGATCCGATGGTTCTCCATCAATGGAGATGGAGATCTCCATTGATGGAAAACCAGCCATGGAGTGTGTGGGAAAGATTGGGGAAACCTAGCCACGAAATATGTGGGGAAGATTGGTTCAAGATGCTGGTAAAGGTGGGAAAGGGGAAAGAAAGTAGGGTGTTTTTTTTTTGTTAAAGGCAAGGGACAAATTAGTCTTGCCATTTTAAAATAGCGCACATATTGGACCTTTGGAATGTAAATTAACATGTTTGGGTGCCATTGGTGGACTTATTCCTTAGATTATTAACCGAATAAGTCTACGGGAAGGAAAAGTGTGAGGAAAACTTTGAGGAAATACTTTTTTATTGACAAGTTTACCCCTTGGTCATTCATTGGTTGGTCAATAATGGTTCCAATGGTCCAAATCCGTGTCCCCACATGTTCCTTCCTCTTTTCCTCTTTTCATAAGGAAAAAGCACTCCGTCCCCTCCCCCTCTCTCTCTCTCCCCCTCTCCAAAGCCAAGCGAAGCTCTCTCTGCATACAAAGAACCCAATTACCCCTTTTTCTTCCTCGTCAAAGGGATCGGCCGGACATTATCTCTCTCTACAAAGAACCCAGCTTCCCCTTTTTCTTCCTCGTCGAGCACTCGGCGGACATTATTGAAGTGTTTTCTCGCAGGATCTGAAGCATTTCTTCAACGGAAAGAGCAGGATTTGTAATACCTTATAAGACATGGTAATACCAAGAATTGGTAATACCTTATTTTTTGTTGTCCAAAGGAATTAGTAACTCTGAATATAAGACATGTCTTACAAGTTCTCCTAATCTTATAGTAGAATTTTGATAACTCGCATAAACAACTAAGGATGAAGCCATAATGGCTCAATTCATCCTCTACCGTCACTGTCCTACTTCGCTTGGAATCATAATAGATGAAACCATAATAGAGTCGTTGCATTCACAATCTCCATTCACAAAGTAATAGTACATTAACCCATAATACATTCACAAAGTATTAGTCATAGTACACTAATTCCAGTCACAATCTCCATTCACAAAGTAAATATTAGTTATAGTACATTAACCCATAATACAATCATTTATCCCTCTTGCGAAACGTAAACTCGAACATCCTAATAGAGACATCGACGTTTCCTGATTCTGAAATCTTGGCGCATTTTTCCAATTTTGATGAGAGATCATCCGCATCGATAGTCGTGTTGAAGTCTTCATCATTCGATCGTGCATTACTCGATTCTCCTTCTCGTAGTCGAAATCTCCCATCTTTGGAGGGCCGACCAGTTTCCAATAATTACATTGATGAACGATTTTTCTTGTGCAAGTGTAAAATATTTGTCCTTTATATGGGGACTCGTCCTTCTCAACCAAGAAAGTCTGCCTCCAACCAGTCTCACATTGTAGATCAACTAAGAAACAAGCTTGAAAAGCTGTTTCATTGACAAAAATCAAGTGAAAATGCACCATGAATATAAGTAGAATATAATTTTCTTGAATTGTTCAACAAGACGCTTACAAAGAGGTGCAATGTCTTTGCTTTTGAATGCATTGAGTTGCAATAAGTTATAAGACATATTAAACTCTACGACTTCTTGATAATTGACTTTCATTTTCCAAAAGAGAAGTTGATCTACAATTGATCACTATAATGATGAGAGAAAGAAAAAAAAAGAAACTTTAGATTTAGAAACATTGAAGTCAAACAAACACCCACAAATAGACTGAGCCAAGAAAGTCATTCTTTGAAGATGTGAAAAAGGTGACTAAATATTTATTGTAATGATTACCTTGATGATCATTCACATTACACAATAACCAGTCGGCAAGTATCTTCTAATAGTGGTTACAAACTTGGAATCAAACACAAACTTGGAATCAAACTCTTTTCCGCCCCTACAAGGTTCTCTATGATTAAGATTTAATTTAAAACCTATACAATGAGACAGAGATTCTAGACTATTTCTTACATAATGTCAATGGTTAAAAACTCGGCCTAAATAGTTGACTTTTGACATTTGAGTTGTAAATCAACACCTTCATCTGTCACTTGTCGTTGGAAATCTCAAAATTCATTCCAAAATTTGAACTCTTTTAATGAACGACTTTTGGTCTATTTTAATGCACAGCTTTTTTACTATCTCGAAATTCCTTCCCATTCTTTGGTTTTGAACCCAAAACAAATACAAATACAAATCGTAACATATTACAAGGAAAAATGGGGGAAAATGCTCGAATAAAAAAAAAAACACACTTTCTAGTCTGTTTGTTTTTTTCTTTTCACAATTCGTGCTCCCCAAATCGAATATAATTTCGATGCTTCAAACTCAATCCGATCTTCTTATTTTCGCCTTCCAATTCAGTTTGAACCTTAAATTTGCCACAACAAAGGACCCGTAACTAACAAGATTTGTTTAAGAATATTTTTCAACCCAAATCAAATACTAATCATAATATAATACAAGGAAAAAGGGGCGAAAATGCTCGAATAAAAAAATAAAAGATAAAACACACCTTGTAGATACTTTTTTCCTTTTTCGTTGAATTCGTCCTCCCCAACTCGAATTCGATCTTCTTCTTTTCGCCCTTCCAATTCAAAGGCACGGATCTAAGTTTGCCACAACAAAGGACCCATCTCCAACCGAGATTTGTTAAGGAACCATCCGAGATTTGGTAAGGAACCACTTGATCTATTCAAGCAATTCTTAAGTTGGTGGTGGGCGGCTAGATCTGACGAGGAAAAAAGAGGGGAAGGGAAACTGGGTTTTTCTATAGAGAGAGAGAGACAGAGAGCTTTGTAGAGAGAGACAGAGAGAGGGAGGGAGTGGTTAGATCTGAGGACGAAATAAGGGAAGTAGCAGGTGAACTTGCGTATGACCAATGAATGAAAAGAGCAAAGGAGGAAGGAACATGTGGGGACACGGATGTGGACCATTGGAACCATTATTGACCAACCAATGAATGACCAAAGGGTAAACTTGTCAATGAAAAAGTATTTCCTCAAAGTTTTCCTCACACCTTTCCTTCCCGTAGACTTATTGTTATTAACCTCATTATGGTCTTCTATTATTACTTTTTTTTAACATTTAAAAGTTATCTTTTACTATTAGTTGGAGCTAAATACCAATATCAATTATTGGAGGAGCCAGCATTAGCCAAGTGTGGTTGCCTGATCAACTCAATTTTGAAAAATTCTTTTACTGTCACTTCTCTCTGTTTTTTAATAATAAAACTAGCAGTAATACCCGCGCGTTGCATGGGAGCAGGGTACATGGATATGTAATTCTCATGTGTATATATAAATTATCATTGAGAATACCAAAACGATTTACAGAAAATAACACTACAATCCCAAACACCACAAGATTTAAGTAAAGCATGTTCCCTTTTTTGAAAAAAAAAATGGGAAAGAGGTTTGTTTGTACTTAGGTCAATTCAAACCTATAAATATTGGCACAATTTGTAACAATTAGCATGAACACACAAAAATACAAAAATTTATGTAAACAACATAGTTTGACATTAGTAACCAATAGTATTATTATTCGTTCCTTGTCCACAAAATTACATTGAATAATAATACCAAGCATATTATAAAATCCATAAATTGTATGAGATAATTTTATAATATGTGGTCCTGCTGCAATTAACCATATAGGAAAAGTTCTCCTCAATTCATTAATCATTAGCATTCTGTAATTCAAGCTGATTTGATTCGTATCCTGGCAGTAAACAGGGAATTAAGAAAGAAAAAAATGAGATGACTTTCACGGCAATATGTTGTCTGAAAACATAACTGATATTAAGGAGATGAGCAACATAAAGTAACATATTTATTGACCGTTAATGTTAATGCAGAGATACAAACCTCTTCAACCAAACTCCTTATCAATTCATTGATTAGCAACACTGTCTAATTTAATCCAAATTGTTTCGTGTATTGCTGCAAAGAGTTGTTGGTTCTCACAGCAATGAAGAAGAAGATGTCTGAAACGGCAAAAAATGGAATAATCATATATCATGTGTTATCAGATGATAAATCTTGTTTGGAAGAATAATGGTATGAGAAGAAGTCATTAAATGGTAAATCTCTTATTTTTAGAGCATATATATTTATCCAATTTTTTGTTAATCAGTTGCCAATAGAATAACAACACAGAATAGTAATTACCTAAAATATTTAAATACTATACATTGTCATAAGGATGAGATACTGGTATATCAATATATTTAATCAAGGTACAATGTGAGAAATATTATTGATGCACAAGATATAGCTATGGCGGAAAAGGAGATTAAATTAATTAATGATATTAACATAGAGAATGAGAGGTGACAATGATATTGGACAGTGAAAAAAGAAGATGGGAAAAAAGATTGGCGGGTTTTGCTGGAAACCAATAATAGGAAAAGCTAACAATATAAAAGGAAAAACTATTTCTAAAAACAATTAGGAGAAAACTTCATTGTTAATAAGCTTCCTATAATTTTTGTATGCATATAAATTTAATGATCATAGAGAATAAATAAATAATAGTGCCCAAAAAGTAATCTATACTGGATGAATATATACATTCATAAGTAGATTGATAAATATGCTATAATAGATAGTCGAAAACGGAAACTCTTAATCTCTTTTTCTTTTTGGTTTTATTTTCAACTTTCCGATAATATTGAGACACATATGGATTAAATGATGAAACATAAAAAAGAAATGATTTGGCACATATATTATTTTATACTGGTAGACGGAATCAAATGTGAAAGAATAAAATACAGGAGAAATACATTAAACGCAATGTCTAAGAAGTCATTATTAAAAAAAATGTCAATTCATCGTGTTAACAAATCAATGATAAGGAAAAAGTTAGAAATTACCCAATTGACTTTGTCTACTATATAGCATGTGGTGTTTGTTTCTTTAATATTGTAATGATGCATGTAAATTTGCTCTTTAGTCAAGATTATCTGTTATTGTAAATGATGATTTCATTAATTTGGAAAAAATAAAATAATAACAATTCAACTAAATGAATGAAGAAAATCAAAATTCTACACTGGCAACTAAGTAGAAAAAATATGGCGATTAGAAAATGGAACAAAGCAATGATGGATAATTCGATATGTAGAAGCGCTATTAATTTGCGAGGTGGAAACTTGCTAATGTTAAATTGCACTCAATCAATCCATTTACTCAGCCAACATCAACTATCACAAAGACAAAAACCAAATATTAAACTAACAACCTATTGTCCATCATAAGAAGGCAACTCGCTGGAATTCACAAGGAATTCGACCAAGAATAATTCATAATGACTACAGAGATTAGGCAACTCGCTAGATGGTTTGGCAAGAAGGAAAATAAAAAGCATAAGCAAAAGTCATCCACTCAAATTCAAGAAATCAAAAATTTTGTCAATTAGTTTATAATGCAGTTTATACATTGAACATCATGGAAAAGAAGAACGAAAAATATTCAACAAATCAGCAAGTTGAATAGAGAAAAAGAATAGACGAAATATAGAGAACTAAATCAACCTCGAGTCCGATGCAATTGCCGTATGCATGATTGATGCAGCGTCTAGTGTTGAATTGTAGATGAATTAGTGATCTTTCGATGTACTCGTCCTGTTTTTATTCTCTGCGTGACGAAGTCACGATGCTGAACCAGAGGCAAAACTCGATCAAAAACGTTGAAATTGGTTTGAAGTAGGATGAATATAGGATGTTGAGTTGGGCTGAATGTTAGGATGATCCCTTTTTTTGTCATATGAATTTGGAAATGAAAAGAATTCACATCATTTTAGATATCTTGTTTCCTTTTATTCGTATATATTTACTTGAATAATTGATTGAGATGAATTAAATTAAGAAAAGGAAAAAAATATATGATCTTTTGTTTTGTACTTCAATATTGTGTAACTAATAGCCTTGGTATAAAAATAAACAAAAAAATAATCAATAGTGCAAAGAATTAAATTCAACCCAGGAACTCACATTCATAAATTAAAATATATATATATATATATATATATATTTGAACTCAGTTCAATGGTATGAAATGAATGAGTATAGAAAAAAAAGAAAGAAAACATTAAAAACAAAGAGGAGGGAGAAAAAAATTCATAAAAACAGAAAAAAGCTAAAAAGAAAAAAAAATCCAAAAAATATGATAAAAAAATTAGTGTACAAAGCAATCAATTATTTTAACAATTTACAAAAAAATCCAGACAAGCTATCGTGATTCATATTTTAATATATTATATATAATCACAAACTAATTTTAATAGAAAAACAAAGAATTGAATAAAAAATTTATTAACGCTGAATACAAAATTATTCACAATTTTTTAAAAGGAAGAAAAAGTCTATTGGTGTAAACAGCAAACAATTGATTCAACCAAAATAAATACAATAGAATAATATGGGACAAAAAGAAAATTTAGAGAATCGTCTGATTTATCCATTTTTCCATATGTATTCATGAAATAGTTCATAAGGATAAGTAAAATTAAAATAAATGAAAAATCAATAATATTATCCTTTGTATTTCAATATTTTGTAACTAATATCATTGGTATAAATAATAAACAATACAATGTCAAAAATAATAATAATTAATATTTCAAAGAATGAACATCAAGTGTAAAAAGAGAAAGACCTGGTTCCAACAATTTATGGAACAATCTATTGAATTCTTTTGATTCAAATTCTAATTTATTTTATTTCATTTTAAAATAAAATACTTGAATTATAAATTAGAATTATAAATTAGTTTACTTGAAAAATAAACTATAAAATTCCAAGAATATTAATAGTGAAATGAATGTGAAATCAATCAAGCAATCTTCATTCACAATTGATTTAATGAATTCTATCAAGTAATGATTTTACATTTTGGCTTCATGCAATTGACATTACCCTCACAAATTAAAAAATTTTTAACTCGATTTGATGGCATACAAAATTAAAATAGACAAAAAATAAAAATAAATTAAAAAATAGGAATAAAAATTTTTTTAGTATAAAGAGACAATTGATAAATTTGAATCACACTTTAATTTATTATATATAATTAGAAATTAATTGGAATCAAAAAATAAATAATATAATAAAAATTTTAAATAATTCAAAAAAAGTAAGATCTATCGACAACGCTACTTTCACAAATTTTAACTAATTAGTTAACACGATTTGATGGCATGAAAAAGTAAAGATAGACAAAAAAAGGAAGAAAAAAGCTTTTAGTATAAAGATTGAACAAAACCCGGATGAACTATTCTCATTCATACTTTTATTTATTTATTATACATAATCAAAACTTAATTGGGCTGAAAAAATTGACAATTTAATAAAAAAAATATTGACTATTCAAAGAAAGCAAAATCAATACATAATGTTACCTTCACAAATTTTAAAAATTTGACAACTCTATATAATGACATGAAATATTAAAAATAGTCAAAAGTGACAAACAAAATTTAAAAAATAGGAAGAAAAAATTTTGTAGTGTAAAGCATGAACAATTGTTTCAACAATTTGTGGACGACAATGCAAGAGAACTATTTTGATTCATACTTCAATTTATTAGACACAATTAAAATTTAATTGGATTAAAAAATAAACAACACAGTAAAAAAAAATATTGACGGTTCAACGAAAGTAAAATCAATTCATAACAGCACCTTCACAACTTTAACAAATCCATGGACTCGATTTAATGGCATAAAAATTATTTATGCCAAAAACAAAAACCAAATAAAAAAATAGGAAGAAATTTTTTTTAATATAACAAGTAAATACTTGTCTCGTCATAATTATAATTAATAAAAAATAAAAAATAAAAAACTAATAACGAAACTGGGAAACTAATTCAAAAACAACCAATATAATTAAGGTGTCATGAGTGGGAAAATAGATTCAGAAATGCTGAAAAATGAACGGGAAAATTCCTTCCAAAAGCAAGTCTCTCTTTATTAATACTAGTAATAACACCCGTGTGCTACACGGGGAGCATGGTACATTGATACGTAATTCCTGTTAATTTATATAAATTATCAGTATTGAAAGTGATTACAAAAATTAATACTATAATCTAAAACATCACACGATATAAGTAAAGCATATTCACTTTTAAAAAACAAAAAAACATTCAATAGAGTTTCGTTTGTATTTCGGTCAATTCAAACCTATGAATATTTGTACAACTTGTAACGATCAACATTTCGAAAATCTCCATGAATAACATAATTTTACATTCGTATCCAATAATAATAATATTCGTTAATTATCCACAAAATTACATTGGACAATAATACCAAGCATAATATAAAATCCATAAATACATTAATCTTGAATGCGCAATGGACAACATGTTATAGCCTTTCCTTCATGGCTTTCTTCAATTTCTTGTCACGCAATGCGTAAGGAATGGATATATGATCGATATACATGGTAACCTACAATAGCACAAGTAAGACCAAATCTCATCAAGCAATCCATAAGATCTCGATGAAAATAAAGTAAATAATAGGTTACAACAATAAACTTAATTAATATAGCCAATAAAATAATTTTATAAAAATTTCGACAAAATTTCGCCTGTATTTTATACTAATCCATCCTGCAAACATCAAAGACAAAACTTACCAAAAAACACAAAATTTAAAGCATGTTTGCATACTCTTAAAAATTCATACATTCTCCTACTTTTTAAAATCCAAATTTAATCAAACAAATTACATCGATCCAATTCCACTCACTCTTTCACTTCTTACCCATAAAAAATATATTAAAATTTGTATGGAAACACCCTTGTAATTTACAACAAATGAAGGTTTTAATAAATATTAATAGTATAAAAATAAAACAACAAAAAATATAAAGTGAATATTGGTTAGAGCACTAAACTTAATTAATATAATAGTGAAAGAATTCTACAAAAATTTTGATAAAGTTTCCATTGTATTGAATGGGATAACAATTTGTGATAGAGATTGTAATAATACAAATGCAAAATAAAATATTATTGAATTAAATTCTAGAATAATTAAAATAACCAAAATAAAAAACTTTGTTAACTTTTGCTGAGCTTGTAGTTTGTTTTTTTTTTTGAAATTATTTTGCATTCTATTATATTCAAATATAGATTCGGGGATATTAACTATACACCGGTGTGATATATGGTATTGACAATCATTATATGAATAATGATTTCTAAAATTTTACTGTGAAATATAATCAACACATAAATATATTATATAAATGACAATGTAGTAGGTACAGTTTGGTGGACCCAATACCTTGGTCTTGTCCTTATCTTTGTCTCGGCCATATCTTCATTTAATCGAAGTAGAGTGAAAATAAAATAAGACGGAACTTCCCATTCTTTGTCCACCACCTCCGCTAGAAAATTCTCATTCTTATCCATGTCGCATGATGATCGTGTCATTGGAATGAATTAATTAATTGTAGTATAATTTATTTTAGCTAATTTTCGTTCTTAAGCTAACTATTCCTAAAATGAATTAATTATTTCTAAAGTAATTAGTTTAATAGCCGTAGCTTTAAGAATTATATGAATTTAATTTTAAAGATATTAAGAGATACCTTTCATTTTTTAGGAGAAATCTTGCCAACAGATTGCAATATAATTAATTTGTAATTATTTTTTAAATTAATACTATTTTCCCGCACTAGTACACAATTGGCTTTAGGGGATGCACATTAGGTGGCGTTTTTAATGAAAACGTCACCATTGGTGCTTGTACTGAAAAAAGGGTGGTGGTTGTGTTGAAATTCGCCACCCTATGGTGTGGATAGGGTGGCGGTTGTACACACAACCGCCACCCTAAACCAACAAATTTTAAAAAAATAATAATAAATAAAACACTTAGGGTGGCAGTTGTACACACAACTGCCACCCTAAATCAACAAATTTAATAAATAAATAAATAAATAAAACATTTAGGGTGGCGGTTGTACACACAACCGCCACCCTAAATCAACAAATTTATATAAAAAAAGCACTTAAGGTGGCGGTTGTACACACAACCACCACCCTAAGTCAAAAAATTTTTAAAAAAATTATTTTAAACTTTGGGTGGCGGTTTCGTACTACAACTGCCACCCTTTTTTTATTTTTTTATTATTAAAAATACTTTTGGGTGGCAGTTTTTTGCTACAACCGCCACCCTTTCTCTTTAAATATTTCACCAACTCACTAGATAGCTATATTCCCGCTTCTTTCCTTCTTCTTTCGAAAATTTTTCACAATTTCTTGTAATATTCATGATTTCAAATCTGATTTAAGTTCAATTTCTTCACAAATTGATGGCACATTTTAAGCAAGGTAAGTTTCTTCTATCTTTTGGTCCCAATTTCGTGTATTTTCGTGTAATAGTTAATATAATTTTTTTTTTCAAGTTTTTGAGCATGTAAACTTTAAATGGCCATAACTTTTGCATACGATGTCCGTTTTCAGCCCACTACACTATTCTGGAATCATCGAGACGAGATCTACGACATTCACCGTTATCGCCGTGACCCCATGTTTCAGGCCGATCTAAGGTCGTCTAAGGCCTCGAAACGTAATTTTTAGTTTTTCATCTTATAATTTCATGTTTTTGTTCTTAGATTATTCATTTTGTTGTAATTAGAGGCGATCGATTTTGAATAAAAATTATTTCGTTTTTACTTGTACTCCTAATTCTGTGTTTTTCATTGCTCATATCTTACCAAAAAAAAGTGGATTTTGGGTGGCGGTTTGCACTCCTAAATCTTTTTTTTAAAACAATTAGGGTGGGGTTGTTTTTAACAACCGCCACCCTAAATCTTTTTTGGGTGGCGTTTTTTCAACCGCCACCCTTTCGACGACTTTGGGTGTCGTTATTTTGGGTGGCGATCAAAAAACCGCCACCCTAAATCTAAAACAACCGCCACCTAAACTCTTTTTTGTACTAGTGCCGTTTTAGTAATATAATTAATTTTGATTAATTTTCATCCAAAAAACTGTGTAAATTTCTATCTAATGAAACTGAAACCAATTAAATCATCACAGGATTAATTTTAATTTTTGTGCAATTATCTCGCAAAAGATTTAATTATTTCTAAAATTATTAGTTTTAAATCTACAGCTCTAAGAATTATATAAATCTAATTTTAAAGATATTTTTAATTTAAAAGATTTCTTACAATGTAAAAAATTTATTTCAATTTTAGGGAAAATCTTGATAACTGAAGCAATCTCATGAATTTTAATTATTTTTTATTTTTTAAATTAATTATATTTCTCCCTTTGAAATATATAATTAATTTTTATTAATCTTTGTTCATTGAAATGATGTCCTATTAAATGTTTGTAATATAATTAATAATAATTAAGTGCAATATAAATAATGTTAAATAATTTTCATTTTTAAAGTAATTATTTCTGAAAAAATTAATTATTTCCAAAATAATTGGCTTAATAGCCGTAATTTTAAGAATTATACGAATCTAACTTTAAAGATGTCTTGTAATTTAAAAGATATCTTTCAATATAAAAGATATAGATATAGATATATATTCAAGTAATTAGAAAATTGATGTTATATATTTCTTTTATCACAATATAATTAAATCTTTGCAAAATTGCTCGTTTTAATTAATTTTTATTTTTTAACTACTAGTATTTCTACCCGTGCGTTGTACGGGAGACATATATACATATAATAAATTAGAATCCACATAAGGGGATAAGTGCAAAAGAATTTCTAAAATTTTTAGCAGATTTTCGCATATATTTTACACAAATACATCTTGTTATAGTAAATAGCAGGACTAAAAATAAAAAAATTTCACATAATTTTATATTGTGTTGAAACATCTTATAGTCAATAATATTCTAAGACCGATAAAATCCATTATTCTCCGCCACACAACCCAATTACAGAATATATAAATGACATCAAATTTTGAAACAATTAAATAATCATAGATACACTTGACCGACCACAACATGTCTAATAATTTCTATAACAGTTTTTTACAGCAAACAATTAGGTTTCGTTCATATCCCTTCACTTTATTTAGTAATCTAACCATTATGTATTTTGAAGTTATGCCTAATGTTTCATCCACGACCTGCAAATCGAATAAAAAATTAAAACAAAGCATAGTCAATTAATACAAGACAAAGAAGAATCCGATGTAATTTTCCGACCAACTGAACTACAATATCGTGTGAATCAACATTGCCAATTTGATGATATCTGTAGTATCCTTTTTAGGACCATTAATATAATATTCAGAGGAAAAAAATCCGGCGATTCATGTTTTATCGTTAATTACCAAAGTCATGCTACGTGAAAACGTTGTGCCTTTTCATCTCACGTTTATATCTTAGGTTGTTACTGGTCATTTTTTCTAATATAAATACCAGTGCATGTATTAGATTAGAGTTGATCCAACTTGCACATGGATCGGCTTATTTTAATGGTGTGATTTTTTTAATTCAGAAAAATAGGTGGACCATATGCGTGTATATATGTATACACGCTGAAGAAGAAGTCGAGTTGGAAAAGACATTAGAAGTGCTAAAACTTGTTGTCATAATTAAAAATTAATTTTTAATTCAGAAAAATAGGTGAAAGTAGCTGGAAAATGTGCTGATTTTATTAATATATAGATTTCTATTTTTAAAAATAATTAATTATTTATGAAACTAATTAAAAGGTTCTATCTAATTTTTTAAATTTTCATGTTGCACGTTTCCTTTAATTTTCATGTAAAATTTTAATGAATTATAATTTTATATCTTCACAAAATTAAATTTTAGCGAAATTGCTAATAATAATTAAATTTGATTTTGTAGCTTATTATTTTTAAAAATAATTATTTATTTCTAAAATAAATTAATGAGCCTAGTTTAATTTTTAAATTTTAATGTTAAGTTTTGTAAAAAAATTTTGTGTCAAAATTTAATGAATGGTAATTTTGCGTCCTAAAAAAAATTAAATCTTAACAAAATTATTAATTTTAATTAATTTTATTTTGTATAGAATTATTTTTTTTGTTCTTAGCTATTTATATATAAAAAATTAATTATTTCTAAAAACGGTTAATTATTTTTAAACGTAATTTTCGCAAGAAAGGAGGAGAGAATTTTGTGGAATATCTGATAAATTACATTATGTCTTGCTTTTGTTAAAAATTTATGTCTATATCTATTTATAATTTATACTTACTTTATTTATAAATAAAATATTTCAATACATGCATGATGATAAGTTAAAAACAATAAGACGGATATCGGATTCCTAATAGATAATATACTAGTATTTTCTCCCGTGCGTTGTATGGGGAGATTTAAAAATTATAATAACATATTTTCCTTTTTTTCATGGTAAATAGCATAAGAAATGACAATTTAATCAGATTGGGACTTCATTTCCAGCCGTTTGGTTATAAATTTTTTCTTGATTTTGCGTGATTTAATGGGAGAGATATGGATGGGAGATTTAAAAAAATCACACATGATAATAACCCGGATTGGAGGGATAAGGAGTGATCCTATCAAAAGATCAGGGGTGATCATAACGGGAGATTATACAGGGTTGAAAATTAGGTATTTGTCATTGAGTGGGAAATATAAATAAAATAGTATTTTTTAATTCTGAAAATTATAAGATTGAGTGGGAAACTGACATCATTTTATTAATATATATAGATGTTAATATATATCGTATATATAAAAAAGAAAGGAAGGAAAGAGTCAAACTCCTAATATATATGGTTAATCATTATTAATCTATATGTTAATATATATTCTATATATTTATTGTAAAATATCATTAATGTGTTCTGAGGGAGAAAACCAAATTCAAAAAAGGCTAAAATATGAGCAAAAATTTTTTCTTCAAAATCGGTCTTTGTTTATTAATATATATATATATATATATATTAATATATATATATATATATATATATATTAAGAATAAACAAAAAAGGTGAATGTAAATAATTTTTTATAGACATAGATATAAAATATAGAATTATAGAATGTAGATAATTATTATGGTAGGATAATCATGGTTATTTAAGGATAATGATGAAATAAGAATATTTATTTTATTTTATGAGTGGGAAAATAGTCTTCAAAAAATTCAAAAGAGTCAATATAAGTGAAATTTTATGAGTGGGAAAAACTGGCTCCAACCAAATTCAAAAAATGTGTCTATCTTTATTAATATATATATATATATATATATATATATATATATAGATTTGAGGTTCACAACATGCGCAAGTTGGAAGAGGAACAATGCTAAAAGTCTATACACTTATTATAGACTTCTGTCACACTCTAATAGGATTGTGGGCCCCCACATTTAAGGGGACCAATATAGTAATTTTCCACCACACTATTATTAGCGTGTGGTGGTGTACACCAAGCAATTTTCTTGGAAGAGAGGAAACTTCGTTTACAATTGAATTTTTGTCTTTCTTCATACAATTTATTGGCAATATCTATCGTCATGTTAACTTCTCCTTTCCCCACGTATTTCTCTTTTTCTTTTTGTTTCATATTTTATGTACTCAAAGGAAAGCCTTTGGTCTTGATTTCTTTATTTTCATGACTTCTATTTGTATAAGTGAAGGTTTAGTAAAACATAAATTTTTCTGTTGATTAACATTAGTAATATATAACTTAATTTGTTTTAAACTTCAATAAACATTTTGGAATTAAGCTGTGAATTGATATAACATATATATTTCAGCTATATAATTGACTCACCTTTCAAACTATTTTCAGCATCTTTAAACCTCTAATGTAAGAAGAAAAATAATTAATTGGAAATAATTTTCTTTTATCTCTTTTGAACGGAACTTGAAACAAATTAAAATTGCGTTATTATAAATAGTAATTACAATGGTTTTTAGGATTTTAAACATCGTTTTTGTATCATCGTGTAGTTCAACCACTTTTCTATAGCTGAGTATATTTTTATTAATTGAAAATGTGTAAATAATTAACACAAGTTGAAAAAATATTGTCTTTGAACATTTTGAGAGCCAGAAATATTCAATATGAGTATCAATTCGTGGGTATCAATTTGAAGATATCAATGAGATTTTTAACACGAGCTAAGAACTGCGAACAAACTGTTAACATATCATTTCTGAAGTTGCTTAAAAAATTAAGGACACAATTTTATTTTATACTTTTACTTTTCCTCTGATATTCTGCCATTTTTAAATTATGGTTATTGTCATCATTCTTTGCATTTTTAGACAATTTTGTCCCTATTCCTTTTTTGACTTGTTGAGTCCTCACTCTTTTAAAAAATACACACAGTTTGTCTCTAATCCCAAATTTCATCATTAAATTATTATTTTTGTCATTTTGTGCACTCAAAGGATAGGGACAAAAAGTGAAAATAATAATAATAATAATAATAATAATAATAATAATAATAATAATTACTTCCAATGATTAATTAATTTAAGAATATTTAAATAAGCAAATAAAAAATTTCTAATGGATCCACACTTTATTGATGATTGACTTATTTTGAAAGTTTTTTGTGACTGTGAGTTTTATTGAAAATAGTCAGACATTTTATATTTTGATCTCACTAAAAAACCCCATACAATTGTTATGATATATTATGTTATAGGTGTTATAAAAGTATAGAAACAATAGAGAGAATTTAGAGAGAATGAATTCTAAGGAATTCTCAGGAATGAATTTCATTAATAACTGAAGCTCTATTTATAGGAAAATTTCGAATGGTACAATCGTAATTACATAATTTCATCAAGGGTATAATAGTCATTCACATATAATAATTACATCTTTTACCAAATTATTCCTCCACCAAATTATTCCTCATAATTCATAACCACCAAATTATTCTCAATTATTCATAACACTCCCCCTTGAATGATTATTAATACAAATGTCTTCTAGACCTGTTTGGAGAAAAACCCAGTGGGAAAAAAAACTTCCAAACCGATTGCAGGATAGCTTGGAGTGGTTATATACTGCTTCATCAAAACATTGCTCCCCCTGAAGTCTATCAGCGGTATATGAGTATTCACGTCTTTGCCTCGTTAAAACCTTGTCAAGAAAACCCGGTGGGAAAAAACTTGATCGAAGGAAAAAGAGTACAAGCTCCGCTTGATTTCATATCTTGAGAAGCGATATCTTTACTTACGGTAAATGATTTCAATATCATCATCGTTTGGGTCTAAAGCATTAGCTCCATTATAACTTGATCCAATAGATACACTGTATCAATTTCTCCTATCGTTCTCAATATACCATGAATATGCCTCGTTAAAACCTTATTAGGAAAAACCCAGTGGGAAAAACCCTAATGAAGGAAAAAGAGTACATTATTCATGTGAATACGCCTTTAAAGTTGCCTCATTAAAAACCTTGCTAGGAAAACGCAATGGGATAAAACCTCAGTCAAGGGAAAAAGAGTGCAACGCGTATTTTATACAAGTATACTGCAAGCATTTCAAAAATCTTTCATACATTTGTATGAGTATCATATACATTGGTTTTATACTCTTCGTTCATTTAGAGTGCATCAATTTTCTTACACAACTACAAAACATTCACCATAAACACATGTCTCCAAACACACAATTTAAAGCATATAAATTCATCATAAAAACATGTAAACATATAAGTAAACCTTCATAACTAACTAACATTTAAAATATATTATTTAACATTTAATACTCACTTAATAGGTTATTTCATTCCCAGGGGCTTAGCTCACCCTTTAGGGTACTCATAAACACGGGCTTAGCTCACTCGATCCTTTAATTTCCTTTTCGGTACTACACACACGATCGGTAATTTAACTTTTATGAGCATGTAACATATAATGACCACCATGCTTATCTTTAAACTTGAGCACTAGTCATCATCATCTCATCATCTCATAAGTTAAGGATTTCACATTCACCATTTATCATCTTCAATATATCTCAATATTTTCATTATCATTGATCATATGTAGCGCTATATTTTCATACCGTGTCGACACTTTTCAATTTCATTTCTTTCCCCATATCGACATAACTTATCGAGATATCTCATTATCAATCCTCTTGTAGGATTACACAATATAGTTATGTCTATATATTCTTCAAGAGCATATGCCTCCGTTATTAAGACCATCTTTTATAATTTGCTTTGATATATATGTTTGGGGAAATCTCATAATATCAACGCTTCTGGCGTGCTAACTTATCAAAACATCTTAACTGATATATGTGATTGTTCATAGCATCTTTTATGCATCTTTGAACTTCAAGTTCATATTTTAATTTTGAGGATATATCATGATGCATTTCACATATCATTTTCAATCTTTAATACTCCCCTCATCTTTGAGAAAATTTAGAACACCAAAACTCATACAGTTGGTATGATTTTAATCATATATGTTCTCATCATTTAGCCTTAATATGGAATTTAGACCGTTTGCATTCTATTCTCGATATCGGCAATTTATTTGAGGACTTTAAATAATTTGCCATATAATATCCCACTTGTATGCAAGATACTAAATCCTTCAGGATTTATTCAAATCATTGGGATATACATTTACTAGCTTTATCATTAAATATGGAAATCATGCTCATCTAGTGAGCAAATATTTCTACATTTCAAATTACGAATCATATACACATGTGACTATCTAGTGGATCCATATCATAATATCTAGTAGTCCACATGGAGGATGATGGGCCCATACTTCTCATCTTTTATTCCGTATATATTTGGGATTTGTTCCCAATATTGGCTAGTAATGATTTCATCATTTATCGAGAACAATCATTAAAGAATTCTTTTAATTCTTCACTTGAAATATTGATTTCAATAATTATTTAAACCTGGATGGTCGATCCAGGTTTTATAAGCAGTATTATTGAATTTCTAGTTTAGTAAATTCTTATATCGATTTCACTAGTATCGTATAGTGCTCAACATGATTTATCATAGAAACAATTCAAGCATATTCCATCATCTTTTGGTGACATTATTGTCTACTACTATTCAAACATGGAGTTCTGACTCATACGCATCACATCCGGCTATTATTTAATTCGAAATCGTAGCTCTTACGCTTCATATTATTTATTTAAAATCGAGTCTTATTTCATACGCGTCGTATTATTCTATAAATAAATCATCGAATTATTGCAAAATTCATCCTAACAAGGGTCTATACATTATAATGGATCATATGCTCTCAAATCTTGAAAATACTATCCATCACTACCGATCAAAAATCCTAAAAAGGATTTATCGATATAAATTTGGAAAGATTAAGGATGCTAATGAATAAGGGTATCCCACAAGATATCCGATGCTTGATTGAAGCAAAGGTTCGATTATCTGGTGATGTTTCAATTCCTTCTAAATACATGCCTGGTATGGGTAAAAGTAGTTTTTCAAAGAAACGGGGAGCAAAAAGATTAGGAGGATACTACAAGTGTGCTCGGTGGACATGTGACACTCGATGTAAATCTGTGGGGTACTTGTCCAGAAATCGAGAAGATAAAATAGCATTCATTAAGGATGGATTGAGTAAGGAGCCTTTGGATGATATTCAACAGGCTCTTGAGACACATCCTAGTGGATACGTGCATCATGAGCTTATGGCCTTATGGGCCCAATTCAAAAATGAACGAGCACGTAATAGTTTATAAAAAATTATTTCAAAAGATCCTGTCAGTAAATTTAGTAGAAAAATTTAGTATAATAATTTTCTCATATTAATATAAGGAAGCTCGGTGTAATAATGAAGATCAATGTTTTTCTTGTAATTGTAAATATTGTTTTTCAATTTTAAGATATATATATGTATATATATATATTATTTTTCAATCATGAGCAATTATATGTCATTTCACTAAAATTTTTCTACCATTTTCTCTTTCATATTTGTCAAAAAGTAAATAGTACAATCAATTATTGGTTTGAAAATTTATCTTTAAATAGAGGGATTCGTGTCTCTCATGTTGAAAGTATAGTGCAAAAAAAGAGAGATAGGAGTAGAGATGGATGTAGAGATTTTAGAATCATCTCATACAAGTCAGCTTTTACCTTGCCATATTAAAACCGTATGTATTCTTGGTGGATCTAAACTGGTAGGCCATATCCAATATGTGGATATGGCAAACCGACTAAATAAAGAGTTAGGGAGACAAGAAATCAATATACTATATGGAGGAACCAACAACAAACTTTTAGCTAGACTTATAATGGCCGCACCATCATGGGGAATAAGAGTTTCGAGTGTAATACCTTTCCATCTAGTTGGATCTAATACTCGAATTGGAGCCAGTTCTACCATGGGTCCAGCAGGGTTGGTGCTACAAGCGCAATCCATCCACAACTGCATGATGTATATGATGAATAATAGTGATGCTTTCATTGTCCTTCCAGGGGGCTACAACACACTGGAGGAAATATTCAATATAGCCTCGTTGGCACAGTGGAACTTTCATGTCAAACCAATAGGTTTGTTGAATATTAACAATTTCTTTGATGGCTTACTAGCGTTTCTAGATCAGGGTGTAAATAATAAGTTTATCTCTCATTCAGCAAGAAAAATACTTATTTCTGCTAGTACTGTTGATGAACTACTCATCAAATTTCATGCATATATTCAAGAATGTGGAAGCCCAGGTCAGTCGTGGACCAATGGTGTCAAGCGAAAAAAATTCGGATCCTTTAGATATTTCATTATGAATCCTAATGTTGATGGTGGCGAGTTACGAGTATTTATACTCTCGAGACGCATCCTCATTTATGGATTCAAGATGTATTTTCTTTTGCATTTCTATATTTTCGAGTGTTTAATGCCATCTTTTGATATTCTCAATATGTTCCACTTCGGCTGTTTTGTGCTTCTTCTGGAGTAATAATAATAATATCATATTGGCTTTATTCAAATACAGAAATCTAGTGATTATGCTTCTTCAAGAGCATTTTATTCTCATATTAATACAATCTCATATCATCGATGAGATTACTTCATATAATCTCTCCATGCGATATATTTTCTTTGATTTATCAACATGGGATCTATTGAGCATTTTATTTTCATCTATTTATCCAATGGTAACTTCAAGTACCACTTACTCAATTTTTCTCCATTAATATTCGGTAAATATGGAGAATAAATTTTATTCATATTATCTACTTCTTCAAGAGTAGGATTAGAATGTTTGATCAACTACTTCTTCTGGAGTAGGATTCGTTATAACCAGTCGTGTAGTATAACCCACCACATTGAAAATATGCACACCAATCGTGTGGTATTACCCACCACATTGGAAATATATGCGAAATCTAAAGTGCGTAAATTTAAATTGCAGAAATTAAATTTCTTCCAATAGGTGGTCGAACCTACCTTATGGGAATTATTGCAATAAATATAAATTTACATAATTTAAATTGCGAGAATTAAAATGCATAATGATTAACTACTTCTTCAGGAGTAGGATCTGCTTAGTAGAAGGTATTACCCATCACTTAGCATATAAAGTGCATAAATATATAAAACCTTCCGTTTAGTGACGGTTGAACCCATCATCAAGTAGGAGGTATTGCAGTAATTAAATTGCAGTAAATAAAGTGCGAGAATTAAATATTGAACTGCTTCTACGGGAGCAGATTTGTTCTTCTAGAACAAATACTCATTACTTCTACAAGAGCACATTTATCCTTTTAGAACAAGTATATTATGTAATTAAACTCTTCGGGAGTTAAAATAATATTCCGATCTTTTAACTCAAATGGACTTCAAGCCATTTTATATAATCAATGGATTTAGAATTTCTTCATGAATATTCTATCCATTTTTCACTATCGTCAAAATTAGGTCGGTTTTACCGTAAAGGTAAAATTGTCCATTCCAATCCGCAAAGGTAAAATTGTCAAAAATATTTTATCAATGTTTTACGATTGGAAAATTATCTCATTTTTACTTCAATTTATCAATATCAAAATATTCAAGGACTATTTTGTAACTTTTTCAAAAGTTGGGGTACTATTTTGCAAATTTTTGAAAGTTTACCTTATCAATATTGGTGTCAAATTGAAGCTCTCGTTAAATCGAGTATAATGGAGTCGAGAAAATTTGATTTTGATAATGTATGCTCCTTATATCTCGATAAAAGGAATGTTATAGTTTAATATATTATTATATTATAAAATAATATTTTATTTATTTCTTTATCTTTCTCCTCGTTTCCCAAAGAACAATCTTGCCTTAAATTGGGGTAAAGAAAACACCTTGAGGCCGCCATCTCCAATTACAGTACATGGTATCTGGTAGTCCATTTCGATGCAAGTCAAGCTGTGATGTAAGAAACCCACATTCTTCTTCTCTATACAAAGGCCGTGCGATATATTTGCAGATCTGAAAATATGTGGAGGAAGAGAAAGGGAAGAGAGAGAAATGATGAAATTTATTATCTGACTAATATTAAGGTTTACGTCTGAGAGGTTCATCAATAGATGCAACTGTAGAGCATACTCCCTTCATATTACTCAAATGATTAGAGACTCGTGCTGATAACGTGTTATAAAAGTATAGAAACAATAGAGAGAATTTAGAGAGAATGAATTCTAAGGAATTCTCATGAATGAATTTCATTAATAACTGAAGCTCTATTTATAGGAAAATTTCGAATGGCACAATCGTAATTACATAATTTCATCAAGGGTATAATAGTCATTCACATATAATAATTACATCTTTTACCAAATTATTCCTCCACCAAATTATTCCTCATAATTCGTAACCACCAGATTATTCTCAATTATTCATAACAATAGGCTCTTTGTATGGTTTTCCTAGAAAGTTAAACCATTATTGTTAATTCAATTCTCAGTTCTAAAGTAATTTATTACCAATTTCAATTATTTTACGAAATAAAATAACAATTTCATTTAATAAATTACAAACTACGTTGACAATTTTATTAACAACTATGTTAACAATTTCATTATCGACCTCAAAGCCACCCCCACCCCAACCCCAACTCCACCCCTTTCTCTTGAATTGATTAGGTTGTTCGTTGACGAACCAAATATGATGGTTCGAGATTTCGAGCATGCCACCAAAGATGGTTGTGGGTGACGATCAGGGGCGGACCCAGAAGTTGATAAAGGGGGGAGTCGAACTAAAATTTACAAAACAACCTTCAAATAAAATAGCCATTAAATTGCAAAATGAAAATCCAAATATTCAATATCTAGATTTCTGTTAAAGAAAGTTGTGCTCGGTGATGTTTTACAATAGCAAATTCGTAAATAATAGAATCTATATCTATTTTTCTCACAAACTCCCACTCAATAAAAAGAGTCATACAATCAGCAAGATACTCATCGTCAATTTTACTACGAAGTGCCGACTTCACATGCGTCATTGCTGAAAAAGCTCTCTCAATTGTTGCTGTAGAAATAGGTAATGTCACCGCAAGCCAAATTAATCTAATTATCATCTTATAATCTTCTGACCTTCCCGTTTTAGCAAGCTTCTCACATAATTTTGCAAGTGAAGGTACTTGAAATTGAGGACACGAAGCACGTCTTCCGGATAATATTGCAATTCAGCCATCAAAGCATTTATCACTTGGCGTTCAAACAAAATTTAAACACTAATTATAGCAATAACAATAAAGAATAATCCGAGATGATTCAATCATTCAAATATTAAAGTTCCAATAATTGCTAATTTGTTCATAAATTAAGATAAATCCAAAAAAATAAATAAATAAATTCCCAAATCCCAGATAAAATTATAAGGGTACAAGTTAGGGTTTAAATCTTTGCCTCTTTACGCCCTTTGGAGCTTGAGGGAAATCAACCAAATACCAAATCCAATGTGTACAACTCTACAATAATTTGTAAATATGAAATGCAATATTCATCCTTTCTATTTTCGAATTAGAGTATTAAAATATGAAAAATTAAAAATATTGAAGAAATTTTTGATGATAAAGGGAGATACTAGATAGAGAAGTTTACAAAGTACAACTCACCACAAGATTAAAAAATGAATAGTTGAAGATTGTTGGCTTGTTGCCCAACAAAATCGCACTTCATGGTTGCTCGATCTTCAACCTTGAATCCTCGATGATACTCCATCGACGGACAGAGAGATCGAGCCAGAAAATTAGAATTCTAGGTGGGAATGGGATAAGCTTTCATTCATTTTGGGGTCAATTAGTCAATAAGAATTGGGTCCATGGTCAGTTGTCTTTGTCGGTTTGCTCATAGACCAAAATTACTCCATGGAGCCAGCTCACAGTTTCATTGGGCCTTTCTAATATATGTATATTTTTTTTTTAACTCCAATAATGAATTTGGGCCGGATTTCGGGTGGGCCAGGGCCAGCTTGGCCCACCCCTATCTCCGCCTCTGGTGACGATGCAAGAGAAGAGAGGAAGACAGAAAATCGACAGAGAAGAGAGAGATCAAATAGATCTATCAGGATCCATCAACGATTGACCAGAATATTGATGATAGTGTGTTGGGAAGGCTTCTCACTAATAACGTGTTGGTGCAATGACGATATGGGTAGGAGAGAAGGTGATGGACTGGTGGTGGTAGGTGAAGTGGACATTATGGTTTACTTTTATTTTTCATTATTACTAGTTGTTTCACCCGTGCGTTACACATGGGCATAATCTTTTAGCTAATAATAATATTAATAGATGTTAGTTGTATTAACATAAAATCTTGAAAAAATAAAATAAATAATGAGTCGCAGCAATAAACTTAATTAATATAACTAAAATAATTCTTGGAAAATTTCGATAGAGTTTTCCTCTATTTTGCACCAAGTCATCCTGCAAACGACGGGGGAAAACTCACCAAAAAATATAAATTTAATTTACAATACTCTTAAAAACATCAACAATTAAAGTAATCCGAATATAACACCATCAATAATAGTCAACAATAACACACAAGATAAAAAATAGATACACCTTTGTGTTTTGAAAAAAATGATGAATGCACTCAAATATAAGTTACATCCATAATTGTCACATAGAATATAAAAATTTATATTATTATACAATTGAATTGTACAAAAATAATAAATAAATTCTTAGATGAATGGAACATCTCTAGTATTACTTTTCTACAAACACTAGCGGTTTAGCATAAGCAACCTACAAAAATATTAGAAATAATATAATATTTCAGATATGATCAATGAAACTAACTAAAAGTGTAATTTTCCACCACTAAGTATGTTGAGTTATCTTTTCGAAGCATAGTGCAACTAATCTATATATGCTACATATAATCAATTTTTATAGTTCCACCAAATTTGTGACGGGGACATTATATTTGTATAAATATAAGAGCACAAACACAATAATATATAAATACAATCATTCACTTCATATATCAAATTATGAATGACATAAAGGCTATATGTAAAAAACCCAATAAAGTGAACGACGTACCTGATACGATTAATAAGTATGCAGCTATAAGTTTAAACACTTCTTTATAGATGACATTTATGGTCGTGGTAGTTGGACGACCATCGTTATCATATATCACACACTTTAAACCCTTCGTATGCATCACCCTCAAGGCTACAACATACCCTTCCTATTTAAACCCTAACTGTTTCACCCATACGTTGTACGGGGGATAATTTTTTCAACATCTATTTTTTCCATATATATTAATTCAATATTGTATTATCACAAGAATTAGAATACGAGAACAACTAATAATCACCTAAAAGCCCTATTTTTCTACCTTACGGTTTGATTGATACTTTAAAATTGTAATAACTCTATGTCTATTGGAAAAATAAAAATAATAAAATATAATGTAATTTATCTCATTCCAAATCGGTATATTACAAAGATGATGGTGTAAGCACTCATAAGATAATTATAATTTTAAATCTAATATTTGATAATTGAATATTGTATTATCACAAGAATTAGAATATGTGAACAACTAATAATCACCTAAAAGCCCTATTTTTCTACCTTACGGTTTGATTCATACTTTAAAATTGTAATAACTCTATGTAAATTGGAAAAATAAAAATAATAACATATAATGTAATTTATCTCATTCCAAATTGGTATATTACAAAAATGATGCTGTAAGCACTCATAAGATAATTACAATTTTAAATATAATCTTTGATAATTTAACTCAATAAATATGTACTTTTAGTTCTAAATCTCTCTTTTCTTTTGTTTTTTTTCCATATATATTCATTCAATAATTCATTGTGATACAGTTAGAATAAGAACATTATTCATAATCTTAACTTTTCTGCTTCAATGTTGTGTAACTTAATTCATAATTGAGGTGTCAATTAGATCAATGAGGCACTAATTTACTAAGTTAACATGTGAATATTTTGGTACAAAAAATTAATGTTCCACGAAAAAAATGTTAAAAGTACGAAAAAAGTACAACCAATCAACGAATTCACTTTTACAATTTTAAAAAATTGTGTTGACTCAACGAAAAGGTATAAAAAATTAATGATACAAAAAAATTATCAACAAGAAGAAATAATAATTATTTTAGAAATTTATCGCAAATAATCCATCAAAGTGAGTTAATTCATATTTTAATTTATTTTATGCTTGTAAATAGTAAAATTGAATTACAAATTAATCTACTGCAAAAAATTTAGAAAGTTTATTGGACTTTTGCAATTGTGACCAATTATGTGAATTAAAAATTTTAATCAACTATACAAAAGAAGTATAATTAATTTCCACAATGAATATATTGGTATAAAAACTAAATGATCTAAGACAAAAAAATTAATGGCATGAAGAAAGCACAATCAATCCACGGATTTATTTTAACAATTTACAATATTGTGTCGACTCGTACTAATGGTTTAAAAAATTGATAACACAAAAAAAAAATCATTATGGGAAGAAACTATAATTGTTTCTTCATACGAAGTGAGTTCGGCACTCTTTTGATTGAACTCTCTTCCACTACTGCAAAGTATTTTCCATATTGCACAAAAAATAAATGATCCAAGAAAAAATGTAATAGTGCGAATAAAGTACGATCGTCCAAAAATTTACCTTTGATATCTAAAAAAAATAATATTGTCTCAACCCAATGGTATAAAAATTAATTAAAAAAAGAGAAAATAATTTACCGGTGTGAAGAAAGAAATAATTGTTTCAACAACTATTTCAATAATTTGCTAAAATAATCCACCGAATCGAATCAATTAATATTTTAATTTATTTTATACTTGTAAACAGTAATAGTTGCATTACAATTTAATTTATTGGAAAAAATTATAAAGTACATTGGACTTTTACAGTTGCAACGAATTATATAAACTAAAAATATTAATCAATTGTACAAAAGAAGTATAATTTACAATGAACATGTTGGTATAAAAACCAAATGATCCAAGGAAAAAAATTAATAGTGTAAGGAAAGTACGAACAATCCACAGACTTATCTTAACAATTCAAAATATTATATTGGCTCTTATTAATGGTTAAAAACATTGATCACATAAAAAATAAAAAAAGAAAAAAATTTTAATAGTGCGAAGAAACTATATATAATTGTTCTTCATAATAAATGAGTCCAACACTATTTTGATTGGAGCTCTCTTTCACAATTGGAAAGCATTCCACGGGGGCACAAAAAATAAGCGATTCAAGAAGAAAATTTAATCGTGTGAAGAAAGTAAATTCAGTCCATGAATTTTCCCTCAATATTTTAAAAATTGTATTGTCTCAACCTAATGGTATAAGAAATGAATGAGGAAAAAAAGAGAGAAAATAATTTATCACTGTGAAGAAAGAATAATTGTTGCAACAACTTACCTAAAGCACTCTATCAAATTGGGTTGATTCATATTTTAATTTATTTTATACTTGTAAACAACAATAATTGTATTATATATTAGTCTCTACTGGAAAAAATTATAAAGTATATTGGACTTTTGCAATTTAACGAATTATGTGAACTAAAAATATTAATCAACCATACAAAAGAAGTGTAGAAGCATAATTAATTTTCACAATGAACATGTTGGCATATAAACTAAATGATCCAAGGAAAAAAAATTAATAGTGTGAAGAAAGTATGATAAATCCACAGATTTACCTTAATAATTTAAAATATTATGTCGACTTATATTAATGACTTAAAAAAATTGATCATATATATATAACTTTTATAGTGCAGAGAAACTACAATTGTTTCTTTATAATAAGTGAGTCCAACGCTCTTTTGATTGAAGCTCTCTTCCATTATTGAAAAGTATTTTTCATATGGATACAAAAAATAAACGATCCAAGACAAGAAAAAATCAATAATGTGAAGATAGTACGATCAATCCATGAACTTATCTTTAGTATTTAAAAAATTGTGCTGTCTCAACCCAATGGTATAAAAAAATTAATGATAAAAAGAAAGCAATTTATCAGTATAGGGAAAGAATAATCATTTCAACAATTTACCGTAAACAATCCATCGAATTGGGTCAATTCATATTTTAATTTATTTTATACTTTTGAAGAGTAATAATTGCATTGCAAATTAATCAACTTTATGAAAAATTATAAAGTTTATTGGACTTTTAGAATTGTAACCAATTATGTGAACTAAAAATATTAATCAATCATACAAAAGAAGTATAATTAATTTTCACAATGAACATATTGACATAAAAACTAAATGGTTCGAGGAAAATAAATTTAAGAGTATAAAGAAAGTTCTATGAATCCACGGATTTACCTTAACAATTTTTAAAATGCCTTTAATGACACACATGTAATCATTGTTCATTTTTTTTTTTTGAAAAATGACACTTTCGATATTTTGTTGGTACATTAATCAGTAAAATACCTTTATTGACAATCTCTATTGTAGTTTATGGTAGGATTTTCATATTGATCAAGTGCTACATATTCAATATCAAGAAAAAACATAGCCTAACAAAAAGTTGAACATGTGTTTACTTTCCAAAAAAGGCTTAATCAATTAAGAAAAAATATTCGAGAAATGAAGATAGCCTAATAAAAAGTTGAACATGTGTTTACTTTCCAAAAAAGGCTTAATCAATTAAGAAAAAATATTCGAGAAACGAAGATTGTCAGGTCTTCTAATCAAATCCAATTAACAAAAATCACGAAAATTAATGAGAATTATAACTCAAATTCAATATAAATTGTTGAAATGTAATAATAAGTTCTCAAAGCTGATTGACTACTAATCAAATCCAATAACAAAACAATCCAAACTAATCACAAATCCATTTAAAAGATATAAACTGTTGAAATGCAATATTGAAACCCGTTTTTCATTAATTATCTCTACTAAAGTATATCTGCAATTTAAAAGATATAGATATAGATTCAATTAATTAAAATATTAGATTAATATTACAACTAAATGATTAATTAAAAAAATTAATGTTACATATTTCTTTTAATTTTTGTGTACAAATTTGATGAATTGTAATTTTTTATCACACCAAAATGAAATCATACAAAATTGCCAATTTTAATCAATTTTCATTTTTAGCTAAGTTTATTTGTGAAAATAATTAATTATTTCTAAAATTAAGTAAATGGACCGATATAATCATGTTATAAGTTTCTTTTAATTTTTATATAAAATTTTAATAACTTTTAATTTTGTATCACACAAAAATTAAGTCTTAGCGAAATTACTAATTTAGATTAATTTCCATTCCTCAGCTAATTATTTTTAAAAATAATTAATTATTTAAAAAATTAATTATTGGATTGAATCAAAATTTTAAATTTTAATATTATACTTTTCTTTTAATTTTGTATAAAAATTTAATGAATGCTAATTTTGTATCACATAATAATCAAATATTAATGAAATTGTTAATTTTAATTAATTTTATTTTATTAAGAATTAATTTTCGTTCCATAGTTAGTTATTTATAAAAAATCTCTTATTTTATATATAGATATAAATATTTAGATTCAGATTAAAAAAATATAATAAAATAATGATTATTAATACTTGTTCAAGGACACAAAATCTATATATTAATAAAATGAAGTCATTTTCCCGCTCAAACTATCAATTTTTAGAATTAAAAAAGTTAATTACAAATTTCATTTCCTACCCAATCTCTATCTATTCATTTTTGTAGATTAAATGGTATATTTTGAGATAAAACCCAAATCTTTATCAAAGAAATCTTACACGCGTCTTTCCTTCTCATCTTTATCACAACAATTCACACACGTATTTCCTTATCAATACCAATGAATGCGTCTCAAATCTTAACGTTGGAATTTAGTATCTTCACAACTCCATTCTTAATTCTTCAATAAATCCAAAAAAATCCGAAAATTAACCTGTCTCAAATCCGTTCGCATCATTAATCCGAAAATTGGACTAATCAAGAAATCAACTGGAAAAAAACATAGTGTGGAATGCTATAAATATATCAATCGAGCGTGGATCTTTTTTCCTAATTTTCAGAAGTCCAATGAGAAATATTACCAAGTCTCAAATAATCACAAGCAAACAAGGAAGACAATTCAGTGAAGGCATATATAGGTGTGTAACGGTGTATAATACTTTATTGTATTTGCCTTTTGGGTTCAACATTCTTTCATTTAGGGTTCGCTATTAAATATTGAGTTTTTAATTGATTTTGATGCAGTTGAAAGCTTGGCCGCCAGGTGAGTGAAACTTGATGAGAAACACATTATATTAAAGATTCAATCCAAAACTCAGGATTCAAGTGTCTATCAAGTTCTTCAAGATCATTATCTTTGTTTGGTGTCGATCTTGAAAACGCTTGATAAATTCTAAAAACTTGGCAGTTTGATAAATTCTAAAAAGTTGATAGTTTTCAATTGATTTTGATGTAGTGTTAGATCTTGCAAATGTTTGATAAATTCTCACTTGGATAGTTTCTTCCCTTAGGATAGAGTCTTTTTTGGCATCTATAAATCATGTGCTATTATTCCATTTTGATTGAATATATAGATAATGTCTTTCTACCATTAATTTGTATAAGTCAACTTTATGTAGATGTACTTTTCTTTACCTTGACTCTTTCTTCACCTTGCCTTGTCGGTAATCATACTAAGAATAGTCATTCTTTTATTCCTCATTGCAACTCTGTTTTGTAAAGGATTTTATATTTGCAATATAATGATGTAACTGCATTATGATTGACAAGCACATTCTACTAAATTTATTTATATTTAGGGTGGCATAAATTCATTTATACTAGAGCTAATTATTTGACAACATTAGCTTAGATTAATTAATTTATCATTGATTTATTAGTTCTAAAATGAATGTCCAAAAAGTTTTTTGTTTTTTCTCCCTCCCCCGCTCCTTTGTCTTCCCCTTATCAGCAATTTCAGCATGACTATAAAACTTATAATGTAGCTTATTGATTTAAGTGATTCATTACTGTGGTAAATTTTGGCTTAGAGATTGTTTAGTGCACATGTCAGATATTAAGTCAAAAATCCCTTTAAAAGAAAGATTCTAAATTATATCTTGGGTATAAATCTCTCCGTGCAACGCGCGGGTAAAAACACTTGGTTTAGATTTAATATTAAGCATTTAATATAAATACTTATATTTAATATTTAGAATTTAATATAAATAAGAATTTATTCATTTGTTTGTTAGGATTGATTATGAATTAATAAAAAAGAAAAAATCAAAAGACAAAAAGCTTACAGAAGATAAGTTCAAATCGGTGGAGATTTAAAAATTTCTAATTTTTACTTTACATATTTTTTTGGTGAGGATAAGATTTAATATAGATAATGATTAGTTAATTTGATTATTGGAGATTAATTAATTATTAATCACTAAAAAAAAAAATCAAAATACAAAAAAGGACTTTATTTTAGGTGAAAAACTAATTAATCTAAATAAAAAATATGCTTAAAATTCTCTGTTTTCTATATATATAGATATAGATATACATATAAATTATTATTATTATTATTATTAGTGAAAGACATTAGGATTTTTTTTTCTGGAACAAAAAGACATTAGGATTTGATTTAGATTATGTAGTATTTTATGAAATAAAAAACAACTCTAAATATTTTATAAAATAGTTTCATATTTTAAATTTTTAATATAATAATATCACTTAATTTTCTCAATATTATAATCTATATCTATGTATTAATAAAATGAGCACGCTTTCCCGCTCAAACTATCAATTTTTAGAATTAATTAAATATTATTTAATTATTAAATCAATTTTAGTTGTTTTGTTTTGTCAATCATCATCGTAGGAGAATCAGACTCTGTCTAATTTTTCCCTAAATTCAGATATACCCAAATTCTGCAGCTTCTTATCTTCCCCTAAAGTTGGCTCTGTCAATCCAGCTTTCAAACTGCCCAATCTATCCCTAAATTCACGGTTTCGTTTAAACTGCCTTCTACCATATCACAGCAAGATCACGCATAATAATCTTTCCCTAAACTCACGGCTCCCATTTGGATTTGAATTCTAATTTCACGCGTATTAATTCATACCGTATCTTCAAAAATCTCACGCATATTCATTCCGATTTGAATTCTAATCTTTTTCTCACCTATGTTTTCGTTGTTTTTACAGAAGACAAATGACTCCCACAAGCCCTGCGAATCTTCTTTATCAACTTCTCAGATGAAGGGAATGGGAAGAAATCATGAATGTGTGGTTCATGAATTTTGAAGAATTCCTAAGCTGCTCTCCTCTGAAATCTCATCGCAAGGTAATGCAAAAATGCAGGTAAATTCTTATTTTGTTTGAATAGTGAATCTGAAAGTGCATTGATCATATACGAAAAGGAAATAGATAATTCACCATGTTAAGTATAGGTTCAAAGTGTAAAATTCTTGTAGGTTCTCGGTCAAAGCTTATCTGAAGGCTGAAGCTCTGAATTTTCAACCAAAAAAAAGGGTATTTTTAGGTTGCCCAAGGAAATAGATAATTCCCCATGGGATTTTTTCCTCTGTTGGCTTCCAATTCTTAGTCTGGTTTTGTGTTTTTAGGTTTCTTTATGTTTTTGTTCTATCTTTTTCTTTTTGCTTTTTTTTTCAATCAATTATGCAAGTAGGTGCGTTCATGATGGTATTGGATGTCTTTGTTCTTTATTAATCTAGAACACAACCAAATGGTGGCCAATTGATGTGATTATGGCATGAGTTTTAATGAGATTATTGGTTGTGCTCTTTTTTATAACCATGTTGTTTCAGATAGCCGATTCGATCGAGCCAAGTAATTGCATAAATGCATTTTCACATTGAGATTAATGTGCTTTGGTTGTGTTTTGTCTCATGTTTTGCTTAATTTGGGGATGAACCAATTGAGATTAAGGTGTTCTTTGCCAATTTATTTATGGAAATCTGGAAAGTAAGTGTGAAGAGGTGAACTTTGGCTTTTAATTTGTTGTGGCTTTGGCTTTTTCAGATTGAAGAGGTGAACTTGAAAATTTCCACTCAAGCAAAAAGCTTAGGTGGCATTGTTTGATCTGATCTTCAAACATTTCTTTCGCTATTTTCCTGGTTCACTACACCAAAATAGGAAAATTGTCACGCCTAAGATCTCACGGGGGTCACGGTTTAAAACCGTGACCACTTAAAAAATAATAAAAAAAAATCGCTGATGGTCACGGTTTAAAACCGTGACCATCAGCGAGTTGGGGGTCACGGTTTTATACCGTGACCCCCGTTGAATTTAAAAAATAAAAATAAAAACCAGCTAGCAGATTTTTTCCAGAAATCGTCGGCTGCTTCTCCATTCACAAACCCCAAATCGCGATCTAACCCTAAATTCACCCCCAAATTTCGAAAATTCATCCATTACTTTACACCAAAAAGCTTGTCATCTTCGTGCACCACCTCATCTTCTTGAAGTGAAGATTCCATTGAATTAAAACTCCACAAGAAGGTATTATTATTGCTCAAGTTTGTCAAAAATGGCGATTGGCACCTAAAAGGCGTCTTCTCCGGCCCAAAACTTGTGTTCTCCAGTAGTTTGGAAGCTAGAAGTTGTCTTCTCCGGCAGTAGGTTGGTTTATTGGTACACGATTTGGTTTTTTTTTTCAGCCTTTTTTTTCATTTTTTTAGAGTGTTTTTTTGTGCATCACAGATAAATGTTTGTTGTATTTTTTTCTACTGTTAAACTCAACTAAACCTTTAGTCCATTTTTTTTTATTTTTTTAATTTCATTTTTCATTGAATACCATCTCTTCACTTCAAATTTTAGAATTTCTTACAATGAGCTTGCTATTTTAAGTGAATTTGGTACTCAATATATGGATGAACACGATTAATGAGTATATTTAGTTGATAGATAACTGAGGCATACATTTGGATTGTGACTTTGGCACTATTTTCATTTTTTAGTGTAAATATGGAGTTTAGAAACAATTATTTAGTGATTTAGAAATTGAAGAATTGGGATTTGAATATTGATTTGAAAGAAATGATTTTGAGAATATGTAATTAGTTGTCGATGTGTTTAAAGATGTAAACAAAGTAGAAAGAGGTTAGTTCACATACGGGAATGGAAACAAAGCCATCGACTTTTGGGCGCATAAGTTTCCATTTTACAATATTTGGTTAGTAGTAATATACACTACACTAAAAAATATCCCTCGTGTTCAATTCGAAAGTAAACAAGTATAACAATATAATTAAATATAATTGAGGGTCCTTGAAGCTAGTAACTATTGGCATGTATTACTAATCTTGTAGTGGTCATCCATATAATTATCTCATTTTTATTGTGTATAGTGAGGTTTAGTTGGAGTTGGAAAAGTAGAGGTTTTCTTTAAATTTTTTACTCGACATGTAAAAGGGACCCTGGTCAATACCAGCAGTGTAAATAACAACTTTCAGGGCTTGTTCTATTCGCATTAAATTTTATCAAATTAAATTTACTTTTTCTCTCTCATCATTTTCAACCACTGATACATTATTTTGACAATTACTTTATATTTTTTAATACTTCTTCTCAAATTCTCAACCACACATCCAAATCCAAATTTAATGTGCATGTAAAAAGGCCTTAGAACATAAAGGTTTCACCAGTTGATATAATTTTGTTACTAATTTTTGTGGATTATATTTGTTTGGTGATGGATTAAATTACTCCATGCAAAGCCTATAAAACTGTGGTAGCATTCATGCATTTTAGGAGCCGTAGTTCAGTAAAAATATTAACTTAATTTCATAATTTTTTCACAGTTATTTACACAATGCATATCAACTGTTGTTATATCTTCTATGTTAATGTTAATTACCACATTGATCAGGACTTTTAATTTTCAACAACAGATATTGCAACTCAAACCAAGGCAAAACAAGAAGTAATCAAGACCGGGGTATGGCGGTGCCCAATTTGTACATATGATAATGAAGATAGTATGTCTGAATGTGACATATGTGGGGTTCTTCGCAATCCTTTGGTCAAAATTAGTGGCAATGGCGACAAAGAATGCGTAATGAAGTCTTTCTGTCTCTGTTGCTTTATGTTTTCGATCACATTTCTCATTAGGTTTTCTCCTCTTTATTTATTTATTATTTAGTTTATATGAATATTTCACATATCTCATGCCAATCAAAATCATCAAGTTAATATGCTTAACTTCGGGAGTGATATATTTCGTTAAGTTAATTCTTTTTGGAATCTTAAGAAATGTCACCTTCGAGATAGGTCAAATGCCCTTCATTGATGCGCCCATGTCTTTTCCATTTCTTATATCGGAGTAGATACTTTCCATGCAGTTGGTGGCGAAGTAAAAACTCGAGCATCGATTATGGCAAAGTCTCTTTGCATCATTTCCACATGGAACATCTGGAAAGTCTTCACAGGTATTGTCATAATTTTTGGAAATTTTAGTAATTTAATTTTTAGTATTGTCATAATTTTCGGGTGAGAGTTTACACCTAATTGTGTTTCCCTTTCTGAATCCTGTTTTTGCATTGGCAGCTTTTCAGTGATTTTTCTATCTCCTTTTCCTTTTTACATTTTATAGCTCTACTCTTTTCCTTTTGCAGTTTCTTTCTATGAAATCATTATTGAATTTGTTGAATTGACCATGACCTCATTTACTCTATATATTGTGCATTTTGTTGATTGCTCAGTTTCATTTCAGCTGCATTTGCCATTTTAGTTATTTGATTCGCTTATTCTTGGTTCTAGAGTCACGCTGTGCTTGCTTTGCAAATTGTCACGAGGCTTACCTTTGTTGGTCACTTTGAGGATACCAATTTGTGCAATCCATGCCAAGTGGGTCACCATCATGCCGAAGGATATCCAGCTTGCTAGACGCATCTGTGGTGAATGTGATTAAGTCTACGTTGATTGGTTATTAGTTCAAAGTAGGGTTGGATTGTTTATCCCCCTTTTTTGTTGTTTGTCTTGACTGTAGGACAATGTTATAAGATTGTTCTTTTGATATCATCTTATTCTCCTTACTATATTCTGTTTGTAAATTAACAGATATTATGAATTAGTTTGGTTAATTTTCTTCTAATCTTGTTTGTGTTAATGGTTGTTTGATTGAAAAAAAAGAAGCGAAATTGCTGCCTGCTGATGCAAAGCTTGCCAAGGTCTTTTTAAGACTTGCCAATTTTTTTAATTTTTTTTAAATTTTTTTTAGATTTGTCACGGTTTAAAACCGTGACCAATTGGTCACGGTGATTTTTGTCACGGTTTTAAACCGTGACAAATTGAATTTGTCACGGTTTAAAACCGTGACAAACAGCGTGAAATGGTGTAGTGGTTCATTGGTTTTTTATTGTTTTTGTACAGCGAGTCATATTTTATTGTTTTTGTATAGCGAGTTACGGAATCTAATCCAGTGATGGGGAAATGTTTCTTAGATCATTTATTCGATAGTTGCTTGGGACCTTGGGTTAATTTGGGGAATATTATCAATCAATATTAAAGAACAATGCAGTTGATTCAAACTTCGTCGGATATTTGGAGATATCCGACGAAGGGAGTCATGATAATCTATACAATTGTAGGGTATTCATCTATACAATTGCATACCCATCCAAAATGCCAAAAAAAAAAAACCTAATGTCATTGTTTTTCATTGCAGATGACCAATTTTCAAGATGGAACCCGAGAAAGAGTTTTTAAGATGACCAATAATTGACTCAACAGTTGATTTCTTTTATAAAATGTGCACGTTGACTATTCCATTGAATTTAGTCTCTATTTTTTTGTTGTTTTTTGTGACAAAGATTATTTCTTGGACTCGTTATTCTTTGGAAATACAAAAAGTTCTGAACATTGTTGTAAAGTTATTGACATTGTTGTATAGATTATAAAAGAAGGTGAATTCTTAACCTTTTCGATTTGAAAAGAGTTAAAATTTTGGGAAGCATGAGCTACAAAGGATACTGAGGGCTTAATTTATGCATGTGTAATTGTTTGAATTGGGCATGGAAAGGGAAAATCCTGTTGATTCTGCGCTATGCAATGGGAAAAGGGATTGCCAAAATTACTTTCTTGGTGTTTGGATTATCCATTATCCTGTGTATAGAGCTGCAGTCGAAATTGTAGCTCATGCTTAACATGGCCGAACAAGCTTGGCTCAGTGAGAAGAAGCGATAAGTATTAATGAAAATTAGTGTCTTCACTTTTTATCCTTATACTAATCTAAGTACCATTATTGTAATTGAATTAAATTATTAATGAAAATTAGTGTCTTCACTTTTTGTCCTTATACTAAACTTACAAGTAAAGCAAAAGTATTTAATATCGTTCGACTAACAAATTGGGATTGACGATGACATTTCTTCTGGATTGAGTTCGTCAGCTACTAATCTCAATTCTTAATTTAATGAAATTATCTACTTCTAATGATCGGTGTTATTCAAGAATTTTCGAAACTCGGGTGAAGAGCTATATAGAATAGAATAGTTTTTGATTGATCATTTACTTTCTCCAATTTAAATCTATCGTGCAACATAGAAATGAAAATAATAAATGGCATACGTCTCCCCGTGCAACGCGCGAGTGAAAACACTAGTTATAATTATAATTTTACCATTAATCCCTCCTAAGGTCACTTTTTATGAGGCCCATCTTGTGAATGGACGCAATCCCAATAGGAGTCCATTCTCATGGACAAGCCCATTTACGTGCAACCCGGCCTGCATTTAGGCCTTGTTGACACCAGGGAGATTAGATTGGGGGAAATGGAGGCGTATTCATTACTAGTGATGTTAGAAAAATCCGATCCGATCCAAATCCGATGGATACCCTATTTGAATAGAGCAATTTTTTGCCGATCCGAAGATCCGTGGATCATTGATCCGTGGTGTAATGCCCCGTCCAGTTCCACATACGTATGCGTCCTAATGACGTCATATATACGCAGCGGATACATAATATCGTGTGGCCGTGCACTTACATATAGGGCCGCCTTCGGGCCGTGCACATCATTCTTCTCATTTTCCTTTTCGTTTCATAACATAAGTGGAACTAGACGTGCGTCCGTCATACATACATATACGAAACCCTAAATTCCTTTCCTTCCAACATATAACGTAAAGCTAGGGTTTTGGATTTCATTACGTACCACAAGATCTTTAACTCCCTTTCCCGATCACACACCACATCATAGCATTCCACGGGACCTTTCACCGACTCCCACGAACAGACCTTCAAAACATAGCACGGATACACATAATGAGTCATAAAGACTCAGTGGATAATAATTGCGATGCAATGCATGTCACACGTTTACTTTGGGCCCTAATTACAAATCATGTGAATACTTGGTGCCGTCCATTCTGTAGCTAGGCCTTATCTTTCATACGGGGCTTAGATCCCCCGAAGGCCAGCTTTTCTTGACATACGGGGCGTAGATCCCCCGACTGACCACGTCATAATGGGGCTTAGATCCCCCATGTGGCCAGTTTACATTCATACATAAACACATGATTGGTAATTGTAACATACATATGCTCGTGACGTGTTCGTGTACCATTACCTCATTGCCTTGTTCATTTTCACATCATCATCATTCATACGCATCACATACATAAGGCTTCACGACCATTTCATCATCATAAACGTAAAGGTATCACCTTCTTTACACGCACCTTGAGCGCATAACATGACTTTGACGTTAACATAGAATTCCACGTAATGTCACGACAGTCAAACATTCAAACATAACATATACATAGCTACTTGGTTCACGTTGCATAGAAAACAAGGATTTGACGTCACACCTTGAACACTTTCATACATTCATGTCATAAAGCATATAATCAAGCCAAGAGCATCACACATAGTTGTACTTCCTTTGTTCATTACATATGTTTTGCATTAACTAGATTACCTTCACTTCCATAATTCCTATAGCCACATAAGTCATGGAAGTTGGCATGAAGGTCACATAGGCCACATAAGCATCTACACATCATCATCATTTCATGTCATAACCAAAGATCAAGGCCAAGAAACCCTAACATGCTCCTAAGCTTCATCATCATCATAATCATTTCCAGTTCTTATGTTATTCAAGTATAAACATGCAATTACATCATAAAAACGTGTAAAGCAAGTATTACCCACCATGAATGAAGTATACTCAAGCATGGATAAGCTTCTTCCTCACTTCCCCTTTGCTTCCTCTTCTCTTTCCTTCTTCTTTCTTCTTCCTTCCTCTTGTAATCATGGATTACACACGTATTCCACACATGATCGAGGCAATTGGAGATGATCCCATGGGTTCATGAGGGTCTTGGGGGTGTTTGGGAAGCATGGGAGTCGAGTTTGGCGGAGAAATGCTCGAGAAATGGCTGGAAGCTTCTTAAATACTCGATTCTGACTTAAGCGATACTGGTAGTATTGATGCATTCTGGCCAGTATAATCGGGTCATCTGGCGTATCCTAACCTTCATACGGCCAGTATCGTAGCCCCTGTAACTCCCCGCCACCGTATTACTCTCCCCTTACGGCCGTCGTCAATCGCTACGTAGATCTCAGTCATACGTATATCTCCTAAGCCATACTTATCGCCCAAACTACAAAATTTCCTCTTTTCGTTTCCTTTCTCGTCCGGGAGGCCGTTTCGGATTCCAAGGCACATTCTATACGTCAACGCATCTCGTGAACATATCATATACCGGTATATCATGTCGAAACATCATCATGTCATCTCATATCGTACAGAATCATAGCCGGACTACAGATTCCTATACATTTTGGGGCCAGCGTTTGGTAAGGCGTTACTGCGTGGATCGTAGATCAAAGCGGTTGGATTTGGATTTGGATCGGTCTGATTTGATCCGATCCGATCCGAATTGATTTTTTATTTTTTATTTTTATTTATTTTATTTTATTTTTATTATTTTTTATTTTTTTATAAAAATCTATACCAATATGAATCATATTTGGATTTTTTTTCTTGATCCGATCCGATCCGATCCGAATCCGATCCGAGATTCGAGGAATTTAGATTTTGATTTAGATTTGGGTCGGGCTCTTTGATTTGGATTTGGATTTGGATTTGGCCGATCCGATCCGAACCCGCCCAACACTATTCATCACCGCCTTAGACAATCACATATTTACCGACGGCTCCTTTGATTTCCTCATTATTATCTACTCAAATTCTTTCTCCATCGCCAAGCCAAAGTTGGAAGGTAGGTATTATCGGACTCGTTATCGGATTTACTTATTTTCCAGAGTTGTTGTTATTTGAGGGTACTCAATCTTCCTATAGCAATTGCAATTTGATTTTCCCAAGGTATTTCTCGCCGTTAGGTTTTTGTTTTTATACTTATCTCAAGTATAATCGGTGAAGTATTCCGATCAAAATCCACTCTCTGCCGATATGCAAGCCCCAGTCCAACCCAAAGCAAGATTAGACTTTCTTAACTCGAAACCACCAGCCAATTATGTGGCCGGGCTGGGACGTGGTGCTACAGGGTTTACTACCCGTTCTGATATTGGGCCTGCCCGGGCGGCACCTGACCTGCCTGACCGCTCCGCTGCGGCTATCGGAGCTCCTGGGGCAGCCGGTGTTGGCCGAGGCCGTGGAAAGGGACCTGGTGAGGAGGAAGAGGAGGAGGAGAATGAAGAGAAGGGATATGATGAAAACCAGAAGTTTGATGAGTTTGAGGGAAATGATGTGGGGTTGTTTGCATCTGCTGAGTATGATGATGAAGATAAGGAGGCTGATTCTGTGTGGGAGGCTATAGACAAGAGGATGGATTCACGTAGGAAAGATAGAAGGGAGGCAAGGTTGAAACAGGAAATTGAGAAATATCGTGCTTCGAATCCGAAAATTACGGAACAATTTGCAGATTTGAAGAGGAAATTGCATACGATGTCAAGTCAAGAGTGGGAGAGTATACCCGAAATAGGGGACTATTCTTTGAGGAACAAGAAGAAGAGGTTTGAGAGTTTTGTGCCAGTTCCTGATACATTGTTGGAGAAGGCGAGGCAAGAGAAAGAGCATGTTACTGCTTTGGATCCTAAGAGTAGGGCGGCCGGTGGGATGGAGACTCCATGGGCGCAAACCCCGGTTACAGATTTGACTGCTGTGGGTGAGGGAAGAGGTACTGTGTTGTCATTGAAGCTGGATAGACTTTCCGACTCTGTATCTGGCTTGACTGTGGTGGATCCGAAGGGCTACTTGACTGACTTGAAGAGTATGAAAATCACAAGTGATGCAGAGATTTCAGATATTAAGAAGGCTAGGTTGTTGCTCAAGTCGGTGATACAAACAAATCCAAAACATGGGCCTGGTTGGATTGCTGCAGCGAGGTTGGAGGAGGTGGCAGGGAAGATTCAGGCTGCCAGGCAGTTGATTGCCAGAGGGTGTGAGGAGTGTCCCAAGAATGAGGATGTGTGGTTGGAGGCTTGCCGTTTGTCGAGTGAGGATGATGCTAAGGCGGTGATTGCAAGGGGTGTTAAGGCTATACCGAATTCTGTGAAGCTGTGGATGCAGGCAGCAAAGCTTGAGAGGGATGATGTGAATAAGAGTCGGGTGTTAAGGAAAGGACTTGAGCATATTCCAGATTCAGTGAGGCTATGGAAAGCCGTTGTAGAGCTTGCTAATGAGGAAGATGCAAGACTGCTATTGCAGAGGGCTGTTGAATGTTGTCCATTTTATCTGGAGTTGTGGCTTGCTCTTGCGAGGTTGGAAACTTATGAAAATGCAAAGAAGGTGCTCAATAAAGCAAGGCAGAAGCTTCCCAAAGAACCAGCCATTTGGATTACTGCAGCAAAGTTGGAAGAAGCTAATGGGAATACTAAGGAGAGGGTTGGATGGATCATAGAGAAGGGTATTGGGGCTTTAAAGAAAGAAGGTGTGGAAATTGACAGAGAAGAATGGATGAAAGAGGCTGAGGCTGCTGAACGAGCTGGTTCTGTTGTAACTTGCCAAGAAATAATCCGTTGTACTGTTGGGATCGGGGTTGAGGAAGAAGATAGGAAACGAACCTGGGTTGCTGATGCTGAGGAGTGCAAAAAGAGGGGTTCTATTGAGACAGCTAGAGCAATATATGCTCACGCACGTACTGTATTCAAGACTAAGAAGAGCATATGGCTTAAAGCAGCACAGCTCGAGAAGAGCCATGGGACAAGGGAATCTCTTGATGAGCTACTGCGTAAAGCAGTTACTTATATACCTCACGCAGAAGTTCTATGGCTAATGGGTGCCAAAGAGAAGTGGCTTGCTGGTGACGTCCCTGCAGCTCGAGCAATTCTTCAAGAAGCATATGCTGCAATCCCGAACTCTGAGGAGATTTGGCTTGCTGCATTCAAGCTTGAGTTTGAGAACCACGAGCCCAAGAGAGCGAAAATGCTTCTTGCAAAGGCACGAGAAAAGGGGGGCACTGAAAGAGTGTGGATGAAATCTGCAATTGTAGAGAGAGAATTAGGCGACACTGAAGAAGAGAGAAGATTACTAGATGAAGGACTTAAACGCGTTTCCCTCGTTTTCAAGCTCTGGTTAATGCTGGGACAACTTGAGGAACGACTCGGTAATTTAGGCAAAGCAAAGGAAACATACGAGTTGGGCTTAAAGAACTGTCCCAATTGTATTCCGTTATGGCTTTCTCTTGCTCACTTAGAAGAAAAGGTTAATGGGCTGAGTAAAGCTAGAGCTGTGCTCACCATGTCTAGAAAGAAGAACCCTCGAACCCGAACTCTGGCTTGCAGCAATTCGGGCAGAGTCGAGACATGGCTACAAGAAAGAAGCTGATATTCTAATGGCCAAAGCATTACAAGAGTGCCCAACTAGTGGGATTCTGTGGGCTGTGTCAATTGAGATGGCGCCGAGGCCTCAGCAAAAGACTAAAAGTAGGGATGCTTATAAAAGATGTGATCAAGATCCTCATGTCACAGTTGCAGTGGCAAAGTTGTTTTGGCATGAGAGGAAGTTTGATAAATGTAGGACTTGGTTAAAAAGGGCAGTTACTCTTGCTCCTGATATTGGGGATTTTTGGGCTTGGTACTACAAATTTGAGCTTCAGAATGGGACGACTGAGACTCAGAAGGAAGCTCTGGAGAGATGCGTTGCGGCTGAGCCGAACCATGGGGAAAAATGGCAAGTGATATCGAAGGCTGTGGAGAATTCTCATCTGCCAACAGAAGCCATCTTGAAGAAAGTGGTAGTTGCACTTGGGAAGGAAGAGAATTCTGCTGAGAACAAGAATTAGTTTGCTGTCACTTCAATTCATCAGTTTTCTTGGCTTGTGATTTGTCTAACGCTGCAAAGGGACGTGTACCACTGATTTCACTTTCTCACTCTTGTCCTCTGCGTGGTTCCTGATTTTGTTACATGGCCTGAAACTTTATATATTTAACAATAATATGTACTAGTGAGTTTTCGATATTTTGATTTGTGATGTGTTAGTAATGTTTCATTTTATATGTTTTCCTTGGATGACTAATATTGGGCTGCTAAAGTTGTCTACTGCTTACGAATTGAAGAAGTTCAAGAACTTCAGGTAAAAGTTTGTTTCTCTTTAAATTGGAAGTTGATGTTATGCACTCATGCCAGAGATCGATACTCTTGAATCGAAAATGTTGCCCTTGTATACCATCTTATTTTCGATATTTTGATTTGTGATATGTTAGTAATGTTTCATTCGATGTGTTTTCCTTGGATGATCAATATTGGGCTGCTAAAGATGTCTACTGCTCATGAATTGAAGAAGTTCAAGAACTTCAGGTAAAAGTATGTTTCTCTTTAAATTGGCAGTTGATGTCATGGCAGAGCTCTTGAATCGAAAATGTTGCCCTTGTATCCCATCTTATTTTCGTATGGAGCCATTGTGTATGCGAGTTAAACTCTTGCTTGGATGCATAGAAAAACCATTTCCCAAAAACTCAAGGACCATTTGACATTTCAATCACACATTCTCTTGTAAACACAATTTTCCTTAAAATGTTGTCAAAGCTAGCACTTGTTAAGTTTGCATGACATTTGTTGTCGAGGAAAAGGAATTCTGAAACAACTATATGAAAAGAGATTGCAGAGTTATTTAAGGGTGAGGGATTTTCATTTTTCAGCAATGCATAGCCTATATTTGTTCAAATTTTGTTTATATAAAAATCAACTTTTAGCACTGCTATATTTATTCTAAAAAGTTAACTTTTAACAAAAGAAAAGTTCACCACACTTATAAGCTGTTGTGTTAAACCAATCCAACAAGCTTTTCACTGAACTCCCACAGTTCCCTTGCCTCTGTGATACTTCAAGCATGTCAGCAAAGCCTCTTGGTTTTGAGGCCAATGGTTTTGATATAAATGCAAATTGGATATCTGAAAATGGATTGTTTGTATTTGGTTTCTTGGATAGTAACCAAAACGGAATTATAATTTTGGCAAGAAAATGGCAGATTTGGGAAACTGCAAGATGCATACAAGCATGTTTGTAATGAAGCAAACAGTTCTTTATGGTGTTTATCCTCCACATGACGTACGTATGCTGTTCAGCAATCATGCTTGCAAAGGGCATTGCTGGCTCAACCTTGCAAAGGGCATTGCTCGACAGCAAATGATGGTTCTGGTTTATGCACCATCAAAAGAACCAGCTTTATTAGTGGGTACAAGAATCCCTCTCCCCGTTTCATTTCAGTCTTGAAGGTGTGTATTCAGTTCCACTGGCTGTTGTAGCAAATGGTGCTAATCCCCAAAATAATGCACAATCAGCTTATTGGTCATCAGGTGGACTCAGTGCTGTAGGGGTGAGTGTTCAAAAGTTCTGTGCAGAGACTAAATAACCTTTTCTCATCTCTCTGGGCTTTTTTATTTTATTTTATTTTATTTCAAATCCTTTAAAAAAGAAAAAAGGGGTGCGGTGCAGCTAGCCTGTCTACTGATGAGAAGCACTTTTATCCCAGGACAGGTTTATGAAAGCTGGTTAAGATATGAGATTGTGGCTCACCATCAGAGGTGCTATTAGAAAATCAAGATTTGAGGCTGTGCTTTACCATAGTAAAATATTTCAGTGCGCACCGTGCATAGGAAAAGTGCTGTCTTGCAGCACCAGCATTAATGAATATATGTGTTGATTTCGATATAAAAGTTGTGATAATTTCAGTGCAAATCTTTTGTTGTTATGCTTTCCTGATTGGATTACATAACTAATGATATCTAAATTGAAAAATTAAAATAAGAAATCATGCGTATTTGTTCAGCAATCTGGATTAGTGATCGATGCAGTTTCAAGAATCTTTGCCATTTGAGCTATCAAATATATTTCTTGTATCTCTTGATTTCAGTAAATGAGTAAACTACTTTCTTTCAACGCCTTTGTTCGCATGCCCACGCCCCCATGTGGCGCCTTCACAGGGCGCCACGTCATTCAGAATTTTTAAGAATTTTTTTCTTTGGTATCTACATTATGTGAGATGAATAATACATAGCTGCCCCCTGATAGTGAGGGGGCCAGTGGGAGACACAATTTTTTTTTTTTTTTAGTGTGGGCATGGGAGTATAACTGTTCTTTCAAATATATATATATATATACACACACACACTAGTCTATGATGACGTGCATTGCACACTGCAGGTGAATGATGAAAGATATGCATAATATTTTTTAAATAGTAATATTCTATAAAAGTTAAAAAGTCACTTTAATAATTGATTATACAAAGAGACATATATAATTGAAAGAGTACATTAATTTTTCTTAATACATTATGGATATAATGTGGAAAGATTAAGACAACAAAATCATGAGATTTGAAAGAGAAGTTTTACGGCTCCTTACTACAGTAAATTTTATATTTTTCCTAAATTGACCGCATTGAAGTTAGTTCGAAGATCATAAATTGTGAATACATTGCATTAAAATAAAAACATAAAAATAAGAATGATACTATTTAAGTATTTATTATCAATGATAAGTAACACAATACTATGACATTGGTTAATTAGTTTTATATATTAGTATCATATGAACACCACACTATTAACCAATAATAATATGCTCGCTAACGGCCTATAATTGGCATTGTGCAAAACATCTGTATTACATTCAAAATATATACTATGTTCTATTGAATTGAGAAAACTAAATTTGAAAAAAATGGAACATAAGATCATTTATTGTAATTTAGAAATGAACTATTCTTCCATTGTAATTGTAACTTGTCATCGGTAAAAGAGCAGAAAATACGAAATCCAGTTGATAAAAGAGAAATATTCTAAATCTATTAAATAATTGATAAAACAGAAGGTACAATTTTTTTGTATTAAATAAAATAAAATTAATAATAGCTAAAGGAATTCTAAGTAAATTAGCAACATTAATTGGGCTAAGAGTAGAACAGACCTTTAGAAAAATCACAAAGGATAACTATGGAAATTAAAAAAAAATTTCTAGATGTGCACTTTTAATATAGTGTAGATAGATATAGATAGTGGTTTTTGACTGCAGTGCCTGAGAAAAATATAAAGAAAATAATTATATGGGCATGGGTAGCAAACGACCTCTATCATAGAGGAAACTAATAAATCAAATATTTGGGATTACAATATATATATATATATATATATATATATATATTCGATGTTACGTTGTAGAGTAGTGATGTCAATGGATCGGGTTTAAATTAGATCGACCTAATCCAAATCCAAATTCATCACCTCGATCCAAATTCATATTTCTCGGATTGGTATCGTATCAAGAAAATGATCTATATTTGATCCATATTGGTCAAGGTGTTTTTCCCCCTAAATTTCTAAACATGAATTGCACAATTAAACATCCAAGAGGCCAAAATGTATAAAAGTGTTAAGACAATGCAAAATATAAAATATCTTCACAAGTTCATCTTGTGAAAACTAGTCTTTTATGTCATTGAAAAAAAAAATTCACGAATTAGGTCCAATCACAAAAGGTCTGATACGATTCGATTCAAATCCATTTCGGATCGTGCTGATCCACGGATCATCGGATCAAAAATATTTTGCTACATTCGAATTGGGTATCTATTGAATTTAGATCGGATTAGATTTTTCTGTCATTGCTATTGTAGAGTGACCACTACGATATGTTACAACGTACAAAATGGATTTGCAAAATAAAGTAATGCCTCAAATAACAATGAAAACATTATTAGTTAGGTTAATTGAGATAATTTATAATAAAATTTTAAGTTCCTAAATTATGTAAAAGTTAAAATTGAAAAGAAAAAAAAAATTATTCGGAGGGTGAAAAGACAAAATTTAGATTAAATAATAATAATAATAATAAACAAAAAAATTAAATGTTAAGTAAATAGAAATATAGGTATGAATGCAAATGGGAAATTGGCGCACATGGTCCAAAAAAGTCGTGTGTAGTGCTAGTTTAGTTCAAAGTAAAAAAAGGTAGCTCAAATTGTCCCAAAAAAAAATTTTGGTGCGAGTTTGGTCCAGATGGATGGAATTTGTTCCTTTACCGTTAATTACTTCAAATTTTACTATTTTGTCCTCTTCCCCAAGGGAATTTTAGTCATTTGACTTAAAAAATTTCACAAATGGTCTTAAGCTTTGGAGGTTGTTACAACTAGGTCCCAAAGGTTGAAATATGTATAAATTAGTTCGAATTTTAATTAAATTGTACAATTTTACTTTGTATTTTTTTATATATGTTTCTTTGGTCCATAATTAATTGCATCCAATTAATTTGATACTAATTAGATAGTTTTTATCGAAAATTTTCAATATAATAGAATTTGTTCATATTAATATCATAATTTTTTCAAAAAGTTTCTATAATGATATTCACATATATTTTGGTATTAAACAACAATTATTAGTAAATATAACTGTTGTATTCCTATAAATTTTTTTAGTACGAGTATATCAAGTATAAAAATTATACTGAAGGTATAAAAATAATAAAATATATACCTCATTAAAATTAAATAATTTTTATCGAAAATGTGTCATAGGAAAATTTGCACAAATTTTTCCAAAATTAAAATTATTAAATTTATCGAACTAATTTGGTCCTAGTTAAATAATTTTTATTCAAAATTTCATAAATATTAACATGAATTTGTATTGACCCTCTAACTTTTGAAAATTTGCTTTCATATTAATTACAAACCGAAAACTAAAAATATTAAAATAATTAATGTAATTGTTATATCGCCATACACTATAACTTTGACATTAACGAAAACATACCGAATTTAATAAAAAAATTGTGGAAATAAAATAACATTTTTTTCCAAAAAATATAACAATAAAAACTAAATTAAAAAAACCTGCAGCACCTACATTTGCATCTGGTGGATGGTGGCGTTTCGAACACCACCACTGCTATTGATGTTTCGGGTGGTGGTCGAAACACCACCACCCACCAGCAGCTGCAGCTGCCAGTGGTTCTTAGGGGTGGGGGCCTGCTGGTGTTGTAGGTTTTTTTTTGAATTTAGTTTTTATTGTTATGTTTTTTTGGAAAAAATGTTATTTTATTTCCACATTTTTTACCAAATTCGGTATGTTTTCGTTAATATCTAAGCTATAGTATATGGCGATATAACAATTATATTAATTTCTAGTTATTGGTCAGTAATTTTTTTATTTTAATATTTTTAGTTTTTGGTTTGTAATTAATATCAAAGAAACTTTACAAAAGTTATATGATCAGTGCAACTGCGTGTTAATATTTATAAAATTTTCAATAAAAATTATTTAACTATAACCAAATTAGTTCAATAAAAACTGCTTAATTTTAATAAGATATTTATTTTATTATTTTCTATCTTCAGTATAATTTTTATAGTGAGATACTTGTACAAAACATTTTTATGGGAATACAATTGTTACATTTAGTGTTAATTATTGTTTAAAACCAAAATATGTGTGAATATCATTATATAGAATTTTTTGAAAAATTATGATATTAATGCGAACAAATGCTATTATATTGAAAATTTTCAAGAAAAACTATCTAATTAGTATCAAATTAATTGGATACAATTAATTATGGACCAAATAAACATATATAAAAAATAAAGACTAAAATTATACAATTTAATTAAAATTTGGATTGATTTATGTATATTTCAAACTCTGGGACCTGGTTGTAACAACCCCCAAAGCTTAGGACCATTTGTGTAATTTTTTCTAAGTCAAATGAAGAAAATATCCTTGGAGAAGAGGACATAATAGTAAATTTTAAAGTAATTAACGACAAAAACAAACGGATTCCATCCGTTTGGACCAAACGCGCACCAAAGGTTTTTTTGGACCATTTGTACTATTTTTTTTTTTTGGACCAAACTCGCACTATACACAACTTTTTTGGACCATTTGTACCAACTTTCCAATGTAAATTTAAGAAATAATAACGGCGAAATGGGAAAATCAAATGTTTCCACGTTATTCCCCTTTCATAGACAGTATATATATATATATATATATATATATATATATATATATATATAAACCAATTTGGTTGGTATTATGTGAATATGAAAAGGAAAATCAAGAAAAATAGCTACATTAAAATAGATTGAGAGCTTATTCTATACACCTTATTTTTCCACTAACTTTTCTCTCTCATTATTTTCAACAATTCATACAATTACTTTACATTTTTAAATTTATTTTTTTTTTAATTTTCAATCACACATCTAACACGTCATTCGAGTAAATCAATATAAATCAACACCCTGAATCTTGAATTGGGCTGTTGAAATTCATTGATGGAATTTGGACGTTGATAACTTGACATTTAATAGTAATGAAAATTGGCAATTGGCCGTTGGTGCATGAACAATACTAAAAGGTAATTAGTTATGAAGTTAAGCAATATGAACACCATTAAATAAAAAAAATGGAAATCCTGTTAAAAAAAAAAGATGATATAATAAATAAAACAAAATATGAATGTTTCAAAGTTTCGTTTTTCTTATACATATGTTACAATGTAAAGCACTAATTTTTACTAGTTTTCACCCCATGCGTTGCATGACAGTAAAACTGTGTAGGTTTATGTCAAATGAAAATAAAATAACACTTTGAAGGTTAAAGTTTATGGTGAAGATTAGTAAAAAACAAATCTTTTGACACATGATTAACAATTGTGCATGCTTAATTGATAGTACCATAACATAATATAAAATGCAAATAATTTAGCATATGATGTTATAAACTTATTTAAAGTTGATATTGTACTTCAAATAAATTAGTTATTATTAACATGAGTACTCTTTCTAAATATTCTAATAAAAAGAAATTATACAATAATAATAATTTGATTTTTTAATTTTTATGTGAAATGTGAAATCTAATTGTGATTTAGAAATAATAATATAGAAGACGATAAAACTATTAGGGCTGTACAATTAATTGAAATCTAGATCATAGTTCAAAACCAATGATTTAGTAAGACATGATAATAAGTCTAAACAAAATATTTATGCATGGGATGTCAAAACTGAAAACAAAGAAAATTCTAATCAATATGAGGAGAGAATTAGAGATTCTTGGTTTTGTAAAAGCGTGAAGCTTTCAAATGCTCATCTGCCCAGTCTTGCTTGCAACCTAGAATTCATCCAAAGAAAATTTAAGTAATAACTAAACTGGAACAATATGTAATAACTTAATGGTAATTATTTCATTTCTTACCTCAGCCGGCATTCAATCACCAGAGGTATATTTGCATTTACCAACAACTCCGTCATATATTCATCATTTGTCAACTTAAGTCCATCTGCATTTGTTAATTATGCTTATGAGTTATATCTTTTAGTGCAATCAACAAAAAATAATTTTTGGAACTTATAGTATTCTAATGATAAACTCATCACTTCTTAGTTTTACTGTACGATAAAAGAGTAAAACAACTATGGTGGTAGGGTTAAATGTAACCTCCACCTCACGGTTACACTTTTTAGCCAACGATTCAGTTAACTTGCAATGAATTGCTTTCTCTGAAAAAACATAACAATATACCATTGAAGAAATGACAAAAAAAAAGTGATTAGTGAACATGAATAGATGAAATTACTCATCCTTGAGTACACTTAATCATTTCAAGGGCAACTTAAGAAAATTAATCAACATAATCTTTACAGTGGAAAATCATAATTTACTGATTCTGGAAATCAATGATAATTTCTTCATGCAACATATATATTACTTTCTATTTTTTGTTTGGTGGGTAAATATGAAAAGAATCCAACAAACAATTATAGGAGGTTATTTAATACACGCAAATACGTGAAAATGCAATTAATCATCACATAACTAATCGAAGTGCATGCAGTCTGTTTAGAGGTCATTTTTAATTATAATTTTTTCTCTATTAAATAAGTACTTACGATTTTAATAATTAACTAGCACTGCACCCGTGCGATGCACGGGCTCAGTATAATTTACTTATAATATCGTTAAAATTATTTATTAGATAATAGAAATGAATATAAATATGGACTATATATGTCCCAAATTTGAACTCTATAAATATTACAAATTTTGAAATACTTGTTTGAAAATAGCATTCATCGTCTAATCAATTGGCTTTTCATGTTTTTCACATATAATAACCTTCCATCTTTCAATCCTACATAATTTGTAACTTTGAATATTGCCACTTATAAATACCTGCTTTTTCAACAAAAGGATCACTTGCGAAAGTAATTACCCTAAACTTTTGTTAATAGTCATATCATATAACACAATTAATAGGAATTGTCGTGTTTGAAACTTGAAAGGTAATTTGGTATCTGAGGGAGTCAAAGGCATTTTGGGAATAATATTTTGATGTGCATTGGCACCAGAAAAAATTTAGGTCGTAGCAACATTTTTTAACACGTATTTTTTAATATTATTAAGTTTTGGATAGTTTATTCGATGCAGATTATATATCATGTGAAAATGATGAAATCTCTATACAATATATTTATAAGTGAAACTCTACTTATTGATTTTTCAGTAATGGTTTTGTAGAATAATTGAAAATTTTGCTCTTGTCCGATTTTCCTTTAATTAAATATATCTGTGTATTTAATAAGTATTTTAGTAATTGGGTCCTGTCAATATATTTTATCTTTGAGTAGTTGCAAAAACTAACATTAAAGAATTTAATTTTTTTTTTCAAAAATCCCATAAATTTCAGCTGATGTAAATGCATGAATTCATGGCCAATCTGTAAAAATTACATTTATTCAATTTTTTCCATAGTTATATAATAATAACAGTTTGATTTTCCTCTTTTATGTATTCCATATTCGAGAATATTTAATGAGGCATTATTTTCAATAAATCCATTAATTATATATTATGATTTTCCTAAATTATACATTCTTAAACGAAATTATAATTAATGCGTTTTTCAAAAATTATTATTTTTAGTTTCTTTAGCATATGTGTGCCACATTGGCAATGTCCAACGTGGCTCTTTTAATATTAGTAGTTAGATTTTATATAAAATTAATTATTTAATTAAAAAATTAAAATATATATATAAAGAAGTTAATTCTCATTTTAACAATTAATTTAATTGGTATTGTAAGTTGTAACATTGACCTATTATCACATTTTCATTTATTCATATAAGGCTAAATATAAAAAATAAAAAATTAATTTTTGAAAATTGTAATTTTTGGCCAAAAAAAAAGAACGAAGAGATGATTAAATAATAATTTTTAATAATTATTTTTTAAAACTGAAAAACCACCGCCAATCGTGGGACTGTGTAAAGTTAGCACTTCAACTTTTTTTAATAAGAAATCTATATATATGTAAGGTATAACTTTTATCACATTTTCATTAATGCATGCAACACAAATATAAAAAATTATATAAATTAATCAAAAATTAGAATACATATAAAAAAAATGAGGAAACAATACTAAATAAGAAAAGTAGGATAAATTAAATAATGAAAATAATTAATTACTAAAAAATGCCAAATATGGCATTGCCACCTTGGCACTTTGCTTAGGTGGCACATCAAGTTTTATTATATTAGGATTAGGATTATAATTAATACATATCTTGTCAGATATTTTCCATAATTAATTTATGCAAATAATATGCCGCCAAAATTGTAACAACAAATTTCTCTTGTATTAATAAAAAATAATACAATAGAATCTGTTACAAATTGGAATCTGAAAATTAACAGTGGACTGGATCTCTTGACTGCAAACAGTGCTAAATCCTTTGATTAACGATCTACCGGTAAAAATCAGGGCCACATGGCTTAATTTCCCAATATCAAGGATTTTGTTTGACTTGATTTTAATCTTTGTAGAAGACTATGTTCTACAAAACCTTGAACTTGACTTTGATTTTAGATTTGAAAAATGTTTGTATTTTCAAACCTTTGATTTGAGTTTTAAGTCCGGCTTTGATTTTGAATAAGGCTTTGTTCTTCAAAACCCTAGTCTCGCATTGAATTTGACTTTGAATTGGAAAAGACTGTTCCCCAAAACTTTGTTCTAATCTTGGACTCGATTTGAACTAGAGAAGACTGTGATCTCTAATTTCTTGCTTTGATTTTCGATTTTGCTTTGAATTAGAGAAGACTGTGCTCTCTAATTTTATTATTATTATTATTTTTTGCCTTGATTTGATTTTAATTTGGAAAACACTTTGTCTTCCAAATTGTTGATTTGAGCTTTAGGTTCGAGAAGATTTTGTTCTTCTTGGCTCATTTTAATTTGAGAGAGTTTGCTCTCCAAGATTTTTAGAGAATTTTTAAACTTTTGCACTTAGGTTTTTCTTCTTTCCTTCTTCCTTCTTTTTTTTTGGGTTTTGATTTGATTTGCAGAACTAAAGAGATTTTGATCCATTTTCTTCATTTCTCCTTGGATTTTGATTTGAAGGATTGAAGGGTTTTGATCCCTTCTTCTTCATTGCTCCTTTGTTCTTTACTTGATTTGAAGAATTGAGGAAAATTTTTATTCTCTTCTTCTTCTTTGATTTAAGAATTGAAGAGAATTTTATTCTCTTCTTCTTCATTTCTCCTTTGTATGATTTCTCTGCTGCTTCTCCTCCTCTTGGCGCTTGCTAGCATTTTCTACAATGGACCTGAGACGGTATTTATAGGCATTTTGTGGATAGCCTTGTAACCAATCAACAATTATCCAAATGATTTGACTAAGTGTTAACCCGCTAATTGTCTTAACTTAAATGATTTATTTCAATATAACATATTTTAACAATATTTAATAAATCAAATAAATATAAATTAAGAAAAGTAAGATGGGTCTCATGGGCTTTTAAATTGAAATTTGGGATTTAGTAGACATTTGAATTTTGAAGGATTTAATGGGCTAATTAATTGAAATCAACCCAAGCTAGAATTTATTTTTTTTGAAAAAATTTTGATGTCTACAGAAATATAAATAAATAAATACATTTCAAAATATTGTCTATCCACCAAACGCGTGAGTTTGTTCCACAAACACACCCATTCGAACATATGCCTTCCATTTCTATTTATTGAAACGAACTTATTAGCGATAATTAATGCAAAATAATTACAATGGGTCAATAGATGATATTTCTTAATTTGGATCCACTGTTTTACATAAGCAGCCCAAACAATCAAATGTCCACTTTCCCCTCATTACATAACGATGCTCTACATGTATTACAGAAATATTTGAAAAGAAAAGAGTTTTTTCCTTTCATTCTTTTTGTTATCTTTATCAATTTCATTTTTATTACTATTCAAATTTAAAAGATATAATTTCCTTGGTGTAAGCCAATGTTTCGTTTTGATATGCATTACAAACTAAGAAAAAATTTCGGAAAAAAATCGAAATCCATCTTCAATATGAGAAGTTTTTCATTCATCCCCATCCAATACAAAAATCCTTTCGAGGAGTTTGGAGGATTCATTTATGGAATCGTAAGATCCAAATTCAATTTTTAAAAAAAATTTATTATTATTATTATTTTTTTTTTATCAATTTCATAAATTATTTGAAAGTTTTTACTAACATAACTATTAGTAAGAATCTAAAAAAGAGTTAAAACACAACAAATCGTCCAGCTCTAAGAAAAACGACTATTTATCTTCATTTGTAGCCCTATGAAATTTCTGCCGCCAGCCTTCAACTCTCTCATTTTCAGCTTTCATATTCCAACCCTATTGAGAGATCAAAAGTGTGCTTCCTTCCCTTCAAAATATCGTCACCTTCTCTGAAAAATGACAATATCTTGCTTTCAAGTTTAGGCCCATTTCACAGTAAATTACAAAACAAAAAAGAGGTCTCCAATTTTTGGATCAAGTTCTACTTATTTTTTCATATTTTCTTTACTTATATGTATTTATTTATTATTTTTTTGGACAAGCTTGGGAACGTGCCATTTCTGTATGCAAATTGCCTTGATCTTCCAATCATATTGATTAGGGTTGATACCATTGATCAGATTCGACTGATGAGCCATTGTGTTCAAAAGGCTTTCTTTTTTCTTTTTGAATGCTGAAATTCTTTTGATTGATAATATATTGTGTTGGTACATATGTTTTACTAAATATATCTGATTCTATGTTCAAAAAAAAAAAAAAAAACATGTATACGATTCTATCAATTTTGGGTTTTGTTATAACATGAAAAACTAAAAGACACTGTATTTTTAAGAGATGTGCAAATTAATTTCAGATTTCTGATTAGATACCATCAATATTATTGAATAAAAGATGAAAATTGCTTCAAAAGGGAAAATTTTCATACTCACATTTAAAAACAATGACATATGTAATCAATATTATTGAATAAAAGCCGAAAACTGCTTCGAAAGGGAAACAATTCATACTTGCATTTAAAAACAATGACATGGGTAAAAACCTAACTAGTCCAACAAATGCTTAATCAACAATTCGACCTAATAATTGTGTTTAAATTAGCGGCTTTCAAATCACATCAACTTTCTATGATATATATATGTATGTATATATCCATTCTACGAAGACAAGATATCTCGGTGTAATTAACGAAGTCCACATCTTTAATTAAATCTCTAAATGTTTCTAAAATATGAGAAATATACTATTCTTTAATTTTGGACAAAATATGACCCACGACGAACACCCATTTTCAATAAGACAAACCCCACTTGTACCATATTGTGGTTTTCCAATTTCTTCTGTCTTTTTACACAGGATTGCGAAAAGAATTTCACTTCAAATGCCCTTATCAGAGGCGGTCCTGCCTTGAGTCGAGTGAGTCGGCCGACTCAGGTGCACCCTTCAGGGGCCTATTTTAGTCCGTTATACACGAGGCTTAAGTATGTATTATATTTTTTTTAGGGCTCAACTTTAAAAGCATTACAAATTTTTAGGCTAATTTTTAAGTAAAACAATGGATAAATTCAAGTATTGAATCCAAACTTGTATGCCCATTTTTTCTTTTTACTTTGCATTGGCTCTCTGACTGAGATTTTTATATTTTTTTTTTTTGTTCGTTTAACTTATTCTTACTATAACCCTAGTTGAGTCTTGTGTGTCGTTCTATAATAGCTTTATGGAAAATAAATAAATAAATAAAAGGGGCATTTTGGAAATTCGACTCATGCCCAGCAAAGTAGAGGACTATCCCTGAGCCCCTTCTAAGTTATAATTGTTACACATCTGTAGTATTATTTTATCATTGCAACATTTGACACATCTTTTATTGTACAACTTTTTCGAATAATGTTAATTGTTTTGATATAAATAAAATAACAAAAAAATGAATTTTTTATTCATATATAAATATGATAAGTCAATGGCGGATCTGAGGGGGTTACGAAGGTTCGTGACCCCAGCTTTCCAAAAAGCTTTCTTATTTTTTTCCTTTTTTTTTTGTTTTTTTGCTGAGTCTGAAGATTTTTTTTTTAATTAAAAAAGTTATAAAAATCAGAACTGCTCATACGCTAATGTCTGAATCCTCAAATTTAAACATCGATCTCCCCAGTTTCTTCCTAAACTAGTATCACCCCATGCGATGAATTAGAATAATTAAAATTGTTATGTCTCAATTTTATAACATATTTTAATTTAATTAATAGAAGCTGATACATATGTCATAAATGTTCAAATTTTATTGTAACGCTGGCGGTGATAAAATTAGTAATCTTTATAATTACAATGCTACACAATATTTGTGTTTGATTTTATTTGTGAGTGATTATTATTTTATATCCAATTGGTAAATTAGTAAACATAAATAGATGAAAACTATTATCAATTTATAATAAACTAAAACAAAATTCTTGTTCATTAAAAACATAATGAGAAAAATATTGAAATAAAAATAAATATAATTTGGAAAAACCAAATAAATGTCATTAAAAACAATGAAACATCAAAAGATTCTAAAGGAGAAAAAAAGAAAAGAAACATTAAAGATTCATATTTCTTTTTTTTCCCCAAAAATGTTGATTGTTACAAAATTATTTATATATATATATATATATATTTTTTTATAAAACTCTACGTAATTATTAAATGATTGAAATAATATATTGTTTTATAATTTTCTCCATTGAAACTTCCATTAAATAAGGCTTATATCAGCAAAAAAAAGGTTTTTTTTTTTGGTTTAATACAATTTATTTCTTAAAGGAAATGATATAACATATTTATCTAAATAAAACATTCGCTTTATAATTGATCTTAGAATTTTGAAAAACATATAAACCAAAAATAATGTAATTTAATATTAATAATATTAGCATTATTAAAAAAATGGAATTAAAAAATTCTAACAATGCAAGCATAAATATATGTTTAAGGTAGATGTGAAAAAGAGCTCATAAGATACATGTTAATCCATTGATTGAATATATCTTCCACACTTTTTAAAATAAATAAGTCAAAAGTAAGTTTTGTATAAAAATAAGAAAATCCATAAATATACGTAACATTCAGTAAAAGATGACATAAAAAAGTCAATTTGCAAATCTTTATAATTGTTTTACAACAAATTTGAGTAGTTCCTAAAGCTTTTTTTTTTTTTTTTTGGCAGCGTATATATAATTGTATTATTACTATATATGTGTAATGGGTAATAAAAATAAGAAAATTGATCATTAAAATAAGAAATTTAAAATTGTAACTTTAATTACATGAAAGTTATGGAGATAATGATAGATATGGTAGATAAAAACTGCTTTGAAACTGCTATTAGGGGGAAAAAAGAGGCACTTTAGGACATAAACAACCAACTTTACATGTTGCAAATTTTTATTAGTAAAGCATAACTACAACTAAAATTCTGTGCTAATCGCCGTTTTTTAATTGCCAACTACCAAATCACTCTAACTTTATATAATACTAGCATTCATACCCATGCGATGCATGAGAATTATATTACTAATATTGGTTTAGATATTATTTTTTGTAGCATCCGTCAATTCTTATCGCTACTACATTATCAATATAAGTAGGATATGCAAGTGTAATTGTAATAATCAATGCAAGAATAAATAAAAAAATATTGTGATTATAATAGTTACATACATACATACATACATACATACATACATACATACATACATGCATGCATGCATGTACAGAAAAAATTAAGTACATTATCAATTTCATAATCCCAACAATGAAAGAAATTTTAAATAATTCCGTTTTGTTCGTACCGCTGTGACTCTTGGACGTAAAAGACAAGGAGCATATAATTTCAGTAATTGTTTTTTTTTTTTTGTTAATATTTTGTGTACGTAGTACACTGGAGTTTTACCTGAAACAACAAATGGACATTGAATATTTGAAAATCTTCCAAAATACACATAATGAATGATTTTTTTTTATTATTAATATCGTGCCTTTGTGTAATTTTTATTAATAAATCTAGTAAAAAAATGTAAAATATATTATTTTTTCATTTCAATTGTGTAATATTTATCTGCATATATTGAATTAAACAATAATTATTAATTAAGATTATAATTAGCTAATATGTTGTTTCACTTCTTCAAATTTAAGAAGTTAGCACACATTTGAAACCTAACTGCATTATTCCAACCATTCAATTTTAATCAAAACCACCAGGACATGGATAAGGACACGTGGTAAAAAATTATATTGACAGCAATATGAAAATAGTTATATTTGTCTTTTTTTCCTTTGAAAGTACAGTTATATTTATCTTAAAATCATTAAAAATAATTTTTTTTTGTTCTAAAACCACCACAAAAAAAACCATGCTATAGTTAAACCTTGATAAAGTAATACCCTCGAGACCGGAAAAAAATATTCATTTAGCGAGGTTATTTATTTATCGATAAATGAATAAATTATTCATTTATCGATAAATAAATATTTATTATTTTAGAGAGAGCTTGTCAATATAAAATATGTATATTGTATGTGGTAAGAAAAATCAAAAGATACTAATCAAAGTATTATTTGAATCTAGGGAAGCTCAAAAATTTTAGTGAAACTTAATGTCTCTAAAAACTAAGTTCATGTACGTACATAGAAAATGAAAATGTTTAGTCTTTACCTATAAAAGCTAGATGTTTGGAAGACATATTCCAGGCACATACAATATTTTGTTTCCCCTCCAATGTCTTCTCATCATTTGAAAGGAGTAAAAAAATCAACTTTAAATAATAAAATGAGGAGTGCAATATGTGAGCATAAGAAAGAGAATCCAACGATTAGCCAAAAAGATATGCAAGCATGGGTGCAACAAAAGTTTGATTTGACTATTAGTCAATTAACAATATCGAACACTTTCAAAAGGGAGTCGGAATATTTGTCAAATGAGATTAAAAATAGCAATGTTAAAAGGCACAAATCGGCAAAATACCTTAATTTAGAGAAAGTTTTGTATGAGTGGTTTCTTCAAAGGCAAGATAAATTGAACATGTTAAAAGGTACAAATCGTCGCTAATTATTACTTTATATTTTTATTGGGCCCTTAAGGATTCAATTTTTTTATTACTTAATGCATTTAGCGAAGTTATTACTTTAGTCCATTGGCCCAAGTCGGGACCGAAAGAAATTATTATATAATCGAGGTTATTATTTTATTAAACATTACTTTATCGAGGTTTAACTGTAGTATTACCTCTACTTTATATATATAAATAGTAAAATCATTCTCATTAAGGCCCCCAATTCATTTTCCACATGTTATCCTTACTAGTAGCTAGAAGCAAGCTTTTCAGAAGCGATGCGACGGCTACCACTAGTGGGATTTCCCTCGGTGCTAGCGCCCACTAGCTGTGAGTTGTAATTTGTAAATTTGTTAAACTAACTTGTGAATTTGTTTGGTGTTTTCTCCTACAACAATTTAAGTCTATTGTTTGTTCAGTTATAAAGATATATTTTAAACACAAATATGCTTCATCTTGTGGCCATTTTGAACTATTAATAAAATTCGACAAGAGGTTTGGATTTTCGAATTGAAATAAGTTTTATAAAAAATTTAACTACCTTTTTTCTTTAACAAATTCTTCGATTGTGACCACCTGACTTTCAAGATCCAGATCCACCACTACTTAATTCATTGAGCAAAAAAATAAAGAAAATCATATGTGACAAATTATTAACATTGCATGATTACATCAACAAAAAAGGGATCCTATTTGTACAACTTCAATTAGTTGACAACTAATCGGCAATTAAGTGCCGTAATAAATTCGTATGAAATTATGTGTCATTATCACCGTATTATCATATTACTTAATAATCAACAAGTTGTCAATCATATCAAAGTGATACAAATATCATTTTCGAAATAATAATAATAATATAATAATAATGAAAAATGGATATTACATATTTATATATGAACTATATAGAGGTACTAATTATTTGGTGATCAATCAAGCAATGTGTTCATCATCTAAAGATGTGGCATCACTAGGTAACATACCATAGGAACTATTCCAATGCGATACTTCAGAAACATCTTCTCGGCCATTATCCATCAACTCCGGCAGCTCAATTTCGCCCCAAAAATCATCGCCGCCATCATCCTCCACATCAGCCCTTTCGACCACCATCTTCGCCGCCAATGCAGCGGCGGCCTGAATATCCGTAGCAGTGCACGTTAACGGCCGTGGCCTAAGCTCAATTTCATCGGGAAAATTGAGCTGTGCCTTTTCGCCTCGTAGACAATATGCGGCTACATCATATGCTCGAGCTGCCATTTCCGGCGTTGCAAATGAGCCGAGCCATATTCGGTTTTTCTTCCTTGGCTCCCGGATTTCTGACACCCATTTGCCCCACCGCCTCTTTCGAATTCCGCGGTATGGACGATTCGCAGTGGAGCCACCTTTGACTTGGTGGTTAGGGGCAGTTCCTACGGTGGTGGACGTGATTTTGTGGTTATTGCATTGTGGAGGTCGCTCCATTGCGAGAGCTACCTTTGGCTAGGGGACGTTTGTCTTTAATATCCATATCCGCATTGGACCTAACATGTTGACGTTTAATTACTGAAATACCCCACGCGACATGTGACACTACAATTACAAACAAACTCGGCCACTTCACTCTTAACTGTTACTTTGATAATTAGTCCTGATGTAACTCTTAAGAGCAATACTAACGCTAGGAGGGAAAAACAAAAAACAAAAAAAAAAGCAAGGGAACAATTATTTGGAAAAAGGCTAATCTTAAAAAATGTATAAAGGGAAAATCTCTTTTGTCCACATAATGTTAAAGTGTTGGTTCATTGTAATATATATATATAGAGAGAGAATGTTGGGAGGGGCTATTTTTTAAATTTGGGTCTTAATTGATCCCAAATTTGGAAAATACCTCCCTAATTTGGCTATATTATTATTTGGCATATAGTGGAGGTTTGAATTTTGAGATTTTAAAAAGTAAGAAAAATAAACTAAAAGTACTCTCGTTTGAGTGTTTAAAATATAAAATAGTTTTAATTTTAATAAAATCATATGGTAGAAAATGACTGTGAGACGTGGTAAGTAGGTTCTATATGTCTGTAAGTTTGTATGTAAGAATTGGGTAATGTTTTAATGAAAAAGACAAAAAGTTCTCTTTTCTGGATTTTAGTTTAGTTGACAAGGCTTTTAATATATATATATATATATATAATTTTTTTGAATGAAGGCTTTTTAATATATTTGATTCTTTTTTAATAGGTTAATTTATTTAAATTTTACATTGAACACAAATTGAATAGTCAGATAGCTATTTCTGGAGAATGAAAGTGAAGGATGTTAATGTCAATATTCATCTTAACATTTTTCATTAAAATTTAACTTCTACTGTTCGGTTAAAATTAAACATCATTTCTAACTCAACAAAAACTACGTACTATTCACGTCAGCTTGAAATTTCATTAACATTTAAACTGAAAGAAAATTATTTAAAACAATAGTAATAATTTACTTGAACATGTAGATTATGTTTTAGGGTTTTCATATTTTGTACAACCACCAACAAATAAACCATTGAGATTTTTCATCACTATAGAAAAAAATGATTTGCATGTTTATCTCCAAACCTCGTGTTACTATCTCCATTCATTTGAATTCACCTCGTTCTTTCAGAATTTTATATATTCTCCATTTAATTTTTCATCTCAATCAATGCTAATAATATACTTTTTTTGTCGGGAAAATCGATGCTACTAGCAAAGGTTGTGTACGTATCACGAGTGTCGTGTAAACTTATAGCCTTAGTAAGAAAAAATAGAATATTGAAGCAAAAGTCTCGTTGATGAATTATCATTTTTCTTTAATCATATTGGATACTATTCACTTCAACTTTTTGTAGAAACCACACGAGAATAAAGTTGAGAGTGTTAGGACCTTGTAATTATACACCTAGTTTTTCTTTGATTTCTTCTTTTTTTTTCTCCAAATAAGGACAATTGGAGCCCTTAAGGTACCCATCATTGTCCTGGCTTAAAGTTTTTGGTCCCTTGAGCATCACATGTGCAGTGTCCTACACGAGATGTTAGTGAGTAGTGACCTTCTTTTCGTTGGTTGTAGATTACAAACTCAACTCTAGCCCTTTCCACCATTTTTATTTATTTATTTATGGGAAATTAGTGTAAATTGTCTAAAAAATAAAAAATAAAAATGGTGACTACGTGTTTAGTTTGAAATTAAAAAGGTCGCGCAAATAGTAAAAAAAAAAAAAAAAACAAAACAAAAAACTTAGGTGCGAATTTGGTCCAAATGGATTATATTTGTCTATTCATGCTGTTAACTCCTTCTGTTTTGGCTATTTCGTCATTTTCCTAAGTGGCATTTTGTAATTTAACTTAGAATAAGTTCCACAAAAGGTTCCAACCTTTGGAGGTAATTACAATTAGGTTCCAAGATATGAAATACGTATACTTTAGTCCAAAATTTTAGTTAAATTGCATCATTTTACCTTTTAATTTTTCATATATATTTATTTGATCAATAATTAATTTTATCGAATTAATTTGATGCAAACTAAATAGGTTTTAACCAAAATTTTCAACTCGCTAGCATTTGTTCATATGTATATCGTAATATTACAAGATTTTCTTTAGCATTAGAGATGCACACATTTTTATTTTAATCAAGTAATAAATGTAATTACTATATTCTATCTTCATAAGATTTGAGTAGGAATGTATCACTATAATATATATATATATATATATATAAATTGACTGTATAAAAGAAATAATAAAATAAAATACAAAAAAAATGAAAATAAAAAAGAGAAATTCAAAAACCCACCCCCAATCCCCATCCAACCTCCCCTTCACCCATGGACGAAACCAGGGGGCTTCCCCTTGGTTTCCTCACCAACCGGCAAAGTCACCGCAAGTATGGGAAACAGTGGTTTCCCATGCTGGGTGACCAGCAAAACGCTAGTGAATTACCTAGTGATTAGAAACCGGGGGCTTCTCCCTTGGTTTAGTCACCTGCCGATGACTTCCCTGATTGACGAAGTCACCGGCAAGTGCCTAGAGCAGGGGAAACTCCCCTATTTCGTCCATGGAGGATGGGGGTTGGGGTTTAGGGAGATGGTTTTGTGGTGGGGGTTTGTAGGGGCTGGGTTTCTGAATTGTCCTTTTTTTTGTATTTTTTCATTATTGATTTTATACATTTGGTATAATTTTTTTTTATACTGATACACTATCACCCAAATTTTACAAAGATACGATACAATAATTATATTTATTACTAGCTGTTGATTAAATTAAAATGTGCTCAATCTAATACTAAAGAATATTTTGAAAAGTTACGATATTAATGTGAATAACTGCTACTGTGTTGAAAATTTTGGGTAAAAACTATTTAATTGAAGTCAATCTACTTTGATAAAATTAATTATGGACTAAATAAATATATATAAAAAATAAAATGTATAATTATACAATTTAATTAAAATTTTTGGACTAAAGTATACATGTTTCAAACTGTGGGATCGCGTTGTAATTACGTCCAAAAGTTGGGACTTTTTGTGGAATTCATTCTAAGTTAAATGATTAAAATGCTACTTAGGGAAATGACAAAATAGCCGAAACAGAAGGAATTAACGGCATGAATGGACGAAAATCATCTATTTGGATCAAATTTGCGCCTAAGTTTTTTTTTTTTTTTACACCATTTGCGCGACTTTTTTGGGGAATAAAAACGTAGTCACCATACTTTTTTTGAGCTATCTGCACCAATTTTCCTTTATTTATTTATACTTTTTTTCTGGAGTGCACTGAATTTCAATATACCTTTGGTTGGTCCTTTCTTTGTCAAAATCTTTGCTTAGGAATACGACTTTAAAGCAAATAGAAAAGTTTTTACTCATGTTATTTTTTAATAAATTGGTAGAAAGTAGTACTAATATCGATTTTCAAGTTAAGAAGGTTATATTTGCTCTATAGTAGCACTCCACATTGATATAGTTCACAAATATTATTACTGTCTAGAACCGCTGAATTTGTTGTAACAAATGTGTCACAAAAATTTGTAGAATATGTTAGCCTAGCTCATAACCTCTTGAGTTGTTTCTTTATCGATTACGATTATCATAGACTAGATAATAGATCAACCCAATTTTATTCTTGGCCGATCTTATCAAGGTTTATGCTTCAGTGTTACTAGATGAAGGGGGTGTTTTCCACATGCAATCATACAATTCTTTTAGGATTGACGGATTTTCAGAATTTTATAGATTTTAGTATAATTTTATAGAATCCTTCATATTTTGATGGAATTTCATGTCACAAAATTTCGTTGATTACTCTAGATTTCGGTGTAGCACCAGGGAAATTAAAGGTGATAGTAGACCAGATCTTGTTTGAAAAGGCCGAAGAATATCCGCTTCTTTTGCTTGATCATGGTCGAAGAGTATCGGGGGGATGTGTTGCTAGGGCAAACACAATTGCCCAGACAATTCACACCAGACTTGGTCGTAGATGGGGCGCCGATGGTGATCCTACAGACGGTGATGAGTAGCTTCCCATTGGATGAGAACGGCTTCTATTTTCGCACCCCATTCACGTGTTTGCCGAGAACGACGAAAACACCATTCGTGGCGTTCGACGACATAGGGAGATTCCTGAAGATGGAGTGGCTAGATATTTCGATTTTGAAGCTATTCCAAATGTGATAGACTATTTGCATAGCCGGTTATTGGGTTACTATAGTTCGGATTTCTGTCTATCTCATTATGTCACTCTTAGGTGTTTTCACGGACTATGTCGAGATATTCGTTCGTAGTCCACCGGCTTTATATCCCTGGAGCATATCGGGGCTCTGTGATGTTAAACCAATGGTATTTAGAGAAAGCGGCCGAGACGCTAGGGTTGCACCAATCTAAGAAATACGTTTTGGCACCTCAAATCTCGAAGTAACATTAATAGCAACCGTGCTTTTTAGTTGTTTTCTTATTGTGCCGACTAAGTGCTTGTAGTTGATGCGAACTAAACAGTGTGACTGAAACTTTTATTTTGAACATTTCAACAGTCACTAGGCATTGGTTTTCATCTCACCTTCAGAACATATTGTGTACTAGTTGGATTTGCTTCCGCATTCTATAGAGTACGAATCACCTGAGGGTGGAAATGGTGGCATGAGTGACAGCAGCAGTGACTTCAAGCTTAAATTAGCACTAAAATCGTAAGCAACTATCTTAAACCTTTTTTTTTCATTGAATGCGAAAGTGTATAGTTGAATGTCTAATCATTAAGGATAATAACGTATCGTAACTATTGAAAACCTAGGTTGTTCAATGAATTTCACAAGCGCTTAGGTACTAGTTCTAGACAATCATTGACCTGGCACGTAATTCAGGCATAATTTCATAAAGCAGTTCATGATGATAACTCATATGCAAAAAGTTGATAGTAACACATGTTTTATGTTGATATGGCTCTACATAGTAATGGCAGAAAAATCCGATTCGATCCAAATCCGATGGATACCCGATCCGAATAGAGCAATTTTTTGCCGATCCGATGATCCGTGGATCTGCCGATCCGAAATGGATTTGGATTTGGATCGGATCATGCTTGATCCGATCCGATTCTATCCGAATTGATTTTTTATTTTTTTATTTTTACTTTTATTATTTTTATTTTTTTATAAAAATATATACCAATATGGATCGTATTTGGATTTTTTCTTGATCTGATCAGATCTGATCCAAATCCGATCCGAGGAATTTGGATTTGGATCGGGGTGATTGATTTGGATTTGGATTTGGATTAGACCGATCCGATCCGAACCCGATCCATTGCCAACACTAGCTTTGCACAAATTAGTGTTTCTGGCAGCCAAGTGGCAATGAGTGTAGCTATTATGTGATGAAATACATGCTTGATATTGTCTAGTATCACAACCGAAATGAGTCGTTGCTTGAGGTTTGTTACAATTATGATGCGTTGTTTACATTGTGTTGCAATTCATTGTAGTTATAAGCATTGATACACTCGTATTGTTGTTGCAGGTCAATTTCTTGCCATTTCAGTATTCTGAAGATGAAATCGATGAGGAGAGGAAATTATGGGCTTTTACTTGTAGAAATTGTACACTCAATTGTAGTCTCTTGTTTTTTAGTAATTGTTACTTAATGGGTTGCCCTATGTAATTAGCAAAGGATTGAGTGTTAATTGTTGGATGTAGCTTACAGTGCATGATTTGCTGCGTTAGATTACGCCAATTGTCTTGTTTTTCGACTTGAATTCATGGCTTTTGTAGTGCATTCATCACTATTGGTATTTGCTTTTAGTTTTCATGTTCTTCAATTACATATTGCTTTCATGGATCGGATGCGATGTTTTTGAATCTTTGGATGTGTTGAATTGCATTTCGTTGGTGATGTTTTCTAATTTGTCGGTGAATTCTTGAATGAATTGAATTGCATTTCGTTGAATGTATTGAAAACCACTTCATTGGTGAAGCTTTTAGTTTGTTGGTGCTACTCTATAGAGTGTATGCAGTAACAGGTGGTAGTACTTGCTGGCGAATAAAATTATAGGCTAGCTACAAATAGGGGTAGACAAACTACGATTCGGTTCGGGTATTGAAAGGACCGAGAATCGAACGAAAAATTTCGGTTTGGTTCGGCTCAGTTCCATTTATTCACAAGAACCAAACAGTTTCGATTCCGATTTTATTTTGACTCTTATTCGGTTTGGACGTCATCGTTTTTGTAAAATATAATGAAGAAAGTAATGAGCGATATAAATTAATTTTATATAAATTAAACACTATTATAACTTATTGCGAAATTCATATTATGAAATTCTATGAAAGTGCTTCTATAACAATTAATTTAATAGAAAAATTCATAGAGTTAATTTTTCAATAAAGGATAAATGGTTTCTGGTTTGGTTTTCGGATATTGAAAAAGAACCGTTCGGTTTTCGGTTCTCCATCTTTCTATTCGGTTCAGTTTCATTTATTCACAAGAACTGAATGATTTCGATTTTTTGGTTTGGTTTCGGTTTGAGTCATTCGGTTTTGGTTATTTTGTCCACCCCTAGCTACAAATAATTAATATAGGCGGCGGTTACCAAAATCACTGCATATAGAATTTTCGCAAATTCCTTTAAGCGGCAGTCAAGTGACCGCGCTAAGCTCAATAAAAATGAAAATTAAAAAATCATTTTTTACAATAAAGCGACAGTTATGTGACCGCGCCTAAGGTCAATAAATTTTTAAATAAAAAAATTCTTATATACAATAAGCGGGTTGTCAAAATTGTATAATAGATCCATGCCATAGATGGCACTAAAAGTAACCGCCCTTTAAAGTCAAACCCTTTAAATCACTCCCTGATATACAACGTCTTATAACCTTATTATATTCTCCATTTTGACCACTGCAAAAACCATGTCTTCTACTACTGTTTTAGAATTTTGTAATGTTCTCTGCGTTCTCAATAGAATTTATTATTATGCTCATACAATCCATCGGATAATTTTTGATACACAAGAAAATAACATAAATATGAATTGTTGAAAAAGAATACATGATCTAATTTTACCTTTTGTTCATATAGAATCATTTATTTATAAAGTCATTTAAGAACTTACTAGTGCCGTGTTGATCTAAATTCAAATCTTGACCAATTTTTTCCTTTTTTTTTTGGGGCGGTGTGGAGGGGCATCTCAGCTCAAAAATCTTAACCCGGGATGCAAATTTATAAAACGAATTAGCTAGAAGGAAACAAAGTAAGAGGGGAACGTGATGAGCCCTTAATCAAGATGTGGAAAACTCACTTTGATGCCTTTACACCACATCATTCTTGGCTACACAACTTATTGCTTGATGATAAAAGAAAGTAAACAAATAAAAAGGAGTAAAATATTCAAACTATGTCATTAAGAAATGAAATCTATTACCTTGTCTTTCTGTCAATGAAAAAGATAACATTAAAAGAAAAAGAAAGAGTCATATTTTTAACTAAATGGACAAACATAATAAAATGTATTTCTAATTTTGTGCCAATGTAAATTTATGGAATTATATTAACACTTTCTAATATTGTGATATTGCTCGATTTCAAATATTTGATCATTTATTTTTCACATGTTGAATATGATGTGATTTAAAAAAAAAATTGAGTGATGAAGAAAAAATCTTGAGTTTCCGTCAATTTGGAATTTTGGATTTTACTAATAATTATGAAATTATTTTGAACTTATTAATATTATATTATAATAGTCTCTCATCTCATTAACAATTTCTTTTGTCATAGATTGAATATGTTATGATTTTTTTCAAAAATTAGAGCAATGAAGAATAAACAATATTTTTCATCGTTATAATATAATATATTTTATATTGACCACTTACGCTTGCACAAATTGAATGCAATAAGGAAAAATAGGTGTCCTCAATTATGATGATAATTTTTCATTAATTATTTAGGTTTAAAAAAATTACATAATTTTTTTAAAGTCATGAAATCTACAAGAATTCAAGGATAGGAGGTCAGATTTTAGATAGAAAATTGTAAGTTTACTTTTTAGTTTAAAATCTATAGAACTCCGCAATTTAATAAAATCTATCAGAATTCATAATTAATTGAGGAAATCAAAATTTTGTAGAAGCTACAAAATTCCAAATTGAGGACCCTAAATGTATATAAAATTCACAGCATTCTAAAGTGAGGAACTTAAAATTGTATGAATTTTTAAAATCCATTAAATTCCATTCTTCCCATACTTGGATAACTGAATAGCACAAGTATGTGTATGATCATTCAGCAGGGAAGAAGAGGGAATTCCCTGTGTGTGTGTGTGTGTGTGAATTTCTTGGCTATGAAGAAGATGGTGAAGGAAAGGAATTAAGCTGATTGAAAATTGATTTGGTGTAGGTTTATTTGATTGAAGCTTTGATTGGATGATTTGGAGATAAAAATAAGTGTTCAGTGGTTAGTTAATTGAGAGGAGAAGAATTAGCAACGGTGGAGGAAAAAGGGGCAAGTTAGGAGGTGATTCAATTGGGTTAGGAATTTGGGCTAGTATTTTATGATAACTTGGGCTAAAGAAATGTTCTGTATGGATCAACCTAAAAGTGATCTTGTATTCAAAATGGATGAATATTGAAAGAGTTAAAAACTTGGTCTGAGAATTTAATTGGGCCAAAGTATTTGATTTCGGCTTAAACAATCTTGATAATTTTTCTTACTAAGTAAGAGGTTAGGAATTCGAAGCCTATAACCATAAGGAAATATATATTTGAGCAAGGAACGTATAACTACAAAAAAACACCATTTATTGGCGGAGCCACCAACATATAACCATTGTGCCAAGGATGCACCAAAAATTCTAATTTACCCATGATTTATCAGTTTCTATGCTTGTATATGGGTAGTTCAGGAAATTTCAAGCACACTCGGTGGGTTTTTAATTATGGAGCAGCTGGGCCATTTGATGGCGTCGCTCCGTTTGAAATTGAGGCAGGATTTATAATCGGTAGCGGCGATGGAGAGTTCAATTTTTCGAATTTTTTCGGCTGGTCATTGGCGGTCAAAGTTTTGACACATTTTTTGGGCCAAAAATGTATCAAAACTTTGACCATGATCATGGAAGCGATAAATCACCGGAAAAAATTGAAAATTTTGGAACTCCCATTGCCGTCTTGATTATAGATTTGATAATTTCAAAGCAGATGTCAACAGTATCAAATCAACAGCGTCTCATTCGAACCATCGATGGTTCCGTAGCATTTCTGGTGGGCAGTTATTAAACTTTTCCAAATTAATTTTGGTCAAAATATCTGCAATGAAACTTATTTTAGAATTTATATGGACTTAAGTGAAAAATTGAAATTGGGCAAACGCTTTAAATGACATTAAAATTGGGTTCATTTTAATGGTCTTAAATTGAAATGGGCTCCAATTGAAACTTAAAAATTAAAGAGGGGCTGAGAAGCATAATATGAACTAATATGACGATCAAGCTAATTGTTTCGTCGAAACGTGGAATGTACAATACAATTAATTAATTATCAATTAATTTAAAAGGAAAGATAAGTACCTTTGAATAAATCATTTAATAAAACAAGTTTATGTCATTTGGCATCATTAGCTGGCTTGGAAAATATCACTAGACAATTAGTGCACTTTTGAATGGCCTCAAAATAATTTTTATATTGAAAGAATTGGAATGCGAATTAGGCATTGTGCTACATTGACAGTATTAAGTTGGCACGCATTTATTTAAAATTAAAAAAAAAGTTTTATTTTGAAAACAAATATTAAATATACATTTATTATTTTATTTTTGTTATTTAATTTATTTTACTTTCTTTATTTAGTATTTTTTCCTTATTTTTTTAATGTACATTTTAATTTTTATAAATTTTAATTTACGAATTATAAATATAATTTAAAATGAACTATATACAAGCATTTATGAAAATATGATATTATAAGTTCAAAGTTGTAATTACAATGATACTTAAATTATTTTAAAAAATAAAAATTAACTTTTTTATATATATTTTAATTTTTCAAATATATATATATAATTAATAGAAGTTGGAATGTCAACTTAGTACAGGTGTCACCTTGGCAGCGAATTTTTGTTTAAAAAATTATTTTCATTAATTTAAAAATATTAAATAAAAACCTTTTTATTTATTTTTACCATGTTAAAATGATAGTTTTAAATAGTTTTTATAGATAATGTGCATTGGAGGTTCAATGATCAAGAAAATAAATTTTTATCAAGTTCAAACTTTAATATATTTTCATAGCCATTTTCTAGAACTCCTGCTAGTTATACCTGCATAATAAACCACATATGGTTTACAACAAAATCACACATATTTATGATAAATCACATGTAATTTCTTTTACAAAAATATACGCGATGATCAAAATATTTTCGTATATTTCCATTGTCTAATTCATTGTTTTAATATTACTTTAATTCGTAATTTTAACATTATTTTAAACAGATTATAATCTCCCCATACACTGCAAGATATAATGCTAATTAATTATTAAATTTGTAAATGTTTCATTTAATATTAAAAATATTTCGTATCGCTATATTTATCAATCACTTATTTACCTTAATTTTATAATTTTATAATATTTTATTTTATTTTTACTTTTCAACTACGTACCTAAACATATTTTTTTAATAACCTCTATCAATCGTATATCAAAAATCATTCAACCGCTTCGTAAATAAGCTACGGTCAGCCATATGGATCGTTTGACTTTGTTTTGCTTATTTATTTTCTATGCAGAGTTTGTTACTACTGTTAAAAGAATGTGATGTGTTTATCAAGGCTAACCATGGTTAGTAGACGCCATCCACGTGGCACGAGGAATGGTACAACCACGTGAACCGTGTGAATCGCGTTCAACACTCTTATTTTATTTTATCTTATTTTTTAATGCATTGCGACTCTTAAGATAATGTAAAGGTTCTGTTTGGTTCGATGTTTAATACTCTCACCTACCACTGCTCACAAGTTGCAACTAACGCAACCAAGCGAAATGGGAACAAAAACCCCAAATCTGGATTATATTCAACTTCATGTAAATAATAGAGGGGAGAATGCGATATTTTTATGGTGTCAGCGTGCTAGCACCCAATACATAGACAGCCCCCTAAAGGCGGGGGGCCTGGGGCATTGTTTGTTGCTAGGTGCCAACTTGAAGAAAGCTCAAAGAGAGTAAATCTATCTTTTAGATTTTTCACCTTGAATCAAATAATAATAAAAGGGAATATGGGAAAATTTTGCACTTTTGAAGGGAAAAATATAATCAAGGGTTATTTAAAAAAAAAAAAATGAACTGGGGCCAAATTTGATCCCTTATTTATAGATTCCACCTTCAATTCCCCACTTAATCTTTATTCTCTTTTGAAATAGCTTCTTCGACTTTAATTTTTCATTTTAGGTTTTTTCCCGTTAAGATCTCCTTCCACTGTCGAAATGCTCTACTGACACAATCAGCTATAGGTAAATCCGGCCTTATATAAATTAAGCATTTGTAATAATGGTATAATGTAGATTTTTATTAATATATCAAATAGGATGAAAATAAGGAAAAAATCATCTCGAATAAAAAATGTAAGTTGAAGAAGTAATTTTTATGTATATATCAATTATTATTGTTTAAAAAAGAGAAAATACAAAAAATTAATACGAAAGTTTAAATAGATAATATTCAGGACACCTCTTGACGCAAATGTTATGCCAAATATTATCTATGTTCTAGAATGTCAGGTAAGTAATTTTTTTGACATATGGAATCAATATAAAGATAGATAGGAATTAAAATTTTATGAAATTAAAACTCAAATTCTCAAGCCACTCTTCAAACACACCAGTTGTAACTAGTAAAAGAGATGTGCCTATTATAATCTAGGAAATCATTTGACAGAATTTTTAAAAATTCCTTTTTTTCTAAATTTTAATAAACATCACATCAAATATATTGTTTTCCACAATTTCTTATAACCTTCATTGTTTTTTAACAGAGCTTTTGCTTAGAAAATTAATTTTTCCTACAGACACAGAACTTTGTCAAATTAACTAGGACTGAATAATCCCATGACACAATGTTATCGGAATAGTGATTTTCCCCCTGCTTGATATAAATAAGTACAAATTGGACAACTGACGTGATATTTCTATATTAATTTGTGTAAAATATTTATTTATATACATTTCTAAAGTTGGTAATGACGTCCGGCTACCACTTGATAGTATAATGGTTCAACGTTAATCGTGTTTAATATAAAATAAGTATCAAATAATTATAATATTAAAATATCATATCACCATGCACATAATAATATGTACGATTCACATAAAAAAAAAAAAGGAGAGAAAACGTCCCCCTTTTTTTGCACATCTCTCTTTCCCTCTCACTTTCTGTCTTCTTACTTTTTCTCCACATTTTCCTTAAAACTAGGGCTAGGCAAGGAGACAAACCCGACTAACCGACCCGGGTCGGTTTGGGCGGTTGGGTCCGTTTTTATTTTCTTGAGTCGGTTTCAATTTGCATCTAAAAATTTGTTGTCGGGTCGGGTCGGGTCGGTATTGGGTTTGATCAAACCAAACCGAAAACTGACCCAAAACCGGGTTTTGGGCAGCCCATAACCCAAGCCTAATAGCTAATTCTTATCCCCCTTTTCTTTTTAGTTTTTACCCTATAATATGGCATTAGATTCCCAAATCCAGTTTACCCTGATTCTTTGCACTTCTCAAAATGGCGTTTCACTCTCCGCTCTCCATTCTCTCCGTCACTTACCATCTCCAACCGGCAACTACCCACCATTGGCCGCCATTACTCTCTGCAAATCACCGCCGAGGCTTTATTGAAGTCTGTAAGGGCTGATTGTCCATTGTTTCTCCCAAATTGCAACAGCAAGGGTCAATTTTTGGTGTTTTTTATGTTTACTTTTTTTGTCTATTTTATGATTTTGATCTTATATTTCTTGATTACTTGAAGAATTGTTATGGAATAACAGATTTGATGGGATGATATAAAATTTATGAAGATAGAGGAAGTAAGATGAATATTTAGAGAGGAGAATGAGAGAATTTTATTGTGTTAAGTGGGGGAAAGAACACCCCTATTTATAGAGTTACAAAATGGCAAATGTGTAAATTACAATACACTTAGGGGGTAAAATAGGCATTCACATAGTAGATATTATATATATATATATATATATATATATATAATATCCAAAGTATATTTACAACACTCCCCCTTGAATGACTATTTTATTAAGTGAAAAACAGTAATACTAAAATTTTAGAAACTATTTGCCTCGTTAAAACCTTGCCAGTAAACCAGTGGGATAAAACCTGGACGAAGGAAAAAAGAGTACAGCTCAAATTTCTCCCCCTCAATATAATATCACTTGATATCTTTAATTCTGCGCATCCCGATTTTGCGTATCAATCCTTCAAATGTTGCAGTCGGTAGTGCCTTCGTCAGCAGTGCAAGATTATCACTAGAAACGGATCTGTTGTACATCAATTTCAAGTTACTCCTATCAAGTTCATGAGTGAAGAAGAACTTTGGTGAAATGTGTTTAGTCCGTCGCCTTTAATGAATCCGTCCTTTAGTTGGGTTATGCAAGCGATTGTCCTCATACAATATAATTGGATTGGTTGTAGTAGAGGATAAACCACACTCTTTTCGAATATGTTGTATCATCGTCTTCAACCATACGCATTCTCGACTTGCTTCATATATTGCTATCAGTTCTGCATGGTTTGAAGATGTGGCTGTGAGTGTCTGTTTGATCGACCGCCAAGATATTGCGGTTCCACCGCATGTAAATAGATAACATGCAGGATTTTGCTTTATGTGGGTCGATAAATATCTGCATCAAAGATAACCAACTAATTGAGTTTAGTTTTATTTGAGTAAAATAGGCCCATATCTACTGTTCCTCGAAGGTAGCGAAACACATGTTTGATTCCATTCCAGTGTCTTTGTGTAGGAGCATAACTATATCTTGCTAATAGATTTACTGCAAAGGCTATATCCGGTCTTGTATTATTAGCAAGATATAATAGTGCACCGATTGCACTAAGATATGGTACTTCGGGTCCAAGGACCACTTCATCATCTTCTCGGGGTCTAAAAGGATCCTTTTTCACATCAAGTGACCGAACACTCATTGGGGTACTTAGTGGGTGAGCTTTATCCATATAAAATCGCTTAAGGACCTTTTTCTCAGTATATGTGGTGGTGTAAGAATATCCCATCTTTGAAATGTTCAATTTGTAAGCCAAGACAAAACTTAGTTCTCCCAAGATCTTTCATCTCAAATTCTGCTTTTAAATAATTAACTGTTTTTGGAATATCTTCAGCAGTTCCGATAATATTTAGATCATCTACATATACAAAGCAATAATAACAAATCTGAAGGTGACCTTTTTATAAAGACGCATGGGCATATAAGATTATTTTTATACCCTTCTTCGTAAGATATTCGCAGACGATTATACCACATGCGTCCAGATTGTTTCAACCCATATAATGATCTCACAAGTTTTATCGAATAAATTTCACGATCATTCAATTGTATACTTGACAACTTCAATCCTTCAGGATTTTCATATAGATATCATTGTCAATTATACCATATAAATATGCAAGAACCACATCCATTAGTCTCATATTGAGCTTCTCATGTGCGATTAAGTGACAAGATATCGAAAGGTGATTGCATCCATTACAGGGAGTATGTTGCTTCATAATCAATGCCGGCCTTTGCGAAAATCCTGTGCCACCATGTCGTGCTTTATATCTCACCACTTCATTTTTCTCATTTCGTTTGCACGAACACCCATTTGTACCCTCTTTGGTTTAACCTCTTTTGGTGTTCGCATTATAGGTCCAAAATATTTCGTTTTTCTAACGAGTCTAGCTCTGCTTGAATGGCATCTTTCCATTTCAACCAATCATCTCTTCGTCGGCATTCATCAATGTATTTTGGTTCCAACATCTTCAACTTCATTGATTATATCAAGTGCAACATTATATGCAAATGCATTATTGATAATTGTTTCTTTTCTATTCCATTTCTTCTTTGTGAAAGCATAGTTTATAGAGATCTCTTTAATTTCATCGCTTTGGTACTGAACTTTCTCGGGGTTCTTGCTTGATTTCATCTCTTGATTCATTAAGACCTTCGCTTTCTTTAATGCGATTATTTTGCGCATTTGCTCCCCTTCTTTTTCGAGGATTTTTGTCTTTTGATCCAATAGGTCTACCACGTTTTGTTGTATTCTCGATTCATTTGCAATTTTAGTTTGTTTTGGAATCTCAATTCTCATAGGGGCATTCTCAATTTGGAATATGTGACTTAGTTATCCCTTTGGCATCTGTAAAAGCTTACGTAATCGATCCATTGCTCCTTGTAAGTAAATTATCTTTTGAACTTCTTGCTCGCATTGCCCGGTCACGAGGATCTAGGTTGGATAATGTTGTAGTATTCCATATCACTTCCTTTTCCAACCTTTATGCGTGTCACATCATTTTCCAACTTTTATCTTCTCCCCTAAAGGTGGGAATAATGTTTCATCAAATTGGCGATCGGCAAAGCGTGCATTGAAGATATTGCACTGTTTGGGGTTCAAGATATCTAATTATAGACGGAGATTGAAACCAATATATATTCCCAACCTTCTTTGAGGCCCCATCTTAGTACGTTGTGGAGGAGTAATGGGTACATATCTTGCACAACCAAATATCCTCAAATGAGAAATATTAGGCTCATTTTTAGAGACTAATTGTAATGGGGAGAATTTATTGTTGGATGTTGGCCTTAACCTTACAAGTTCATTTGCATGTAAAATAGCATATCCCCATGCGTAAAGTGGGAGTTTTGTTCTCATGAGTAGTGGCACGGCAATCAATTGGAGGCTTTTAATAAATGATTCAGCTAGGCCATTTTGAGTATTAACATAAGGAACTGGATGTTCAACTTTTATTCCAAGCGATATACAATAATCATTAAAAGCCTGTGATGTAAATTCACTAGCATTATCTAGTCGGATCGTTTTGATTGGATAATCTGGAAAATGTGCTCGTAATCTTATAATTTGTGCTAGCAATCTACTTAAATGCCATGTTTTGAGTGGATAATAAGCATCACGTGGGACCATCTTGTAGATGCATCTATTAAAACCATAAAATATCTGAATGGTCCACATGATAGGTGAATAGGCCCACATATATCACCTTGTATCCGTTCTAGAAATCTTTGGAGATTCATTTCCGACCTTAGCTAGTGATGGTCTCGCTATCAATTTTCCTTGAGAACATGCAAAGCACATGAAAATTCGTTAGATTGAAGAATCTTACGACTTTTGAGAGAATGCCCACTTGAATTTTCAATTATTCTTCTCATCATTGTCGAACCAGATGACCTAAGCGGTCATGCCAAATATTGAAATCTTTGGATTTTCAATCTTCCTACTAGATGTAATATGTACTTCAATTGTATTAATATTGGTATAGTATAAACCTAAGCGTATATGCGGGCAACTTTTCCAACACATGTTTCCTTTTAGGAAATCATAGAAGTTATATATAGATATTCCGCATTATTTTCTTTATTTGTCTCAATATGGTACCCATTACTCAGTATGTCTTTAAAACTCAATAGATTTCTTTTTGATTTTGGGGCAAACAAAGCATTATTGATAATGATTCGTGTTCCCTTTCAATATGATATTTGCTCTTCCTGAGCCTTCAATAATTATTGCCCGAACACGATCTTTGTTATTACATCATTCTTTATCATAGCCAAACTTGAAAAATACTTTTTGTTTCTTAATATAGAATGTGTCAAGCACTATCCGCTAAACAAATTTCTTCATCCATGACCTTGGAGTCAATCAATAGGCGATCAATATTCTTTCTCCTTCAAAAGAAATGATGAATTTTAGAATATAATATTTTATTTATATATAAAACCGAGAATATAATGCTTACACACATACATACTCGATACACACATATTATACATCATTATTTATTATACAGACACATATAAGTAGGTTTCATACATATATAGATACCATAGTAAACATCAATTCTCATTATGTTAAGTAAAAATCTGCAATCTCAAGATGTGTCGCTTTTGATGGCTCCAAGAGTGGAGTGTCTTCTTTATATGAGAAGTTTGTCTCAATGTTATTTACTTTCTCCCTTTTAGATGCTTGATATACATCAACAAGATGTTTAGCGCTCGACGCATTTTTGCCCAGTGTCCTTTCATGCCGCATCTATGGCATGAATTATCTGCTCTCTTATCGATTCCTTCACATTTCTTTTATAGAGATTTCCCCTTCTTTCACCATGATTATTTACTTTCTTAAATTTCGAAGCTGTCATGACTATTTCGATGCCATGAAAAATTTCGTCCCACGGCCCACGGCCTCGACCTGCCTCGATTAATGCCAAAAGCGTATCCTCGCCCGTTGTATCCTCGTCCACGACTTGTAGATGCTATATTGTTCACTTCGTGCATTGGTAAAGATCCCGTTGGGCGAGATTCATGATTTTTCATTAACAAATGCGTTATTTTGTTCCGCTACAAGTAGACAAGATATCAACTCGAATATTTTTTAAAGCCTCGCTCCCTATATTGTTGTTGAGGACAACATTTGAGGCATGAAAAGTGGAGAATGTTTTCTCTAACATATCATTCTCCAGTAATTGTTTCTCCGCATAATTTTAGTGTCAAGTAATTTTGAACATAAGCGGAGTTATATTCATTCTTGATTTAAAATCTTGTAGCCTTAAATGTAACCAATCGAAACTTGAGCTTTGGGGAGGATTCTGCTTTTGATGATCATATCTTTCCTTTAAATTGTTCCAAAGTTCAAGGATCTTCAACTGTAAGATATTCATTTTTAGTGCTTAAATCGAGATGATGATGACGAAGAAAATCATAGCATTGGCTTGGTCCTTTTGATGTTTCATTTTTTCTTTAATTGTATCTCCGAGGCCTTTTGCATTTAAATGCATTTTGGCATCAAGAATCCATGATAGATAATTCTTTCCAAAGAATATCGAGAGCGCTAACTCTAATTTTGTGATATTTGATGCCATACTATAAAATAGCAGTAAAAAACAAGTTAGAACATTAATTAACTAGACAAAATTATTACTTTTACATCAACTAACTAGACAAGATAATTGCCATTATATATTTAATTATTGTTAAATTTATAAGAAAAGTAGGTTGATATGATGTTGTTTGGTGATAATTAAAGCAAGTGTAATAATATAAAAGTTGAGTGAATTAATAGTGGGTTGATATGATATTGTTTGGTGATAATTAAAGCAAGTGTAAAAATATAAAAGTTGGGTGAATTAATAGTGGGTTGATATGATGTTGTTTGGTAATAATTAAAGCAAGTGTAAAAAAATAAAAGTTGGGTGAATTAATAGTGGGTTTTGAAGGAGAAATATTCTCTTGAGAAAATTTTTAAGTATAATTAATTCTTTATCAATCATGTGGTAGGATACCAAAAAAATGTAATGCAAATAGTATAGTATAGATTAGCTTTCAATAAATTTAGCTAATATAAACGGTATAACTAGTAAAACCTCCACTAGGTGGCAGTGCCTCCTTTGAGTGTGGTAACTAGGAGTACAAAAAAAATGTAGGGGAATTTAACTAATATAAACTGTATAACTAGTTAAACCTCCACTAGGTGGCAGTGCCTCCTTTGAGTGTGGTAACTAGGAGTACACAAAAAAATGTAGAAATTCGTGTATCCTCCCAATTTGTGATAGTTGTACTCATCACGAAAATGGGTATTTTCAGTATTTGAATTGTAAAATAATTAGACTATTTGGTGGCTTGGTATACCATTTAATAATTCATAAATCAATATAAAAAAAATCTCCTAAACCATCCAACATGGCGGTCATCAATAAAGAATCTTTTAAACCATCTCCTAAACCATCCAACATGGCGGTCATCAATAAAGAATTTCCTAAACCATCCAACATGGCGGTAAAACTATTTATCTAATATACAGAGTGTGTGTTCTTCATTTGGTGTTTCATCCCACAACTTGAATTAAATTACAAGGATGATCTACATACCTTTGTTCAAAATAAGTTGTTATATTACCCTTTAGTTGGATGTATATTCCGGGCAGAGCAGTCGTGTTGATAACGTGTTATGGAATAACAGATTTGATGGGATGATATAAAATTTATGAAGATAGAGGAAGTAAGATGAATATTTAGAGAGGAGAATGAGAGAATTTTATTGTGTTAAGTGGGGGAAAGAACACCCCTATTTATAGAGTTACAAAATGGCAAATGTGTAAATTACAATACACTTAGGGGGTAAAATAGGCATTCACATAGTAGATATTATATATATATATATATAATATCCAAAGTATATTTACAACAAGAATAACGAAGATTTGCACATTGTAGACCCAAAAAAAAGTTGATTTTTTTTAAAGGAAAAACCCGAACCCAAACCAAACCGGTTCAAACCAAATCAATTTGAATTGGCTCGGTTTGAACCGGTTTGAGATCGATTTTGGACTCAGAAAAATTGAAACCGACTGTGTCGGTTTCGGTTTCGGTTTCGGTTTCGGGTTGGGTTTGAAATCAACCCAATCGACTCGTGCCCATCCCTACTTAAAACTTTAAAACACATTTGCAATCCCATCGTAGTTTATTAAATGTATATGACATGCCATTGAAGTTTAAAATATCTTTAGCATGCTATTAATTAAACTATATATAAATAAAAAACTTTCTAAAACCATCGAGCGGTCCGTAACTTATGGAACACTCGAGCCATTTCAGGGCACATTCGACCACCGTTTTGAAATCCGAGACCAGATCTCAGTCCAGTACAACGATGGAGAGTTCTAGTAATTTTTAAAATTTTTCGGCGATACTGTGATGGCCGGTCAAAGCGTTGCCCATAATTTTGGCCTTGGATGATTGCCAAAATTTTGATAGGCAACCATGGGCCGTCACGGTGTTGTCGGAAAATTTTTCAAATTGTTGGAGCTCTCCCTCAACTCGCCGTACTGATTTTAGATCTGATTCTGAATTTCAAAACAAAAGTCAGATGGGCCCTCAAAATAGCCCAGTGGTTCCATAATTAAAACCCACCAATGGGTTTTGAACTACTCTGATATATAAATATTGTACTTCCATATGCCTTTGACGATGATTATTTGTTGAAAATTTAAAAGAATTATTAAGTGGGCGATATATGAATAAATAATTTTAAATGTAGAATAATTCTACATTAAAAAAATAAAGATAATTGTTATGATAAAATAAATTGTTCGTCCAAAATTAGCGATTTAAGAGGGTGTTAGCGGATGAGTTTTAATGTATTTTTATGAGTAGGAAGAGAGAGAATTAGTGGAGTTGGATGGTGGAGATTTAATGAGTTAAAAGATATATGGATGTGATTTGATTGACCAAATTTGAAATTTGAAAAAAATGCATTAAAATGTGTTTTTGTTTCAATGCTAACACATTCTAAGATTGACAATGAGATTTTTCAGATTTTTCTTTTTCTTTTTGTCCTACACTGACTTTTATTGTTTGTTGATTTTCCCGCATGTAGAACTATCAATCAATACAAGTATATCAACCGCATTATTCAATAATTTTAATTTTTTAAACTATTACAGCGAAATTCAATATATAAATATCACCCACATCATTAATTTTTATTAAAAAGACACATCTCACAATCTATATCTATATATATAGCATAAGCAAGTATTTATAGCCTTAGTCATTTTCCTCCAAAACTTTATTGGCAACCTTAGTCATTCTTTAGCCAAAACTTTATTTTTTTAATTTTTAATCATTTTCTTTTCCTTCATCCAATTAATCATTTCATAAATCATTTCTTTTTCCTTATGTGCACAAACCTATTAAAATTTTATCTTTCCTTATCACTAGGTCTCTATCTTTTCCTTATCTTTATGTTTCCTTATTTTATTATAATTGTCTTTTTGAAAATTACTATACAATTATATTTTTATTTTTTCCTTTTTTTAATTTTTAAAATTTTAGTACACCATTTTATTTTTACTGTATCCATCATAGATTTGTAGATTAGTTAATTAGTTAAACATTTTCTTGAATTATAACAACAGTATAATTTGTCATAGATTATGAATAAAATTATAATATCAAATAATTTGACAATTAATATTTAAGATTTATCTGCGTCAATTCGCCAGATTTATCTTTATCTTGAAAATTTGATCTCAATCAGCATAATCAAATTTACCTCAATTAAATTATTTTGTAGTTTTAATATTTTACTACTAATAATCTCGATCGTATATCTTTTAACTAGTATTTTTTACCCATGCGTTGCACGGGGTGATATATTTAAAATATTAGTAAATCCTACTGATATTAACATTATAAAATCAAAAGATTAATATTTTTTACCGTGCTCTTACCCGGCATTTACACCCGTGCATTTTATGTAATTAGTTTTTTAACAAATAATAATTTTTATAAATATTAATGGAATAATTAATTTATGATTAGTTATCAATTTGTACCGTACTCTTACCTAGCATTTACACCCGTGTATTATATGAGATGATAATTAGTGATAGAGATTATGTTAATATATCACATTTTACTTATGGTAAAATTAAATCTATTAAATATGTATAAACATAAAATTAAATTAATAAAATTAAATACTATAGTTATCAAAATAAATATAATAAAAAAACTCTATCAATTTTCTTAAAGCCTATGGTTTTTTTAAAAAAATTATTCGATATTCGATTATATACAATTCCAAATTTCGAGAGATATTAATTACACACTCGTGTGATGTACGGTATTGACAATGAACATATGAATAATAAAATTTTGGAATTTAATTATGAAATATAACCAATATATATTTATATTATAGAAATGATAATATAGCGGGTACTGACCCCAACACCCTATTTCTACCACAGCTAGGAAACACTTATTATCGCCCCCACCCACTTTCATTTAATTGAATCTGAGCGAGGATATTATAAGAATTGCAACATGATGAAGACTCTCATTCCCCGTCCCCATTCTGCTAAAAAAAAAGCTCATCCCCGTCCATGTCCTATCATGATCGTTTAATCAAAGATTTTTATTTATATTGTTTAAACGTGTATTAATGACATCTATTTCAATAAATACCTTCTAAACATAGTAAACATGTATATTAATATATTCGACATAAACTCACCAATTTAATCTATTCAGCATATTAATATCATTTTTTTAAACTCATCAATTTAGATATTTATTTAAATAATTTAAATTATATAAGTTTCTTAATGTGTTCGATAAAAAAATCATTGATATTTAATCATATTTTTTTACCATATTTAATCCTATAATCAAATTTAAATTAAATTGAATGAGATAAATAAATTTGCATGAGACAAATGACTTGACATATATATTATTCATAATTAAAAAAGAAGAGTTAATCGATGATCTTTAAAAATTGAATAAAATCTAAACAGATAAAAATCGTTATAAAATGAATAATTTGAAGTAGTTGGGATTCTTAATATTTATTTAAAAAATAGAATCCTAAATAGATATTTAATATAGTCGAGAGACAATTAAGAAATTCCAATTGAATCGCATAATTTGAATCTTTGATTGGGTTGATAGCCAATTATTTATTAAATACGTAATTTATAAAATAAGCAATTTAGGTATTTATTTACGTATCAACTTATTTAATCTTTATTCATTAAATGTGTAATTGAAATATTTATTTACTTATCACTAAAATTACACCATTAAATTAAAATTTCTAACATTCGTCAATTTAATTAATACAACTCAATTAATGTAAGTATGATGTGCACAATTAATTGTAATAATAGAGTCAAGAATAAATAAAAATATTACAATTATAATGTCTCATTGCATTCATGAAAACAAATATTTCACACCAATATACTTGATAGAATCATTGCACTTAAATTGAGTAATAAAGAAAAAATATATTTTTTCCTCAAAGTATGATTTTCCATCATACTTGACCAACTATTTGTTTACTTTCACAAAAAAAAAGAAATAAAATGTTTGTTCCCGATTCTTATAATACTACTCGGAGAGGCGATAAATCAATCCCGTTAAAAATTATTCAAATGTATAACATTACAGAAATATTAATTTAGTTTTAACGTTTCATAAATAATTTTTATTCAATGAATAAGAAAATGTCAAGTATTATAGTACACGATATTTAGTAATATTTTGCAACTCAGTTTTTTTCCTTTTTTAATTTTTTAATTTACATATTTATCTCTTTAAAAAGGAAAACCTCAAAATTAAGTGAAATTATTTCTTATGAAAATTGCAATTGATTGTAGTAGCGGTGGTAGAACTGATCACAACAATGAGGAAGACGATTCCTTATTTTCAATTTACTTATCATATTCTATATATAATATATAGTTAACTTGAAAAAATGTTTTAGAATAAAAGTAAGAAAAAAATATTTTTCATAAAATAAGTTTTAATTAATATTTTGAAGAATAATGATATGTAAAGTGTTACATACTAAAATATACATGGTGTAATTTATCAGTCTCGAAAAGGGGTAATTTCATTTTAGTAAGTAATTTTTTTCCAATTTTTGTTCAACATAAGATGTGTTTTGTTAAGACTTAATGAAATGCACTGTGTAAATATAATAATATCTTAAAACATGTTAGGTAAATTGTAAATACACTAAAACACAAGGTGTATTTAATAAATGTTCCTTAAATAAAAATACTTCTTTGGCTCTTATTGATTATCATGATATAAGATACTATCAAGAAAAATTATCTTATTTGGAACTAAAAAGTAATATCTGATCAGTATTGTAATAATTTGAACCTTATTATAATTGATATACAATCTTATAATAATTAAGTATGATTAATCAAGTCGTGTGTAAGTAGTATAATTATGTTATATAATCTAAGATAAAAAAAATTACTAAATAACTCAAATAAGACTAATTATATTCACGCTATAAAATATATTGAGTACACCATAATTTAATTGTTTGAAAAAGTCTTAATTTTGTTTATGATAACAATTATGTCCTCGAAATGCATGATTAATAATTTTTAGTAATTAACTTACTTTTGTACGTAAATATTAATTTATATTTTAATATTTTATTAGAGATATTTAAATTAAAAGAAATATTCATATTTTACGTCCATTATATTTAACAATATTTAAAAGTATGATGAATAAATAAGTAATTTGACGTTTAAATAAATAAAATTTTTTTATAAAAACAATCTTGATAGGAAAAAAGTTATAATTAGTTAAAGATTAAAAATAATCAATATTGATTGGAAAGTTTTTAGACAAAAACGATCATTATAGCTCAAATTTATAATTAGTTAAAGATTAAAAATAATCAGTATTGATGGGAAAAACTTAAGGTTGTAATTACATTAAGATGTAAACATTGAGAATATTTAAAATAAATATAATGTAAATTATCAGTAAAAATATGTTGCGGCAATATAATTACACATCGGATGATTTAAAAATTTTCAAAAAATGTGTTGCGGCAATATATAATTGTCAAGTCTTGAATGTTTGTTGGAAATTTCATTTTAATGATCAATATAAATTAAAATATTTATATAATTGTAATATTGATAACTATCTAAAATAGGCAAATATGAAGAACATTAATTATATCTCATTGTATTGGAAATGCTAATTGTATGGACTAACACGATAGTACATTAAGGGGCAAAAAAAATATAAAGGACATGGGTGGAAACTATAATTAACTGATTAAATAACTAATTTAAAAAATAAATGAATTATTAAATATATATATATATAATATTAGGTCAAATTCATAGGGGAAAATGATCTGGAATAAAAAAGTAAGTAAAAGTTAGAGAAAATAATGTGTTTAAGTGGAAAAAAAGACTGCATATATATATATATATATATATATATATATATATAGATTTTCAAAATTTTTTTATCTTATTAATCTATGTTAATATCAATTTATATTTATATAGAAAACTAATTTTATATATTTGTGTTAAATTTTAAATTTTTAAAAATAAAAATTTATATATTAATACTATACTTGTTTTAAAGCTCTTGTTAAGTCAAATAAAATAAAGTAATAATTTTTATTTTTTAATTTAAATTTATTGTTAGAAAATGGAAAAAAAAGAGAGGGAGAGAGAGAATATTTAGATAGAATGGGATTGGTAAAGCAAGTTGTAGAAATCCCATTAAATATGGAAACTCTATTATTTTAGGAGATTTTCATGTGTAAAATTTTAGAAGATTTAGAATTTTGTTTTGGTAATAATAATATTAAAAAAAAGAAAAAGACCAAAAAATCCTTGATTTTAGGCGGGAAAATATTAAAAAATGAATTAAAAAATATGGTGAAATACTCTGGTATCTATCTATATATATATAATACCAGAGTATTTCAGTCTATTTTTTAATTCGTTTTTTAATGTCTTTCCGCCTAAAACCAAGGCTTTTCTTGTCTTTTTCTTCTTCTTTTTCTTTTGTAATATTATTATTACCAAAACATAAATCCTAAATCTCCTAAATTTCTACATATAAAACTCTCCTAAAATAATAGAGCTTCCATATTTAATGGGATTTATACCACTTACTTTACCAATCTCATTCTATCTAAATATTCTCTCTCTCTCTCTTCCTTTCTCTTTTTTCATTTTCTAACAATAAATTTAAATTAAAAATATTAAAATCATTACTTTATTTTATTTGACTCAACAATAGTATCAATATATAAGTTTTTCTTTTTAAAATTTTAAAATTTAATGCAAATATATAAAATTACTGTCCAACATAAACATAAATTCATATTAACATAGATTAATAAAATAAAAAATTTTGAAAAACTATATATATATATATATATAAGTGGTCTTTTTTCCCACTTAAACATATTATTTTGTCTAATTTTTAGTCACTTTTTTGTTCCACATGATCAATTTTTCTCGCTTATGAAATTTACCTAATATATATATATATATATATATATATATATATATATATATATATAATGGTGATCTTCTTTTCTTATTAGTTTTTCCCGATTAAAAAGTTTTCTTTATTTGTTCACACTAAAATTTCATCATTTTCTTATCTGTTTAATGGAATATGATCTTATTTAATTATTTAATTTCAGCCTTTCCTTATATGTTTAATCGAATAGGATTTTATTTAATTATTATTATTTAATTCTCTTTAGCTTTGCCATTTCTAAATTTTCACGCATTGAAATTTCCCCCTCAATTTCGACTGTATTTTTTTAACCCTAAATTGATTCCACATTATCATTTTTATTATTAGTCAAAAATTTAATGCTTTTTTTCATAGACTATCTATATATATTTACACGTGTTCCTAAATTCTAGGATTACCACAAATCTTCTCTTCCAATCTCCTATGTGGATCATTTTAGGGTTTACACTTTTTAGAATACACACATTTTTTCTAAATTTGATTTAATTATTTTTACTATTTAAAAATTAATTGGCTTATCAATAATAATAATAACAATAATAATAATAATAATAATAAGAACCTTTTTCCTGCATATTAATAATTGATTTATTTTTTAAATTAATTATTAAATTAGTTAATTGCAGTTTCCACTTATTCCTTTTACAATTTTTTTTATCCCTTAATATACTATTACTTTAGTCCATATAATTAAAATTTTTAATACAATGAGACATAATTAATGTTCTTCGTATTTGCCTATTTTAGATAATTATCAATATTACAATTATTTAAATATTTTAACTTATATTGACCATTAAAGTTAAATTTTCAACAAACATTCAAGACTTGACGATTGGAACTTCACATTAATGCATGAAAATTTAATTGTTTGATTTTATATAATAGTTTATTTGAAAACTTTTAAATAATTCTAGGAGCAATTAATTGCCACAACACATTTTTATTGATACATTGCATTCTATTTATTTTAAAGGTTTCCAATATTTATATTTTAATATAATTACGGCCTTAACTTTTTTCCTATCAGTGATTATTTTTAACGTTTAACTAATTATAAATTTTGACTATAAAGATCATTTTTGTCTAAAAATTTTATTTATTTAGATGTCAGATTACTTATTTATTCATTATACTTTTAAATATTGTAAAATATAATGGACATAAAATGTGAATATTTATTTTAATTTAAATATCTGTAACAAAATATTAAAATATAGATTAATATTTCCGCACAAAGTAAGTTAATTACTAAAAGTTATTAATTATAAAAATATAACAAAAAATTTGAGGACATAATTGTTATCATAAACAAATATAAAGACTTTTTCACACAATTAAATTGTGGTGTATTTAATATATTTTATAGTGTGAATATAATTAGCTTACTCCAGTTATTCAGTAATTTTTTTTAATCTTGCATTATATAAAGTAATTATACACTACTTACACACGATTTGATTAATCGTGTTTAATTATTGTAAGATTGCATATCAATTATAATAAGGTTCAAATTATTAAAATACTCGGATTTTTTTAGTTCCAAAGAAGATAATTTCTTTTGATAGTATTTTATATCATGAAAATCAATAAGAGCCAGAGAAGTATGATATATGATATATGAAATACTATAAGTAAATTGAAAATAAGGAAACATCTTCATCATTGTTGTAATCAGTTCTACCACTATTACTATAATCAATTGCAATTTTCATAAGAAATAATTTCACTGAATTTTGAGGTTTTCCTTTTTAAAAAGATAAATTTCTAAATAAAAAATTAAAAAAAGGGAAAAAACCGAGTTGCAAAATATTACCAAATATTTTTTTTGAATGATAAATATTATCAAATGTTGTGTATTATTAAACTCGACTTTTTCTTATTCATTGAACAAAAATTATTTACGAAATGTTAAATATAAATTAATATTTTTGCAAGTTTATATATTTTAATAATTCTTTAACGAGACTGATTTATCGATTCTCCGAGTAGTATTATAAGAATTAGGAACAAATATTTTATTTATTTATTTATTTTGTGAGAGTAAACAAATATTTAGTCAAGTATGATAAGAAATCATATTTGAGGAAAATATATTTTCTCTTTATTACTCAACTATGTGCAATGATTCCAAGAAGTATGTTGGTCTAAAATATTTGTTTTCTCGAATACTGTAAGCCATTATAATTGCAATATTTTTAATCTATTCTTGACTCTATTTTTACAATTAATTGTCCACATCATACTTATATTAATTGAGTTATATTAACTAAATTGAAGGATGCTAGAAAGTTTAATTTAATGGTCTAATTTTAGTGACAGTAAATAAATATTTCAATTACATATTTAATGAATAAAGATTAAATAAGTTGACACGTAAATAAATACCTAAATTGATTATTTTATAAATTATTATGTATTTAATAAATAATTGGCTATCCACTCAATCAATGATTGAAATTATGTAACTCAATTTAAATTTCTCAATTGTTTCTCGACTATATCTATTTTTGATTCTATTTTTTAAATAAATATTAAGAATTCCAAGTACTTTAAAGTTTAAATTATTTATTTTGTATCGATTTTTATCTGTTTAGATTGTATTCAATTTTTAAAAATCATCGATTAAGTCATTTTTTAATTATTAATCATATATATTCAAAGTTATTTACGTTATCAAAATTAATTTAAATTTGGTTATAGCATTAAATATGGTCAAAAAATGATTAAATGTCTATAATATTTTTTTATCAACCACGTTAAGAAACTTATATAATTAAAATTATTTAAAATAAACATGTAAATTGATGGCTTAAAAAAGATATTAATATACCGAATATATTAAATTGGTGAGTTTATACCGAATATTTTAATATGCGTGTTTACTATGTTTAGAAGGTGTTTATTGAAATAGATGTTATTAATATATATTTAAAAAGTACAAATAAAAGTCTCCAATTAAACGATCATGATGGGACATGGAAAGGGATGAGAATTTCTTAGCAGGACGGAGATGGGGGAATGGGAGTCCTCATCTTATCTGCTATATTAATACACATAGCATAAATCCAAAAAATTTCAACATAGCATAACCATAATCATATGCATTGCTTTCATGATACAAACAACACATGAAATGTATAAACAAAATTACTTTTTGAAAAAATCATTGAATCATTTGAAAAAGAAATCCAACTCATCTATGTCTTACATCTCTCATTCATCACTTATTCCATCTTACAGGAAACTTCATTGGTTCACGCACCATCGATTTCCTCTCCCACACGACCGATCTACATATAAGGAAAAAGCATTATTAGAAAATGAATGACATAAAATCTTAATGAGTGTCACGATGAGATAATTACAATAATAAAATAGAAAGACTATAATTTTTCATTTAGCAAACATACGGCTTCCTAGAGATAGGAGCATACCAGATGAAATTGAAATGAAGTATACTATAAGTTACTAATTTTTTTTTTTTTTGTAAATAATATTTGTAGTGGTTTATTTAAAAGATATCTTCATTTTATTAAGAGAAATCTTACTAACCCGTAGCAATTGAATTAATTTTAATTATTTTTTGGTCTCTTAAATTAATTTCGTTTCCCCTTTAGCAGTACAATTAATTTTGATTAATTGCAATATATTTAATTTTCATTTTTTAACTAATTATTGCTAAAAACCTTAATTATTTCTAAAATAATAATTAACTTAATAATCACAATTTTAAGAATTGTATAGATCTAATGTTTTCACCATTACATTGCACGGGAAACTAATTTTTCAACAAATAGATAGTAGAGAATTTTACTATCTACATGTCTTCTAATCCTGCTATATACATCCAAAATTTAAATTTTTAGTACAAATAAGAATTATATTTAAAAAGATGTAATTTAAGTTGTAAAATTTTATCAAAAATAACCTTGATTGATTTTATCTACGTCAAAAAACGGTGTAGGATAGAATGGATAGAAATTTCAAGCCGTCGTCCCATGTCCCCGAACGCGGTAGATATCCACATCAAATGCGAGTCAAACTGCGAAGGGATGAAGCCCTGTTCATTTTTTATCTGGTAAATTTTTAAAAAATTAATAATTGTATTATTATTAAAAAAGTTATTGCAATTAAAAATGACGTGGAGTTTTATGATCTAGTAAAAAAAAATTGAGTTTTCAAAAATAATGAGATACATCGTACATAGATGCACAAAAGAGCCAAACTACCACATTGGTATTAAAAAAAAAACTTTTAACGATTCGGTATTTTAAAAAACTCTGGCAACAAAAGCAATGATTTAAAACTCACTTATGTACGTTTTATTCACCGCCAACGAAATCTTGGATAAAATAATATTATTTTATATTTTCCACATTTTTCTTAATTTCTTTAAAAAAGTTTGTCAACTGCGAGTTTGATACAAAATAAAAAATATGCCTCAATTTACTTTAGTTCAAAATTTTAATTAAATTGCATATTTGATCATTTATTTTTTATATATTTATTTGGTAAATAATTAATTTTATCGGATTAATTTGATGCTAATTCAATAGTTTTTATGCAAAACATTCAACACCGTCGAATTTATTCGCATTAATATTGCAATTTTTCAAAAATTTCTTTAGCATTGAAAACACATAGATTTTGATATTAACCAATAGTTAATGACAAACATAATTATTATACTTGCATAAAGTTTTGGTAGGAAAATGTCACCGTAAAAAGTATACATTATGAATTTATAAAAAACAAAAAAAAGAAGAAGAAGAAAAAGGAACCCCACCCCACCCCCTCCTCCCCCCTCCCACAGCACCAAGAACCACCACCAACCACAGCTGGCGATGGTGGTTTCAAAAACCACTATCAATGGCTGGTGGTGTTCGAACACCGCCGGATCTAGTGGTGTTTTGGTGGTGTTCGTGCACATCAAACAAAAGTGGGTAGTTCAATGTAAGTAATTAAACCTTTTTTTACTTTTAATACCAGGTATGATTTTATTCAAATTATGTGGGAAGTTGACAATTCTTTTTATTTTTTATTTTTTATCACAAATTTAAATACTACGTTTTACAATTTTTCTCCCACATAAAATCACAATTTAATCAATTTTATTTTTGCAATTTTCTTTCTCAATTGGGATCAAGAATGCCATGCCAACTTTGGAACCAAAAATAAATTTTATTAACCTTCCTCTGAGTCGTATATAAACATTCCATGCACGTCTAACTTGCCCAAAAAGTAATAAGAAAGATAAAGCTTTCATCACACCCATAGGGAGAACATAAAATAAAACGGGCGAAGTGTTACCTCAATAAGTGTCCCTGTATCAGCATTGTTACGGCGATAATAATAACGGTAAAATTCCATTGGTAAATTAGCATTGATGTTGGAACCTAGTTCCAATTCATGTTGCGCAGATTTTGCAGCAGCAACCTCCATGGAGTCTTTATAACTTTCCATTTACTGGTCGTCTTTTGAGTTATTGCTGTCCGGTATCTTCATAGTTCTTCTAGATTCCTCAGCCACAGCAATGGCATCTTTAGCAGTCATTGCTTGATTCACTTTTTCCTCCACAGCAATTGGAAGGGTTGCTTCTACGTAAAACTGAGTTGGATGAACGAAATCCCTTGCACAACATCTATCATACACGAGAAAGAATCAACTTGATGCTTATTCGTCAATCCCTTATGATCAAGAATTGTCACCATTTCATTTATCCCTCTTTTATTGTCACTCACCTAACATATACTAGAGAAAAATTCTAATATCGCAAGCTCGAGACATTAATCTCATTCTCCAAATTTTAAGATTAGAAAAAAGGACAAAAATCATTTTAACCGTACATTTTGAGCATTTTGAGCCATGTTGAGTCCACCAAAATTTCTTTGTATTAGGAACAATCCAGAAGCAATGAAATTTATAGTCTTGATGTTTTATGACATTCATTCTATGCATAATACGTTCACTCAAAATATATATCAAAGAATTGGAGGTGCATACTAGCCGTGTTTTCATCTGCGAGGTCTATTTCTCATCGTAGGTCAACGTCTTCATTCTCGAGCTCAGTAGGAATTGGTGTTCCCTCTAGCTACCCATAAGCAAATAAATTAATTAAAACTCATGGCAACAAATTCATGCTTTTTTTCTCTGGTTACTTTCTAATGGGCACAAAAAATCAAACTGAACACAACAATCCACAAATTTTCACTTTTTTCATCGCTCATCCAATAGCTTTGCTTTGCAGCCAAAAATCGTAAACGAAATTGTTCTAAATCACCATATCTCGGAATAAAAACATACAACACCAATTCAAAGATTTAAGTAAAGGATAAACAAAAGAAAATAAAGAGTACCTGAAATTTGATTAGTCAATAGCATTTGAATAACCATAATGTCCAAATTTTATTACAACCGAAACCTCAAAAGTAAAGCCACATGCTTCGTGCCATACTTCTCATTTTAGATGTCATTAGCACGGATCTTAGTGCAAATAGTAGCATTAATACTCACTTGAATCTAACTTGTTTACAATTGAGAAATGGTGCATAAATTTTGAACCTATATATACACAAAAATACAGCGTGTGTTATTCGTGATGTGCAAGAGAGAGGTAAAATTATCTAACGATAAAAACTATTGGTATCACAAACTTAACCTGGAAAATATGACTATCTATAGACTAATTATTGTTTTTGAAAATTAATCACATCTAGAGAAGAATACAATATCTATACATATTGCCTTCTCGAAGCAAAACAGAACATATAATAATAATATGGATAAATGAGTAAAGATACAAACTAACTATGAGAGTTTTTATCAATATAACATAAATTATGAGATTTTTTATCAATCACATTAAAAATCCTCTGTAAGTTAAATTATTTACCGAATATGTTAAATTGGTAAGTTTATATCGAATATATTAATATACGTATTTAGTATATTTAGAAGGTGTTTATTGAAACAATTTGTTTTTTTAACGAACTATCTCGGCTCATTGAAACAATTAGATGTGGCTAATACATATTAACAAAGTACAAATAAAAGTCTCTAATTAAAAGATCATAATGGGGGCATAAACAGTGATGAGAATATCCTAATGTCGCGGGGGACGAGGAATGAGAGTACCCATCCCATTACAACTTTTAAATTGGATCATTAAACAATATTATTTTATGACAAGTATTTGTCAAGTTTATTTATTGTTATAATAATATAATTTTAATTTTTTGAAAAGGGTTCTTAAATAAGTTCTTTACTATTGGACTTTTAATTTCAATATCTAATGTGAAACAAAATAAATTTCTTATTTTGAATCTAATAGTACAATACGATCTTTTGTTATTTTACCATTTATCAAATACATTTTGCGATCGTTATGGAATCGACATAATAGTTGAAGTACTTCTAAAATACATAAACTTACGAATGCGATTCATGTTTATAGAAGAATGTAGAGTTTCAAAATTATTCATAACCAATTTGTGAAGGGATGTGGCTGTCAAGGAAGGGTATCGACTACCAATGTTGTGAGCCAAACATTATGGATTATTTGGTAGCATGAAGTGAAACGAGACGATTACGGGTGAAGATAATTTTTATGTTGTGAGAGCTTTGTGAAGTACTTTTACATATTCTATTATAATAATGTTAATCTATACATACTCATAACATTAGTAGGAATTATAGATTTATTGCACATATCACCCCGTGCAACGCACGGGTGAAAACGCTAGTTATATATATATAGATATAGAATAATTAAAAAGAAAGTCATATGCACTTCGAAAGTTAGTAGAATTTAATTTGGTTATTTAGATAACTATAAGATTTAATGTTATTTTATATTACTTTAATATTTAGTAAATTTAATTTTATAATGAGCAAAATATGACATATTATCATAATTTATATCAGGAATTATCATTCCGTATAACGCATGAGTGTAAATGCTAGGTCAGCGTATGATACGAAAACTAATCGTTAATTAATTATTTCATTATTCGATTAACATTTATTAAAACTATCATTTATCGAAAACTTAGTCACTCGTGCAACGCACGAGTTAAGAAGCTAATTATTTTCATTATTCAATTAATATTTATCAAAACTACTATTCTATTATATTAAGTTTATTGTTTTGACACATTATTTGCTTTATTTTTTTGAGGTTTTATCTTAATACTATTAAGATTAAGATCTATCAATGCTGTTCTTAACCGAAAAATTTGTCTCTGTGCAACGCACAGGTGAAACAACTAGTAGATCTAGAATAAAATTGATAATTGTATATTTAGCATGGTATGTCGAAGAATTATAAAATACGAACAAGTCTCATTATCGTCCTTGATACTTTCGGACAAGCAGTGCATGAGTTTTCTTCTATTTTTTATTTATTTTAATTATAGAATTATTCATCATATAACTTTATTTATTTCAGCATTACCACTTACTAATTCTAATAAATTTTTAAGGCCGTGTTTGGTAGATTTGATTGATAAGTTAGCTAATAATTGAAAAATTAGTTAAGAGTTGATAGTAAAAGTTAGTTTATATAAATAAAAATATTTGATAAAATTAGCTGAAAAGTACATCAAAAATACAAAACTACACAAAATGACATATTTAAAATAATTTTTTAAAAAGAGGTAAAAAATGGAATAAAAAACAAAAAGCTCATTATTATTTGAAAAGCTTGTAAAGAAAGCTTTCGAGATAAGCTCACGCCTTCTCAAATAAGCTGTTCAACCAAGGAGAGCTTATTTTAATAGAAAAACTTATAAATTCTTTTAAAAAAATTATAAGCTAACTTATTTGACTTACCAAATATACAACAAATAGTAGTCAACAAAGTGGCGTACAAGTACATTTAAAAAAATATATTTTAACTGCATACTAAAAATGTGTTAAATTTTAATGACATTTAATTAACTTGAATGATATTCTGAAGGCATTTTAAAGTTCAATAGTAATTCAAAGGGTTATTTTCACTTTTCGTCCCTATTCTTTGCACTTTGAGAAGATTTCATAGATATTTTTTCAACCCGTTGGGTCCCTATTCTTTTAAAACATATGCATTGTTTATCTCTAATCCCAAATTCCATCTATTGCATCATTAAATCAATATTTTTTTATCTTTTTGCGCAATTCAAAGAATGGTGGCGAAAAGTGAAAATAAAACCTATTATTATTTTCAATGATTAATTAATTTAAGTACCATTTAATTATTATATATTCCATTACTTTTAAAATTTATTAAATTAAAATCCGTGTTCTTGTATCTAAATATTTTATTTTATTTTTTTTAAAAGAATAAAATAGTGGTTTGTGTTGATTGATGGACTTTGAATGTTTCTATCTTTTATTTATATATTTTATTAACAATAAATTAAAAATGTATTACACTTTATATAATATTAAAAAAATTAAAGAGCTCATCCAAAAAATAAATAAATAAAAATAGAAGAAATTAAAGCATTTAAAATTACATACGTAAATGAATATGAGTTTGTTTCACTATGTTATTTATTCATTATAATTTACAGAAATAATAATAATAAAGAACATGTTTGGGAGAATTATCCAAAAAGTCATTTTCTTTGGATAGTTTTGCAAATATATTTTAACTTGCTCCAAATCGGAGAACAAACATTTATTTAAATTCGTGTATCTATAATATTTTTCAAATGTTTTTCTTTTCCTTTTCTAAATATGAAGGTCTAATAATTTTGTAAATTGATGTTCTAAGTAAATTTTTAGTACTCATTGTACCAATTAATGGAAGGCTAAAAAAACATTGTCGATAAAATATGTAAATAAAAAGTAGGGACATTCAAAGTCCATCAATCAACACAAAGCACTTAGGGGTCAATTTGATTTTTCTACAAAATAAATTATTATTATTTAGATAAAAGAACACAAATATTAATTTAATAAATTTTAGAAGCAATGAAATATGTAATAATTAAATAATACTTAAGTTAATAAATTATTGGGTGTAGTAGTAATAATAATAACAATAAGGGTTATTTTCACTTTTCATCCCCATTCTTTGGATTGCACTAAAAGAAAAAATATTGATTTAACGATATAATGGATAGAATTTGGGAGTAAGGATAAATGGTGTATATTTTTCAAAAGAAGGTAGACCTAGCATGTCGAAAAAAAAGAATATAAATGAAATCATCTCGAAATATAAAGAATGAGAACGAAAAGTGAAAATAACCCTAATTTTAATAAATTGGACAAAATAGAGTGATCTTTGAGGTATTTAATTTTTTTTACACCCAGAGATTCTCCTTTTTCGCTTTTCTTTCTCTTTTTTTTCATTCTCTTCAATTTTTTCCTATATTTTCACTCACTTAAAATAATATTTCTCTCTTATTCGCTCTTTTTCTCATATCGTGCCACATATCCATCGTATTATTATTATTATTTTTATTTTAGGAATTTTACATTGGAGTTTAGTTGGTGCACCTGTGTGTAATTACAATACAGTTGACAAAGCGCTGGTGCGCAATGCGCATCGCGTGACCGACACAAGCACGCTTTCGTTGGTGGTGCTCACGATTCACGAGGTTGCTCCCCCTTTTTGACTCATTCGCACAAACTAAGATGTAAATGAGCGATTGGTTGAAACGTGTGAATAAAGAGCAGACGGAATTACACGTGCCTCCCAGTGAACCGTGCACGTGATCACAACCAAGCTGCTTCGTGGCTTCCTACTGCATTCTTATATTTTATGAAAAAATATCCTCTTTCAATTCTTAATCACTACCATATGTTTATATTATGTCAAAAATATACATTTTTTTTAATACTTATTCAATTATTAGTAAACCCATCTATGAGGTAATGTTTACGCATGCGTAGTAGACTTTTTCTTTCTGTTAAATTACCAACTTCATAGTTCTAAATTTAATATTCCCTCCGTCCCACTAAGATAGGCAAGTATTCATATTTTGTCCGTCCCAAATTATAGTCCAATTTCCTTATTGAATGTATAATTTATTTTTCATGTACTAAAATACCCCTATTTAAGATAATTGGAATACTAAATATCAAGATAGATATTTCATCTCTCAAGATATTTAAACATGTTGATACTACTTTTTAACCATTCAATATAGGGGTAAAATTGGAAGAATATATGAATATCTTATAATTCCAAGAACATTTAAGATGTTTTTTTAATATGTGTGAAAAATGGTGGGTGCCTATCTTAGTGGGACGGAGGAAGTATATGTTAGCGATAATGTGTAGATACATAACCAAAATCTAAATTTATAACTTATTTACTAGTATGTATGTAGAAAACAAAGTTCAAACGAAACATGACACATAGGTCACTTGTGCAATATTCAAGATTAAACTAATTTATCTTTATAGTAGGTCTAGCCACCAAAATTAGTCTGATGGTCAGAATCTCTCCTGATTAATATTATAACTCTGTAAATATTATTAATAATATTATATTTACACCCTATGTGGTGTTTGTAGTTTGTCTATCCTTATATTGTGATTTATTTATTTCGTTTGTTTTTGTTATTTCGTTATTATATGGTGATTATGGGACTCTGGGATACGTCCCCAGATTCATTCTATGCGAGCCCCAAGTAGAGATTGAAATTGAGTGTGCTTCAAGTGATTTAATGATATATTATGATATAAGATGTCTAGCTTGTAATGGACCATTCAAAAAAAAATCTTTATAGTAGGTCTATATTTTTATTTTTTTTAAAAAAAAACATGACATATACATGTTAAACTATTCCCAGCTTGGTAACCTAATTTTATTTTATACAAAGAGTATTTGTGAAATTCTAATTTTTAATTTAACACGTCTATTATTATTCTAGAAAAAATAAAAAAGGTCAATTATTCAGCAATTATTACTCGAAAGGCAGAAATAAACTCTAATGATAAACAAATTCGTTGTTTCGATTTTTGTGTCTTTCAGGGAGATGGAGTAATTAATTTTTATTTCTCTCTTGTATTTTATACCTCATATTATTACTTCAAATTTATTAACCAAATTAGATTTTTAATACATTATTCTTTTATTTATTTATGAAATAATATTTATATTTGGGTGTCAATGTTATAGATCCGGAGCCATGGGCATTTTGGTCACTTTAATTTTTTTATATTTGTAGGCATTTTGTCATTTTATACTATTAACTTGGGTGCTGTGAGTATGTTTGCAGATTTGCCCCTTTGTGATTTTAGAGGTATTGAATTTGTGCTGCTATCGATGCATTTTACTAGTTTGAATGAATGAATATCTTTGTATATATATATATATATATATATATCCTATGCAATTGGAATCTAATGAACTCGTCCAAATAGTGTGACCGAAGTTATGACACTTCAATTTTGTATTGTCGTCGTTAATTAAGATTAAGGATGTCAAAAAGACTCGCTTCGCCCCTCTCCAATTGGACAGACCTCCACTTTCATTTCCAATTTATTTTTTGCGGCAATTGATTGGTTAATAAAATTTTACGACTTGGAAATTTCCAATTCTTTTAAATTCTCATCAACGAGCGCAAATCTTTGGCCTTCAACAAGTATTTCATTCTTAGCATCTCCACTGGGATGTGAATTGGGGAGATGATGTGGAGGAAAAAGATAAAGAGAAGATGATTATTTTAATTGAAAAGAAAATAAACGTGTGTAATGAAAAAAGAGGGAAAAGTGAAAATGTAGCAGATATGTAGAAATAAATTCAAAAATAATAACAAAAAATAGGGTAAATTTAATGAATAGTCACCAAACTTTTAAGATATTATTAATTACTCACTGAACTTTGAAATATAATTGAATACTCACTGAACTTTACTTAATATTAACTAATAATCACTCTTTTACTCAATATTTAAATATATTTAACAATTATGTGTATATGACTAATAACATTCTTCGTAGAGACAGTTAGACTAATTGTTGACAAAATAAATTCATCTACTAGAAGTTAAATAAGAGAAAAACTAAATAAACTATCAGAAATGCCACTATCTGAAACAATATTTGTGTCGCGTTTCTTATTGTTTATATAGCTTTTCGTCCTATTTGAATGAGTTTTTTACACCAACAGTTGATCTAGTTGGTCACATGTATGATATCGTCATTCAAATTGATGCAATACGCTAATAGAATAAATATTAAGTTAACGAGTGACCGATAAATAACGTTAAGTAAAGTTCAATGAGTATTTAGTTACATTTCAAAGTTCAGTAATTAATTAGTTACATCTTGAAAGTTCAATGACCATTCATTAAATTTACCCACAAAAAATTAGTAGAAGATGTGAAGTTGAATGTGGGAATATAAAAGTGGCACTTGAATTTATGAGGAAAAAGTGAAGTAAATGTGAGTAAAATGAGAAAAAATGATTAAAGAAAAAGAAAAAATAGAAAAAACACGGGACCCATCTATAAAATTGTATCTATATCTCTCCTAACTTGACATCCACAATGAACAACAGCAACGGGGATGCTCTAATAATTTTTTAGCATTGTGAGGAATCGGTCAATAACTAAAAGGTGGTCGTGTCGTGATGTTCATTCAGAGTCAACTTGGTTTCGATCATTTATTCGTTCAACTCACATTTCACTTTTGCATACATCAACAATATTATTAAAATGTAAATAAAAAAAATGAAAAGAAAAAGAAAGTAAGAGGCAAACAAGAGAGCGAGACAATGAGGATTTTTCCTCTCTTTATTATTATTATTATTATTATTATTATTATTTTAGGGTATAACTTGGAAATTATAGAGATAAGATGATTTATCGAACCTATAGATCAAATATATCGGTTAAAGGATGAATTTTTCATTCAAACAAACCCTTCAAATGAGACTATGAGTTAATGGCCTAGAGAAGTTTGATATGATTCTTCACCGTCTACAGAGAAAAAATTGTGTTGGCTTTTGATTTGGTTGGTCCGAAGAAGTTCTCTTCCCAGCGCTGGAACTTCCAGTGCTGGGCCCACACACACACAGCCCCTCCTGATGGCGGCGGACCCACACACCCCCCCTTCAGCTATCTCTTTCTCTCTCCTGCTGGAGCCGATAGTTGGTTCCAGCGTCTGGAACCGGAACGGACTGTTGGTTGGTCCACTCGGTTTTGATGTTTTGTCCAGCTCTAGGGGTGGGCGTTTCGGGTACGGTTCCGGGTAGTGAACTACCCGGAACCGAACCGTAAATTCCGGTTCCTTGAAAAATGGATCCGTTCGGTTCTTTTCAAATAAAGTACCCGTTCGGTTCCGGTTCCTTCCGGTTCCGGTTCTCCCGTCCGGTTCCGGTTATTTTACGATACATTTTTTATTACTCGAAAAGCACAAGAAAAAAATAAAAATTTTGATTCAAACATAATATAACAATAAAAAAAATCAACAAGGCGACTGCGCTGCGGATTCTTCTTGCAAGCGGCGACTTCTTCTTTCGCCGCTTAGCGCGGCCAAATTCTTCTTTGAAGTCAGCGGCCATTCTTTGCCGCGGCAGAAGCGGCGCGACTTTCTTGCTCGCCGGCTTAGCGAATGCCGCCAATTGCGCTGCCGCGGTCCGGCCGCCGCAAAGCTGCGGCAGCAGCGACTTCTTCCAAAATCATGTGCAACTTCGGTTCAGGTTCGGTTCGGGTTTTAGAAAAGGATCCGTTAGGTTCTCATTCGTTAGGTTCGATTCGTTCTAATTTTTTAAAGAACCGTTAGGTTCGGTTCTTTCGGTTGATTAGGTTCTACCGTTGATTCCGGTTTTTGCCCACCCCTATCCATCTCCTTATTTTTATTAAGAAAATCGTTTGCGGTTTGAAAGTAGTGTAGTGGGTAAGATCTCCAAATTCCGAATATTGAAATTGGTATATTATCAATGTTGGTATAATTTTTACTATCCCAGTATTACTGTGGCGTATTGGGGTTGAGCTTGGGCTTGTATCATTTAAACTGTCTCAGTAAGCTAAATCTCAATATGCTACATTAGCGTTGGGACAATAAAAATTACCGCAGACCCCGGCGCTAATAACATATCAATCTTGGACATGATATTAACCAAGATTCGAATCCCACCGCTTGTTTGTTTTGTATTTTCTGTTTTTATTTTCGAAAATATTTTAGTGTTTTCTGTTTTCAATTGTTGTTTTGAGAAATTGAAAATGTGTTTGGTTTATTGTTTTGAGAAATTATTTTTGAGAAGAAAAAATAGAAACGTGTTTGGTTTATATTTTTAGGAAAATACAATTTGTTATAATAAAAATTACAAAAAGGTCCCTAAACTTTTCAACATGTCAAAAGAGACCCTTATCTTCTTCATCAACCCTACCCCACCCCACCCCTTTCGTCCTCTCCATGGTGGAGTTGCGGGCGACTGATGAAGGTGGAGAACCACGGTGGTTCTTCCACCGAGAACCACCAAGGTGGTTCTCCGGTGGTGGTTCTCCGATGGTCAAACCACCAGATCCTATGGTTTGACGGTTTGACTTTTCCGGCAGTGTCCGGCGGTGGTCAGGAATTGAAGTGTACAAAAAATAAAGTTTGGGACTCAAATACAATAAATATAAAATTTAAAATCTAAAAACGCATTTTCCTTATTTTCGACATTTAATATAGAAAAGGCTGAAAACGTTAAAGAGACGTTTTCTTGTTTTCTATAGAAATCTTGAAAATGATTTCAAAAATGTGTTTTCCAAAACAATGAACAGAATGCGTTTTTATCGTTTTCGAAAATTGAAAACAAAAAATAGGTTGAAAACGCCAAACAGAACAGACCCTTATATTCCCGTGTTGAAAAAAAAAAAATCGTTTCACACATGTTTCGTACAACATTAATCCTACTTTTCAAAACTAATAATTTAAAAATAAGAATTCTCCCAACCTGTCCTTTTTCATTAGATTCTTTTTTATTATAAAAATTAAATATTATTTTCACTGCTATCCAACTTTAAAAAAAAAAAAATTTAATTAAAATATTTATTGGAAACTGTTACATATTCTTCAAAATTCCAGGTATTCCGCATGTTGTTAAGCAACACATTTTTAACGCGCATTCTAAAATTGACCTAACTTAACTTTCGGCAGTAGTTTAGGAGAATCAGATAAATTCACTTTACAGTTCATTTTTCTTGAACTTAACCATGATTACTTCCTCAATCCTGTTTAAATCACAAGCCTAATTTTTCAAACACATGCAAACAATTGGTTTTTGTGCAGCATAAATCCACACGCCCCAACCCCTTTCTTCACATTCTTTCACTTTTCTTGAAACCCAAATCCAAAAAAAGGCATTACAGAGAGAGAAATGTTCAATCGTATTACATGATTTTTGCCCTGTTTTTTTATCGAAATTATCTGAAACTGGAGATTGTTTGTTTGTGGGTTTTTATTAAGAGTTGAAATTAGAAGCCTTAATGGGTGGGTCTGTGTGGAATGATGAGGAGAAAGCCATGGCGGCGACAGTTTTAGGAGCTAAGGCTTTTGATTACTTGATGTCGAGTTCAGTTTCTAATGAATGTTCATTAATAGCATTAGGAAATGATGAGAATTTGCAGAATAAGCTTTCAGATCTTGTGGAAACTCCAAACATGGCCAATTTTAGTTGGAATTATGCGATTTTCTGGCAGCTTTCGCGGTCGAAAACCACCGGAGAATTAGTCCTCGGATGGGGCGACGGGTGCTGTCGGGAACCCAACGCGGCGGAGGAGCCCATCGACCCCAACAAGGCCCACGATGAGATGAAACAGAGGATGAGGAAAAGGGTGTTACAGAGGTTGCATACAGCTTTTGGAGGAACAGATGATGATGATGGTTATTTTTTTGGATTAGATAAGGTTACTGATACTGAGATGTTCTTCTTGGCTTCCATGTACTTCTGCTTTCCTAGGGGAGAAGGTGGGCCCGGAAAGTGTTTCGCGTTGGGTAAGCACACTTGGTCGTCGGACGCGAGGTACTCGTCTCATGATTATTGCGTTAGATCTTTCCTATCGAGGTCCGCTCGCATGCAAACCGTAGCTCTGATACCAACTGATGTAGGCGTCCTGGAGTTAGGATCGGTTAGATCCATACCGGAGAATTTAGAGCTTGTCCGAGGGATAAAATCATCTTTCTCCTCGCTTATGAGTGCTTTCGAGACTAGAAGTGGTCCCACTTCGGAAACTCCGAGGATTTTCGGGCACGATTTGAATTCCAATGGTGCGGGATTTGTAGAGGACAGGGCGTCTTACGAGTATGCAAATGGAATGACAAAAGAAAGCCTTCAAGGGATAACGTGTTTTGGAAACTCGTCACAAGTTTCCACTCTTGAGATCACAGATAAGTCGAGGGAAGAATTTCGGCTCGTCAATTTTCAAAATGACAAGTTAGGACAAATGCAAAGGCAAATTGATTTTTCGCCGAAGCCTATAATTTCGAGGCCACAAGCACATAATGGCGAGATTGAGCATTCGGATGTTGACGCTGGTTGCAGAGACGAGAAGAGGCCTCGAAAGCGTGGACGAAAGCCAGCCAATGGGAGAGAAGAGGCACTCAACCACGTTGAGGCCGAGAGGCAACGACGGGAGAAGCTAAACCGTCAGTTCTGTGCGTTACGAGCGGTGGTTCCGAATATTTCCAAGATGGACAAAGCGTCGCTCTTGGGAGACGCAATCACCTACATCACCGAGCTTCAAAAGAAGCTCAAGGACATGGAGTCTGACCAAGAGAAGCGGGCCCCAAGAATCGAGGTGCAAAATGCGCACGACCGATTGATTGTTAGGGTACTTAGTCCGCTCGACTCCCATCCTGTAGGACGAGTTCTAAAAGCATTCCGAGATGCAGAAGTGACGGTTCTAGATTCAGAGATCAGCACTGGGAATGATCTAGTGTTTCACCGATTCGCCGTCAAGTCGCAAGGACCCGAAAGGTTATCGAAGGAAAAATTGATGCAAGTATTTTCGCGGGTATCTAATTCGTTAGAGACTCCAATATCATCCATTTGTTGATAATCTCATTATTTACACAGTTACACTAGGCTTATAAATGTGTAGTGAAATTTGTGAAGTTTTCTTCATAGAATTTGGAATATTTTCAGTTGATGACTTGATGCTAGGATACATGAAGCGACCGTCTTTGGACGGAGTAGAATATCGATTTTCGGTTTGTTTAATGTATACAAAATTGTCATATGTACGTACGTATGCAAGTTACATTATATTTTTCATGTTTAACTTGCTTTAACAGTATTGTTGACTTGATATATACGTGTTTTTAAAGCTTCCCATTTACAGTGTTGTTGCTTTGACATGGGCGTGATTTTAAAGTTTCCTAGTACTTCTGAAATATTTATTCTTGACTATCTGAATCAATTAATACTGACCATTTACACACATATTTAGCTCTATTATTATTATTTTTTTCCCATTTTGATTTGTTATGCATGGGTCGTCAGTATTTATCGATTAGCTGATCGAGTTCTTTTGTAAATTCCAAATCTGTTGTTCCAGATTCTATTTCATTTCATCCAATGAGAGCATACCACATCATTGAATTAATCCACGATTCCCATTGAATCAATAACCAATGGAATAGATTTCGATAGTGTAGATCTTGACTTATTTTTTTGGATTCCAACGAAAGTAGTACAATAATTTGCTAGGAGTAATTGTTGCGGAGGTGGAGGAAATAGTTTATGTGTTAAATCAATTAAGGTAGTAATTGTGTGCAATTAAGGTAATGTCGAGGAAGATGGGAGAGCTCCTTTTTCACATGTCTTTGAATTTATAATTAAAGTTGAAAGCTACTTTTGAACAAACATGTTGCGAGAAAGCATTGGCTAATGGCTAAGGAGACAAACATTTCAAAAACGTGTGGAATTTTGGTGCACCAAATTCTCACGCACCTGGACAAGATTGTCAATTCACACGTCATTTCTTGTGCAGTGCATTCCCTATTTTTCTGTGTCTCTCGTACGAGGGTATGTGTGGTAGCGCCAATAATCTCTAACTAATAAATTAGTATCTTACGATATTAATTTTTTTACGTGTCACCCTCTCTTTAATGAGAGGGTTCACACCCATATTCGATTATCTGCGTTTAATATAATGAGTTGGCGATTTATAGTGCAAACTGTTGGACACTTTCGACTTATTTTATTGGCATTGGAGCAGGGAATGTGTTTGATAGAGTCCTAGAGATTTTATAAAAAAAAAATTAAATGAAAAAATAAAAATAATAATAATTTAATTTGTAGATTTATAGTTGAGAAGAAAAAAAATATTAGAAAATATAAAAAAATCATCAAATTAATATAATAAATGATTAAAAATAATAATAGAGAGATTTGAGCTTTTTATTCTCATTGCCAGAATTGTCTATACCCTCTTCATTTCATGAAGTTAGTTTCATATTTCATTTTTTGTTAAATAAATTATAATTTAATTTTTTATTAGGTGTTCGTATTTAAAATTTTAATCTTCTACTACTTTTATTTAATACTACACTTGTCCCATAAATATACCTATTTTTATTTTCACAAAAATTAAGAAAAATGTAATTAATAGTATTAAAAAGTAAAATTTAAAATTATTTTCCTAATAATCCATTCATTTATTAGATGCTTTATTTTAAAGAGTAATTTATTTTGTTGATAACTATGTATATTAAATGAGTGTATATAAGACAACTAATATTTTAACCGTATTTTAAAAAGAATGTGGCCCATATTTTGGGACGAACGAAAAAGAAACAATAGATTATATTTATGGGATGCATGTAGTATATATTTTAACAAGACAAAATAAAATAATACAAGAGATAGGACTACATAAATGATTTGTTATTCAATAGCCTTGTGTTAAATCCTGTTTCTAGTAGTTATCATGACAGAAATGTTCAAGCACTGCCGGGTGCGTCGTAATTCTACGGTGCTCCCGGGGACTTTTTTAGCGTTCGATCTCCGATTTGAAATTTGGGACCAGATCTAGATTAAACAAGACGAGACGAAGCTCCGGTAATTTTTTCAAAATTTTTTCGACACCGGTGGATGCCGTGAGACCGGTCATACTTTTTGGCCAAATTTTAAGCGCGCAAAAATTTTGAAAAAATTACCAGAGCTCTGTCTCGTTTTGCTTAATCTAGATCCGATCCCGAATTTCAAATCAAAAATCGGACAGGACTAAACCCCCGGGCGCCGTAATTATGGCGCACCCAGGAGTGATTGAACATTTTCCATCATCTATTGCATGCATATATTTGACAAAGTATAAGTAAATGTTTTCAACAAAATTAATTTTAATTTCTTAATCTAAATTAATTTCTATTCGCATATTTTCATTTTACGATTTCTTTTGTCACTTTTAAACTAAGCATTATCAAATTAATTTTGAAAAAAATCTCTTGGGAGACAAACGCAAAAACTTCAGTCTCAAACGAAAATTTGTGATTTTGACACTAGAAGGGGTGGACAAGACTCGTAGTACTACAGGTCTGTGGTCCAACAACTAACGTTAGAGAAACTGAAAATATCGTAATTGCTTCATCGCTGGTGGGGCCTGTAACTATCACGTGGTGTAGAATTGTGGGAGTATAGCGCGTGGACCATGTCTATTACCACATGTCATTTGGTATCATCGAACATCCCACTTTCTTTGTTAACTAAGGCTTCTTCTACTCAAAATAATTCAATATAAAATTTATCAATTTTTTCTCTCTCATTATTTATAACCACTCATTCAATTATTTAATATATTTTCCTTAAATTTTAACCACACATTCTACACGTACATCAACAAAATTAACTTTATCACAAATCAAACATACCCTAAATTAGAGGCTGGTGCGTTGTGTCTCTGTTCCTTATATATGTGTTATATATGCTTGCCAAAAAATTAAAAATAAAAATTAGAGGCTAGTCTTATTCCCAAAAAAAAAAAACAAAAAAAACAGTCTAGTATTATAATTTAACTTCCCATTAAAAAAAGAAAGCAGGTAGATTTTGTTCAATTTAATTGGTTTTTCTAATCTAAGCCTAAATCAAACAAAACCATTTCACTTTCTAACCCAAATCAAACTAAAATATTTCTACGATTCAATTCGATTTAGCGATTGTCTGATTTATTTGGTCAACCCTATTTATTACGTATGGAAAGATTCAATTATAATTTCTTTATAAATTAATTATCCACGATGGAAATAAATTTGGAAAATTTAATTTGACAAAATTATCTTTTTTTTTAATGGTATATATTACAAGCTAGACATATTACGGGTATGTTTGATAGAACAAGTTGATAAACTAGCTTCTAACTGATAAGCCAACAGAGAACTTATGGTTTATAACTTATAGCTAATCGCTGAAAAGTTAATTGATTTAAATATTAATATTTAACGAAATTAGCTAAAAAGTTAGGTCATAAATACAAAAGGATCGAAAATGATATATTTAAAATAATAACATTTCTTTTTTTACAAAAAGAAAATGGTAAAAATAGAATAAAAATGAAAAGCTCATGAGTTTCTTTGAAAAACTAGTAAAAAAATATTTTCAAATAAGCCCTAATTTTTCAAATAAGTTCTTCAAACCAAACATAGCTTATTTGAACAGGAAGAGCTTATAAGCTCTCCAAATAAGTTATAAACTAATTTATTATACTTATCAAACATACCCTACATCAAAATACATCATTAAAACATTTAAAGCAAGATGACAAATCCATTACAATCTCGACATGAAGTGTTGGAGCTCGCAGAGAACGAATCAAGCGGTGCATCCTGCGGCTCCATAACTATTATATGACAACGAAAGAAGAATTGAAATAAAGGAAACATAACAAGCCACACAAAGATGGATAAATCAAACCACCATATAAGAGTGTAAATACCTTGATTTTTTAAAAGCAATACTTTAATACTGTTTGAATGTACATGCATTGGACCACGTGAAATGTTAACATATGAATTTGACTAGAATTGTTCAGGAATGCTTGAGTGTTCCTTAATTATGGAACGCTCGGGCCATCTTGAGCCCCTGTTCGACCTCTATTTTAAAATTCGGAACCAGATCTAGAATCAAAACGGTGAGGGGGAGCTTTAGCAATTTGAAAAATTTTCCAGGAACATCGTACTGACTGTTACATTTTAGATCTAATTTCCGAGATCAGATTTAGAATCAACACGGCCGCGTTACATTCAGCGGTGCACTATTCCTTTAGAGTCAAGAGTTGGGCCCAACTTTCTTATTTTTATTTTTATTTTTTGACCTTTTGGCAATTTTATCTTTTTTCTTTTCTTTTCTTTTCATCACATTTTGTGTATTTTTTTGTTAAAATTTTCACTACTCAATATTTCCAATTTGTCATTCTATTTGTATTAAGTTGAACTTGGAGTAAAAGTGTATTTTAATAAATGAGAAAGAAAATGGAAATATTAAATAGTGAGAATTTGGAGTAAAATTTAGAGTTGATAGTTGAAATAAAAATGATAAAATACTATAACAATTACTTTACTCTTGAGGAAAATTTAAAAGAATGGTCTTTATACGTTGAAGATGCTCTTTCATTTTAATCCTTACTAGTTTTTACGTCCGTGCGTTGCACGGTAGTAAAACTGTATTAAGTAAATAATAAATTATTTCAGACATGATTTACAATTTTGTTTAATTGGTAATAGCATAATGTTTGTTACAATTTAGTAGTATATATTATTACAATATTTCTATATTAGGTTTACAATGTGTTCACAATTAAAATGGTCAAAAATAAATGGTGAGAGATTAATTTAATAAATTATGTGATTTGTGAAAGATAAATAATATAAACTGTAATAATTAAAGTTACAATCCGATAAGTATTTAAATGACATTAGTTTTAAATGAATTACAATGTAATACATTAAATTATAGTTTTCAAGTTCTAATAATGCTTTAACAATGTCAAATCTGTACATATCAACAAATTAGCACAATGTACAACTGAAAATTAATAATTTATAAATAATGTCAAGATAATGCTGAATTAAAACTTAAACGTAATTCACAATAAACACGTAAAGTACGTTAACCACAATGGTGATCATATAATATAGAAGAAATAGAGGTCAAAGTAGAAACATATATAAAATTAAAAATTATTTAAAATCAATGTCAATTTACAGTTTTGTCGCATCATCATCCTTTGTGTAATTGCAATAATTTGCAAAAAGAGATAATATGTAATGTATTACAACAGACACCAGACACCATTTTCGTGCACCATTTGCACCAACCCAAGGCATTATATCTCATACCCAATTTAAATGTCATGATTTTATTTTTTGTTTTTCAATTAGTTTGACTTATAATTCATTATTTTATTGTTTCTTTTACAATTAACTTAAATTATGCATTATTTTCGCTATATGAGGTCATTTGCCGAAAGCCAGAAAATTAATTTCATAAACCTTTTGCTTAATTTTGACAAAAAAAAGTCACTACAAAAAAAGAGAGTTTTCACCACTTTTTCTCCCAAAAATTCACAAAAAAAAAGAACTAAAGAAAAAACAAAGGGTAGATGTTTAAAAGTCTAGGCCTTCCAGTCTCCAAGAAACAAAGCAGAGGATGATCAAACTATCATTTTCGATAAAAATATTGGTCGCAACATGGCAATTTTGCAAGGACGAAATCGCCAAAAGTAAAATTTTTTATGACGCATTAATTCTGAAGCAACAACGCAAAGAATCTACATGAACTAAATAGTAAGCAAACTCAGTAGCAGCTAATAAGCGCAAACAATCTCATACATTTTTACTCCCAACATTCTAAAATTATTTTAACATCAACTTAGTTTTAACTTTTTATTTCCTTCTCGACGCCCATGCAATACACGGGCAGTAATCACTAACAAAAAATTGTAAGATATTAAAAATATAGCTTGATTCCAGGTGAATCAAGAAAGTTTGTGATTCAAATATGAAAAATCAGTAGATATTTAAAATTTTTAAAAGATCTATAATGTATATAATTTTTAGAGATGCTAAGAAGAAAGTAAAAATTTGTAAAACACATAAAAATAAAAAGACTCGTTGATAAATTTTTGCCACCGAAAGAGCAATTAATGTAATATATCATTAAAAAAATTAAATTACAATCATCAATTATTAATGCGTAATGCTAACACTGTTTGTGTACACCATTAATCCAACTTATTTAAGAACTATAACAATGTCCTAAATTAATTAATAAACATTTCATTATTGGTCACCATTTAGAGTACTACAATAATTTAAATTTATAATAATCGATTAAAAAATATTTAAGTAATATAATAATTTTTATCTTGTAATAATTGATTTATATAACTCATACCATAATTAGTTTCTATTCATTAGATCATGAATAAGTACTTTAATTAAATTGTAGCAAGGAAATTTAAAAATTAGTAGCGACATTGTTAAAACATTTTCTCTGTTATGAATAATAATTGAAGAATAATTATTAGGTGTTATGAATAATTGAGAATAATGTGGTGGTTATGAATTATGAGGAATAATTTGGTGGAGGAATAATTTGGTGGAGGAATAATTTGGTAAAAGATGTAATTATTATATGTGAATGACTATTATACCCTTGATGAAATTATGTAATTACGATTGTGCCATTCGAAGTTTTCCTATAAATAGGGCTTCAGTTATTAATGAAATTCATTCCTGAGAATTCCTTAGAATTCATTCTCTCTAAATTCTCTCTATTATTTTCATACTTTTATAACACGTTATCAGCACGAGTCTCTAGCAACTAATTAATATGAAGGGAATATGCTCTACGTTCATCTTATAGATGATCTTACATGTCGTAAACCTTAATATTAGTTAGATTATAAACTTCATCACTTCTCTTCTCATTCTTAGATTTGATACTGAAATCGTTTGGTGATTCTATTGTTTTGGTATGCTGACAAGATTGGTTCTGGGAAAACACATATCAACCCTTCCGTGTTGATCTGGCGTAGATTAACGTTGTTGCTTATGGGAGAAGATGAGTGTGCGTGGCTTGATTGATGGAGCATTGAAATATCTATACAAATCAAATTGACATGAACGCAATGTTCTGCATCTTACAGTAAGCAAAAACAATTTGAGCACAAATATATATATATTATATTATATTATATTATATTATAATAATATATTAAACTATTACATTCGTTTTCTCGAAGTATAAGGAGCATACATTATCAAAATTAAATTTTCTCGACTCCATTATACTCGATTTAACGAGAGCTTCGATTTGACACCAATATTGATAGGGTAATAACTCGTTTTGAAATATGTTATTATCAACCTTTCAAAATTTACAAATCAGTACACCAACTTTTGAAATGTTACAAAATAGTCATTAAATATTTTGATATTGATAAATTGAAGTAGAAAGGAGATAATTTTCCAATCGTAAAGCATTGATAAAATATTTTTGACAATTTTACCTTTTAATTGGAATGGACAATTTTACCCTTAGGGTAAAACCGACCTAATTTTGACGACAAAGGAAAAATGGATAGAATATTCATGAAGAAATTCTAAATCCGTTGATTATATAAAATGGCTTGAAGTCCATTTGAGTTAAAAGATCGAATATTATTTTAACTCCGAAGAGTTCAATTACATAATGTACTTATTCTAGAAGGATAAGTGTGCTCTTGTAGAAGTAATGATTATTTGTTCTAGAAGAACAAATTTGCTCCGTAAGCAGTTCAATATTTAATTCTCGCACTTTATTTCTTTGCAATTTAATTCTTTACAATACCTCCTACTTGATGATGGGTTCAACCGTCACTAAGCGGAAGGTTTTATATATTTACGCACTTTATATGCTAAGTGATGGGTAATACCTTCTACTAGCAGATCCTACTCTGAAGAAGTAGTTAAATATTATGCAATTTAATTCTTGCTATTTAAATTAGTAAATTTATATTTATTGCAATAATTCCCATAAGGTAGGTTCGACCACCTATTGGAGGAAATTTAATTTCTGCAATTTAAATTTATGCACTTTATAGTTTGAGTATATTTCCAATGTGGTGGGTAATACTACACGATTGGTTATAACGAATCCTACTCTAGAAGAAGTAGTTGATCAAATATTCTAATCATACTCTCAGTAGTAGGCGATGAGAATAAAATTACTTCCCCATATATATCGAATATTAATGGAGAAAATTGAACAAGTGGTACTTGAAGTTACCATTGGATAAATAGATGAAAATAAAATGCTCAATAGATCTCATGTTGATAAATCAAAGAAAATATATCGCATGGAGAGATTATATGAAGTAATCTCATCGATGATATGAGATTGTATTAATATGAGAATAAAATGCTCTTGAAGAAGCAAAATCACTAGATTTCTGTATTTGAATAAAGCCAATATGATATTATTATTATTACTCCAGAAGAAGTACAAAACAGCCGAAGTGGAATATATTGAGAATATCAAAAGATGGCATTAAACACTCGAAAATATAGAAATGCAAAAAGAAAATACATACTGAATCCATAAATGAGGGATGCGTCTCGAGAGTATAAATACTCAGTAACTCGCCACCATCAACATTAGGATTCATAATGAAATATTTAAAGGATCCGAATTTCTTTTTCGCTTGACACCGATGATGCATGTGGTGACGGACTGGGCTTCCACAGATTCTTGAACATATGCATGAAATTTGATGAGTAGTTCATCAACAAGATTAGCAGAGATAAGTATTTCTCTCATTGAATGAGAGATAAACTTATTATTTACACCTGATCTAGAAACGCTAGTAAGCCATCAAAGAAATTATTAATATTCAACAAACCTATTGGTTTGACATGAAAGTTCCATCGTGCCAGCGAGGCTATATTGAATATTTCCTCCGGTGTGTTGTAGCCTGGAAGGACAATGAAAGCATCACTATTATTCATCATATACATCATGCGGTTGTGGATGGATTGCGCTTGTAGCACCAACCTGCTGGACCCATGGTAGAAGCGGCTCCAATTCAGTATTAGATCCAACTAGATGGAAAGGTATTACACTCGAAACTCTTATTCCCCATGATTGTGCGGCCATTATAAGTCTAGCTAAAAGTTTGTTGTTGGTTCCTCCGTATAGTATATTGATTTCTTGTCTCCCTAACTCTTTTACGAGTTGGTTTGCCATATCCACATATTGGATATGGCCTACCGTTTAGATCCACCAAGAATACATACGGTTTTAATCTGGCGAGGTAAAGGCTGACTTGTATGAGATGATTCTAAAATCCCCATATCCATCTCTACTCCTATCTCTCTTTTTACACTATACTTTCAATGTATGAACATAAGAGATATATGAAACCCTCTATTTAAAGAAAAATTTTCAAACCAATAATTGAGTGCACTATTTACTTTTTGACAAATATGAAAGAGAAAATGGTAGAAAAAATTTTAGTGAAATGACATATACACATCGGTGATTGAAAAATAATATATATATACATATATATATCTTAAAATTGAAAAACAATATTTACAATTACAAGAAAAGCAGTGATCTTCATTATTACACCGAGCTTTCTTACATAAATATGGAAAAATCATTATACTAAATTTTTCTACTAAATTTACAAAGCAGGATCTTCTAAAGTAAGTTTTTCAAGGCTAATGTCGTTTGTTGATCTTTGAATTTGGCCCATAAGGCCATTAGCTCACCTTATGCGTGTCCACTAGGATGTGTCTCAAGAGCACATTGAATATCATCCAGGCTCCTTACTCAATCCATCCTTAATGAATGCTATTTTATCTTCTCGATTTACGGACAAGTACCCAGATTTACATCGAGTGTCACATGTCCACAAGAGCACACTTGTAGCATCCTCCTAATCTTTTGCTCTCCATTTCTTTGAAAAACTACTTTTACCCATACCAGGCATGTATTTAGAAGGAATTGAAACCTCACCGGATAATCGAACCTAGACCCGGCCCGCGATTCTGATTCGAACCAGCCTCGGTTGAACGGTCAAACCGGGCAACGGTTGACCGGTTCGGTTGAACGGGAACGGCCGGAGGCGATTCAGGTCGGGTTCAATTTCGTGGGCAGGAACCAGACGGTTCCGGTTCAGCTGTCGATTCGGTTCCAAGCCGAGCAGGATATTTAAAAAAAATATATTAAAATATCAAGCGGTCAAGTGACGTTTGAAATTCAACAGTCACTTTGACTGTTTGAATACCCAACGGCCTTGTGACCAGATTGGGTGGGTGGGGTGCCCCACCCACCCCACCCCCTAAAATATATTTTTAATTCTTTTATTTTTAATATTTTTTATTTATTACTATTTACTAATATCTATAAATACCTTATATTCTTTCTTTTTTTCACACTACAACCTACAATTCTCAATCTCTCATTCTCTAATTCTCTCATTCTCAAATTCTCAATTCTCTAATCTCAATTATCTTAATTCTTGTTATCATTTTTTCAAATTTCAAGTTTCAAGTTTTAATTGAATTTATACTTACTAATTATAATCATGCAATTCTATATTTCTAATTTTCTACTTATCTACTATTCTAAATTTCTAATTTCTAATTTCTAATTTTTTACATACAATCTTTATCTTTTTAATTATTAATTTTTTATTAGTTATTATTATACTTTCTAAATTTCTATACTATATTTTTATTTTATTACTACTAAAATGTCTGGCTTTAGTGAAGATGCATCAAACCACAACTTTGGTTTTGGTGATTTTTCAACGGAAGAAAGCGGGCATAATAAAAATCCACAAATTGATAGTTCCCGGTCCTTGAATGGTGGAAACGTCATCAAAACACTTATCCTATACTATCACGAATGGCAAAAGACATATTTGCAAGTCCAGTGTCAACCGTTTCCGTAGAACAAGCTTTTAGCACGGGAGGACTTATTTTGGATCCGAAGCGATCAACCATGCACCCCGATTCATTAGAAGCCCAAACATGTGTCGACGATTGGTGCAAAGCAGATGAAAGAGCCCAACAATATGAGAATGATTCTGATGACGATTATGATCTAACCGAAGGAAGTGGAACAACTTCCGGCGCAGCAAGTGACTAAATTAAAGAGGTAAGAGAACTACGTAGGCTTTGATTCCTCACGAGAGGATACGTAGGCAACTTAATTGTTGGTAAAAAATTAAGTTCAAGCCTTTATAATCTTATATAGTTATATACTTATATTATTGAAATTTTTAAAAAAATTTTTAGTTGGGGGTTAAATAGTCAAGCAGGTAAGGCGTTTATATAAAAAGCGAGGCCGGCGGTTCGGAGCAGCCGGTTCCAAAGCAGCGAACCGTCTTGTGCGGTTCGGTTGATTCCTATTTTGGCAGGAACCGGCGGTTCGGCGAACCGGCGGTTCGGAACCGTGGCAGTCTGTCGAACACGTGCTTCAATCAAGCATCGGATATCTTGTGGGATACCCTTATTCATTAGCATCCTTAATCTTTCGGCCTACCTCGATAAATCCTTTTTAGGATTTTAATCGGTAGTGATGGATAGTATTTTGAAGATTTGAGAGCATATGATCCATTATAATGTATAGATCCTTGTTAGGATGAATTTTGCAATAATTTTGATGATTTATTTATAGAATAATACATCGGCGTATGAAATAAGACTCAGATTTTAAATAAATAATATGAGCGTAAAACTACGATTTGGAATTAAATAATAGCCGGATGTGATGCGTATGAAATTTGTAACTCAGTGTTTGAGCGATAGTAGACAATAATGTCACTAAAGATGATGGAATATGTCGGTGAATTGTTTCTATGATAAATCATATTGAGTACTATCTGAGATACTAGTGAAATCGATATAAGAATTTCTTGAACTAGAAGTTCAATAATACTCGTTTGCAAAACCGGATGACCATCCGGTTTAAATAATTATTGAAATCAATATTTCAAGTGAAGAATTAAAAAGAATTCTTCGATGATTGTTCTCGATAAATGATGAAATCATTACTAGCCAATATTGGAAATAAATCCCAAATATATCTGGAATAAAGGATGAGAAGTATGGGCCCACTCATCCTCCATGTGGACTACTAGATATTATGAGATGGATCCACTAGATAGTCACATGTGTATATGATTCGTAATTTGAAATTTCTGAAATATTTGCTCACGGTATGAGCATGATTTCAGATTTAATGATAAAGCTAGTAAATGTATATCCCAATGATTGAATAAATCACGAAGGATTTGAGTATGTATACAAGTGGGATATTATATGGCAAATTATTTAAAGTCCTCAAATAAATTGCCGATATCGAGAATAGAATGCAAGCGGTCTAAATTCCCATATTAAATTTGAATGATGAGAACATATGTGATTAAAATCATACCAAGCTGTATGAATTTTGGTGTTCTAAATTTTCTCAGTATGAGGGAGTATTAAAGATTGAAAATGATATGTGAAATGCATCATGATATATCCTCAAAATTAAAATATGAACTTGAAGTTCAAAGATGCATAAAAGATGCTATGAACAATCACATATATCGATTAAGATGCTTTGATAAGTTAGCACTTGAAGCGTTGATATTATGAGATTTCCCCAAACATATATATCAAAGCAAATTATAAAAGATGGTCTTAATAAGCGGAGGCATATGCTCTTGAAGAGTATATAGACATAACTATATTGTGTAATCCTACAAGAGGATTGATAATGAGATATCTCGATGAGTTATGTCGATATGGGGAAAGAAATGAAATTGAAATGTGTCGACACGATATGAAAATGTAGCGCTACATATGATCAATGATAATGAAAATATTGAGATATATTGAAGATGATAAATGGTGAATGTGAAATCCTTAACTTATGAGATGATGAGATGATGATGACTATTGCTCAAGTTTAAAGATAAGCATGGTGGTCATTATATGTTGCATGCTCATGAAAGTTAAATTACCGATCGTGTGTGTAGTCTGAAAAGGAAATTAAAGGATCGGATGAGCTAAACCGTGTTTATGAGTACCCTAAAGGGTGAGCTAAGCCCCACAGAATGAAATAACCTATTAAGTGAGTATTAAATGTTAAATGATATATTTTAAGTGTTAGTTAGTTATGAAGGTTTACTTATATGTTTACATGTTTTTACGATGAATTTATATGCTTTAAATTGTGTGTTTGGAGACATGTGTTCATGGTGAATGTTTTGTAGTTGTGTCACGAAAATTGATGCACTCTAAATGAGCAGAAGAGTATAAAACCAATGTATATGATACTCATACAAATGTATGAAAGATTTTGAAATGCTTACGACATACTTGTATAAAATACAGCGTTGCACTCTTTTTCCCTTAGTGAGGTTTTATCCCATTGGGTTTTCCTAGCAAGGTTTTTAATGAGCAACTTTAAATATTCACATGAATAATGTACTCTTTTTCCTTCATGAGGTTTTCCCCTTTGGGTTTTTCTAATAAGGTTTTAACGATGCATATTCATGATATATTGAGAACGATATGAGAAATTGATACGGTGTATCTATTGGATCAAGTTATAATGGAGCTAATGCTTTAGATCCAAGCGATGATGATATTGAAATCATTTACGAAGTAAAGATATCGATTTTCAAGATATGAAATTAAGCGGAGCGGTATGTACTCTTTTCCTTGATCAAGTTTTTTCCCAGGTTTTTCTTGACAAGGTTTTAACGAGCGTACGTGAATACTCATATGCGGCGATAGACATCGGGGAGTAATGTTTTGATGAGCGATATATAACCACTCCAAGCTATCACACTTGTCGGTTTGGAAGTTTTTTCCCACTTGGGTTTTCTCACAGCAGTCAGGAAGGCATTTGTATTAATAGTCATTCGAGGGGAGTGTTATGAATAATAATTGAAGAATAATTATTAGGTGTTATGAATAATTGAGAATAATGTGGTGGTTATGAATTATGAGGAATAATTTGGTGGAGGAATAATTTGGTGGAGGAATAATTTGGTAAAAGATGTAATTATTATATGTGAATGACTATTATACCCTTGATGAAATTATGTAATTACGATTGTGTCATTCGAAGTTTTCCTATAAATAGGGCTTCAGTTATTAATGAAATTCATTCCTGAGAATTCCTTAGAATTCATTCTCTCTAAATTCTCTCTATTATTTTCATACTTTTATAACATTCTCCATAATAAATTTATTTTATTTTTCAATATTTATTGTGTAGAATTTATGAATTAATCCAGCCGAAAATGAAAAATATTGTTTCTGTTATAAAAGTATAGAAACAATAGAGAGAATTTAGAGAGAATGAATTCTAAGGAATTCTCAGGAAATGAATTTCATTAATAACTGAAGCCATATTTATAGGAAAACTTCGAATGGCACAATCGTAATTACATAATTTCATCAAGGGTATAATAGTCATTCACATATAATAATTACATCTTTTACCAAATTATTCCTCCACCAAATTATTCCTCCACCAAATTATTCCTCATAATTCATAACCACCAAATTATTCTCAATTATTCATAACACCTAATAATTATTCTTCAATTATTATTCATAACACTCCCCTTGAATGACTATTAATACAAATGTCTTCCTGACCTGCTTGGAGAAAAACCCAAGAGGAAAAAACTTCCAAACCGATTGCGAGATAGCTTGGAGTGGTTATATACTATTTCATCAAAACATTGCTCCCCGATGTCTATCGTGACATATGAGTATTCACGTCTTTGCCTCGTTAAAACCTTGTCAAGAAAACCCAGTGGGAAAACTTGATCGAAGGAAAAAAGTACTGCATGCTCCGTTTGATTTCATATCTTGAGAACGATATCTTTACTTACGGTAAATGATTTCAATATCATCATCGTTTGGATCTAAAGCATTAGCTCCATTATAACTTGATCCAATAGATACAATCAGTATCAATTTCTCCTATCGTTCTCAATATACCATGAATATGCCTCGTTAAAACCTTATTAGGAAAAACCCGGTGGGAAAAACCTAATGAAGGAAAAAAGTACATTATTCATGTGAATACGCCTTTAAAGTTGCCTCATTAAAAACCTTGCTAGGAAAACCCAATGGGATAAAACCTCGATCAAGGGAAAAAGAGTGCAGCGTGATTTTATACAAGTATCTTTAAGCATTTCAAAATCTTTCTTACATTTGTATGAGTATCATATTCATTGGTTTTATACTCTTCGTTCATTTAGAGTGCATCAATTTTCTTACACAACTACAAAACATTCACCATGAACACATGTCTCCAAACACACAATTTAAAGCATATAAATTCATAGTAAAAACATGTAAACATATAAGTAAAGAACCTTCTATAATTAACTAACACTTAAAATATATCATTTAATATTTAATACTCACTTAATAGGTTATTTCATTCCCAGGGCTTAGTTCACCCTTTAGGTACTCATAAACACGGGTTTAGCTCATCCGATCCTTTAATTTCCTTTTGACTACACACACGATCGGTAATTTAACTTTCATGAGCATGCAACATATAATGACCACCATGCTTATCTTTAAACTTGAGCATTAGTCATCATCATCTCATCATCTCATAAGTTAAGGATTTCACATTCACCATTTATCATCTTCAATATATCTCAATATTTTCATTATCATTGATCATATGTAGCGCTACATTTTCATATCGTGTCGACACTTTTCAATTTCATTTCTTTCCCCATATCGACATAACTTATCGAGATATCTCATTATCAATCCTCTTGTAGGATTACACAATATAGTTATGTCTATATACTCTTCAAGAGCATATGCCTCGTTATTAAGACCATCTTTTATAATTTGCTTTGATATATATGTTTGGGGAAATCTCATAGCATCAACGCTTGCGTGCTAACTTATCAGAAGCATCTTAGCGATATATGTGATTGTTCATAGCATCTTTTATGCATCTTTGAACTTCAAGTTCATATTTTAATTGTGAGGATATAACATGATGCATTTCACATATCATTTTCAACGCTTTAATACTCCTCATCTTTGAGAAAATTTAGAACACCAAAACTCATACGGTTGGTATGATTTTAATCATATATGTTCTCATCATTCGACCTTAATATGAGAATTTAGACCGTTTGCATTCTATTCTCGATATCGGCAATTTATTTGAGGACTTTAAATAATTTGCCATATAATATCCCACTTGTATGCGCATACCAAATCCTTGAGGATTTATTCAAATCATTGGGATATACATTTACTAGCTTTATCATTAAATGCGAAATCATGCTCATGCGTGACAAATATTTCGTAAATTTCAATTACGAGTCATATACACATGTGACTATCTAATGGATCCATATCATAATATCTAGTAGTCATGGAGGATGAGTGGGCCCATATTTCTCATCCTTTATTCCAAATATATTTGAGATTTATTTCCAATATTGGCTAGTAATGATTTCATCATTTATCGAGAACAATCATTGAAGAATTCTTTTAATTCTTCACTTGAAATATTGATTTCAATAATTATTTAAATCGGGATGGTCAATCCGGTTTTGCAACGCAGTATTATTGAACTTCTAGTTCGATGAAATTCTTATATCGATTTCACTAAGTATCAGTATAGTGCTCAATATGATTTATCATAGAAACAATTCACCGACATATTCCATCATCTTTTAGTGACATTATTGTCTACTCTTTGTTCAAACACGAGTTCTGACTCATGCGCATCACATCTTTAATTGTTCAACTACGCGGTCTTAGCTGCGTTTCATATTATTTATTTAAAGTCAGTCTTATTTCATACTGGCGTCGTATTATTCTATAAATAAATCATCAAAATTATTGCAAAATTCATCCTAACAAGGGTCTATACATTGTAATGGATCATATGCTCTCAAATCTTCGAAAATACTATCCATCACTAGATCAAAATCCTAAAAAGGATTTGCTCGATGTAAATTTGGAAAGATTAAGGATGCTAATGAATAAGGGTATCCCACAAGATATCCGATGCTTGATTGAAGCAAAGGTTCGATTATCTGGTGAGGTTTCAATTCCTTCTAAATACATGCAGTATGGGTAAAAGTAGTTTTCAAGAAGCGGAGAGCAAAAGATTAGGAGGATGCTACAAGTGTGCTCGGTGGACATGTGACACTTTCGTGTAAATGCGTGGGGTACTTGTCAGAAATCGAGAAGATAAAATAGCATTCATTAAGGATGGATTGAGTAAGGAGCCTTTGGATGATATTCAACGGGCTCTTGAGACACATCCTAGTGGACCACGTACAAGGTGAGCTAATGGCCTTATGGGCCAAATTCAAAAAAGATCAACAAGCGTTCTGATCTTGAAAAACTTACTTTAGAAGATCTGTTTGTAAATTTAGTAGAAAAATTTAGCATAATGATTTTCCCATATTTATGTAGAAAGCTCGGTGTAATAACAAAGATCAATATATTTCTTTTATTTGTAAATATCGTTTTCAATTTTAAGATATATATTATTTTTCAATCAGCTTGACTATATGTCATATCACTAAAGAAAAATTTACTGCCTTTTTCTCTTTCATAATTGTCAAAAAGTAAATAGTGCACTCAATTATTGGTTTTAAAATTTTTCTTTAAATAGAGGATTCATATATCTCTCATGTTGAAAATATAGTGCAAAAAGAGATAGGAGTAGAGATGGATGTGGAGATTTTAGAATCATCTCATACAAGTCGACTTTTACCTCGCCATATTAAACCGTATGTATTCTTGGTGGATCTAAAGCGGTAGGCCATATCAATATGTGGATATGGCAAACCAACTAAATAAAGAGTTAGGAGACAAGAAATCAATATACTATCACGGAGGAACCAACAACAAACTTTTAGCTAGACTTATAATGGCGCACAATCATGGGGAATAAGAGTTTGGTGTAATACCTTTCCATCTAGTTGGATCTAATACTCGGGTGGAGCAGTTCTACCATGGGTCCAGCGGGTTGGTGCTACAAGCGCAATCCATCCACAAGCGCATGATGTATATGATGAATAATAGTGATGCTTTCATTGTCCTTCCAGCGGCTACAACACCTTTGGAGGAAATATTCAATATAGCCTCGTTGTACGATGGAATTTTCATGTCAAACCAATAGGTTTGTTGAATATTAATAATTTCTTTGATGGCTTACTAAGCGTTTCTAGATCGAGTGTAAATAATAAGTTTATCTCTCATTCAATGAGAAAAATACTTATTTACGCTAATCTTGTTGATGAACTACTCATCAAATTTCATGCATATGTTCAAGAATCTGTGGAAGCCAGTGTCAGTCGGTCCACGGACCACTTTGGTGTCAGCGAAAAAGAAATTCGGATCCTTTAAATATTTCATTATGAATCCTAATGTTGATGGTGGCGAATTACAGATATTTATACTCTCGAGGCGCATCCCTCATTTATGGATTCAATATATATTTTCTTTTAGTATTTCTATATTTTTCGAGTGTTTAATGCCATCTTTTGATATTCTCAATATGTTCCACTTATTTGTTTGTACTTCTTACGGAGTAATAATAATAATATCATATTGGCTTTATTCAAATCTGAGATATCTAGTGATTTTGCTTCTTCAAGAGCATTTTATTCTCATATTAATACAATCTCATATCATCGATGAGATTACTTCATATAAGCTTTCCATGCTATATATTTTCTTTGATTTATCAACATGGGATCTATTGACATTTTACTTTCGTCTATTTATCCAATGGTAACTTCAAGTACCACTTGCTCAATTTTCTCCATTCATATTCCTAGGTATATGAAGAAGTAATTTTATTCTCATCGTCTACTACTTGAGAGTATGATTAGAATATTTGATCAACTACTTCTTACGGGTAGGATTCGTTATAACCAATCGTGTAGTATAACCCACCACATTGGAAATATGCACACCAATCGTGTGGTATTACCCACCACATTGAAATATACTCAAACTATAAAGTGCATAAATTTAAATTGCAGAAATTAAATTTCCTCCAATAGGTGGTCGAACCTACCTTATGGGAATTATTGCAATAAATATAAATTTCACGGAATTTAAATAGCAAGAATTAAATTGCATAATATTTAACTACTTCTTGAGGAGTAGGATCTGCTTAGTAGAAGGTATTACCCATCACTTAGCATATAAAGTGAGAAATATATAAAACCTTCCGTTTAGTGACGGTTTGAACCCATCATCAAGTAGGAGGTATTGCGATAATTAAATTGCGGTAAATAAAAGTCTGAGAATTAAATATTGCACCTTTGCTTCTCTGAGAACAAATTTGTTCTTCTACAGAACAAATACTCATTACTTACAAGAGCACACTTATCCTTCTAGAATAAGTACATTATGTAATTGAACTCTTCGGGAGTTACATTAATATTTCGATCTTTTAACTCAAATGGACTTCAAGCCATTTTATATAATCAATGGATTTAGAATTTCTTCATGAATATTCTATCCATTTTTCCTTTGTCGTCAAAATTAGGTCGGTTTTACCTAAGGGTAAAATTGTCCATTCAATTCATAAGGTAAAATTGTCAAAAATATTTTATTAATGTTTTACGATTGGAAAATTATCTCCTTTCTACTTCAATTTATCAATATCAAAATATTCAATGACTATTTTGTAACTTTTTCAAAAGTTGGTGTCTTGATTTGTAAATTTTGAAAGTTTGATAATAACATATTTCAAAGCGAGTTATTACCCTATCAATGTTGGTGTCAAATCGAAGCTCTCGTTAAATCGAGTATAATGGAGTCGAGAAAATTTGATTTTGATAATGTATGCTCATATATCTCGATAAAGCAGATGTTATAGTTTAATATATTATTATATTATAAAATCATATGATTTACCTTTTTCCCTTTCTCTAATTATTCCATGGATGAGATTTACTTGCAATCCATTTACGTGATCGGAAAAATTCTTTGGACTCCATTCTTCCAATTTTGGAATTTGAGACATCTCCAAGCGAGGTTGTGTAGAATGAGGAATTGTGGGAGAAGAATATGAACAAAGGGAATTTTCAATGATGTATTTGCAAATAGAGAGTTATTTAGGATTGATGAGGATGAATTAATTCATTGATAATAATCCAGGTTTACGTCTGAGGAAGATCATCTATAAGATCTGTTGTAGAGCATACTTCTTTCATATTACTCAAAGGGCTAGAGACTCGTGCTGATAACGTGTTATAAAAGTATAGAAACAATAGAGAGAATTTAGAGAGAATGAATTCTAAGGAATTCTCAGGAAATGAATTTCATTAATAACTGAAGCCATATTTATAGGAAAACTTCGAATGGCACAATCGTAATTACATAATTTCATCAAGGGTATAATAGTCATTCACATATAATAATTACATCTTTTACCAAATTATTCCTCCACCAAATTATTCCTCATAATTCATAACCACCAAATTATTCTCAATTATTCATAACACCTAATAATTATTCTTCAATTATTATTCATAACAGTTTCCATCTTCGGATATTAGTTAAAGATATTTATTGTATTATTTTATTCATTTGTATAATTATTATTGATTAAGATTATACTAAAATAAAATGCTATTTGACTTGTTCAAATGAAGAAGTTAGAGCAAAAAATTAGGACACATCTGTTAAAGTAAATTAGAAAACCGCTTGAAAAATCAACCCTTCCCATTATCTACTGACACTTAAAACTACCAGGACACGTGGCATTCAATTATAGAGACATCAGTATAAAAATAACTTTTTTTTCCTACATAGAAGTTAACCATGTCCTAAAACCACTATTAAAAAACAACAATACCATGCACCTCTACTTTATATATATTATAGATATCAAGTAAATGATTCGACTACTAGTTAGTAGTTACAAGTTTTGGAGGCACTCTTTTGGAATTAACGTGAAATGCCAGGAAAATATATTTGTGTCTGTGGGTGGGGGATGGGGGTTCCGTGGGTTCTTGGGGTAGGTAGAATACAATTACTAAATTGTACAATTTAAAAAATTTAGGAATATTAATATACTATGCCATTTTATTATTATTTTTTTTTTGGGGTACAAATACTATGCAATTTTTATTGTACCAAGTTTTTGTTTTCTAAAAATTCAAATCAATTGTTTGTTTCCTGTTTTCTTCTCATAAATAGGTTATGAAAATGACAATTTAACATGTTTTCAATTTCTTCAAAAGAAACACTCAAATAAAAAATTAAAAAATAAAATTAAAAATTCAAGACAAAAAACTTAAACAAAAAAGTAACACAACTTTGTTATAAAAGTATAGAAATAATAGAGAGAATTTAGAGAGAATGAATTATAAGGAATTCACAGGAATGAATTTCATTAATAACTGAAGCCCTATTTATAGGAAAACTTCGAATGGTACAATCGTAATTACATAATTTCATCAGGGACATAATAGTCATTCACATCATTAAAATATTATTTTCCTATCTCTCGAGGTGCACGTTCACAACACTCCCCCTTGAATGACTATTTGTGCAATTGTCTTCTGGACTTGTTTGAAGCAAAACCCAACGAAAAATAAAAACTTCCAAACTGATTGTAGGAGAACTTAAAGTGGTTATATATTGCTTCACAAAATATTGCTCCCCCTGATTTCTATTAGTGGTATATGAGTATTCATGTGCTTTGCCTCATTAAAACCTTGTCAAGAAAACCCAGTGGGAAAAAACTTGATCAAAGGAAAAAGAGTACAACTACTCCATCTGATTTCATATCTTGACGACGTATATCCTCACTTCTGGTAAAGGATTTTAATATCATCATTGTTTGGATCTAAAGCATTGTCTCTATTATAACTTGATCCAATAGATACATTGTGTCGATTTCTCTTGTCGTCCTCAATATACCATGAATATGCCTCGTTAAAACCTTATTAGGAAAAACCCAGTGGGAAAAATCCTAATGAAGGAAAAAGAGTACATTATTCATGTGAATAACGCTTTAATGTTGCCTCATTAAAAACCTTGCTAGGAAAACCCAATGGGATAAAACCTCGATCAAGGGAAAAAGAGTGCAATAGCGTATTTTTATACAAGTATCTTTGCCAAGCATTTCAAAATATTTCATAGATTTGTATGAGTATCATATACATTGGTTCATACTCTTCATTCATTTCCACGTGAATGAAATTTTAGATATTATACAATATCATGTTATATTTAGTGTATATATGCAATCAACAGCTTCGATCTCATTTTCTCACTATATCGAGATATATACCTAAATCTCTTCTGGAGATTTCATAGTAGTTGAGATTGGGCTGCCTCATTAAAAACCTTGTTTGAGAAAAACCATGTTTTGGGACAAAAACATCAATCAAGGAAAAGAGTACAGCATATGAATTTCTCAACAATATCAATGTAGATATTTTGAGCCGTTGCATCTGCTTGATACAATAATACATTTGAAACCTCTTCAAGAGTTTCATTCTCATTTCTCATTAAACCCGTGCATGAACACTTTAATCATAAGGGCATATATTTCAGCATCGGCATTTTCGATGGATTTTAATATCCTCACTATTATTGATAGTATGTAGCGCTATCTTTTCATAGTGTGTCGACACTTTCAATTTTATTTCTTTCCCCATATCGACATAACTTATCGAGATATCTCATTTTATCAATCCTCTTGTAGGATTACACAATATAGTTATGTCTATATACTCTTCAAGAGTATATGCCTCCGTTATTAAGACCATCTTTAATAATTTGCTTGATATATATGATTGGGGAAATCTCATAATATCAACGCTTCAAGCGTGCTAAATTATCAAAGCATCTTAAGCGATATATGTGATTGTTCATAGCATCTTTTATACATCTTTGAACTTCAAGTTCATATTTTAATTGTGAGGATATAGTATGATGCATTTCACATATCATTTTGACCTTTAACACTCCCCCTCATGCTAAGAAAATTTAGAACACTAAAACTCATATATGTTCTCATCATTTAGCCTTAATATGAGAATTTATATAGTTTGCATTCTATTCTCGATATTGGCAATTTATTGGAGGACTTTAAATAATTTACCACATAATATCCCTTGTATGCATACTCAATCCTTGAGGGATTTATTCAAGTATTGGGATATACATTTACTAACTTTATCATTAAATCTGGAAATCATGCTCATCTAGTGAGCAAATATTTAAATAAATTTCAAATTACGAATCATATACACATGTGACTATCTAGTGGATCCATATCATAATATCTAGTAGTCCACATGGAGGATGAGTGGGCCCATATTTCTCATCCTTTATTCCAGGATATATTTGGAATTTATTTCCAATATTGGCTAGTAATGATTTCATCATTTATCGAGAACAATCATTGAAGAATTCTTTTAATTCTTCACTTGAAATATTGATTTCAATAATTATTTAAACCAGGATGAGTCAGGTCAGGTTACGCAAACTAGTATTATTGAACTTTTAGTTGATAAATTCTTATATCGATTTCACTAGTATACGTATAGTGCTCAACATGATTTATTGCTTTCATCATATGTATAGCTCAGAGCATATTCCATCAGGTTTGGTAGCATTATTACACATCACTATTCAAGCGTGGAATCTTAGCACATACGCTTCATATTTACGATCTCTCTTGTTCCAACGCGAGCCTTACCTCCTCTGGCGTTTATAAATTATCCAGGGCACTTACGGTATTTACCATAATAATGGTCCATATATAATAATGGATAATTTGCTCTCAAATCTTGAAAATACTATCCATCACTACCGATCAAAATCCTAAAAAGGATTTATCAGTAAACTTGAAAGGTTGAGGTGCTAATGAATAAGGGTATCCCACAAGATATCCGATGGTTGATTGAAGCAAATGTTAGATTATCTGGTGAGGTTTCAATTCCTTCTAAATACATATACGGTATGGGTAAAAGTAGTTTTTCAAAGAAGCGGAGAGCAAAAAAGATTAGGAGGATGCTACAAGTGTGCTCGGTGGACATGTGACACTCGATGTAAATCGTGGGGTACTTGTCCGTAAAGCGAGAAGATAAAATAGCATTCATTAAAGATGGATTGAGTAAGGAGCCTTTGGATGATATTCAACAGCTCTTGAGACACATCCTAGTGAACTGCATTACATGGTGAGCTAATGGCCTTATGGGCCAAATTCAAAGATCAACAAATGCGTTACAGTCTTGAAAAACTTACTTTATAAGATCCTGTTTGTAAATTTAGTAGAAAAATTTAGTATAATGATTTTCCCATATTTATGTAAGAAAGCTTGGTGTAATAACAAAGATCAATATATTTCTTTTATTTGTAAATATCGTTTTTCAATTTTAAGATATATATATATATGTATATATATATTATTTTTCAATCACCGACAGGTATATGTCATTTCACTAAAATTTTTCTGCCTTTTCTTCTTTCATATTTGTCAAAAAATAAATAGTAGAATCAATTATTGGTTTGAAAATTTTCTTTAAATAGAGGATTCATATATCTCTCATGTTCATACATTAAAAGTATAGTGCAAAAAGAGAGATAGGAGTAGAGATGGATATGGAGATTTTAGAATCATCTCATACAAGTCAGCCTTTACCTCGCCATATTAAAACCGTATGTGTTCTTGGTGGCTCCAGACTAGTAGGTCATATCCAATATGTGGATATGGCAGACCAACTTGTAAGGGAGTTAGCGAAACAAAATATCAATATACTATATGGAGGGACTAATAACAAACTATTAAGGAGTCTTATGATGGCGCACAATCATGGGGATAAGAGTGTCAAGTGTAATACCTTTTCATCGAATTGGAGGCAGTAATCGAATTGGAGTTAGAAATGTCATTAGTCCAGTTGGATTGATGCTACAAACACAATCCATCCACGACTGCCTGATGTACATGATGAGCAATAGTGATGCTTTTATTGTTCTTCCAGCGGCTATAACATGGCTGGAGGAAGTATTCAATATAGCGTCATTTGCACGATGGAACTTTCATAACAAACCCATAGGTTTGTTGAATATTAATTATTTCTTTGATGGTTTGCTAGCATTTCTAGATCGAGTGTAGAATATAAATTTATTTCTCGTTATTGAGAAATATACTTGTTTATGCTAATCTGATTCTTTGATCTACTCATCAAGATTCAATCATATGTTCAAAAATCATGAAAGCGAAACCCATCGGTCACAGACCATCGGTGTCAAGCGAAAAAGAGATCCTTTGGATCTTTCATTATGAACTTCGAATGTTAGAGGTGGCGAGTTACGAAGTATTTATACTCTCGAGGCGCATCCCTCATTTATGGAGTTCAATATGTATTTTCTTTTCGCATTTCTATATTTTGGTGTTTATTGCCACCTTTGATATTCTCAATATGTTCCACTTACATTTGTTTGTACTTCTTACGGAGTAATAATAATAATATCATGTTGGCTTTATTTAAATACTGAGAAATCTTAGTGATTATACTTCTTCAAGAGCATTTTATTCTCATATTAATACAATCTCATATCATCGATGAGATTACTTCATATAATCTTTCCATGCGATATATTTTCTTTGATTTATCAACATGGGATCTATTGAGCATTTACTTTCATCTATTTATCCAATGGTAACCCAGTACCACTTACTCAATTTTCTCCATCAATATTCAATAGGCGTGGAAAGTGAATATTCCTTTATTAAATGCTTCTTTAAGAGCATTTCTCATCATATCACAATATACTAATCTCATAATGAGATTTTTCACCACAGTATATTTTCTTTCTCTTTTTATCACAATGGGATTCTTTGAGCAATTTCACTTCATCAATACATACAACGGTAAATTTTGGTATCACTTGCTCAAATCTCTTCTTTAATATCAATAGAATACTCATATCAAATATATATAAATCACTTATCTAATCGTGGGGTTTAATCCAACCACATTTGTAATAAGCATTAAATAGCGTGTGGTATAACCCACCACATTGAAAATATGCATACCAATCGTGTGATATAACTCACCACATTGGAAATATATGCGAAATTTAAAGTGCGTAAATTTAAATTGCAGAAATTAAATTTCCTCCAATAGGTGGTCGAACCTACCTTATGGGAATTATTGCAATAAATATAAATTCTGAATTTAAATTGCGAGAATTAAAATGCATAATGATTAACTACTTCTTCGGGAGTAGGGTCTACTTAGTAGAATGTATTACCCTTCACTTAGCATATAAATTGCATAAATATATAAAATCTTCCGTTTAGTGACGGTTGAACCCATCATCAAGTAGGAGGTATTGCAGTATTTAAATTGCAATAAATAAAGCGCGAGACTTAAATATCTATAGCAGTAAATTTATTCTAACTATTTCTTCAAAATATAATTATCGTCAAAGTAAACGGCCGTAAATCGAAATATCTGCTGCTGCCAACCGCTACGATTCTTGTGGCAGTCTTTGGCGGTGTGTGTCGCTACACATATTTCTTTATAAAACATTAATACATACTCATTCTTTAGCTACAGATTCTTGGTGACAATGCCTTTGGCAAGTGCGTGTATTGCACATATCTCTTTATAAAGTTTTGACATTATAAGCATTAATACGTAAATATTCACAAGTTCAAGGACCCTTTTGTAACTTTTTCAAAAGTCGAGTCTTGATTTGTAAATTTTGAAAGTTTACCTTATCAATATTGGTGTCAAATCGAAGATCTCGTTAAATCGAGTATAATGGAGTCGAGAAAATTTGATTTCTATAATGTATGCTCCTTGTATCTCGAGAAAACGAATGTTATAGTTTAATATATTATTATATTATAAAGTAATATAATACAATATATATATATATATATATATATATATATTATATACCTTTCCGTTTCATCAAAATCTGCTCCAATGCAGAAACTACGATCTCGGTTCTGTAACTTCATCACCTTTTCATCCAAGAAATCATTGACCTTGTCCAAATAATCCCTTTGTATTGACAAGAGCTTTAATGGCATAATCTTTCAATGAATTTAATTTCTTTCTCCATCTCGAGAGAAAAGGGATTGAAATTCGAAAATGATGAGAACGCAATCACATAGTCAATATTGAATTGAACAAAATATCCAAGAAATTTGAAGGGAAAAGTGTGCTTGAAATGGATAAACTTGAAATTGAAATGTATAGAAATTTGACTTTTATCTCCTTTTCTTTCTAGATTCTTGGAATTTTACACAAGTGGAGAATTAGGAAAGGAAATGAAAATGAATTTGGGATTAAGATAAGATCATTGTAGAGAGAGTATATCATATATTGGGATGTGAGAATTATGAGTACTTCAAATTGTAATAATCAGGTTTAAATCTGAGAAGATCATCTATAAGATGCAAGCGTAGAGCATACTTCTTTCATATTACTCAAACGGTTAGAGACTCGTGCTGATAACGTGTTATAAAAGTATAGAAATAATAGAGAGAATTTAGAGAGAATGAATTATAAGGAATTCACAGGAATAAATTTCATTAATAACTGAAACCCTATTTATAGGAAAACTTCGAATGGTACAATCGTAATTACATAATTTCATCAGGGACATAATAGTCATTCACATCATTAAAATATTATTTTCCTATCTCTCGAGGTGCACGTTCACAACAAACTTTAATTTTTAGTATGATAAAAATTTATCGGTGTTATAAATAATTCAAAAGTTGGATGCATTATTGTGAATGAGTTGTGAATGACTATGAAATCATGTGAGGATGAAAATAATTCATGAATAATTGTACAACTTGATTGATAATCATGTGTAATATGACTCATCATTTTTGTTTTGATTCTACACTTGATGGTCTATAAATAGACCTCAATTCATGAATTGATGAGAAAAAGAAGAAGAAAGAAAGTTCAATATATTTCCTCTCTATTCTCTTGTAGCATTTAAGGTATTTTTTTACTTTGATTTTATAACACGTTATCGACGAGTCTCTACACTAGAGCTCACTCTTGTAGTAAAATGAAATATGCTCTACTGATTGCATCTTATAGATGACCTCAGATCGAAACCTAATTATTACAAGATAATCACGATTTTTACAAGAAATTTTATTTTGTTATTGTTGTCTTACAGTACTAATTCAAATTTCAAAACAAAATATACTAGCTCATCTAAATTTTTGAAAATGTAAACTTGCAAAACTTGATTTTGTCGCTCTTGATATTTACGGTGATAATTATTCATCATGGACACTTGATCTTTGAGATTTACTTGATCTCAAAAGGGTTAGGTGAAACAATAATCGAAGGAAATGAAAGATCCCAGCGAGGATCGTGACAGCGGCGTTAATTTTCCTTAGCGACACCTACATGCATCTCGATGGTAGAATACCTCACGATCAAAGATCCATCGTTACGTGGAAAAATTTAAAGGGCGGATTCGATCACCAAAGAAATTGTCGTCTGCCCAAGGCGGATATCGATGGATGCACTTGCGCTGCAAGATTTTAAATCGTAAAGATTACAATTCGAATTATTGAATGCGTTCACGAATTACTTTTACGTGGTGAAGAAATTCTTGAGCAAGATATGTTAGAAAAAACTTTCAACATTCCATGCCTCGAACGCGTGCTCCTGCGGCAGCGATATCGAGCGTAGATTTCAAGCGTGTTCGGAACTTGTATCTTGCTTATTAATGTGAACAAAATAATGAACTACTCATGAAAAACCATGGGATACGTCCAGCGGGATCCGCGGTGATACGAGAAACAAATGGAACTATGTGGCCTGAGGTAAATGCAGCGTTAGGAAAAATAATTACCAGGACGTGGGCGTGGGCGTGGGCGTGGGCTGCGTGGGCGTGGGCGTGGGCCCGCGTGGGCGTGGGCGAGGGTTTAGGCGTGAATTCCAACATGATAATGGAAAAGCTCATTTCACGATATAATGAGCGAATCGGCAACATAATAGCGAGGTTCAAATTTGAGAAAAATAATGGAAATGATTCATTTGATAAAGGCAATAATAGCCAGATGCTTTATCGATGTGGAATACACGGGCATTGGTCCGTACATATCGTACACCAAAGCATTTGGTGGACTTATATATAAACTTCGACCAAGGGAAAAGAAAGGAAAAGAAAAAATTGAAACCAATTTTCTTGATTGGGATAGCGAGTCAATGGAACTCATTTTGATACTCGACTTTTTCCCGAGATCCATGAGATCATACAAACATTGGAAGTTTGATGGAAAATATCAATTAAATAATTCTCTAATGAAGTATTATTATATTTATGGTGTATTATGTGTGAAATATTTTCTATAATGCTTTGTGTGATAAGTGTGGAATTGTTATTTTTATATTTATCTTGTTATTTTCCATTAGAAATTGTTATATGTAATTGTTGTTTGTTAAGCTGGTATGAATTTTATATTTTAAATTTCTTTTGTAGACCATGACAAATTGCCAAGATATTTGCCTAGTGATAGCGCAACTACGCATACTATTTTACAAGATAAGAAGTTTTCTTGGATTTGACAATACTGAGAAAATTATGTCTATACAATTTACGGTGCATCAAATATTATTGAAGGCTCATTAGAGCTCGTATTATCTGCCAAATGATACACAATTGAATATAGATGATGCACTTTATTCTAGCAAATCCAGAAGAAATTTGCTTAGTTTTAAGGATATCATAAAAATGGATATCACATTGAAACAATGGAAGAAAATAATAAAGAATATCTTTACATAAACTCATTTCTATCACGGGCATAAGCGATTAAAGAAAAACTTCCATCGCTTCCATCTGGAATGTATTATACATTCATAAGAGCGATTGAGTCTAACAACATCATAAAATCAAAATTTATTGACTCAAAGGTTCTTAAACTTTGGCATAATAGATTTGGGCACCCGAGGCGACTATGATGCAACGAATAATTAAAAGCTCACATGGACATCCTTTTAAGAACTTTAAGACTATTTTACCAAATGAGTGTCCATGTGAAGCTTGTTCACAAGGTAAATTAGTCATCGGACCCTCTAAAATAAAGGTAAATGTTGAATCGCCAATTTTTTGAAAAGAATTCAAGGTGATATTTGTGGACCTATACACCCACCTTGTGGACCATTTCGTTATTTTTACGGTCTTAGTTGATGCATCTACTAGATGGTCACATGTTTGCCTACTTTCAACTAGAAAGCGATGCATTTGCTAAACTATTAGCCCAAATTATAAAATTGCGAGTTCATTTCCACGATTATTCGATCCAGTCCATTCGATTTGATAATCTTTGGTGAATTTAGATCAAAAGCATTTGATGATTATTATGCAGCTATGGGAATTGAAGTTGAATATTACATTTGCTCATGTCCATACACAAAATGGATTGGCGAGAATCATTTATTAAACGCCTCAATTTATTGCTAGGCCTATGCTTATGAGGTCAAAACTCCCAACTTCTACTTGGGGACATGCTATATTACATCTTTGCGGCATTGATAAATCGTCTCGGACCAGCTGCATATCATCAATACTCCCCTTTACAATTAGCATTTGGTCAAAGAACCTAATGTTTCTCATCTTGAATTTTTGGTTGTGAAATCTGGTACCAATTGCACCCCCACACAGTACCAAAATGGGTCCCCAACGAAGGCTTGGAATTTATGTTGGGTTTAATTCACCGTCAATCATCGGTACCTAGAACCTTTAACGGGTGATCTATTTAATGCATGCTTTAATGATTGTCATTTTAATGAAATGAATTTTCCAACACGAGGGTACAAAACTACATCCTGAAAGAAAAAATGAACTTTCTGGAATGAGAAGACTCTAGCTCACTTTGATCCCAGAAGCAATAAATGTGAGAGAAATTGAAAATCTTATTCATTTGCAAAGAAGCGCATATGAAGCGCACGATGCATTTGTGAATACAAGGAAAGTCACCAAGTCGCATATCTGGGTAGAGAATACAGGCAAAAATTGATGTCCCCGGAGACAACTTTATTCTGACAAATGAATCTAAAATACGCCCGAGCGTGGTCGACGCTTGGATCCAAGGATTACGTACCTAGAAAGAGAAGGGTACAAGACAAAAACCAACAAAAGAATCTTTGCGAAGTAATGATAAAAGCGATTGATCAATCAAATAAAATATTTAAAGTTCCAAGAGAACCGAAGCATCCAAGAAGATTGAGGTTCCCTTGAGAACAGAAGTATTCGAAAACCATGAGATATCAATAGATTATTTACTATCTAATAACTTATGGGAGCAGGAAAGCACTTTGTTGTAGGCGATATATTCTCCTTTAATGTTGCCAGGTAAAATTGTGCAAAGTGAGGATTCTGAGCCACAATCATTAAAGATTGCCGAAATAGAAATGATTGGCCAAAATGGAAGGAAGCCATACAGTGAATTAAATTCTTTGTATAAGCGAAGTATTAGGACTGTAGTTCAAACACCAAAAAATGTAATCCACTGTGAGGATACAAATGGGTTTTCGTAAGAAAGAGAAATGAGAAGAACGAAATTACAAGGTATAAAGCAAGGCTTGTAGCGCAAGGATTCTCTCAAAGACCAGGAATTGACTATGAAGAAGCGTATTCTCCGTAATGGATGCTATTACTTTTAGATTTTTGATAAGTCACGGTATGTGAAAAACTTGACATGCGTCTTATGGATGTAATAGCTTGCATATTTATATGGTTCACTTGTGAGTGATATATATATGAGAATTCAGAAGGAATAAAAGTGCCGAGAAAGCACTTAGTGCATGCCCAAATAATGTGTTATCAATTAAATTGCAAAGATCACTATATGGTTTGAAGCAATCCAGGAAGAATGTGGTTCAATTGCTTAAGTAATTACCTGTTAAAAAGGGGATACAAAAATGATGACATTTGTCCTTGTGTCTTCATAAAGAAAGCGGATCTTTGGATTTGCAATCATAGCAGTCTATGTTGATGATTTAAATCTCATTGGAACTCTGAAGAGATTAATGAAGCGATGAAGTACTTGGCGAATTTGAGATGAAAGATTTAGGCAAAACCAAATTTTGTCTAGGTTTACTGATTGAACATTTCCCAGGAAGGAGTTTTTGTTCATCAATCTTCATATCTTGAAAAGGTTTTGAAAGCGATTTGGTATGGATAAAGCACACCCTCTAACATCACCTATGGTCGATTCGAACACTTGATGTTGAAAGGACGCGTTAGACCACCTGAAGATGGGGAAGAAATCCTTGGTCCAGGAAATGCACCGTATCTTAGTGCAATTGGAGCATTACATTATCACCGGACAAATTGTACTCGACCAGGACATAGCTTTTTACGTAAATCTCCTGGCAAGATATAGTCATACACCTACCAAAGACATTGGAATGGTATTAAACACATTCTCAGATTATCTAAGAGAATGCGTCGATTTAGGTTTATTTTATTCACATAATTCTCGATCTACTTTAGTTGGATATCACGACCTTGGAGATACTTATCAGATCCCCATAAAGGCAAGTCCCAAGCGAGGATATGTATTTACAGCGTGGAGGAAGCGCTATATCTTGAAATCTACAAAACAAACTTTGAGCGCAACATCATCAAATAATCTTGAACTCATTGCAATTCATGAGACAAGTTGGGAATGTATGTGGTTAAGGAATATGACTCATCATATACAAACATCATGTGGGCTATCCTCAATAAAAGAAAAATCAAGCTGTATTGTATGAGGATAATGCGACTTGCATCACACAACTCAACAAAGGTTACATCAAGGGAGATAGAGCGAAAGCATATCTCTCCAAAATTCTTTTATACACATGACCTTGAGAAAAGTGGTGAAATTGATGTTCAACAAATTCGCTCAATTGACAATTTAAGCGGATTTGTTCACAAAAAGCGTTACCAACATCAACCTTTAGAAAATTGGTGTACCAAATTGGCATCTGGCGACTTAAGGACCTTGAACAATGTCATTATGAGGGGAGTAGGTGTACTCTTTTTCCTTGATCGAGGTTTTATCCCATTGGGTTTTCTGACAAGGTTTTAATGAAGCGACATATTTATACTCTGTGGTGAACATCGGAAGCGTTTGTACTCTTTTTCCTTGATCGGGTTTTATCCCTTTGGGTTTTCTGACAAGGTTTTAACGAGGCAACACATGGGCACCCCACAATCAACTTTATTGTATAAATAGTCATTCAAGGGAGTGTTATAAATAATTCAAAAGTTGGATGCATTATTGTGAATGAGTTGTGAATGACTATGAAATCATGTGAGGATGAAAATAATTCATGAATAATTGTACAACTTGATTGATAATCATGTGTAATATGACTCATCATTTTTGTTTTGATTCTACACTTGATGGTCTATAAATAGACCTCAATTCATGAATTGATGAGAAAAAGAAGAAGAAAGAAAGTTCAATATATTTCCTCTCTATTCTCTTGTAGCATTTAAGGTATTTTTTTACTTTGATTTTATAACAATCGGAAGGCACCGATGATATTTTTCAATAAATGCCATATTCTATGAGCTGTGATATAAATAAATTAAAGGAAATTTTCAAGATTACAGTAAGGCTTTGTTTTATGCATTATAAAATTTGTTTACTCGAAATTCATGTAGATTGTGTAGTTAAAATTTAGAGAAAATATATTTCAAAAATGTAAAGTAATTGTATGAGGGTTAAAAATGATGAGAAAAGAAATTAGTGAAAATTAACGAATTTTATGGTGTAAAGAACAAGCCTTAAGTGTAGATCCAGTGTGATTTGTATTTAAAAACTGGTCAAGCTTTTACTAATCGAATCTCTCTTAAAATCTTCTGGAGTATGCATCATGTGATTCACGATAAAGTAATGTGGAGAGTGCATCACGCATCTTATCATTACTCTATCAACTACAAATATTTTGTTTGACCTTTTCAGATTTGATCAAATATAATGGTGTGTGCTTGGACAATTTTTTTATTTTGAAACAAAAAATAAATTTTTAGTTCGAATAATAGTAAAGAATCACGAGATCTATAGATAATAATGTATGAAATGTAATTGGTATCGATGTTTAACTTTGATCAAATAATAAAATTTAATTTTAATGTTAAAAAAGTTTACATGAACATAAACTAGGAACATTTCCAATGATGTAATGTGCATTCTCGTTGACGTGATAAATAGAATGGACATGAAGAAAATTAAAATATCTCCAATCGTGATTGTGGACTGAAGAAATAATTACTTATTTTTACATTAATTATTGGTAAAAAAGGGAGTGAATGTAAATAATAATTAATACAAAAAAGTTAACAACATCTCGAGCCATTGTCTATTCTCAAAATGTGGTTCCATATGTGCAAAAATGCCTATGTCACTCATTTAGAAATACACAACACATATATATATATATATATATATATATATATATACACTGTCTATTTAGATGTAAACAATATACTAGACATTTTCAATTTCGATAATTTTGCTTGAACACAATAGTTGCTAAGGTGATTAACTTAATTGTAATATTTTAAAATCTTATAATGTAAAATGTGTGGATCACGGAAAAAAAAATTGTGGATCACTATTATCACATCATATACGATTTTGATGCATTATTATATTATATTAACAATTATATTTATCATATATTGAGCTTTGTTTACCATTATATTTAAATAGTATTATTCTAAGTATGGTATTTTTTTAAAAAAAAATTTTGGTGGAACATTTTTTTTCCATTTTTAAATATCGACATTATTTGAATGGATAATTGATTGGTGTAAGATTAATTAAACTGGTATTGTAAAATTGGAGAAAAGAATCTCAACGATCTGCAAATTTTTAGAAACATTCAAAACAAGGCAGAAAATAATAAATTCTAGGTTCCACCAAGATTTGAACTCGGGTTACTGGATTCAGAGTCCAATGTCCTAACCGCTAGACCATGGAACCGCTTTATGGCCGGGGCCTCTGTTCATTTTAAATATATTCACTACTGGTTAATTTATTTATTCATATGTCTCACATTGTAGTCTATTTGCCTTGGTCATAGAGTATTTAACCCCTCCAAGTTTTCTTGACATGCTTTTATTTGATATGTATTATTATTAACAATATAAACCATCATTATTATTTTATTTCACTTTTTTGAAACGAAACCATCATTATTTAATATAATTGTATTTTTTGAAAAAAAAAATGTAAGTAAATTTTGTTTTTCTAATCATGTTAACTATAAATTCTTATTTTGTTAAGAAAATAGAAACAAACATTTTTGCTTCTTATCCCGTGACTCCTCAAATCGCATCACCACTAAGCACAATGGAAGAGCTATACGAGAAGAGTCGATGCTTCAGCATTACCCACAATTAAAGAGGGTAAATTTAATGAATGGTCATTAAACTTTCAAGATGTAACTAATTACTCACTGAACTTTGAAATGTAACTAAATACTCACTGAACTTTACTTAACGTCATTTATCGATCACTCGTTAACTTAATATTTATTCTATTAGCACATTGCACCAATTTGAATGACGATATCATACATATGACCAACTAGATCAACTGCTGATATAAAAAACTCACTCAAATAGGATGAAAAAGCTATATAAACAATAAGAAACGCGACACAAGTATTATTTTAATTAGACAGTGGCATTTCTGATAGTTTATTTATTTTTTATCTGATTTAAGTTCCGATAGATGAATTTATTTTGTCAACAATTAGTTTAACTGTCTCTACGAAGAATGTTATTAGTCATATACACATAATTCTTAAATATATTTAAATATTGAGTTAAAGAGTGATTATTAGTTGTCAGTAAGTAAAGTTTAGTGAGTATTCAATTACATTTCAAAATTCGGTGAGTAATTAATGACATCTTAAAAATTTGGTGACCATTCATTAAATTTACCCCAATTAAATAGGAAGAACAAAATATAATGATTTTTTTTAGCCATTGCAAGCAAGTCAAGGATTTGACCCGAATGACAAAACGGAGTTTAATTTTCAAACGCTAGCACTTTCATAAGTTTTTTTTTTTTTTTTTTGTCTTTTTCTAGATTTTTTTCCCAACAGAATTCTAGATTAATAGATGTAAGACGTTGCGGATCTTACGATATTAGGGTTAAAGGAAAGTGAGGTTGAATCTCTTGCCATTCATATTGGTCCCCTTGACTAATTGTTGAAATACTCGACTTACAATCTCTAGAAGGCGCTCACGTGAAGCTTGACCCTTCCTAGATTTTGCAATAAATCCTATAAAAATTAAAACCTACCAATGTGTGAATTTTCATTCATGAAATTGTCCAACAAAATTAGCTAAGTTTAGGTGGTCAAAAATGCCCATTAAATGGTCACTGACTCTCAACTGCACGTGACCCTTTTCTGGAATGGCAATAATAAAATTATCATTTTATTAGATTTTAGAAAAAAAAAAAATTTAATGTAAACGATATTTGGCGCTCAAAATTTTCTATTCATGGACGAAAATTCAAAGATTTTAAAAGTTACGATAATTTATACAACTAGGCCTTGTTTGATTCACAATAAAATTTTTTAAAAAAAATTCCCTCAATTTTTTCAACCACACACATAAATATTTTATATTTTTTAATACACGATCTTTCAGTTCCAATGATACAATCTGCACACAATTCGAAAATTCAACTTTTATAGTAAATCATACAAGGCCTAAAAGATAGAAATGTTTTAGGGTAATTGCGCCTTGTAGGAACTTAATTAATATCATCATATGCCTACATCACAATAATATCCAAATATAATTTGCTAAACATGATTTCTAAAAAGTAAAAACCCATCTTGAAAAAGAGAGAAGAAAAAGCAATGAATAGCAGAAGCGTACATCAATCTATAATGGAAATTGAATTTGCGAGGTACGTACAATCTTTTAATTGACACATTTTTCTTTCCAGAAAAATTGTACTGTTAAAGAGAGGGGTGTTCATTTGGGGGCATTATAAACTATTTCCTTGGCCCATTATTATCAATTAGGAAATTCAAATCCTATCTATGCACAATAATTCCATGGAAATTTAATACTTAACTGGTTCAATTCAAACTTGTTTATCAAAAATAAAAAAATAAATAAATAAATAAAATAAAATAAATGTTAACGTCAAACACTACAGATAACTCTTAATTGACGAAACTTGTAGATAGCGTTTCACATTTAAAAATACATTTGTAACTCATGACAAATTTCTTGTCCAAGAAGAGCATCATCATCATTAGTTTAATGTTCTCGATGAAACAATGAAATTCGTTCGTATTGATGGAATTAAATGTAAAACCTAATGATGCATCAATGGAATTAACTTCGAAGCTAATTTCCAAATTAATGTAACTCTGGACCCTAGAAATGTATGTTGTATATAAATTTAAATCACATTAATTCTAAATTATTTTTTAACTTTGATTTTCAACTAGGCAATTGATTGATTCGAAAATTATTTTATTTTTTATACTACTCTCATCCACCTCCAACCACACATTTAAAATTCTTTCAAATTTAAATAAATAAATATATCAAACACATCCTTATATTTATTCAAAAATTGAAAAAAAAAACCCTTATTTGAGTTATTTACCATCATGATTTTCTTAACGTTATAGACGCATTATAATGTTAACATTCTTTAGAGCAAGATATTTTGTGCTTCAATATTCGAGTTGAAGAACTATGAGTTAGATATAGAGTAATGAGCCATTCCCCAGGTGGGTATGTACCCATGCGGGGAAAAAAAATTGTGGGCTCTCCATCAGCCTCTCACCATAAGAGAGTATGTATCATTCATTCGACCTAACATGGACATTATAAAAAAAAAAATTTAAGCTGACATGGCGTCACCACAGGGCTCCACATCAACATGGGTTTGGTTTTGATATGTTCCCACGTTTGAAATAGATCAAAACTGGTTAGGCATAAGAGTGAATTTCATTCAAGTTTGCACAGTTACGTTGCTGAATATAATGCCCAAAATGGATTAAGAATTAAGACTAGACAGTTGACAAAAAAAAATTATGGTCAAGAGATTGATTTGTTGATTTGTCTTGTTTTGACTTTGCTTATTTTTGTCACCGCTACCAAGAACGTCTTTCTAGTAATGAAATATGTGAAGACGAGATTTCATAGCAAATTAGATAATTACTTTCTTTGGTAATGTTCTATTGCTCTTCAACACTCCCGGGGTGATTTATGGGCACATACGACTCCCGTTTTGACATCCTAGATTAGATCTAGAATCCCGTCTGACAGCTAGCGGTCGAAAAATTTTCGGTGATATCTGTGACGACGGTCAAAATTTTTAAACATTTTTTGGGCCAAAATATGGCTAAAAACTTTGACTAGCACCACGGTGTCGTCGGAAAATTTTCCGAATTGCTGGAGTTTTGCCTCGTCTTGCTGGACTTAGATCTAATCTCGGATATCAAAACGGGAGTCTTATGTGCCCGTAAATCACCCAGGGAGTGCTGTAATTATGGCGCTTCCGGGAGCAATAGAAATGGGCTATTTACTTTCTTGTTTATGACATTTACCATCGAACAAAAGCTTATTGAATTGGTATGTGTAGCTAGGTTTTCTTTTCCCAGGTGATTGTCTTGTTTCAAAACCTCGTTGTGAACTTCGTTATGAAAATAAATTCTAGTGTCATATATCTACGAAAATAAATTTTAGTGTTAATCAAAACCTCGTTGAAGTGATTACTTTTCTAGTGTTAGGTAAGTAATTCGCGATCAATGCTAATAATGAAGTTACGGTCTCTAGTTTTAATTAGTTCATTTACGTAAATATCATATTTTTCAAAAGCTAAATTGATCACGTATAAGAAACGCAAAGGTAACAACACAACTATATATAGCCGTGCATGATGAGCATGCTATTGTCAAAAAGCGCAATCTATAATATAGAAAAAGAATTGAACAAAAAATATTTTTTAATCATTTATTTAATAGTTTTCCCGCTCAAACTGTTGTAGCCAATTAAAATCATTATTATATATTTTATATATATATATAAAAAGCCTTTTTTCCCTCCTAAGCACATCCTTAATTTTTCCCGTCTATTAAATTTGCCTAATATAAACTTCTTTCTATACATAGAATAATTTTTATATATAGAAAATGAGGCTCTTCTCTTATTATAATAATTTATCTATAGTTTATCTTATGATAGTTTTTATTTGTGATTCTATTTTTCTAGACTTGATGAGAGCTTTAAAACAAGTATACTATCAATATATAAATTTTTACTTTTAAAAAAATTAAAATTTAACGCAAATATATAAATTAGTGTTCAACTTAAATATAAATCTATATATATATAAAAAGAGCCCTTTTTCCGCCTAAATGCACCCTCAATTTTTCCCGCCTATTAAATTTTCCTAATATAATCTTTTATCTATAATAGAATAATTTTTATATATATAGAAAATGATGATTTTTTCTTATTATATTTTATATTGTCTTAAATCCATTATTCCCATTTTAAAAAATCTTTTTTATTTTTATTTTATTTTCGAATTCATATCCAACTTTCTTTATTTTTTCCCTCCCTAATATATTAATATTAATGTATATAGATTTTATTTTATTATTTCTACCCTACTTTATCCAATTTCATTACATCTAAATACTTTCTCTATCATTTTCTCTCTTTTTTTATTTTCTACATATAAAAAAAATTGTTATTATATTTTACTCGACTTGGTGATAGCTTTAAAATAAGTATACTATTAATACACAAATTTTTATTTTTTGAAAAATTAAAATTTCCAATAAATATATAAATTAGTGTTCAACTTAAATATAAATTAATAATTTGCTACAACACTTAATCGATGTTTGTGTGTAATATTCAAATATAATGAAATGTATAAAATGTTTTAACTTTTAATTCTATTCCATGTTTGATTTACCTTGAAAATACATTAAATAAAAAATAATACTTCAATTTGTTTATCTCGCAAATATATGGTAAAACTAGCTTTATTTTATGTTTAAAACTAGATAATTTTTTTCCTAATAAATCTTTAATTTGCCAAAATAATAATTTATATATTAATGTAGTACTTAAATACAATTTCTCGTGTAATTACACAAAATCGACAAATATTATATATTTGTGATAAATTTTAATTTTATTTTGAATCAGTAAATTTCGAAATTTCTTATTTTTTCTTTCAAAGCTTAAATTTATAAGTTTATGTCTTGAAAAATATACGGGTGTTCTAGAAATTAGAATGAATTTTTGACTGATCGTTTTTTCATAATTTTCATATTTTAGAAAATAAAATTATTTAAAATTAAGAATTTCCACTAAGATTTTATTTTTATGCCATACAAAATTTCCATTGATTAAATTTTTAAACAAAAATTCAAATAAAGGTTTAACATTAAAATAAAAAAATAAGATCAGACCGGTTACTGAATTTTAGAAATAATTAATTAATTTATAAATAACTAGCTAATAAACAAAAATTAATTAAAACGTAACTAAGGTTCAATTTTTTTGCGATATAAAATTAAGATTCATTAAAGTTTTACATAAAAAGAAAAAGAAACTTACCGGCAGTTGGCCCAAGTTGAGACAAAATCCCACCATTATGATTCTGAATTTGGACTAAAAAATTTAAAAATTAGGTTGGACTCAATAATTAATTTTAGAAACAATCGATCGTTTTTATAAATAATTAGTTAAGGAACAAAAATTAATTTAAATGACCAATTTTTGGAAGATTTAATTGTTGTGTGATGAAAAATTACAATTCATTAAATTTTTACATAAAAATTAAAATAAATGTGTAACATGAAAATTTAAAACTTAGCTTGGACCATTTAATTAATTTTAAAATGAATTTATTATTTTTTAAAATAATAATTAGCTAATAAATGAAAATTAATTAAAATTGGCGATTTAGCTAAGATTTAATTTTAATTGAGATAAAAAAATTATAATTCATTTAATGTTTACATAAAAATTAAAAGAAACGTGCAACATCAATTTTGTTTAATTAATCATTCAATTGTAACATTAATTGATCTTTTAATTAATTGAATCAATATATATATATATATATATATCTTTTAAAGCTCAAGATATCCTTTCAATTATAAGATATTTTTATAATTAGATTCATATAATTCTTAAAATTATAGCTATAAAGCAAATTATTTTGGAAATAATAATTTTTTTAGAAATAATTAAATTAAGTGAAAAATGAAATATAATTATTTAAACAATAATTAATTAAAATAATAAATTCCGTTGCTAATATTTTGCTATACATGTGTTCAGTGGATAAGGATTGATCCAAATTAATTACATTCTTAAAGGAGAAAATATAATTAATATAAAAAAATCGTTAAATTGATGCGGGTTTTCCCTAAAAAATGAAAAAAAATTAATTGTAGTATATCTTTTAAATTATAAGATTTCTTTAAAATTAGATGTATTCAATAATTAGCTAAAATGAAAATCAATTAAAACGAATTCTTATACAATTACTTAAAATTAGTAACACTGTTATTATTTAATTGGACTTGGTTTCAATGGGCGAAAATTGACATGATTTCGTTGGATTAAAATTAATCAATTGTATTTTTAAAATAGAAAATAACATTAATTAAAATTAATTAGATTACCGTGGTTAGCTAGATTTTTTCTTAAAAAATGAAAGACATCTTTTGACATGCAAGATATCTTTTTAATTATAAAATATCTTTAAAATTAGATTCTTACCATTCTTAAAACTGTGGGTTAAAAAACAAATTATTTAGAAATAATAAATTATTTTTATAAATAATTTCATAAAAACAAGAATTAATTAGAATTAATTATATTACAATTAATTATATTTCTTAGATTTAATTGGATATATTTTCATTTGATGAAAATTGAGAGAGTTTTATTAGACGAAAATTAATCAAAATTAATTAAATTACTAAAAAGGGGGAACCATAATTATTTCAAAAAATGAAAAACGTTTAAAATTAATTAGATTGCTACGGGGAAGAAAAATATGCTTACGAAATTAATTTAACTTTTCACGTATTTTAAAATAAAGTTAAGTTAACACCTATAAGATTCTAGATTCTTAGAATTAGGGTGTTACATCTTATTGCAAAGTAAGTCGACTGATCATTAGTCCATAATTAACTTTATTTACTTTTTTCAGTATTATGTTTTTTTCAAAACATGCTTTTCTTTTGATTCTCACGTATTTTTGTATTTTCTATAATATTTCTTTTGAGTTACAGTTGATGACAAAACATTAATATTTCTTTTTGCATAGTTACGAGTGTTTCAAAGGATCTTCTCATTTTTAAAAATAACAAGCTCCAAAAGTAGGGTTTCAAATAGTATTATTTTTTATTTTGAGTACTACTCAAGCCAACAATTATATAATAATTCTTTGGTTGATATGTCATTTCGTTAGGAATAAGTCTAAGAATTCTTGCTAACAATTGGTTATCGATTCAATCAATTATTGGAATTATATGACTCAACTAGAATATTTTAACGGGCTTTCAACTATGTTAAATATTTATCTAAGTTTCTATCTCCTAAATAAATATTAAAAATCCCACGTACTTTAAATTATTTATTTTTATATCAAATTTTGGCAATTGAGATTTTATTTAATTTGTAAATATCATCAAATAGATTGTATATTTTAAGTTTTAATCATATATATTTCAACTTATTTGTCTTATCCAAATTAATTTAAATATTATATTAAATCATTCAATATTTAATATGCCGAATATGTTAAATTAGTAAGTTTATACCTAATACATGTGTTTAGTATATTTAAAAAGTATTTATTGAAAAAATAAAATATCGAAATAAAAGTTTTCAATTAAATCATCATGATGGGGCATGGATGAGGATGAGAATTTTCTAACGGGGCATGGACGAGGAATGGAAGTTTGTAATTAGTAAGCTCGCCTAGAAGTAAATGAGGATGGAGGAATGATGATAAGTGTTTCCAAACATAGCTTGAGAGCAGGGTATTAGGGTGCATCGGACATTACTCACTATATTATTATTTTTATAATATATCTCTATACTCATTATATTTCATAATTAAAACTTAAAAATCATTATTTACATATTAATTGTTAATAACGTACATCATGCTGATGTATAATTAATATCTCTCAAAATTTATAATTGTATATGATAAAATGTAAAACAATGAGCTCTACTAATGTTAGTAGAGTTATTTTGATAACTATAATATTTAAAGTTATTTTATTTTGGATTTATATTAGTAGATTTATCTTGCAATGGGCAAAATATTTTATATTATCACAATCACTTCTACAAATGATCATCCTTGCAAAACACGGTGTAAATGCTTAATTAAGTTCTTTATTCATGAAGAATAGTAAATTAAATTGTGTGGATTATCGTAAGTTATTTCTTGCATACTGGTAGCATGGATTACTACGAAATATAAAAGAAACTCTTTCGAAATTTTTATAGAATTGTTTCAAGTTAAATTATTTAAATTTATTATTGTAACTCATTCTTTATTTTAATTATTTTTTTAGATTTTATATTAATATTATTAATATCTATCAATATCGTTATCAGTTGAAAAATTTGTCTCCCGTGCAACGCACGGGTGAAACAGCTAGTATATGGAAAGAGAGAGTGCAATATACGTAATTTTTAAATCAGTCTCTCAAGTGACTAAATGAATAAAAAGGCAGAGTGCCACAAGGAAAAACTTTGCAATGTTGCAGTGTCTTTTACTCTCATGTGAAACTATGAATTCCTTAGTCAAGAATTATTACCTTAGTACGAACACGGCAACAAACTTGTTGACGATGAGGACGATTCAGCATGTGCAGGTTACTTTTTATACTTTTATGTATAACTTTTTGGTATATTCAAACATTTTATTGCATTCAAACAATTTTTTCGATTGAATTTATTATTATTGTTATTATGAAAAATAAAAATATACATTATACAATAGATCTAGAGACTAGAGTTGGTAATTTAGCAAGATGAAGTCGTTAGGTTAGTAGAGAAATAGTGACAGCTAGCTATAAGGTGTGGCAATTGGGTTGATAGAAGTTGCTTGTATAGTAAATAAATGTTTTAAAAAGTGTATTTACAACATACACCTATATGCGTTTAAACTTGATGCATATATTTTATGCTTCGTTATATATACGGCTAGTGTGGTTTCAGTGCTTTTCCACACCTCGCACTTTTTAGAATACTGATTCCAGTAGAAACACGTCGTATTAATTTTAGCTATGGAGAAATTTTAATTATGAAACATACTACATTAGACGGATTATACGGATATTGAACAATAAAATTTAGGGTATGTTTAATTGCAAAAATTAGAAAAATAAAAAATAAAAGAATTTCATACAAGTTGAAAAATAAAAATAGGATCTCATTATAAAATTCATTTTCATTGAATTAATAAAAAAAAAGATAAATTTAAAGAGACTGTATACTGAATTTAAATTTTATTTCTCACTTTGCATCAAAAGTATTGAAATCACAAAAAAAAAAAAAGAAGGCCATGATAATATACCACAGAACGGCCCTTAACTTATCAATCCAAGGTTGGTCCTAATTGGTTATTTTGTAGCAAATATTTTAGCTATAGTTAAAAGTCCCTACCCTTTAATTTAAAGACCTAAAATATTATCATCTAATCTGCATGCTTAATTTCCTCAATATTATATAAATTATTATCAAAGAACAACAGCATGCCAAGAGTATGACATAGCTAACAATTATCTACCATCAACTAATTCAAACTTCATTATTAATTATATCTATAAATTCTTACCCTTTTCACTTTCTATCACGAAATGGCTGCTTAAGTGAAATCTCATTTTCGTTGTTTAAATGAGAATTACAACAAATCTTTGATGTTTTATTTATTTTCTAACAAAAAATGATTGATCTAATTATTACTGTTATATCCATCCTTCTCTGTTCATTTCTTACTCCTAGAATCATTAACTTATGGTTCAAAAAAGGGTCTCGAGAACAGGCCCAAAGGCTTCCTCCTGGGCCTCCAAGGTGGCCCATCTTTGGAAATCTCCTCCAATTGGGGCAATTGCCTCATAGGGATTTTGCTTCCTTATGTGAAAAATATGGGCCGCTGGTTTATGTCCGGCTCGGTAGTGTAGACGCCATCACAACCAATGACCCGGAAATCATACGCGAAATTCTTCTCAATCAGGTACTAAACTAGCACAAAGTTTTGATAATCTCAATATGAACATTGTTGTATGTCACGGGGTGTACTGCTCTCTTACAACAGGGAATGACATAATAGTCATTCCACTCTCTTTGTATCTAGTGCAATATATCTTACTGTCTGCATAACACTTTCGGAATTTCATGTGAATGAATTAATTGTTTCAAATTCAAATAATGTGGGATTTCACTTTTAACACGTTTGCGAGGTAGTGACTTGTTTGAGTTAATTTTGAAGTTCGATGTTCAAAATTAGTGTGTATATATATTTTTTGTGTGTCAACAAATATTTTAAATTATTGTTAACGCGGCACAAGGTTTGGCTTTGACTACAGGATGAAGTCTTTGCCTCTCGGCCTCGAACGCTTGCCGCAATTCATTTGGCGTACAATTGTGGTGACGTGGCATTGGCTCCACTCGGGCCCGAAATGGAAGCGAATGAGGAGAATTTGCATGGAACATCTATTGACAACGAAACGGCTAGAATCTTTTGCAAGTAACCGGGTCGATGAAGCCCAACACCTTGTTAGAGATGTATGGGCCATGGCCCAAAAGGAAGAAGCAATAAACTTGAGAGAAGTTTTGGGCACATTCTCTATGAACAATGTAACAAGAATGCTATTGGGCAAGCAATATTTTGGGGCCGAATCAGCTGGCAAGCATGAAGCCATGGAATTCATGCACATCACCCATGAATTGTTTTGGCTTTTGGGCTTGATTTATTTGGGCGATTATTTCCCTTTTTGGAGATGGGTCGACCCGTATGGTATTGAGAAGAAAATGAGGGATGTGGAGAAAAGGGTTGATGAGTTTCATGCACAGATCATTGAAGAACATAGAAAAAGAAAGAGCAAAGAAGAAGAAAATGATCAAAATGGAATGGATTTTGTTGATATTTTATTATCTTTGCCAAGTGAGGATGGAAAAAGTCACATGGATGATAGGGAAATCAAAGCACTTATTCAGGTACATTACTCGATCGGAAAGTTTAATATAATAGATTGGTATAAATGCATATGATTTAACGTGTAAAATGGATTTATTATTTATCCTATCAAACCCTAAAATGTGAACAATTCATTTAAAAGGGTTTCAGTGAAATTCAAACTCGGACTCTTATTTGCTTAGATACCATATATGTTGAATCATTTGATTTAAAAATTTAATATGATAATTGGACAAAATATGCATATATCATTTAACTATTTTCTTGAAAAGAGACGTATTTCTAAGTTTTAATTTGATAGGATATGATAGCGGCTGCCACAGACACTTCAGCTGTGACCAACGAATGGGCAATGACGGAGGTGATCAAGCATCCACGTGTCCTCCAAAAGATTCAACAAGAACTTGATACAGTTGTAGGGCATAATAGAATGGTGGTAGAATCTGATTTGACACATCTAAATTATCTTCGTTGCGTTGTACGTGAAACTTTCCGTATGCATCCAGCCGGACCATTTCTCATCCCTCACCAATCGACCCGAGACACTACGATCAACGGCTACTATATTCGAAGAAAAACTCGAGTCTTCATTAACACTCATGCCCTAGGACGAAACACCAAGATTTGGGACAACGTGGATGAGTTTAAGCCGGAGAGGCATTTGTCGGCTGATGGAAGCCGAGTTGAGATTAGCCATGGAGCCGATTTTAAGATACTGCCATTTAGTGCTGGCAAGAGAAAATGCCCAGGCGCGCCGCTTGGAGTGACGCTTGTGCTTATGGCTTTGGCTCGGCTCTTCCACGGCTTTGATTGGACTCCGGCTGAAGATATTGATACAAGTGAGGTCTATGGCATGACTATGCCGAAAGCCAAGCCGCTAATTGCTGTAGCTAAGCCACGTTTGGCAGCTCATTTGTATAAGTGATTTATTAGCTAGATACGTTATAAACTACCACGTGTAACATGATACAAAGGTTTTTTCACCTCAAAAAGGGCAAAAATTTCTTTCATAAATGCTGATATTTGCAAATGGCAAGCATCAAGTCACAAATGCTGAGGGGCAATACAATTATAGTTTAATTTGATAACTACAAATATTTATGATAACTAGTCATATTAGAGGATATTCAAAACTCAGTTATCATAGTTACAATCAATTGTGTAGTTACAATATTTTTTTGAAAAACAACTCGAATTTTGTCACATTACAATCAAAAGTAATTAGTCACGTTAGTTGTCGATAAGTTGCTGACATAACGCGTCTTAACCTTTGTTTTGGAAGGAAAAAAATATGGGACATGAGGCATTAGAAGCGATTATGTATTATTAAATACCATTTAATATAGATTCCAAAATTTTTTTAAAAATTGGTCGGTGGCGTGGCGCCTCATGCGTATGCGCGTCGCGTGTTAATAACGTAAGTTCTTGCCGTGTGGACAACTGATCATTGGCTCAAAAGTAATATGTCAAGTTTTACTGCAAAAACTACAGGTGACATTTGGGGGCGGAATATCAAAAGCCTTCAAGTAGATTGATCGTTGACAATGTTCTGGTTGCTTTCGAGATTATCCACCACATGAAGAGGAAGTGCAAAGGAAAAAAGGGGATTTGTTGCTCTTAAAGTAAACATTAGTAAGGCCTACGATAGAGTGCAGTGGGACTTTTTGGGCTTAGTGATGATTAGATTGGGTTTTGAGGCTGCTTGGATTGATCTCATCATGCTATGTGTGACTACGGTCTCTTATTTGGTGTTCGTAAATGGTCAAGAGGTTGGTTGGCCCAATCACGCCCAAACGTGGCTTGCGACCGGGGGATCCGCTGTTGCCCAATTATAATCTTAATCTTATCTTAATATAATAATAAGAGGAGTGCCACCTAGACAAAGTGTCTAGGTGGCAGTGCCATGTTTGGTTTCATTTTTAGGATTAATTATTTTTCTTATTCAATTTATTTTGTTTTCCTTATTTAGTATTGTTTTCCTTATTTAATTTTTTATATATTTTATTATTTTCATATGTAGTTTGTTTTTCAAATTAATTTATAAATTCTTTTACTTCTTCTATATTTAGTGTTGCGACATTCATGTAAAGGTGATTAAGATAAAAGTTATAATTTACAATACTTATTAAATTAATTCTGAAAATGAGAATTATCATTTTCTATATACATTTTAATTTTTGGATATTACATTTTAGTTATTTTATACACATTTGAGTTTTGAAACCTATATATTGTAAGACTTGAAATGCCAACTAGATACTTTGCTTGTAGCATTTTTTTAAAAAAGAACATTCTTTAGGGTTTTATCGATTCACCAAGTGATATTACTTATTTATTTTTTTCTAAATCTAGCATATTGTATAATCCCTTTTGAGTCTTATTTGGATCGTTCTCTCTCTCTCTCTCTCTCTCTCTCTCTCTCTCTCTATATATATATATATATATCATTTATATATGTATATGTATGTATAAATGGCCGCAGTAAGATTATTTTTAGTCTTATTTGAAATAACTTTGATCATTTTTATTGAAATAAGTATATTATCTAAATTTTTTTTCCCAAATATTACATTCTTACTTAAAATCATTAATTATGATAATTGATATAATATTTTTTCTTACAAGATAATAATTCGGGCCAAAATATATAGATCGTTAGTGAAATCTAAAATATTAGATATTTTTTTATTAAATATTCAAAAATAATAATTTTCTTATTTTATAATATTATTTTATGTAAATATACCATTTAAATTGTCACGTGCATCGCACGTGGGTAATGCTAGTTAACACGAATAAGTCGGGGATCTTTTTCAGCTCAAATACAAATCAAGCAGCGAGAGATCATATTTCAGACAAGTAAATGGTCACCATAAAATACTTAGAGAAAGAATCTTTCGGTTCGTAGAAGTGTGAACCTTCAACTCGAATTAAGGATGTATCACAATTTTGAAAGTAGATATCATCCAAGAAATTAATGCCCATTCTATTTATAATCGGAGGCAATGAATAAAATCGAATGAAGTCAATTGTACAGAAGAGTGGAGATTGATATGTTTGTGATCATTGGACTGACTGTTTGCCCAATGTAACTTTCTCTAGATTTCGTTTAAAAAAAAAAAAAAAAAATCAAACTCAACAGAATTCTAGGAAAATTCTTGTCTTTAGCAAAATCAATCCAAGAACATACCAAAGACAAAATTCATAATTCCTCACCACCATGAAAATCAATCTAAAAATAAAAACTAAAGTAAAGAAGAAGATATACCGAACTTCCTATTTAATTAGATAAGCATGAAGCATTAGCCAACTTACTAACTATCCATGTAACCTTACTTCCTCAGCAAGGTTTAAAAGTTGCTGCATAACCGACTCTCTGGGGTATAAGAAATACCGCCAAGTTCAGGGTCCCGTGTCGGGTACCTATCCACCAGAGAACATCCCCCTCGAATGCAGGGCGGCCACATATTTTTTTCCCCATCTCTATCGGGTATGTAGATACCCTTGTAGGGTACTAGAACAAATCCCTAAGAAATACTATGGAAGAAAATAAAAAACTAAAATGCATCATAAATATTTGCAACTCGTGTTTCATAAGTGATACAGTGTGTGATAAACATAACATAGCAACCTAGTCATAGGATAGCAAATAGCCCAACTATGTGAAGCAATATAAATACTGGAAAAATTACAGATCTTTCTTTGAGATCTTGAATTAAATATTAGGCCGTCAATTGTCGCATGTACGTAGAAATTTCTGATTTAATAAATAATATGGTCAATTATTTATGTGTAAATTGATTGCTCTCAATCGGGCTGAGATTTCCATATTTGTGACTTCCAAGAAAGATTGTAATTTTTTCCTATAAATACATTATGCAGAGGAAATTGAAGAGGCAATATAAGAGCATCTCCAGCAAACTCTTTACATTTAAAGAGCAAATTTCTCATTTTAAAGAGAACCTGTAAATTTAGAGAGATACTTTTAAAATGTCTTTCCAACAATCTCTTTATATTTTTTTCTTCATTTTACTTTTTCCAAAGAGCATTAATTGTTTCTCCCTCTCATTGTTTTTCACATGTCTTCCCTCCATCATTTTCTTCCCTCCATTATTTCCTTCCTTTCCTTATCTTTTTTTTGCACGCATCTTCCTTCCATTTTTTTCTGCACACGTCTTGCTGGAAAAAAAGATGAAGAGAACAAGTTTGAAAAGAAGATGCAGAGAACTATCAAATGGAATGGGAGGGTGACTAAATTTATATTCAATGAGAATTGTGGCCTTTTAGTTTGGACTTTGGCAATGGAATCGAGTTTAATATCTGTGGCAGAATTGGCTATGGAGATAGGCGTTGGTGGAACTAATTTTTGAAGAAGGCGTTGGTGGAATTAATAATTGTGCTCAAATTAATTAATAGAGAGAGAATATGGTATTGAGAAGTGAAATTATTATAAATTTATTTAGTGATATAGAGTGGGTTTGGCTCTTCAAATTTGAAGAGCCAAACCCACTCTCTAAATTTAAAAGCTAATTTGAAGAGGCTGTTGGAGTATGATTTTAAAACCATAATCTTAAAATTAGGGTGTGTTTGATTGCACAAAAGTTTTCTTGGAAAACGAGTTTTCCAGCCATTTTTTCCAGCTTTGGGTGTTTGATTGGTTTTTTTTTTCAGGAAAACGTTTTCCAGGTACAAGCGTTTAAAACACAAAAATCATAGTTTTCCTGGAAAACTCAATCTAAGGAAAATGTAGGAATCCGTTTTCCAGGAAAACGTTTTCCCGAAATTCCCTGTCCCGGAATCCTATCAAACACGCCCTTAAAGAGTATTTTAAGTTTAAAGAGTGTGCTGGAGATGCTCTAAATACCATCGGCATTAACTGTGAAGTCTCTTTGCACATGAAGTTGAAGAATCGACTGTTCGAATGCTTTGGGAGAAAATAAGGTGCAACTGGATATGAATTTCATTTGGTTGATTTTTTGAGCGTATAAGCTGATGTGAAGGAATTGATTAAAAGGGTAATTGGAGCTCTGCGTTTATCAATGAGCATTCAAGTTGAAGAGATAAGCCGGTGTGAAAGAATTGATTAAAAAGGTAGTTGGGGCTCTGCATTTATCAATTAGCGTTCAATTTGAAGAGATGTTACCGAATCTAGGAATTTTGAAACCGATCAAGTTCTTTGTAAGGCAAATATAATTAAAATTAAAAAACATAAAAAAGGTCCAATCCTTAGGTGGCGGAAACGATTTTTTACAAACTAAAAAATAAAAAATAAAAAGCTTCTTTTTCTTAATATATATAATATAATATAAATATAGATATTTTATATTTTTGAATACATCAGTTTTGCTTTTCAACTACATATCTAAAATTTATATTGTTTAGTTATCCATATCAAACATTTCATAACGTGTGGTAAATTAAAAGGAATAAAGAAATTAGATACACACAAAAAATAGATATTTTGATATAGATCAATAAGAAAAATAAATTTATCATTGAAAATGGAAAAACTAAATATTAATTTAACATGTATATTATATTAAAATTTTGTTTTGAATGAATAATAGAGACAATATTTAAGGAAGCATTGCCTTGTTGTGAATATCATTAAATTTTCATTCCTGAGAGCGTTATTAATATTAGCTGAAAAATATAGGGTAAAAATGTAAAAGGAAAATGAGGGGTGGAAAATATAGAAAATGGTTAAGTTTAACCGCTTTTTTATATTTTTTATCCCAAATTTAAATTTTTTTCACCCTTAAAACATTATTTAGGTTCATTCAAAAAAATAAAATTATTCAGGTGTAATTGAAGTGGAGGGAAAAAATCCAAAGTATAGATTTTTTTTTCCAACAAACTTTGTTAAAAAACGTGCTTTAATGTTTATTTAGGCATACTTAAATTTGAAATTTGTACTTCATACCTCGCTATTTCTTACGCTTTATTATACTTTAATCACGCTTTTATCATGTATCGTCTATTTTAAATTTGAAACTTATATTCTACACTTCGACAGGCCTAGCATTTTTACAAAACTGCCCCGGAGATTAACAGTGGTCTAATAATAGTAAATGGATTCACCATTAAATTGTTAGTCGTTGCCAACGGATACTAGCTAGCAAACCAAAACACAGTTCACAGTAAGGACGTACCGCGTTTAAACACACTCCCACTTTCACACTCACACCCCCTTTTCTTGTCTCTTTACCATTATTTATACTCCCACCCACCACCCACAGTCTCTGTATTTTCATCTCTCTCATTTCTTCTCTCTCTCTCTCTCTCAAAAAATGAAATCTAATGGAATGGCCAAATCCAGTCAGTATGGCACAGCTTTCCTCCTCACCTTCTTCGTCGTCTCTATTTCCATCTCATCATCCTCCTCATTACAGTACCAGTCTTTAGTTCTCAATTCTCTCCCCAAACCCCAGTCTCTCTCATGGAACAACGCCAAATCCGCCATTGGACCCGACTTTGAATCCGGGTCGGATCCTCACTCCAACACTCTGTCTTTAGATCTTCACCATGTCGACAATCTCGCACCATCTGCTCTCAACTCGACTGCAGAATCACTCTTCAAGCTCCGTCTACAACGTGACGCCGTTAGAGTCAAAACTTTGAACACTCTCGCCGCCGTCAGAGCAGGTAACGGCACCAGGGGTAAAAGAGACTTTAGCAGCTCGGTGGTTTCTGGGCTCGCTCATGGGAGCGGTGAGTACTTCACGCGCCTAGGGATAGGTACGCCGGCGGAGTCAATTTACATGGTGCTTGACACAGGAAGCGACGTCGTTTGGCTCCAGTGCTCTCCTTGCAAGAAATGCTACTCTCAGGCCGACCCGGTTTTCGACCCGAGAAAATCATCTTCCTTTCGTGGAGTCGCTTGCGACTCCATCCTCTGCCGGAGGCTGGACTCGCCGGGCTGTTACAACCGCCAGAAATGCCTCTATGAAGTCTCCTACGGCGACGGTTCATTTACCACCGGCGAGTTTTCAACCGAAACTCTTACATTCGGCCGACAACGAGTTAACAACGTAGCTTTGGGGTGTGGCCATGAAAATGAGGGTTTATTCATCGGCGCCGCCGGTTTATTGGGTCTCGGCCGGGGAAAACTGTCTTTCCCGGTTCAGACCGGTCGACGGTTCGGCTACAAATTCTCTTACTGTTTGGTAGACCGGTCTGCTTCATCGAGGCCGTCGTCACTTATCTTCGGAGAATCAGCCTTGATGCGAAATGCCGTTTTTACCCCGCTATTAACAAATTCAAAGCTCGACACGTTCTATTACGTGGGGCTTAACGGAATTTCAGTGGGTGGAACCAGAGTAGCCGGAATTACGCCATCCCTGTTTAAAATCGACAATTTCGGAAACGGCGGTGTGATTGTGGATTCGGGCACGTCGGTTACCCGATTGAACCGACCCGCTTACAATGCCCTGAGAGATGCTTTCCGATTGGGGGCTGCGCATCTCAAACTGGCGAGGGGGTTTTCGCTGTTCGACACGTGTTTCGATCTGTCCGGGAAGACGGAGGTGAAGGTGCCGACGGTGGTGCTGCATTTCACGAACGCTGACGTGTCATTGCCGGCGTCGAATTACTTGATTCCGGTGGATACTGACGGGCGATTTTGCTTCGCGTTTGCGGGTACGAACAGCGGGTTGTCTATTATTGGGAATATCCAGCAACAGAGCTTTCGGGTTGTGTTTGACATGGCGGGTTCACGGGTCGGGTTTGCTCCCCGCGGGTGCGCTTGATTGACAAGCTTCTTTTTGTTTTTTGTTTTTTGTTTTTTTTTTCCAGAAATTAGGAAAAAGAAATAAAAAAAAAGAAAAAGAAAAAGGGATAAAAACCAAGGTGACATGTCTGCTATATTCGGCTAAATTATTGATCGGGGGGACACAGACAAGAATACAAGGTTTTCAACCTGAGTATCATGCGGCTCACGCATATGTGGGGTGCGTTATTCATAGTCCTTAGATGCCTACTTACTAGCTTCTCTTCTGAGAAGCTTAATTTGTTTAGTCGAGGCTTAAATTGAAAATGTGATTTTCCTATTTTGTACGTTTTAAAATTAACGAAATTGTTGTCTAATTATGCTTTACGCTTTTTACAATACTGAATTTTAATTATCAATCAATGTTTGTCTAGGGTGCGCGTTTCATCAATATGTGAAAGGGACATGATTTTCCAGTGAGTAATAACTACGTTGGACCAATATGTGAAATGATGGGAGTAAATAGAATTTGGCCCTCTTTCTTTATGCTTCACGGGTATTTTGGCCACTGAATTTTTTTAAGACGGGGAAAGTGCAAGATTAGTTAGGTGGGAAATGAATGAATGTAAGAGGATCATTGACGTGAAGAGAACAATGCTTTACATTCGGTAGATAAAATCACGGACAGAGATTATCATAAGTTCTATGTTATCTTTTGGAAAAATGATGTGCAATGATTGAAAATGATATATTTTCAGTGCCAAAAGGCGGTTGTTTCTTACTGTCATGCGGTATTAGAGTCCACTTATCAACTCCCTGCTATTGCGTGATAACGTCACGATGATGCACATCAGCGTGGAAATTTTAATAAAGTTCTAGTGTTAGGAATGTATCATCTCTGAGATAATGATATATATATGAGAGAATTATTATTATTATTATTATTGTTATTATTGGAAAACAGGAAGAAACGAGGGAATCATTACTTTAATTGAATGAAGACAAAGAAATTTAGCCGGAAAAAAAGGGGGAAAAAAGAGAAATATAGAAATAATAATAAAATAGTACTGCAATATATAAAGTTTGATGTCTAAGTTTAAAAAAAAATGTAGGAAAAAGTAGAAAAAGATAAAAGTGAAATAAGAAAAGAAAGAAAAACAGTGAAAACCGTGTTACGTAGGATGTCCGTCCGCCCCACCGTACGTCCATCCCCATGTGCACTTATCTACCGTGCTTGGCCGTGATGTCCGCCAATTATTTTGTCCCTCACTATATTGTCTGTTCTCCGTGGAAGTACTAATGTTTCATTGTATTGTCATTCATTGTTGGGTTATTTTGGTAAAATGATCATAAAGTATCGATTTTGTAACAATTTCAATTTCAATTTTTTCGTCCTGCTATCTCCCAATCTATTGGAAATTATCGCAGCAAGCAATCGGTAACTGTTCTTATCCAAATATTCCATTAACTTAGTATTTTTTGTCTTTAAGTGCAGAGGTAAAATTGTTATTGAAAGATTTGGGAGGTTTTGTGAAATTGACTAAATTAGTCGCAAAGTTTGAAATATGTATAAATTAGTTCAAATTTATTTGAATAAATTAGTCCAAAATTTTATTAAATTGCATAATTTAACTTTTTCTTTTTTTATATATGTTATTTGGTCCACAATTAATTTTGTCAAATAAATTTGATACTAGTTAGATGGTTTTATCTAAAAATTTTAGTATGTAAGCATTTGTTCGCATTAATATCATAATTTTTAGAATATTTCTTTATAATGAGATATACGCATATTTTAATGTAAACCAATGGTTCATAATGAATGTAATTATTGTATCTCCATAAAATATTAATGTGGAGTGTACAAAAATAAAAAAAGAAAGAAATTAATTAATGTTTGCAAAATAGTTTTATTGTATCCCCATAAAATTTTGAAATTTTTTTTTACTAAGCACAAACTAACAACAAATAATTAATGTCCTTTTGAAAAAAAAATCAATATCATTATTAGATTGCTCAAAATATGTACTTTAGATTTTAATGAAAATATACTAAATGTAACAAAAAAGGGGTAAAAACTAAATAAAATAATATTTTCTTTAAGAAAATAGGAAACAACTACCCACCCCACATTCCCCCAACAACCACCAGCCTTGTTGGTGATTTTCGAAACAGCCACGCTGGTGGTGTTCTAACACCACCAGCTCTGGTGGTGTTCGAACATCACCAAACGTTGGTGGTTTTCCACAACCACTAGTTGTTGGTGGTTGTTTGGGGTGTGGGAGGGGGTGGGGTGGCGGTGGTGGGGTTTTTTTTCTAATAGAAAAATATTATTTTATTTAGTTTTTACACTTTTTTTATTACACTCAGCTAATTTTATTAAAATCTAAAGTACATATTTATAGCAATCTAATAATGATATTGATTTTTCTAAAAGAAAACATTAATTATAATTGTTAGTTCGTACTTAACAAAAAGAAATTTCCTACTATCCATTCTAAACTAAAAAAAAAAAAGAATTTTATGGAGAGATAGTAAAATTAATTTTCAAATATTAATTAATTTCTTTCTTTTTCTATAATCTTTGCACATTTGGCATTAATATGTTATGGAGATTCAATAATTACATTTATTATGAACCTTTGGTTCACATCAAAATATGCTTACATCTCATTATAATTTTTTTAAAAAATTATGATATTAATACTAACAAATGCTAATATGTTGAAATTTTTCGATAAAAACTATCTAATTAGTATCAAATCAATTTGATGAAATTAATTATAGATCAAATAAATATATATATAAACTAAAAAGTGAAATTATGTAATTTAACAAAATTTTGGACTAATTCATTTTTTAAAAAATTGGATTAATTTGTACATGTTTCAAACTTTGGAACTAACTCGGTCAATTTCAAAAAATCCCAAATTTTTCAATGACAATGTTGTCCCTACACTAAAAGACTAAAAAGACCAAGTTAACAGAATATTTGGATGGAAACCATTACTAAGGCCTCCTGCAATAATTTCTGATAGGTTGGTGGTAGCAGGATGAGAAAAAAAATGCGATTAAAATTATTATAAAATCGATATTTTGGGATTCTTTTACGAAAATATTCCAACAATGAGTGAGAAAATATTACTAATTTAGTAGTCATTACTCGAATCCTATTCAAGAACCATCGATGGTTCGCCCAATTAAACCATCGATGGCGTTGAGGTTCGTTTGAGTTGATTTTGAAATTCGAAGGATCGAAATCAGACGACGAGAGTGAGTTCCATGAATTTTTGAATTTTTCAAACGACCAGTAGTGGTTGTAGTCGGTCAGTTTAACAATTTTTTTGGCAACAAATATTGTTAAACTTTGGCCATAATCGATACTGGTCAGCGAAAAATTCAAAATTCCCAATTCACTCGTCGTCTAATTCCAATCGATCTCAGATTTCAAAACGGAATTCAAACGAACCCCCAAATACCATCGATGGTTCCTTAATTAAGGAACCATCGATGGTTCTTGAATAGGATTGGTCATTACTCTCTAGAGAGAACCGTAGAGAATAGAGCGAAGGACAAAATAATTGGCGGACATCACGGCCAAGCACGGTATTTAAGTGCACATGGGGACGTACGTACCGTGGAGGGGACCGACATCCTACGTAACACGGAATAACTACAATAGTACAATGGGTCAATGACTCCGGTTGCCATCATCTTTTTCTTTATTATTATTATTATTATTATTATTATTATCTTTTTCTACTTTCTCGGTCAGTGCTCTTTTGAGTAACAAAATTGATAATGCCACCCCGACAACTTTTCGTTGCTGTGGATAGTGGATGCTGCTAAGTTGAGGGAATATTTTGAGTTTAATTATTAATTAAATGCCTTAAAATGGATTAACCCTTTGTTTTAACTTTCGCCAAATCACTTTCATAGTGAATCTTCTCATTCTCTGACACGAACATAGTAAAAAACTACGTACGGTTTAGAAGGCTTTTTTTTTTTCTGTTTTTTCTATATGGAAAATTAGACCACCCTGATGGAGAGGAATGCTTTTCTTTGAAAAATATTTTCTATTTTCAATTCCAATTACAATCAAAATTCAAACACACGCTTTAGTGCTAAAAGCTTAAAATATTGCGCCTTTAACATAATTGCTTCTTATGAATAGTTACTTTTATTAACAAGTCACTGATTTTTCAGTCAAATGACAAGGTGGTTGCAGAATTTTAGATTTTTAACTTTAATAACTGAAATTTACTTATACTTCAGCAGTGGTCACTCTATTACACTTTAATTATTTAGATGATGTATAATCATTAATTGCGCAGGTGTAGATGCCACATGTAAAAAAATCAATAAATTTTTTGTCTTGTAGATTTACTTTAAAAAATGAATTTTAAGTTTTAATTGAAAGAATAAGTTGAAGTTATAAAAAATAAGTTCTACGTTTTAAACTTTGTTAAGGTCAACGTGACATAATAAATTCATCTACTTGTTGTACACCACCCACATACAATTAGGGAGTGAAATGTTTCAATCATCACAGAATTTTATTAGATGGCTTATTTTCATTGCCATCTTTACAATGTTACTCACTCATCACTTAACTAGAAAGTAGAAAATGGTCATCTCCATCTACAACTCTCATCTCGTTGGTTTAGATTGTGTAAAAGAATCAACCACATACAGATAGAAACGTCACGTGATCAATATTTTTATCAATATAGTACCGAATAAAGATCTTTTACCGACTAAAGTACAATTTATTTTTAGTTCTTTGGTAAAGTTTCGGCCAAGTTTAAGATAAATGATCACATGAGAGATGCTCTTGCCAAAGCATTGATGGAAATTGTATTTTATTGACATTATATTGATAAAAATCAATATTCTAAAAGGATAAACCTAGACATCCATAATGATTTTCATAATATGTGATATATTCGAGATGAATGTCTTATTTTACCCTTAATGATTATTTAATATTGCATAAAAAGAGCAAGAGTAATACAATCATTTTACCTGATTATGTAATTCTTTATGTAATTCTCTATGTTCCGATAGCATTATTGATTCTAAAAAGCATTAAACAGTGCACATAAAGTGTGCTTAAGCTTAAAAAAGCGCTAATCGCGAGTGATAAGCTTTTCCTAGAAGCGCAAAAAAGCATTAAAAATGCGCTGAAGCGCAAAAAAGCCTTCGTAAGTGTGGCTATTATGCTTGTACAAGCTTTTTAGAATCTTGATAGAAAATAGTTGACACATGGCATTTCTTTTTTGAACATAGACGACTCCCATGACATATTGTAAATGGAGGAAATGAGGGTGCTTGGAAATAATTATTTTGTAGGTGAATGATGAATGAGTAACATTTTAAAATGTAGTGATTAAATGAAGATGTATGGTAAAGTTCAATGATGATTGAAATAATTAACTCTGTAATCAGCAACACCAGATCATCCGAATTTTTTGATATATAATATATTATAGGGTGACCCCAGTGATAGTAAAGTAACTTCACTAACTAATACTAAACTTTTTGAAATTCAATAAATGTTTTTGACCATCTCTCAAATTAACCCTTTTACGCTCTGACCCAATCATTAATTTTTTAAACTATTAGAATTAGCACAGCATAGTATTTTATGTTTGCCATGAAATAATCCTTTTTGGATTCAGTTCCATCTTAAAGATACAATTTAAAAAATATATATTTTCTTTTGTTTTATCAAAGATTATAAATTAATTTTCCATCAAACTCATTGGGACCTCGTGGGGGACTCTAGTGTCCCTACATTTTTGCAGTGCCTGAATGAGGGGTGCTTCTCTTGGGGCTGTTAACCACACAAACATTGCTCTCAATGGTGTTTTACGGAAGATGTAGAATATCATAACGAATTGGATGAAGGTACTCAACTATTCTTGCGACCATTCAATTAACATAGTTTGGATTTATTTATTTTTTATTTTATTTTATTTTATTTTATTTAAATCTCTTCCCTTTTGTGGAGATTAGGAGTGGGCAAAAAAATCGGAGCAATGGGTAGAGCAGGAATCCTAACAGAAAGAACCAGGAATCGACAGTTCTTTAAAAAAAAATAGGAACCAGGAACCGAGCCTAACAGGAATGAGAACCGAACGGATCCTTTTCTAAAAACTCGTAACCGGAACCGGAATAGAATAAGAAATAGCACTATTTTTTCCACTTGATTGCCGACTTATGTGAATTCTTAAGGTAAATTCAAAATTTCTACAAAAATCGGTCTGTAACTATCGCTTAATATTAGCTAAGCATCGAAGTTCGCTTAAAATTAGCGACAACACATTGCTTGTTAGCGGAAGAAAGTCGCTAACAAGCGAATTTATTCGCTGCTAGCGATAACCTTCTTCTTGCTAGTTAGCGGTCTTCTTGCTAACAAGCGGCGGTGTCTTTGCTAACAAGCGGCGGTGTCGCTAACAAGCGACAAGAATATGCTTGTTAGCGAAAAGTCGTACTAACAAGTCGACTTCTTCTTGCTGTAAGCGGCGACAAGAAGTCGCAATTTTATTTTTTTCGGCGGATTTATATTTCAATCAAAATTTTTATTTTTTTGCCCACGATCAGCTGCAATTTTATTTTTTTCGGCGGATTTATATTTCAATCAAAAATTTTATTTTTTTTCCCACGATTTTCAAGTAATAGAACATGTATCACAAAATAACCGGAACCGGAAGGAACCGGAGCCAGTCGGATATTTTTTTTGAACGGAACCGAACGGGTCCATTTTTCATGGAACCGGAATTTACGGTTCGGTTCCGGGTAATGCACTACCCGGAACCGTACCCAAAACGCCCACTCCTAGTGGAGATTTCGGTGGTTTCAACGAAATCAAATGAAGGATGTAGTGAGCAGTGGAGTTTACCTATCATGTCCTTGTTCAACTTTGTAACATATATACTCTAGTTATAATTTGAATTCTTTTAATTTAGTTTTCTTCTTTTACTTTCTATCCAAAATACAGGCTTGTTCTCATGCACCTGGGTGTGCCGTAATTACTGGCGCTCTTAGTGTGATTTACGGTCTCATACAAATTCCATTTTGAAATCCAAGATCAGATCCAGATCCAGTATAACGATGCAGAGCTCCAACAATTCGAAAAATTTTCCGGTGACAACGTAGTCGCGGGTCAAAGTTTGTTGCCATAATTTGAATGGTCTCGAGTTTCAAAACGGAGGTCGTATATGACCGTAAATCACCCTGGGAGCGCCGTAGTGATGGCGCGTCGGGGTGCATGAGAACATTTCCGCTAAAGCATAATTGAACTTCGGATTATTTTGATGTCTAAGTTCTAACATTTAGGCCATGTTCTTTGTGTGATAATTTTTATTTACTCGAATTGCGTGTAGATTGTGTGGTTGAAAATAAAAAATAGTGTATTAAAAAATATAAAATAATTGTATGTGTGATTAAAAATGAGGAGAGATAAAAATTTTTTGAAGTTTATTGTGAATCAAACAAGGCCTTATTTTTTCTTCTTTGAAACATTTCACAGTTATTTTTTTATTTTAATGAAACCAAGCAATATTAACGGTAGAAGGTCGCTGGCCACGTAGTTCAAATTCTCTCTCTCTCTCTGTATTCAATTTAAGATCAGGGTTAATGTTTTTAACTTTGGCCATTTAATTTTTTCCTTGATGTTAATTCAGTATATTATTTTGATGTTTGAAATGTGGCTATATGATGCGGCAAAGGTTGCAAGAGTTCTTGAATAGAATTGGGAAAATAGTGGATTAGTCGGTTTGTGAAATTTCGATGCATTTGTTAGTTTTTATTTCCTAATTTTGGTGTGGCTCAATATTCCACTAATTAATATTGCAGTAATTTCGATTATGGACAATTAAATTATTGGGGGCCGAAATTACATAAGAAAATGCCATTGGAATCCTATTAGAACTGGGATTAGAAGTAGGTTTTTATGATGGACAAAACCTATATATATTATCACTATTAGGGTCCATAGTATATCATTCTTATTAAGTTAAGCACCATCAGTACGAGAATGAAAAGCACTGGAAGAATCCTGATATCTCGCTTAGGTATTACAACGTTATCAATGGCTGGAGGTATGTTATCGATTTAATTATTTCTGCAATTGATTTATATGCTATTAATTGATTAAGCATGTATGGATCCCTATTATTTACGAAAAACTCTAACAGTTGGTATTAGAGCAGCTCTTACCTCTGCCTTGATGTTTGCAAACGGAAAACAATTGCCTTTCAATTAATTAATTCTGTTCATTAATTAATTAAACTTATGGAAGACAACTACGTATATGATGTACGGTACTTTAGAGGAGTTATGTGCGCCATGTTTCTTCTCTTTCGGAGTATTCGCGATTTTAGTACCTTGTTTTCCAGAATTTGAACCAAGTAATGTTGGCGTTTGGTGCCATGCTTTAAACGCTTATTGGTAGTATATTATTCATAGTAGTAATTTTCGAGTGCTCCTTGGAGCACCATATTTACGGTGCTCCCGGAGTGATTTCCGGCCTCGTTCGACCTCCATTTTGAAATATGAGATCGGATCCAAATTTAGTACGACGAGACGGAGTTCTAGTAATTTTTTCAAAATATTTGCGACACCATTGGATGCCGTGGTGCCCGATCAAAATTTGATTACCAGTCCGCCCGAGAGCGTTGATGCCAATAACGCTCGTTCCTCTCCTCTAATCTCAAAATTTGTGACTTGAGCTGCTTGATGTCGCCGCCCCTCAAATTAGGATTATCATCATAATAAATATCTTTTAACTCATTCTTTAGTTCGCCAAGCTCCTTCCTCCACTCGCCAAACTTTTTGTCACTCCACAGCCTAAGTTCATACCCGCACAAGGAAAAGGCGTTTTGACTGCCAATGATATCACTCGGGTACCCATCGCTTAACACAGTTTCCCTCCATTGATGCTCAAAAACCTCCGAATATTCCTTTTGATGGATCCAAAATGGCTCAAAACGATGGAGCCGAATCTTCTTACTAGGCTCGCTTGGCGCATACTTAGGTGACAAAAATAGGATCAAAGGGCGATGGTCACTGCCGAAGAAATCCAAGTGACAGACCCGTGCATAAGGAAATAGGCATCGAGCATCATCATCAAACAAAACCCGCTCCAATTGCTCCTGTATAAATTGATCTCAAAATCGTTTATTGGTCCAGGTGAAACGAGGACTCGACCATGGAATTTCCACGAGAGCATCACTAAACTATTGTATTGAACTTGTGGCCCCCTGGAACCACCAGCCATCTCTAAAAGTGGCAATATCTAATTAAAGTCTCCACCACCAGAAAAATTCAAGCACCCGCGCGGGGTGCTTGAATAGTGAGACCCGCACACACACAGCCCTCCCTGATGGCGGTGGGGCCCGGAGTGGGGCGGTTCAAATTTCTAGTCATACGACGGACGAGCGGGCTTCTCCACCACAAATCCGATGATTGAAACAAATAAAGGGTTGAATCGGTTTGGTTTTGGGTGTTTCTGGATAGGTTTTTGGTAGGAGTGAGTACAGATCAGGTTCGGTCGGGTTTAATCCAAACCCGACTTCTGTTCATTAGTTTAAAAACCAACCTGAATTGAATAGAAACCTGAACAGAAACCGACCTGAACCTCTCAGCTTGGATCAAATTGTTGGGTAACTTAGTTTTTCCTATAGATTTTTTTTTTTCATTAGAAACCGATTGGGTTTCGGGTTGGATTAATTGTGACCTGACACTACTATGAACCCGCCCTGATCGGGTCAGGTCCAGTTTGGTTAGTCCGTTCTGCAATTTCGATGCCCAACACTAGTTTTGGGTTGGAAAACTCGAAAGTCAAAACCGACCCGGTTCAGATTGGCCTGGTTTCAGATTGGGTCCTACTGTTAACACCTTGCACATCCTGCCTTGACTCCACCGGATTAATGTCGGTTATCCGCCAATGTAAAAATAAATAATAATAAATAAATAAAAATAATAAAAAAATTCGCCTGCTGTTCAAACCCCGATTTTGCGCTCTCCAATCCGCTTGACTTTTTTCAATTTTGACTCTCCCACGGCGATAAATTCTTAGTCCCGGAAAATCTACAGAGAAATTTGGATGCTATTGATGGAGGACGAAAGCGAGAGAAAATATAGGGCGGAGGGTTTAATAAGGACGGCCACCGAGTCGACGGCGGCGGAGGTGGATCCCCGTCTCCTCAAGGCCATAAAATCGGTAGTTCGGTACTCTGATTCGGAGCTCCGAGTCGCTGCCGAAACCCTAATGTCCCTCATGAAACGTGATCATTCTCAGGTACCTTCTCCACATTTCAAATATACGTTATTTATTAAATGAATGGAGGTTTTATCGTTTTCTGTTAGCAATATGATGGGTATCCTTTTTTGGTTTGTTTGGAATTCCGGCTTCTGTACTGTTTTGACAATTAGATGGAGAGCTTCGAAATTTGATTAGAAATATGGGGAAAAAATGTTTGTTAGTTTGATTTTTCAAATTTTCAAAGACCACTTGCCCACTGTGTATCCTGTAATGGTTACTCCTCTTTGTAACTTCTAAGTTATTGGAAACAAAATGTGATGTTTTATGGTGGCTGTCAGCGGAGACTGGGTTTCTAGATTTTCACTGTGAAGTGTATTGTTTTCCTTTAAAAAGAATTAGAAAATCGTTGCGGGGTTGGTTGCCTTAGAGTTTTATATATAATGTTTCATTATTATGTGTTACTTTGGAACTCTCCTATTTGAAGTATCCATATTGGTGTTATTGAAGAAGGAATGAAACTGGAGAAAGAAAATCAAAGTACTAATCTCAATGGCACCTTCTATCTGTTCAAACTAGAACTACGCTGAATTTAACGCTGGTGATGAATGTGCTTCCATATTTGCTAATCTCTAGAGCTGAATAGAATTTGTTGAATCTTTTCTTGTTTATTGATTCATTTATTTTCTTGTATGTTTACCTGGGAATTGTTGTATTTCCTTAGAATTGAAGTGAATAGTTTGCTATATCATAATTTGCAGGTGCGATATCTTGCGCTACTCATAATAGATGAACTCTTCATGCGATCAAAGCTTTTTAGAACACTGCTTGTTGAGGATTTAGATCTGTTACTAAGTTTAAGTGTTGGATTTAGAAGTAATCTTCAACTCCCACCTCCCGCTTCTATTGCATCTATTCTTCGGTCAAAGGCCATCGAGTTGTTAGAGAAATGGAACGAAACATTTGGAATTCATTACAGGAAGCTTCGGTTAGGTTATGACTATCTTAAAAATACCCTTCGGTTTCAGTTTCCTAACCTGCAAGCAAATGCAGCTCGGATTCAGCAGCAGAGGAGGGAGAGAGAGATGAGAACAAAAGAGATCTTGCTGAAAAAATTTGAAACCTTGAAGGATAATATTGTATCCATTAAAGAAGAAATACAATCAACAATAGAAGAAATTGGTGAATGTTTTGATATTGTTAAAATAGATGACGAAGAAGATATAATACTAGATGAGGAAGCAATGGATGAGTTTCGTAACTCTGAACTTCGACAGATTCGTCTTGATTCTTTGAAAGAGAGTGAAAAGGTTCAAGAGAATATGGAGAATAAAGTGATTTTTGATACGTTAAGGGAACTCTACAAGGTTTTAATGACGAAACATTTAGCTGCAATCCAAGAATGGATCTCTCTTCTTGTGAGGGTGGAAACAGCGGATACCCGGTTTAGGGATAACACGTTAAAGGAGTTCATAGATATTAAGAATCGTATTCTGTTTGTTAAGAGAAAATATGAAGATTTAGGTTGCAGCTTAGAACCTAAAATGGCATATGAAGAAGAAGAAGAAGAAGAAGAAGATATCTGGGAAGAGGGTTCGTTGGAACCTTCGGTGAGTGGAAAATCTAGTACAACCTTTAGCCAGGGCAATAATGGGACCGCTAAATCAACTTCCAATAATGTGAGAACTGAACAACCTATAATCGGTAATGAAAAGAAGTTCAATGGAACTGGCAAAGAGAATTACAACAGTAGTAAGCCGAAATCCAATGACGATCGTGCTGAAATCCAACCATGTCGGGCCCCACTGAGAAAGGGCGGGCTTTGTCAGAGACGAGACTTGAGAATTTGTCCATTTCATGGACATATAATTCCTCGGGATGATGACGGAGAACCCATCAACCAAAGTTCATCAGTGGAAGAGAAAGATGATAACGACAAACAAGAAGAGGGAACTTCAGACTTGGGGAGTGAGATGATGAAGAAGATATTGAATCAAGCGGTGAAGAATATTCGTGAGAGAGATAAAGAAGAAGTGAAGAAGAGAGAAGACAACAAAAAGGCTTTGAAGCGAGCAAGGCTTGCCAAAATCAGAGAACACAATGAGGCTGTTCTAAGGGATGCTGCAATTGCTTCAACCTCAAGATCTGCTCATATTGGAGAAGATAATGGATCAAATAATTCAAAGAAAAGAAAGAAACAAACACCGGCATCAATGTTGAAAAAGAAAAAAGGGGGTAAGGGTCGATTGGCTCAGATACTATTAAACACTCGTCCAATGAGTGCAATCAATCCCTAGAAGCAGCTTTCATCTGCTATGTGAGGAAACTTTTCATTTGTTATATATGGTCATTTTCTCAGTTTTGTTAGTTTGTGAAATATTCGTTGGTTGTTAGTTTGGATTTTCCATTTTTTCGGTGCATTTAGAACTCTAGATAAGTTGCATAGTTGAGGGATATTTGTAAATTCATAGTTTTAAGTTGTAATTTTGTTTTTCATACAAATAAAGGATGTTATGGTCTCGTTGTAATAAGACATGCCCTGTTCTGAATGAAAAAAATCATTAATCACTCCTCTTTGGTGTATATAGAACATGAAGTTGTTTGGCTATTTGTGAAAGGAAATAAGGGGCACATTCTAGATGCAGTCAATGAATGTTTTCAATCATTGAAGGCTGCTTCAAACTTGGCAATACAATTATTTTGTATGGAGCCAATAAATAGCCTGTAAAAATGCGGCCTGCAGCTGCAGTTGGATCAAAACCAATGTGGGTAAAATTGAGATCTCCGGTACAATTCTATCTGAATGTCTCGATAAGTTATCGTGTGATACTCATATGCAGAGTTTTGTAAGGGCAAAAAATTCTCTCCTCACCCATTTTACCTTTTTTTGCCATGGGGAACCCCAATCAAATTACAATTACAGTGTGATCGCTTTGTCATTTATCTATAATTTTCAGTGACCAATGGCTTTCGTTTATATTATTATATTTAATTAATTATTTTTTTGTGGGGCCAATTTCATAGAGAATAGATTCCTAAAGTTGAGGTGGTTTTGTTTTTCAATTGCATGAGCAATTTCTCTTATAACTTAACAGTTAAACACACCCTTAAATTTTTATTACTATATTATTTATAGTTCCCAAGAAGGTATTTTCTTACTGGTTTGTTTCGGGTTTGAGACATTAGACCCTACCCCACGATCCCCAATTTGCACTAAAAAAATGTGACGATATATCATTATATATTATTCTATTCTTAGTGGAGAGAATCGAATGAGACACGTGTAAAATGGTGGAGAACGTTAAGGTTGGTCATTGGCGCACTAAAAGTATAAAGGTAAAAGAAAAATGTCGATGCCAGGAGTTAAAGGCAATCAAAGTAAGCTTAAAGGCAATCAAAGTAAGCTTTGTTATCATTTTGTCACCCCTTTTTTTTATTATCTTTGAAGAATTGAAGTGACTTTTAACCCAAGTCAAGTCCTCTTTTATGCCATTTTCCAACTCTTTTAAGTACTACCTCCGTTCCAAAATTATAGCCCTTTTTATATCTTCGCATAGATTAAGAAAAATGCAATTAATGGTATTGAAAAAGTATAATTCAAGATTATTTATCTAATATACGCTCTCATTTATTAGATATTTTATTTTAACTACTTTATTTTAATAATATCAATGTATATTAAACGAGGGTATAAAAGATAAGTAATATTTTAATTACATCTTTAAAAAGAATGCGATCTATATTTTGGGACAGACGAAAAAGGAATAGTGGACTATATTTTTAGAACGGAGGTAGTATGCATTACATGACATAATTGCACAAGTCACAAAACTTAATCATTCTCATCAAAGTCTTGTAATTCTTTATTAAAGGGGAAAATGAAACCAAGGTAGGAGGAGAAGACTTGTTTGGACTAATTATAATTCCAAAAATAATGTTATAGTGATAATTAGGCATACACGCTTTTATTCTTCCGAAGTATTATGAATATTCTATATTTATTAGAATTTTATTAGTATACACTAAAATAGAATGTTAACTTTTATTATGAATGTTAAGTACTAGAAATCTTATTATATTTGTATTTGAGGCCTCTAAATTGTTCATAAATCATATTATAAGGACGATTAATGATTTAAAATGCTGCAGACCGACTGCCATAATCTCATTTGCCATAACTTTTTGTTATGTTAGAACAAGATTAAGTTATTTAAAGTGTCTTGTTCGGAAAGTGTGTTTAAACGTTATTGCTATTTTTGTTTTAAAATGAAATGAAAATCGTTGTCAATTTTTTTCTTCTTTTTTTTTTTTTTTTTAAAAAAGATGGCATTTTCGCCTCAAACCGATATCAAATGAACCCGAACCAACTTGACTCAATGGGATGATGGAGTTAAAATTCATCGCTTATTACAATTAACTGAATATACAAATCAGCATATTCAAATTCAATTTATTTATGTTTCAATTGAATGTAGAAGTTTATTGTTCTATGTACGTAATTAGTTACACCATAATGTACTTTTTAGTTTTTTGAAAGCCATTTAATGTCACCATTTAGTCCATAGAATATAGCTAGAATCTTGAGCGTCTTTAGCCATAACTCATAAGATGCTTGACTCAATTAATCAGTTAATTATTTTGGCTCATTAATTATGAACTAATAATATCTCAATTCTTTTCGTAGTAATGTTTTCATCCACCGATATTTTTGCAAACCATATTTTTGGCACAGCATCGTAGACGTGTACAAAGTACTTGTAATATAAAAAATGAAAAGGTGGCACGTTGTTTCGAAATTTGTGTTTGCTTGCTTGGTATTGCTTCCTTTGAAATGAAAATGAAATGTATAAATCAAAAGTTAAAAAAAAAAAAGGTTAAAAAATAGAAAAAAAAATCAATATCTTAATTCTTTTTTTTTTTAATTTTCTAAAGTACACAGTGAAGAATGTAAAAGTATGATAATATATAACTCAAATCTAGATCAAATTTATATATTAATAAAACCAGCACATTTTCCCGCCACTTTCACCTATTTTTCTGAACTAAAAAATTAGTTTTTAATTATGACAACGAGTTTTACCGCTTCTATTTGCATCAGTAGGCATTTCTTAGAGGCAGTAAAATTGTCGTCTTAATAGGAAAGACAATGATGATCTTTAGATAGTAACAGTGTATAACGGGATTTTTTTTTTTTTTTGTACCTCTGATCCTAGGTTGGCAAAAACGACAATGTGCTATTGCGGCAGTTACAATCTGAAAATAATAGTATTAATAAATCATCAACTTTTTTTTTTTTTTGAAAGATGAATTAAATCATCAACTTAAGATATAGCGGTGGTTACAATTTGTTACCGTGTGATGTTTGTCCACCGTACATGCCTAGCAGTCACGATGTCTCTATCGTAGTTAAAGAAAAAAAAATGGCAACGTGGCATGCATTAGATGATTAGAATCTCCCATGATACCAAACCTACATTAAATTAGTATAATCATATATTGATTGTTTAAATTAGTATAATCATATATATGTCTTGCCGATGAGATTTGATTCGCTTCATCAAACCTATTCGTAACATATATTTAATTCTAATTCTAATGAAACGAGGATTTTTATTGGCGAAAATGTTCGGTTTCTACTAATTTGGACGACATAGATGTATTATTATTGTTGTGACATGTAAGATTTCATTCGTAAATGACATTTTTTCTTTAAATTTAATAGACAACATACGATTAGTAATAAATGTTGAAAATATTTGCCTCGTCTGTAGACATATTCTTCGTTTTATTTTAGTGATAGTTAATGATGAATATGTAATTTGGTGCTTGAAGGTTAACAACGTAGGAGGGAAAAAAGATTGCTTGGGTTCAATGGGAAAGGGATGCAGTCTGAAAGATTTTTTTTTTTTGTGGGGGGGAGGGGGAATAGAAAAATTGATTTCTTTAGTAGGGCATTATTGCGAAAGTGGGGATGGAGATTAATAAAAGAAAGAAAAATATGTGGGTGAGGATTATTTAGTTGAATTATAAGGCAAGGGAAGGAGAAGAGAGGGGTTCTTAGGCTTTAGAATTGGTGGTGTCAGTTCACTTTGGTGGAAGGATTTGAATTCTTGGATTCTTGGGCGTGAGTGATTTAAAAATATAATGAGGGAGTTGGAAAACGGACATGATTGCAAATTTTGGGAAGATTGGTGGTTTGGGGAATGTGAGTTAAAAAATTCTATTTCTAGATTGTTTAGTATTGCTGAAGATAAAGAAACTAGAGTTTTTGGTTTTGGGGGAGGTGGGGGTGGAATAGAAATGGGAATGGAAATGGAGGAGAAATCTTTTCGTGTGGGAAAAGTAACTTTTATCTTCTCTCTTGTTAACTCTGAACATGTGCCATCCTTCACCAAACAGCGAGGACGTTGGAAATGGATCAAGGAAAGCAAAGGAACATTCACAACCAAATTTGCTCACTTAGTCATCTTGTTGATGGAACCAGTCGAGGAAAATACAAGGAGTGGCACCTTCGCATTGTGTGGAAAAAAATATACCATCCAAAGTCTCGGCGCTTGCATGGAAACTTCTGCAGAATCGCATCCTGGTGAAAGCCAACCTTAAAAAAAGAAGAATTTCATTTGATTAGTCATCAATTTCATGCACATTATGTCAGGAAGTTCAAGAAACAACTTCTCATCTATTTTGCTCATGTAGAATTACCAACGATATTTGGAGAAGATGTTACAAATGGTGGGGATTTCCTCAAGTCAACCAGTTGGACCTATTTCGTCACTTATGTGATCTCGGGTTTGGCTAAGGATGGAGATTTTCACAAAATATGGAAAACAGTATGGATGGGCACTATTTGGAACATTTGGAGCACGAGAAATAATGTGACTTTCAACAATGCTACCATTTCAATACCGAAAAGTGTTGATCTAATAAAAAATACATAGTGGAGATGGGTTTTGGCATAGGGGATGTTATTAGAGAGCATGTTTGGGTGTTTGGAACATTGATCCGTTTTCATTATTAGTTCCGTTTGTGGTTTGGAACCTTTGTAAGGATGTAAAGCTTGTATAAAGACTGTTTAAAGATTGTACTTGTTGTATGTATGGGAGAGCACCCTTTGTGCTTGTATTAATATATTTTTTTATCAGAAAAAATCTAACAACGTAATTAATTCACTGTATCAAGTAAGAAAGTCTCAAAATTATAAGAAAATGATGCCAACATGATATTGTATTTAGGGCTGGGCTAGAAACTAGTCTAGAGGTAAATCTTTAAAAAGTTGATGTATTAATTTTATAAACAATAAAAAAAAAAGTTGTAATACAAACTTACTAGCTGAATACTTTATGTCAATTTTTACGTTGTCTATTAGGGTATTTCAATAGCTTTGTTTTAAAGTGGGCATAACTAGGAATTCAACTTGGGGGGGGGGGGGGGGGTAGCGAGCAAAAAAATTTACCGGGCTCCATCCTTCTCCCATGATATCTAAACTCATTATATATTCTTTTTTGACAAATTCATGGTATAAAACTGTTAGAATATATTTTAGTGATTTGGTTTATTAGTTAAGGGTAGTTTTGTCTATTCTATTGTTAGGGCTACGCTTAAGGTTTCGGGCCGTCTTTTCCATTGTTAGGGTTACGTCTAGGGTTTTGAGTCTCTATTTATAGTCGTTTGTATTGCATTTTATAATTAATTGAATATACGAATCTTAGTTTGTTAACATGGTATCAGAGCAAAATTAGGTCTTAGGCTAGCCGATTGTTGCTTCGGTTCTTCGGTGAGCGGTGTTGTGCCGCTCGTCCGGAAAAGTCTCTTTTGTGTGTTTTAGATCCTTCTCTCGTTCGGTCAAAATTTTGTCTCCTTTGCTTGTTTGGAAATCATCTTCTGTTCTTTTAGATTTTAGATAGATACCAGATTTATCTAAATCTAGTATTAGTTTCAAATCTCTCTTTGCATCTATTCGCATAAAAAGATATGTTGGTTATTCTGGATTATCGACTCGCCTCGTCTTCTTCATGCTGTTGAGAGTAATGTCGGCTTAGTCCTTGATTTGAATCTAAAAATCCATTTTTCCACCCAGTACACGCAACTTTACTTTGAATCATTTCTAAACTTGCCACGGCGAGATGACCATCGAAATAGGTGTGTGAATTGTGATGGCGTTGACAGCAAGGTAATGTCCCGACGTTGGTACAAGTTTTATTCGGAAATTTGAGTTGTGTGGTGTCTACTGTTGATGAAAGTTCGGTAGTTGGAGTTGTCGGCGGTTAGTGGTTGTGGTGGAGTTTGTTTCTCCGGCGAAGGTTGGTGGCGACGATTGGTTTCGGCTTTGGCATCTTGGGATTTTGACTTTGGTATCTTTCTTCTTTTTGAGTGTGGTGTTGCTCGCTGGTTTTTGGTTTGGGAGGTGGTTGGTGGTGGCAGCAACAGACAATTCCTGTGCCGGCAATGGTTTTGAGTTTATGGTTACAATTTCTGGTGCAACAACGAAGAATCTGGTCATGAAATTTAGATTTGTTTTGAAATATTTAATGGTATTTGCAAAGTTGGTCCCTGTTAATTTTTAAGTTAGTTTAAGTTGGTCATTAGTATTTTGTTTTGGTGCATAGTTGTCCCTGAATCCAAATTTTGCAGCAGCGGTTCCCAAAAATGTTTTGGAGTTGCAGGTTTAGTTTAGGTAAATTTGAATTTGGTCCAGTCCATCCTGAATTGGCATTTGATTCTCGTCTCCCCTTTCAATTGGTCCAGTGAAAAATTTGGAATTTGCATTTGGATATGTAGTGAGATCTGTAATTGGAATTTGACTCTCTCCCCTTTCTCAATTGGTTCGGTGGACATTTGGTTCTTCTCTTCTGTCTTCTAATTTGGTTAGGTGGATTTGGAATTGGCATTTGGTAGTTGGTACATAAATTGGCATTGTTGGGGACTTTGGCAACATTTGGATTATTGTTTTGGCTTCCGCGATGACAAAGTATTGTCAGTCGAGCTCATGGACTTGTCAACGTGTCTGAGCCCTACGTGGAGGGGGAGTGTCGAGTGACTCTAGCCCTGACGGAAGGGGAGTGTAATTCGTGCAAGCATAAGCCAGACTTACAATATTAGTCAAGTTTGGAAGATCGCAAGAAGACTGAAGTTTGCATTGTTTTTCGTATTATCGTTTTTCGTATTTTGTAAACCTTTTAGCAAACTCTCAATAGTATAGTGAGTTTGACGGGGGGTGTTAGAATATATTTTAGTAATTTGGTTTATTAGTTAAGGGTAGTTTGTCTATTCTATTGTTAGGGCTACGCTTAAGGTTTCGGGCTGTCTTTTCCATTATTAGGGTTACGTCTAGGGCTTTGAGTCTCTATTTATAGTCGTTTGTATTGCGTTTTATAATTAATTGAATATACGAATCTTAGTTTGTTAACAAAAACAACTAATTGATAATAGATATAAAAAAAAACTAATAGATATAAACAAGGATAAAAATATGATTTTTTCATCGAAACCAATATATTAAAAATTAGATTCTCCTTCATGAATAATAGCAAAAAGAACCAATTAAAAATTGAAAAAAAAATCCCATAAATTCCCCCACTTGAAATATGATGGAGCTTTTTACTTGAAGAAGGAGAAAAAGCAATTGGCATTTCTAATTTAATTAGTATTTTAATGAAATTTAATTAGTAATTGAGTCTGAAAGATAAACTGTAAATTTATATTACCTAAAATTATACAATTACCATAAATGAGAAAGGGGAAAAAAACAAAGAAAGAAAAAAGTGGGTAAATACGCATAATGTAAATAGGAAGTCGACAAAAATGAAAAAGGGCAAGAACAAAATTGACAACTCGCATAATGTGAAAAAACAAAAAGAAGTGCGTGGAAAAGGATTAGAAATTGAACCCCTAACCTTGTTAATTTTAGGCATGACCCTATGCCAACTAAGAAAACAAGCTCCAGTTGTCACTTGTCAAACTAGTTAGTTAAAGTAATATTTTTGAAATGTAGTCATTTGAACTTTGAACTATGTTGAGGGCTGGATTGGGTTACAACACAATCCAACCCCCTGGCTACTACGTCCATTTTATTAAAGTCTAACTCTTAAATAAGTCTATCTAATTCAATCTACTTGGTTCTTTAGGTCGATGTTCATATATGCACTATTTTATTTTATTTTTCAATATCTTATATGATGTATTAAATTCGAAGAGGACGAATACTCGTTTTCACATGATGAAATCACATTAATTATTAATACTTTATGTTCCATAAATCCATCACTACGTACTTGTTTTGAAATAGGACACGTTTCTTTTCTTAGTTCTCATGGAAGCTTGATTTAAATCTATTTTAAATTTTGCGATCAATAATGTGAAGTAATTCAAAATTGTATTAGTCATAATAAATAATTTCATAGTCAAAGTTAATAAGATTTATGCATCAAGCTAAAATTTTCAAGTAATATCAATTTTCGTGATATTAATTGCTCAATAGAATGAAAAAACCTACAAAATCATATATATATATATATACATAAATTGACACAGAAAATTTCAATAAAATATAATTCAAGTTATATATTCACATATATTTTGTAATATACAAGTTATATTGGTCAAAACTCAAGGAGATATATAGAGAAAAAGTAGTAATTGGGCTAAATGCTAAAACTAGGAAAAGAGAAAACAAAAAAGAGAAATAAATAATTAACAAATAAAGGAATGAGTAAAATTCCAAGCATAATATTTGAACTTGGTTAGGGGCTTACAACACAGTGCACCCACCTCCCACCACTTCTGATTATATCAATATTCTAAAAATTTTGAATTAATTTAAAGCATTGAGACTAAACTTCAAGCTTTTACAAATTTAAATACGTGTACGCGTAGATTGTGCAAAATAAAATTCTGAAAAATGTCGAAGGTATGAAGCGACAAAATCAAACTTTAGGCTTAAATGTAAATTAATCAAATGAGACACATGTAAAATGGTGGAAGCATTGAGGTTGGTGCACAAAAATTGGATCGTGAATTTATTTACCCTCATTTTGTGAGGGTAATTTACCTACGGTCTGAACTTAATTTTCTCACCAAAAAGGTCTGAAATTGATTTTTTAATATATATATATATATTGGCGATTTTGGAATTGGCCCGGTTTCAAAAAATTTGGAACCGAACCAGAACCGACATTGACTAGTTCCGGTTCGGTTTTGATGTGTTTGGTTTCGATTCGATTCCGATTCAAAACCGAACCATGGCCGTCTCTAATCACTACTAGTATTTCTCCATTTTTCTTGTGCAATGCACGGGCCAATCACGATGATTTATAATTTATTTACATAAAATAACATTAACACAAAATAAAAATACCAAAGCATGTATAACATTGTAAATTTCATTAATGGTTTATAAATTTTGATTCGAACCATTATCTTGTAAGAAAAAAGTCATATCAACTGTCGCATTTGATGATTACCGTTACCCCCCCGCCCCCAGTTTTTAATTTCTTTTTTTTTAAATATTGAGCCGGTTCCGATTTGGAACTTGAACCGGATGGTTCAAACCGGAGGCCGATTCCGATCCGGATTTGACCGTTCAAAAGCTCCCGGTTTTGGTTTGGAATCGGAATTGTGACTGGGTCTACCATGACGCAAAGCCTACATATCAAAAAATATATATATTTTTATCAATAATTAATTATGATAATTGTACAATATACAACATATATTTATGCTAATTAATTATCAAAAATAGATAATATTAAGAATTAAAAGTGTAAGGAATTTCCTATTCTCGTGATTCCTTAGTAGGAGGATTGTCATTAAGTCGGAAGCTTCATAGCTAAATGGCTCAAACTTTTGCAAAAGATTATCATCATAGTAATATGAGCTTATATTGTCAGTGTAACCATCTGGATCTCTGCTAAATGGTATCTTGCCCATGCTTAAACAAAAGTAAAAAATGCTTCCTAACTGAAATATATCGGCACGCTCATCACTTACATTCATATGCATTTTTGAGAAGATCTCCAAACCACATAAATAAATATAGCATAAGGTGTTACATCTAATTATATAATAAATGGATAGCAAAAAAAAAAAAAATGTGACATGCACTCTCACTTGGATCTATATTCCAGCTCACAGCCACAAGGTGTAATTTGGCTCTTTCATTTTATATAAGTATGTTTTCAAGTTTTAGATTTGTACACCAAAGACCTCTATGGTGTAAATAGATCACTTCATTCATAATATCCATGTGAATTCCAATATTGGTTTAGAATATAAATTTAAATTTTTAAATACATAGTATGAATGTATAATGAGTTGAAATTTGATGCAAGCAAAAAAACCAAAAAAAAAATATAAAGAAATTCTAATAATCGGAGGCCGGTTTCAGTTCAGGTTTAACCGGTTACCAACCTCCCGGTTTTGGTTTGGAACTTAAACCGTGGCCTGGTCTACCGGGACTTAAAGCCTACATATGAGAAAAAAAATATTTTTATTAATAATTAATTATGATAATTACACAATATACAACATAACAACATATATTTATGCTAATTAATTGTCAAAAGTCGATAATATTGACAATTAAAACTGTAAGGAATTTCCTATTTTCGTAATTCCTCCGTAGGAGGATTGCTATTAAGTCGGAAGTTTCATAGTTAAGCAGGTCAAACTTTTGCAAAAGATTATCATCATAGTAATATGAGCTTATATTGTGAGTGTAACCACCTGGATCTCTGCTAAATGGTATCTTGCCCTTGCTTAAGTAAAAGTAAAAAATGATTCCAAACTGAAATATATCGGCATGCTCATCACTTGCATTCATATGCATTTTTGAGAAGACCTCCAAACTACATAAATAAACATAGCATAAGGTGTTACATCTAATTATATAATAAATGGATAGCAAAAACAAATGTGACATGCACTCTCACTTGGATCTATATTCCAGCTCACTGCCACAGGGTCTAATTTGACTCTTTCATTTTGTATAAGTATGTTTTCAAGTTTTAGATTTGTACACCAAAGACCTCTATGGTGTAAATAGATCACTTCATTCATAATATCCCTGTGAATTCCAATATTGGTTTAGAATATAAATTTAAATTTTTAAATACATAATATGAATGTATAATGTGTTGAAATTTGATGCAAGCAAAAAAACCAAAAAACATATAAAGAAATTCTAATAATCGGAGGCCGGTTCCGGTTCAGGTTTAACCGGTTCCCAACCTTCCGGTTTTGGTTTGGAACTTAAACCGTGGCCTGGTCCTCCGGGACGTAAAGCCTACATATGAGAAAAAATACATTTTTTTTTATCAATAATGAATTATGATAATTGCACAATATACAACATAACAACATATATTTATGCTAATTAATTGTCAAAAGTCGATAATATTGACAATTAAAACTGTAAGGAATTTCCTATTTTCGTAATTCCTCCGTAGGAGGATTGCTATTAAGTCGGAAGCTTCATAGTTAAACGGGTCAAGCTTTTGCAAAAGATTATCATCATAGTAATATGAGCTTATATTGTGAGAGTAACCACCTGGATCTCTGCTAAATGGTATCTTGCCCTTGTTTAAGTAAAAGTAAAAATGATTCCTTAACTGAAATATATCGGCATGCTCATCACTTGCATTCATATGCATTTTTTAGAAGATCTCCAAACCACATAAATAAATATAGCATAAGGTGTTACATCTAATTATATAATAAATGGATAGCAAAAAAAATGTGACATGCACTCTCACTTGGATCTATATTCCAGCTCCCTGCCACAAGGTGTAATTTGGCTCTTTCATTTTGTATAAGTATGTTTTCAAGTTTTAGATTTGTACACCAAAGACCTCTATGGTGTAAATAGATCACTCCATTCATAATATCCCTGTGAATTCCAAGATTTGTTTAGAATATAAATTTAAATTTTTAAACACGTAATATATATGTATAATGTGCTGAAATTTGATGCAAAAAGAAAACCAAAAACATATGAAGTAATTCTAATAATCGGAGGCCGGACGGTTAAAATCGGGGCCGGTTTTGGTTGAGGTTTAACCGGTTCCCAATCTCTCCGTTTTGGTCTAGAACCGAAACGTGGCCTAGTCTACCGGGACACAAAACCTACATGTCACAAAAATAGATTTTTTTATCAATAATTAATTATGATAATTGCACAATATACAACATAATAACATATATTTATGCCAATTAATTATCGAAACTAGATAATATTAACAATTAAAACTGTAAGGAATTTTCTATTTTCGTGATTCCTCCGTAGGAGGATTGCTATTAAGTAGGAAGCTTCATAGCTAAGTGGCTCAAACTTTTGTAAAAGATAATCATTATAGTAATATGAGCTTATATTGTGAGTGCAACCATCTGGATCTCTGCTAAATGGTATCTTGCCCTAGCTTAAGCAAATCTAAAAAATGATTCTAACCTAAAATATATCAGCATGCTCATCACTTGCATTGATACGCATTTTTTAGAAGATCTCCAAACTACATAAATAAATATAGCATAAGGTGTTACATCTAATTATATAATAAAAGGATAGATAAAACAAATGTGACATGCATTGTCACTTGGATCTATATTCTAGCTCACTGCCACATGGTGTAATTTGGCTCTTTCATTTTGTATAAGTATGTTTTCAAGTTTTAGATTTGTACACCAAAGACCTCTATGGTGTAAATAGATCACTCCATTCATAATATCCCTATGAATTCCAAGATTGGTTTAGAATATAAATTTAAATTTTTAAACACGTAATATATATGTATAATGTGTTGGAATTTGATGCAAACAAAAAAAACCAAAAAACATATAAAGTAATTCTAATAATAGCATTAGTGTTGCGAATGATTGAAGAAAAGCAAAACAAGCAAATGGTGTTAATAATCCAATACATGGATTAATTATTCATCATGTGTGAATGGCTATTTTGCCATCGATGTAATTATGTAATTATAACTCTATTATTTGAAGTTTCTATGATGTGGGGGTTTTTATATATGGCGAAGCGTCATTTGGGGTAGGGAATTGCTCGCCCAGGGTTTCCGTTGTCGGATTGGTGATGGCTCCATAGCATGTATTTTTGAGGACCCTTGGTTCTTCATCCTTCAACTTTTTAGCCAATCACAAGGCCCTTGCTCTGTATTCTCAAAGTGGTGGATCGGTTTTTGGCTTTTGGAGGTTGGGACAAGATTAATCTATTCCTTTGATTGATCAATTCCTTTGGGTTGTAGACCGCGATGCTATTAGGTATATTCCAATTGGCTCTTTCCGTTCACTCGATGTTTTAATTTAGCATTCTAAGACGCGTGAAAAATATTTGGTGCGGAGTAGGTACCATTCGTCACGCTCAGCCTTGGCAGAGATTGAGCCAACTAGCTCCGTCTTCGGACATCACTATTGGTGGCGGCTATGGCAGGTTGCGGCTCCACCAAAGGTCCTTGTGTTGGGTTTGCGAATAAGCAATGATGCATTGAGACAAAATGGAAGAGTTAAACTCGACTCGGTGACAATGAAGTGGGGTTGAAATCCAAGCAATAATCTGTTTGGCATTTGTTTTTTATACCCATTTTATTATATAATTAGATATAGCAACTTATGCAATGTGTATTTATATATTTGGAAGTCTCCCAAACAACTGAATAATAATTTATGTGGCGATCATGCAGATATATTCCGGCTAAGTACAATAGTTTTATAACAATTATTGTATTTTTTTATAATATTGATCTAAGTACACAAATTAAAAGACAATATAAAACTGATCATAAAATCAACTAAAGTTTGAAAGTTGTCGCATACATATCTCAATATTGTCATGAGTGGAGATGTTGGACGCTTCTGCCTAAATTAAAAATCACGACGCCTCATGATATAAGCAGTTAAATTTATTTTACACTTTTCCATGGTTTGGTACAGGCAGAATGCATCTTATCGGATCACATGTTGTATGACAATATTTTCATGATAACATGATATCGTAAGACCTAAACGATCATGACAATATTTTGCTTGCTGATGGAAAACTATAACCGAGTCACTTTGAAAAATATGCTATTATTAGAATTGTTCTGTACCTTTAGGATTTTGTGTTCGCATCAATTTTCAACAATTTACACATAAATAATACGTGCTTAAAATTCACATTTATAGTTTAAATTAATTTTTAGATTAACTGGGATATTATACATGGCATGTATTAGTTACAACATAAAGGACTATAGTTTGCAAACATAAAGATTGAAAACGTATTAAGATAAAATGGAAGAGTTAAGCTCAACTCCGCGACAGTGAACTGGGATTCAAATTCAAGTAATAGTCTGTTTAACATTTGTTTCTGGTACCCATTTTATTATATAATTAGATATAACAATTTATGCAATGTGTATTTATATAATTTGGAAGTCTCCCGAAGAAATGAATAACAATTTAAGTGGTGATCATGCCGACCATATTCGGCTAGATATAGTAGTTTTATAACAATTATTGTATTTTTTGTAATATTGGTCTAAGTACACAAACTAAAAGACAATATAAAACTAATCATACAATCAATTAAGTTTGAAAGTTGCAGTATGCATACCTCAATATTGTCATGAGCGGAAATGTTGGACGCTTCTACCTAAATAAAAAATCACGATGCCTGCTGATATAAGCAGTTAAATTCATTTCACACTTTTCCATAGTTTGGTACAAGTAGAATGCATCCCATTGAATCCCATATTGTATGACAATATTTTCATAATAACATGATGTCGTAATACCTAAACGCTCATGATAATATTTTACTTGCTGATGAAAAAATATAACTTAGTAACTTCGAAAAATATATTACAATTATTATAATTATTCTATACCTCAAGGATTTTGTGTTCACATCAATTTTCAACACTTTACACATAAATAATTCGTGCTTAAAATTCACATTTATATTTTAAACTAATTTTTAGATTAACTGGGATATTATACATGGCATGTCTTACTTACACCATAAAAGACTATGGTGTACAAACATAAAGATTGAAAACGTAGTGTGTTTCACATTTGTTTTTGGTACCCATTTTATTATACTATTAGATGCAACAACTTATGGAACGTGTATTTATATAGTTTGGAAGTCTCCCGAAGTAATAAATAATAATTTACATGACGATCATGCCGACATATTCCGGCTAACTACAATAGTTTTATAACAATTATTGTATTTTTTATAATATTGATCTAAGTACACAAATTAAAAGAGAATATAAAATCAACTAAGTTTGAAAGTTGTAGCATGCGTACCTCAATATCGTCATGAGATAAAATGTTGGACGCTTGTGTCCAAATAAAAAATCACGACGCCTCATGATATAAGCAGTTAAATTCATTTCACACTTTTCCATAGTTTGGTACCGGCAGAATGCCTCCCATCAAATCCCATGGTGTATGACAATATTTTGCTTGCTGATGGAAAACTATAACCTAATCACTTCTAAAAACATATTTCAATCATTAGAATTATTCCATAACTTAAGGATTTTGTGTTCGCATCAATTTTTGACACTTTACATATAAATAATACGTGTTTAAAATTCACATTTATATTTTAAACTAATTTATAGATTAAATGGGATATTATACATTGCATGTCATACTTACACCATAAAAGATTATGGTGTATAAACATAAATATTGGAAATGTATTAAGACAAAATGGAAGAGTTAAGCTCGACTCTGTGACAGTGAAGGGGGGTTCAAATCCAAGTGATAGTGTGTTTCGCGTTTGTTTTTGGTACCCATTTTATTGTATAATTAGATGTAACAACTTATACAATATGTATTTATATAGCTTGGAAGTCTCCCGAAGAAATGAATAATAATTTAAGTGATGATCATGCCGATATATTTCTGTTGGGAATCATTATGTACTATTGCTTGGCAAATGGCATGAGACCAAACCTTTTTCAAAAACTTGTGCAACTGAGCCTTGAAACTTCTGAACAAATTGAATACCGCCTATAGCGGAATCACGAAAATAGTTAATTCTTTATAGTTTTATTTGTTAACATTATCCTATTACGATAATTCACTAGCATAAATATATGTTATTGCGTCGTAAATTGTATAATTATCATAATTTCATTAATTACCAAAAATCGGTTGTTTTAACTTGTAGGCATCGCATCGTGCACAATTCCTTTGGTCACCCATTCTACTATCGAGCGCTAAGAGACTGAACTTCAATGCCAAGGTCTCTAATGATATCAAGCATGGTGAGTCGGAACATACTACATTCAGCGCGTTTCATGCAAAATAAGCAAGGCCATTCTGGTCTCCTGTTACCGCCTAGACTACAATCATTACTTCCTTATATGAACGACAACCTGAATGTTGATTAGGAAATGCAATCCAACAACATTTTGAGGTTAAATTTACAAATCTCCTCATGGTCATTTATCAATCAATTTGAATGAGTATCTTTCAGCAATCGCCGTACTTCGGATATTTTTATTAATAAGAGTTAAACCACATGTAATTTTATATGTTTTTTCCCATGAAATTAAATGTGGTTTCTCATGTAACTCTAAGAAACCACACATGGTTTCACCATTGCTGGTGCCATAAGTGGTACTAGTACTAATTTTGAAAACAAACTTCCTTAACGAATTAATATGATGTGAGTTTGTCAATTAGTCACCCACTTATTCTCGTTTACCTAGTTATGTATTAACTACTCAATTTTTTTAGTATTTTTTTTAGGGGACAACTTAATTATCTTCGGTAGTAAAATTTTCGTCCAATTGATATTGGACACAATTAATTAATCATTAATTAGATGAATGCTAATGTTGATTGATATATTCTCCAGCCGTATTTTTGACAAAGCATGCGAGATATATGTAGCATGAAAGATGTGCATCGAGTCCTCGTAAAACAAATAACATATAAACATAATGAATAAAAAGTGACTTTGTTTGGAAATTTGTGTTTGTTTGGTATAGCATCCCGTGAAATCAAGATGATATTTTCTTTGAAAACGTAAAAATGAAAAGTTAAAAAATGAAGAAAACCATAAATATCTTAAAACGTATAGTTAAACAAACGGACCATGTCACGATAATATAATAGATATCATAATTGTTGACGACGCTTGACTTGATCCTGTAATTTTACTCATCACATTACTTTTAGCTGGATACTAATCGAATATATCGTTTTCATAGATATTATTGGTTTAGAAAAATACTACATTACTATAGTGGACTATAGTAATGTAGTATTTTTCTAAACCAATAATATCTATGAAAACGATTTTTAGAGAAAATTATACCTAAAAACAATCCATTTTTCTGAAGGAAATGTTAGAACCGTTCAGTAATGAAACAGTAGAAATGCAGAAACTATGACAGAATGAGACAGTAAAAATTGTAATCAAATTGAGATATAATACAACGAATTGAACGAATTAAATTACAATAATACTGACATGAATTAGTAGATTGAGGCTAGCGAAAAACTATGTCCTATAATAGAAATTCGGCCCTACCCTTGTGCTTGCAATTCTTCGGACGTCTATTATCAGGATTCAACAATCTGTCGCCAAATAATCTACCACATTGATTATTGGTCCGAACGGATTTACTGCGTGTTTTTCTCTATCGGAAAAGGATGATTTGATTCTCGGTTTTCTCCTCCAGTTATAGTGACGAATGGGTACTTTGTCTCTTCGCCAAGGGATGCATCGATTCATGCAGAGACACATCTGCTCGTTTTTATCCTTTCAGATTAAAAAATAATTGAAATGGATAATGGATTCTTATCTTTAAGAATCCCAGAATCCCCAAGGCCCCATCTTTGATAATTAATTGTAGTTATAAAATGGCCATGGACCAAGGCCTATTCACAAAGCCCACTCAAAAAGTCCTATTAATCAAATTTAATATGTGTTTGTTATTAACACTTATAAACCATCAAATTTATCTCTACATTTCCTATGTTGGATACTTTACATGTCTATTTTTATACAAACCTCTGAAAGCTCTTAAAGCTCTAACAAGAAATTTGAAAGCCCACGTAGATAGTAATGAGTTTATATAATACAACTTAACTACCGAGTTGAGACTCTAGAGTCGATCCATCCCCTTTCTCTTAGAAAATATAACTAAATACGGGGAAAAAAATTGAAGAGCGAAAGCAAATTACCGATGAGAGTTGGAAATTGACCACTTTAAAATAGTTTGACTTACAAATGTAGAGCTTTGCTTGTCACAATTTTTTCACAAAAATTATTTTTTTATATATTATTTTTAATCACTCATTAAACAATGTGACAATATTCTTATATTTTTAAAATTTCTCTTTATTTTTCACCACACATTAAAAAAATATTTTCTTCAAAATGTCTGTAGAATATACACATAATTGTTTTAATTTTATGGAAAAAAAATGGCATTAGCAAAGAAATGAAAAAATTCGTCGTCACCTACCCCAACCTCAAATGCAAACCCTAATTATGCAATGAAATTGTCGTCTTGATATAGGCAAGGCATTGACGACGATGTGTAGACGGTAATAATCAGAGGCGGTCCTGTAATGAGGCGACTGAGTAGACCGCCTCAGGCCCGCCATTTTAGGGGCCCATTTTTATTCATTATACCTGAGTTTCAATTGTGTATTGCCCTTTTTTTTTTTCACTGAAGGGCCCAATTTTGAATCTAACCCAAATTTTTAGGCCCAATTTTAAGAATAATAAGAGAACAATTGAAGTATTCAATCCAAATTTTTAGTTCCATTTTTTACTTTTTAGCAATGTGTATTCAAATATTTATGCCAATTTTGAATTAGTAGAGACCGCTTTCTAATTTACTTTAGAATAGTATTACTGTATTAGTATTGGGTGGATTTGATCCGTTGCATTTGTGAAATAATTGTTGAAATTTGTTTGACAAAAGGACTTGTTTAATTCATTTGATGCCGATTTTTAATCTTTTTTCTTGGTATTTAGTGTAAAGCAATTACAGGATCGTGAATGTGAATGACGGTTGAAGATGTCGAAACTAATAAAAATGAATTGGGAGGGAAAGATGAAGAAGAAGGAAAAGATGAGTTACGTTTGATGCTCTTTCTAAGTTTTTTAGTTTAATACCGTATGCTGACTGTGTATCAGGCGCCTCAACCCCCGAAAACCCCCCGATTCTATAGTTCAAGGGCCCTTTTTTAAGACTTCGACTCAGGCCTCGCGAATCACAGGACCATCCCCGGTAATAATGTATGACCTTTGTTTTTTATCCTTGTTAGGTGGAAGTGACAACATGCTAGCTAGAGTGGCGGTTACAATTTGATAATGATAGTAATGTGTGGCCATCGTGATTGGCGATGAAACTCCCACTCCAATCCCGGTGGAGGTCTCACGGTGGTGGTTTTGCAGCACCACACGCTACGGTCTTGTTTGGACAACATCGAAGAGAGATGCGACGACGAAGCTCGGTGCTAGGTATAAGGTAGGTAAAATTAATAAATTAAATAGTCAAACTTTAGGTATGCAACTAACTATTCATCAAACTTTAGAACGAAAACCATCGCTTAATGAACTTCTATATTAATTTGTCCAATAATCACCACATATACGTTCCTACTCACGATGTGTAAAGTCATGTAGCATTAGAATCTTGCATGATACCAAACATACGTTAAAATTGTTTACATATTAGTAGAATCACATTACTCTTTGTGAATGAAAATGGATTCTCTTCATCAAAAGTCTTTTTTTTTTTTTTGTTAGAAATATGTAACGAATTGAGTTATTTACAAATACATCTTGTGTAGTTATTTAGAATGATTTGTGTTTATTTTAAACTTTATTTGTAATATAGCTATCTTGTAATAATAGTCTCGTTCAATTAAGAGCTTGTATTCAGTTAAACATCTGTTGCTATAATATAAATATAGTATGTATAATATACATGAATAAAGAGTGGTTGATTTTCTCTCTCTCTCTCTCTCTCTCTCTCTCTCTCTCAATGGGCTATGTATTCTCTTTAATTATGTTTCATCACTGGAAAAAAAAAAGATTATTTTCTATTTATATTCTCCTTATTTTCTCTCTTATTGCAAAAATTAAAAAAGAGAGTCTACGGAGCCATTTCTTTTTCATTCTCTTTTCACGTCAACATCACCGAAAAAGAAAAGTATATTTTTAGCTCCTCTTGTAGACATTTAAGAACTAAGATAAGTTAAATATCCTTTTGTGATGAGAGTTAAGCGACGTTTAAGACTTTATTCCAAAATTGATGTTAGAGATTTTTCATTTGTGAAATAATGTGTGGTTTTTACTAATTTGGATGGCATTAGCATGTATTCTTTTGACATGTAAGACTTTATTAGCACAAGACATTTTTTTCGTTACACGAGGGAATGACTGATAACACATATATGTTGGAAATTAAAACCTAAAAAATGTCTCGTGACATGTTAACTAGTTACTCACTAAAGTTATGCCCAGTAATAAAAATTTTAAAAATATAAATATTAAATTCGATATATGAATTCACCTTAAAACTAATCCATAGACATAAAAGCAAGATAAAGAAACAAAACCTTTTTTAATTAATATTGTTTTTTTACTCAAATTTAAATTATTTGCAAATCATTTTGATTCAAATAAATGCTAACAGTTTACATATTTTCTGTTTAAAGTATTTATTTATACGATATTTATTGTACATAAATTTTTGAAAAGGAAAAATACAAAAGGCCTAAGAACAGAATATATAAATGCGAAATTTTTTATAATGGCATCAAATCAATGTATAATTATAGTAAATTATTTTTTATAGTCCTGTTAAATTTAAAAATTATTTTTTACAACAAATTATTAAACAGTTATTTATGTTGACATTAAATCAAAATGTAATTACCATGCTTAAAAAAAATAAATAAGCAAATGTATAATTATCATAAGTTAATTTTATAATAATGTAATATAATTAAACTTTAAAAAGTAGGTAAATGATGATATCGGTATTTTATGGGGTGAAACTATCAACATCTATATATAACTAATTATATTTAATTATTTCACAATTTTAAATATATATATATATATGCATCAAATCCAAGAATAATTATATAGTATTTAAGTTTATGATATAACTAAATAAAAAACTTTTACAAAAAATTACATAGATATGTTTGTCGTAGAAAAATTTATGGTCAGATGCTAAACTATTATGCTATTCGATAAAAAAATGAAATAATTTCTTGAAGTTAAGTTATTGCGAAAGGATTCATCTGGATAATGTGAGTGGTTTATGCTTCGGAATCATGGTGGGAAAAATTGCGTCATTTCAATAATATTATCTATTTTTAAGGCAACATTGTACTTTTCGATACTTGCAATTTACATATTTTCTTGTTGAAATACTTACCCCGATGGATCGTTGATGATAATTAAATATGTTTGTTTGTTGACAATAATTAATACTCAGATAGCTACACATAAAAGTGGAAGCTTATAATTATATTGGTGGAGGTGTATACAGTTTTTATTATTATTATTATTATTATTATTATTATTAATGCTACTATTTCACAACGGGAGCTTGTACCTCATTTAGCATGATGGCAACCTCTTTTTGCATGAGGTCAAGTAGGTGATATTTTAACTTCAAAATGTTAATCAAGAGAGTCTTGTGAGATTTAGAAATAGACAATGTTCTTTATCAGTGGCGATCAAAGAGATTTTTTCTACGGAAATGGAAAAATAAAATGGTGATTCATTTTTGCCTTCTTTAAAATAATTTTTTTCTTTTCCAGATTCACTTAAAAATTATTCAGTCTTTTAAAATTTTGACATTAAAAAAAATCATCTCTAGAATCGAATTTCATTCCAAAGAAGACGTATATTTGACTAGTGTCAGTGTAATACAAGTTTTACAAAATTTGAACATATTGTATACATCATTTATACAATGAGCATTTTATCGCAATTTATTCAAAATCTATCAACAATAGAACCGCTCCACGCATTCCCACCCCCCGCCCCACGCTAACCCCCTGACCCCCACCAAAGGAAAGCATCTTCAAGACTCGAAGCCCTTTCTTTCCGTTTCTTCCTTCATCCTTGTCTGTAATTACAGTACAGTATATTTCACTGGCACCATTTTCAAATTCATTTAACACAGAAACCCATAAAAAATTTCATGCGATCCTCAGTCTCCACATCACAAAAGAACCCATTTTTGTAATTCTCCCTTTGTGAAACAATCTATACAGAAATTCACTGGAAAAAAGAAAGCCCTTGCAAGTATGGAATCCAGCATTGAATGCGTTTCATACTCCGATGGAATGGATGAAGATGAGATCTCACATCCACATCCTTATTCTCAGTATTCATCTTCCAAACCATCTCAAAACATCAATAGTGGAAACATCAATGGTCTCACTGGTGGGTTAATGTTAACTCCACCCACTAGTGTCCATGAGCTTCTCGAATGCCCGGTTTGTACCAACTCTATGTACCCTCCTATCCACCAGGTGCGTTCAGTTCCTCCGATTTCAATTTAGGGATCTATTTAATTTCTTTCATCATTCAATCTTTGATTCTTTATGTTGGTAATTTGGTCCCTCTTTCGGAACTTTGAATGGGTAATTAGTGCAAATTCATGATCTTTTTTGGTTGATATTTGCAGTTTTTTGTGAATTTTTTAGGAGGTATTTATCTGACTTTTTGGGAGTAATAATAATTTCTGAAAATTGTTGCATTTATTTATTATTATAAAATTATGACGAGATGGGGTTCAAAATTTTCCGGTTACAATTTTGCAATTGTTTGAAATAATGGGTCTGCTGTTATGAAGAATTTAGTCGATGGAAGTATGTTGTTCGGCGTGAAGGGCAGTAATGTAAAATTACCAGTTTCCTAGTTTAGTGTAGCTGCCAAAGATTAGTAGGAAGATTGACTGCTCTCTTTATCATTCTACTCGCAATTCTGGGAGCTGCTTTATTGAGGATTTGAAGTTCGATAATGCAAAAGAATTTCACAGTTATACTGTCATTTAGAGGTACACTTAAAGATGAAATTTTCCTGGTGGCTTCGCAAAAGAACTAGAAATTTCGTTTGAGAAAGTTCTTGCAGATGTGTTGTGAATCAAATGCATCCATTATTTTATCCGTGGAACGGTGACAGTTTCAGTGGTTCTTTGTTTTTGAGCTTTCTTTTCATCATTCTTTTTTTTTTTTCAATTGAATGTTATTGGGGAATGATATGATCTATTGTTGGGTTTCCGTTTTCAGTGGAACTTACAGATTCGTTACTCTATAATTGTATAGTTTGGGTGCCAATGCAAAATCTAAATTAGTGGTGCTTATTTAGAGGAAGTAGAAGAAGAATAAGGATTTTTGAAGGCGAATGCAAACTCTATCGAATACGAATGCAAACTCTATTTCTTATACCCCTTTAGAGAAAGTAGAAGAAGAATAAGGATTTTTGAAATTTTAACCAAAAGGTTTTTTAAGAATTTGTTCCCTGAAATACGAGCCTTAGGTCTTGGCTGCCTTTATTAAGCATTGTTGTGATACGGACTGTGTTTAGGCTTCTGATATTTTCAGATGAAAGGACAAGAAATAAAATTCTTAATCCGTGTCATAAAGATAGCCGTATTTGGACTTTCATGCGGTTTAAAAAATTGTAATTAATATTTGTTAGAAAAGTAAATTTTACTTGCATTTCTCCAAATCAGGTATTTTCCGAAACCAGGGCTAGTTTTTGAACATTTTCATTCTCCAAATATATCCCAACATTAATGATTATATTTTATTTTGTTAATAACAATGCACATTAAACAACGGAATATCAAGGAAATGAAGAAATTAAACATGTACCAACATTTGGGACGGAAACCGGATTGATAAGTAAAATGAGCTTATCTTTATGCAGCAGAGGGAATATAATTTTCTTCGTCGTGTCATGCATTCGTTTTCGTCAATCAAAAGACAGATTAAAAAATTCTCAATATCACTTTTGCATGGAACTCCAATGATATCTCGACTCGCAACATTTTTTTACTTTTTAGCAAGTAATAACTAACTAATGTGTATTTTTTATCCTTCCGGGTCGATCAATTATTTGTTGATTCCTTGATTAGCTGATGTTGCTTATTCCTTGATGTGTGTTTTGATCACTTTTTATTGCTTGTTCGATCCGGCAACGTTTACATTTTATTTCCTTTCCAAACTAATAGTCAACCACACGTCTTATGTGATCCATAACTTCAGGCTTTTCAATCACACTCTCCCCAAAAAACAATTTATTTTGAAAAGTAGATAGGCAAAGCAAGCAGTTATTTAGCTTTTGGCATGGGGAAACAACACTCTATTTGTGATTGATGTTTTCCGGTTCCATTAACTTTGTAGATAAAAAGTCTTGCATGAAAAACTCTTTAAGTTTATTGATGTTTTCATAAATAATTAGAATTCCATCAATTAGTCAGCTAGTGAACAGTGTTTGTGATATCAATTCTCCTGTCAATGAACTCTGAGATACTTCTATTTGCTTCTCTTCCAGATCATTAATCAATAGATAGACGTGTAACAGCTCACTTATACATTCTTTATATATATACTTACCATGTTGCATTGCTACCTAAAATTGGGACAATGCTTCATTTCTCTGATCAATTCTTTCTGATCCACTTGTGAGCATTATGTCAATACTATGAGCATGCTTAGCTAAACTTAAAAAGTTTACTTATAGATAAGGTTGATATGAATAATCTTTTTAACAGTCGCAGTTGGAAATAAGGTTGCTTATTTTGACACTAAAGCACTTCAAAATAAGTAAATAATTTAACATCATGTCATCACCAAAAATATCAACAAGAAAACTCTAATAGCTTTTACTGACTCTTGAACTTACCTGAACATCTTGATTTCATGTTGACCAAAATGTACTTAGAGAGTTCTATTCTCATGTTCATTGCAGTGCCACAATGGACACACTCTCTGTTCAACCTGTAAGGCAAGGGTTCACAATCGATGCCCAACTTGTAGGCAAGAGCTGGGTGATATAAGATGTTTAGCACTAGAAATGGTGGCTGAGTCTCTTGAACTTCCGTGCAAATATTGCTCACTTGGTTGTCCCGAGATCTTCCCTTATTACAGCAAGCTGAAACACGAGGCTGTTTGTAATTTTAGGCCTTACAAATGCCCGTATGCTGGATCTGAATGCTCAGTTGTGGGTGATATTCAGTACCTTGTTGCCCATTTGAGAGACGACCATAAAGTCGACATGCACTCGGGATGCACATTCAATCACCGCTATGTTAAATCTAATCCTCGTGACGTGGAGAATGCCACATGGATGCTAACTGTGAGTGTATTCTTTTACAATCATCTCCTTTTGAGTGGTTGAAATGTGAATCTTAATGTCGTTTTTGGATTGTGCAATCCTTTTTATTGTTTTATAACATAAATGATTAACACAACACGATGTTTTACCTGAAGAATAATGCTTGGTGTGTAACCAATTTGTACAACCAGGTGTACAACCCTCTATTAGAGAGTCATGAAAAATACCATTTTTACCCCTCTCTGTATTGGTGAGATCCAACCTTCTATTAGAGAATTATACACCTACTTGTACCCTTTGGTTGTTCCCCAAGCATTGCTCTTACCTGAATGGATTATGAATGCTCGATGCCTCATCTCCAACATTTTCCAGGTTTTCCATTGTTTTGGTCAGTACTTTTGTCTTCATTTTGAAGCTTTTCAACTTGGGATGGCTCCTGTATACATGGCATTTCTTCGGTTTATGGGAGACGAGACAGAGGCACGAAACTACAGTTACAGCTTGGAAGTTGGGGGGAATGGTCGAAAACTTATATGGGAAGGGACCCCACGAAGCATTAGGGATAGTCACAGAAAAGTTAGGGACAGCCATGATGGTCTTATCATACAGCGTAATATGGCACTCTTCTTCTCGGGAGGAGACAGGAAAGAGCTTAAGCTTCGTGTGACAGGACGAATATGGAAGGAACAGCAGAACCCAGATGGTGCTGGTGTATGCATACCCAATCTTTAAGCCTCTGCTTCCGACATGTTTTGATATTATTGTCCATTTTTTGTGCTTGATTTGAGTTTTAAGCTAAATGTTATTGTTGTTGTTTTGATATATTCGGGATTCTTGTGTATCTATTTGGGATCAGTACCGTATATAACATGTTGAGAGTTGGCTCATAAGACTATATAGTGCTATATGCTCCTGTCATATATTCTATTCTGAAAAGCTTGCTTTTCGTTTGTTGACATTTTTTCTTTACTCCGTGGCTTCATGCAACTTGCCCTAACGACTTGTTTATGCTCATAAAAATTCGCTTAGGCACGCTTGACACCTTGTAGAATACTTCTGGTGTTGATAAAGCATTGAAATTGACAAATATGTTGTGAACTTGTCCAAAAACCCATCAAATTATTTCCACAAAGGCGCAGATCAAAGAAACATAAGGAGACCGTAGGAGATACAAGAATGAAACAAATTGTATCACAAATATGAGAACATTATGAACAAATGTACGCTAATGTAGAGAATGGAGATCTATTGAGTTGACCATTGTTAAGCAATGTCTTCCAGACGACGATCCATGACAAGGGACATAGATTCAAGAAATGCAGCTTCAGATGAAGCAGGGAGCACAGAGTCGAGTGCCTCTTGAACCATCTCCTCAATGACAGATTCCTTGTTCAAGGTTTCTCTGCACATCATACTGCCTATGGCAAATGGGGTCAGCTTTCTCTCTGCACCCTTCTTTAGAAGCATGGTGGAGATTCGCAACACACGAGCACATTCAACAGGTAGGTCCCACCCATAAAACTTGAGCAGCGCAATGTCTTCCTCAGCGTCGAGTGATTTTATGTAGTTGACAGTGACCTCGCTGAAAGGCTGTCGGGCTTGTGGCCAGTAAAGCCAGTCAAATGTGCAATCTTCGAACTGCAGACGTATAAAACATAATGAATACAATTCATTTATTTAGGTGTTTTCAGATCAAAGATGCACCAACTTAGCAATATAAAATCTTAATGCAAGTAATAGAAGACCAAAACAAAATCAATTCCATGTATCTGTATGTATTATGTAATACAAGTAGTCATTTAATAATATTCAGAAACATGCACCTACAGTCTAAAGTCAACAGCTATTAATACATGCCTTAGACTCTCCAATGATGTTCTAATGTTCTATATTATAAAGAGCATAGTTTCAACCATAAAGGCACCTTGAAGAATATTCGCTCCATAAAGAATATAAATTTTCACAAAGTCAAACAACACCGACTAGTTTGATTTTTTTTCCCATAACAAACTATGTTTGACCCATTTTTTTGGGCCCTTTTCTTTTACAATTCCTTTACAAATGCACTTCACTTAACATTATCACACAGAGTTTGTTGGACATCTAAAATGGTGATCAACTGTAACACAAGAAGTATGGGGTTAAAATGAAGAGGCCATTAGAGATGCTCTTCTTTATTTCCAAGCCTGTTAGTTTTTCATATGGATTAAAAATGTTATTTGAAAAGTAAACTATGGGACTAATTTTCCTAGTTTACTCTTATTTAATCAGTCTAAAAGTGTATTTGAAGAGTATACTAGTAATAAACAAACTAAATACTAATCAACATAGAAGCAGGGCTATATAAATGGGCACAAGAAAATATGGAAAGGTAGCGTATATAAATGGGACGGAGGGATTAAGTGCTGATTGATAGTTTCTATCAGAATTTATCACCTTTAATGTGCCTGCAGATGGTACAATTAGATCCAGAGGAAGTGACTACATAGATTCAGAGAAGGCTTTACTTTGAGCAAGCCAGGACTTGAGACAATAGAAATGGAAACAGATTCCTAAATCAGGCAGAAAAATGTTGGCCCGTTGACGCAACAGAAAACTTTGAAAATAGAATTCCATATCAGTCACGATATATTTGATGACAAAGCCTTTTTCAGGGGCGGAAAAAACATGCAGTTAACGTGTAGTGAAGTTCCCAGAAGTGTGAAAAGTACTACTTATTTTAGGAGTCTGGTGGAAATTTGCAAAGCTTGTAAAAAGGGGGTGATTGTTAAAATAGTTTCATGAAAACAAACACTTAGTACTCATTTGTCAGTGCAAGTTTTCACCCCACACCCTCATCCCCCCTCCCATATCCTGATCTATGAGCTTCAGTTCATAGCATTACCACCACATAAGTGCAAAAACTAAGCCCATGTTCTCCTACAAGTTTTTAACACATTTTTACACACAAATCTCGTGGGACCTACCTATACTACACAAGTCTCCACCATTCAATTTCACTCATTCTCTCTCCTATATCACATCAAATCACATAAAAACACACATCCTAACACCCTATAAATCTTTACAAATGCAAGCACAACAAAATATGGACCAAATCATCATTCAAAATGCTTTCACTACCTCTAAGAAGCTGTCAAAATATTTAAATAAGATGGTTTCATTGATATGTTACCCTATCTTAAGAACCATAACAAGGTGTTGAATTCATGCAACAAGCAAGTTAAAGTTTCAACTCAGATTCCTAAAACCAGTGTTTTTAAAAGGTAAAGCGTGACTAGATGTCAAGGTCAAACTTTAAGAATTTCGAGTCTAAAGCGCTAAGCATGAGCTAATCAAAGTCTTAACTCTTTAGAACAAAGCTTAAAACTACAGAAGAACAAAACACAACATAGAGAAATCATATACACAATCCGACATATAACAAAAACAAAAAATTAAAAACACTAGCCAGATATGAAGTTGCTATAACCAGGTTAAAACTGATATCTGACAAACAGGATGGCAGGACAAGAAAGAAGACTTACACTATCAGATAAACAGTAGCCGTGATCAATAGGGATTAGCCTCGTACTACCATCTTCATCTTTGCTCACCAATATATTACCAGCATGCCTATCTGCATTTGCCATCCTCATATCCAATACTGCAATTTTGTGCACCTCATCGACCGGAAAAGCACTAGGGCCCATATCTTCACAACTCCCGATATTCTTCATGAACATTTGCAACGACCCAACCTTGGCATCCACTCTTGCTGGATGATTAAAACCCCTATGCAGACACCTAACCAGAACCGACGGAGGAACCCCGGAAAACCCCCAAACTTCTCCTGAAAACGATCGCCGACCACTTTTTGGATGATCCAATAGGTAGACAGCCCACTCTCTGAAAGCCCCTTCACCCACTCTCGTCCCCTTCTTCAACCCTACGCCATCCTCTGACAAGGGCAGTCCCCGAGGGTTATTGACAGCCATAGGTTCCTCATCAATCGGCTTAAAGACAGATAAATACTTATTTCTCAATGCATCTAGAATGAAATATGCTCCACCGGTACCCTCCGAAGACATGACTGGATAACTACCTTTGTATAACCCATCTAACGTAGAATCAATCAAATCCTTAATCCCTTGATGCAATTCAATCTTTGGGTTGATAATCACGGGCTCCAAAAGAATCTCTCTATCTAGAGGGTTCCTTGGGATAAGCAAATTATTCTCACTCTTCAACTCACTCTCCTTATTCACATTATTTTCTCTCACATCATTCAATTGCAGTGCATCAATTGACAGTTCAAAGTTCTTCTCCACCGGTCTAGCCCTAATCTTTGAAGACTTACGCACAAACAAATGGATTACAGCATCGTTATTGTTCTTACAAACATCATGTATCAACCTCTGATCCTCAACCGGCTTCCCATTACACAACACTTCTTGATTTTCAATATCCTCTAAATTCTTCTTCTTCTTTGATATTTGACGCTTAACATAACCAACATCCCTACTCCTTTCAACATGGAAGGTGAACTCTTTCCCACACGAAGTCCTTACATTAATCACTTGAAGATCCGAGAGTCGAAGGACTAAATGTAGAACATTCCCATCAGCGACACCATAGTCTTTGATGAGGGAATTGCTCCTCGCCAATTCACGGCCTCCTGAAACCAACTTTTGATTCTTCACTACAAACCCTTTGTAGGATTGTATCCTCAGTTTCACCGATTCAATTGAATCTGATTCCAAAACCCGCATTGGGGTCATGGAACCAGATATGGACACATATATCCATATTGATTCCTGATTATGCATTGGCGAGGGAGGTGAAAGCGACAAAGACTCCTGACGGACAGGGCTAAGGACAACCACTCCAGCAGACGACATTTTTGTAATTTACAATTTTTTTTCGCTAAGCAAAATCAAAACCCTAATAGAAACAAAACTAAACACCTAAAATGTTTACAAGCTTACTCTAAACATCTGGCCTTCTGATACAAACTATATATCATCTACCACCTAAAGATCGATCAAACTGTACAGGATGAAAGATCACGAAATCACAATAATACCCTCAAAGATTCATGACGGGCAGTTCTCAGTCAACTCTAATCAAATAATCCCGATCGCAGCAATTCCCCCCCAAATAAAATGTTGAAACCCTAACGCGTCTGAATGCTGGACGATTAACCAATAAAAGGGGACAAAAAACAGCAAATTGTGCGTAGGGACAGAAAACAAAGAGGGATTCCTAGTTTCTCACCGGGAGAGCAAGAACCCAAGAATTCCGAGTGGAGTGAAAGGGCTCAGTTTGCAATTGAATTGGGACTAATCGAGAGCTTATTCAGGTTTCTTGTTCGCGTATGTAGACTGGTATAGGCAAGAGATGGAGAAGGAGACTTTCGCTTTGGCTGGAGAAGCGAAAAATATTAACGCGTTTTGCCAAAAGCACATACAGCGACGTTGAGATCAACAGGAAGCTACCTTGGACGAAAAGAAAATTAAAAACAAAGAAAAAACAAAAAACAAAAACAAAAAGACAAAAACAACAACAACTTATCCGTTCTAACTAATCGTTCTTCTACACGTGTTCCGTTGGCCCAAAACGTTATTTTTTTTTTTTTTTTTGGAAATAACCCAAAACATTTATAACGGAGCTAATTGGGCAAATTATGAACGAATTTATGAGACAAAGACTTATCTCTTGATTTGATAAAGACTTACATAAAAGACTGATAATATTATGATTAGCTTTTAGGGGGAAAAGGGAAAAGAGAAATATATGATGGGTTATTTGTACATAATTTTATTTTATGGGTTATTTTCACAAAACCACCGACAATCTCTTCCTCCAATCTTTTGGATTTATAATAATTCAAATAGCTTTTATGCCCAATATAAAATCCCCCAATCTTTAATTAATTGTCATTGGGCCACCCTCCCTCGGCTTAACGGAATCAATCTATTATTAACTTTTGTATTTTTCTCCTTTTGTGCATTAAAGTTTGGGAGTAAAACTTGAAACTATATTTTATTTCTCAATTTTAAATCTTTTTAAATTTCACAAATTTTAAAAATCAATCCTAAATCTTTTTAAACTTCAAAATTTTAACTTTAATTTTTTGGAATTTAATCCTAATTTTTTTAATTGCACAATTTCAATATTATTTTTAAAATCGGCGGAAATGACCCATAAATTTCACGATTACTAAGAAATTGATACGAAATGGAAAAAGGTAGCCTAATATTAAATTCACCGAATTAATTAATTTGATACTAATTTTATTTAGTTTATAATTAATTTTATCGACTTTATTTTTCACCGATTACATAATGTTTATAGACAATTTTCAATAAAATAACATTTCTTCGTATTTAATATCATAATTTCCCAAAATTGTCCTTAGCACTAGAGACGAGTACGTTTCGATTTTAACTAACAGTTAATAACAAATATAATTATTTTATCTCCATAAAAGTTTAGTAGAAATATATTATTGTAAAAACTATACTAAATGTAAAGAAGCAATAAAATAAAATACAAAAAAAATAAAAAATAAAAAACCTAAATATGACTGCAATTTCGCCGCTTGGCAACCAGGAGAAAACGGTATGGGCCTGAGATTGCTGGTTATACTAGCAAATCACAGGGCATTCCTTCTAATTTGTTGATCAATAATCAGTTGGTACAACAAGTAGATGTTGGGGGGAAAGCCCCCTATATTGTCGTTGGTGGGAGTAGGTGTTGTTGGGTTGCGGTAGGTTGGGTTAAAGGCGAGGTTGGGTTAAAGGCGGGGTTGGGATTTTGTTTGTTTTTTTTTTATTTTTTTAAAGTTTGTTTTAATTTTTAATTTATTATTTTTTCTACATTCGGAATATTTTTTATAGTGATATATTCCTACTAAAATTCTATAGATTACATTTATTATTAACTATTAGTTGAAATTAAAACGTGCACGCGTTTAATTCTAAATAATTTTTAAAAAATTATTATATTAATGAGATTAAATTCTGCAATGTTGAAAATGTTCTATAAAAATTATTAAATCAGTGTTAAATAAATTTGATAACATTGATTATAGATCAAATAAAATTAGTATCAAATTAATTAATTTGATAAAATTAATATTATGTTATTCTTTTGTTATTTTGTACTAATTAATTTTGCAACAACCGTAAAATTCATGGATAATTTTTGCTAATTTTTTAAAAATAATGTTGAAATTGTGAAATTAAAAAATCGACTAAATTGGAAAAAAAATCAAAGTTTAAATTGTGAAGTTTAAAAAGATTTAGAACTAAATTGCATATTGTTAAAATTTGTGAAGTTTAAAATGATTTAAAATTATGAAATAAAATATTGTTTCAAATTTTACCCACAAACTTTAGTTAGTTTAGTATACAAAAAGACGAAAACATCAAAGTTAACAGCTAAAATGGATGCATTTAGTTAACGGGGGGTCCAATGATAATTAATCAAAGACTGTGGGGATCGGATTCCACGTTGATAAAAAAGTATGGGGTTGGAATTATTACAAACTCGAATGATTTGGAGGTTTTGTGAAAATAAATCATAATAGAAAAGACCATCTATTTATTTATTAGGTAAACCAACATCCATTAAAGGTACCAAAATTGATCTAGGATTAGTGCGTAGATGATGACGCTTTACAATGAACAACTAGAATTTCTAATAATAATAATAATAATAATAAGCCACCAATGTTGTTATATTTTTACCAAGAAAAAGAAAACGCATGACATGGAATATTATTTGTCGAAGATGGGCCCTTGAACCAATAAAGTTGCCCAACATATTCCCAAATGTAATTGGTACCATGAGTCTCATTGCGCATATGCTCGTTCGATCTTCGTCAAAATTTCAATTCAGCTTCTTCCCACACTTTTCCCTTTTTCAGACAAGAATATACATTACGTTACATTAAATATTTATAAAATATATATATATATATATATATATATATATATATATATATATTTGTGGGTTGAGTATTCAAACATCTGCTTCACTGTGCATCACGAAGCTATGAAAAGCTAGCGTTAAGCCCATGGAAATTAGGCCACATGAAAAGTAAAAAAAAAAGCAGTATGAGTACCAAAATCGCAGTGAACACCACGAAATGTGTGGTTAATAATTAATATATTACGTGAGCAATAGAATAATGTAAAAGGGCTGAGAGTGAAATTACTCATAAGAAAAGAAATATTTGAACCTTATATATCTCCTTTTGAAATTAATATATTGTTGAAATTACTCAACAATATTATCATCCGATAGATTCTTTTACAAGAGCCAACACTAGCTATCTCCTTCAACTATTCATAACTATCAAGACATAGATATAATAATTGGTAAAAGTTGTTTAGACCAAAAAAAAAGTGGGATGATGATGATGTCCTCGATCAAACTCAAATCGTATATAGTCTGAATGCCCCAAAAATTGTAATTAATTCATCACATAGTGATTCAACAAGCAACAATAGAAAAGCAAAAACACGGGCAAATTTAAATAAAACTGCATAAGATATTGCTATGTACTTCATTTTGTAGAATTAGTGATGTTGGTGCAAAAGTGTGATTTGTGTGATAAAAAGACAAAATATAACTCAAGTAAACAATTAGCGAAACAAAGAGAAAGTTAGAAGTGGTCTGGTATAGGAGAGTCATGTTGACGACACTGTCCTCAAGTCATGTTAGTCTCCCGTCGGTACAGGTATTATCGGCATAATACGGTTCCAAGATATATAAACCCCTAGCTCTCAGCCGATTCTCCATCTATGAGCACGATCATAGGGAGAGGAAGAACGAATCTATTTTGCATTCCCAAAATAATATAAATACATGTATAGAAAAGAGAATTAATATATATCTACTTATATGAAATCAAGCTTGATCACAAAGTTGAAAGATGGCTGCAATTTTACAAAGCCAAGAATTTCACGGCAATGTTAGATTGTTAGTTTTGAAGAAAGGTTCTTATATATATAATCCATATTAGTGCATACCAATGAGCCAAAACCGTTGTGAAATACAAACAATTGATATATATTAACGCGACTTAATCTAAATAAGTAGGAAAATTTAGTAAAAATAAAACTTTTTAATGTTTTAAAGTTTCTACTAAAACAAAAGTTTGAACAAGTGACACTAATTAAAATGCGCGCACTCTTACATTCGATTTTTTCAGCTTCGGGAGTTCTAGGATGAGAGATGCTTAATGCTCTTACAAAAATTCTTCGAAATCAATATGTACGTACCAGTTCATTTGACATCAAATAGATCAAATATCTGCACAACTAGATAAAATTACGTGTTGAGAGTGCACTAAATTAAAGCTCTAAGTAAAGTGAAATATCTTATATTTGAGAAGCCAAAAAGCCGTACCCAATCTGCAAAGAGATTCCGCTTATTGCTATTCTTAAAGAGTGCAAATGCAAGCTCTTCATGTTCATCCGGGAATTCATTCATGTAATATAGCCAACAAGTAAATAAGCCATGTGCAATCACAAGAATTAAGGACAAAATGCAAATTGAAACTAGGTGGTCGTCTATCTTAATTAGGTGAGTGTGGTGTGTTTACATGAACAAATAAATTAAGTAATTGTTGATATAAATTTTGCAATTTTCTTCTTTTTGTTTGGTTAGAAATTATACAATTAATTAATATAATTTTTAATGGAATTAACATAATCCATGATTGCAACCAACTATTGGCAGCACCAACGTTGGTATTTAAATCAAAATAAAACAAATGAAGAATAGTTTGGGAAACTCTCTTTTCACAAAAAAAAAAAAAAAATCATTTGTTTTGATTAATGTGAAATCTAAAAAACATAAAAATCTAAACTATAAATTTTCGCCTTAGGTTTCCCCTTCACATTATTTTAGATTACATACACCCCCCCCCCCCCCCCCCCACTCTTTTCCCCACACATCTTATCTCCATACATTGGGAATGCTATTGTTGTTGTTGTTGTTATTATTATTATTATTATTATTATTATTATTATTATTATTATTATTATTTTACTTTTTTTAAAACTAAAACAATATATTTGAAGCAATTGATTTCTGCTTTGATCTAATGATCGTTCTTTTTTTAACACAAAATGAGGTGGGGGTTTGAGGTGTCTCAACAACAAAGACCGCTTTACTCCTATGGTTTATTAGCACATTCAGGATCTAACCTTTTAACTTAATATGCACTAAGGACCTATATTTTTTTCTTGGCATTTTTGTTGCCAACCTAACATTTTAATAAGTACAAATTAGTCCCTATATATCTTTAATACATTTTCTTCCACCACCACCACCACCACCAATTCATCGAAAACTCCGGCGAACCCCTAAATATAGATCTAGTGATAAAAAACCACCAAATCTAATTTATAGTCAATTAAATTAAGAAATATGAAATCATTCAACATTTATTTATACTTTTTAAATCTAGTGAAAGCTCTTATCGACAAAATGGAAAAAATCCAGAGTACTGTAAATATCATCTTTTTAACTCGTGTGAACCTTTATATATTAGTGATAGCTACAACAATTAATGTCTAGTGATAGTGATATTATTGTACACTGCAGATTCATATATTCACAAAATAAATACCATAACTTTTTCAATATCGCTTCGGGTTGTATAATTAAGTTGAATGAATTGGTACGTAGAATGTTTTCTAAAAAGAAAAATTTTACATATCTTGAATGCACACGTTTTCTAAAAACTTTTTCAATGTCACTTTAGGCTATATAAGTCGACAATACTAATAATAATTTACATATCTTCTCATAACTACTTGAAGGCTCAATCGGCTATCATGAATACGTTTTTCTATCATATATGCTTCTCGCTATTTTTTAGATACTATAACATGCAAAGCAATGCCATTTTATAAATGAAAAAATTATGATAAAAATTTTGTTAAAATGTTGTATTCTAAAAATATAAAATACATAAAGAAAGTTAAATTAAGTAAAAGAGTGGATGAAAGCAAGTGTTTGATAAAACATCATAACATCTATGTAAGAATTCAAAAAGACAAAAAAATTAATACAAAATGAGAAAATAATAATTGTATTTAATGAAAATACATTTATTGCGAAGGTTAATGATAAACATAAAATTTAAGGGTACAAGGGATCCCCACTTTTTATATAGTAGAGATAATAATGTAAAAAATTATTGAAAGTGAGAAATCCACATCCACACTACTACCCGTCGACCAATCTAGGTTGGCCCACATAGGCCAACCTGCACTGGTTGACAACCGACCTAACCCATATGAATCAAAATTTAGATTTTCAATCTTTAATTAATGAAATTTAATGTGACAATACAAACAAAAAAATAAAAAATTGTTAGAGGTCGCTAGAGAGGACGTATTGTCCCCTCCAAGTCAAAAGTAGCTACAGCGTTGTAGCCTAACTAAATGCTGAAACGTTGCAGCCTAACTAAATGCTGCAACGTTGCAGCCTTGATTCGTTGTGGCAAAGAACAACGGCTCTCTGCCACACTAAATTAGTTTTCCATAAAAAAGGAGTCAAAAATATATTCAAGTTTTGAAAGATCATATAACATCAAGTTAGTTTATAAAAGAAAATTAACCCATTCATTAAACTAATTTGTAATCAAATATATTCAAAAATCTTGTCCAATATATCTCAAAATTGTGGCATGTTAACATAAAATAAATAAATAATTTTCATTTTCAAAATGAATAAAAAATTGAAAAACACACGTATATAGAACACTTTTTGTGCTTCTAAAATACTGAGATTCTATGCAGTTGCTCGCCTATATACCTTATGAATGCTTCCATCTTTCAGTTTAATTAAGTGCTTAAACTTAATTATCACTGTTAGCTTGACATCAACTAAATGTTTTAATATTATGTATTTTTCTTAACTTCGTTATGTATATAATTATAAGGAAAATATATAATTATAAGAAAGAATATCATGATATATGCACTAGGACAATAAGTAAAAACTGCCAAACTGTCAATCCAAACCGAAACCACAATCTCGAAACCACTGGGTTTGGGTCCACGTGGACTCGTCAATGATTTGGTTTTTCACCAAACCGTAAAACTGAACCGCCTTAAAAATGATTTTGTTTAGGTTTCAATTTTCACAACCCGCTTGAAACCGCTAAACCCACGGATTTTTTTTTCTATTTTGTTTCTTTATATATTTTGATAACAAACTTTGAATTACCATTGAAAAAAACACACACACACATGCATATGACTTTACCAAAATACAAGGAATCGGGTTTCTACTTCTATCAAAAGAATGGGATATTGCCATTTTATTTATTTATTAATTGTTTTAGGCAGATGTTGCTGCTTTATTTTGATAAAACCATATAATTTCGAGCTTTTGATACTTCTTTTTTTTATCGTGTAATGTTACTTGTAATATATTGCTTTGATTTATTTATAATTAATATTTAATTTTTAGCTTTAAATTCTCAATGGATATTTTTTTTGAACTTGGTCCAAATATACTATTATTATTTCGGTAAATTGCGATTTGAAACCGCAAATAAGTGGCTTAGTTTGGTTTGCCTTAGAAATTCAAATGATTTGGTTTGATATGGAAAAATCTCAAACCCTTTTAAATGTTTCAATTTGAAATTTGACAGGAAATCTCCAAAACCAAATCATTTACACCCCTAATATGTACTTCAGAACGACCTCAAGTTCTACTCTGATTGCCAAAATAATTCAATACTATGAATAGTAATGCTTTGAATACTCAAATTCGTAAAACACTACACAATGCAAGTAATAATTTTTATTAAACATACAATTGCATAAAATAATGAAAGAATTCAATATAATGAAAATATAAAAACAAGCATACATGATGAATAAAAAGGTTGTGATTGACTTGATATGTGAAAGAATAAAAGGTTTCCACATCGAATACCTTCACAATAAAATATAAAAAAGAAGTTAGATATACTCATATGTAGAGGTAAATATATTTTTTATATTTCTTGATATATTGGTATTTATAAACGATCAACGTGAGCAAGTTAAAGAATTAATTTACCTACACATGTTCTTCTAAACACACTTACCTTCAAAAATTAACATGTTAGAATGTAGAACAAATCTGAAAAATTTCCTTGAATTTGGGCATTGATAGAAAAACACAACACTAGTTGAGAAACCCGAAAATTTGACCGACTGTAATTTTCGGGAAACTAGGTATCTCAATGCATAATTGGCATGGTTGGAAAGATCTTTCAAAAACCTTTCCAACGGTATATAGATCATAAATTTTAGATTTAACATGAGAGAGATATGACCTGTTGAAGTTTTGGTCGTTCTAGGGTTTATTTGGTAAGATGATAGACAATAAAAATAGAATTTAAAATAATAGAACGGCCAAGCACGCTGGGACTCGAACTAACACCTCACCACAAGTTAGGCACCTTATTTACTAGAGCACAATCGAGTTACTGTTCATGAACCAGCTACTTACTCAATTTATTAAAACTTATTTTAAGTAATGGCCGGTTTGTCTTTTGGGGCAAGAATACAGAAAACACATCACTACATCTTTTCTGCATTTCCAGTATATTTAAATTCTTTTTGGACATCAAAATTTTTTTTTTTATATATTTTAGATTTAAACGCTTTTTTTTTTTTTCAAAAACGCATTAAAAAGTTTATTTATTTTTTTAAAATTCTAAGAAATTATGGGAACGAGCCAGTTGAACCCCCATACGGCACTTGTTGGTTTTCAATTGTAGCAAACACTTGATCTAATGCTGACTGTCACAATCACATGCTTTTGACAACACATCGTAATTGTATATGTTAGTTTTCTTTCAATGTTTATCTTATATGTTCGATATTTACGTATTTGGGTAATTATATTAACACTAGAAATTTTCATAACTACACCACATGCATTATAAACACACTCCAAATAAATTATATTTTTTTATAAATGCACCACAAATTCTTTACCAAAATAACCTAATCTAGTTATATATATATATATATATATATATATATATATATCGACACACACATATATATAAGTAAATTGTCCCAAAATCGTGTAACCATCTCTCTCTCTCTCTTCCTCCCTCTCTTCCTCATTTCTACAACTTACAAGAAACTTTAATTAAACCATTTTTCTGCAACAAAGTGAATCAAACATTGGGATTTTGAGCTTTTTTGTAATCGTAGAAAAATTATTGGAATTTTTGGGATTAGAGTGAAATCATTATTTACTTTGTTGATTGTTTTGGGTAGTCATAGTGTTTTTGAAATTCAAGATTAAGCATTTAATAATTAAAATTGATTAACATCTGAAACCCTAGAATCAATTAACAAAATTACTATATAATTCTAATATATTAAGATTGAAAATGACAAAAATGATATGGTATACACTATCACACAATTAACGCCACCATATTCATCAAGTTTTTAGGCCAAAAAAAAAAGTTTTGTGGTGCACTGTCGATCGTTGGAGAAGAAATACACGTAAACAAAAAGGGGGAGACATGAGTTCAGGGAAAGGGGGTGGGTGGGGTGGGGGGTTGGAAGGAAGGAGAATTAGATGGGTGTGGTGGGCAATTAAATTGATTGTCATCTTTTAAAAACGTTTAGGCAACTAAGTAATTTTATTTAAGAATATTTAAGTAAATATAAATATAATTAAAATTGTGGTATTGTAAGTAAAATTTGTAGTGTATATATAATTAGCCTACATATTTATATATGTTTGGATCAAGTGGGAGTTTTAGGGTAGAAAATGTTTAGTGGCCTTACCTAGAACTTATAGTTTTGCGTTTTGGGGTTAATCTTAGTGATAATGAGGCGTTAGGATAGTGGACGATGAATGTGAACCCAGTGAACTTTCGACTTCGTTTCTAGTGCTAAATTATCATGAGAAATTAATTTGCACAAAAGCAAATTGAAATATGTGCATAAATGGACTAATAAAGAAAATGCACCATTTCCTAGGGGTGGACAAAAGAACCGAATCGAACTGAACGTGTAGAATCCGAACCAAACTGAAAAAATTGAAACTGAATAGTTCTTTTAAAAAAATTAAGAATCAAAACCGAATCGAAATCCAGAAATAGAGAACCGAAAACCGAACCAAACATCAAGTAATGTTGATGTGAAAATTTAGTTCACATACCTTTTTTAGTAAATTAATTATCGTATAAATACTACATCATTCATTCAAATTTATAGATGATGAAGCAATGCGTCTAGAACACATCTAAAAATGAAAAAAAAATAAAATATAGTATTTGGAAGTTACACTATTATCATCCCCTATTTGCAGCGATGACTTATATTTTGATGAGAATTTGGCAACAAAATAATAAACGCAAAATACCCGAAATAAAATTGGAACCGAATGGAACCTAACCCGAGTAGGTACCTTGGTTGAAAAGAACTAAATGGTTCCATTTTCTGTAGAACCGACATTTGAGGTTCAGTTCTAGGTAGTTCAATACTCGGAACAGAATCCAAAATGCCCACTCCTACCATTTCCGACTCTCCAATCCATAAGTTCGTCCATGAACATAAGAGGAGAAATAAATGGCTCTCTGGTATTGAATTCGTGAAGAACATAAATCAACACTTGGCATATGACTTATTCATATTTTAGTCCATCATAATATGTTAGTTATCTTATTTATATTGACTCGATTTTTAGTGATTAGATTTGAAATCCCCATTCAAGATAAGAACACTTTGTTTTTTATTTTTCAAGATAAGAACACTTTGTTTTTGCTTTCTACTCGTAATGTAATAGAGACAATATGGATTACAACTACACTGGTGGGGGACCAAATAGGCCGACCCATGTATATGCTGATAAAGAATACCCAACAGAGGTCACCATCAAATGGATTCTCGAACACGAATTTACAATGCCACCCTACCGTACAACCCTTCAAACATCATGTCTTCAGTAAAACATTGTTCAACAATGTAAAATTAACTACGAGAAAGTATACATATATCAAGTGATGGAGAAATGGGATATGCATGTAGCCACGTACATCGCAAGAAATCAAGGAAACTTAGTTTATGACAATCCTACAAGCCATGGTCTTATGTCAGTATTGAGGTATGGATTTTTTAGCTTGCCTACTTCGAAGACCAATATAATAAAAATATATTGCTATTATTAGAATTAATCTACACCTTTTGAGTTTTGTGTTTGCAACAATTTTCAACACATTATACCTATGTAATACGCATTTAAAATTTTATATTTATATTCCAAACTATTTTTGAAATTCATAGGGACAATATAAACGGAATGCCTTATTTACACAAAAATGGACTACGGTGTACAAACTTAAAACCTGAAAACATTCTGATAAAAGGTGAAACAGCTAAGTCCGACCCCTTGACAGCTGAGCCTTTTCTAGATCCAAGTGAGAGTGCAGTTCACATTTATTTTTGGCATTAATTTTACTACATAATTAGATGTAATAGCTTATTCTATGTTTATTTATGTAGTTTGGAAGTCTCCTGAAGAAATCTATTATAATTATCTTGATGACAAGGGTGCCGATTTATTTCGGGTATGAATCATTATTTACTATTGCTTGTCGGGCAACTTAAGACCATTTAGAAGTGATCTGGCTGGTTATGCTCAAGATGTAAACATAGGGTATCAACAACTTTCTCAAAACCTTCCGTGACTTGGCCTTGAAGCTTCAACACTAGTTTAAAACCTCCTACAGTTGAATCACTGGACTAGGTAATTATTCCTTATTTTTTTAATTTGTTAATATTATCTAATTGTGATACTTAATTATTATAAACATATGTTATTTCATTGTATATTGTATATTGTATAATTATCCTAGTTAATTAATTAAAGCCACACAATTTTTGTAACTTGTAGACCTTACTTGCACAATATTTTTCGTCATCCATTATTCTAGTCTAGTGCAAATAGGTTGAATTTTATTTCCATGGTTTCTGCAGAATGTTGTTTTAAACCGCCTCCAAAGAATTCAAGTAAATACTCTGTCATTGACTGGCGAAAGATGGAAAGCCAAAGTAATTCCAAGTGTATATAATGATGTAAGGCGTGAAGAAGAGAAGTACGGAGATAACACAACACACTTGCTATGTTTCATACGAAATGCGCAAGGCAATTGAGCTAACCCGTCACAAGAAAGCATAGACTTCTTAATTCTTTATGCGATGAAATCACAACCTGGAGATCGATTACTAGATGCCATACAAGGATACTTTGAGGTTCAATTTCCAAAGCTACTCATGGCCATCTATGATTCAATCCGACGAGGTGGCTTTCATCTGTGGTCATATTTGGCAAATTATTATTATCTCTCGCAATAGTTTTTGTAGTTCAATTTTGGAGTAATGTTTTGTATCTCTCTAGGATGTTGTGAATGGTGGACAAAAAGAACCAAGAAAATTGCAACCCTTAAATTTGATCCAAGAAAATTTTGGGTTTTTCGAAATTGTGATTCGAACTTCTAAAGAAATGTGAATGTTTTTCCACTTAGGAAAGTAACAACTTTAATAAATTATGTAGATTTCAAAGATACTAGGAGAATACATGCTTTCATTTATGGCCATAGCATTTGGTTTCATAATTGTTTTCTGATTTTTAAATATGAAAAGAATATCAATATCGAAGGACTAACGAGTATTCTCATCACTTTCATGTTTCAATGGCGTTTTCTTAAATCCTAAGTATCTAGACTATACATCATTTTATTTTACCTTCAACTAGCGTGTGAGAGCAAATGTTTTACTATTTGTGTTTAAAACATTTCTTGTGTGCATTTAAATCTTGGTCTAGTTTTTGGTTTTGGGTCGACATATATTCATAATTACCAAATCTTAGAGATGGGATCATAGGTGAGAATCAAATTTGAGAAACTTTAATTCTTGGTTTAGTTCGTTTCAATGCAATGTAAATGGATAAAAAGCATATATGTTGGGATATTAGCATAGACAAAGTGAATGTTTGAGCATCATGAGCAATAGGTATACAAACACTAGATTTCACTTTCCCTTTTTTGTTGTGTTGTAGGTCGTGGGTCGGCTTTAATTTTATGCTATTTACGAATTTTAGGTATATATCTGTTGTGTTTTGGGAAGTTTATTTGTAAATTGTTAGTTGTATGTCCAACATTTATTGCTTTGTTTGTAAATTGTAAGCAGTACGTAGTCTTTGGATAATAAATAGGTAAGGTAGACCTACAAAAATGATAATTTTAAAGTGTATTAACATGCATTTTAAGTCTTCATTTTGTTGCCATTTTGAATTTATACACGGACACATGAGATTTCCCTTAGTTGTACCCAATTTTATTTGCTTCAATTATCTCTTAGTATAGTTCAGTCATTGCGGCAGGCCAAAAACAACTTGTTTAGTGATTCATTTTGGAGTTAGGTTCTAATATTGTAATTCTTCATCATTGAATTGATGTATATTGTCTTTTTTCAAGAACATTGTGATTATGTTATGGGTTTTTGATGTGTTAAATGCAATGTTTGATACTTGGATATGGAAATATTCTCTGCACACCTCAACAAGATTTCTTCTCCACCACGATAACGTTGGGATGGGAAAAAAGAAATATTTTGGCAAGGGGAATCGCTTTTAGCTAACTTTCGTCGAGCTAGCATGTTTAGTCTCAAATGACATTGTAGACCACTTTGCATCTCTTGATATGAGGCTTCCATTGACAAATTGAACCAGATTTTGAGTAAAATATCGGCTTACGTATTTTCAGGGAGCTTTTCTTTCTTTCTCTCATATTTGCACTTGTGAAGTACTTACTGATCTATGCAGACTAATATTTGTTAGATGTTACTTTAATACTTTGAGAGTTAATACAAGGCTTTTTACTCAGATACATTTAGTCTCTTATTTGTGTGTGAAATCTAATGACCTTTTCATAAGTAGTGAAACATGTAGCATCGAGAAGTCTGACCATAAGATGACTATCAATATTAATCACATGCCTCACATTGCTAATTATGATCCATTCATCCTCTTAACCAACATGATAGATTGTTAAGTGTTACATTTACATTTATTTTATAGTTTTATTCTTGTTTAGTGTGTTTTATTGTGCTTAAGTGTGTTTAATTTTGATTATGTTAGGTAAAAATAAACATGGAACAAGTGCATCATAAGAAATGATGAAAAGATAGTGAATTCGCTCAATTTCAAAGAGTTTTTGATCAAAATGTAAAGGGGTTGAAAGATCGAGGATTATAGCTGCAAAAAGGGAAGAATTATGTATGGTATAAGAAGTTGCACCCGCAAAAGTGCTATGTGTGCCCGCAAAAATTGAAAAAATCACCAATCGAGGTCGTTGTAAGCTGCACAACAAAAGTTGCTGCCTAGGTGCTGCCACAAGATCCTAGGTGCAGGCAGGTCCAAACATTGCGGCCGCAACTTTCTGTTTTCAACGCCACTCAAATTTTCAAAATTTGTTTCCTAAATGGACTTTGCCTTATTTTTGTACATGATCTTGGGCATCTTTTGGTGACCTATTTATACCTATAAAAAGAGGCTAAGAGTAGAGAAAAATCATCAAGCTGCTAAGAGTAGAGAAAAATCATCAAGCTGTATGCACAAAACAAAAGCAAGAATTGGAGTTTTGAGAAAGAGATCGAAGATTGAAGTCAAGACTAAGATAACTTTACATCCAGTCATGGCTTTATCTTCTATTTCTTTTGTTTCCCTCTACAATATGTCAGGCTAGATCTATTTTAGTATTGGGGTTAGATGAACCGTTTTATTCAATTGTTGTTTATGGATTATTGATTTGAATCAACAGCTTGTGTTAGAATTAAGTTTTTAATATTACTTTGTTTTCTTCATGTGTTGAATGCATACAACAACATGATGTTGAATTGAGAGATCTTGATTAGGCTAGACTTATATTGAGAACTATGGAGTCCGATCAAGGACAAGAGTACCCCAGTGCGTTATGTGATCATTCAAAATTTTCACAAATCTTTAATGCATTCTTGTGTGTTTAGATTCACCATAGAGATATAGGTGGGTTGCGCATGAGAATAGGTCGAATATCACTCGAGAGAGGTTATTTGATAATTTAGGAATTCGATCTTTAAAATTAACCAAGTTGTCAAGTCATTAATCCAGAGTGATAATTGGGTGAAACCGGGATTCGAAACCTCTACGCTATTTTCTCATATTGATTTCTCAAAAAATTTCCACAACTTGCTTTTAGTTTATTTAATTATCTCTTTTAATTTAGTTTTAATGCAATAATTACCCTCTCGTTATTTATTTCGGTTAAGGTTAGAAAATATTAAACACGATATTCATAGTCCTCGTGGGTACGATACCCGGAGTCTCTAAGTCCACTCTATTACTTGCGCGACCTGTGCACCTGCGGTGTGGGATTTATCGCAACATAGATGGTGAGACTCATTGCACTGTATCAGACAATTATCTCCACCCCAACCCATGAAACTCCAAGCACCGCCTTATAACCATTCCAATGTTCTCCACCCCTTGATTTTCACCCTGTTGAGCCTGCTTATGTTTCAACACTGAATTCCAGCGATGCTTGACCGAATCGTTTGTTCTTCGTGGCAGAAACTGGGCAATTGCTGCCCATTTATTGCCAAACTCAGCGCGTTTGGCAATTATAAGTTGATCCCAATGTTCAGAAAACCGAACCGGTCAGTGAACCGGAGAAGCCAACGGTTCAAGGGTCAAACAGTTGAACCGGTGGGGGTCGAACCGTTTTTAATTAAAAAATATAAAAAATAAATTAAAACTAATAAATTTATAAAAATAATTTTAAAAAATTAGAAAAACCGGTTCAACCGGTTGAACCGGTCAGTTCAACACTGGTTCAACCAGTTGAACCGGTCGTTTGACCGGTTTTTGACCGGTTTTTCTAAAAACGGGTTTTTACAATAACCGGACCGATTTCCGGACCGGTTCGCGGTTGAACCGGTCGAACCGACCGGTCCGGTCCGGTTTCCTAAACATTGGTTGATCCTCATCCGAGGTAAAACAACTTTTGGTAATACCAGGTTTCAAATGTTTCATGCAGCAACTGTAGCAAGAAAGAGAATCTCTGTCAGCAATCTATTGGGAAATTTTATGCTAATCATGGCTATGTTTCCCAACTAGATCAACCAATAAGCTATCCTCTTCACGCGACCATGGTTTCCTAGTAATTTTCATACTCGCCTTCCATGATAGTCCTACAAATATAAAAACTGCTCAGATCGCGAGTGTGGAAGAAAAGTTACAACAACGTAGATAGTGGAGTTAAAGCAAAACTGCAAACTCTACTACACTTCAGGATAACAACCTATTTTGCATCATTCATTGCACGCTATGAGGAACTCTTACATGAATAAGTCGGAAAAATGTAATGTCTCAATTTTAAAGAGTTGTACCAATAAATTGTGATGCATGCAGTGTTCATTAAAATGAAATTTGACTATTGGAAATCCCTGAATGTTCTACACAATCATGCACGATTTCATGAAAGTAAAAGATAAAAAAACAATAAGGAGAATCCATTAAAAGCTAAGGCATGCTTCTCAACAAAAAGATAAATATCATTCAAAACATATATGTGGATGTCTCAATTAGTTGAAAATAGATACACTATACTTTTTTTAGCCACTGACTGGGAGACCCCTCCACATGGCCAGTGTTCAACATAAACTAAACTCCAAAAAATGAAAATTAGAAAAGTCCCAACATTTTATCCTTGAGAGTATAAATTAAAACTAAGTATTGTCAAATCATACTAATTAAATGTTAATCAATATAATCTATACCATTGATATTCATAGGCAGGACATTAATAAAATATTTATCTTGGTTTCCTAACAATGTGCCATTCCCAGTCAAGAATGTACATTGAGCCATGTGGATCTTGCAAAGTTGAATAAATCTCCATTGAAAACTTAGAGATGGCTTTAACAGTACTTGATCCCAGCTTGTCTGTCGAACACAAATTAGCTAGCACAGCAGCCATCTATTCGGTTGATCCATACCCACGTTTCATAACATCCCGGAGTGTTTCCAAAATATTTAGATAAATTCCTATATATCTCACATCATCTTCGACATTTGGTGATGTTTCACCAGTTGCAAACTTAAAAATCAATCCATCCAGTCTCTCATCATATTAGTCTACTTTCACATAAAGCCTTCCAAGAGACATCAAAGCACATCCATCTTTTGGATCTTTACGGATTGCCTCTTCAACATATTTCACTTCATGCCTCCTCATTAAAAACCATCAAACCTAGGTGCTCTGTCCTCATAACAAAAGATCTCTAGAAATAACACTATAAAAATTAGTTCAAGAAAGTTCACATAGTAATTAAAATAAGGGGACTAAACAAACAAACTAAGACTAGTAAGGGATATTAACAGAGCATGGATGAGAGTAAAAAGCTACGGAGAGAATGTTTATTTACAATGTGAATAATGTAGCAAAAACATAAATAGAAAGGAAATCGATAAAATTTTGGCACTTATTTGAAACAGAAAATAGATCCTGCATTAGTTTAGAATTAGCAATGGATCTCGGAAAATCAGAAATATACTTGTGCTATTATGTAATTTATTGTGAATTGTTTGTATTAACAATGACATTCTACAATTTTGAAAAGCTTACAGTTAGACGGAAAAGAGCAGAAGTACCTAATTCCAAGCATACTCATTATAAATGTCATCTTCAATGTATTTATCATAGTAAGCAAGTTCCTCTAGACCTCCTAAAAGTTTCTCACGAAATCATTGCATCTAGACCTGGGCACAAAGCCCAAGCTGAAGCCCGGTTGACCGGTTCAGGTTCCGGAACCTGCATGGAATCGGCTTCCAACCGGTTCTAGTTCGATCCCATTTTTTTGGAACCAGAACTAGACGGTTCAGGTCGGACAAGTCCCGATTCTAATTTTCTATAAAAGTAAAAAAAAAAAAGTCACAAAAATTAAAAATGTACACTAGATAATAGATTTTTTAATAAAACCAACTGGAACCACCGGTTCAAGAACCACCACGGAACCATGAACCATGAACCAGTGATTCCGGATCTAATTGCATCCAAGAACATAGTCTAAACCTCTTCCACAAAATAAACAAAACATCGTAAAGTGAATATATATATATATATATATATATATATATATATGATTTTTCATGAAAAGCAAGGTAAACTGAAGTCTACCTGTCTATGGTATCGGACATATTCATTCTTTACATCCTTAAACAAAATCATCGCTGTGAAACTAAGTTCATTGCTTGAAGCATGTGTTCTGATCTTCTGAAAAAACCCATCGTCTATAGGATCAGACATACTCGTTCTTTGCATCTATAGATTAAAAAAAAACCCTTTGAGAATTCAAGTTTATGACCTAAAAAGCAATCCCAGTTAGAAGCCAAATATGAGCAAAATGACGTATGTAGTACCAAGCACGATTGTTCTCTCCATTAGCAAGCAAAATCGTATCCGCGAATTTAAGTGCATCACTTATGATATCATGCCGAAGCTTCCAAACCAAGTCTATCATGTATGACCAAGCATGTCGGTTCTTTTCATTTTTAGATAAAAAAATCTTTCGACAATTCAATTTCCAAATATGCAGCAGAAGCTTCAAGCTTACCTACCAAAAAGCATATATAAATGATGTTTCATGAAAAGCAAGGTAAACTGAAGTCTACCTGTCTATGGTATCGGGCATATTCATTCTTTACATCCTTAAACAAAATCATCGCTGTGAAACTAAGTTCATTGCTTGAAGCATGTGTTCCGATCTTCTGAAAAAACCCATCGTCTATAGGATCAGACATACTCGTTCTTTGCATCTATAGATAAAAAAAACCCTTTGAGAATTCAAGTTCATGACCTAAAAAGCAATCCCAGTTAGAAGCCAAATCTGAGCAAAATGACGTATGTAGCACCAAGCACGATTGTTCTCTCCATTAGCAAGCAAAATCGTATCCGCGAATTTAAGTTCTTCACTTATGATAGCATGCCGAAGCTTCCAAACCAAGTCTATCATGTATGACCAAGCATGTCGGTTCTTTTCATTTTTAGATAAAAAAATCCTTCGACAATTCAATTTCCAAATATGCAGCAGAGGCTTCAAGCTTACCTATGAACAAGCATACCTTCCAAATCTTCAAGCTTACTTTTCAAATCTTCACCTTGTATTGGAATCAGAGGAATGTCAATCTTCCAAGGATCAAGGACCCAAGCCTTCTAAAAGTTTCTCACGAAATCATTGCATCTAGACCTGGCCACAAAACCCAAGTCAGGCTTAGGTTGACCGGTTCGGGTTCCGGAACATGCATGGAATCGGCTTCCAACCTGGTTCGATTTGATCCCATTTTTTTTGGAACTAGAACTAGACGGTTCAGGTTGGACCAGTCCCGATTCCGATTTGCTATAAAACTAAAAAAAAAAAGTCACAAAAATTAAAAATGTACGTACACTAGATAATAGATTTTTTTAATAAAAAAACTGGAACCATTGGTTCAAGAACCAGCACGGAACCATGAACCATGAACCAGTTGATTCGGATCTAATTGCATCCAAGAACATAGTCTAAACCTCTTCCACAAAATAAACAAAACATCGTAAAGTTAATATATATATATATATATATATATGATTTTTCATGAAAAGCAAGGTAAACTGAAGTCTACCTGTCTATGGTATCGGGCATATTCATTCTTTACATCCTTAAACAAAATCATCGCTGTGAAACTAAGTTCATTGCTTGAAGCATGTGTTCTGATCTTCTGAAAAAACCCATCGTCTATAGGATCAGACATACTCGTTCTTTGCATCTATAGATTAAAAAAAAAACCCTTTGAGAATTCAAGTTTATGACCTAAAAAGCAATCCCAGTTAGAAGCCAAATCTGAGCAAAATGACGTATGTAGTACCAAGCACGATTGTTCTCTCCATTAGCAAGCAAAATCGTATCCGCGAATTTAAGTGCTTCACTTATGATATCATGCCGAAGCTTCCAAACCAAGTCTATCATGTATGACCAAGCATGTCGGTTCTTTTCATTTTTAGATAAAAAAATCTTTCGACAATTCAATTTCCAAATATGCAGCAGAAGCTTCAAGCTTACCTACCAAAAAGCATATATAAATGATGTTTCATGAAAAGCAAGGTAAACTGAAGTCTACCTGTGTATGGTATCGGGCATATTCATTCTTTACATCCTTAAACAAAATCATCACTGTGAAACTAAGTTCATTGCTTGAAGCATGTGTTCCGACCTTCTGTAAAAACCCATCGTCTATAGGATCAGACATACTCGTTCTTTGCATCTATAGATAAAAAAAACCCTTTGAGAATTCAAGTTCATGACCTAAAAAGCAATCCCAGTTAGAAGCCAAATCTGAGCAAAATGACGTATGTAGCACCAAGCACGATTGTTCTCTCCATTAGCAAGCAAAATCGTATCCGCGAATTTAAGTTCTTCACTTATGATAGCATGCCGAAGCTTCCAAACCAAGTCTATCATGTATGACCAAGCATGTCGGTTCTTTTCATTTTTAGATAAAAAAATCCTTCGACAATTCAATTTCCAAATATGCAGCAGAGGCTTCAAGCTTACCTACGAACAAGCATACCTTCCAAATCTTCAAGCTTACTTTTCAAATCTTCACCTTGTATTGCAATCAGAGGAATGTCAATCTTCCAAGGATCAAGGACCCAAGCCTTCTAAAAGTTTCTCACGAAATCGTTGCATCTAGACCTGGCCACAAAACCCAGTGGGTTGACTGATTGAGGTTCCTGAACTGCATGGAATCGGCTTCCAATCGGTTCTAGTTCGATCCCATTTTTTTGGAACCAGAAATAGACGGTTCAGGTTGGACCAGTCCCGGTTCTGATTTTCTATAAAAGTAAAAATAAAAAAAAAGTGACAAAAATTAAAAATGTACACTAGATAATAGATTTTTTTTAATAAAAAAACTGGAACCACCGGTTCAACAACCAGCACGGAACCATGAACCATGAACCAGTGATTCCGGATCTAATTGCATCCAAGAACATAGTCTAAACCTCCTCCACAAAATAAACAAAACATCGTAAAGTTAATATATATATATATATATATATATATGATTTTTCATGAAAAGCAAGGTAAACTGAAGTCTACCTGTCTATGGTATCGGGCATATTCATTCTTTACATCCTTAAACAAAATCATCGCTGTGAAACTAAGTTCATTGCTTGAAGCATGTGTTACGATCTTCAAAAACCCATCGCCTATAGGATCGGACATACTGCTTCTTTGCATCTATAGATTAAAAAAAACCCTTTGAGAATTCAAGTTTATGACCTAAAAAACAATCCCAGTTAGAAGCCAAATCTGAGCAAAATGACGTATGTAGTACCAAGCACGATTGTTCTCTCCATTAGCAAGCAAAATCGTATCCGCAAATTTAAGTGCTTCACTTATGATATCATGCCGAAGCTTCCAAACCAAGTCTATCATGTATGACCAAGCATGTCTGTTCTTTTCATTTTTGATAAAAAAATCTTTCGACAATTCAATTTCCAAATATGCAGCAGAAGCTTCAAGCTTACCTACCAAAAAGCATATATAAATGATGTTTCATGAAAAGCAAGGTAAACTGAAGTCTACCTTTGTATGGTATCGGGCATATTCATTCTTTACATCCTTAAACAAAATCATCGCTGTGAAACTAAGTTCATTGCTTGAAGCATGTGTTCCGATCTTCTGAAAAAACCCATCGGCTATAGGATCAGACATACTCGTTCTTTGCATCTATAGATAAAAAAAACCCTTTGAGAATTCAAGTTCATGGCCTAAAAAGCAATCCTAGTTAGAAGCCAAATCTGAGCAAAATGACGTATGTAGCACCAAGCACGATTGTTCTCTCCATTAGCAAGCAAAATCGTATCCGCGAATTTAAGTGCTTCACTTATGATAGCATGCCGAAGCTTCCAAACCAAGTCTATCATGTATGACCAAGCATGTCGGTTCTTTTCATTTTTAGATAAAAAAATCCTTCGACAATTCAATTTCCAAATATGCAGCAGAGGCTTCAAGCTTACCTACGAACAAGCATACCTTCCAAATCTTCAAGCTTACTTTTCAAATCTTCACCTTGTATTGCAATCAGAGGAATGTCAATCTTCCAAGGATCAAGGACCCAAGCCTTCTAAAAGTTTCTCACGAAATCATTGCATCTAGACCTGGCCACAAAACCCAAGCTGAAGTCCGGTTAACCGGTTCGGGTTCCGGAACATGCATGGAATCGGCTTCCAACCGGTTCCAGTTTGATCCCATTTTTTTTGGAACTATAACTAGACGGTTCAGGTTGGACCAGTCCCGATTCCGATTTGCTATAAAACTAAAAAAAAAAAAAGTCACAAAAATTAAAAATGTACGTACACTAGATAATAGATTTTTTTAATAAAAAAACTGGAACCATTGGTTCAAGAACCAGCATGGAACCATGAACCATGAACCAGTGATTCCGGATCTAATTGCATCCAAGAACATAGTCTAAGGCTCCTCTACAGAATAAACAAAACATAGTAAAGTTAATATATATATATATATATATATAAATGATTTTTCATGAAAAGCAAGGTAAATTGAAGTCTACCTATCTATGGTATCGGGCATATTCATTCTTTACATCTTTAAACAAAATCATCACTGTGAAACTAAGTTCATTGCTTGAAGCATGTGTTCCGATCTTCTGAGAAAACCCATCGCCTATAGGATCAGACATATTCGTTCTTTGCATCTATAGATAAAAAAAAAAAAAACCATTTGAGAATTCAAGTTCATGTCCTAAAAAGCAATCCCAGTTAGAAGCCAAATCTTAGCAAAATGACGTATATAGTACCAAACACGATTGTTCTCTCCATTAGCAAGCAAAATCGTATCCGCGAATTTAAGTGCTTCACTTATGATATCATGCCGAAGCTTTCAAACAAAGTCTATCATGTATGACCAAGCATCTCGATTCTTTTCATTTTTAGATAAAAAAATCCTTCGACAATTCAATTTCCAAATACGCAGCAGAGGCTTCAAGCTTACCTACCAACAAGCATACCTTCCAAATCTTCAAGCTTACTTTTCAAATCTTCACCTTGTGTTGCAATCATAGGAATGTCATTCTTCCAAGGATGAAGGACCCACATCGAGTCTTAAGGGATTTGATTTACGGGGGATGATCAGAAAGTTTTCACTTTGTTGACGATATCCGATCCTATAACTCAATGTTCTCACTCACTTCTATGGGTGGAAAAATAGATAATGTAACAAATAAGGAAATAGCACCACCTATGTTCAGGTTGAATGGCCAGAGCCACCATAACATTAGATCATTGCTTCCTCGCGATGGTGAAAAGGCAAAGTTTTTACATATATATACAGGACCCTCACATGGAAATTGTTAGTAGAATGGAAAATATTAGGTTAGTTTTATCATTGCATTTTAAAACTTAAATTTATCCTCCTTCATGTTCTATTCATCTTTTCATTTTGTTGTACTTTATTGGAGGTCATTTCTCTAGAACGAAGTTGTCTCTTTGTTTGTGTAACCAAGTCTGAAGGCATACAGAACTTGTACGCCGAGATTGTCTCTAATATGAGGGATATGCTCAATGAACATAATGTGTTGGTTAAGTCTTCCAAGATGGCTAGGGACAAGTTAAAGGAATATGGCTGTGTTAATATCAAAATTAGACTTATTCGAAGGAGAAGAGAGGATTGCAGCCAATACAACCTCCCACAGTAGAACGAGGTCGTTGCACTAATAAGGAGTAACATAATCTTAAATCATCTTGAATGGGATGTGATTGTTCAAACGAAGGTGGTCCTTTTCAACGGATGAATCATTTAAACCCTTCTTTTCTTAGCCTCCAATATTCGTCGCTCTTTACTTTTGGATAGGAAGGTTACAGAGTTGGTGTTCAACTTTTGCGTGCCTCGGAGTCATCATCCAAGGACAGAAAGAATGTCAGTATAAGGAAATATTTTGTTTACACTATATAGGAAAGAGCAAGAAAGTCACTATACATTTTGCGATGTAAGAGGTTATTTCAGCAGTTCTTGGTTGACGGTTACATGATGGTCAAGATAGCTCACCTCACGTATATCAGAACGCATCGACCGAAGTTGAGATTTGAGATATACTATGAACTAAGGGATACACATGGCCATGGAGAGAGGGATCCAGCCAAGCAAGGAAAGCTCGTAGTGTTGCCCCGAATCTTTTACTAGCAATGCACGTCACATGATGTAGAATTATCAGGATACGATGGTTATTTGTAGATAGGCTGGATACCCCGAGTTATTCATTACTTTACCTACAATCCTAAGTGGCATGAGATCACCCGTTTCTGCCAGCGTATAGGTTTGCGTCACGTGGATCGGCGAACATCGTCTGTAAGGTTTTCAAAATGAAGCTAGACATGCTCATCAATGATATAAAGAAAAACCAAATATTTGGTGAGACCAAAGCAGGTAGACTTGTTTTTGTATTCATTAGTGCTTCTAGAAAATCTTTAGCCATTTTCACTCTTTGCTTAATTATAATTGACTTTCAATCTTACATCTATAGCAACTCATAACAAATATTTATTTATATTCTTTTTGCAATTATATATGCGATTGAATTCTAGAAGCGGGGGTTGCCTCACGTACATATATTGTTGTTCATGGCTCAAAAAGACAAGAACCCGACTTTGAAAAAATTGACCACATGATATCCACCAAAATTCCAAACGAGGAGATTGATCATGTATATTACAATCATGTAAGAGATCTCATGGTGCATCAATTGTGCGGTGTTGCGAACAGGCATTCCCTGTGTATGGATAAATGCAAAAGTACAAAACACTTCCCAAAGAAATTTTTCGAAAGCACCAGCATTGATAAATCTAGGTATGCCGTATACAGACACAGAGACGACAAGAGAAAGGTAGACAAATGCGGTGTATTTCTTGATAATAGATAAGCAATTCCCCACAACCGTTATTTGCTTTTGAAGTGGAGCGCATATTAATGTTGAGTGGTATAACTAGAATAGGTCAATCAAGTATCTGTTCAAGTACATAAACGAGGGCCACGATCTTATCGTCGTTGCACTTGTGAGAAATGCCGATGCAGATTGAACGTTGCTGTTGACGAGATTAATCAGTACTACGATTGTCGGTATATCTTTGCTTGTGAAGCAGCCTGGAGGATGTTCCAATTAAAAAATCCATTATAGAGATGTCTCCGTGGAGCGTTTGAGCTTTCACTTCCCCTGTCAACAGGTCGTTTTATATCATAAGTCAGACAAAGTTGGGCAAATTGTAGAGCGATGCTCGATGAAATCTAACAAATTCATTACATGAATGAAGAAGGCAATCGAGAAATATCTTAAGGCCAAAGAATTGACATACACACACTCACACAGTTCCTTAACTATTTCGTGTGGAAACAGCAAATTGCGTGGTTTTTGGACCTATAACTACTAATTAATATTTAAAATAATAAATAAGATGATATTCTTAGAAATATTAACCCGCAATTGTGTTTTCAAAACTAGGCACAACGTATTGTATATAAATGAATAAAAATGAAGTATAATTGACATTACTACACCAATAGGGTAGATTCATTATTTATTTATTAAAATAAACTACTACTTATAAACGCCCAATTTCAAGACAATTGCACGGTAAATATATCTTTTTTTTAAGTAGGTAAATATACCATTTTTATTTCTAAATTTTAGATTATTTCATTTTCACGACAAAAGTCCTCAATGCTTGAAGTCATGTGGCAATTCTAATAATTAAGTTATACCAAATTTGGATTTTATAGGAATGTCAAAAAACAAAAACAAAAGGGAAAAAAAAAGTCGATTTTACAAAAGAATCTATATATTAATAAAATAAGGTCATTTTCCCGCTCAAACTATCAATTTTTAGAATTAAAAAATTAATTACAAAATTTCATTTCCTACCCAATTTCTATATACTAGCTGTTTCACCCGTCCATTGCACGAGAGACAAAAATTTCAACTAATAACCGTATTGATAGATATTAATAATATTAACATAAAACCTAAAAAATATAACTAAAATAAAGAATGAGTTACAATAATAAACTTAATTAATTTAACTCGAAACAATTCTATAAAAATTTCGGCAGATTTTCACCTATATGTTTCATACTAATTGATCCTGCAAATATATAAGGAATAACTCACGAAAATCTACACAGTTTAATTTACTATTCTCCATAGAATAGTAACTTAATTAACATTTACACCCGTGTTTTGCACATGATGACAATTTGTGGCAGGAATTGTGATAATATATCACATTTTACTCATTGCAAGATTAATATACTAATATAAACCCAAAATAAAATAACATTAAATATTATAGTTATCAAAATAACCATACTAAAATAACTCTACTAACATTTGTAGAGCTCATTGTTTTTTCTTTAAAATTATTTTATATTCTATTATATGTAATTATAACTTTTGGGAGATATTAATTATACATCAGTGTGATATATATTATTATCAATTAATATGTAACTAATGATTTTTAAATTTTAATTATGAAATATAATCAGCATAGAGAGATATTATCAAAATAACAATGTAATGAGTACAATCTGATAGACTCTAACACCTCGTTCCTACCACGCCGGGAAATATTTATTCTCATTCCGGCGCATCTTCATTTAATCTAAACCGAGCGCAGATGATATAAAAATTACAATAGGATGGGAACTTCCATTCCCCGTCTTTGCCCCACAAGAAAATTCTCATCCCATCCACGATCCATTGTGATTGTTTAATCAAAGACTTTTATTTCTACTTTTTAATATATGTGTTACTGACATTTTATTTCTTCAATAAATACCTTCTAAATATACTAAATATGTATATTGATATATTAGGTATAAACTTACTAATTTAACATATTCGACGTGTTAAATATTGAATGATTTGATATAAAAATTAAATTAATTTGGATAAGATAAATAAATTGAAATATATATGATTAATACTTAAAATATACAATCCAATTGATTATGCTTAAAACATAAATAAAATCTCAACTGGAAAAATTCAGTACAAAATAAATAATTCAAAGTAGCTAGTATTTTTAATATTTATTTAGGAGATAGAAAGTTAGATAAATATTTAACACAGTTGAACGCCAGTTTAAATATTCTAATTGAATCGTATAATTCCAATAATTGATTGAGTCGATAATCAATTATTTAGTAAGAATTCTTAGACTTATTCCCTAGCGAAGGCAACAGCTTGAATCAAATAATTATTATATAATTGTTGGTTCAAGTAATGTCAAAATAAAAAACCATTACTATTTGAAGACCTAGTTTTGGGGCATGTTACTTAAAAAAAGGAGCAAATCCTTTGAAACACTATAACTCAAAATAAATATTATAGAAAATACAAAAACATATGAGAATTAAAAGAAAAGTACGTTTTGAAAAAAGAATGATACTTAAAAAATAAATGAAGTTAATTAGGGACTAATAATAAGTCAACTTAATCTATAATAAGATGTAACACCCCAGTGTTAACTTAACTTTATTTTAAAATGCATAAAAAGACAAATTAATTTCGGAAACACATTTTGCATCCCCACGGAAATCTAATTAATTTTAATTATTTTTTTTTTTTGAAATAATTATGTTTTCCCCTTTAGTAATTTAATTAATTTTGATTAATTTTCGTCTAAAAACATGATAGGGAATCAATTTTCAAACTTTTTAACACTTTTTTATCCATTCTTTCTTTACCCTAAATCAATCACATCCACATATCACATCACATCCACAAATCTCCACTATTCAACTTTACTTATTTTCTCTCCTCTTTTATATTAAAAACTTTTAAAAACTATTAAAAACTAACCCCTATCATCTATAAAACCATCTTAATTTTCATCTAATGAAAATATATCCAATTAAATCTAAGAAATATAATTAATTCTAATTAATTCCTTTTTTGGCTAATTATTTATAAAAATAATTTATTATTTCTAAAATAATTAGTTTTTTAACCGCAGTTTTAAGAATTGTATGAATCTAATTTTGAAAATATTTTATAATTAAAAAGATATCTTGCATATCAAAAGATGTCGTTCATTTTTTTAGAGAAAATATAGTCAACCATGACAACTTAATTAATTTAATTATTATTTATTTTTTAATTAATACTATCGTTCTATTTTAGCAATATAATTAATTTTGATTAGTTTTCTTCCAACGACACCATGTCAATTTTCGCCTATTGAAACCAAATCCAACTGAATCTTAACAGTATTATTAATTTTAATTAATTGTAATATAATTAGTTTCAATTAATTTTTATTTTTAGCTAATTACGTATGAAAAGAATTAATTATTTCTGAAATAGTCATTTTAATATCTGCACTTTTCATAATTGTATGAATTTAATTTTGAAAAAATCTTTTAATTTAAAAGATATATAGCAATTTAAAATATTTTTTTTATTTTTTAGAGAAAACCCATAACAATCTAATATTTTTTTATTTTTTAAATTAATTATATTTCCCCTTTTAACAATGTAATTAATTTTGATTAATCTCTATCCAATGAACTTATGTCCAACTAAATATTAGCAATAGAATTTATTATTTTAATTAATTATAGTACAAATAATTTTAGTTAATTTTTGTGTTTAAGCTAATTATTTCTAAAAAAATTAATTATTTGCAAAATAATTTGCTTGATAACCATAATTTAAAAAATTATATGAATCTAATTTTGAAGATATCTTATAATTGAAAGGATATCTTAGAATTGAATATATATATATATATATATATATTCAATTAATTAAAAATTTGATCAATATTACAATTGAATCATTAATTTAACAGAATTGATGTTAGATGTTTCTTTTAATTTTTTTGTAAAAATTAAATAAATTTTAATTTTTTATCACACCAAAATTAAATCTTTGTGAAATTGCTAATTTTAATGAATTTTCATTTATCAACTAATTAGTATTTTTAAAAATGATGAATTTTTTCTAAAATTAATTAAAGGGTCCAAGCTAAATTTTAATTTTTGATGTTGCACATTTATAAAATAAAGTTAGCTTTAACATATATTTGCGGAGATAAAAAATTTAGACATTATTTTTTATTTAATTTATTCTAGGGTAAATCAAATATGGAATAGAATTAAAAGTTAAAACAATTTATACATCTCATTATATTTGAAATTTCTGCACAAATATCAGTTAAGTATCGTAACAAATTATTCATTTTTTTAATCTCATTATATCAATGGTCATTAATCTATATTAACATCAATTTATATTTAAGTTGGACACTAATTTATATATTTGCGGTAAGTTTTAACTTTTTAAAGAATAAAAATTTATATATTGATAGTGTACTTGTTTTAAACCTCTTGTCAACTCAAAACAAAATAGAATCATAATTTTTTTCAAAAAAAAATTTACAAGTGGAAAATGAAAAAAAAAAGGAGAAAAAATGATATAGAGAGTATCTAGATATCATGAGATTAGATAAAGTAGGGTAGAAACGGATTATGAAAGAAAATAACAAAATAAAAAGAGAATTTGTTTTAAATGGAAAAAGGGATTTAATGCAATAAAAAATATAAAAATAAAAAAACCTCATTTTCTATATATATAAATTATTCTATATATAGATCGAAGATTATATTAGGCAAATTTTATAGGCGGGAAAAATTGATGATGCATTTAGGCGGGAAAAAAGACTCTTTATATATATATAGATATAGATTCATTTTTTAAGATTAAATGGTATATTTTGAGACAATTATGATCAAGTGCCCAATTGGGCACTGGCTTATTACACTCAATTAACACATGTCATCGCAATATTTGGTGTATATTGGATAATATAGAAGTGATTATATCATCCATCCAATTATGAGATAACATGGGCACAATAAACCTGTACCCAATTGGGCACAATAAGCCTGTACCCAATTGGGCACTGGATTATAATTATATTTTGAAATAAGCCCGAATCTTTATCAAAGAAATCTTACACGCGCCTTTCCTTCTCATCTTTATCACTAACAGTAATAAAATGAGGTCATTTTCCCACTCAAACTATGAATTTTTAGAATTAAAAAATTAATTACAAAATTTCATTTCCCACGTAGGCTTCTTTCCAAAAAAAAAAAAAAAGTAGTATGTGCCTTGCGAAATGCTTTGAACCACATTTTTTTTCCAGATATCAATTATGAAGCAACACACGGGTAAAAATGATTCTAAATTATATCTTGGGTATAAGTTTTCTAATGCAACGCGCTGGTGAAAACACTAATTTATATAATCAGATGATCTCCCTGGGATAAATCCTTTTTCAAAATAAAATTAAAAAACTTGCATATATATCTTGATTTCTTGAACAATTATTTCAAAGACAAAACCTGTACAAGAAATGTAAGAAAATGGAGGTGCGGGGAATCAAACCCCGTGCCTCTCACATGCAAAGCTAGCGCTCTACCATATGAGCTACACCCCCTTGATTTCTTCTCTTGGGGAAAAATTAAATTTGAAGCGTAGAGATGAGGACCCTATCCCCGCTTCAAATCGAGTCCATTTTCGATTGATTTATACGTTATTTAGTAATAGTCTATACTTTATTCCTTTTTCCCAAAAATTTTTTTATTACCAATGTTATTTTGTGTGACTTTCATGAAGTTGGACTTATTGCAATAGGAAAAAGAATTTTACTAGAAAAATATGTTTATCCTTCTTGATTTGGCTTAATACTTTAAGTTCTTAGTTACTTAAAAAAATTAAAAAAAGGAAAAGAAAATCCATTTACGACTTTGTTAAATATTTTGTGTGTAAATCGACATTGACAATTATAATTTGTAAAATTATATTGGACGAAAAGATATGTCTCCGACTAGCATGTTTCCGTTCCATTGTCATCATTATTGTGCAAGCGTTTATGAATTTGAAAATTGTTCTCTAGGTGTCACCTTAGTTGCCGTTTCATATTGATACATATTCATATGAGCTAACTCATCTTGAAAATTTTATAATTGTAAATATTCTATCATCATTAAGAGAAACCATTCGTTGTCTTCTTTTGTGGTGTGACAAAGCTCACTAGCTCCATGGTGCCAAATTGGGTCAATGCATGCTTGATGAAATCATGCATAAAGCATTGGCTAAACAATAAAGTTTTTTCAAGATGTGCGAGTGATGCGTGGTTATGTTGGGTAGACAAGAACTAAGCAAGAAAATAAAAAGGAAAAAATGAAACAATAAAGCGTGGTTAGGTTAAAGCTTCGAATCCGGGTATTATTATATTATTTAAATGAAGTCTATGAGAATTTTGTAGAACAGAAGCCGAAATAATTCAATATACCAATCTTTTTATATTTCGAATGTGTAACCCTGAGAGAGACGAAAAAACTAAATTAAAAAAATCAATCTAGTGTCGTTGATTTTCCCGTACAGTGAAAAAGGTATTAAGACTATTGTTCGCAGGTAACACAAATTTTAAAATGACTTTTACAATAAAGAGGTATATTTACTATATAAAGATGTTTCAATTCTTCTTTTACGTGACACGTACACTTTCATTAGATAGATGAAAATGTGCATAATAGCATCTCTAATAGTATTTCTTGAATTGCTTAATACTTAACAAAGAAAATTAAAGAATGAGAGAGAGAGTGTTTCCAATGGTTTTGTGGATATAGGTTTATTTTTTAAATTAATCAGAGACAATGCAAAGAAATAGAGCGGTTAAAGTGAATAGAAGGTGTTTAGCACGCCGTATAAATCTAGACACAGAGTGTGCTAGATATCCTCTATTTTTTCGAAATGAAAAGAAGTATACGGAAAATAAAAAAGGAAAGAGAGAGAGAGAGAGAGAAATGAAAAAGATGAGAGATGTCTCAACAAATTAAAATACTAATAATAAGATAGTAGTAGGGGTGTTTCGTTGGACTAGAGAATGTAGACGTGGCAAGAGAAATGATAAACATCAAAAAGTGAAAAAAAAATGATCAAGAATGAAAGAAAAATAGAAGAAAGAAAAATAGAAAAAAGAAAAAATAGAGACGCGTGGCCATATATTTTTTGTGCCTTCCTCTCACATCAAATAAACATTGTCAAAAAATTAAGCATTAGAAATGCTATTAACATCTCCAAAACAATAACGTGCATATTGAACACGAGGTAAAGGACATTAACATTATAGTCTACAGGAAAACAAATGTTTCTAATGCAATAATATTGACAATGCACATGTAGAAAATTATAATTAGATTCATATAAAAAAAACAAAGATGGAATTGTGGTGATTAGAGAGATAATATTACATTGATGGCTAGAAAATATGCAGGGTTAGACATTGTTTTTGATAATGTCAAGTACTTAATATTATTGGGACTTATATGTAACTTATGACATAGTTTGGGCCCTTAATGAAACTGTTAGTTGATTAGTAGTTGATTAGTTGGAATCCCCTAGATTAGAATCAGTTTAGTTAGTTTTTAAATAATTTTTCTGTACCAAAACTGAGTAGCGTATTCATTCTTTACAGAAAGTATTCTTTTCCTTTCTCTGATTTTAGATCTATCATGGTATCAGAGCGCAAACCTGCGTTTTTCACCCAAAGTTCTTAGATCCGATCGATTCTTTGCTCTTTCTTTCAATTCTCTTCCAAATTTATCTTCATTTCTCTGCTGTTTTCGACTTGATTCCGGGAATTAATGGCGTAAAACCACCGAAAATGTTCGGGATTCCACTCCACGCAAAGTCGGTCCCGAACCGACGATCAACCGAAAGTCCTTATTTCCTTCATCACTGACGATAGACCTAATTTGGTCCTTGTTTCTCAATTCTTTGAGCGGAGAGAAAATTATGCTTCGAGTCGCGCCATGCTAATTGCCTTGTCGGTGAAGAATAAGCTAGGTTTCGAGATGGAACCATTACCAAACCGGATGGTACAGATGTGGCCTTACTTAGTTCCCGGACTACTTAATAACGATGTGGTAATGTCTTGATTTTGAACTCATTACTCGAGAAATTTACAGCTAGCATCATTTACAAAAATTCTTGTCGAGATGTCCGGATAGATTTAAAGGATAGATTTCAACAGAAGAACGGCCTCGTATTTTTCGATTAAAAGACAAATTGATGAATCGATTCAAGGGCGAGGATTCTCGTAAGTGTTTACTTCACAAAAATGAGGGCCTTATGGGAGGAGTTAAGCAATTATATGCCAATGTGCACTTGTGGAACATGTTCCCAGAATGGCATCAAGGAACTTCGCGAATATTTTCGTGAGAGAGCAAATCATGTCATTTCTAATGGGACCTAATGAGTCATTTTCGCCAATTAGGGGTCATATCGTGATGGAGCCTATGCCTCCAATCAATAAAGTCTTTGGTCCGTTGTACAAGAGGAAAATCAAAGAAAGATTGGAATGAATCAGTTGCTTCTATTGATAATATGGCTTTGACTAGGAAGTTCTGGAAACCTTAACTACAGTCTTGGTAATAACTTCAACGTTCAACAGGGAACTATAGAAATCGAGAATCAAAGAGAGACCGTCCTTATTGTACTCATCAGAAATGCGAGGGACATACCATAGACAAGTGTTACAAGATCCATGGCTATCCCCCGGCTACAAGTTTAGGCAGAGAGATAATGCCGTTGTCAATCGCTTGTCCGGTGATAGTGTACTCAATCAAACCTTTGATGGAAATAACATGGCTCTGGGATTTTCTCACCGGTAATCAAGGCAACATGGGCCAATTTTCTCAGAGGGCACCAAGGTACTCGGGCTTTTGAAATAATCAATCTCTCCGAAGGGTATTCACCAACCACCCCTTCCAATCCATTCTCCTTACACAGGCACAATATCAACAACTCATAAACCAACATCAACAGCTCATGTCAACAAGTATCCACTAATACTCGACAAACCAGCCCCTGCACTGTAGACAATGAAACCCCTAACACAGGTATATGCCTATTCACTCCACCTCGCTTTCATTCTAATCCCAAAAATTATTGGATTATCGATTCAGGTGCCACAAGACACATTTGCTCAAATATAAACCTTTACCATTCTACTAAATCTATACAAAATACCTCTGTCACACTCCCTAACAACACTACCCTTTCAGTTCATCAAAAGTGGACTGTGTATCTTACCAACGATATAATCCTCCATGATGTATTGTATTTGCCAGATTTTCATTATAATCTTGTTTGATCATTTACTGCTCTACTCTCTCAAAATAGTCTAATGATCATTTTCTTTCCCAATCATTTCATTCTCCAGGAAATTACTTCCCAGATGCAGATTGGCAAGGGTGAAAGACTACAAGGCCTCTATATTTTGGACTCCAATCTGTCATCTATTTCATTCAATTCATACTCACACAATATTGTAAACAATATTACAGATGTTTCCTATTCCACTCGGCATAATAGACTGGGGCATATCCCCTTCAAGTGTTTACAGTCTTTTCATAAGCTTCTAAAGTGTAATGCATCCTCTATCAACAAACTTACACCATGTTATGTGTGTCCTTTAGCCAAAACAGAAACGACTACCTTTTGAATCGAACAATAGAGCTATCGCTCCTTTGACTTGGTCTATGCCGATATATGGGGACCTTATCATGTGATATCTTCTTACGGTTTTAAATACTTTCTTACTTTAGTCGATGACCATAGTAGATTCACTTGGGTGTTCTTCTTAAACACAAGAATGATGTTACTCTCTACTATTCCTAACTTCTTCAATATGGTGCAAACTCAATTTGGGAAACCCATAAAAGCAGTTTCGATCGATAATGCACCAATTGTCCTTCCACGATTTCTTTGCCTCCAAGAGTACTTCACCGCTTTCTTGTGTCCAAACACCTCAACAAAATTCCGTTGTTGAAAGAAAACATCAACATCTTCTTAATGTGGCTAGAGCACTTTATTTTCGGCCTCGAATACCTCTTTCCATGTGGCCTAATGCATTTTAATCGCCCACATATCTTATCAATAGAACTCCATCTCTCCATCTCAACCACAAATCTCCTTATGAGTTGCTTCACAACACTTTGCCTTGCTATTGAACCTCGTAGTCTTTGGTTGTTTAGCTTTTTGCATCAACTTTACCTGGTAGAACTAAGTTTGAACCACGAGCTCGAGAATGTGCCTTTATTGGTTATCCACTGGGTGAAAGGATATAAACTGATATAGTTTCCAAACAGATTTTTATATCACGAGATGTTATTTTTTCATGAGGATATCTTTCCTTTTCATAAATTACGTGAACCAGTTGAGTGACCCTTTTCCAGATTGTATTACCTCTTGCCTCGTTCCTGAGACACTTGAAAATCATCCCCTCTAATCACTCTACCGATGATGACTTCACTTCTAACTGCGCCACTTCAATACTCACTCTTCATCCTCTTCTTTGCTTCAGCCTACCACCCACCACCCCACGCCGTTCCCACTTCTATTCAAAACACTTCACCACCTCTTGCATCTCAAATGCTCCTCATGAAAGACACATTCACCCACCTTCTTACCTACGAGTACCATTGCAGTCTCCTAACTTCTTCTCCTCCTCCTACCTCTCTTCCTTCTACCCCCTACCCTATCTCTAATTTTCTATCCTATGACACCCTTAGTCCACCTCACCGACACATCATCCTCAACATTTCCGCACACCCTGAGCCCCGAACTTATCATGAAGCTGCTACATACCTGATGGAGAGCAAATAGGGTCAGCTGAGCTTGATGCCATGGCTTCTAATAAGACTTGGTCCCTTGTTCCTCTTCCTCCGAGGAAACACTCCATCGGCTGCAAGTGGGTGTTCAAGATAAAATATAAGTCTGATGGCTCCATTGAGAGGCATAAAGCCCGCCTTGTGGCTAAGGGCTACAATCAACAAGAAGGGTTAGACTATTTCGAAACATTTTCCCCTGTTGCCAAGTAAGTCACTGTGAAACTTTTTCTTGCTCTGGCTGCCACTCAAAAATGGGAACTTGGTCAATTAGATGTCAACAATGCGTTTTTGAATGGTGATTTATTCAGAGGAAGTTTACATGGATATGTACTTTGGGATCGCCAAACATCGGAGAACAGAATCTGGTTTGCAAGCGCATAAATCCATCTATGGATTAAAGCAAGCATCTGAGCAGTGGTACTCCAAATTCTCGTGATGCTCTCATCACTTATGGGTTTGTGCAATCAAAATCAGTTACTCTGCTTACTAAAGGCCTGGAGCGAATTTTTAGCACTGCTTGTTGGTATATGTGGACGATATTATAGTGGGTGGCCCTAACATTCAGTTGATTAATGAACTAAAAGGGTTCCTCCACAACAAGTTTAAGCTCAAGGATCTTGGCAAGTTAAAATACTTTCTTGGTTTTTGAGATACAGTCTCTCTACAGGATTAGTTTTGTCAGAGAGACATTACACCTTCAACTACTAGAAGATGCCTGGTTTTCTGGATGCCAAGCCTTCCTCTTTCCATGGACCCCAAATTGAGATTAGGGGCAGAGGATGGGACACCTTTGCCGAGATCATACAGTACAGGGGAGATTAATTGGTAGGCTACTACCTTACCCTATCTAGACGACATTAGTTTATACAAAGACAAAAACTAAGCCGTATGTGTCTAAGCACTCATTCCACGCATTTACAATTGCCCACCATCTCCTTAGATACATTAAAGGGACAAATCGGATTGGGTTTATTTTTCTCTTGACATCCACTATGCAACTCAAAGCCTTTGCGACTACATTGACCGGGTTCTTGCCCCGATTCTCGACGGTCGATTCTGGTTCTCGCCTTTTGGGAGATTCACTTATTTCTTGGAAGACGAAGAAACAATCCACTGCCTCGTGATCCTCTCAATTTGAGTATAGAGCCTTAGCTATGGCGACGATGAGTTAGTTTGGTTCTTTGCCAATTAATTCTGAGATCTTGCATCACACTTTCTTCATCCACGCTATTATTTTGTGATAATCTCTCCGCTATTCACCTTGCTAACAATCCAATTTTTCATGAGAGAACCAAGCATATAGAAATCGAACGCCATTTCATCCGAGAAAAAGTTGAGTGATGATCTTTGAGTTAATGCCTGTGAACCACCCACTAGGCCGATATTTTCACCAAAGCTTTGCTGCCAACACTCTTCAATCCCTTGATGTCCAAGATGAATATGAAGAATCTCTACATTCCATCGAGAGGGGGTATTGGGACTTATATGTAACTTATGACATAGTTTGGGCCTTAATGAAGCTGTTAGTTGATTAGTAGTTGATTAGTTGGAATCCTAGATTAGAATCGATTTAGTTAGTTTTAAATAATTTTTCTGTACCAAAACTCCAGTGGCGATTCATTCTTCTGAAAGTATTCTTTTCCTTTCTCTGATTTTAGATCTATCAAATATGTCACATATGCATCTTTTTACAATTGTTAAGAAATTCACTCTTAAAATTGTTGTATTGGACATAATATACAAATCTCTTTATCAAGTAATGAAAAAGAGATGTATCTAAATTCAAAAAAAAAAGAAAGAGATGTATCAATTTACTTAGAAATATCAATTTCGAACAATGTCCATAAAATAATTAAATTTTCAAAGAGATTGCAAGTTTTCGTTGCAATTCATTGCCATTCAACTTATTTCAACCCGAACTAGACATAATTGGAGAGTGGCAATTGCACAAAATAACAAGAAGGTCAAGTTCACCACGCCGTAAAAAGGTCCAGTCTTGAGTATCAAAATCAAATTCTGCCCCCGCTAGGGCGTAGATTATAATGGCTTTTAAAGTTGTATTATGTAAAAGAGGAGAGAGAATGAGTGGAGTTGAGTGGTTGAAATTTGTGGATGTGATTAGATATGTGGATGTGATTGATTTATGATAAAGAAAGAATGGATAAAAAAGTTGTAAAAAATTGTAAAAAGTTGTAAAAGTGGTTGGTGAATATCTTCTGCTCTTTACGTGCATGTTTAGAAACTGGTGTCACTAAATAAAATAGCCTATAAAGTTTAAATATGAGAAAAATGATTTTTCAATCCTACTACATATTAAGAGCTGGTTAACTAAAGTTTAGCATTTCAAAAAATGTTTTTTTTTTTTGAAAAAAAAATGTATGGTTAGAAAAATACTTTGAAAAAATGTTTTTTTAAATGTATGGTTAGAAAAATAGTAAAAGTTATCGCTGACAAAAAAAAAGTAAAAATTATGAAATGTAAAAATAGTATATTTTTCTATGCAAAAAATAAAAATATATATATATTAGTATGTAATTGACAATAAAAGATAAAAACAAGTTGTAACTGCTGGTGGTAAAATAAATTGTGTTCCTTCAAGTTTTTTTCTACCTTTAACTTATCCTCAAATCAAAGTCAATTAACATCACCAACAATAAATAAATAAATAAATAATAACAATAATAAATGAATAAATAAATCAAAGTCAATCACCATTGTCAATTATACATCTCACGTCACTGTTCGAATAATGTCACATACACCTTCAATGACTCCAGTCTCACATCCATACTTGCACTCATATAAAGTGTCAAAAACGTATTAAAAAGATAATAATATTGTTGATATCCCATTCTATAGAACTCGAACAACTCCCATGGGCGTAAGTGTGGAAATAAAACTGAATATACTAGTAGCGTTACCATTCATAAGATCTCTGCATCTTATATTCTTCACTACTATTTAACTTAAAAATTCAGTTTTAACAAAAAAAAAATCATCAGAATATGCTAGAGTTTCTTTTAGGAAGAATGTCACTTCGGTTAAAATAGAAAACCTTGCACCGATTCCATAAAAGGGAAAAACAGAAGACAAGGCAACAAGTACAATACTGCATTCAATTCATAATAACGTTGGCAGAAAATATATATAGCAGGAGAACTATTTTATTTGTAGAAACAATTGACACAGTGCAGTGACCAACAAGATGGTTGTAGAAGAAAAATACTTACTTCAACAATAGAATGAAAAGAATAGCACGACAATATATCAAATTTATGTCAACAGCAGAAGCAAAAATGTGATATTGAAACTCAGCCTCTTAGGAAAGAATAAATTGAAAAAGGCTTCTAGAATTCCCAATTTTAATTGCATGAAGATGTGCTAAAAACAAATACTGCACCAAATTATCGAAGAACTTTCGGATGTCCAAAATACCGAGTTGTCAAAGAAGGCTATGCTTATACCTGCGCAACAAACAGAAGGAAAAAAGTCCACATTTGAATTTCCCAATATAAACCTGCATATTAGAAGAGGCATACTATGAGTGAACATATTGTACTTTTGTATATGTAAGAAAAATGAAGAAAAATGAAGATTGAAGAACTAGAGACAATATAACATGCTATCAAAATCTTCACTTCGTTAATTATCTTCCGGTCTTGTGCCAGAAGATAATTAAGTTCGCTAGAGATTATATTTGCTAAAGATAGCTACACTTGAATGTTAGCATAATAGGTGTTATTGATAGTAAGCTAATCGGATACAATCGTACATCTTGATGATCCCATAAAATTTTCCTGGATTTCTTTGTTTAGTTAATTGACTTTTTACTTCAAATGAAGACAAGAAACAGGGAGCACCTTTTTTCAGAACACCATTTTCTGAAAAGCAATAGTTATATAACTAAAGATTTCACAGTCCTTCTCAGTCTTATAACTTGATTGCTTAGCACCTCCAAACTCAGTTGGTTATTTATAATATTCACTGAAGGACAAAATAGATTGCTGAAACCCATGACAGTTATAGCTATAGAAGGTTCAAAAGATGCAAAAATTTAAAAAGCAAAAATGAAGGACATATGGGGGACTAACCTGATGTATAATGTAATGATGTACTCCAGCATCTAATGAACTGCCATCCGCTAGAGCTGGAAAATTCTAGACATCTATATAGCTGTTCTATACCATCCACATGAAGACAACTTCTCCATTGATCATCTGGCTATATTATTCGATAGAGGTCGTAAAAAAATTTCCTCAAGTAGTATTAGCTGTATTAGTTTCATCTGAAGCAAAATTGGTAAACCTAGGAAGTTCAGTTTCTCTGACAACTCTGCTATGTACAACTTTGAATGGCTGTGAGCTATATGGCCTTCTCAGCAAACTTAATGGCATTCTCAGCATCTGCTTTCGGTTTCTTCTCCCTTTAACCAAAACAGTGAAGGTTTTTTCTTCAGCAACATTTAGCTGGTGTCTCTGCTCATGATAATTATTGCATCTGACATCCTCTTCTTTTAGACTACGATTCTTGAATTGGTTAACAGGAACAGTAAGGCTATGCATACTAGAATTATGTTTTTCTTCCCCATTTCCCGATTGAAGCCCAGCTATGTCATTCAAGTTCCGCACTGTCTCTGATGCTAGAAGATGAAATTCTTTCTTAGACTCAGTGTCGGTGTCGAGATCTGCAGGCAATTTTTGTGCCAAATTCAGAGCCTCCGAGGGAATAGGTTGCTCATTTGACTCCACAGTGGGTTCAGCAATCGACTCAACTATAGGTAGCGAGACAGTTAACTCTATTGGGTGACGGCAGGGCCAAACTGCACCAGGAATGTAGTCCGACGGATGGGTACTGATGTTACATTGCCAGGCAAAATGATTAGGATGAAATGGACCACTGGGTACTGGAAAAGTGCTAGGTGGTACTGATTGGGGCTGAGAGTATGCAGGGTACATAAATGGCAAGGGTTGCATCATGTTAGGTGTTGGTGGAGGTGACGGATATGGGTGGTGAGGAGAGGAGCATATGGGATTGGGTAAAATGGTAGTGGGCCCTGGATGAAGACTCATATTCATTGGCCAAGGGCCAACAGGTGAAACAGTTCCTGGAGCAGAAGGGGGACCAATGTTCATAGGCAATGGGGGTACACGTCCTGCAGTTGGTGATGGGTTAAATGGAGTTGCTGATGCAGACAACTTCTTATTGGATATCTCTCTGGATTCATTTGGACCATCTACAGCAGTTTTCACAGTCAATTCTTCTCCGCCTCCCGAACTAGATTTTGGACCATTATCAGTTTCCTCTAAGTCCAATGAGTCATTTGAACAAGTATGCATTTCCAGAGAATCTACAGAACCCAAAATCTCATATTTCTGAATATCTTGCCCTTCCCTTCTACTGACGGCAATGGTGCTTGATTGGCAAGGTGCCACACTTGTTGAAACAACCTCTGAGTTTTTATCATCTGTTGAGTCCTCTGAAAGCGCTTCTTCTTTATTTTCAGTGGCATTGTCTTCATCTTTCAGGTGAGTGGTGGGATTGACAACAGATACGTGAATGTTTTCTTCCTCACCATTTTCATCCTTTTCAGTAAGCTTCTTGTTTTGCTCATCATGTTTTTCGAGTTCTTTGCTTTCATGAGTTTCACTATTGGGAAGCCTCACTTGTAGCATGGGTAGAGTACCTGGTGGTGCCAGGGCTACGTCCTTGTATGAAGGCGATTTCCCCAAGCTTACTATTGAACTTTTCTTCGACAGTGGTCCAACCTCGCTTTGAACAGAAACCACCCCTTGCTCTATTGGAGAACATAATGACTCACCTCCACTTTTGGCGGTCTCCACAGTTGCATCTTTGATGGATGAAGATACAGATTTAACTCTGTAAGTTACTGCTTTGACTAATTTTCTCCCGAATTTTGTAGCAGGAGATGGGCCTTTTGCTACATAATATTCCGCATGGCTTCCTGTAGACACAGTACGTTTCTTTAACAAATAGTATCTACTATTCTGATGGTAATTCTTGACCCTAGGATGACCCTCTTCAGCAAACTTCTTTTTTCGATAACCAAGAATCTTACTTGCATTCTGTCTTCTTTGCCTCAATCGTCTCCCGTACAAGCCAGATGATCTGGGTCTTTCTACTGGCTGCCATCCATCTTCTCCTTCAGCATGTGTTTCAGGTACGATATCACTGGGGACAACAGGCTTTTCAGCTGCAGCTTCTTCCAGCAAAGGTTGGTCAGACTGATCGGGCTTTTCTGCATTAGATTCTATTACAACATTCTCTTCATGCTCAGTTGACAAAGAACTCATAGCATCATTTACGTTCTGCCTGATGTCAGCCTCAAGACTTTGGACCTCTTCATCTGACACCTCTTTCTCAGTATCTCGGGGAGAAGCTTCTGTATTTGGAGAGACAGTACTGTTTTGGGGAGATTTTCCTTTTACCTAAAGAAATGGGAATGCAGATCAGCAGCCAAAGAGAGCTAAAAACTTAGATCTTCGTGAGTTTTTAAAATTTAAAAAGGTAAACTCCATGACCTTATTTATGATTTCATAACCTCATAAGCTTACAGAATAAAAACTATTAGAAAAATAAACAAAAGCAAACCTTTGCTATAAAACTTCTTCTCTTTGCTCCCATACCATCTTTCCCTTTAGGATCATGACTTGGATTAATGTAGTCCAGCAAATCTGATACGCTGTCAGTCACAAAAATGATCAAATAAAAAATTGATTCTACCGGGAGTTTGGTCATAAAGTTATAGTATTTAAGAAATGTCAAGATGTAAGCCAGTTTCGACAATCTTTGGAAATGATATGATCAAGAAGAAATTACTAGACCTTTTACTCATGTCTAAAACCAAAACATTTATGCTCATTCATTCAGCCCTTTTTTCAGAGAAATAGTTAATTTATCCTGCAACTTTAATTTAAAAAACACACGGCAGTTTCAGACAACATAGGTGAAAGCATATTGCCAGGTTTGTTTGTAAAACTGAACCCCTGATTTATTATGACTTTAGTGATCAAAAGAGTGCGAAGGGGTCGATGATATACTGCTAGATCCCACCCAAAGACCTACAACCATGTGCACACAAAAAAAATGTTGATGTACCTTAGATGACCCTTGCTGGCTATAGATGCATCAGGCTTTCGACTCCCATTTCGAGCAGCTTCTTGCTGCTCAAAAGCCTTGGACTCAAAGTACTCAAGCCATGCAGCGGCATCCTGCAGCATCCAGTTAAGATGGACATGATTTTATTGGTGAAGATAACATTGAACAGATAAATTTGTTAATGTGTCAAACTTGAAATAGTGCCATTGGAAGTTCAAGGCTTCATAAGTTATCCCAAAATTCAGTAATAAAGGAGCGAATTTATTTGAATACAGATTAAAAGAACAAGAGTTGCTAATCATGTAGTTTTTATGATGTTATTTGGAAAAAGGATTCCTTTTATTTTCAAGTGAATTTAGTTTCTGTTTGACAACCAATTATGAAGTGATTATGGGTATGTTTGATGTGGCTTATTGAAAAAATAGATTTTAGATGTGTGGTTGAGAATTAAAGAAGAGATATTAAAAATTACATGAAAGTTGTCAGATCAATGAATGAGTTGTTGAAAATGATGGGAAGAAAAAATAGATTAAATTTAATTTTGAACCAGACAAGCCATACAATGATTAAATAAATAGGAAAATTAATAGGTCCCTAGGAATATAACAAAGACAGGCAGCTATGATTGTGTGGCTAAAATTATGACTTCGAAAGAACATGTAGTTTCATTATATTTGTCGCCAGATGGAGGTCATGTACATATGGGACTTGTTTGTCCAAATAACATAGAAACAACGGCCAACGCGTAACATTCAGCAATATTCGTTGATATTGATTTTCTCTAACTTTATTTCCGAAATTCCAATTTTTTTCTCCTCATCTCTTCTTCGCTTTCATTCTTTTCTCCATTCTACATCACTTCGCCACTAATAAAGTGCAATTCTCATGTCATGTTATAGTGTTTCCAAAGTTCTTAAAGTATTTAATCAGTCAGTTGAAATCGACAATGATGTGCAGATACCAATGTATTAAGTGCCAGAATATACTGAGGTAACTCCATCAACCCATGATGGAAGGAAGTACCTGTGTACGAAGGTCATCTGGACCCAGCTTTGCCCGGAGTATTTGCAAGGTTGTTTGCTCATGCTGAACACTTAAAGGATATGCTTCCATCAAGGAGAGCGCAATTGCAATAGCATGGTAACTAGCTGCTGTCTAAAAAGAATGGAAAGTACATATTAGTGGGTGTTAGCATCCAAAAGAAAATACATTTTAATGTATTTTTTTCAAATTTCAAATTTGGTCAAACAAATCACATCCATATATCTCCTCACTCATTAAATCTCCACCATCCAACTCCATTCATTCTCTCTTCTTATTCATAAAAATACATTAAAATTCATCCGCTAACACCCTCTTAATTTTGAAACATACATACCTTTGTGAAATAATGAAAATGAAAAACAATTTGCAAGAATTCAACAGTGATTCAGCAGCCCTTACCTTCCAGTGACAAACAATTATAAATTGGATGAGGTTAATATTATTTTGAATATTGTTCCTCTTTATGTCACATGTCAAAGAACTAAATACATAAGTTGCGAGAAAATGCAACCGGATCAGCATTGTACCTGAATATGATCTGGACCAAGAAGCGTTTGGTTGCACTTCAGAGCTTTGTGGAGATATCTAAGAGCAACATGCACATTACCCAGTCCTTCTTCCATCATAGCCACATTTATATATGTCGCAGCAGTGTTCGGATGTGATGGACCACATGTCAGGTGTAACAAGTACAATGCTCGTTTTACGTATCTAGACAATTAAAAGGGAAAAATACCAAGTTATAAATAAAAAGGGCCGAAAAGTATTACACAAAAATGTATCAGGCGATTGTATCCACATAAAGCCAAAAAGGCAAGCAATATCAGACAATTAAAGATATCAACGTGGTGGTTAAAAAAATTTGTAAATAGCAAACTGCATAAACCTCACACAAACTCACAATGTCAGATATCCAAGTACATCCCATTTGGCCATGCTATCCATAAAGTCACTGACTGCAAATCACTCCACTCACCTCACCACGCTTTACATCATTAGAACTTTCTCCTTCTGTCAGTGTATTCAGAAATCACCATCGTATCGCACTTCATTGTTAGCGGATCAGTGGATTTAAGAGTCTTCTAAGAAGTGCTCACACTATCCTTTCAAGAATTTTCTCACTTTATACTCTTTGTCCCACAAAGATAGACTCGCTTTTATTTCACACGGATTAGGAATTGTAATTAATGTTGTTGGAAAAGTAAATTTTGGTTGCGTTTTTCAAATATACCACTAAATTAAAAAGTGACAAAGTATATATTTATTAACTGCAATGCACGTTAAATAGAGACACATTAGGAAATGAAGAAAATAAATATACATCAATAAGACAGTGACCTATATGTTGAGATTGATAAATAACGAAAACAAGCCTTATCTTTGTGGGATGAGAGAGTACATTTTATTGACACAGTTGGTAGTATCTCTCAGATGATAATTCTATATTATTTTTTTCTGACTTCAGCCATATGTGCATCAAGAATACTGGAGTGGTCAATAAAACCATATGTTTATAAATTTGGAGATTGTGCCTAGAACGGAAGGCAAAAATGAAAGACTGCAAAGTTAAGGCTTGTTTCCTTCCCAATTATGGTGTGGTAGGAAAAAACGAAAGACTCTGCAAAGTTAAGGCTTGTTTGCTTCCCAATTATGGTGTGGTAGTTTACTGTCACGAACATGTTTACAGATAAGTATGATCTTATATACTAAAAGGTAATGCAGTCCCAAGCTATGCACAATATGTCAGGGGATGTAAACCAATGAATCATAAGTTTATCCTATGTGAACAAGAAAACTAACAGGCTTTGCATACATATTCTTCGCAATCTTTAAGTTCAAACAGATATGTGTTGCCTATATCTTCTTATAATGCCCTACAGATTGTTCGCACCAAATCATACTAGCATGCTTCTTGGAGTGTAGAGTAGTAGTCAACACTCAACATAAATACATACTTGAGAGCCAACTCTGTGTGTTGAAGCCTATAATAGAAAACAGCAAGGTCTCCATAACTTTTCATGGTATCTGGATGGTCAAGCCCTAGCTCTCGTTCATTAATATCCAAAGCCTTTTGCTGGTAGATAGTGGCCTGTAACGATGATGTCAATGATGATGTTCTGAGTTAGCGGCATGTATTGGTACCATAAAAGGTTTCATACTGTTGTAATTAATTTGCTTTAGGCAAGGTCAAACACATTGAGTTGCCAAGGAGGTAGAAAGCAGACCAGATGGAAGATGCACCTGATTGAAGTCTCCTGTGTGATATAAAACAACTGCAAGCAGGCTGTAAGCGCCTGCCGTCATCCTATGATAGGGTCCACATACTGCCACCAGCTTTGCAAGAGCCTGAGAACACGAGAATTGCAGTCACATACTAGCTAGAGATGGGAATACAGAATCTTGATAAAATCTATTATCTTGAATCTCTTTTCCTTTTGGCAATTGCAACTTACAAAAAAGAGGAAAAAGTGAAAGCAACACATTGCGAGGTCAGGACACAAAACGTTGACATGGTACTTGTACAGGATCCTGCTTAAATTTTGATGTTTCTTTTAGAGAGCAGAAAAATAACCGTTTAAATATTACCTTTGTTCCACAGCTGACAGCTTCTTCAAGTTTCCCCTTATCCAGAGCCGTTTTAGAAGATTCCAAAAGCTGTCGCCCATCTGCCGATGAGCATGCCGCTTGCTGCAGAGACAATAATCCAGAATTTTACTTCATGAGATGAATCAATACAATAACAACAGAGAGAGGAGAAGAACAGATGTTACCTTATGAACTGGAACTAGACTGACAATATCTTCTTTCCTGAAAGGCTTTGAAGAAGTCATATCAAAATCCCTAGGTACAACCTCAATGCCCACCTAAAAAGAGAAAGATGATCTATGATTATTCTTGTGGCAGAGTATAACATAGCAATAAATTTATTGTCATTAGATTTTCGAACACAACTGGGGCAGGCAGCAGGTCAGGTATTGCGATTGCCATATATACATTCTCGTCAAACTTTATAGTGCATGTATAGAGCAGGCACGATCGTATGGCTTGCACCAAGTAATCCTATTTCTAAATAGAATTTGATCAAACTAATCACATCTACATATCTCATAAGACCCACATGTACTACACGAATTTCCGTCACTCATTTTCAAAAGTTCAAACTCTATTTTAAATTCGAACAGCTTGGCAGTTGCAAGATCACTGTAGCTAAGTGATATATCCACAACATTAAGAGCAGATATAGTTCTTTAAAAGCATATATCAACAGGAACAGAAAATTTACCATGCCCAGTATTCTAGAACTGGATGAAATAGCTATATGCTTGACGTATATTCACCACTGGAGTCTTACATCTGAGATTGTCTAATAAGGTTTTGTTATCTTATGCATTACATTTGAAATAAAGAAAAAAGTACAACAATTGGATAATGACAGCGGGTTATTTGGCATGCTCCCAGACCTCAAATAACCATTGAAATGGGAATAGTAAATTGAATAAATTAGCTCCAGACAGTGCGTCAACAGTGGCTTTATCTTGTTGTGGAGTTTGAACATATCTCAGCCATTTGGACATGTCATTTTCAGCTATGCAAAAGAATCATAGTTCTTTATTGGCCCGTAAACTGACATAAGGAAACTAATGAACTCGCCTTGACTATTTCTACCAACAAGGCAAATTTATAAAAGAGCAGAGATTAATAGGGTGTTAGCCAACAAATTTGAATTTGAATTTTTGAAATGAGTGGTAGAGATTTGTGTGGTATATGTGGGTCATATGAGATATGTCGATGTGATTAATCGGACCAAGTTTTATTTCAAATTGAATATTGTCGGCTAACATGGGCTAAGTGTTGCTTCACAACTTTTGTCAAAAAAAAAGGTGGTGGTTCACAAGCTTTTGAAACTTAAATGCAGTGTACCTTATGGCATAAACCACGAAGAATTGAGAATTTTCTCACATCCTTGTAGTTTGAGCTACTTAGGTCCCATTCAAATCTCTTTTTGAGAAATATCTCCAGCCACCTCCATGCGAGGGAATGAATACCATGAGACTGATTTGGTTGTCCATCTTCAGGTACTCCAAGCATCAAATTTAATGCTTCAGCAATTGTCGCCGCCATTTCCTCGGTCTTTACAACACCAGCAATTACTGCCTGTAGAATATGCTTAAAAGCTCGTATAATCATCTCATGGATACAGAGAGACTGCACATGTGATAACTTCTCTGAAAGCTTAACCTGCCATAGATAACAATACCAAACGTGGATCAATAAATGCCCAAGATCTTAATTATAATGCCAAGCTTTTATCTCCTGCCACTTCCATGTATTATGTTTATAATTCTGCAGAGATATGCTTATATACGGTATGCTAAGTGATGTAAATAGGACAAGCTGTAAGAGAAAACTCCTCTGCATGTATAATTTTCTAATGTAATGCTTTGAAGGAGTTTACACCATTGACTCAACAAACATTAAATGCCATAAAGTTGAGTGGGATGGAAATACATAAGAAACAAAAAGACTACCATAGAAATATGTTCATATATTTAAATATTCAAACTGCACTCAGGTCACATTAGATCAATGATAGCTGGGAAATCCAAATATCTGCATATGGATGTTTAAGGAGTAACCGTTTGGTATGTTTTGCAACCCTTTTTAAATTTGAAGAGTAAGACTATCCGACATGGGGACATCATTACTTAGAAATGTTGAAACCATCTGACATCATTGTTTAGAAACTATACCCATTTCCTCTTTCTCTATGTCCAGTGATTTTTTCCCGATTTCCAAAATTGCAAAATTAATGTGAAAATTGATTAAAATGAATTTCCACAACACTTCTCATTCGGATCTCTATTAATAACAATAATAATGTATAGTTGGTATGCTTCATATCTGTGGTACAACAGCTCCTCCAACATATATTTTTAGCCAATAATATTTGAGCATGTTAACAATTCACAACTGGGAATGCCTATCCAGAAAGACTCACATCTATCTCAATCAGTCGGCCGCAGAAATTGATGAAGCAGCACATCGATGCAACCCCTTTTGGTGCCTAAAGTAACCAACATATGGCCACTGTTGTTAAGACTTAAGACTCTGGGTAACGAAAGTTGAACTCCCATAGGGCATCACTCCTTCCAAGAAGGATTGGCAATATCAGGTTTCTAATTGCATGTTTCCATTACAAGAAAATTTTAAGTTTCCTATAGGCTATTCCAGGATGAACGAAGACTATCAATGTTCCTTTCATGCACATTTTTGCTTCATTTGTGTGCCGGTTTTACCTCACACCATCCATGTGAAACTTTCATTCCTAGCCATAGGGCCTGCTAGATGTGAAAACAGAATTTATCCAACATATCCTTGATTTTTTATTTATTTATTATTATTATTTTTTTGCTTTCAGTTAAAATACATATACCAGCTTGTGATAGGAATACATAAAGCTCAAAGTGCAAACTTTCTCACAATTCATTCTTTCTGATGCCGGAAGTGAAAAGGAGCACAATCAAGTTAAATTAAAGTCAAGGAAGATGCTAATAGAGATTACCCAACTTATTAAATATACTACAATATATACCTAAGTGTCATACACTATCTCTCCCTGTCACATGCATTGAGAATTAGTTTCATAGAAGTATTTACTGGAGGAAAAGGTTAATAACTTACATATGTGCAGAACCCACAGAAATATAAGCAAATATGGTCATCCAACAACAAAATCAGTTATGCAAGAAAGGGTAGATATGATCAGGACAGAAAAATAAGCTGAAGGAAATAAGAATATTAAGTGGGAATAGAATGAGGTTTTGACTTCTATTTGCAAGGAATATCACTGATAATCAAAGATACAGGTAAAGGAATGAATTTATAGTATGAAAGTTTTAAAAATAAATATTACAAATGGAAAAGTCTAAACCACCACAAGAAACTTACAACTTGTCCAAGAGAACGCATCCGAAGACCCCTAGTGTGCATGAAATCAGTTAAGGTCCCACCATCCACTGGTGAAAGTTCCAAAGAACCAAAATCTGCAACCTATATTGCACGAGAAGGGATTAGGCACTGTCAGTGTAACTTAGAAGAGTAAACTTTTTGTAGAAGGATACAATTGGGGACTACCAATTTTGGAAGAGCAACTTCTTTGTAATATTTTTGAGACAAGTCAATTAGCTCTTGCACTGACTGCCAATAACACGTAAAGGTTAGTATATATCATTTAACCTGAAGTATTATACTCCCAAATACATGTGAACTGTACTACCTTCAGATGAAGTCCAGTCTCTGACTTTTTTAACTGACTGAAAGCAGTATCAGATAATAACTTCTTCAATGTAAGTTCGTCATCATTGGCACCAGTACCAATCATAGAGTTTGTTGAATTTGTCACAGTTTTTTCAGCCTCCTCATTTACAAAATCTTCAACACCCGTTAAGTTTTCAGAATGGCCCTTGCTACTTTTGCCCACACTCTTTTTATTTTTGAGGGATTTGAGAGGAGTTCCAAGTCCTTCAACTTTCATCTCATTTTTGGTTTTTTGACTAGATGGCTTCTTGTCTTTTTCTGTTTTTCTCTGATCTTGTAAATGTTGTATCCAGCATGCCCCAAGTTCCCATCTCACGAAAGTGTCCTCCTCAATTTCCTCTTTCTCAATCTTCACAAGGCTGTCTTCCAATAATTTCTCAACAAAAGCTCGATGAGAACTAAACTCTTCATATTCTATTGTTCGTGAATGTGATGTTAGTTTATTTTGTTCCACAGTACTGCTTTCATGAAGAAGAAACCTCAAGCTGCAAGAAACAAGGTTTAAGCGATTTACATATCAATAAGTTACTAGAAATAAAAACACTTACAAAACAGAGACGAACAAGAAATACAACCATAAAGCAGATTGACTAAAACAAAGTTAATGTACTAATGAGCAGACTTTTACGAAATTAACAAAAACCTGTTAATATTGAGGGCATTAGCACCCCCATCTGGCTGATCAAGAAGCTCAAGGCTTTCCAGTGGACGACCCACAGTTGCATTGTCAATCCCTATTACTTGCACAATAGCAATATAACCACAGTACCTCATGTTTACAACGCCTAGGGTGGCAACATCCTGCCATGAACAATAACAAAAGTGTGACGATACATAAATACGGGAATAAAATGATAGACATTATTTCATATCCACCATAGCCTTACATGGGCAGCTGTGTTTTCATCAGCAGTTATTCCTTTTAGAAGGTTTCTTTCAATTAATCTTTTGGTATTTACTCCAGTTGCATGTTCTCCATCAATCTTGGTATCTACTTTGCAGCTAGCATCAAAGGAATCTTTGGTGACAGTTATCCTCAAATCCCCTACTCTCTCTCTGTGAATAATTTTTCTGTCTGCAGCAAAATGGGCTAATTCTGGTTTTCCCATCACATGCTGAACAGCTGAAATGGCCCTGAAAATTGCAACATCAACAAACAGACTGTGGAGAAGAAAAGCTTTTCTATCTCGAACCTGCCTTTCCTCTGCTGTCTTGCATGGCATAGATGCAAGATATGCAAGTTCACGAGCATAAGGTATCAAATCACTTTTTCCATCTCTGCCTAGACCACCTCCATTTCCTCCCCATTTTTCATCCTCTGCTGGGAGATGAGGAAAGACAGATGGTGATTGTGCAGCTACAGGGGGTATAAGCCAGGTGTTAGCTCTAAATCCATATGGGAGATTTCCAAACTGCAAAATAAAATATTATTAAAATTCCTTACGGGTAAAATCCTGCTGCAAAAATTTAAAATGAAAAATGAAAAAGGGAAAAGGAGGGGGAAATGGCTCAATAAAATGATGCACATAATCAGGTTTAAGGAAAGGTTGATAAAAAATTAAAATCAAGAAAAGTCATTAGCCACCTTGTTCCTATCCGAGAATGCTTTCATGAGGTCATCGTATGCCTGAAAAGGTAAGATGTGTCAGATCAAAAACACTTTCAAGTTTCAAACACAAAATTAATAATCCAATGTCGCCACACATATGCATATATGCCTTAGCAGAAAGGCACTCACACTAGAATATAAGTTACCCCTTTTAAACATTCATTATATTCAGTTGAGAAAAAGCATTCTGTACTCTAGACAAAAACCTATGTAGATACAGAGACAAGAACTGTGCCACTCCATGGAAGTGACTCAAACAGATAGGAAGTTAGACCTAAGAGAAGCTGACTCCAATTAAGAAAATACATTCCTGCCTAAGAGATTTCATGCTTCCAAGTTAGAGGAACTAACGTTATCAAAGGCTCTACTGATTTGTCTTAATAGATCAACAAGATTGTGGCAGAGAATCTGCTGCTTTCCATTGCTGTAAAAACCTTTTCTGCAAGCTTCAACACGAATCAACTTCCCGCTGCAAAGTTTCACCTGCAAACAATATATATTTAGTTCAACTTCTCTTTTCAGAACAGTGACATTAACTTTTAAAGAGCTCTAGATGTCTTACTTCGAGAGAGAAAAGATGATCAGCAGCTAAAGCATCAGCATCGGATTGTCTAACTGCCATTCTTATAACTGTATAATCATGGTGCACCAGATAAGAGTTCTATGTCTAACAGTAATCTAAATTGCCTCAACACATAAAAGGTAAAACAATTGGCTTAACTGTGTTTATGCAGATGTTAATTGATATTTGATTATAATGCAATTCATATGGATTAAATGTGGAAATTAATTGCAAAAGTGAGAAAGACGCACATTGAAGTGGTGGCGTGAGATGCGAGAGAGAGAAGAACTCGTAGAAGCTCCCAAGCTTCGGAGACGTATTACTCATCTCTCCATCTCCATCAACGGCCGGCGAGGATCCATCTTTGGTTGCCTCCGTCTCGGTGAAGGAGTCTTTAGGCGGTCGTTGAGGCGGCGGAGATGATGGTGTAGGTGGCGGCGAAGGAGACAATTTTTCCTTAGCGTTTGCATAGAGTGACTTGTTCGATTTCTTCGCGCTTTTGGTATCCTGCGCATTCTTACCTCCATCGCCCTTGGAGGAAGCGGAGGAGTCTTTGTTCGCCGACGGCCCAAACGACGTCGTGCAAGCGACAATGTCCAGCAGCTTTCTAACGTGCGCCGTGGCGCTCGCTTCATCGTAATCCTCTGTTACAAAGAATAGAGATGGACGAGTTCGTTATTCCCAATTCAATTTTTAATTCTTTATTTTTCTACTGAATTAAACGTTTTAGGAAATATTGCATAAGTCGTCACCAATTTATGTGTTTATGTTGAACGTTGGTGCCTAGTGTTTGAAAACGAGAAAAAAAACTTGTTAAATATTTTATTATAGCGTACACTTATTGTTAATTGTATTTTTTCCTTTTTGCTTTCTTTTTACTTTTAATATTTTCTATTTTAAACCAAACGTCAATTTTAAGTACACGTCGCAAATTTATAACCATTATTATCACTATTCAACTTTAAAAAAATTAATTCTAGCAAAATAAAAACTTACCCAAACACACACTTAAAGTTTCTATTAATCATCTTGTGTTCCATTCGCATTAAATTTTATCAAATTAAGTTTATATTTTCTCTTTCATTCTTTTTAATTTCTCACACATTGATTTGATAATTACTTTATATTTTTTAATGCTTTTTATTTAATTCTCAAGCCTATATTATACATTTTGCAATATTGATTGTGCCAGAAAATTTGAAATGTAGAATAATTTTATGAATGACACATGTGTCCTTTTGTCTATTCAAAAACTTTATACAGACCAATTTGTTCACATATAAAACTTGGGGACAAATATTGTATATATTTTTCCCGGATTTTCACATTTACCTTCTACGAGCGTGAGAAGGTAGGGTTTCAGAGCGGAAACGTCCACCGTGTCTCTCAATCGTGGGCCCCTTACCTAACAAAGGACAGGCGGTAAACTTAGTTGACGACGGAATTACGATATTGCCCTGCCCAATTTTAGGGAGGCAAACAAATATTTCTTTAAATGGATATAAAATACCCCTTAAAAAAAAGAAAAAGAAAAAGAAAGAGGATAAAAAATACATGGTAAATACAATGCATACCTCATGAGATAACGAAAAATTGTTAAGGTGACAAGTCGTTGTGTTCACAGATAATAATCGACGAACATCGATAATCCTATCGGTAGATATTCCCTGTCAAAAAATACTAATTATGTGAGGAAAAATATCAAAATAATTATAAAAAAATAGAATAATAATAATAATATAAATAGAGCAATTCAAACCAAACAAGCAATTCATCCAATACATCCCAGTACATGTTACGTAATTGTAAAGTTAAGTTTTACCTTTTTCAGTTCATCCTATATTCTATGTCCACGAGTTATGAATATGATTCATTTACGAAACATCTAACTTCAAACACTGATAAAAAAATCAAAATGTCTAACTTTGTAATTTCAAACATAATTCACTTCTGCAACCTTTTGATTTATTTATCGCATTCATCCAATAATAATACACAATTGAATCAACACAAACCTTTAGAACAACATGAGTCTCATCCGGTAGGTTTACTCTAATATCCATCACAACTGGAAGAACTGCAATTAACCATTAAAAAGTTTTAAATTATATTAAAATATAATAATAATACTATTTATTAAAAATATAAGAAAATTAAATTGGGATAAGAATGAAATAATAAAAAAATAATAAATTAATGAATACCCTTTTCTTCTTTCCTTTTCTTGTCGCCTTTTGTCTTGCCACGGACATTCTTGGGTGCCATTTTCAACTTCGAGCTCGACTAATTATTCTGAAAAACTTCACATATTTTATATTTTTACGTATATAATATAGACTAGAATTATATAATAAATAATGAACACAGCAAATGATTCTGACAGGTGAGGAGCAGTGAAGAATATATTGATAGAGAAATGTTTTCAATGCAGCATTAAATAAACATCAAAGAAATTAACTAAGGGGAAAAAAAGAGAAGCAATAGCAAGTGTTGTACCTAGTGCTAGATGTTTGTACGTTTTTGTGGAATTTTAGGTATCGAAAAAGCCGGCTTAAACTTTAAAACTGTGAAAACAAGTACACCATTAAAAATTAAGACGAAGAAGAAGAATAGCTGGTCAAGTTCTCAACTCGACTTGCGGTGGTAGAGCGAGAGAGAGAAGATAGAGAGATAGAGAGAGATTAATTGGTAGAAAGAGTGTGATAAGGAAGGAAGGGTTGAGATTTAACGACAGGGAAAATATGACATTTTGTGCAGCTAGCCGCTGCCTTACACAGTATAAATAGATTCTGCATATGAAATTATATGTAAATTTGTACGTTTATAAATAACTATTTTTACGTGTTTGTGTAATTGCGTACAAGCATTTTTCACAAACTTATCATTTTTTTTTCAATGTATTTTTAGTGGTGCATTCCCACGTTGAGTGTGTGATTTATAAGATAATATTAGTGTATGGTTGTAAAATAATTTAGGAAAAAATCGTTTTTTTTATTTTAGAAAGTACAAAATATATAAATTAGGACATACTACTGAAATACAATACAATCAAAAACCACTATACTAGTTGAAACTAATCGTACAACTGGCGAAAACTATAACCGTCTTGTTGACGGGAGAACTATAGCCGCATACGATGACTAGCTGCCCTACTAGCAACAATTAAAGTCACTCAATACGCTGTTGGTATGTATAGTTGGTGGAAATCAAACTTGAGACCTCTAAGTCTCAGGGTCTAAATCTTTGTTCTCCTAACCAATCGGACAATTGCCTCATTAGTGGAAAAAAAATTTATATATGACAGAAAAAGTTCAAAAAAATTATAAAAAATATGAAACAGTTGTCATATTTGAAAATCGTTATAGAAAAATTCTCTGTTAATGATACAAAATTTTACGTTGAAATCTTTTCCGACGGCCCTTCAATGACCAAACAATTCAAAAATGATTTTTGACGAGCAAGTTTTTGGTTTTTAAAAGTAAAATTTCTTGTAGTGGATATTAAAAAGATTTTTTTGGAAAATAATGCATCTTATGGGATTTTTTGGGTGTATACGTTCAAACTTTTCTCTTTTTTTTTTTTTTTTTGTTTTACCTAAAATCCTGACTGCCAGGAAGTCCAAAGTTCGAACTCTATAAATATTATTAATAATATTGTATTTACACCATATGTGGTATTTGTGGTTTGTCCACCCTTATGTGGTGGTTTGTTTGTTTTGTTTATTTTTGTTATTTCGTTGTGATATAGTGATTATGGAACCCTGGGATGCGCTTCCAGATTCGTTCTCTGAGAGCCGCAAGTTGAGATTGGAATAGATTGTGCTTCAAATGATTTAATGATAAATTATGATATAATATGTCTAACTTACAATATAACATTTAAAAAGAGTAGTATACAATTAAAATCATACATTAATATTAACTAAATATCTCACATCACTACTCATTATTATCCACATATCTTGTAATCTATACTAACATAGATTTTTTATACAAAATAAAGGTTTACCAAAATATATTATTGGGTTTTGGGTCCAATAGTATTAGGATATTTCTGTAAATTGACATTCTCATTAAATTAAATAAATACAATTCATTTTGTATTGCATAATTAATGTCTTTGATAAAATGAGTAATAGGCTTGTTCCAAAACTAGCGTGTCTTTTTTGGCAAATAAACCAATGTTAGTTTCTAGCATTAGATTCTAGAAACTAACATTGGTTTCTTCCAAAAAAATGCTGATTTTGTGATACAAAAGTAGCGTTGATGTTTGATCATTTTCAAAATGAGTAATTAGCACCTAAGTGTCATTAACCACTTTCAGATAGTACGAGATATGTATCTACACAAAGAGGCACAAATAAATTAGTCTCAATACTCCGGTCATAAATATTTTTGTCTTAGATCGACTTGCACCCTATCTGGATTTGATGATGATATGGATTGTTTTGAGAGAGAGAGAGAGACAGAGAGAGAGAGAGAGAGTGTGTGTGTGTGTGTGTGTGTGTGTGTGTGAGAATTTGAGCTCAATTTGAAAGGAGACATGATATTTTATTGTTTTATATTGATGTTCATTGCTTTGCTTCTCTCTTCTTATTGTCTATCTAGAATTCAAATTATTATTTAGGTAGAAGATTTAAAGCTTCTTCGATTTACATTATTTTAAAAATTATTTCTTAATATTATTTTCAACTATTCATCATGTTGAAGTGAAAGTTGTTTCAAAATTTTTAATATTTTTTCTTTATTTCTCAATCACATTTTCAAAAATTATTTTTTTCAGAAATCTGTAACAAATATACATTTATAATATGTTCAGCTAAAACTTTTATTTTGCTAATACTAAAATTAATATTAATAGTGAGATCAAAGAAATGTGTGAATAATACAAATAGCAAGGTGAAAGCTTTAATTCATATTAATATTTTTATTAATTTGACCAAATAGTACAAAATGATTTTTATTTTTATATTGATAGAAAAAAAATCTAAACCAACATTGCCTTGGTTTCACATAACATGCATGAAACAAAAGATCATACATGTTAAAACTTACAATTTATTAGGATTCAATTAAATCAATATTGGTCAAACTTGGGAAATCAGAGAATCGACTCAATTTGTAGAGTGTGTATATGGTGGCAGCGGGTGTCAGTTTTGCAGCTAGCAGGATTAGCCAATATTATAGGACCACATTTTTTATTTTTGCCAAAACGTCTATAGAATCCAAAATCAAATAATTGCTTCTACACCTATCTATACACATATATAAATATTAAAAAAATAAAAATAAAAATAAATAAATAAATATCCTTCTTGCTTTTTGAGAAAACTATTTATGTAGTTCAAGATTTTGAAATATCCCTTTTTTTAAAAAAAATTTAATTACTGATTTTATCGACTGGATAAATTCGTTTATAACGATACGTTCAAAATTCAATTTTTAAAAAAACTCTGCTTATAGCCCAACTCAATATTCATGAAAAATGAAAATTTGTTTAACCCCTTTTTTTATTGAAGAAACTTAAAATCTCAATTTATTGGAAAACGAAAGAAGGGAATTTCATTTGAAACTTATATATATATATATATATATATATATATATATATATATATATATATATATATGCCAAAATTTTGGAGACAGATGGACCACTAAGCCTCAAGCCACCCCTTTCAGGCTTTAATCGACAATTCTGGAATTTCAAGCAAATTTTAATTTTCATAAAGAGACCCGAAGAAACCGACGAAAGAGTGGAAGATAAAATTACACGATAATTATTTTTTTCAAATTATATGAACCTTTTGTCCACACATTTTTTCAATAATTAGTTTTCATTGATGTAAACGAATTTTCATATTTTAAACACCTTCCATTACTTTTTAACGAGAAATTAAAAACAAAAAATTTTATTTTTTATTTTTTTTTTCAAACGGGACATAGAACACTATATATATTCAGCTCTGCGTGTCTCTATTATTGGCCTCTGAAATTGAAGCAGTCTAGCTAGTAAAAAGCACGTTTGGCCAATAAAAACAATCAATAATATTATTATTATTTATGAACGGTGATACTGTACTTCTTTATATTAAAAAAATGAAGTGTCAATTAGGTACTATGCCACGTTGGTAGTGCCAAATTGGTACGTACTTATTTAAAACTAAAAAAAGAAAGTTTTATTTTGAAAACAAATATTAAATATACATTTATTATTTTTTCTTATTTAATTTATTTTACTTTCTTTATTTAGTATTTTTTCGTATTTTATTTTTTATGCACATTTTAATTTTTATATAAATTTTAATTTGTGAATTATAAATATAATTTAAAATAAACTATGTACAAATATTAATGAAAATATGATATTATAAGGTCAAAGTTTTAAATTACAATAGTACTTGAATTATTTTAAAAAATAAAATTTAACTTTTTTATATGCATTTAAATTTTTGAAATATATATATATATACATACATACATATATAGATATATATAATTAATATAAGTTGGAATGTCAACTTAGTACAGTGTCACCTTGGCAACGATTTTTTGTTTCAATAAATTATTTTTATTGATTTAAATATATTAAATAAAAAAACCTTTTTTATTTATTTTTACCATATTAAAATGACAATTTTAAATAGCTTTTATGAGTAATGTGCATTGGGGGTTTAATGATCAAAAAATAAATTTTTTATTTTGTTCAAACCTTAATACAATTTCACAGTCATTTTCTAGAACCTCTGTCGGTTATACCCGTACAGTAAACCGCATATGGTTTATCACAAAAATCACACATATTTATGATGAAACAACATGTGATTTCTTTTACAAAAATATGTGCGAGGATCAAAATATTTTCATATATTTCCATTGTCTAATTTGTAATTTTAACATTATTTTAAACAGTTCATAATCTTCTTATGTATCGCACAGGTATAATACTAGTGTATATTATTGGTGATATTATGTTACACACACACACACACACACACACACACACACACACACACACACACACACACATATATATATATATATATATATATATACATACATACGCTAGACTTTAATGTAGGTACATCAACTCAATTTTTGTTGATATCTCGCATAATATCATAATCGTTGATCCATCAGCACTTTCTATCAATATGGTAGTTTAAAAAATAAAGTTAATTAGTCCCTCGTCCGACAAAGATAGTCTCATGTTGACTTTCACACGGATTAAGAAATTGTAATTAATTTTATTGGAACATCATCATTAAGTTAAATAATTTCAAATATACTCCTCCATTAAATGGTGATAGTTTATTTTAATTAGTAACAATATATATCAATATATATATATATATATATATATTAAATAGAGGTATAGTTGGAAGTAAAAGACTTTAATGTCAAAAAAAATGGACTATAATTTTGGACGAATGAAAAATAAAAATGGGACTATCTCTACTGAACGGTGGAAATAGTTAAAAAGTAAATTTTCAATGCCAAACAGCTACTAGTTTTTTTCTTTTTTAATCAAGGGGTTAACCCAGTGGTCAGGGATTCAACCCCGTACTCGAAAGGTCCTGCGTTCGAATTCCTAGCATCCCTCCCACTACCTTCATCCCCCTGATCAAATAAATAAATAAAGAACTTTCTTCTTTTTTGAAAAAACTACTAGCTTTCCTAAATTTATGATTTTGGAAAATATTATATTTAAAGTTTCTAGTACTCCCACTCTTCTAGTATACTGCATTTAGTACTTTTATATCAACCAGCACCGACCATCTACACGTAATTGTTTGCATTATGTAATTAAATGTAGCCATTTATGATTAGGTGACTAGCATTGGGAGAATTTTCAGAATGGCCATGTCTTGCCTACTTAAAATTTTTCAAGCCTCATTTTCCATAAGAAAGTTTTTGAGGCCTCTTCATAACTAATAAACCATCTTTAATGAACCTGATTCAAAAAAAAAAAATGGATGTTTCAATCAGAAAATGATCACCATTGTTCAGAACAACTATGGCCGTTCCAAAAAACGACTAGAACTACATACAATTGTAAAGTCAGCCATCTGCAATCGTTTTCACAAGAAACCTAAAAAGTAAAATTCCAACACGCACAAATATGAAAAAAAAACCCCAAAAATCTCATTGTTTCTTGATTTCACATCTACTACTTCTTCAGCAGCGTTTCTGTGGTAAAATGTAATACAAGAATGAATATGAGGAAAATGAAAGGTCATAAGATGGAAAGGGTTTTCAAAACTAATTAAAAGAATGGAGAAGAGAAAAAGAACTGGGGAAGAAATTGATAAAAATTGGTTGAACATTTTTTATAAAGAAAACAAAAGGATAAAATAGTAAAAATATTAGTCAAATGCCTGAAAAACTTAAAGGGAAAAAGAAAAGGTCATTTCCTACCATTTCCTCATCTAAGAGACACTTGTTAGAACCGTTTAGAAAGAAAAAAAAGGGTAAATTGTAGAAACCACGATGAAATAAGATAGTAAAACTTGTAATCAAATTGAGAAATAATACACGAATAAAATTATAATGATACTGAGTGATTTAAATAGGTGATCGCAGAAGTACACCGAGTGATTTTTTTAAAATAATTATTTTTTTCACTTTTTTATGTTTGTGACCTTTTTGAATTGTTGTGATCTTCTTTGTGATGTTTTGTAGAATTCTGTGTGGTGTGTTGTTTCATGACCTTATTAAAACAATTTTAAAAGGTGGCAAACTCTTAAAAAAGTTACAAATAGTAGAAGACAATGACAAATAGCACAACAAATATCATAGCATAAAAAGGGTCACAGATAGATTTTAGAAAGTCACAGAGGGACTAAAATTGTCACTCATACACACCAAAATGTCACAAGTTTTTAATAGCTAAACACAAAAAAGTCACAAAATAGGCAAAAAAAGAGAGAGACAATAATATAAATAAGGTCACACAACTTAAAAGAATCAGAAAACAGATTTAAATAGGTCATCAAATAGGTAAAAATGTCAAGTAATCACAAAATTTGTAGAAAAGCAGCCTAGGCGATTATTGTCCTAGATTTTTCATGGGCAATCTTGGGCCGATCACCCCGACATAAAACTGCTAGAAAGCCGAGTTTTGCCAAAGCTATCACCAATTAGGATGGGTCTCGTCTAATTATTCCTGCATATAATTACATCAAGTATCATGTGTTCGTCTCTATTCTTTTCACATAAAATCACCTACGATGAAAAGTCAAAGTCAAACATCAATATTAACCACATATTTCATATCATCACTCATTATTATCCACACATCTCGTAGTCCCCACTACTATCCACCCCAAAACTTAACGTTTAACAAATTTTTAGGAAAAAAAGAAAAAAGAAACGAACACACGCATATTTTACTTTGATTTTTACACGTATTAAGAAATTATAGTTAATATTATATTGAGAAAATATATTTTATTTGTATCTGTTCAAATATATCCACATATTAAAGGGGATAGTTTATTTTTATTAATAACAATACTTATTATTTTTATTTATTTTTGAGAATTAAAACAAGACTATCCTAACTGAATAGATAAACTATCGGTTTAAATACTAAAAATTAACTTTTCCAATGTAAGCAATCAATATAAAATACATATACTTTAGTTGAATTTTTAGCCTGTGGTAATTAGACATTCTACTTATTTTAAAGCAAGCCAACCTTGTTTTCACTTGCAAGTAAATTTAAATGATAAGTTTTATATCTAAGGGGGTTTGGCCTAGTAAAAAAAGCACCCCTTTACACGACAATTGAGTGGGGTTCGAGACATCGTCTCACCCCGATGATTCCCATCTTGTATTTAAAAAAAAATGATAAGCTTTAAAAGCTAAATATGTAATTTCATGGGTAGATAACCCACTTCTTGTTTGCATTTTGGCCGAAAATGATGTTTTGTGGATATATTGATTTCCACCACCCATTTTTTCAGCACCACTTATATTTTAAAAAATTGTCCCTTTTGAAAACTTGACTTAAGCAATTAGCAACTTCTAATCTATACTCTTTGCACGGTATAAGTGTATCATGTATGTATCAATCACACCTAACTAGCTTCGTTGAACAGGACAAAAACAAAAAAAAAAAAAAAAAGCAAAAAAAAAAAAGATTATTAATTTTTGTGACTGAAATCCATGCAAGATTTTCACAAAATTGTTTTTGCCAATATAATAACATGTTTTCCTTGTATTATTCATATATATGTTGCAGGAGTTTCCAACTTATTTATTTGGGAGAAGACCAAGTGAGAACTGGGCAACGGAAGAAAGAGTTTAGTGCAGATGATGGATTACACTTTTTAGGGTTTGGAAGTTGGGTGTCATTCATGCGTATTTTAATTAAAATATTAAAATTATTTTTTCTTTGAAATATGGATCGGATCGGATTGGGTCATGCCTGATCCGATCCGATCTGCAATCCGCCCCGGATCAGATAGGTTCGACTTACCCGATCCGCAATCCACAAATCAGGACAATTTAGCTCAATCCAAATTGGGTATCTATCGAATTTGAATCAGATCAAATTTTTTAACCATCAATAATTATGACATTTATAAACTTGTTGTGTGTGAGGTCGAAGTGAGAATCAAATATTTTCTTTCCATTAATGTCTTTTGTGAAATGAGCTCATCGATGACCTTATAGGCTTATACGCACTGCAATTAATCTAGTTCTTTTAAATTATTATCTTTCTACTCATACAAAATTTAATAAACTAGACCTTCATAATAATAATAATAATAATAATAATAATAATAAAACTAGATTGTTTAACAAATTTTATTTTGAATTAGAAAAATAGGCCGTATTCTTTTGGTCACAAAGTCATATGCACGTAATTTCGTATAACTACACACATATTTTCAACTATACATATTTTTCAATATAATATTAACCACACATTTTACATGAAATTCCGTATATATCAACTTTATCAACAATCAAACATACCCATAGTTTTCCGAGAAAATGTGTAGGTACGTAAAAATTAAGCAAGGCCACAAAAAAATGTGAATCAATAATACTTGTTTTAGAAATCAAGTAGAGTAAAAAATATAACTATTCAAAAAATTATATTTAACGAGCTCAAAAACTAAGATGCTTTCGGTAAAATTATGAAGATATATGTGAATTATTTATGACATATCCATGGTTCAACAAATTCTCGACACCAACATTAATAAGCGAAGAGTTAGATCATTGATCATTTATATTTGAATAAATTTATTATTTATTTTAAATAAGATAGTATCCAATACGAATACGCATTTAACTTATATTACTCAAACGCAAAAACATAATTATATATTATTTTAAATATTTTAAATTATTAACCAAAAAAAAAAGACGATCTCACCAACCATATGACGTTCTGAATATATATTTATAACAACAAGAAGTCAAATGGTGGGCATGCAATAATGTGATTAATCAAATATTCGAATCCCACTTAATTTTAAGGAGTGGGGCGGTATCATATTATGTCACTTTATTATTCTTTAATTAATTAATTAATTAATGGACAAAGATTACATATTTTAATCGTTGATTATACTATTCTTGTCCTTAAGAAGGACACAGATTAATTTTGCATAATTAATTATTAATGGTTTCACGAGCAATGTTATTGGTAATTGGAGGAATTAAGGAGTTATTTAAAATTAAAAAGTTCACTTTAGAAACCTTTTTTGCTCAAATTATTCCAATCAACATGTAGGTACTGTAGATAACTTCCAATCAGTGCCCTACTTTCACGTCAAAATAGAGCTTGAAACTCCTCTAATGCGTTACATTTTGGTGTGAACAATATCATTGGATCAAATTTGGCACAACACTATCTATGTTGCTAGGAGTTTTATAATTGGTAATTTCGTGAACAAAAATCAAGTTAATGTAGAATTCTGTGCAAAGAGAAAAATTTTAAAATATAGAACGAGAAGATATGAAGAGAAGAATAGTGATTGTCTTGTATTGTTGCTGTACAATGTGTCAATATAAATACAAGCATGACACACTACAATAGGAAGAATGCCAAATGATTACAATATATGAAAAATACTATAACTAAAGTCTAAAGATACAATGAGATTTTGCTATAAATACATCAATTTTGGAAAGCAACTAACTAGGTAGAATCTTCTAGATCATGCTTGACTATGTGCGTCGCGGGTCTTCATGCGTAGATGAGTCGGGTGAACCTGTGTATTCTTAACATGCCTCCACGAAATGATGTGTCTAACAAACACATCGACCTAGGGAAAAAAAATTTATTTTGTTTGTTTGTTTGTTTGTTTGGATTCCCTTTTTTTTTCCTTCTTCATTTCTTTTTTTTTTTACTTTTAGTTTTTTTTCATATTGAAACTGAAAGAGAATCAAAGTGAAACAAAAATAGATTCTTTTTTTGTTTTTTTAATAACATCGAACCGAGACTAAAGAGAAAATAATTTTGTTTTAAATGAAACAGAGATGCAAAATATAAATCTTGAATATTAAAGGAATTAAGAGGTGCTTGGATATAAGACATTCATAAATTTGTAAGCAATGGAAAAATCATAGAAAGAATATGAGAGGTGTTAATGATCTAAAACACCTAGGTGTTCCGTGCTTACGGAACTTTTGGAGCGTTTTACGGGCTCATACGACCTTCATTTTGAAAAGTGACAAAATCCAATACGTGAAACTTTCTCACTATATGAGACAACAGAAAGAATTAAAGAGAACTCGAAGAAGATGGAGCTTCTAAACAGAGGGATGGAGAAGAGGAGAGAAAAAGTGAATACTATTTCAAGAAAGGTGAAATAAAGAGAACAAAAAATACCACCAAATATCGTGAAGAGAATTGAGATATAATATGACATTGAAATTATGTATTAAATTAAGATAGAGACAGAGAGATTTAAATTATGGCAGGCATTGCTAGAGAGAAATTTTGCCAGCTTGATAGCAATTAGAATTTAGAGAATAACAGAGAAAAAATAATGTAGGAATAGAATGACTTATGGAGGAGGTTGGAAGAATTGTCAATTACTAGTCTGTCACCCGTGTGATGCACAAAATTTTTTATTGCCTAAAGACGCATTCTTCTTAAATATAAAAAAAAACATGAATTAAGATATAAAAAATGAAAGTCATGAAATAAAAGTAATTTAATGTTAATATTTTAACACAAATCATCGCAAATTTTAAAACACTTCCTTATATACAACATTGGTTATTGTGTTCATGAGGGATTAAAAATATTGATATGTGTTAACACATATCAATGTTTTCAATCCCTCACAACTCGTAACTCTCAATATTGCAAGGCAATTAATGAAATCTAATAATTTAAGGGTGAATAATTTCTCAAAAAATTATTGCATCAACACTGATAAAATTGATTTTGCAAGATAATTAATTGGGATATAGGAAAAATTATTAAACAATTCGAGTAAATTTATTAAACACTAATTAGTTGATTCCCACTTAGATAAGTATTGTGTCCAGTAAATATGAAGCAATGAGTGTAAGATAGTGAAACACATATTACAGTGAACTTCACTAAGGAAAATCTATAGATAAACATCAAGTTAAAATCGTTACTATTTTTAGACCAAACTTCCTTATTAATGATAAAAAATATAAAAAACCTAAAATCGCAACAAAAAATTACTTGAAGTCATTATAATTATTTTTAATTGGTAAAAATCAATCAAAATAGGCCAAAATCACAGACAAACTAATATAAAAATCGATTTAAACATGTATAATAAAATGATAATGAAACTTTTTCAATATTTGCATATATAGGCCTGATTGTTAAGGCCAAAATCATTGCTACTTAAGACATAAAGAAACCCAACCTTCACCTTTTACAGACCAAGAAATTCTCAATGTGGGATTCATATCCCATTTATTGCAACTTAAAAAGAAATTAAAAGTAAAATAAAACTTCATCAAAAATCTGATTTAAACCGATAAAATAAAATAATAATGAAAATTTTTCAAACAACTTTTTAATATTTGCATATATAGGCCCAACTACTAAGGCCCAAATCGTTGCTTCTCAAGACATGTACAAACCCAACCTCCACCTTTTATAGATTAGGAAATTCATTTTTCTTGATAAAGTTTCGATGTCGGATTCATATCCCATTTACTCCCGCTTAAAAAGAAATTAAAAAAAAAAACCCTATGAAATGCACATGGCCTAGGATTCAAACATAGATCACAAGTGGTGCTGCCCAATAGGCGGCGCAACCTCCAATACACCATTTGGAGTTCTTGGTTGCAAATCCTACACGGCTGCTATTAATTTAGCTGTGCAAGAAAAATAGAATAAAATATAATAAATGCTCGTGGCTAAGGGTTTGAACCCTTGACCACACGCAACATGCCTTCCAAAGGTAGTATTCCAACCAAGAAGTCATTTTTGACTTCTTGGTTGCAAACTCAACACAACTGTTGTAAATGTAGTTGTGTATTAAAAAAAAGAAATTGTTAAAAAGGAAAATTTTCGGAGGGAAAAGAGGCAATTCACCTCTCTTTTTATATAGTAATAGATTCCTGACATGGTGGCCTTTAAGTATAAAGTACTGAACAAAAAAGGACTATGGGAACTGGAAAAATGGTATGTAAGGGCCAAGAAAGATGGAAAAAGAACAACAAAGATAGTACCATAATAATTGTTTGCAATTGTCTTCTAGAAACGACAGCGATGATGCTTTTTCCTGAGAATTATATAGCGGAAGCAAATATTATATATCATAATTGAAGATGCCAGTGATCGTATGGGATTTCTCATATTCACAAAACGAGAAAAAGAATGGAATAATGGAGAAGACAAAAGAGGGACGAGAGATTGCTCATTAGAGAGTTGAAAGAAAAGAGTTAAAGAAGACTATGAGGTTGGTGGTTAATAAAAACCATGAGAGGAAGATAGTCGGAGAAGAAATCGAGCATCAGTTCATGGGAGCCTTTAGATGCTTTGATACCATGTAGAATTCAAGTAAAGAGTTAAGTGAAGAGAGAATAATTGGAGAGTAGAAAAGTACACGAATAATATAATAAACCACAATATTTAAAATGTACAAATGTGTGTGTATTTATACAAGTACATGAATCCATAATTGTAGTAAAAATTTGGAGATCAAGTAAAAGCTCAACAAGGAAAATACAGAGTCTTGGAGGCCAAGTCATGAATGGGAAGCTTCTAGAGAAGTCGGATCCTTCTCTTGGCTGTGTGATTGGCTAAGCTTGGTCGCATGGTTCACTTCGTCACAATATTTCTCAACAATTAATTTAATTTATTAAGTCGGGGGTCGAATAGGTTAGGTATTCATTGTGGCCTAAATTGAAGAAAAACATGAAAATCTATTGAAAGGCTGCCTGGGGATGGCTTGAGCTATTTTGGAAGAGTTAACCCCCCGACACCTACTGGCTGCCACTCACTACTCCAGAGTTCAGTATAAGTGCTGGGGCAGCCGCTTTCCCCCCCAATTTTGGACCTATTACTCGGATATCAACCTCTCCTATTTATGCCAGTTTTTTTCTATTTTGGTGTAAGGATTTGGAGAGTCAAAAACGCAAAAAAAAAAAAAAAAAAAAAAAAAAACACCTCATTGCTGTCATATTTTTATAGATTTTGATCAACCCTACTTAAGTTTTCATCTCTGGAAACCAATCACAAATCAAAAAAAACCCACACTAAATCCTCTGCCATTAACCTTTAGAGTTCTTTAGTTTGATGAAGGAGAGCCAAAGTTCCAGTTGCGGAACATCCACTTGCAATGACAAGGCGCTAAAGTTGTCAAATGATGCAGGTCAAACAATATGATGATGTTCGCCAAGGTTTACAGTCTGCGAATCAGTGCTAGGTTAGCATTTTCTGACTAACTATCTATATAATTCCAATTCCTATAGAACATATCACTAAAACCCCTAGAGGGGATAATAAGCTCAACGAAAAGGGCTTTCGTGAGATGGGAAATGAAAAGTATTAGTTCCACATGAAGTTTGGGAATAAGTGATTGTCTCATAATGAGCAAGTAAAGCCCTTTTCACAGTAGATTTTCTTGGAAAGTTCGCCAAGAGGTTTATTCCATCTGATGAGTTCTTCAATAGTTTTCCTCCATCATCAAAATTGGTATTCATGTTTATTTTTTTATTGATTTGATTTGTTGCTTATTGTTTGATTGATTACTAGTTTAATTTGTTGCTTATTGTTTGATTGATTACTAGTTTAATCAGTTTAATCAAAATTGGTGCTCATGTTTATTTTTTATTGATTTGATTTGTTGCCTTAAATGTTTGATTGATTATTAGTTTAATGAGGATGAATTAGTTTGCATTAGAACTCAGATAATTGCATTAAATGAACCTATTATTAAACTGGTTGAACTCGTAGACCTACGCAATTTATTAGTTCAACTGGAAAATTGGTCCATCTTAGTGCATACTAAATTTTACTAAATATTTTATTTGGTAATTGAAAAGTAAAATTGGTTAGAAACAAGTATTCCTTCCATAAGTTTTGTTTGGGTAAACCGCTGTCACTTATCCAATCAGTATCTGAATTATGAGGAGCTTAATTATTTTGTCAAAAGATAAAAGAATGCTTGGAGAAAGTAGAAAAGCTCAAGAGAAATCTCAAATAGTTACATGTCATGGACTTAATGGTTTTGGTCATATTAGAGTTCATTGTCTGCCAATATAGAAGAGTGGAACAAGTGATAGGATTATTCAATTTATTTATAAAAGGATTCTCGGTAATTGAATTTCATTATTTCCTTATTCCCCAGTTGGAAAGTATATTTCCTTATGTCTCATATGACTATAAACTATCAATTTTCTTGCAGTTTAGGCTTCAATTTTTTCTCAAAGTTATTAGAGGAACCTAATCAAACCTATCCGTTTAGCGCTAACCATAATTATATTTAGCAGGAAAATGTTATGGCACTTTGGTATAATTGCTAGCTCACATTTTTTCCACTATGAGTGAAAAGATGAAAAGTTACGAATATATAAAAACAAAAGAAACTGTCAAATATCAAACACTTTGCACAGACATTGTATCACGTGTCGTTTAAGTGACATGCGTGTTGTCGTTCTAATTATGATATCACTCGCAGTCATCATTTTCTTTGATAGTTTCTTCTTCATATAGTCGCAAAATAACCATTTAGACCTCTCTAAAATTAAACTCAGATTTAGACAACTTTCCTTCAAAGAAAATATCGAAATGAACTCCTAACCTTTCTCGACAAGGCAACTGATTTCGTATGAGCAAAGTATTCACTATGTGATCCTTGATGACACCCAATATACTTTTGAGGGCTTGTTCTATACACAATAAATTTCCCCTAACGTTTTTTTCCTTATCATTTTCAACCATTAATATAATTATTTTACATTATTTAATATACTTTTTCCAATTTTCAGCCACATATCTAGCATGTCATTTGAGTAAATAAAAAATATTGTGTATAGAACAAGCCCTTAAAACAAATTTCTTCTTCTTCTTCTTTTTTTTTTTAAGCAACAAATCTATGTTTTTGTGTTCACCACTCCAAATATGGTTCAAGATAAAATGGCGCAGACTATACTGCCAAAGTTTATAATTGTAACCCAGGGAAATTAGTGCAAATGGTCCAAAAAAATTTGGTGTGTGCTTGGTCCATTTGGATGGAATCGTCCATTAAACCATTAGTCAAAGTCAACTTTCGAAAAATTGGGTGCACATTTGGTCCATTTAACTTGAGATAAATTGCACAAAAGATCCTAACCTTTAAATATTGTTACAATCAAGTTTCAAAGTTTGAAAAATGTATACTTTAGTCCCAAATTCTAGTTAAATTTTATAGTGGGAAATTGGCGCAAATTTTCCATAAAAATTATCAAACTGCGCGTTTGATACAAAATAAAAAAAAATAGCGCAATTGGTCCAAAATTAAAATTTATGTGCGAATCTAGTCATTTTGGATGGTTTCCGTCCACCTCTACAGTTAGTTCTGTGCGTGTATTGCAATTCCTGATATTTTGTCATTTTGTAATGTTGTAATTTCGTCAATACAAAAAATCGATCAATACAGTTAAAATCTATACAAGGTTCCCGCATGAAAGCAAATCGCATGCCTTAATAAATACACAAGTCAACATCTGAAGAATTGACAAATAAGTCTTTCCAAAAGAGGAAAAATGTTGCTACCTGGGTCATGTGGGTATGGGCTGCCCTTGGAGACGAAAACTTCCTACAAACAGAGCTGAATCCTGGGAGAAGATTTCTTGCATACCAACAAAGAAGGGTAATTGTTTGCTAAGTTAGTTGTTATTATTCTTGCTTTGGGCTTCTCAGTTTTCCAGTTTTTCCTTCCTACGGGGATTGAGTGAATGTGGGTTATTTGTGTGGTTAGTCCCATAAATAATTACATTCCAAGGCTGTCAAAATGCAATCCCGGTGCTGCAAATATCTAACAGTCATCTACGCAAAGAGAATAAAACATTGGAGGGGATGATGAAGAAATATGCACTAAAGATGTGGGTGTTTGGCTTTATTTGTGGTGTTCTTCTAATGTGGTTTAAGCAGTAAGCATTTGTAAAATCATAAGTCTGTTTAATAGGTGAATTCAGTTTTAGATCTGATTTTCGTTTGGCCATTTGTTGTATGTAAAGCTGTTTTCTGTTGGTGGTGTACTAATGGTCCAAATTTTTATACAATTGTGTGTATTTGGTCCAAATAAAGTAGTCCATGTTGCACAAGTAGTCCATTTTTTTTTGGGAATGCAGTATACATAATCCATTGTTGAAGTTTGCAGTTGTACTTTTGGTCCAAAAGGCTAAGAAAAAAGCCAGCAAAAGTTCCCCAGTGTCACAGCAAACTGGAAATTTAATCATTCACCCTGCATCCTTCCTACTTCATATCAAATAACAAAATCCACAATCTAAAAAACCCAGCAAGGGTATTCACCAGTTTCACAGCAAACAGAAAGCCACAAAAAAAATTCCAGCAAATATTATCCTAGTTAACAACAAAGTTAACTACTAAACATTACAATTTGTCCCCGGTTAGTTCATATTATACAGCAACCATTGCGTTTATAATGTACAAAATATACAAAGCAGCCGATCGCAACAACTAACAAAAGTATCTGACTACATGTTCATTTCATACAACAGTTCCTAGCACATCATATGTCAAAATAACCTATTTAACATTGCTAGCAAAAGTTTAGCTTCTCCAACTCAAGATTGTGTACCACCATTAACTTGTGGTTGGCCTTTGCAAGTTTTCTTGTTGTGACCCAAGCTACCACACCTACCACACTTATTTTATTTACCTCGTTTTCGTGAACCAGTGGGGTTGCTTGCCGGTGGTGGTTCTTCAACCTCTCGTCTGCGTGCCTTTTTTGGACGTTCGGGCATCTTCTTCACCAGAAGTGGAGCTAGGGGAACATGTCCTGTATCTGGCCAAAGCTCGGGAGGTGTCATCGGGCGGATACGAGGTGAGTATGTTTCCAAGTAAGTTGTCTTCTTGTAGGAGTTGTCAATGAATCTCATTAACTAACTACCCATGTTTCTTGATTCTAATGAAGCAAGAACATGGCTACAAGGCAAATCAGACAATTGCCATGCTCCGCAAGAACATCATCTAGTAGCTAGATCCACCGCGTGAGTACTCCCAGTGTTGATATTTGTTACTTCGAAGCATTGATCTCCCGAATATATTGCATAAAGGTACCTGTTTTGCTCCAAAAAAAAAAAAGCAAAACATATGGACCAAAGAATAATCATGCAAAAAAAAAAAAGATACACATCTTAGGCAAAAGTGTTGAAGTTTTAAAGATTTATTTCCTTAGTGACTGCCGCCTCTTTTCGATCAAATTCCACATACAGGACCCAATCTCTTTCTTCCATTTTTATGCTTTCCTCTTTTTGGTAACCATTCTTGTCATCAAATTATACCTTATCTGCTCTAACATGGTTAGAATTGATTTTTCCTGAGCATCTACAATCGAGGCATTGAATGCTTCACATAGGTTGTTTAGCAACATGTCACACTTCACAATTTCCCTAAAATGTGATCTGGCCCATTGTGTTGTTAGTTTTCCTTCCAACCACAAATATGTATCCTTGTCCAACTCCTTCAAGGCCTCTATTTCTCTTTGCCAACTAATTACGTTTGTTGCTCTAGCGGCTCTCCACAAAGTATGTTTCAATACCAAACCTTTGTGATCTTTTTTGAAATTATTGTATAGATGCCTAACACATGTCCGGTGTTCTACATTTGAAAAAATATTTCCAACGGCGGGCATCAATCCTTTTTGTTTGTCACTCATAAAAGTCCAATTTTCATTACTTCTAATCCTCAAGTCCCTACTTAGATGAGTCAAGAATCAAACCCAATTATCTAAATTTTCTATATCCACCATTGCATATGCAATTGGATACATGCAGTTGTTACCATCGATCCCCACGACTGCCAAAATCTCTCCACCAAACTCACTTTTTATAAAGCATCCATCTAGCCCAACTAACTTCCGACATCCACTTAAAAAGCCATCCCTACAAGCTGCCAAGCATATATAGACTCTCTTGAATTGACCTTCTTCATCACCCTCGACAAAGCAATTACTACTTCCATTAGTATTTCGTAATTGGGCGCAATAATCAAAAATCAAATTGTACTACTGAGCAATTGCTCCCCTAATCTGCGTCAAACACCTTTTCTTAGTCCGGTAGAAGGACCATCTTGATATGTCAACATTGCATTGCTCTTTGACAGTTGTTCTAAATGACTTCATTTTGACGTCGGGATCCACTCGAAATGAAGACAAAAACCTCTTAGACATATATGTAGACGTGTATCTCCCATTACGTAAGAATGGACAAAGAAAGGACAACTTTCACTCGTGCATTTCACTATGTACCGAATCTTGTCATTCTTTATCGGCTTAATTTCCCTATTGTTGAGAACGGAATAATTCTCACAAGCTTTCCTCAACAGTTTTTTTGATGCAAATGCAAGCCCTGTTGGACAATATCAAAACCAATCTACTTAAAAGAGGTAAAGTAACTATTACATTGCATTAAAACAAATGCAAATAGACATAATGTGCTAAGACACTCAATTATAAACTCACTTAGTAACAAATATGTGGAAAAAGGAATGAGGAAAATAGTTTTTTGAAATTTTAAAAAATGGACTGATTTCATATGAGAAAAACAGCATTGAATGGTTTTTTTAACTATGAGATTGATCCAAATGCAGTTAAAATGGTTGGGGATTGATTCAAAAGCTTTGTTGTAACTGTGTTCAACTTTCAAAAATTTGAGCTTTTTAAGAAAACAAAGAGCATGCCGAGGACTCGATGCATAAAATAGAGAGTGTGAGGAAATTATAATGAATGCTAGAGTAACAATAACTGAAAAAAGGGGTTACAGTCCTATCTTGAAAGTGGGATTTTCCATGCCCGCCGTCGGATTAAATATATTGTCTCCATTTCAGCTAGCTGGTGGAATTCCATCATTACTATTCAAGCTCTCCAAATGATCGGACTCATCTCCATAATCTGAACCACCACCACCGTCCCGGTTCACGTCACTGAAATTAAAATTGAAAATCACGGGATTTGGTGGATTAGGAGTGGGTGCATCCATCTCGAATTCCGAATCATCCAAGTTGTCTTCGGCAGCCTCATCCCCACTTGCTTCCTCCATAGCAGTTGCCCCGTCACCTCCCACATCGTTGTTATGCAACTCATGAACCATTTCTTTAGTATACACATCTTTACCGAATACATTACTCCAATTTTGTACAAAAGACTCAATGAAATCCTCTTCAACCTATCGCCCCAGCAGTTCCTCTATAATGTGAGGAAGTAATTCTCTCCATTCATCATTTGATATCGGATTAATATCCAATTGTTGAGGGATGTAAAATTCATCATTTTTCGTCCCCAACGGGCCAGCCTCATGAGTTGTAGTCTGAGGAGGGGACTCTAATTCAACTATTGGTTCATTACCCACAAATGCTTGTGATTCTTATTCTGTAATGATAGTGCCTCATCCAATGTCGGTGCCCCATCGACTATCGGTTCCTCCTCGATTTCTTCAATCACAATATGACTGCAATGACCATAGTTTAGCAGCCATCTTCGAGTTGGTGGGATTATGTACACTTCCAAGTCGATACTATAATCCATCTCTTTCATATACATTGCAATCTCATCTACAGATTTAATCTTCACAAGCCCATCGATAAGCTTCTTGCCCTTTTTCAAATTGTGGTAATAGAAATCACAGTCATTCTTCTCACTAATAACCCACAAGAATCGTTTTACAGGCTTCATATTCAATCTCATTAAATCCTTTTCCCCAACATTGTCCATGTACACGATATTACCATGTTCATATACAACGTTGTTTGGTTTTAGGCAAAAGTATCCGCCGTAATTGCAAACAATGGTGAATGCCTTAGCATTGCCTATAAGTAATTGAAGGCTCAAAATTTAATAATCAAGCACACAACAAACCAAAGGATTATATGCAAAATATGTACAAGTGAGTCAATAAAATCTAACAATCAATTCAACAATGGGCCTTTAATTTACATTGAAAGAATGGGCCTTAAATTTGTAATGAAATCCTTCTGTTGAACTCAATGAATTAGGCCCCTTTTTGCAATGAAAAGGCAATGTAATGAGATGATGAGTTTGGCCCATCAACTTTGATTCTAAAGCTTACTACCTTCCCAATCCTATTGTCTACTACTTGTACAACAAAGGCCCATCATCTCTGCTCAATAAAATTTTGTTGCATATTTACTCCATACGTGCTCTGCATGCTCACTAATTACAGTAGGGACCACACAAATTGTATTGCATATTTACGCATAAATCAAGAGGAAATGGGAAATTTCTCAAGCAACAGCTTTCACAACAACATGCTAGAAGGGCCCAACGAAAAATATGTCGTAGTAACCTATATTCTTATATCAGTTGCCTAAACACTTAAAATCAACTCAAAACTTGTGAAATTGGGGTCGAAATATTACCATATTCTGGTGGTGGATCACTTAGGTGTCGAATCGATGGAGCCATTTCCATAAAGCACTCTCAGAACTTCAAAAACTACGAAACAAACCCACCAATGAAATTTTTTTTAGCATTTTGCTTGAAGAAAACCCTTGTCATAATCCGATTTTGATGAAATTAAAGAGCATACAAGAAAGCCCATTACTTACCAACTGTGGAATCGAGGCAAAATCACTATTTATCATCACCCACAAAGGTTCAACACGCGCTTGATGTGGCCGGAAACTTCCTTTTTCTCATCGCATAGCCGGAGAGATGAAAGGGTTTTTTAACTAAAGTGAAGTGGTGTTTGGCAAAAGGTCGAATAACATATATGTGTCGTGATCAATTTTTTGTATTGACGAAATTACCCCATTAAAAAATGACAAAATATCAGGAATTACAATACACACGCAGAACTAATGGTAGGGCCGGACGGAAACCATCCAAAAGGACTAGATTTGCAAATAAATTTTAATTTTGGACCAATCGCGCTACTTTTTTTTATTTTGTACCAAACTCACTGTTTGGCAACTTTTTTTTGACCATTTGCGCCAATTTCCCTTTTATAATTTTACCTTTTATTTTTTATGGGTGCTTATCTGATCCATAATTAATTTTATTGAATTAATTTGATACTAATTAAATAGTTTTTATCAAAATTTTTTAACACAGTAATCTTAGTTTGTATTAACATAATATCACAACTTTCAAAAATTTTCTCTAGCACTAGAGATCCCCACGTTTTGGTTTTAATCAACATTTACTAATAAATATAATTATGGTACTTATATAAAATTTTATTAGGAATATATTATTGCAAAAAAATATATCGAATACAAAGAATTAATAAAATCAAATCAAAATATAACAAAAAGAAAAAGAAAAAAATCAAAATTTTTTTTTAGAATTAGAGACACACACATTTTGATTTTAAATAACAATTGATAATAAATGTAATTATTGTACATATATAAAATTTTCAAAAACAACCACCACCACCACCAACTCTGGTGAAAACTCCGATGATTCCAAAAAAATAATCAAGTGGTCGAAAACCACCAACTATTGGTGGTTTGAAAACCAGGTTTTGGCGGTGGTTTGAAAACCACTAGCAAATGGTGGTTCGAAAACCACTAGTTGCTGGTCGTTCGAACCACCAGTTGCTGGTGGTTTCGAACCACCAACAATTGGCAATTTTCGAACCATCAGCTCTATTTTTTGCATCGCTGGAGTTTTCGTCGGAGTTGGTGGTAGTGGTGGTTGTTTTCGAAAATTTTATGTAGGTACAATAATTACATTTATTATTAATTATTGTCTAAAATCAAAATGTGCGTGCTTCTAATGCTAAAGAAAATTTTTCAATCCTTTTCTTTTTCTTTTTGTTATTTTGCTATTTGATTTTATTAATTCTTTGTATTCAATAGATTTTTTTAAATAATATATTCCAAATAAAATTTCATATAAGTACTATAATTATATTTATTATTAAATGTTGGTTAAAATTAAAATATGGGCGTCTCTAATCCTAAAGAAAATTTTCGAAAGTTGTGATATTATGTTAATACGAACAAATATTACTTGTGTTGAAAATTTTGATAACAAACTATTTAATCAGTATCAAATTAATTCAATAAAATTAATTATGGACCAAATCAGCATCATAAAACATAAAAGGTAAAATTGTACAAATTAACTAGAATTTGGGATTAAAGTATATATTTTTCAAATTTTGGAACTTGATTGTAACAATATTTAACGGTTATAACCTTTTGTGTAATTTATCTCAAGTCAAATGAACCAAGCGCACACCCAATTTTTCGAAAGTTGATTTTGACTAACGGTTTAATAGACGGATTCTATCCAAATGGGTCAAACGCGCACCAAATTTTTTTACACCATTTGCACTACCTTTTTTATTTTGGACTAAACTCGCACTACACACAATTTTTTTTAACCATTTGCAGCAATTTCCCTTGTAATCCATAAACAATCGAGACCCAAAACAATCACGAGTGAAATAGATTTCGTTACCAACGATAATTTTCACCGTCCAAGTATTGGGGCTCATCTCGCATGTCCACATTCATTGGTTTGTATTTTGAAAAATAAAATCAGCCCATATAATTAGCAAGGGAGGGAGTGTTATTAATAGATCATCACAATGGCGCGTACTTGCCGAGTGTGAATATTTTGATGAATTATCCAATGCACTATCGACAAGAGTTGGAACATTTGTAAATAAATAAACAAAAAATTTTAACTAAATTCTGTGTCTTGTCTTTTGTTGAACTTTAACATGGTTTTGCTCTCTCGCTCACCTTTTGGGTATGGTAAAATATCACATATAATAGGTCTCCAAGGCGTGTTTTCCAGATGGTGGGGATAGGGGATTAGTTGTCAAGCATCTTCTCACATATAGACATTTTATCATACTCACATATGGAGGATAGAATAAGAATAAACGTTAATGTCTAATTATATTTATAAGTAGATAAATACTTTAAAGCAAATATTTATTTGCCTATTAAAATAATTCATAAGCCTCAAATCACTCCCCATATTATTAAGGGCTTATTCTATATACAATAATTTCTATTTATTCAAACGACGTGTTAGATGTATGGCTGAAAATTTGAGAAAATATATTAAAAAATGTAATGTAGTTGTATGAATAATTAAAAATGATGAGAGAAAAAAATTAATGAAAATTTATTATGTATATAACAAGCCGAATCGTTTAAATCAATCTAATCAATACATTCTAAGCTGAGACCCTGAGACCTAGAGGTTTCAGGTTCGATTCCCCATAAAGAGGAATCTTACTGCCTCCATTTATGAGGATTATAGTGCACCAATGAGGGGATTTAGTGCCCCGATAAGAAGATTTAGTATCTGATTATGGATTATACTGTCCCAATAAGGGGTCTTATTGCGCAATGTACTTCAATTGGATTACATCTGTAAGCACTTTGTACTGCTGTAAATTCAAAAAAAAATACATTGTAAGAAAAAAGAAACACATTCCAAGAAAACAAATTTATAAGAAATATTCGAATATCATTCTCATCAATCTCATGTTGCATCGAAATACCTTCGTGGGAAATATGAGACATCTAATGTGCAAATTATTTTTCTTTTTTTTTCCCCAGTAGAAATATTTTATAATAAAAAGTTAAATTAAATAGTTAATTCATGCATGATTTCATCCACTCAAAAACCTCCATGCGCGTTGATACTTGATATCATACTCAACCATTATCCATTAAATGCAGGAGCCAACAAGTTAGTTCAGTGGGAGCTAGCGGTGGGCATTCAGCCCAAAAACCCGCAGGCCCGACCGACCCGAACCGGCCCGAATCGGTTCGGGTCGGTTTTTGAGCCATCGGTCTTCGTTGGCGACCAACCCGAAACCGATCGGTTTTGAAAATTTTTAAAAAAAAAGAAAAAAAGGAAAAATCGAAAATTTATGCCAAAAACCCGAAAACCCGAACCGATTGAAACCGACCCGAATCGGTTCGTTGGGTAGGGAAACCGGCCCGTCGGTTCGCACTAGTACAAAATTGATATTGGGTATCGCCCATTAGATAGCGGTCCCATAAAAAACGCTACTAATAAATAACGGGTGGCGGTTGTTAGAAAAAACCGCCACCCAAAATACTTTTTTTTTAAAATTATTTTTAACTTTAGGTGGCGGTTCTTTAAAAAAACCGCCACCTATTCTAACATAACGGGTGACGGTTCTTATTAAGAACCGACGGGTGACGGTTCTTATTAAGAACCGCCACCTAAAGTTCAAAATAATTTTTTTTAATTAAAAAAATATATTTTATTTTTTGGGTGGCGATTTCTATTGCACAACTGTCACCCAATATTAGATTCATCCGTTTCAAATATGACTCCTTTCTGTCTCTATCGTCACATCATTTCTCTCCCACTCCTCTCTCTCTCTAACAATTATATTAATCTCCTTTCTCTCTCTCCTCTCTCTCTTTATCGTGACTTCAAGCAATCTCCTTTCTCTCTCTCTCTCTTTATTGTTCAAATTAAAACTTCAGATCTATCATTTCTCTTCTACTCATTTCTCTCTGGCTTGGATATCATTCAGATCTATCTCCATCTGTTACTTTCACCTGAGATTGCAACTACCGGAGAAGAAGACATGGTGATGGCTCTGATTGCTGATGCTCGATGGATGATTCGATCAAAGAGGATTCGATGAACCCAACAATAGTTTTTAGTATACAGTTGGAGAAGCTTTCTGCAGGTTTTGGGTTGCTTTAGTGGTTTGTAGATTTGGTCAATTTTATCATGGGAATGTAGATATGTCTTGTTTAGTTCTTATGTCAAGAATTGTAATTGGCCTCAAAATGTGTTTCATTTGATTTGCTTTAGTGGTTGTAAATCATCTCATTGTTTCACAGCTTAAGCAATTGAAATCCGATTTGCTCCATAAAATGAATGTACCAGAGGTTTGTACCATTTTTAGGTATTTTTGGTAAAATAAGAACGTAGATTTGCTAGATAACACAATTGGATCTCCCTCTTTCTCCACAGATCTTACGCATGTTCTACAAATGTTTGCAGGCGATTAATTGTATTTTTTGAATTTTTTTATTTTAAAAATGATATTAGGTGGTGGTTCTATACAAGAGAACCGCCACCCGTTGTCTATTTTAAAAACAATTGAGAAAAGGTGGCGGTTGTATTTCAAAAACAACCGCCACCCGTTATGCTTTGGGTGGCGTTTTAGAACCGCCACCCATTGTGGCGACATTGTCGCCATTTTGGGTTGCGTTCCAAAAACCGCCACCCCTTCATCTTTTTAACCGCCACCTTTTCTTTTTGTACTAGTGTCGGTTTCGCGCCGGCAACCTGCAAACCGATTGTCGGCGGGTCGGTTTCGGGTCGGGCCCAAACCCGACCCGCCGACCCGATGCCCAGCCCTAGTGGGAGCACATATTAACTATCAAAAAGATTTTTCTAGAAAAGAATATGCAATTATATAAAACTATATCCAAATTTTATAGGATTTGGGGAAGAATGAAGAGGAAATGGCAAAATAAAGAAGCAAAATACTAAACCAAAGTGATAAGATATGTTTGAGTTGCATTTTATGGGACTAAAGAGTGAAATACAGCGTGGAGAAGTAAATTGTGGCGTGAAAACAATTAATTTTTAACTTTAAGGGAAAAAGGGAAAATTGGCACAAATAGTCCAATTTAATTGTTCATTTTACACCATTGATCCAAAATAAAAAAAAAACCGTAGCGAGATTAGTCCAAAAAAAAAATTTCTGTGTTAAAATGGTCCAAATGGACGGAATCCATCCATTATTAATGTTAGTTTGGGCTATTTTGTCTTTTCCCAATGGCATTTTGGTTATTCTAATTATGGTAACTAACTTACAATTGCAATTGAGTCCCAAAGTTTCAAACTCGTATACTTTAGTCCAAAATTTATATTAAATTGTATAATTTGGCATTTTATTTTTTATATTTATTTGGTCCGTAATTAATTTTGTCAGATTGATTTGATACTAATTAAATAGTTTTCACCAAAAATTTTCAACACTGTAGCATTTATTTGCATTAATAACATAACTTTTCACGATATTTCTTTAGCATTAAAAGCATTAAGGCACGCACATTTTAATATCACCCAACAATTAATAGTAAATGTAATTACAATAACTATACAAAATTTTAGTAGGAATATACCACTATAAAAACCTGCTGAATATAAATAAATAAAAAAATCAAAAAAAAAAACTGCTTATTAGCACTATCAAAACCCAACGTCTTGATCTAATGCGTTATTACGAACCTATGGTTTTTCTTAATATTTTCGTTCTCAATCTAACATTTTGTTATGAGATATAGATTTTTTAAGCTAAAAAAGACAATATTGCCTTTTTATTTATATTATTTTTATTATTAAATTAAATAAAAATATTTAAAATCAAATCTGTAACTTTTCAATACGTGCAAATTAATCATTGTCTGCAACCTATTCTCGACCACCCCCACGGCACCACCACCCCCAACTACGGCAAGGCCCAAAAATAAAGCTGGTGGTCGACCACCAGATCTCTTGTCAAAGTTTTGCTGGAGTTGGTGGTGGTGGCGTCGTGGTGGTGGAGAATTGGTTGTAGATGAGGACTAATTTGTACGTAATGAAAAGTTATGAACTTGATTTTAAATATTTTTATTTAATTTAATAATAAAAATAATATAAATAAAAGGTAATATTATCTTTTTAGCTTAAAAAATTCGTATCTCGTAATAAAACATTAGGTTGATGACGAAAATGCTAAGAAAAAATCATAGGTTCTTAGTGCGCACTGGACCAAAACGTTGAGTCGATCTTGATGGTGATAATAAGCAATTTTTTTATTTTCTTATTTTTTTATTATTTATTTATGTTCAGTAGGTTTTTATAGTAGTATATTCCTACTAAAATTTTATATAATTATTGTAATTACATTTACTATTAACTGTTGCATGATATTAAAATGTGGGCGCCTTAATGCTTTTAATGTTAAAGAAATATCGTGAAAAGTTATGATATTAATGCGAATAAATGCTATAGTGTTGAAAATTTTTTGTGAAAATTATTGAATTAGCATCAAAATTATCCAATAAAATTAATTACCGGCCAAATAAAAATATATAAAAAATAAAATACCAAATTATACAATTTTAATATAAATTTTGGACTAAAATATAAGAGTTTGAAACTTTGGGACTCAATTGCAATTGCAACTTAATCACTATAATCAGAATGACCAAAATGCCCTTGGGAAAAAGACAAAATAGCCCAAACTATTGTTGAAAATTGATGGATTCCGCCCATTTAGACCATTTTAGCACAAAAATTTTTTTTTCTTGAACTAATCTTGCTACTTTTTTTATTTTGAACCAATCGTGTAAAACAAATAATTAAACTGGATTATTTGCGCTAATTTCTCAAAAAAAAAAAAGGAGGAGGAAAAAGCAGCAACATAGAACCCAGGTCAGTGGGATCCCGTGGCCCTATGAGGCCCCCACCTAACTCCGATTGTATGTAAATTAAATGGAAACCATGCGCTCGCTAAAAACTTTTAGTGTCATGCCAATTATCTCTAGGGATAATAATTAAACTCGATCTCATAATCTCTCATCTTCCAATCTAAAAACACTAGACCTCCAGTTTTCGAACTCTATGAATACAAAAAAGTTTCAATGAAACGAGACTTAAAATTTGGGAGGGACTATCAACACCCCATTCATGACAGAATACAACCCAAAAATACCTATTTTTTCCAAAATACCCTTCCAATTTACCTTTAAAAAATTAGTTTTGTTCAGCCGGAGATGGTCGAACAGCTTTGAAGCTGTTCGTCGGTCGAACAAAACGAAAAAAAAAATTCCAGTCATCTTCTCCGATCTCCGGCTACCACCATCAACCAACTCCGACCACCATTTTGTGCACTAATGCCCAAGATCTTGTTCTTCTTCCTCCTCCTCTTTTTTTTTTTCCATTTGGCTTGGAGAGCTAGAAATTCTGGTTGAGAGTCAGTCTGGTTCTCCACAATGGTTCTCCCCGATGAGAGAACTAGAGGGGGTGGTAGGTTTGGTTTTCATTTTTTTTTTAATTATTGAAAATGATGGTATTTTGGGAAATGAATTTTTTGGGGTGTGTTTAGAAAAGTGTATGGTGTGAATAGTCCCACCCTTGAAATTTTAACCACCTTATCACACATTATTTCACATCAAGTATTATGGTGATAGGTTTGATTTTTATAGATTTTTATATCAAAGAAAAGAGAGGTTGGGTGGAATTAAATGGTCAAAATTTATATAATAATATAGGTATCACGAAATAAATGGATGTGATTGATTTAACCAAAAGAAAAAGTAGATAAAAATGGACCGAAAAATGAGGCAACAAAAAACGTGGTAAAAAGCATAAGCCATCACCCCCACTGTGGTGTGCACATTTCCTACTCCCCACCAAACTTGGAATATGAAAAAGTAGAAACTTTTTATAGCATTTACAGCAAAATTACTGTGTGGGGTTGGTGGGTGGGGGCGGGGGTGGGGGAGTGGTTTCGATTTGGGGAGTTTATTCTCCAAATTTGAACCCAAATTCAGATAATAGACTCTCCATATATGATTATATTGTTTGATATTACTTAATAATTTTATAATTTTATGCCATGTGAACAAAAAAAAAAATGCTACTATTTGAAGTTTGGTGGTGGAAGGTCTTTTTTTTTTAATTAATTTAATTCTAAAAACTTATATTCATTATTCAACTCGCAGTTTTTTCCTGTACATTATTTGAAAATGACTTTGTTCCCCTTAACTTTTTTCCTCTTGGCTTTTTCCCCCACATTTAGTTATGCTCTTATAGCATTACCACACACATATTATGTGTTAGAGATCAAGACTATGGGTCTATATTATACGCACCCCGTTTAATATAGGAGTGCCAAACCAAACTTTGCGTGTTTTCGGACAAATTCTTGTCTTCTTGAATCAACTTTTTAGGTTTAACAGTAGTAACATTGCATAATAATTAGTAAATTATGGGTAACACTGAAACATGATTTTACCTATATATTTAGTTAAAACCACCTTAAATCTATTACATTACATATAAATTTAGAATCTCACGATATTTAATTAAAATCACCTTAAGCCCATCACATTACATATAAATAAATGCAATTTATTTTCATTATTCGATTGTGTAAAGCTTCCGCCATGAATGATTAAGAAGCTCCTAACATCGGTATCCCGTTATAATAGCACAATAAATCATGAGTGTGAACTAAAGAACAAAAATGAGAATTATTTTCAAATATCTTCTGTTTTTTACTTGGTCAAACTCCCTAACAAAAGTTCAAGAACGAGCATATTATGCATGACATGGATCGGTACCTAATTACTGCCTAAACTCAACTGTATATATACTCAGGCAATCTAATCTTTCTCCCACTAAGCAAATTGCAAAAACCAAAACCTTCAAATTTTGGTTTTCCGCCAACTTCAAAGGTACTTCAAATTTTGGTTTAGCCTAACGGTTTTGCTACTGGTATGAGCCTTGTTGCTCCAATTTCTTGATTATCTAATGAACTGATAATTTGGAATTTTTTTTCCTAAGTATAAACGCAAACGAAAATGTGGAGACTGAAGATTGCTGAAGGAGGTAACAACCCATATCTATATAGCACCAACAATTATGTAGGACGACAGACATGGGAGTTTGATCTGAACTCTGGAACCGAGGAGGACAGATTCGAAGTGGAGAAGGCTCGTCAAGAATTTTGGAACAACCGCTACAAGGTTAAGCCCAGCAGTGATCTTATTTGGCAGATGCAGGCAAGTATAAGACAACCATGACCTTGCTTGATGTGAAAGTAGTGATTTTGATCGATAACCCCACATGTGCACACCTTAATGTCCCAATTTGCACTATGATACCACATGTGGTTTCATATAGAAAATGAAAGTTGTAGGTACATTAAAGAACCCACGCGTGGGTACAAAGTACAAACACGGCAAGCAGTGTACTAAAAAGGAAAATTTTGCCTTCCATGGGTCCATGTCTCGATTTCCAAGTCAAATATTTCTTCTTCTATGCTCTCCAATATTATTCGTGGCTGCTACTTTCAGTTTAACCATACCCAAATTCTCTGATATAATAATTATGACAATTCTTATATATGAATAAAAACCTTAACCATAACTGCATGCAGTTCCTACGAGAAAACAATTTCAAACAGACAATACCTCAAGTGAAGGTAGAAGACGGGAGATGTAACTTATGAAACTGCAACAGCAACACTGAGAAGGGCTGTCCACTTCTTCTCAGCCCTGCAAGCAAGTGATGGACACTGGCCAGCAGAAAATGCGGGCCCACTATTCTTTCTTCCACCTCTGGTGAGTCATTTAAGCATTACTAATTTTAGCATCTACACACCTCAGAGAAATGTGTTGCCTACCTTTAACATAGGATTTTGTCCTATCAATGGGATTTTTTTCTTAAAAAAAATTTAAAAAATAAAAATACATTCCATTAATACTTAAAAAAGGAATACACAAGGGTCAATGAGGGGGGCTAGACCTAACCTCATTGAAAAATGGAAACTGAGAAAGCCCACTAAAAATAAATACAAGCCGAAAATGGACAAGAAGCCCAGAAAGCAAAGTGGCAAATCTAATGGAGAAAAAGGCCTGCTTGGATCCAATATATGGCCCAAATAACAAGACTAAGACATTAAGCAGAGGAAGTGAAATAGTATGGTGAGGAAAATGAAGCCCAACTTCAAATGGGCCAGAAAATTACCACCATCACAAATCCAACGCACAAGCCCAATCTCAGTCCCTGCACTGGCAAACTGCCCAAAATCAACGTTCTCATCGTCATCACCAAGAGGTCCCCAATTCTGCGAAGGAACATCTGCAAACTTCTTTTTGCAGTGAGAGAATCTTGCGACATAAAAGTTGAGTGTCTTCTTGGCAAGAAAACCCTTCAACGTTGATGGTCTAAGCAATTTGGCGATTTTGAATTGCTGAATCATGTTGAGAGCATCACAATACCTAAAACATTTGACATGATCCTTGGTGAAAGGGTAAACTCTGAGAAGATCATGCTGATCTGCCTGAATATCAGCCAGATTGAATCCCTTCTGAAGAAACAGATGAACATTAAGGAAGAAATGTTTCACTACTCCCCTTAAATCTTGTCCATTATTGTTCAGTGATATTTCTCGCACTCTTCCCACTAAGTTGAAGATAAATGAGGAGCAATTTGTCTTCTAAATAGAAATCAGCCTCAAAGAAATCAACATCAAGATTCTCCATGACGATCACATATTCCTCGATAATAGCATCCGAGAAAAATATGTTAACCTTATTACCCTTTGGAGAAGAAGGGGCAGGGGGTTCAATGATCTTGAATAGATTTGGCAATGGGTGAAGAATACATGTATTCTCACCCCCATTACCTGACTGTAGATAAAATTCTACACAGTATTTAATGACTGAAAAGTGAAAACTGCAGGTCATGTGTCTGTACATTACTGGTCATCTTAACACTGTGTTTCCAGCTGAACATCGTAAAGAAATTCTCCGATACATATACTGTCACCAGGTGAAATTCTATTTAATTCAATTATATACTTACCAGACCCACACCTGCCAGCTCATATCACCAGCTAACACCATTTTGATATTACAGAACGAAGATGGTGGGTGGGGTTTACATGTAGAAGGCCATAGCACAATGTTCTGCACCACTCTGAGTTATATCTGTATGCGTATACTTGGAGAGGGACCTGAAGGTGGGGAAGATAATGCCTGCGTTAGAGCAAGAAAATGGATACTTGACCATGGTACCGTAAAAGCAATACCTTCATGGGGAAAAACATGGCTTTCGGTATGATTAAAACAATAGTCTATTTCTTTATTTATTTGTTGAGTTATAGTATAATACAATGTGGCAACCTTAACATGCATCGTGTTAATTAAAATTTTTAGATACTTGGAGTATTTGACTGGTCTGGAAGCAACCCGATGCCCCCTGAATTCTGGCTTCTTCCATCTTTTCTCCCAATGCATCCAGGTTTGCCATGTTCTCCATTTGTATGGCTATCTACTGCACACTAAGACAGAGAAATTTGATGAGTTATTATTGTCATAAATTAATTTCCCAAAAAAATTGATCTATTGAAACCTGATTGTTAACAAGTTCATGAATATAATCGTAAAAGACTTTGCAGACAGAACTCAAATAATTATGGAGAAATAACTCCAAGAAAATATGGCTTAACAGTCAATCTGGCATTAATATCTTCTACTCGAAATGCAGCAAAAATGTGGTGCTACTGTAGAATGGTCTACATGCCCATGTCATATTTATATGGCAAAAGATTTGTTGGCCCAATTACTACTCTCATATTACAACTGAGAGAAGAGCTGTACGATCAACCCTATGATGAAATTAATTGGAAAAAAGTTCGCCATGTCTGCGCAAAGGTAAAAAATATAAGAGATAAAAACAGTTTACTGTGTACTAACTACTAAGTACTAACCCTGGTTTCACATGTGGTAGTTTCTTGATACTAAAAAATAACCAAAGAAAACATGTAAATGCAGGAGGACCTCTATTATCCTCATCCATTGATACAAGACCTAATGTGGGATAGTCTCTATGTACTCACAGAGCCTCTTCTAACTCGTTGGCCTTTCAACAAGTTAAGAGAAAGGGCTCTTCAAACAACAATGAAACACATTCACTATGAAGATGAAAATAGCAGATACATCACAATAGGATGCGTAGAGAAGGTGCTGTGCATGCTGGCTTGTTGGGTCGAAGATCCAAATGGGGACTATTTCAAGAAGCATCTGGCTAGAATCCCCGACTATATATGGGTAGCTGAAGATGGAATGAAGATGCAAGTAAGATAGCACAAATTTCTTTGAAGAAACCACACGTTTTAACCTTTGTCTGTACGAGAACAAAGTTTTTCAAAGTATAGCTATCAATTTCAAATCATTATTGATCCCAACTTCTAAACTCTGCAATGGCAATTTTAATGCAGAGTTTTGGAAGTCAAGAGTGGGATACTGGATTTGCTATACAAGCACTGCTGGCTAGTGACCTTACTGAAGAAATAGGACAGACTCTTATGAATGGGCATGACTTCATAAAGAAGTCTCAGGTCAGAGATAACCCTTCTGGTGACTTTAAAGCCATGCATCGTCATATTTCTAAAGGGTCATGGACTTTTTCGGATCAAGATCATGGGTGGCAAGTATCTGACTGCACTGCAGAAGCATTGAAGGTATCCAATCTAATGCTGTTAGAAATGTCGTTTATAAAGGAAATTTTCTAAGAAATAATAATAAATGAAATCATACATATACATATTAAGATGAATCCTCAGCAACTGTTTTTCTTTTTCTGTATTTTCAGTGTTGCCTTCTCTTCTCTGTGATGCCGCCTGAAATTGTTGGTCCCAAAATGGAAACTGAACAAATCTACGATGCAGTAAATATATTGCTTTCACTACAGGTATGAATAAGATTTTATCTTCCAACCAGATGTAAAAGTAACATCCAAAGTTTTTCAAGTATATATGGGGCATATCAGAATTATTTTTCTGTTGTTTTCTTTCGGCACTTCAGTACTTAGATATTTAAGTTTCAATTCTCGATTCATATGATACGCAATACACTAGAAAAAGATATATTGTTCAAAATGTCACTTCCTGTACACATCCATGGTAGACTGAAATTGATAGCCAACTGTGTAAATCCCTACAGAGCAAAAACGGTGGGCTAGCAGCATGGGAGCCTGCAGGAGCCTCAGAGTGGTTGGAGGTAGCTTTTTTCCCCCCCTGATATTATTGAATTTACACACACAAAGACAGGGAAAAAAAAAGGAAATGAAATGACGTGAATCCACTGCATACATACCTAGACTGAGAAACTTAAACATGAACTGTGCTTTATTTTGCCTCAGATACTCAATCCTACAGAGTTTTTTGCTGACATTGTTATTGAGCATGAGTAAGACTCATCTTGTTCTTTAACTTTTTCACTGATACAATCTAGTACTAGTATAAGAATAAGACTAACATTTTTTTGATCCAGGTATGTCGAGTGCACTTCATCGGCTGTCCAAGCTTTAGTATTGTTTAAGAAGCTGTATCCAGGACATAGAAAGAAGGAAATAGAAAGCACTATTGTGAATGCTGTAAAATATCTTGAACACGTTCAGAAACCCAACGGATCATGGTATATTTTTTTCTTACTTTTTGACGTCTTATGTTTGAATCTGTGAGGCTATAGAAAGCATGAAGATTAATGCAGGTATGGAAATTGGGGTGTCTGCTTCACATACGGCACTTGGTTTGCCCTTGGAGGACTAGAAGCAGCTGGCAAGACGTACGAAAGTTCTCCAGCCATTCGCAAAGCAGTCAAGTTTCTGCTGAGTGCACAGAGGGAAGATGGTGGATGGGGAGAAAGCTATCTTTCTTGTCCAAATAAGGTAAACCAACCCGCTTACTAGAAAATGAAGTCACTGATCTTAGCAGAGGAAATAAAACAACAGCATATATAAATTTCCAAGTTCCCAATTGGAAGAAAAGATGATGGAATTACAAAAACGACCTTTATTTAACAGGAATACGTGCCTCTGGAAGGAAATCGATCAAACTTGGTACACACTGCATGGGCCATCATGGGTCTAATTCATTCTGGCCAGGTTAAACCCTCTTTCTATATCAACATTTACATAAACATTACCCAACTGTTATTCTTTTACACAACTCTGATTACCTATTTCTCTTATTTCCGTAGGGGGATAGAGATCCTGTGCCATTACACAGGGGAGCAAAGCTTTTGATTAATTCTCAGTTGGAAAATGGTGATTTTCCCCAACAGGTAACTCAGCATCTTGCATTCTTCCTTCTCCTTTTACACATATGATATAATACAGCTAGCAACATCACGTAGTTTGACATATGAACAACCTGCAATTTGATCTGACAAAGCTACTACAACCATCATGGCTGTGAATTCATTGGGCAGGAAATCACCGGAGTTTTCATGAAGAATTGCATGTTACATTATGCTGCATATAGGAATATATATCCTCTGTGGGCTCTAGCAGATTATCGAAGGCGTATACCACTACCATTAGCACCCAACCAAAACCATCTACCAATGGCATAATAAATCATTTTTGAACAAACTGATGAAACCAGTTGGTCTAAGTTTTACTAGTTTGATTTTGTTAGCAATACGTGCATTTGTACTGTTTGTATTCTTTTGTTCATCCTGTATTGTAACACATATATGAATAAAATAATAGCTTCGCTTTTCAATCAGAGCACATATATGCACATCAAATGGTATTACATTTCAAATGGGAAATGGCCATATAAGACTACCTGCCAGAGTCTCATTTTCTAATTATTCGATCCAAACAATTTTTACAAATTCCATAAACTTGAATGGGACTAACACTGTAAGCATAGTAATTTAAATCATAAAATTTGGTGAGCAAATGCAAATACAAATTCCATAGTCAATCATAAAATGTGGAACTCTTTCTATAAATCCCCCAAAAAGCAAAGAGTTCATGGAACCTTCACATGGATGAGTGTTCTTTTTCTTCTCTTGCTAAGCAGAAGGAAAAAAGTAAAATAGCGCAGTTGATGTACAGTTGAGTACCAACTTATTGCAAAATTCTCTATAAAATCAATTGAAGACATGAACATGAGAAAAAGTTGATATGAAGGATCAGCAAGAAGGTTTGATCAATGCAGGAAAAACAGTGGCAGTCAATTGTTGGGCTAAGTCTAGATTATCATTCAATACTAGAATGCAACCCACGCCTTTTATTACAACCCATCACCAATCCATCTTTTTATGGTGAAATTAATTTCGAAGAGGTTGCGAATGTCGCTATGTCATTGCTTAAACAAGGACAGGGGCCCTCTTCAATAGGAACCTGCCATTACTGCCTTCCTGCTCAGACCTTTTACTATATAGCATCATTTCCAATATCCAAGAATGCAAATAATTGAAGAAATTGCACTCAATTCGAGAAAACATCAGGATTAAGTTCTTCATAATCTTGTCTATCGTGTTCAAAATGATTCTAGATGCAATACAGTAAGAATAATTGAGCGATGAATTAAGAAAAGCTTCAGAGAAGAAAACCAACTCCAGTAAGGAATTAGGGTAACCTTGTGCTCTCGTCAAAAGACTCGGACTCAGTGTCGGCGCAACAGTGCAAGCCAAGTACGTTATTTGTAGGTGTATGTTGCGTGGGCGGATGGGGACGGAGGGCAAATTTTGGGCCAGAAGTTTTGGAAGGGTGGGGCTATTTGCACCCCAAAATTTTTGGTATACCAAATGGTTCAGGGAATGTGGTTTTTTTTATCAAATTATTCTTAAATAAAATTTTAAAATCTAGTATTTAAAGGAATTTTGGTACAAATACCATCATTATCTAATTTATTATTCCTTAACCCAATCTCTACATATATCATTTCTAAAAAGTTTCTAAATACACCCCATTTACTCAAGGGTACCGCTAAATACACTCACTGAATTTACTTTTTACACTCATTTTATCTAACTTTTAATTATACCCTCTCTCTCGTCTAATTTAAAAAAAGTTCGTGTTGACGAAAACAAACACTTGAGAGTGTGTTCGCTCCAACACCCACAAAATTAAAAATAAATAAATATTGATGAAAAATTTTTATTATCATTTTTTTTCAAATTTTTGCAATCATTTAAAGTTCTTTTTTTTAAATAATTATATTCAACACTAACTGGATAAAGCTAATTATTGTATCATCAAAAAATTTTCAAAATTCATTGCCAAAGTGGTTGGAAAAAACTTAAAAGAAATTTCAAAATTAGTTGTCAAAATGGTTTCAAAAAATTTAATTTTTTTAATGATTGTATTGAACACTAACCGGATAAAATCAATTACTATATCGTCAAAAAAATTTCGAAATCCATTATCTAACTGGTTGCAAAAAACTTAAAGAAATTTTGAAATTACTTGTTAAAATTGCATTCACGAACGAAAAAGCAAACAAGCTTTTATTTATTCGCTGTGTTCACAACAAACAATAAAAAAAAAAGAGAGAAAGAAGAGGAGCAGGTGCACTTAGTGTAGGTATATTAATGCTTTTATTTATTTATTTATTTTAAAGTGGGTGCACTCAGCGTTTAGTTGGGTGCATTTAGCCGCACCCTTTACTCAATACACATACATTCCTTTTTTAATTACATAAAAATTATTTAATGCACCCCACTAAATACCACATTTATCCTTTTCATTTGCAAGTGTATAGCTAAAAATGGCTAGCAGTGGATGCTTGGGTGGTCATTGGAACTTCGGCACCTCTAGTGATGGTCGGTGGTTGTATCTTGATTGAAATTTTGCACTTTACCGGGAGCGGGATTCTTAGATCTTTTGGGCAGAATGGACAGTTTTTTCAATCGTGTTCTTGGTCGGAGAAAGTAATTTTCAACTCTCACATCTTTCCTTTGTTGACAATAAGGCAAAATATAGCTATTGGAAGGAAAGTGCTTGTTTTTCAAGTGCCCTTTTGGGTCGAAAAATTAATGGGGGCTCTTCAGCTCAACATCTTGGATCTTTCCTTTTTCAAAATAAAGGCCAAATCTAAGGTGTTCGGCCAGCCTTGGTCGACCTTGGTTAGTCGAACATCTCAGAGGCTGTTTGACCAGTTCTTCGACCAAGGCTGGTCGAACAGCAAAAATAAAGTGTAATTTGATGATTTTATTTGAAATTCTTTTTGTCCAAAAAAATTGGGGTATATTTAGAAAACTATGGGGGTGCAAATAGCCCCTCCTGGAATGCCCCTGGTCTTAGTTAAGTTTACCATGCTTTCCTCACTTCTTTTTTTAGTTTTTGAGATCTTCCTAAATTTAAACTACCCTCAATGAACTTAATTCAAATTTAATTCAAATAAAAGATTTCCCTCTCATTTTTCAAATTTAAAAAATACTTTTCAAATTTGAAAAACCACTAGCTGGAGTCGTTTGAAAAAAAAAAACCATTGTTCGTTTCGAGTTGTTTCAAAACGACTATCGTTCTTAAACCACTTAGTGAGTCATTTCAAAGTCATTTCGAATGACCATGGTCATGTTGAGTCGTTCCAAAACCATCATGGTTGTCTGTGGGTCGTTCAATGATGATTTACAGTTTAAAAATCACTAATTTTCACGGAAAACAACTCCAAGCAAGGTTGTTCAAAATCGTTTTCTCGGAAAAACAATGTGAAAAATAAAAACAAACTTTATTTTTCATAGATTGAAGTAAAACAACCTAAGATTGAAAACAATTACAGTAAAAAAAAACATTAAGGTACATTTGAACATGGCTCAAAGTCTTCTCAAGATTGTGAGATTCCATGAGAGCTTCTTAGCTTTTGCCATGTAACGATTAAAGAATTGGACGTGTAGGAACTTTGTTGATTCCCATAGATGGTGTCAATATGTTGACGGCTAAATCTAATTTGTGCCACAGCTAGAACCCCAACAAATCTCGTAATCCACGCTTGCCACACATTGCTTGTGCCTGCATACTCAACCACAACTATTAGGCACCAAGGTTATCAGAGAAAAAGGAGTCTACAACCGTTGGCACTTCAACGGTCAAGTCACTATGGTGAATCGGAAGAGTAACTTATTATGGTTAAAAATTTTGTGTGGCTGGTGCTTTGTGAAGTGGCAAGGAAGCAGTATAGTAAATACTAAGCGTGGAGTGTCGAAAAGTGCAAAAGTTAGAGAGCTAAGACATGTGTACCGTTCATATGTGAATTACCTTCCTTTATATAGAAAGTGTCATAAGCCACGGTTTTAGGACATAGAAAGAAACGTCTTGGAGAAGAGATCCTTCTAGATCTCCTTTAAGATTATGACATGATCCCTTAAGATTCGATGGCTGCAATATTCCTTATTGGCCTAGGGTCCTTTCCAATTATGGAAAGAGATTTAATGCCAATGAGGACATGCCGTGTGCGAGGGTTGGCCACCTCGCAAAGCATGCTGAGTTGTCAATCTAGTCGGTGTTGTGTCACCCGGTTGTGGTCCACCTTGAGCACCTCATCACCAATTAGGGCTTAGTTGGACGCCACGTGGAGGGCGAAACTTCCACAGGTAACAAGACTGAAACTTTTACATTTCATACAACTAGATTTCACACTTGTCTAATGCATGGTAAATGATAAATTAACCACATTAATATGAAAAATGCACCCAGATTGAATAGATTTTAAATTCAAAGTAATTTAAGAGAAGGAAAAATGTACGAATATCGATATGAAGAATATAAATGTCAATTAGTTTCTTGAAAATTAATGTAGAAAGTAAACAAATATATATATACACACACATATATATATATATAATTATGAAACGTATAGGGAAAAAAACTTTTTCCTTTTTCAAGAATAAAATTTTATGATTTAGATTTTTCCTCTCTCCCTAATTCTGTTGTAAATAAGTGTGTCAGCTATATTTTCTATAATTATATTTCATTATGACTCAAGATTGTTCGTGGTGAATGAATTTATGATTTATCTAGATTTCGATGCAAACTAACTACTTAAATTGAAGATAATTTCAAGTTGGCTAACTAAACTAAAGACTACCACTAGTACAAAAAGGGTTTAGGGTGGTGGTTATTTTGGTGAAAGAGTGGCGATTAATTGAATGCCACCCAAAATGGCAACACCCAATATTGGCATAAGGGTGACGGTTCAAAAACGCAAAAAAAAAAAAAAGGGTGACGATTCCAAAAATGCAAAAAAAAAAAAAAGGAAAAGGTGGCGATTGTTTTTCAAGAACAACCGCCACCCTTTATATATATATATATATATATATATATATATATATAATTGTAAACTTCGGATGGCGGTTGTTTGATCAACAACCACCATCCTTTCATTTATTTATTTAAAAACTTCGGCTGGCGGTTGTAAGTTCACAACTACTACCCTTTCTTATATATATATATTTTTTAAATTTCGGGTGGCGGTTTTAAAACCACAATCGCCACCCAAAATCTTTTTTTTTTTTGTTATAACAACATAAAGGTGGTTGTTCCAAGGATAGAATTGTCACCCTTTATTATTATTATTTTTTTAAAAAAAATCATTTAAATTTTCACGTTTTAGACTTATAAACTTTAAACGGCCATAACTTTTGCATACGATGTCCATTTTTAGCCCACGACCCCATTTCGGAATCGTTGCGACGAGATCTACGACAATCACGCTATTGCTATGATCCCATATTTTAGGTCAATTTGAGGTCGTTTAAAGCCTCAAAATTAGATTTTAAAATTTTCAGCCCATTGTTTGAATACAATATGTGGTTTTTAGTGCAATCTTGTCTTATATCTTTCATTGTACATCCTTAATATATACATATTGAAAGATATAGAAAAAAATAAACATATTATTATTACTTGTATTATTGAATGACATATTTGAAAGACATATTATTACAATATATTATACTAACTATATTCACTAAATAATGCATATAAATCCCACAAGTTGACATATTATAACAATATATTATACTAACTATATTCACTAAATAATGCATATAAATCCCACAAGTTTACACTAAAATATCCAGCAATAATGCATATAAATCCAACAAGTGTACACTAAAAACAAAGTTTCAATCAAACACAACACATTAGATATGAAATTATAATGTATAACTATACTACAACTAATAAAAAAATACATCAAGATTTATAACAAATACCCAATAATTTGGGAATATTAACATACTAACCTCAAGAATAGAGAAATCTGGGACCAATTAATAGAGGAAGATGACCTTGCCTTTAATTGTGGCTTCAACTTGTGAAGAAAATGAAAGAACACTTGAAATTGTGAAACCCTACAATTTGAGGATTTTGTTATAAAAGTATAGAAACAGTAGAGAGAATTTAGAGAGAATGAATTCTAAGGAATTCTCAGGAATGAATTTCATTAATAACTGAAGCCCTATTTATAGGAAAACTTCGAATGACACAATCGTAATTACATAATTTCATCAAGGGTGTAATAGTCATTCACATATAATAATTACATCTTTTACCAAATTATTCCTCCACCAAATTATTCCTCCCCCAAATTATTCCTCATAATTCATAACCACCAAATTATTCTCAATTATTCATAACACTCCCCCTTGAATGACTATTAATACAAATGTCTTCTACACCTGTTTGGAGAAAAATCCAGTGGGAAAAAACTTCCAAACCGATTGCAGGGTAGCTTGGAGTGGTTATATACTACTTCATCAAAACATTGCTCCCCCTGATGTCTACCAGCGGTATAGGAGTATTCATGTGCTGCCTCGTTAAAACCTTGTCAAGAAAACCCAGTGGGAAAAAACTTGATCGAATGAAAAGAGTACAATTTACCGCTTGATTTCATATCTTGAGAATCGATATCTTTACTTCTGGTAAATGATTTCAATATCATCATCGTTTGGATCTAAAGCATTAGCTCCATTATAACTTGATCCAATAGATACACTGTATCAATTTCTCCTATTGTTCTCAATATACCATGAATATGCCTCGTTAAAACCTTATTAAGAAAAACCCAGTAGGAAAAACCCTAATGAAGGAAAAAGAGTACATTATTCATGTGAATACGCCATTAAAATTGCCTCATTAAAAACCTTGCTAGGAAAACCCAGTGGGATAAAACCTCAGTCAAGGGAAAAAGAGTGCCACACGTATTTTATACAAGTATGCTTCAAGCATTTCAAAATCTTTCATGGATTTATATAAGTATCATATACATTAGTTGATACGCTTCATTCATTTCCACGTGAATGAAATTTAGATATTATATAATATCATGTTATATTCAGTGCTTATATGCAATCAACAGCTTCGATCTCATTTTCTCACTATATCGAGATATATACCTAAATCTCTTCTGGAGATTTCATATTTGTTGAGATTTGGCTGCCTCATTAAAAACCTTGTTTGAGAAAAACCCTTTTGGGACAAAAACATCAATCAAGGAAAAGAGTACAACATATGAATTTCTCAACAATATCAATGTAGATATTTTGAGCCGTTGCATACACTGATACAATAATACATTTGAAACCTCTTCAAGAGTTTCATTCTCATTTCTCATTAAGCCCGTGCATGAACACTTTAATCATAAGGGCATATATTTTAGCATCGGTATTTTCCGATGGATTTCAATATCATTATTCAATATATCTCAATATTTTCATTATCATTGATCATATGGAGCGCTACATTTTCATATCGTGTCGACATTTTTCAATTTCATTTCTTTCCCCATATCGACATAACTTATCGAGATATCTCATTATCAATCCTCTTGTAGAATTACACAATATATTTATGTCTATATACTCTTCAAGAGCATATGCCTCCGTTATTAAGACCATCTTTTATAATTTGCTTTGATATATATGATTGGGGAAATCTCATAATATCAACGCTTCTGACGTGCTAACTTATCAAAGCATCTTAATTGATATATGTGATTGCTCATAGCATCTTTTATGCATCTTTGAACTTCAAGTTCATATTTTAATTTTGAGGATATATCATGATGCATTTCACATATCATTTTCAACCTTTAATACTCCCCATCATGCTGAGAAAATTTAGAACACCAAAACTCATACAGTTGGTATGATTTTAATCATATATGTTCTCATCATTCAACCTTAATATGGGAATTTAGACCGTTTGCATTCTATTCTCGATATCGGCAATTTATTTGAGAACTTTAAATAATTTGTCATATAATATCCCACTTGTATGCGCATACTCAATCCTTCAGGGATTTATTCAAGTATTGGGATATACATTTACTAGCTTTATCATTAAATATGGAAATCATGCTCATACCGTGAGCAAATATTTCAGAAATTTCAAATTACTTAATCATATACACATGTGACCATCTACTAGTGGATCCATATCATAATATCTAGTAGTCCACATGGAGGATGAGTGGGCCCATACTTCTCATCCTTTATTCCAGATATATTTGGGATTTATTCTCAATATTGGCTAGTAATGATTTCATCATTTATCGAGAACAATCATTGAAGAATTCTTTTAATTCTTCACTTGAAATATTGATTTCAATAATTATTTAAACCTGGATGGTCATCCGGTTTTTATAACGAGTATTATTGAACTTCTAGTTCAAGAAATTCTTATATCGATTTCACTAAGTATCTCGTATAGTGCTCAACATGATTTATCATAGAAACAATTCACCGACATATTCCATCATCTTTTGGTGACATTATTATCTACTACTATTCAAACATGGAGTTCTGACTCATAATCACATCCGGCTATTATTTAATTCGAAATCGTAGCTCTTACGCTTCATATTATTTATTTAAAATCGAGTCTTATTTCATACGCGTCGTATTATTCTATAAATAAATCATCGAATTATTGCAAAATTCATCCTAACAAGGGTCTATACATTATAATGGATCATATGCTCTCAAATCTTCGAAAATACTATCCATCACTATCGATCAAAATCCTAAAAGGATTTATCGATGTAAATTTGAAAGATTAAGGATGCTAATGAATAAGGGTATCCCACAAGATATCCGATGCTTGATTGAAGCAAAGGTTCGATTATCCGTGAGGTTTCAATTCCTTCTAAATACATGCCTGGTATGGGTAAAAGTAGTTTTTCAAAGAAACGAGAGCAAAAAGATTAGTAGGGTCTTTGCAAATGTGCTCGGTGGACATGTGACACTCGATGTAAATCAAGTGGGTATGCGTGTCCGTAAACCGAGAAGATAAAATAGCATTCATTAAGGATGGATTGAGTAAGGAGCCTTTGGATGATATTCAATAGGCTCTTGAGACACATCCTAGTGGACACGCATAAGGTGAGCTAATGGCCTTATGGGCCAAATTCAAAGATCAACAAACGCGTTACATACTTGAAAAACTTACTTTAGAAGATCCTGCTTTGTAAATTTAGTAGAAAATTTTAGTATAATAATTTTCTCATATTAATATAAGGAAGTTCGGTGTAATAACGAAGATCAATGTTTTTTTTGTAATTGTAAATATTGTTTTTCGATTTTAAGATATATATATGTATATATATATTATTTTTCAATCACCGACAGATATATGTCATTTTCACTTAATTTTTTTTTTTTTTGCATTTTTTCTCTTTCATATTTGTCAAAAAGTAGATAGTGCACTCGATTATTGGTTTGAAAATTTTTCTTTAAATAGAAGGATTCATATATCTCTCATGTTGAAAGTATAGTGCAAAAAAAGAGATAGGAGTAGAGATGGATGTGGAGATTTTAGAATCATCTCATACAAGTCAGCTTTTACCTCGTTATATTAAAACCGCATGTATTCTTGGTGGATCTAAACTGGTAGGCCATATCCAATATGTGGATATGGCAAACCGACTCGTAAAAGAGTTAGGAAGACAAGAAATCAATATACTATATGGAGGAACCAACAACAAACTTTTAGCTAGACTTAGAATGGCCGCACCATCATGGGGAATAAGAGTTTCGAGTGTAATACCTTTCCATCTAGTTGGATCTAATACTCGAATTGGAGCCAGTTCTAACATGGGTCCAGCAGGGTTGGTGCTACAAGCGCAATCCATCCACAACTGCATGATGTATATGATGAATAATAGTGATGCTTTCATTGTCCTTCCAGGCGGCTACAACACACTGGAGGAAATATTCAATATAGCCTCGTTGGCACAGTGGAACTTTTATGTCAAACCAATAGGTTTGTTGAATATTAACAATTTCTTTGATAGCTTACTAGCGTTCCTAGATCAGGTTGTAGATAATAAGTTTATCTCTCATTTAGTAAGAAAAATACTTATTTCTGCTAGTACTGTTGATGAACTACTTATCAAATTTCATGCATATGTTCAAGAATCATGGAAGCCAGTCCAGTCCGGTCATAGACCATGGTGTCAAGCGAAAAAGAAATTCGGATCCTTTAGATATTTCATTATGAATCCTAATGTTGATGGTGGCGAGTTACGAAAGTATTTATACTCTCGAGACGATCTCTCATTTATGGATTCAAGATGTATTTTCTTTTGCATTTCTATATTTTCGAGTGTTTAATGCCATCTTTTGATATTCTCAATATGTTTCACTTCGGCTGTTTTGTACTTCTTCTGGAGTAATAATAATAATATCATATTGACTTTATTCAAATACAGAAATCTAGTGATTATGCTTCTTCAAGAGCATTTTATTCTCATATTAATACAATCTCGTATCATCGATAAGATTACTTCATATAATCTCTCCATGCGATATATTTTCTTTGATTTATCAATATGGGATCTATTTAGCATTTTATTTTCATCTATTTATCCAATGGTAACTTCAAGTACCACTTACTCAATTTTTCTCCATTAATATTCGGTAAATATGGAGAATAAATTTTATTCTTATTATCTACTTCTTCAAGAGTAGGATTAGAATATTTGATCAACTACTTCTTCTGGAGTAGGATTCTTTATAACCAATCGTGTAGTATAACCCACCACATTGAAAATATGCACACCAATCGTGTGGTATTACCCATCACATTGGAAATATGCGAAATCTAAAGTGCGTAAATTTAAATTGCAGAAATTAAATTTCTTCCAATAGGTGGTCGAACCTACCTTATGGGAATTATTGCAATAAATATAAATTTACAGAATTTAAATTGCGAGAATTAAAATGCATAATGATTAACTACTTCTTCAGGAGTAGGATCTGCTTAGTAGAAGGTATTACCCATCACTTAGCATATAAAGTGCAGAAATATATAAAACCTTCCGTTTAGTGATGGTTGAACACATCATCAAGTAGGAGGTATTGCGAGAATTAAATTGCGATAAATAAAGTGTGAGAATTAAATATTGAATCGCTTCTCACGGGATCGATTTGTTCTTTTATAACAAATACTCATTACTTCTACAAGAGCACATTTATCCTTTTAGAACAAGTATATTATGTAATTAAACTCTTCGGGAGTTAAAATAATATTCCGATCTTTTAACTCAAATGGACTTCAAGCCATTTTATATAATCAATGGATTTAGAAATTTCTTCATAAATATTCTATCAATTTTTTCACTGTCGTCAAAATTAGGTCAGTTTTACCCTAAAGGTAAAATTGTCCATTCCAATCCGCAAAGGTAAAATTGTCAAAAATATTTTATCAATGTTTTACGATTGGAAAATTATCTCCTTTTTACTTCAATTTATCAATATCAAAATATTTAAGGACTATTTTGTAACTTTTTCAAAAGTTGGGATACTATTTTGCAAATTTTTGAAAATTTACCTTATCAATATTGGTGTCAAATCGAAGCTCTCGTTAAATCGAGTATAATGGAGTCGAGAAAATTTGATTTTGATAATGTATGCTCCTTATATCTCGATAAAACGAATGTTATAGTTTAATATATTATTATATTATAAAATAATATTTTATTTATTTCTTTACCTTTCTCCTCGCTTTCCCAAAGAACAATCTTGCCTTAAATTGGGGTAAAGAACAACCTTGAGGTCGCCATCTCCAATTCTCGTACATGGTATCTCACGCCCATTTACGATGCAAGTCAACTGTGATGTAAGAAACCCACATTCTTCTTCTCTATACAAAGGCCGTGTGATATATTTGCAGATCTGAAAATATGTAGAGGAAGAGAAAGGGAAGAGAGATAAGTGATGAAATTTATTATCTGACTAATATTAAGGTTTCTAATACAGAGGTTCATCAATAGATGATGCAATCAGAGCATACTCTTCATATTACTCAAATGATTAGAGACTCACGATAACGTGTTATAAAAGTATAAACAATAGAGAGAATTTAGAGAGAATGAATTCTAAGGAATTCTCAGGAATGAATTTCATTAATAACTGAAGCCCTATTTATAGGAAAACTTCGAATGGCACAATCGTAATTACATAATTTCATCAAGGGTGTAATAGTCATTCACATATAATAATTACATCTTTTACCAAATTATTCCTCCACCAAATTATTCCTCCTCCAAATTATTCCTCATAATTCATAACCACCAAATTATTCTCAATTATTCATAACAGATTTCAAAATATAACCTAAAAAATATACGAATTTGGGAGCAATAGATATAGTAAGCTTACCTTACATCAATTGTGACCCCAATTTGCGAAAAAAATTAGCATAAAATCCGATTTCTGTCCCACAAGTTGCAAGTTTTCGTACTTGAGAGGAAGAAAATCGCAGAAATAATATCCCCAAAGTGTTTCAGATTTTTAATACTGGTTCAATAAAGGGTGGCAGTTGTTAAATAAAAACCGCCACCCAAAGTAAATTTTAAATTTTGAAATTTTTCGAATTTTTGGTGGCGATTGTACTATATAATCGCCACTCGTTTTTGGACATTGGGTGGCGGTTGTACAGTACAATCGCCACCCTTTGTTTTATTTTATATTTTTTTAAGAATTTAATTTTTGTCGGATTTTGGGTGGCGTTTGTACATTATACAACCGACACCTGTTTTTGGACATTGGGTGCGGTTGTACAGTGTACAACCGCCACCATATGTTTTATTTTTTTATTTTTAATTTTAATTTTTGTCGGATTTTGAGTGGCGGTTTCTTTCTGTAACTGCCACCCTTTGTTTTGTTTTGCTTTTTTTTTTTAAAATTTATATTCACTTAGGGTGGCGGATATTTGTAGCAACCGCTACCCGTTATTTTTGAGTAGCGTTTTCTGATAGAATCGCCACCCAAAGGGCGACACCCAATGTCCGATTTGTGCTAGTGTACGTACAAAGTTTCAAAACAAAAATAAACAATAAAGATCACTAAAGATGTTCTTTATTCTACCAAAGTGCAAGAAATTAAGTTTGTGTAACGATGGTTTTTGTTGAAAATGATCGTGACGGTTACTACGACCCCGTTCTCCTAGTCATTTTTAAACATTTTTACACACAAATCTCGTGGGACCTACCTGTACTACACAAATCTCCACAATTCAATTCCATTTTTTCTCTCTCCTATATCACATCAAAACGCATAAAAACACATACCCTAACACGCGCTACATGTTGTGCAAGAAAAGATTGATGGTAAAAAGTTCCATTATGAGGATTCGTAACCCCGTTGTGCATCGAACAAATTTTTGTAGGCAATATGATCACACTTCTTACAAATGATGAATGTGTGATGGAGTTGGCTGTAAATATAAATGTATATATAACTTTGATGAATGAGTTCCTTTTGATGTGAGAAATCACATAATTCATGTTTAATTATTATACATTCATTCATTTAGTTATAACTTTTTTTTTTTGTAGGTTGGAAGCAAGGATCGCAAATGAACACACGAAGACATGACATTATTACCAAAGAAAAAAAAAGACAGAATTTATAATTCTATCTTCTGATGTTTATAAGGATTTCCTACATTTTGACAACACGTCTTTAAATTATGTTTAGACTTATTTTCACGTTCTACTAAATAAGTTTGTTTTGAACAACGATCTATGTTTCAATTAAATTTTTATCGTCTTCTTTATTTATTTTTTTTGTTTTAATTAATTTTTGTTGTCTTCTGTATTGTTATTTATCAAATCTCACATTTCACATAAAAACAATAAATAAACGAATTGATTTACAAATGACATTTATTACAATATTTACAAATATTGCTCAATTTCATAGTAACTAACTTGGATATAGTGTCTATTAAAAAAACAATAAATATTCACAACAGTAAAGATGTTTCTAACATAATATTATTTTTACTGCTGTATGCTACAAGATGCTTGTATTTCATATTGTGATACTACTAGAAGATATATACAATTGTAACTCATGTTTTACGTAATATTACTTTTACTGTACTATACTACAAAATTTAATCTATACAATCTTACTAATTCCTGTACATCGAACGGGGTGTGACACTAGTGCATAATAATATATTATATTATAGTAACAACAATTGTGTTTAAGTTTGATTTTACAATTTCTTCGTTTATATGTTAAATATCGACTTTATTTAAAATTTTTAAATTAATAATTATCAAAATGTTCTTTCCATGCAACACAAGCGAACACCAATTTCACATAAAAATCTATAAAAATACATAAAAATTCAATCTTAACATGGACTAACATTCATTCAAAATTAATAAAAATAATTTGAGATAGAAGACCGTAGAGCAATTTAAAATTCTTATCAAACTAAAGTAAGAATGAAAAATCAAACTGCGTTCAGTTTGTCCACAATGCTAGACCTCGAACATCCAATCCGAGTGTGACACGTAACATGCAAAACCCTCACCACCGGCAATACAAAATTTCCATGCTACCTCGGCTCAAATATTTTCGGATTGGCGCGTGACCCTCACCTCATCGTCTCCTCCCTCCCAAATTTCCCAATTCGCTGAAATCTTGGAGCCAAAGCACACTCCAATATTTCAATTGAATCCTTAGTGTTTTCGATCTCGACTATATAACAGTTAATACATTCAATTTAGACCTTAGGCATTCACACAAACACACACATACACATAAATAATATACCTGCGATAAGCTCGATACTTTTTTTGGGGCAAAATACAAAAGCACTTTATTCTGTGATTCACGGAATCTCTCCCCTCGTCTTCTCTCTCGACGGAGTTTCTTCGATTTTGGTGGTTTTCTCGTTTCTCGAGGGCAAAGTTTTCGATATTTGTTGTGGTTACAAGAGATTCTGTGAATTATTCTCTTATTTTCTTCGTTCGCATCTAACTGGCTGTATCAATTCGGCAGTTTCATTCATCAAATTAGGTTTACAAGGAGGTTTGCGAAGAATTGTAAGTATAACTGTGGTATTGAGAATAACTGGTCAAATTTGCAGGTGGTGATTCGAATAAAGTATTCCTGATTTCTTGGAATTAATTGTTTGGAAAGAGGGATTAGGGTTTTTGGCTTTTCAATTGGCCATGGTTGAATTCCCCTGACTAGGGGGGACAATGATCGTGAAACGAATGAGGAAATTTGAAATGCCGAACCTCAAGCGTTGCAAAGCAGAGAAAAAGGAAGTCATCCCCGGTAGGAATGGGGAATCTTGCTCCACCGTCAAGTCAAGTGATGATGAAACACTGAGTGCATTATTCACTGTTCCTGTAAAACAATTTGAAGGGTGCAACGTTAATTTCAAGAACACCTTGCCCACTGGAGCTTCATTCCTCTCATCTGAACTGAACCCGATACCCCATAATCAAAATCAGACCCGTATAGGCATTAATAATAAGCCTCCTCTGTTAAAGTCTTCTAGTGGCCGTACACAGGCACTGCCATCGAAATTCAATGATTCAGTTCTTCATTCATGGAAGAAAGCAAGATCTGACAATGCTGATCATGGAAGCAGCACCTTCGATGCAGAACCTATGGGCACAGGGCTTCATTGTAAGAAGAAACAAAAGCGTCAAAAGTTCTATAATGATGAAATATATTTAGTCAAGAAACAGCGAATTGAAGATCAGCATAGCCTCCAATTGCATGATGCAAGTTTATTATTCCAATCGCACATAGAATATGGATTTAGAGACTGTTCCGAGAGCAAAATGTATTCAGGTTCCTTGGGTTCATTGGCTAATGCAGGGCGCTCTAGTGTTTCGCCGGTAGCTGAAAGTGGTGGGCATTCAAGGAGAAAGGTGAATGATTCTGTGGGCATAGAAAAGCTGGTCAAGAAGGAGAAGGACACTGGAAAGAAGGCTGATTTTTATCTGCCCGAAGATTTTGTATTGGGGGATATAGTTTGGGCTAAATGTGGTAAGAATTTCCCTGCTTGGCCGGCTATTGTGATTGATCCACTGTGGCAAGCACCTGAATCTGTTCTGAGAGCGTGTGTTCCAGGCACACTGTGTGTGATGTTTTACGGGTATTCGAAGAGTGGGCAAAGGGTACTTAACTTTCTCATCTTTTGTACTTTGTGTTATTGCTACCATAATGTGAAATATGATTGAGTACTGTGCCATCATTTATATGTATGTTCTGCAGACGTGATGTGACAGTGACATCACTTTCGCTTTCACTTGTGTTTGTATGCATATTACATTAGAGGTTTTCTTTCTGTTATACACAGGATTACGCGTGGATAAAAGCTGGAATGGTTTTTCCTTTTCACGAGTACATGGACAGGTGCGTAAAATTTTAGGTTTTGACGAGATACATAATTTGTTATTGGGATTGAGGTTTTAAGTATGTCACTTGTTCAGATTTCAGGGGCAGACTAAGTTGTATGGCAGCAAACCCAGTGATTTCCATATCGCTATAGAGGAGGCTGTTTTGGCTGAAAATGGTTACACAAATCCTTCAGTGGAGACTGTGCAGGAAACTCTGCTTGAGACAAAACCCTCTGAAATTGAACAAGCAATTGGTTTGAATAAGGAGTCACAATATTATTCCATTGAACAGGTGGGATTGCTTAGCCTATATTTGGATAAATGTTTTTTTAACCTAAAACTCACCTTTTACTAGGTCAAAGTGAACCATCAATATGAATCCTATATCTCGCATCAATGCCTATTGTTATCCGCACATTTCGTGGACCACACCATTGTCCAATCTAAACATTTAGTTTTTAGCAAAATAAAAGTTTACCCGCTCACACTAAATTTTCTAGTGTTTTAAACAGGGATATTTTAAGTATCTAGCCATGTTTAAAATGTTGCTAGTACAAGTTACAATTGAAGACTTTTGATGCAACTTAAGCAAAAGAAACAATTTTTCGGTCTCATCATTGTCAACCACTCATTACATCGATTTAATAATTTTTTTTGAACCACGCATCTAAAAATTATTTTTTCAATAATATCTATCAAAGATACGCTCTTTCAATTCTGTTTTGACAAGATACAGGGTGTTAGTGTATGTGTATTTATGAGTATTTATGAATTTTGATGTGAAATAGGAGAGAGAATGAGTGGGATTGAGTGGTGGAGATTTGTGTAATACAGTGGGTCCCAGAAAATATGTGGATATAGTTGAATTCAAAGTTATGAAAGAATAGAAAAGGAATCGCTCTACACGAGCTTATCAGATCTCATATATATATACTAATGTCATAATCCTAACAATACACCATAAGCCAGTCATATAATACTAGAAGAACAAAAAAACCGCTACACACTTAACCTAGCATGGGCCGGGAGATAGGGCCCACGAAGCTCCACGCTTTCTTAACACTCCCCCTCAAGCCGGAGCATACAAATCAAACATGCCCACCTTGAAACACAAGTCAAAAAGCATCACGAGGAGAGGCTTGGTAAAGATATCACCTATCACTTCAGACTTCACATATGGAGTAACAATCGCTTTGACATCATCAAATCAGAATAAGGTGACAATAACCTCGATATGCTTGGTGCGCTCATTGAAACACTTTGGGTTGCTGCTATAAATATTGCCGCTTTATTATCACAATACATCGGGCATAGGAGAGGTTATCATAATACCCATCTCGCATAAAAGCGAATCTAACTCCAAATCATCTCAATGTGTGTACCAGATGCTATAGCTCGATATTCACCAAGACTTGATCTAGCCACAACATTTTGCTTCTTACTTCGCCAAGTAACAAGATTACCACCAACTAAAGTACAATACCCAGGCGTTGACCGACGATCGGTGGAGTCACTGCCAATCAAAGATCTGAGAATCCACTAATATCGATATGATGTGAAGGCCGATAAAAGTCCCTTTCAGAGAACCCTTCAAGTATCGTAAAAATCCAATCACAAGATTCCAATGAGGAACGCGAGGACTGTGCATAAACTTACTAACAATACTAATAAAGATAAGTAATATCGGTATGAGTCAGTTAGATAGATGAGACGGCCAACAAGGCGTCGATATCTACCGAATTAGGAAACACCTCCCTGCTCGGGCATCCGCCTTCATTGTAGGATCCATAGGGTATTTATAGGCTTTGAACCGAGAAGCCCTGGTCTCAGAAGTAGATCCAACACATACTTACGCCGAGAGAGATTGAGGCCATCACCCGAACGAGCAACCTCTATCCCAAGGAAATAACGAAGGAGGCCTAAATCTTTCGTGATGGAATCACGCTTCTAAATATTCCTTCAAAGCGAAATACCGGCAACATCACTTCCAGAAATTATAATATCGTCCACATAGACAATGAGAATAATGGTACGTAAGAGGAATGCCGAACAAACAATGAATGATCACATCTTGACGGCGAAGGCCAAACTGGAGAACCGCAGACTAAACCGATCAAACCACGCATCTGGCATTGTTTAACCCGTAAATCGCCTTCTTGTTACACACCATATGTTCTTGGCCTGGAACAACAAACCCAGGGGGTTGCTCCATATAAACCTCTTCATGTAACACGCCATGCAAAAGGCATTTTTAATATCCAATTGATATAAAGGCCACCTCTTACAAACAGCAACAGAGAGCAAGTCGATCGGGAATTAAGCCGAAGCAACCGGAGAAAAGGTCTCCATATAATCCACCCCATAATGCGAGTGTACCCTTTGGCAACCAAACGAGCCTTCAAGCGTTCTACTGAGCCATCCTGGTAAATACTTAACCGTATATACCCATCGACATCCACTCGTGTTTTCCAAAGGGAGCGGGGTCAAATCCCAAGTCTTATTCTCATGAAGAGCGAGATATTTCCTCCGTCATGGCCGACTTCCAACCAGGGAAGCTAGTGCCCGAAAGTAAGAGAAGATGGGACCGAAATGTAAGATATGGACAATGCAAATGTACTAAAAGCGAGCAACACGATGAAATGAAACAAATCGAGATATAGGATGGGCCGTTTTTGGACCTGGTTCTTTCCGGCAAATGGGTTCTACATCAACACTCTCGCACGAACGCAGGGAGCCTTCAGAGGATGATGATTGGTTCAAAGGCACCACCGCAGGTCTTTTCTCACGGTCTGACGATGATATTGAGCATAAATGGGCATATCACGCAAAGTAGTAAGCGGAACACGACTGACACTTCCTTGACAAAGATCACAAGGGACAATCGGGCGAGGAACATCGAGGAGATGGACTAAGAAGCTCCTGACGACAAGATACTAACTCAATCAAATTGCTTTGCCCGTAAGAGGAAAAATAGGATGTAGACTCAAAGAATGTGACATCAGCACTAACATAATCTTCGATGGAGTAGGGATTATAACAACGGTACCTTTTTGCGTCGCGGGAATAGCCAACGAATACACGCCAGGCAGATCGGTGGTCCAACTTGTCACGACTGAGTGAGAACATGGACAAATGCGACACAACCAAACACTCTAGGTGGAACATGATAGGTCTTTTGACCAGGGTACAACAACCTGGAAAGGCGATTTAGCAAGGACCAGGAAGATGGCATACGATTAACAAGGTAATTAGTCAGTAAACGTCGACCAATATGGTTTAGGAACTCCCATAGCAAACATCATAGTACGAGTAACATCTAGTAAATGACGCCTTAATTCGTTCGGCAAGAACCCCATTTTGTTGTGAGGTATATGGGCAAGTGGTTTGATGAATAATCCTCGATCTTCACAAAAGGATTGACACCACGATTGGGTATATTCTAAGGCATTATCGTAATCGAAATATTTTAAGTTTAGTATGGAATTGGGTCTCACTTTCATTGTAGAAATTTGAAAGAATACGAGGTAACTTCGGTGCGATCTTTTAACAAATACACCACGTCATTCGTGAATAATCATCGACAAATACCACAAAGTAAAGAAAACCGGACAAACTTTATTTCTTGCAGATCTCAAATGTCCGTATGGACTACATCAAATGGACACAACGATCGCTTATCAATCCTATCGTGAAACGTGCTACGGTGATGTTTTCCCAATTGACACGCTTCACACTCTAAAAAACAGACATAGGACTCAAATTAGGAATTAATCGACGTAATTTAACAAGAGATGGATGACCAAGGCGACAATGCCCTTTCAAGTGGCGCAGATGCACTTAGTGCACGAGACCTAGACTCAACATCCAACACATATAATCCATCGCGCTCATATCCCAACCAATCATCATCTTCGCCCGGGAGGTCCTCGAAAAACACAACCAAAGATGGCGGTGAAAGTTATAGAGCGCTTTAGAGCTTTAGTAAGAGCACTAACAGAAACAAGGTTAAATGAAAGATTTGGTACATAGAGGCCCGATTTCAACTCTAAAGATTGAGTTGGATGGAGGGTTCCACTACCAAGAACCTGGACGCCGAAGAACCATCAGCTAAACTCATACTAGACTTAGTAGGAACAAAGTTGGAAAGAAGAGAGGAATTACGATCATATGGGCACTAGCTCTGAATCAATGATCCAAGATGAAGAAGGCATTGCCAAATTAGCGGAACTTACCAAAACTCACAACGGTAGCAAGTGGGCATGCCAGAAGATGTAGACAATGAATTTAAACGCGACTGGGACCGATCCAAAATAATCCCGAGTCGTGTTATCAAAGGATGTGGGCGGCCGCCACATCGATGCCTCCGCAGATCGATCAACAACATGATTGGCATAAGTGGCTTCCCATATTTATCCCAACAAAATGGTTCAAGATGTCCTTCCAAAACCACAATGTGTACATTTCCTTTCGTCATTACCGCCATTCTTGCCACCACGACCACGATTACCTCTACCACCCACGTGAACTCCTACCATTAGAATTTCCACGACCTCCCGACCATAAGAACCTCACCACCACTGATCCTCCTCGGGTCCACCAATACTAGAAGCGCATGCTGAACGCGATGACTCTTTTGAAGGATAACGTAATCACCACTCTCTTGACGTGCGTCTTTTAAGACGAGAAAGCCTGTCTTGGTGAGGAAGCTTCACTAGCTAGAAGCTTCGATCTTTTGTACACGCTATATTCGGAATTGAGCCCATGCAAAAGAAGCGCTACTCGAAATTGTTCTCGAGCTTGTCGTTGTTGCTCGAGATCCACTGTGAGCGTTGATAAAGCGAAGTTCTTCCCACACCCTTCATAGTCTTTGTAATACTCATCAATAGTTCCCTCACCTTGTTTGGTCTTAAAACAGTGATTCATACAGATCATAAATACGTGAGATATTGTTCTTTTGAGAATACATTTCCTTCTCAGGGATGACCAAAACTGTTTAGGCAAGTGGTAAACCGCACATTAGTAAGAACTTTGGGTTCCATCTTTCGCTCCATAACCATGTTAGAACCATCGAGTTAGAGGATTCCCACTCCTCATATTCCGGATCAAGACTACTTGGAGGATCATCTCAAGAAATTTGATTTTTCCTTTAGCACGAATAAAAGTGCTCAACAAAGATAACTCAAGAGGCAGATAATTATTCCCATTGAGGCGAATGTTGGTAATCGGCTTGCCAAGGTCATCATTAACATAATACAAAGGTGGCTTGCTGCCAGACGCAACGGTTGATGCGGGTTTCACAGTCTCATCTCCCATTATTCACCGGATCAAGCCAAACAACAGACAAAAACTGAATTTCAGCTTTTCACACCAAAACAACCAACACAATATATACTGTAGCAATCAACAGAGCGAGATACTCAGAGTATCGACATCAGAGCCGAGTGTTATGCCACACGTAGCGCGATTACCGTGAAATGGATAGAAATATCGCATAATTGGACAGCAACAAACGTAGATTTGATCGATGTAGACTTGATTTCAACAACTCACAACACATGCACCAAAGCAACACTACGAAGCCCACACCGATCGAGACACAAAGACAAACCGCGCTTTACCAACTTTAATACATTAGAGATGCAACACACTTGGACACAAAGGGTTTAAAAACCCCAAGAACACTTCAATTATGGGAAAACAAGGGAAGAAAAGAGGAGGAACGTAAAGGTGTTTGTGGAGGAAAAGGAGAAGGATTTGGCTCTGATACCAAGTTGAATTCAAAGTTATGAAAGAATAGAAAAGGAATCGCTCTACACGAGCTTAACAGATCTCATATATATATACTAATGTCATAATCCTAACAATACACCATAAGCCGTCATATAATACTAGAAGAACAAAAAAAACCCTACACACTTAACCTAGCATGGGCCGGGGGAGATAGGCCCACGAGAAGCCCACGGCTTTCTTAACAGATATAATTGGTTTGACTTTAGATAAAAATGAGTTAAAATGTGTAAACATTTGTTAAAAGTTGTAGAAGAATGGGGGCATACTTGATTGGTTTCTTGGGTTTTGAGTTTTCTGTTATTACCTTACTGTTCTGAAGAGGTGTGCCAATAATTGTGCTTAATTTTGCAAACTTGATTATGTTTATGAAAAAGATTATTCACTTTCAGTTTTTTCCGGCTTTCCCACTTGAATAGTTCCCATTAGAGTTTGAAGCAATTAAAAGCTGGTTTTGCAAGTGTTTATAAACTATGGTATCATAAAAATGAAATGATTGGCGAAAAACTGGGTAGCATTTGTATGTTCTATTAAATGCGTGGATGAGAAATGGTTTGAACTGAGTGTTTATTTTTATAAATAAATCATTTATAAACACTTTCCAGGCACACTAAGTTAGTTCGCATACATTGTATTTACAAGCAAGACGTTGTATTGCTTCTTCTTTGCTCATTATTAATCAATTAATTAAGTAATTAATAATGCTTTTGTAGATTTCAATTGTCACTGTTCTCTAAATATATGTTTTGCCTACTTTGGACTATGGGACTTGTGGAAATTTGGTTGGCTAAGAGATCGCTTTGCATTTCGAAGGATATGATCGACCACGATTGAGTAAATAATTGCAATGGGACAAAAAATACTGCCATTTTGGTATGTGATATGTCAGCAATACAAGAGAATAGCAAATTTGTGTGGAGAAAACATGTCTGGAGGTTTCTGATGACTACCATAAAAATAATTACATCGAATGATGTAGTTTTAATTCAAAGCATCTTCTTAGAGCATCTTAAATGATTAATTTGATTCTCTTAAAATGGAACTTGTCTTTATCCATGTGTGATTTCACAGGATTCAAATGATAAGAGAAAAGACAGGCGACCTTGTGATAGCTGCAGACTAATGTTTCTGTGCAGGACTATGAAGAAAATAAAGAGCGAAAATGCACAGCTTCATTTCTTCTGCGATCACTGCATTAAGGTTGAACCATTCTCCTTTCGCAATTAATACGTGCTAGATTTCTCATTTTGTGTATTTTTAAATGGTTCTTTTACTTTGGAAAATTGAAATGTTATTTTAGTTAAGGAAATCAAAACAATATTGTGGTGTGTGCAAGCAAATTTGGCACCATTCTGATGGCGGAAGTTGGGTAAGGTTAAATACAATTTAATCTATTCTGCATTTCTTGTTTACAACAGATTAATTGAAATGATGTATTATCTGTTGTCAAAATCTTTGGGTAGGTATGCTGTGATGGTTGTGATGTTTGGGTACATGCTGAATGTGCCAACATTTCTGGTGCAGTATTAAAGGTTCGAATGCAGTTTTATGTTGTTAAGAGTGTCATGGTAGTACCATACTTACTTGTAATCAACATTATGATAAATATCGTGTGCTTTACGTATTATATAGGATCTGGAGAAGGTTAACTACTTCTGCCCTGAATGCAAAGCAAAATCTTCCTCTAAATTTTCAGTTTTGGATAAACAACAATTTGATGTTAGGTATGTTTTTTCCGCATCATTCCTTCGTGTTATTATGACTCATAAGGCGATACTGAACTTTCAATTCTGTAAAACTCTCCTCTTGTTGTTTCAACCAGGTCTGCCAAGACTTCTGGACAAATTGTTCCATCTGACAAGGTCACTGTTGTCTGCAATGGTGTGGAAGGCACTTATTATTCAAGTCTTCATTTGTAAGACCTGTTATTTTGGAAAATAATTTTTTAGTTTCAGAAACAAATGTGTGCCTAGATTTGATGCTTGTAAGTTGTGTGTCTCATCAAACCGCTTTGTATTTCCCATATCTAGCGCCACATCTCCACCACTAATATCTTTTCGTGTATAAGACTATTACTTTCAAAAACTTCCAAAACACTCTCACTAATGCTACCAGCATCTTTTGGACTGTAAATGTCAGTTATTGTCCAAGTGGTATCATCATTTATAGTTATTTAAAATGATTTCATGTGGGCAATGGTAGTAATCAATAACTGTTAGAGAGACAGATTGATATTGTTCTGTGTATCAATAAATTCATAGTGCTTCCACTTATTTATGTAGGTTGTTATGACGTCTTGTATTACATAATATTTATCAGAATTTTTGTGCTTTTTAGATGCATGTTTGCTTTCATGGTACAGAACGACCATACTTTCATTTCGGCCATGCTTTATGCATTATACTGGAGCAGAAATTGAAGTTTTAACTATTATGTCAACTTGTTCAGTTAGTTGATCTGTATCTTTTCTTTCTTGTTTACTTTTTTCTTTCTTTTCCATTTTTTTTTTCTTTTCAACATACCAAAATCTTTTAGATGTTAAATTATTGTATATTTCATGAACTTGCATATAGGTTATATGTTTATGTTCTGTTGAATTTTAGAAATGATCTAAAATTGGTTTGACATGTAAAACATTTCAGTTATTCGAGCACTAAATGTGTATTATGATGCACCTCATCTTTAAGGCAGGCTTTTCTGTGCCAAATGAAGATAAAATTATAGAGGCACGGTTGAATAATCTTGGAATGTGAGAACATGATTTCTATATTTCTTTTAAAATTAATTAATTATTAGTTATTGCTTCACTGTCTGCGATATTGGTGTCCAACTAAGGGATCAGGATTTTATTTCTTCTATTCTTGTGATAACATTCAATTGCTGTGGAATGCATGCTATCTCAGTATCACTGGCTTGAATCTTCAGTTGCACTTTGCATTTTTCTTTTATTTAAAAGGTTATTCCAAGACAATTTCTTTATCTATGCCTGATTGAATTCTATGATTACCTTCATTAGTTTCTCATATGTTTTTGACCGCGAGATGAACAAATTAGGAAGAAACATGTCTTTAGGGACAGAAACATTAACCGGCACCATCCTTAGTTGGGACAATAAAGTAGAACTGTGAGAGTGCATTAACGTGGCTGCCAAATTTGATGCATTGTTGATGTTGTTTTGGATTTTAAAGGAACTTCTAATTTGATCTCTGTGGCCCCCTTTTCCTCAGGGTTCAATGTAGGTGTGGTTCATGCGGATCAAATAAACAATCTCTAAGTGAGTGGGAGAGACACACAGGTTCTAGAGCAAAAAAATGGAAGGCAAGTGTGAAAGTGAAGGGTTCAAATTTGACACTAGAAAAATGGGTATGTATGTGATCTTTGTGTTTTAGAGGTTGTCAGTTCTCTGATTTGCCGTATCATTTGATTCGTTGATTGGTTAGCGAATGGAACTTTGTTGACAACTAAGGGCTTGTTTGATTCACATCAAATTAAATTTACTTTTTCCCTCTCATCAGTTTCAATTAAAATATACACATGGATTCATGAATTCCGTGTACTAATAATATAGCTAGTGATGACCTGTTGTAGCCAACTGTGTGGCATTGCAGTTTTGCTGTGTCTTATGACATGAATCCTGTGGAAATGGATTCATCTAGGCAACCAAATTTATTGCAATTAAACAAAATTTCTGCTGTTGTATAGAGTTGTTTTGTCAAGACTAAAATTTCACAACTTTTTCTTACTTTCGTTTTAAACTACACTGTACAAGAAATATTATTATCATGTTTTTCCACAACATCTCTTACTTTTTAACTGCACCCAAGAAATAACTTTCTCCTCATTTGAGCTTTTCCAAACTAGCTCACAGTTATTTTGCAAAGTATTTTCTGCTTCCCCATTCCCCTAATACAACTATTCGTGATCAGAAATTGCAATCTCACATTATTACCATTATCTCTTATAGCTGTTTAATTAGCTACATTTATAATTCTGTTTCATTTAACTTCCTTTTTTAATTTTTTATTTTTCAATATATATTTACTACCGTTGATGCTGTAGATTGTAGAGTACAATGCACATGGCTTTGATCCTCTGCGTTTAGATAAGAAGAAGCTGTTTGGGTTGTTGAAAGGTACTGCTGTCTGTTTTTCTTTGCTGCGATCATCTGACATATTTCTGTTCCTTTGTATAATCATGCGGATACATATCCTAGTTAAAGCATCCATTCTTCTTACCATATTCATTTGGACAGAGAACTACCACCCTGTTTATGCAAAGTGGACTACAGAACGCTGTGCTATTTGTAGATGGGTTGAAGATTGGGACTACAACAAAATGATGATATGCAACAGGTGTCAAGATACTATCATAAATCATAGTTCTCCCATTTGAAATGAATATCTATTACTTTTATGACACAGAATTCTTAGCATTTGAAAATATTAATCCGCAAGATCATTTTGATGTGGGTCAGATGCCAAATAGCTGTACATCAAGAATGCTATGGAGCGACAAATATTCAGGATGTGGCTTCTTGGGTCTGTCGAGCATGTGCAACTCCTGAGGTGGAGAGGGAATGCTGTCTCTGTCCTGTAAAAGGCAAGTTGTTACATCGTTTGATAGAATTATAAACTGTGCATTCTTGTAAACTTTTCTTCCTTCTGAAAGTATATTGCTACTGCAGGTGGTGCATTAAAACCAACTGATGTTGAAAATTTATGGGTTCATGTAACATGCGCATGGTTCCGGCCGGAGGTTGCCTTTTCCAATGCAGAGATGATGGAGCCAGCTGTAGGTCTTCTTCGAATTCCAGCAAGTTCCTTTGCTAAGGTATGAGGTGGTTCGAAGGATCAGACTAAGGATATTGATGTTGCCACCTGCAGACTATTTTCCTTGCAATTCTCTGAGGTCCTCTTTGTAGTTTGTCAATTGACAAGAAAATAGAAGTTTATGGTTGGCAAGGCATGATAATGGATTTTTGGATTTTTCTTAATGGACTATTGTTGTTGGATGGTCTCATCTGAAACAAATATTTTTCTGCTGATAAATTATAGCTTGGCTTCTGCTAGAGTTCTAATATTTTCTAAATTTGCAGGCGTGTGTTATTTGCAATCAGATTCATGGGTCTTGCACCCAATGTTGCAAGTGTTCGACCTATTTTCATGCAATGTGTGCTTTTCGCGCTGGATATCGCATGGAAGTACGTATCTGCTCCTTTTTTCTTCCGACCCTAACATTTAAATCACACATTTTGGGTTTGTTTGATAGAGATTATTGAAAAATTGATTTTCTGATTTGTGGTTGAGAAGGAACGAGAAGTTCGAAAAATATCAAAAAAGTTTGTTGAATCTACGTAACGAGTGGTTGAAAATGATGGAGAAAAATGATTTCAGCGTAGGTTGTATCAAACAAGCTCTCCATTTCGTATGCGACTTTCTTCAATTTAACTGGGCATCAACTTTTGTAATCTTTGTTTGCTGAAAGCTACATCAAACTGGATAAATTGAATTTAAATCTTAATGGAACTAAGCAACCATTTTTGGAAAATTGTACAATTCTGACACAGAAAAGTGGCTGGAAATACGGAAGGAAAACTTCTCTCTTGGTATCCTCATGTAGGATTATTCTGTTAGGGTTCCGAAGAACATATTATTAACTGTTGGTATTGATGCAGACTGGAATTACTTTTTGAGAACATCGGTTAAATTGTGCAGAATTTTGCTCTTATCATAGAAATAAAGTGGTTGCCTTGTTAGGAGAATTTTCCTATGTTCTTCAAGACAATGTCTGTTTGCATTTGGCCTACTCAAAATCTCTACACCCCGTCTCAGAAAGAAATCTGGAAAGTGTCTACCAACCAATTTAACAAAGAAACATGATGGAAGTAATGTCCACTTTGCTTACAGTTCGAGGGAACTATTGACTTGTAGTAATTTCTGCACTTTTAAAGCCATGGTTCCTCATTGTGCCAGTAACTGAAGGGATTAAAGAACTAAAAGTAGACCATCATAGGTATTACGGTCTTTTGAGTACCTTTGATCTGTTATGAATCAAGTATTAGGCACCACTTAATAAGTTTTTCATTTTAATGACCTTGATCTCACCTTTCGGTGATTCATGCAGTAATATCTTTGATTTCCGCCTGACAGTTATGCTTTGTCTGGGCCACTTGCATAAGAGAATCATAGATTTTATTTTCTTTTCCATTATAGTTGCTTATTTATGAATCTTTCATGATAAATTCAGTTGCACTGCGATGAGAAGTATGGAACGCAGATTACCAAATGGGTGTCATATTGTTCTGTTCATAGGTATGGACTGCTTGCTGTTTCTCATTGAACCATCTTATTTCTCTATTTACCTTTGCCACTTGTTTTTCTTTCGCCCATCTTAGAGCTTGGTTGGGAGAGATCATTCAAAAAATTATTTTCCTCCACAATCATTTTTAACCACAAACTCTCTTAATTAATCTATTTATTTTCTTTTGCATCTAAATTGGTGTCATTATATGCTCCAATAGTGGTAAAATGAAACTTCATATATCTAAATCAAGGTCCACTAAATGGACTCAAGATAAAGTTCAATGGATTAACAGGATTAGCTTGTCGGTATTGTTATTTATTTATTTATTTATTTATTATTTATTACTATTATTATTATTATTTTATTTTTCATTTGTTTGTTTGTTTTGATATAGAAAAGACTGCATGCATTATGCCAACTCAGATGCCTTTCTGTTCCAGTCATGTGTTTCAAAGTAACTCTATGTCCAATTTTTAGGAAGCACCTAGTTCAATTATTTCACTGTTTTTTTAGGACGCCAAGTGCAGAGAATGTACTCGTCATACAGACTCCCAATGGGATTTTCTCTACAGAAAGCTTACTTCAAAATCAGATTCAAGAAGAAAGCATGAGGGGTTCAAGGCTCATCTCTTCTAGGACTGCAGACTGTTCTGACTCATTGGCTGCCGATGCTTGTGAAATTGAGCCCATGTCTGCTGCAAGGTGTCGCATTTTCAAACAATCAAACAGAAAGGTGCAATATAATGTTTTCTAAATTTTCACTCCGGAAATTTAAATTTCCCTTAAACTTTTATATATGCTTGTCATTTTGTATGGCCCTTGATAATTTATTGCCATTTTCTCCTGTTAAAGTGATCTAATTTTGTTGTGCTTATGATCGTAATTCTCTGTTTCCTTTCCTTTAAGCAGAGGCCTGCACAAGAGTCAGTATCCCACCGGCCAAGGGGTCCCAGCTATCACCCTTTCGATGCGATAGATTGTTTAACTTCACACAATGTAATCAGTCTCATCCTACCATTTGTTTCTGAAATTTCCGCATGTATTTATATATATTTAATTTTGACATGCAAAAACATATTCTTTTTTTTTTCCCCTAGTATTTACTCCTAATAAAATTTATTTATTTAATATTTTCTTCTGAGATAACTCATTCTTCTTTCTTTCTATGTTTTTATTCAGCAAGTTGAAGATGCAAAGGTTCTTTCAACTAGAGAACGACTAAGCCGTTTACAGGTAAATAACTTTTCTTTATGATTTAAGTTTGTCTTGCCTGCCACTCATTTCTCAGCTCACTGTCAGTGGCATGTATTTCTCTGTGTTTGCCTGCCTGCATCATGTGAGTGCTGATTTATCTTTTAAAACTTTCACTTTTGATGCTACAGAGGACAGAAAAGTATCGGATTTGCTTTGGTAAATCAAGAATACATGGTTGGGGCCTCTTTGCAAGGCAGAACATTCAAGAAGGAGAAATGGTAACCTACTTTTATCTCTAAATAAATTTGCTGTTGGTTGTTCTGCATTAATGTGCAGACGTTACATGGTTTGATGACATTTCCTTTTTGTTAGTGTAATAAAAGCTTGTTTGACAATGATATTTTGAAAATCATTTTCATTTTCTTTTTTTTTTTTCCAAAGATCTTTAGCCACACATTTAATTTATGTTATAATTCACCATTTTCTGTAACTTTTCTTTACTTTTTAATCAAAGATTAAAAAAATCATTTTTCAATAAATCTCTCCCAAATTAGCCCTTAGTATTTGGTGTTGATCTGGGTTCTATGTTCACCACTATCTATTTCTCCAGGTTCTTGAGTATCGAGGTGAGCAGGTGAGGCGCAGCGTTGCTGATCTGAGGGAGAAACGTTATCGAGCAGAAGGCAAAGATTGCTATGTACGTTTTATGTTCTTAAACTTGTCTCTTCTGTGTGTACACCCAAGACATAGGCTAGGATCTGTCTAATCTCATTATAGTCCTTGTCCTACACTAATTCCAATGTAGCTTTGTGGTTTGTCAATTTAGTTGTCTTTGATGGATAGGAGATAGAGTCAAAGTTGAAATATGTTGTCATTTCTGGCTCTCGTAACTTGAGCTTTAGATGAGAAGGTTCAATAAGGTATTAGAGTAGACTAAGGTTGTCCCAAGTTGAGGTGTATCTGTACATGTTGTGAAACATATGGTCTTCACTGACAAAAAATAAAAAATAAATAAATAAAAAAATTGACTCTGACCTTAAGGGCATGTATTGAAGATAAAACTAGAATTAATAAGTTTGTTTTCCATGCTTTATTATGCTTGCTGTCCTGAGTTAATAATCTCACCGTATTTGCCTTGTATGATCATATTATACAAATGTGAGATTCTATTCATCTGATAGTATCCTCTTACAGCTTTTCAAGATCAGCGAGGAAGTAGTAATTGACGCCACCAATAAGGGGAGTATAGGCCGCTTGATAAATCACTGTATGATATTTATCTATTTCTTTTACTAAGGGTGTGTTTGATTGGGGGTGGAAAATGTTTTCCACCAAAAATTTCCATTTTTCAATCACAGACATTTTATTTTCCTTGGAATTTATTTTTCCATTTTAGGCCAAAAGTAGAGATTTTCCTTGAAATCAAGAAATTTGAATTCTTTGGGGAGGGGTGGGAATTTGAATTCCATATCATTTTCCAACCTCCAATCAAACACACCCTAAACGTATCTTTTACGCATACTTTTATTTGACTTGGATGAAAACCGTTGTCCATACATTTTGCTTCAGAACCCTCATCGGTATTATGAATAAACCACCACCGGGCTTTTATTGGGTCTGTTCTATACTTCTGTTCAGTCTATTGAACACGTTAAATTTTGTTGGTTCAGTAGAGCTCATAATGAAGGAACATTTAGTAATTTGACTAATTTCCACATCAATGAGACCAAAATGAAAAATGTTGTGTACTCTCTGCAATACTCACTTACCTATGACACTATATATCACCATTTGCATTGCAGTGCTTGCCCACCTGTTACGCGAGAATAATGCCTTCAAGCAAAGAAGAGAGCCGGATAGTTCTCGTAGCTAAAAAGGATGTTAAAGCCGGTGAAGAGTTAACGTATGATACTTGTCCTCTCTATCTGTATTTCCTCTCCCACCCCAAAGTTGGATTGGAGTAATTTGTAGGGATGTCAACGAGCCGAGCCACCTCGATAAACGTGGCTTAGCTCAGAAAAAGCCTATGGCTCGTGCTTAGCTCGTGGCTCACTTTAGGCGGGCCACGATTCGAGCTGGGCTTGTCAAATGAGAAACGAGCTGGGTTGAGCTTGTTTTGCAAAGCTCGGCGAACTTTGGCAAGTTGGGGCTCAGCTCGTATTTTTGCGAGCCAGACAGCTTGGCTCGTAAAAGCTTGCATTTCATTAGTCACTTTCAACAATAAATGTCGTAAAATTTTAATTTTTTGTCGATTTTTAATGTTTGACCATCGTATAAATTTCATTACTTTCTTTTTGAAGGTAAGAGAATTGTTGATTTTCAAAATTTAAACATTAAACATCGACGTTTAGCCTATAGATGTTCATACTTTTACTAGGTTTTTATATATTTTTCAAAATTTTGAAGCTATATAAAATCTATGCATAACCAAAAAAATAAAATAAAAATAAAAGTAAAAAATAAAAAAGAGCAAGCTGAGCCTTCATTTTTTGCGAGTGAGCCAAGCTTGGCTCGGCTTGGGCTCACCAAAAAGCTTGTTGGAAAAGAGCAGAGCTTGAGCCCGAGGCTCGTTGACATCCCTACATTGACATTTGAAATAAATATTTTTAATTGACATGACATGGCATATCTTCATCGGATAATGAAGCCGTGCGTTAAGTGATACATGTGTACTGCTGTATTACTCAATAAACTAGTGACACATTAGAATGACAATTTTAAATGAGTGTAGAATCGTTCTTTGAATTGAGCTTTTAGGTTGACCCCTTGCGTGATTGTTTACTATTCCCTGTTGTGTTCTTGGCTAAACAGGTATGATTACTTGTTCGAATCTGATGAGAAAGATGATGGTAAAGTTCCATGCTTATGCCAAGCTCCTAACTGCAAGAAATTTTTGAACTAAAGCATATACTAATCTTTTGCAAGGAGCACTGAACTAACAATAGCAAATTTTTTTGATAATTTTCATTTTAGTGCAAATTGCTGTTGAAAAATAATTGTATATTGACCAGCCCTCTTGCTGAGGTTCGTCCTTTTTGGGTTTTCTGCTGGGTTGGGTTAGATGTGGTGTTGGAAAGGGAATGTCCTGTTTGGAAGTGATGTAATAGAATGCTGGTCTCAGAACAAATGAATCGTATAGTCAATTGTTTAATATAATCCATTCTTCATATATTTTCAAGAGTTAAATTGATGTCATGTGCTCCTGTTTTTTCACATTTCGACAGATATTAGTTGTCAAAGTAGGATGCTCTTGTTCCTAGCTTGGATGCATTTACAGTTGACATGATGAAATCCGCTAAAATTTAGATCCTGTTGATACTTTAGGGCCTCTTCAATAGACATTTCGCTGTCTAAAACAGAGGAAATTACGCAAAGTCTTATTTTAGGTTTTATGTATTAAAAAATGTGGTTTTCTGATAGTATTTGCACGGTTTATGTCATCTTGGGCCCGAAATTATGATTTTCAAGTATGTGCGATTCCATGAGTATTGCACCATGCGATCGCACAGTTGAAATCTAGGCTTTGGCTTATCTGCATTTCTAATTCCAAACCCATTATAAATTGTGTGTAGTAATTACAACGGAGTACAACAATACGTAATTGCTCCCGATGGTGGGGTCCAGTGGGGCCCATATGATTTTTTACTTTTAATTTTCCTAGACCATGGGTACCAAATCATACCTCTGAACTTGAAACCTTAAGGTTTCCAATCCTAGAGCCAACTTCGAGCCAGTTCCCTCACCAACTGTGAGTTGTGCCTCACGTTTGCATTGGTCACTGTTTAAAGTACTTTTGTCACTTTTAGTTTTTGGTTTGTTTAACTTTCTTTTATTTTTTCTGGAAAGGATTGTCACTTGCCACTTTTCTGCAATAAAAACATGAAGAAATATAATGTGACAAAACAATTAAAACAAAGTCATATATAGGTTTCCAAAGTGATAACATTTAAGTTTGACGGGTTAATAATGTCACAAACATTTTAAAAAGTATTTGGAGTTTAGTATTGAAATTCGATAAAGGTTTTTGAGTGTAATTTTAGTGTTTAAATTGCAAGAGGGGTACTTCATCCTTATTTGTTTATAAAACGGCTATAATAGATGTTAAATTACCAAAATACCTTTCTTTTATTTAATAAAATGATATAAAATGGAATAATGAATTTTAGACTGACAATGACTATTCTTAAAAAATTGAAAGGCCTGTTGGTCCAAAGGAAAAAGATTGAAAACAAATGTACAAATGAATGTCAAGGTTGAAAACTAAACCCGTAATTCACCCTACTTCATAATATTTCTGAAATTACGAATTCCCAATCTTTCACATAATTTTATTAGTTTCCATTTGGATTTTAATTCAACTTGATACGTGATCTAAAGCGTCCAGCATCCTACTTGTTTAAAAACGAAGATAAAAATTCAAAACGACAACCAAAGAAGCAAGGATCATTGAGTCATTACAATAGCGTCCAAAAATTTAGCAGCAAAACCATAAACTTAAATAGAATCAAAAGAATATGCTCCTCCCCACATGTGGAGGAATTTATTCTCCCTATCCATAATGTGTTTACAGTTACAGTTATTTTCAAAGAGAAATACTATAAAGATATGCAAGCCAATGTCACACACTAGCGTCAGACACTTAAATTTCTAATTTTATCCTTCATTTTCATATCAAATCACCAAATGAGGGGTGGAATTAAGAATTTAAATATATGAGGCATTGACTGTGTGTATAAAATTTTTTGATTTTCAAAATAAAAAATTGGGCCCAACTGTTGACGTGTCAGGCTCAATCAGTAGGCCTGACACATCAGCAGGTCGGGACCCACTTGGGAAGAACATTTCTTATAGATTCGAATCACTATCATTTTAAAATTATAAGATTTGGATCAAGAGGTTAAAAAATAAGTTTGTAATAGAGCAACGTGTGGTTGCCAAAAATGAAAATAAAGCGGCAGATGCTCTCTCCCTCATCGAGTCATGAATATCATTCTTCATTTCCACCATTTTTTGCTTGTAGGATGTAGCAAGGTAGTTGACAGGGGCGGTCCTGTGGTTTGTGAGGCATGAGTCGAAGTTTTGTAAAAGAGCTCTAAACCATAGAATTGAGGGGTTTTTGGGACTGCCCCCGAAAATTTATTTTTAGTCAAACTCATGATATTAAGCTAAAAAGTGTAGAATAATCAACAACAATCGTGTATCCAACGAATAGAGGAGAAGAGGAGAGAAAGAAGTGAGAGAGAACAATAAAATTCATTGATTCATCTGTGAATAATGGTAAGGGTTTACAAGAGAGTTATATATATAAGACAAGACTAATCACTACTAAGGAAAGTTCCTATACTAGAATACAATATATCAAACCAAATAATGTTAATTACTATAACTAAAATAAGATAATTACTCTAACATCCCCCCGCAAACTCACGATGTGACATAGCAGAGAGCAGCGAGAGTTTGTCAAGTAAGAAACGGAAACGTGGAACTGGATGAGCCTTAGTGAAGAAGTCGGCCAGCTGAAGTGAAGAAGAGATAAATGGCAAGGCGAGAGTCCCTTGCTGGAGATGATGACGACGAACAAAGTGACAATCAATCTCGACATGTTTGGTGCGCTCATGAAACACTGGGTTATGAGAGATCTGAATGGCACTCTTATTATCACAGTACATAGGAGTAGGTGAAGAACAATGAACACCCATATCAGCAAGTAACCAACGCAGCCACACAATTTCCGCAGTAGTAGAGGCCATAGCACGATATTCAGCCTCCGTGGAGGAGCGAGAGACAATAGCTTGTTTCTTGCTCTTCCACGAGATAAGAGAGTCACCCAAGAAGACGCAAAAGCCGGTTGTGGACTTACGATCAGTAGGATTACCTGCCCAATCAGCATCAGAGTAGGCACGAAGCTCAAGAGAAGAGGTGGAAGGAAGGAGAAGACTCTGAAAGCAAGAACCACGAAGATAACGCAAAATACGCACAACAGCAGACCAGTGAACTGTAGTAGGAGCTGAGACAAACTGACTAACCACATGCACAGCATATGAAATGTCAGGATGGGTAATGGTAAGGTAAACAAGAGAACCAACAATAGTGCGATACAATGTAGGGTCAGACAATAGAACTCCATCTGTCGAGGAATATCGAGCATTAGTCTCAATAGGAGTATCAACTGTCTTGTCATCAGTAAGACGAGCACGCTCAATGAGATCAGCAGTGTACTTAGACTGAGAGAGCGTATAGCCTCTGGGCGAAGAGGCAATTTCAATACCCAAAAAATAAGACAAGGGACCCAAATCCTTCATCTCAAGACGAGCCAGTTCAGACTTCAAATCTGCGATCCCTACAACATCATCACCAGTAAGAATCATGTCATCAACATATAACAAAAGAATGATACGTCCCGCTGAAGTACAACGAGAAAATAGGGCAGAATCATGATGACTCGAGACAAAACCAAGAGAAACGAGAGCAGTGGAAAATCGCTCAAACCAGGCACGTGGAGCTTGTTTGAGACCATAGAGTGCCTTTTTGAGCTTACAGACATGACCAGGAGAATGAGGAACGCCTGGAGGAGGGGTCATATAAACTTCTTCTCGAAGGGTCCCATTCAAGAAGACATTTTTAACATCCATTTGAGAAAGATTCCATTGGCGAACAGAGGCAACCGCAATAAGAGTACGTACAGTGGTCATCTTTGCAACAGGGGCAAACGTCTCCTCATAATCCAAACCATACTCTTGGGTAAATCCTTTAGCAACCAACCGAGCCTTGTAGCGCTCAACAGACCCATCAGATTTAGTTTTAATCTTATATACCCAACGTGAACCAATAGCATGTTTACCTGATGGTAAGGGGACCAATTCCCAAGTATCAGTCTTATGTAGAGCAGTGAGTTCATCAGCCATAGCCTTTTGCCACAGGGGATCGGCAGCTGCTTCTTTATAAGAGGAAGGTTCAGAAAGTTTGTGAAGGGAAGATAAGAAGCAACAAAAGGATTCTGAGTAGCAAGAGTAATCAAAGTCAGGTAGTTGTGTGGACTTATGGATACGGGGCGGGTATCGAGGCGGTGGATCCTCAGTCTGAGATGGTGATGGAGACGACATAGGAGAAGGAGATGGAACATCCTGAAACGGTGCATGTGTACCTGCAGTAGGAGAAGATGAAGACGAAGAGATAGAAGTGTGTGGATTAGTGTCACCATTTGCAAAAGGATCAATATGGACAAGATCGGATGCTCTCACGGGAGAAGAGTTATCAGCAATAGAGAAGAAAGGAATGTGTTCAAGAAATACTACATGACGAGACACATATAATTTTTGTCCAATAGGATCAAAGCAAAGATAACCATTCTGACCATCACCATAACCTAAGAAAACACACATTGCAGAACGAGAGGTCAATTTACTATGTTCAACTGTAGGACGAAGTACAAAACAAGTACATCCAAAAACCCTCAAAGAAGAATAATCAGGAGAGTACCCAAGTAAGGTTTCAAATGGCGACAGTCCAGATGTGTAAGAGGATGGTATTCGATTAATTAAATAAACAGCAGTGAGAACTGCTTCTCCCCAAAACTCACTAGGCACTTTGGAAGATAAAAGGAGAGAACGCGCAGTTTCAATAATATGTCTATGTTTGCGCTTAGCAACACCATTTTGCTAAGGAGTGTCAGTACAAGAAGTTTGAAAAACAGTGCCATCCTCAGCAAGGAACTCGTGAAAGGGATTAGAGGTATATTCACCACCCAAATCACACCTAAAACACTTAATAACAGCCAGAGTGTTGCGTTTTGACAAACGCACGAAAGGAACGATAAACATCAACAAAATCATAACGTCGTTTCATAAGATATATCCAACAATAACGACTATAATCATCAATAAATGAAACATAATATCTTGACCCTCCTTTAGTGGAAACAGGGGCAGGACCCCACACGTCTGAATGAACCAAATCAAAAGGTGAAACTGAACGGGAAACACTACGAGAAAATGGCAAAGCAGAAAACTTAGCAAGTTTGCAACCACTACAATCTGAAATGTCATGAATTTCTAAATTTCCCAAACAACCTTTAGAGACTAAAAACTTCAAACGACTAGCTGACACATGTCCAAGACGTGAGTGCCATAAATAGAAACGGGAAGAAGAAGAATTCAACTGAAAAGATGAGAGATCAACACTAGAAGCTGCAACATGCACGGGTTCCAGAGTGTCCAAAACATAGAGTCCTCCTTTCTGCCTATGGCCTATCCCAATCGACCGAGACCGAGATCCACCTGCATAACAAGCAAGAGGAGAAAAATTAACCAAATATCCAGAATCACATAATTGACCAATAGATACAAGGTTCAAGGTAAGACCAGGAACACAATAAACACCTGAAAGGGATAAATTAGAAGTACGAATGGAACCAATACCTGCTAAAGGTAATGGGGTGCCATTAGCGGTAATAACAGAAGTAGATGAGGGGGAAGCACATAAGCAATCAAAGAGAGCGGAATTAGAGGACATGTGTTTGGAAGCACCTGAATCAAGGATCCATGGTGAACCGGTACCTGACTGATTATGTGATGATAAACCTGGATGTATGGATGCTGACATGGCACGTGGCTGTGTGGCTAAGAACTTCTGAAACTGCTCACTAAGATCAGATAATTGAGAATTAGAGGTCGGTGGTGGTCCAAGGATAGACGAGCTGGCTGATGATGCAGTTTCCACTACATTGACATCCGAACGATAAGGTTGCTGTGACGATGAAGATTGTTGTTTCAATAACTTAGGGCATTGAGCCCTCCAATGTCCCTTTTATTTACAAAAGCTACACGTGTCGTGTGGTACCTTAGCATGCCCCTTACCCCGATTCTGCGTGGAGGATACAGCCAACACTGCAGTCCCCGAGTGAGATAGAGACACCTCAGCTGCAAGAGACTTCAATCGAGTTTCCTCAGCAACAAGCTCACTAACAACGGAATCCACAGAAGGAAGAGGGGAGCGATGTAAGATAGAACCTCGAAGTCCTTCAAAGTCACTGCGCAACGCCATCAAAAACTGGACCAATCGTTGCTCTTCTCTATAGGTGATATAATCGTCAATGTTCTTTAACGCCGCAGTTCGATGAAGAGCCGACTCGTCCCAAATCGTCGTCATAGCCGTATAAAACTCCAAAACGCTCATATTCTTTTGTTGCAAAGCCCGAATATCATTCTCCAACTGATAGCGCTTTGCAAAATTAGTCTTAGTGTACAGCTTTTGTAAATGATCCCAGCCAACTGAATCCCTATACTATGATCAACGGAATTATTAATCCACGTAAGAATTTTTGAGTTGTTTGCATCCCAATTATCTATCTCCGTCGCATAATTGGCATCAGTACTTTTGGGTTTGACGACCGTGCCACTAACATAACCCCATAGCTTCTTACCTTTGAGAAAGTGCTTCATTACATGGTTCCAATGGAAATAATTCTTTCCATTCAATCGAACGCTAATGGCTTGAAGAGAATCATCTGACGCCATAATAATAACAAATTAACTATAACCAAAGTGACCACAAACACAAGCACCAATAGATGACCCTCACCACAACAATTCAATATTGAGGGCAACTGTGATTTACAAACTGAAGCAAAATCCGAACCCCAAACGAAACATGAACATCCAAACACCACAACGCAATGTTCAAACCGGCTGTAATTCACGAACTGGAATAAAATTCGAACTCCAAACGGAAAACTAACCATAGATCGAGAAACTACAGAGAGAGACGATCACAACCATGTAAAGTTCTCCGCCGTCGGACGCCGGATGCGCCTCCACGCGCCGCCCAAAGCCGCTGCAGTCCGCCGGTGACTCTTCGGCAACCGGCGCGTGGACCTACACGCGCCTCACCGGAAGGAAGATCGTCGTTTGCTCAGTTCGAATATGGTCTTGGTTCGTCCAAAAGATGGCTGGAAGTCCTTCAAACAAAGGGCCAAAGCCTCGGTTTCAAGAGAAGAAAGGGAAATTCCAACTGTTAGGGTTTTGTGCGTGTTTTGGGCGTGTTTGGACGTGAAATCCAACAATTTTGACGTCAAATACTACCACAAAGGCTCTGATACCATGTAGAATAATCAACAACAATCGTGTATCCAACGAATAGAGGAGAAGAGGAGAGAAAGAAGTGAGAGAGAACAATAAAATTCATTGATTCATCTGTGAATAACGGTAAGGGTTTACAAGAGAGTTATATATATAAGACAAGACTAATCACTACTAAGGAAAGTGTTACGACCCGAATTTCCATTTATTTAAATTTTAGCCACTACTTGGTCAAAGCTGTTAATTGTGGGTCAAAGTCAAATTATTAAAGGAATTTAATTTAGTCTATTAAAAAAATTTATGGACTAAATCGATTTAATTGGAAGTTTGTGGGCTATGGGCGCAATTAAGGGTCAATGACCAACTTAAATCTCTTAAATAAAGGACAGGGACTTGGGTTGCAATTATATAATATATACATATATATATATGCATGTGAAACCAAAGGGAAATTGTGGAATTCAGCAGCAACGAGAGAAGAACCAGACGCCATTCGCGAGAAAAAGAAAGAAAAAGAAAGGAAAAAAAGCGGAAGAAAAGGGAAAAAGGAAGAAGATAGCTTGATTTCGTCGTGGTACGCGTGGTAAGCGTATTTCTCCAATTTTATCTCATGGAATTCGAGGTAACTTGTGAAATTGATTCTAGGGTTTTACCAATAGACATTGGGGATTCGAAATTTATCATTAATTTGGGTCAATTGGTGTTATTAAGATGTTATTTGGCCATAACTAATTATTTTGAAGTGGAATTGATGGTTATTGAGTAGTGGGTGATAAAGTGGATTGAAACTCACTTTACCTAAATGGTGAAAGTTTGGAAATTTATTATGTGATTCCATTGGTTGGTTCCAATGGTATGAAATATAGTGAAATCAATGAAAGAAGTGGAATAAAGCAATGTATGGGAACATTAGAGAATGTTAGAAAAGTTAAGGTTTGGTATTGAATGTGGGTAGGCAATTAGTTGAAATTCATGTGTATAGATTTTTATTAGAGTACTATTGTTATTTCTGTGGTGACTAGACGATTGGGGAAGTTTCTACCAACCGAATTAATAGAAGCATTAATGAGTTACGTGAGTGGAAAAATTATATTTTTCATAAAATAGCATGTTTTAAATCCCAATATGCTTTTAAAGATTTTCACGACATGTTATTGTAAATGAATGTTTTAAGAAGTCATGGATTTTATTAGTAGCGTTCCCTTTTCAAAAAGAGATCATATGAAAATTCTTTCAAAACCATCACAGAGTACCGCAATTTACTCCGCCTGCATCGTTGTGATATGTTCCACAAGCAGGCGACTGACCATACAGAGGTCTTTGGGATCACTTTCGTACACACATAGGCTTTGGGCCGTGGGTGCTTAGCCTTTGGGGCTTGCTCTGTAGCGTATGACCGGATATTAGACATAGACTTTTGAGCGATACACCACGTGTATTGAGAGTACTCTACACAAGCGTGTTGTTGCTCGTTGGTACTTTTGATGTTACTTTTCAATAAATTATTTTTAGTTACAGAATTCAGTTTTAGAAAGCTAAATCCGTTTGAAACGGTATAATCAGTATTTATTCAGTTAGAACAATTTCAGTTACTAGTATTACCTCGATGGTTTTCAATTATTTATGCCATATATGCGTTTGGATGTAAAGAGGTTTTGTGAAGATATTTTAAATGGAAACCTACATATATTTGTGAACTTATCCACTCACTGGGTTACAAAACTCACGTTTTTTTTCCAATGTTTTTTCTTATCAGGAAGCAGTTGAGCGTGAGCTTGGATCGCCTGTTGACCACCACTACCATTACCTTTCCATTTAGCTAGTAGGTTCATTTAATTGTTCATTCATTTACTAGTGTTTAGTTGAAACCTCGTGATTCATTTGAGAAAGGGTTTTTAAGAATGGATCTATTGGTTTATTCATTAATTCTTTTTCGACATCGTTTTAGTTTGAGTTTTTGGAAAGTGACACTGATATTGAATTACGGTGGTTGGGCTTGTTTCTAAAGGTTTCAATACTCTTGATTTGAAATGAGATTTGTGCAAAGGTTGGGTTGCATGTCCTGGAGCTTGGAATAAATCTCTTACAGGATGGATATGTTCAAAATACGAGGAAACTTCTGTCAAATTTTCATAAAATATTTTATTATTATTCAAATTAAGGTAAAATCAAGCGGTTAGAGTTTGCCTTAGCGATGGATCCGACAACGTAGTTGTCATCCATCGTTGCGCATACGCCACGCGGTCAAGTCATTAGAGATAATTTGGTGCGGCGTGTCAATTGGTATCGAGCATGGTCTAGGGTCTAGGATTGCATCACGTGTTCTTCTCCATTTCAATGGAAGTTGCATTGCGCATTTCTTATAATTTCATATCATTTTGTAGAGCATCATGGCACGTGGTGGTGCAACAACTCGGACAGCGATCTCATGCTCAACACATTCTGAAGGGGATGTTAGGCAAGAAGGAATAGTAGATGAGTCATTGAAGCGGTCCGTGATGGGCTCGCACAGGGATATGGCTCCAACTAGAAATGAACAATCGAATACAAATGAATACAAACGGCTTAACGGCTACCGGCTCTTGCTTCCATTTTACCAAAACGTGAACAAGAAACAAATATCGAGAAGGCACTTAAATTGGGAGCAAAAGAGTTTGAAGGCACAGATGATCCGACCGATGCACGACGCTGGATGAGGAGCACCGAGCGAGTACTCGGGATCATGGAATGTCCTCAAGATAAGAAAGTCCTAATTGCTTCATTTTTATTGAAGGGTTCACCGCCGATTGGTGGGATTCCTTGAAGCTAGGCAAGGTGATCCGAATCTTTGATACAGGAGGCTTTCAAGACAGCCTTTGACGAAGCTTTTTACCCTCAATCATTCGAGCGATGTAGTGAATTTACAAATTGGTCCAGGGTCCATGAAAGTTGCCCAATATCATCGGAGTTCATGGAGCTATTGAAATCGCTAGAAATTTGGTACCGGCAGAGAGTCGGTCACGGGAGGTTTGAAGAAGGGCTACTGAGGAGATATTGCACAATTCACAAATCAAGGCAATGGAAATTTCAATGCACTTGTAGGAGACAAAATGAGGATTGAAAAGTACATTGCTAAGAAATAGTCGAGGAAAAAGCTGCCGAGGTACCAAAGCCCCAATAATCAATCAAGCAACCCTCATGGGACACCCAAGCGAGAATAGGCGAAGTTTTTGGCCAGGTGTCACTCATACTAACAAACTTCAAGTCTAGGTCACGGGTTTTGGGCCTAGTCAAAGTTCGAGGCGAGCCAAGCCTCGGTGCAACAACCTAGTGGTGGTCGATCATACTCTCGTGGTACTAACTCGTGACAAAGCATGATAGATCTCGTGACGGGTACATATCCGCAGCTGCGGACTTGTGGGAGGTTCCATCAAGGAGAATGCCTTAAAGGGGTGGTGTTTGTTATCGTTGTGGGCAAGCGGGGACACTGAGTTTTAATTGCCCAAATTCTCGTGGGAAGTGCTTCACACGTCGTGTCTTCACAATCGGAGCTAATAGTGTAAAACAAGGTCGAGGGGTCCAATGCACCGTAATTACGTGATCATCGTAAAGCACAACCTCACACCACTAATAGCGCTGGTAGTAAAGCGAGGGAAGCCGGGGTGGGCGTCCAGGACACAGTGGAAAGGTTTTTGTACCGCCCGCTAAAATCTCGTCACGATTTTATGTGATTTAGTATGTTTATCGCTTGTGTTTTGGGAATGGGTCGTGATGATGTGAATATGTCGTGAGATGGTGTTGATGGATATGACATGTTTAGGATGTGTTTTGGGTTGCCCCCATGTATGTTGGAACTAGGTATGGTCGCCAAGAATGAGCCAGAGAAATGCAGAAAAAAGCGGGATTCTACGGGCCGTAATTTTGGTATTTACGGTCAGAATGTGGTAGTCTGACGTCAGAAGTCTTGTGGTTACGGCCGTAAGTCAAGAATGATGGTTCAAGGGCTGATTTTCTGGGTCGCGATGACCAGGAAGCGCATCACGTGTGCAGTTCTGTTAGTAATTTATTTGAATTACGGTGAATTTTGAATTCTGGTCAGAATATGGATATTTACTACCGTAATTTTAAGTCGGCAGATATGGATTTTTGGTCAAAGCCACTTTTCTTGATGGTTACCCTCATTTTCGAGCCAAGCATACATCTAAGACATTTTGAAGGTCCTCCATCTCTAGAAATCCATCCACATATCATACTTGGATCAAGTGTTGGTATAGAAGATCAATCAAGTCCCTAAGGAGCAAGGTGAAGAAGCAAGCAAGTCCATCCTCTGCCTAGTTTTTCCTTGGTGGTCCTATCTTTCTAAGGTGGGTAGTAGAGCACTTAAAGTGTTTTGAGGTAAGATCATGCCCTAATATTGGTTGGTTTGCAATAAATAGGTAGAGAGGCAAGTGGTAAGGTAGGATTATTGATGTTGATGCTTTGGTTGAGTAGATATGACTATAGGGTTGGTATGGCATATAGATACTCAACTTGGGAGTTTGTAGAATCTTGATGTTTATGGACCCATTTTATGTTAATATGCATATGATATTACATGTGTTTATTTATGTGTATACATTGAAAGCATGGTCATGCATGAAAAAACGAAGAAACAGGGTTGCCAACCAAATGTTTATATAATGTCTGCCTCACAAAGGTCCGAGACAATTGGCCCAAATGGAGGTCCCACAAAGGATTGGGAGTCTCGCTAATTAAAGTATGAATGTACGTGCTTGGCGCCAATATAAACATATGGTTATAGCAGACGGCCCATGGTTACGAATATGTCATGCATTGCATATGATTGTGCTCCCCATTGGGCCCCTCGTGGCTCACGATGTGTTATGTTATGTGATAGGTGACGAGGCGAGGCACCGTGGACTTGGGGATCGAGGGGAATCTCGAGGACGTGGCGTGGAGAAACCAAAGAAGCTCCCCGATCCTCAGTATAGGCCGCTTTTGCGTGTGTCCAATGGTCATGATTTAAAGTATTTTGCTTATGTTTTGATGTAAATGTGTAAATAAGTACTCATGAGCTTGGACAAAGGAAAGGTTTTGTAACGCTGTTTAGCTTCCGTTGCTTATCGTTATGGTTATATACGTATGTTTTAAGAGCGGGCGTTACATTTTTGCTGTGACTCAGCAGGAAGCCGAGGAGTCGCCCGACGTTATTATGGGTACGTTGTCTATTTTTGGTAGAAATGCTCGTACTTTGATTGACTCTGGTGCTACCCACTCATTTGTTTCGCATGCATTTACTGTTGATACTGACCATATGTTAGAGCCTTTAGATACACTCTTGGTGGTGACAACTCCAGTCAGGGTGTCACTAGTAGCTGACAGTTGGTATAGGGATTGTGTCGTTAAGGTGAATGATCATGAATTAAAGGCAAACCTAGTTCCTCTTGAAATTTGTGAGTTCGATGTTATTCTTGGCATGGACTTTCTAGCGAGAACCATGCCACGAGCTTATTTGCTATCGTAAGAGAGTTGTGTTTGAAAGGCCGGGAGAACCTAAGATTATTTTGTATGGGGAACGAGGTTCTATCATCTTGTGTTATATCTGCCTTTGGATCTTTGAAGATTGCTTAGGAAAGGTTGCCCAACAGATTTGGCTCATGTGATAGACACCCAGATCACCAATTAAAACTAGAAGATATCCCAGTTGTGCAAGATTTCTCGATGTATTTCAGGAGGATCTTCAGCTTACCACCACCAGGCAGAAGTTGAATTCACAATTGATCTAGTACCAGACAAAGACCTATCTCACAAGCAATCAGATTTAATGGCTCAAAGAACTTAAAGAATTAAAAGCTCACCGCAAGATTTGGTGGATATGGTTTCATCGGGCCAAGCGCATCTCCTTGGGAGCTCCAAAGTGTTATTCATGAAAAAGAAAGATGGCACCATGAGATTGTGTATTGACTACGTGCAACCTGAATAAGGTCACTATTCGCAACAAATATCCCTTACCTCAATCGATGACTTGTTTGATCAGCTCGCAGATGCTACGATATTCGAAGATTGATTTACGCCAGGTACCATCATTTAAGATCGAGAGACTGACATATCGAAGACGGCTTTCTCGATATGGCCACTATGAATTCTTAGTCATGCCATTTGGATTAACCAATGCTCGGTATTTATGGATCTTATGAACGAGTTCTCCAATCAGTATCTTGGACAGATTTGTAATCGTCTTTATAGATGATATACTAATCTATTCTCGCATGATCGTGATGAACATGCCGAGCACTTGAAGACTATTTTGCAAAGTTATGCGGGACAAGCGGCTATATGCCAAGTTCAAGAAGTGTGAATTTTGGCTTGACAAAGTAGTATTCTTGGGTCATGTAATCTCAAAGAGGCATTTCGTAGACCTATCAAGACTCAAGGTTCTTAAGTGGGAACGCCCTACTAATGCGACAGAGGTTTGAGTTTTCTGGACTCATGGATATTACCGTCGATTTATAGAAGGATTTTCTAGAATAGCTCTTCCATTGACCAGTTTGACTCGTAAAGATGCTAGATTTGCACGGATGACGAACAATGTGAGAAAAGTTTCTTGGAATTGAAGTGTAAATTTGTCATCTGCACCTATATTAACACTTCCATCTCCAGGTGAAGAATTTGTGATATACGTTGATGCTTCACTGGCAAGGTTTGGTTCGTTTTAATGCGCAGAATGGGAAGGTTATAGCTTACGCCCAAGACAATTGAAGAAACATGAATTGAATTACCCAACCCATGACCTAGAATTGGTAGCGGTTTTAGCTCTTAAAATTTGGAGGCATTACCTTTATGGCGAAGTGCCAGATTTACACTGACTCATAAGAGTTTAAATACATCTTTGATCGAAAGAGTTGAATTTGAGGCAGAGGAGATGGCTCGAGCGATTAAAGACTACGATTGTAAAATCGACTACCATCGAGGAAGCGAATGTGGTGGCCACGCCCGAGTAGAAAGACTAGTTCCTCATCAGCTAATGCAATGGTAGCTTTGTTGATTGGTGAGTTCAAGAAGTTGAATAATCGACTGTCACGACTCCAAGCAGGAGGGATATTAGCTAGCTTCCATGTGAGACCTACCTTGGTTGCTAAAGTTAAGGAAGCACAATTTAGGATTTGTCACTTAAGAAACCTAAGGAGGAGGTTGATCTCGGATTACTTAAAAGATTATCGATCGCAGATGATGGTGCTTTAGTTATGGGGAAATGTATTATGTGTGCCTAACACTCAAGAATTGAAGAGGGAGATTTTAGAAGAAGCCACAGGCTCGCTTATGCTATGCACCCGAGGCAAGACTAAGATGTATCACACATTGAAAGATCATTACCGTGGTTAGGCATGAAGAAAGAGATAGCCGAGTTTGTGTCAAAATGTTTAGTTTGTCGTGCAGGTAAAGCCGGATCGCCAAAAGACCGGCCGATTACTGACCTTTGCCCATTAGTGAAATGGGAACACATTACTATGGATTTTCATTTAGCCTTCCTCGTGACGCAACGTGGAAATGATGGAGTTTGGGTGATTGTTGATCGGTTGACAAAGATCGCCGATTCCTTCCGATTAAAGAAACCGATCCTTTAAGTAAATTGGCTAAGTTGTATGTGGATGAGATAGTGTGTCTATACGGAGTTCCAGTCTCTATTATTTCGTATAGAGATTCCGTGTTTACATCTAAGTTCCGGCCGAAACTACAAGGTGCTTTGGGCACTAAACAACACCTCAAGATCGCATTTCACCCGCAAAGCAGATGGTCGAGTGCGAACCATACAAACTTTGGAAGATATGCTTGAGCCAGCGCCTTGAGTTTAAAGGAAGTTGGGATAATCACTTAGCACCGATGGAGTTTGCCTACAATAACTGCTACCATTCCAAAGATAGGAATGGCTCCTTTCAAGCCTTGTATGGTAGAAAATGTAGAACTCTCGGTTGTTGGAGTGAAGTGGGGAACGAGTTAATGGGGCCTGAGTTGGTTCAACTCATTTCGAGAATGTAGCGATAATCGAGAAAGATTGAAGCGGCTTCGGGGAGCCATGTAAGAGCTATGCAGATAAGCGTAGGAGAGATCTTAAGTTTGTAGTTGGGGATAAGGCATTTCTGCGTCTATCTCCATGGAAAGGTGTTTTGAGATTTGGTAGGCGAGGAAAGCTAAGCCCACGTTATATAGGGCCTTCACGAGATCATTGAGGAAATTGGCCCAATGCCATCGCTTGGTTTCCTACTAGTGAGCTATCTAGGATTCATGATGTCTTCATGTTTCCATGCTTCGCAAGTACATTTCGACCCATCTCATATCCTAGAAGCACAACTTGGTTGAGGTGAGGAGAATTTGACATACGATGAGGAACGATCGAATACTTGGTAGAAGACAATGCATCAAAAATAATAAGGTGGTCGCCAATCTAGTTCAGTATCGTGGAAGAATCATCCGATTGGAAGAAGCTGCACTTGGGAGGAGGAGGAGCAAATGCGAGCTAAGTATCCTCACCTCTTCGTGACAGATGGTAGTGAATTTCGAGGGAATCTAAATTTTTTAAGGAGGTAAGGTTGTTACTTAATTCGAATTTCCATTTATTTAAATTTTAGCCACTACTTGGTCAAAGGCATTGGTGTGGGTCAAAGTCAAATTATTAAAGGAATTTAATTTAGTCTATTAAAAATTTATGGACTAAATCGATTTAATTGGAAGTTTGTGGGCTATGGCGCAATTAAGGGTCAATGACCAACTTAAATCTCTTAAATAAAGGGCCAGGGGACTTGGGTTGCAATTATATAATATATACATATATATATATGCATGTGAAACCAAAGGGAAATTGTGGAATTCAGAAGAACGAGAGAAGAACCAGACGCCATGCATTATGAGAAAAAGAAAAGAAAAAGAAAGGAAAAAAAAGGGGAAGAAAAAGGGAAAAAGGAAAAAGATAGCTTGGTTTCGTCGTGGTTTCGCGTGGTAAGCGTATTTCTCCAATTTTATCTCATGGAATTCGAGGTAACTTGTGAAATTGATTCTAGGGTTTTACCAATAGACATTGGGGATTCGAAATTTATCATTAATTTGGGTCAATTGGTGTTATTAAGATGTTATTTGGCCATAACTAATTATTTTGAAGTGGAATTGATGGTTATTGAGTAGTGGGTGATAAAGTGGATTGAAACTCACATTACCTAAATGGTGAAAGTTTGGAAATTTATTATGTGATTCCATTGGTTGGTTCCAATGGTATGAAATATAGTGAAATCAATGAAAGAAGTGGAATAAAGCAACAGAATGGGAACATTAGAGAATGTTAGAAAAGTTAAGGTTTGGTATTGAATGTGGGTAGGCAATTAGTTGAAATTCATGTGTATAGATTTTTATTAGAGTACTATTGTTATTTCAGGTGACGAGCGATTGGGAAGCCTACCAACCGAATTAGAAGCACCTAAATGGATTATCCGTGAGTGGAAAAATTATATTTTTCATAAAAATAGCATGTTTTAAATCCCAATATGCTTTTAAAGATTTTCCACGACATGTTATTGTAAATGAATGTTTCAAAAGTCATGGATTTTATTAGTAGCGTTCCTTTTCAAAAGAGATCATATGAAAATTCTTTCAAAACCATCACAGAGTACCTCGTTAGATTTACCCGCTTTCTCAGATGTTGTGATATGTTCCACAGTTGTATGACCCGAATCTGAAGGTCTTTGGGACCCACTTTCGTACACATAACATAGGCTTTGGGCCGTGAATGGGGTGTTTAGCCTTTGGGGCTTGCTTCTGGCGTATGACCAGACATTCTATTACATTAACAGACTTTTGAGCATACACCACGTGTATTGAGAGTACTCTACACAAGCGTGTTGTTGCTCGTTAGTACTTTTGATGTTACTTTTCAATAAATTATTTTTTAGTTCTGAAATTGATTTTAGAAAGCTAAATCCGTTTGAAACGGTATAATCAAGATATTTATTCAAGTTAGAACAATTTGATTACTAGTATTACCTCGATGGTTTTCAATTATTTATGCCATATATGCGCTTTGGATGTAAAGAGGTTTTGTGAAGATATTTTAAATGGAAACCTACATATATTTGTGAACTTATCCACTCGCTGGGTTTACAAAACTCATGCGTTTTTCCAATGTTTTTTCTTATCGGAAGCAATGAGCGTGAGCTTGGATGCTGTTGACCACCACTACCATTACCTTTCCATTTAGCTAGTAGGTTCATTTAATTGTTCATTCATTTACTAGTGTTTAGTTGAAACCTGCATTCATTTGAGAAAGGGTTTTTAAGAATGGATCTATTGGTTTATTCATTAATTCTTTTAGACATCGTTTCGTTTGAGTTTTGGAAAGTGACAATCGATATTGAATTACTGTGGTGGTTATCTTGTTTCTAAAGGTTTCAATACTCTTGATTTGAAATGAGATTTGTGCAAAGGTTGGGTTGCATGTGTCCGAGCTTGGAATAAATCTCTTACAAGATGGATATGTTCAAAATCTGAGGAAACTACGTCACAAATTTTTCCATAAATATTTTTTTATTATTATTCAAAATTAGGTAAAATCAAGCAGTTAGAGTTTGCCTTAGCGATGGATCCGGCACGTAGTTGTCATCCATCGTTGGCGCACGCCACGTGTCAAGTCATTAGAGATAATTTGGTGCGGGGCGTGTCAGAAAGTTCCTATACTAGAATACAAGATATCAAACCAAATAATGCTAATTACTATAACTAAAATAAGATAATTACTCTAACAAAAAGCTCAGAAAATGCATCAAACGTAACTCATCTTTTCCTTCCTCTTCATCTTTCCCTCTCAACTCATTTTGATTAGTTTTGACATTTTCAACTGCTACATTTACATTCACATCGGCTGACTCATTAATTACATTTTCCACATTCTCTTCACCCATTTTTCTATTCTTAAAATTAAAGTACTTGTTAAGGCCTCCAACTTGACTTTGTATTAAAGCGGCTTCCCTTACTTTCTTTTTTCTCTTTTGAGCTTTAGAAGGATCCTTAGGAGGTACGATAAATAATTGCTTTACTATAAATACCAATAAAAATGATTAAAAATCGACATCAAATGAATTAAACAAATCCTTTTGTCAGACAAATTTCAACAACACAAATGCAACGGATCAAATCCACCCAATACTAATATTATTCTCAAATAAATTAGAAAGTGATCTCTACTAATTCAAAATGAGCCTAAATATTTGAATAAACATTGCTAAAAAGTAAAAAATGGGCCCAAAATTTTGGATTGAATACTTCAATTGTTCTCTTGTTACTCTTAAAATTGGGCCTAAAAATTTGGGTAGAATTCAAAATTGGGCCCTTCATAAAAAAAAAAAGCTCTTAATACACAATTGGGACTCAGGTACAATGGCTAAAAATGGGCCCCTGAGTGGCTGGGCCTAAGGCAACCGCCTCAGTCGCCTCATTACAGGACCGCCTCTGGTAGTTGAACAAATATATTTGAGATGCTTTGTCCCCAATAAACCAAAGACATGGCTAGCATCTCCAGCAAGAGAGCATGGATCATATGCACTGGAAATGGAGCAACTGTCAAGTAGCTTGTATGCCAACGATAATTCTCGATGCCATAGCTTCTCGTGATCTTTGGATATGGCATGCGTTTTCTGGGCTACCGGGATCACATAATGATATAAATGCATTTCTATTTAGAGGCCTTGTTGAATCAATGGTCACGACTGTTGGGAAAACACCAACCCGAATTAGATTTCGGATTTATTTTAGGATCCTACTTTGTTGTAGAATTTATCAAATGGATCCGAAATAACATGAAAGAATAATAACACAATCACAATACAAAGATTTACATGGAAAACTCCAAACACAGAGAAAAACTACGGCCGTTGTCTAACGACAACCATAAGAAAAATTCACTATATGGAAAGTTGTTACAACCATACTCTCAGTAATTTTTCCTCTCACCCAATCCATACAATCAGCTGTCAATAAACCTTACAGTTTACTCACAAAAATAAGTTTACTTACAAAGAACAATCATGTACGATATCGGACACATCCCTCCCAAAAAGATAAGAAAAACTCTCTTTCTACCGAGTATGTAAACTAACCATATTGTAGAATAAATATTTCTACAATATAAACCATACTCTAAAGAGACTACATTTTTCTTTCTATCCCTCTTCTCTAACATGAGATTTCTCTCTTAATTGGAATGCCACTATTTCTCTTGGATTGAATACATCATTAGAATGTCTCTCCAACTCCCTATTTATAGAACTTGGAAATGGCGCCTTATCGACAACTAATGTTTAGTTGTTAGAGACCAAATTTAAACTGAACTTTACCTTGGCAACTCGCAAAAGGATAACGCTTATCCATCCAAGAATTCAAATCCGAATTGAACTCTTCATCTTCAATGACAACTCGTTGTCAACTAGGAATTCAAATCCGAATCGAAATCTTCTTTTCAATTCAAACATTATTTTATTTTATTCAACATTCAACAATGACTATACAACTGGATATGAAAACCTCTAGCTTTTGGCAGTGGTTAATTCTTGCCCAATATAAGCATATATGTACATGCATGTTTGCATTTTGTAGAAGTTCATCTATAATAAAAACTCCTAAATTTATTTATTACAGGGGCATTGTAAAGACCATTTCCAGCTTCACTTTTGGTCCTTGAAATCTAAATTGATCACAATTCAAACCGTATTCTCTACCCGCAATTCGATCATAGTCACTCACATCACATGTGATACAAAGAATCATGTTGTGTATAATCACATAAGTTTTATTCCTTGCATTCATGCATAGTTTTGCATCAGTGGATCGACAATGGATGATGGACTTGGTACAATATTTGAGTAATCATAATTTAATAGTAATTTTTTTATTTGAACACATTATATGAGCAACTTCAATTCGTTCGATAAGAAACAAGTAGACAAAGAAGCAACTTTGGATCACTATTGATTTCTTAATAGCATACAGTGACAAATCTAAATTTCAATGATTTTTGTTTGCAAGCATTGAAGGCATACCAGTCATATCAATTGTCATTATCCGTCCATCATCTTTCATTAGTTAGAGTTGGAACTTTTCTTTTTCACAAGCAAGCCACTCTTGTTCTTAAGCAAATTGCCTTTCAAACATTTCTAGTTTCTTCTCTCATTGGCACTTGATGAATCGTTTCCAAGATGTATGTCCTTCCTTTTCTCTCTATACTTTTCGTGGCAGTCTCTCCAAGTCCACAAACTCGGGATCTGAAATGGTTTTGTTTGCAGAATCTCCATAGGAATCTGTCACCGAATTGTTACTCCTCGCTGGTTTTTTCTTTTGGCAATCCTCCAACCACTTTGGCTGGCGCCTCAGCACATTCCAACAACGATGGATTTTTCCATTAGCAATCTGATAGAACACGTTACTATAGTGCAAGGCAAATGGTCGCAAGCTGGGTTTAGACCGATCACCATATTTTAGAGACTGCCATTTCAAGACATTTCTCGTACGCCAACAAAATTCGTTATACTTATTTCAAACATTTGAACTAACGCCTACTTTACAAAATTTTAACCCCTCATATGGACTTTATTAATTTGATATATGCAATATAATATAAGACCACAGACAGCATTAGTCTTGCCACGATCGAAAAAGCATTACTCGTCTCACCACACACAATGGACTTTCTTTGAAGTTCCAAATATTAATTAAAATTTGTTAGCACTCCACACAAAATCTTACTTCACAACAAACAAACATGCCCTAATTCGTATGAGCTTCAATCGGTCAACTCTTCAATTAAAATTAAACTTTAATATTAGCCACAAACTCAAGACCACCACTCACTATTATTCACAAATTTCACAGGCCCACTGACATGCTGAAAATCAAGAGACCTACAATTGATCCATCAAGAACCAGAGCCACCAGACAGAATGCGTGCAAAGATAATTTTTCCCATCAAATCTTCCTAAAGGTTTCCATCTTCCGTCTACTTAATCACAAGTGTAGTCCAATCATATCGAATAGTGAACAATTTCTTGGAGGACATATTTTTCACATCACAACTAGAGCCAATACTAACTAATCTCACACTAGCTTCACCACAATATTAACTAATCTCACACTAGCTTCAGCAGCACAACTAGGCAGTTAACAAAACAAGCTAATAGCCGTCTATATAATAAATGACCGTAATGCCCTCTAGGAAGATCAATTCATCCATTCCTCCCAAACCAGCAACTTGCACTTTTGGGCACCAAAAAATTATGAATAGAGAGAATATTCATCATTGTATTCACAAAGGCAGCGTATTGGATATGTCATCCGTTAGTTTTTCCTCTTCAGAAATAGTGTCGTCCATTACTTTTTTCTCTTCAGATATAGTCTCAAGCCGCATCCTCTTCACAGCACGATGCACATCAGGTTCTAGTTCTGACTCACCAGTAATGCCAACATCATGGATGACATCATCATTGTGGTGATGGGAAGATCGTGGTGAATTTTTCAAAGAACACGTGAGAGGGTCCGCATGATCATTTGGGTCAAGCATCTGAATTTGGCTTTGAGAGCCAGAAACATCCAACAAAACATCACCAGAAACAGAGGCAGCTGTGAACTCACTTCCTTGATGATATAATCCTGGTAAATTACTTGGAAACGAGTCGGTCAAATGTGCATTATCATCGTGGTTGTTTGTTTCACCCAAGTCCGCTAACTTTTCCTGTAATATACATCCTGGTTCCTGTATTTTATCATGTAAGCTGATTTCTTCAACAGGCTGACACTTGTCATCATCCTTCACTTCTAATGATTTATCTGAATCAGAATCTGATGCTGCCAGAGAGGAGTCAGACTCCTCTAATGGAGATTGGTCTACTGTCTCTAATTCAAAGTCCACCGGTGGGTAAAGAAAGAGAGAGGAGGCTTCTGCAGGGATGACATCGAGATGTTGGTAAGAAATTTCTGCTGGTGCTGTATAGATGAAGGTCCGGTTAGCTTCCACCTCTTCCTGTAAAAAACACATGACATGGAAAATTTTTTATAAGTGTAAAAACATGTGAAATAAATAAATTATACAGACTCGATCCTTAATTTTTGAATTATTCTTAACTTTTGAATTTATTAAACAGAATGAACATTTAATGATAATTTCTTAATTAATCCACACATCCTCCAAAGATTCCTTAAGTTCCAGACTATCCCAAATGTTGCCACCCCAAATCTAACAATTCTCATAGTCTGACATAAAATGGATTATAAGGTGCATGCGAACTGTTAAAGAGCATAATCATAAAGGTGACGATTATTCTAAATCCAACCAGACATCACTTTTTCACCCAAAAAGAAAATGTGGAAGTAATTAAAAGGTTAAAAGAGCAAACCTTATCTCTAATTTTGATCCTTATTCTAACTTCTTAAATTAAATGGTAATAGTAATAAGCACCTGCAAGTAGAGTGATAATGTTTGAATTACCTGATTTGGAGGAATAGGTCGCTTAAGCCCATTGAGAGATGATTGCTGCTCTAAGGCTTGACAGTGTGCATCATTAAATGGCTGTGAAGCTGACCCCGTCTCGAAAAACTCCCTTAAAACCAATCCTGTATCGCCCATGCATTGAGTACTCCTCAAAGATGAAGTCGGTAATAAAGTAATCTCAACTCCAGACTCAACGAGTGAACTCTCAGGGAAATCCTTTGAAGGACAGGATTTTTCTGAAACAAGCTTTGTGACATTTACATATTCATTTGTGGTCTTGGTTCCATTAGGATAACAACGCATGTCACTATCAACAGATAGTGGACATCGTCCTCTACAATCCTCAGAGAGGAGGTCATAGATTACTCTCTCAACATGTGCTCTCTTCATGGAAGCTTCACCAGGGGGAAACCAATCTGCAGTAAGCTGAAGAGAAATTGTGTCACTTGCACAGACTCGCGACACACAATTTGGTCCGTAGAAGTAACGCAAAAAATGAAGGTCGTCAAGTTTCTTGCAATAATCAGAATGCAGGCACCCTTCTAAGGAGCACAAACTCAGATAAGCTGACACTATGATCAAAATCATGTATATTATTTTACTTCTTGGCGATTTGACAGTTTTAAAAGATACTACCTCTGTCCGAAAAATATAATCCACTTTTCCTTTTTCGTCCATCCCAAAATATAGACCACATTCCTTTTAAAGATGTAGTTAAAATATTAATTATCTTATATGTTCTCATTTAATGTACATTGTTATCACCAAAATAAATTAATTGAAATAAAACATTTAATAAATGAAAGAGTATATTAGAAAAATAATCTTAAATTTTACTTTTCCAACACTATTAATTGCATTTTTCTTAATCTTTGTAAAAATGGAAATGAGCTATATTTATGGGACGGAGGTAGTTACAAAAAAAATGGTGCCCCTCAGTTCTCACATCAATTTTCATCAAACTATCAGTTTTACAGCTTGTTTCATACAGCCGTTTCAGGAAATCATCCGTCCCCAATGTCATTTTTGCCCATCAACTTCATTGATGTGATATCTTTTTAAAGCCTTTTTTTTCCCACTTTTGAACTACACGTTCGAAAAACATTTTCTCATAAATCTCGCAAACACTTAAATTAAGGAAAAAGCACATTTTTAATTGGCCATGGGCCATGAATTTAAGGACCCGAAAGTTTATTTTTGTATTTATTTAACCGAAAGCCGAATTGGACAACTATGTCACATCACATTGATATATAAAGGCAGGCCATCGTTTTATTCGATGGTTGAAAAGCCTCTTTGCTATGTAGCTATAAAGCTCGTGTGTCTGCCCACCTGTGGCGCTGACGAAAGAAACTCGAGGTTTGAGAAATAGAGAGTGAAGGCAAACTAGGTTATTTCCCATTTTTCCAATTACTTCTAAACAGTCACGCCACTTAGAGCCTATCTCATGTGTGTGAGAAACCACCCACGGGGGGGGTTGTTTTAAAAGAGGTGCCAAATGCTCTAAGGAGTGTCAAGAAAAAAATCCTACACGTGTCGATATTAAACTGTCATGCTGGCACCAAAAGAACCGTGTCATTGGTTCCGAAATCCCTAAATATTATGTTAATCGAAAGGTTATTTACGTCTACAACAATGAAATCAGTGAGACCAATGCAATAAAATCGAGCCTCTTAAATGCAGTCCAATATCATGCACGCACTTATTGGTATTATTAAACGGCTTTACAAGATCTCAATTATTAAAGGATTAGCGTCAACGCAGCTGAAATGTGCCCTTATTGTCGTTACCCTTTCTAGGCCATCATCACTTCAACTTTTGGGATTGGCTTTTTCATAGCCCTCGAACATCCCAAGGGTTTTTGGACTATGTAAACCCAACTAGAAAAAGGAATAGGCGAGCTGTAGCCTGCATAATGCGGTGCAAAACAACCAATGACAGGACACAACTCTTTTCTACTATTCTTAGATAGCCAAGGACATGCTAATTTCAATCGAGAGCTTATTGAACTTTCAGTACTCGTAAGAAAAGGGCCATCACTACTTTATTTATTTATTTATTTTTGACAACTGAGGGTATTGGGGGCCCCACCCCCTACTAATCCCACGAGGTCCTGCAGCTTTGACCGAGAAACACCCCAATGGCCCCAAGATGCATTGTTTTACACCGTTGGAAATCGAACCTAAGACCTTACACCCAACCACATAATCCCAAATTCGCCCTTATGACTACACCAACCCCTTGGGTTGCCATCACTACTTTAATAATTAATTATTTTCCACTTTTCTTGATATATTTCAGGTAAGAATTTAAGTTTTGTTGAGTTGTTTTACTCCAAGGGGAAGTGGCTTATTAGAACTCTCAAAAACAGTGCAAAAGACTTGGGGCATGTTTGGTGAACCATATTAGACTGGAAAAATCAATTCAATTCTATCCAGTGTTGGTACACATAATATTTAATGAGTAAATTTACTAATAAGCAAACCTGAATTTTTTAATATAAACTACAATTTTAAAATGAATGTAAGAATGATTTAGACGGAAAGCAAATTTATGTACAAGTAAATAAGTGGATGTTAGAATGTGTGTTTTTATGTGTGATATAGAGGAGAGAATAAGTGGAATTGAATGGTGGAGATTTGTGTAATACAGGTAGATCCCATGAAATTTGTGTGTAAAAATGTGTTAAAACTTGTCGGAGAACACGCGCTAAATTGTAATAAGTAGCTTTTGTGTAAAATTAAGTGACTAATTTCTTTAAACCACGTGATTTTAACCGATAAGGATTACAAGCCTAACAAGGAAGGCTGAGATGGGCCATATCAGAAGCTTATTTACCATATTGTTTGCCCACTCAAATTATTAATTAATTACTTCTTTTCATCCTTCCATAAATTCACAATAGAATCCCTTTAGGCTCATATTAACAATCCTATGGAAAAATTTTTAAAAAAAAAAAGAAAAAAAGGGTTACCAATCCCACTTGGCATGTGTTTTTATAATTAAAATTTTTTTTTCCCATTCTTTAAGGTTAATTTTGAGTTTGAACAGTGGAGGACACAAAAAGATGGGTGGATAATAATGATTAGTACTTTTGAAGGTGTGATTGAAACTAAAGTTAGAATATGACTTTGTCACAGAAATAAATTTCAGTTGGAAAAGAGTTTATTGAGGACATGCTTGCTTTCCCTATCCTTCACAGCTTCACTAACTAAAATGATGATATTTTCTTACTAACATTGATAAAGACAACTTAAGCTAGTTTAACCTTAACAGAACAACTGGCGCTTCAACAAATAGTGAACTTCTCAGCAGGGAAGTCCAAATAATCACCTCAACTAGCAGCTCATTGACCTACTCTACCTACGCCTGAATCTCAATCCATTTGAGGAAAGGAAATATATGTAGCAATTTGACACCTGCCACATTCGTAAGACAAATGTATATATAGTAATCATCAATTAATGCCAAATAATTTGTCGACATCATTGGCCAGTTAAGCATGTGAAGAACTTGGACATCAAATGAATGTGAAATTGGAAGGAAACAAATTGCTCACTTGATCCTTTATAATATCACTTTTGCCAATTTTAGGAAGCATTTCTCCAACAATTTATCCAATAAGTTTGAATATAAAAATAAAAATGTGAAACTTAGAAACAACATAAAAACAACATCATACTTACGAAGTTGCTCAATGACGTTATCTTATGTATGTTAAAATCCACGGGGACTTCCTCGAGGAAAAGCTCTACATAGTGAAGCAGGAAGAGGCCACAATCGAATGAGTTTGGCTGCTGAGGTAGCTGCACAAAATGCACACTGTAGTAACAAGGTCGAAGTATTTGCCGGGAACAATGACATGAGGTAACAACAAAAAGAAAGAGACTAACTTGATTTATAGTAACTAAACAATCAACCAGAAACAAAAGGGCAATGGAAAATTTCCAATTTGACTATCGCCTTGAGAACATAAAAGTTGCCCAAACATTAACACAACAGGCATGAAAAAGTTCCATGAATATGAAGTCAAATAGATTTAGAGCTTGTTATAATGAACCCTGCTCATAAGATGGATATTTCCACAATCTTAAATAACATCCAATATGGTACTTACAGAGAAAACCAAGGTGTCAAGTGCATCCAAGCAGCAGGTTGAAGCCCAGGATAACAAGAATAACAGACAACGCACGAAAGGAAAATAAATAAGATAAATACCACTTATTGTACACACCACCTTCCACTCCACAGAATTGTCTTTGTTTCTTTACATGTGTGTGTAAATTTTTATCTTTAACCTATCGTTGGAAGGCTACAATGTACAGTTTGATCTATGTATTTATTTATGGAACACTTTATAATGATATGCCATACTTGCCCCAAGGCCCAAACAGGTTTCCATCAAAATTTCCGAACACAACTCAAAATACTTCATGTCAGATCAAAGGAAATCATAAAAAAATATTGAACGACAATTATGTTACTAGCACATTCAACCTAGACTTTCATACTACTGAGTACTGAGGATTCAGGCAGCTAACCCATCTCCAAGAATGCATTGACATCAATTACAAATGTACCCAAATACATACCCCAATGCCAGTGGGCCAAGACATGGCACTAATTCTCCTCTGGCAAATGGATACTCTTATAAATAATACCAGCGTCAGGTGCATGTAATGGAGAATAGAGCTGTACATGATTTGATCCGGATCAGTTCCAAATAGAACAGAACCAAAATGAATACCCAAATAAATCTTGTGAATGGAACCATCGGTTCCAAATTTAAATTTTAAAACCCAACTGTTAGGCTCCAATTCAATTTGGTTCAGTTCTATAATTGAAATAAAATAAATTAACAAATTGGCACCACCTCAAACCATTCAATTCACATGAAAAATAAATTAACGTGTCAAAATATTAATACAAATAATGGACACTCACATACATTTTTAGGGAATTACTTATTACAAATTATTCTGATTGAGATTGGATTTTGATAATTTAATCACGGACTGTAATCTAAAAAATAAATACAATAATTCGACCCATTTGGTTCTAGGACGAGAACCGAGGAGAGGCACATTCATGCCCCACTCACCAATCTAATTCTAATAGGAACCAAACCTAACCACGCAGTTTGCCTCAGTTCTTGGTTCCAATGCTACTTTAGCCCAAGTAGCCCCCAACCCTAATTGACAGGGCAGAGCAAGTTTAAAAACTGAGTGTGAGATAAGCTAATCATCAGTCAGTTGTCACCTCTTCGCTATTACAGGTTCCTCTTTCTTGGGGAACAAACATATCCTACCATTTGTTCAACTAAGACCCGTTTGGTTAATTTATGAATCATTTATAAACATGATATTAAGAGGACTAGACAGTCCCACGAAATGTGTGGATTATAAATGAGCAGTAGTTATGAATGTTTGACACTTGACTTCAAGTCAATTTATGTCGTTTATCTATAAACTATTCACAAATTTTCCCCCCAAAAAGTGTGAACCTGGGTTACAAGTAAAAGTTTTAGGGAATAAGATCGGCAAACATGTCCAACCACTTTGGAATGCTAAGAAATATCAACTAATGGATATTAGATGGATATTACGTCTTCATTGGTCCACAAATATATTCCATATATCAGAGTATCTATGAGAAATAAGATAATAACTAATTAACAGAGACCAAAACAGTACCTCAAGTGAAACTAATTAACAGAGACCAAAACAGTACCTCAAGTGAAATAAACTTCATGTTCATAAAGTTGGAGTAAAAATCTTCATTTGCTACCTTCTGCCGTTCCTTCCACTCCTCCCATAGATAACTGTCATTTCAAGTTATTTTCACAAGACTTATCAAATTCATTATAAACCTCTCCAATTTGGAAGAAAATGATTATCTAAAGAAAACAGATGATACAACACATTATTTAGAAAACAAATGATTTTTTTTTTTAATAAGAAACTAAACTTGTTATTGGAATAATAACTACAGATTATTACAACGAAAAGGGATGAACGAAACTTCCACCATACACCAACCAGAAACAATGCTAAATCAAAGTCTAAACAAGGGCCTTATGAACTACTCGGAACTAAAGTACAAAGAGAGCTCATAGGGTCTAGGCGAGACAAACAATTATCTAATTCACTATATAATCCCGCAACTCTAGCCAATAGCAACAGTGAAGACAATGTTGTCCCAAATGTCATCTATCGATCTCTCAAGATTGTCAAAAATTTCTATTTCTCTCCAACCAAATTGTCAAAGCTGCTCCCATAACGGTCAATTACCACAGCTCCTTTTGTTTCCTCTCTCCCCCGAAACACCATTTGATAAGAAACAAATCAGCCCATCTTCTAGCCATAGCACCCCATACTCCAAACATGTTCATAATTCTGCTCCAAATGATAAAACGTGATCAATGTGTTGGAGGAATTTATAGAGAAGTAGCAGCTGTTTTAACCTTATATACGTCCACATCCACTTTAACTTGCTATGAGTGATTTCAGTGAAGAGTTCTCATGGATCATGGATAATTTCGCTCTACGATAGCTCATCAATATACAAGAGGGTTACAGTTTTCAAACAAATGTTTCCACATGGAGTTCCCTGAATATCATGGTCTTGTCCAATGGAGTTTCAGTTACCCGATATAAGGAAGATAAATATGTAGCTGAAACCCACCCAGCCCGAGAGAGAAAGGAGAGGAAAAAAAAAAAAAAAGCAGCAGCACTTCCCTCACTTAGGCCTAGTCTGACTTTGCTTGTCCTGTTACAGTAAAAGCTTGTTCCTCCACTCTCACATGAAGCATCTCTCATACAGATTGCCCGGATCTCACTACACTTATACACAAGCACTTCACTATAGTATTATTGAAAATGACTGAGATAGTAATGCATACCTTTGCATAAGATCTTTGAGCCCTGCATGAGTTCCTTTTAAAGAATCCATGTGCAATATGCATGGTACTCTGCCTGATTTATTTGCATCAAGATCTAAAATATGGGAGGAAAAGAAAGAAATGTCGGAGCATTAGAAAAAAGTTAATCTGCAAAGAAGTAGCATACATTTGTATACAACTTGCCTTCACAGTCTGCAACTTTGCCAAAATAGCATACTACTACGAGACTCCAGTGGAAACTGTCAAAACAAGCGTAGGAAGGAACTCATCAGAAATTGCACCACATTTATTTTGACACCAGAACCGAGTATTTCAAAGGCCACAGGGGCGGTGGGGGACGAGGATTGTTGAATCTTAGACTAGTGTGTCATTTAGCACGTGTTAGCCTACTCATTTTTACAAATTTTTACACATTTTTATACATTCCTTTCACTCCACCCACTCTCTCTCATAGTTTACATCCACATATCTCGTAGAACCTATCCGTGCTACACAAATCTCCACCGCTCATTCTCTCTCCTATATCACATTAAATCCATAAAAATCCGTTTTTACACATAAACTAACACGCGCTTCATAACTCACTTGTAGTTTACAGGAATTACAATGAAGTCCTTTTCCAGTAAGTTGACTTTTCTAGTCCATTTCCGAACACGGAGGAAAGCCGCCTTGCCGTCAAAGGCGCTGGATGGGTCTTTGTCCATGTCAGCCAGCTTTCGAAAGAAGAAGCTGTTGAAAAAATGAAACCTATTCCTATCTTCGGACTTCTGCTTATTTTTCAAATAACTGTAACAAGATGAAAGTTTTATTAGTAAGAAAATAGCACACAAGCAAATTATAGGCAACAATCAGCAAAGAAGATATGGCGAGACAACACTTTTTGGGAGTTCATCAGTATATCTTAAATGCCCAGCACCTCACTGTCCTCCAAAAAAACCCATGCATACACGATCACTATTTAAGAGGCAAAATAAATTTAGTAGAACAGAGCAAATGTCAAATTCAGCCTTCTTTTCCATTAGTTTCTATATTACCTTTTTAACTTGTAATACGGCGATAGCCAAAGAAATCATAAGTCAATCTCAATAATATGAAGGGCCCTTGCCTTTTCATGAGTTCCCTGTCTCAGAACAAAAATATTACATGTGCAGATGAACTTACTTGATGTAAAAGTCTATCACTGTATCATTGAGAAACGTGTCTGGCTGTAGTAGATCTACGTCCCTTGAACTTATTGTAACCGCATCAGGATCCCCTTCTGGATATATAACTTCTTCAAAGGACTCGTGAAAACTGCAAATATGAAACCACCTTAGTCAGCATAGTCAAACAAGTTGGGGGATAATTCTATGCAGTTAAGGAATAATTCCAAGGGTAGGGTACCGCTAAAGCATCATGCTTGCGATATATATAAAGTCAATATTTTCATGTTTTTGTCTAGTGGGAAAAATACGTGCAATCAAGGAATAATTTGACTCAAGTTACTCATTCACTCACTTGGGGAAATAATCCCTTGACAGTAGCGCTTTCCCTTCAGGTGCAGCTTCTGTACAATCTTCTAAGTCACTACTTCGGGAAAAGAAAACAAAAAGCGAGTTACATCACCACAACTCAAAATTTATTCATTTATTAATTAGTTGCTTTTAGTAAAGATCATCAAGAAGTAAATGCAAAGGGTACATATCATTGTCTTCCTGCGTTTTCAAAGAACAAAAGCAAGAAATCGATGGAATCAAACTAAACTATGAGAGGTGTCAACTCAGTGTTAAAGTTGAAAACATTTAACCATATGTTTAACTTTGATGTCATATATCCACATAATTAAGAGACAATGATGCAGTATGAGTAACTCAAAGGTCAGCAAAGTCAAGTGCATGTTTGGAAGAAATTTTTGGGAGAATGATTTTGAATGTGTGGTTAAAAAGTCGTGGGGAATGAGAAAAGCAGGTTTAAAAATAAATAGTCACTTCAACGATATCCTAGTTGAAAATGATTGTGAAGAAAAATGCGTTTTCGAGTAATCTCTCCTAGAAATGCTCTAAAAGTCAGTGATGCAGCACAAGTAACTCAGTGGTCAGCACAATCCTTTCACAGCTTATGCTGTTTCTCAAGCAGGGTTAAGCTGTGGACATTCTCCAAACTTGCACAAGACAAAGTGATTTTGGTACTCAAACTTCCACACATGACTCCATCATCTCTGTAAAAGACATGAGCAATAACATATAATATACCAACAAATTATGCTTCGAAAAAAAATACTTCATTAAATTTTCTTATCATTCAACATGTCCATTAAACATAAATATACAATAATTTTCAATGCAAAGTCAAACTTACGAATAGTCTGATGTTAAGACTACTTACTGAAATCCACAAATAAATGTGTTCGTCATAATTTTACACTACTAAAAATTTACTTCAACTACACAATCAAACTTTGATTTCAATACACATTTATATGACGACTCATTATTATCCACACATTTCGTGATCTCACCATTTTCCATCTTTAGAACATAAAAATCTATCCAAACACAAGCAATATTTCAAAGTCAAAACACGTTGACCAGGTCTTTAGGCCCTAATAAAATTCAACACTCTTTAGGCTGGCAGATACTTATATACATGACATACCTACATGACATACCTGAGTCAGGGGAACGTGACAGAACAAGAATGATAAAAACTGAAATCCACAGATAAGGTTTATTTAACTTCAAAAACCCCATTATCGCCAAATATAACCCATTATACAAGCAACCCACTGAGTGAATCACATGACATTAGCAAAAAGCCAAAAATGGATTGTATTCTTGTGAGATCACAGAGATCAATTTGAACTTACTCAAGCAGGACTTTCCATAGTTCCTTATATCTCGCATTCAGAAATCCAATTGCTTCTTGTTTCTCATACCAATTAGAGTCAGATGCTGGAAAATTCAACTCCTGAATTCCTGATACTGTAAATACAAGAATGTGAAAAGAATGATTGTTATCACAAAATTGGAAACAATAATAATTATCATACCAAGTCAATTGCCAAAATTATTAGAACTGAGTAATAGTTCGAAAACTTTATCGAGCAACTAAATGAAATTCAAGAAGACAGGCCAACCAAAAGCAGCCAGTGCTTCACCAAAGAAGATATCACTAGGAAAAGAAAAAGGCAAAAAGGAGGTTATGGTGCTTCCGCTTCTGTATTTTACGACATCTAAGGTTCTTTCCCAATAAATAGAAGTTTCAATGCAAAAGTAGAAAATTTGGAGCGGGGACGATAATCGTTCAATTCTTTTTTTCACAAATAAGCATCCTGCGGCATCTTTTCCGTTGACATAAGAAGGGTATAGTTATTCATCTCCTTCTAATGTTTAGCTTTTTAGCCATTTTGCAACAGCTAATAAATGATCATTGACATTTATGCAAGCTTATATAATCCAATCTTCTTAGAATTAACTAAGAGCATGTTGGGTCCATGTAGTAGAGCATGGAAGAATGTGTGGCTGAAAAGTGCCATAAGTGATTGTTCAATACAAATGCATGGTTTACAATGAGTTTGCAGAAAAAGTCACCAAAATGACCTATAACAAACAGGCTCTTGCTTTTTTTCTTTTATAATTACTTATGAAATCTTTAGTGCTTCCTAATGCAGAGTAATATGGTAGAGAATAATTGTAACATAATACATATATCTCATGCTAAAAGTCGTGATTCAAAGTAAACAAGAATCGAGTAAAATTTTGTTGGACTTAACAATAATCTAAGGTACCAAACTGGTACCAAACTGATGTATCTAGATCTTTCCTATTATCTTCACTACATTTTGCGAACCAGTTTTATCTTTCTTTTCCTTTTCCTTTTCCTTTTCCTTTTACTATTCTAGATTACACCACAACATCCTAGTAAGCACATTCCGGATAAATATAATTTAAAGGAATGAAGCATCTTTATATCTCAGTCTTAGAAGGAAAGCCACAGGAAAGAGAAATGGAAAATTCGTACACATCCGAGAAATGGAAAATTCGAATATTATGAAGGTCTTTTATTTCAGGTAATACACCAAGAGCACTGCAAAAACTTTTCAGAAATTAGTACTCCATTAAATCCAAAATCACTCCAGATAGATAAATGAAGTGGAAGATATTCAGGATTTCTATTGTTCGCGGAAGGTGACAACAGCTTGACTTGATGAGACAATAACAAAATCGTTGTTTATCATAGTATACCACCGAGCAAAACTCAAAATTTTCACCTAAATAAGGAACCAGAATACTAGAAAAGAGTTCGAATGTGAAATAAATAACAATCACCATACAGAACCGGATAAGTGATTAATCTCTGCATAGTAACAAGAAATAAACGTTAAAAGTCTCGTAGACTTGACTAACCAGAAATATTGTTCAAGGAGTTGCCAGCTACTTTGTTGTTTGAGATGAAGTGGACACTAATGAAGCCCACCGCATTCTGAAAACAAAACATATAGTAAGTTATACATCAATAAGACAGTCCCGTCTATATATAGGCGCCATATGTGCAGAATAGTAGCATAGAGTAACTTACACGAGCAGACCACTGAGACTCTATTTTAACAATATCCTCAATTTCCAACTGAATATGAAAAGTCTCCCGATTTCCATCAGCTGTTTTGCTTTTAACTGCAACAAAACTTCTGGAAAATGTCACCATGGAGTCCACATAACGCATGCCACGATAGTTTATGCAATCAGTGTAGAGAACAATTTCCATTCCGCCATCGTCCTGCCAATCAAAACGCAAGCATAATCATAAACTCTGAGTAGCAAAGTCATGGATCTTTGAGTGACTGATATCTCCAAGTCATCTAACTCTCCACCGCATGACATGAAAATAATAGTAGGAGGAAGTGGCAAATTCCAGCATAATAAATATCTTTATGGTTCAACAGTCTCCAACTCAAGATAGTTCAACCATTTCTTGATGAAAGCATTTTCTCAAATGGAAATAATATTCAGCAGGTGAGAACCAATTCAAACGGGACCATGACAAGCAATGACTCTGGGATCACCGTCGAGGGGTGGGCTAGATAATATTTTGATTATAAATCTTTAATATGTTATAAATCAGGATTTCCATTTAAGACTTTTCCTAAATGTGGGACACCTTGCCTGCCAGTCACTTGATTATCACAGCTCCACAACATCAACTCATCTGGTTATTTTCTGATCTAAGTAAATACATATAACAAAAGACCGTACTCTTAGAGTGGAAAGTTAATACGGAGGAGGCATAAAAAGTTCAATGATCACACTATAAATTTAGTGCAAGTAACTTTTTGCAGCACAGAAAACAATATTGATGTCTGAGACTTGAAATGAGTGAAGAAATCACTAGTGACTTCTTTGCTAGACATCACCGTAAAATTTCATATCGAGTACTAAAGTTCATTATCAAATCTCCAGAGGCTTTGAAAGTTGAAAATAAAATAGTTGATGAAAAATATTTTAAAGCCATTTATAGTGAAGAAGAAAAAGTCTGAGCGTGAAGAGCAGTAGCTAAGCTATTCTAAGTTTAAAATGTTGATTCTTAGGGTATGTTTGATATGGATTATTGAAAAATTAATTTGTAGATGTGTGGCTGAGAAGTGAAGAAGAAGTATTTAAAAAAAAAAAAAAAAGTGAAATCAATGTTTGAATGTTTGAAAATGATGAGAGAGTAAAAGTAAATCAAATTTAATGTTTATCAAACAAGTTCTTAATTAAAGTTTTCTATTATGAGTGCAACAGGAAAGCCATGGTCCAAACTGCCAACCAGAGAAAAAATAGTTCTCCCACAAACCTCATATTTATCCTTCACTTCTTTCTTCGAAGATTGCATGTGATCAACTGGTTATTAAGTCAGTTACATTAGTAAATCCACCCATTCTTTTCCCACAGTTAATCCTGCGTTAAGTCAAATATGCTTAAGGTCCAAATTTAATCAGTTTCCACTATGTTATTATTCGATGTGCGCCTAATTGCATTTCATATGCTTGCCTCTTAAAGTTGGATACTAAAACATATTCCTTTTTTAGGACTTATCACGTGACACCAAAACTTCCTCTAACCGCTCATGAAGGTACCATGAATTTGATTTCTTTCATCGATGCTTGTTTTCCCTAGATATTCTAATATACACCTTACTCAATAATACTGAACGAGATTTTATCCAGACATTGATATCACATCGTCTTTGCTAATTCCTGCATAAGAGAATTTTTCCGTCCTATTTTACTATCCCTCTGCACAGACAACAAGCAAATGGTTTTCCTTTCTAATGAGGAACTTATTTGCCAATCAGCCTCCATTTGTCATATCCCTCTCTTCATTAAACATATAAAAATGATAAACATTTGCAGATGGACGGTGGCAAACTATTAGGTGTTTATTTCCTCTCATACTTTAGAACATGAATATTACATGCAGATAATTGGGAAAGACATTTTCATAGGGAGGTAACAAATTAATCTTGAAATCCAAATACCTGGACAAATGTTCCATTTGTAGCTATTGAGGTTGGAGGCTTGAGAAAAAGTCCCATGGATAGAAATAAAATTGGAACACTGGAAGAAAGTAAAGAACACAAAATATAGCATAAGTTAACCTATTAACCACAAGAACATACAAATCTTTGAAATACAACAAATAGGTAAATCGCTTAACATAAAAGTTTATTCTACAAATCTGTAACAGAAGAAAAAGAAAACAAGGAGCAAAATTTAAGTGTAGAAACACAAACGAAAGAGAAATAACGGTGTAGTGACACGAACAAAAAGTACGAACCCCTGTTCGAGAAGTGCGATCTGCCGGCGAAACAGAACAAAAGCAGAGACCAAGCTGAACACCTCTAACAAATTAAAAAAAGGAGACATTAGTGGCAACACGTCGTGCAAGTAACAAAAAGAAATGAAAAAGGAATAAGCTCTTAGAGTAGAATAAAGAAGCTGGCGAACAATGACAATGAGGAAAAAGAAAATAGGACCGACGAATCCACAAAAAGAATGTCAGGAAATGAAACAAACCCAATAGAACTCCCTAAATAACAAAAGACGCACAAATTGAAGAAACCTTCACATATATGGAACAGGTGACGCAGGAGCAAGAAAGAAGTGGAGCTGGCATAGGTAAGAGCACAATTTCAAAGGACAAAGGCAACAATGACGAAGCAAGATGGGTTTATTGTCATGGGAAAGCAATGGTAATATGGATTAGAGTTGTTAAATGAAAAGAATTTATTATATAGTGTTTATGAAGCTGAAAAACCTTTAAATAAAGCTCCATATAGTGCACAAATGAAAACTAACTATTAACTAAATGATCTGCAATTAAATATATAATGGCATTAACACCTAAAACAAAGACTTGAAACATCTAACAGCCTAATAGAATTCAAAATGAAGAAGAGAAAGTTTTGCAAATTATTATTCCTTCCAATTTGAGAAAAATTTCAGTAAAAAAGGGGGAAAGAACTTGCCATTTCAAGAGGGTCAACACAACAATCAACCAATCAAAAAGAACATTATCCCTAAACTGTGCAAGGTCGAAAATAAAAATAAAGGTATAACTGCATCAAATGTTATAATGGTAATTTCTTACAGTGTATCACAAATTTTAAGAAAACCCAAAAAAGGGGAAAAATCCACACTTAGAGACAAAGATCAACGAAGAACTCATCAAATCATGAAGACAATAATCAACTCGTGTCATGAGCTTCAATATTAATTTAATATGTTTAGTAAACTGCGAAAAAAGGCAGACGTTACCCTAAGCACACCTGCCAAAAAAACTATATTCTGACTAAGAAAACATATAACTACTCTAACAGAAGAAGTGTGCAATCTATCTAACACAAAGCACATAAATCATTTGTCGAAACCCAACAACCAAAACATAGAGTTAGGATATTTGGAGTAGTGCTAAAAGAATCCCAAATTCCAAAAATTAATTTGAGCATTATTAACCAAATTGCATATCTATTCTAATTTAATTCATCTAATAAGGAAGTTTCAATAATGAAAGGCCTGGAATTCTCAGGAGATTAAAAAAATTTGCAGTTCTTACATGACAACTTTCCGACACATTCACACAATATCATCAATCCATAGTCATTCAAACTTGACAAAAAAATGCCATAATAATAGCGCATCTACATATATTTCATCGAGGTAAACAACCGGTAAAAAGTTTAATACCTAAAAAATCTGCTGCAATTCAATAATGCACACGATTGCTTCAATGGTTGTCATAAGATCTGCTCCATCAATAACTCAGCCACTTCCTGATTAGCAAGAGTAATAATGTTACCAATATTGTCTAAAACTTTCACTATCAAACAATATAACAATTGGTAATGGTCATTTGGACATCCTTAAAACAAAGGCTTTTTTTTTTTTTTTTGGTCTCGTTCTAAAGAGATTTCCTGTATCAATAGGTCTTCCATAAAGTTACAAAAACATAACAGTTGAACCAGAACAAGTCGAAATACAACCAAGTCTCTGAAACTAGAGTACTAAAGAGTTTACGAAGATAATGAGCGATTTCATACACAAAAGAATGGGAGCCAACCATACCCAGAAGAGCAAATTGTGGAAAAAGCAGCCTGAACATGGAGAGATTTCAAACGACCACAACATGGAATAATAGACACACAATGTGCATCAGATACACCACAAAGGAAGTCAAAGAAAACGAACACGATCAACTAATAACCATTGAGTGAAGTAAAAATTTTTTTTTTTTTAAAAAAATTTGGAAGCAGGAGAAAAAATATAGAGAACAGCCCTAAGCAAAACGTATAAAAAACTTGGGGAATCAATAGACAAATTGAAATTTAAATTCAGTTACCTTAAGAAATGCGAACAAATTTGAACGTAAGGGCTTGCGAGAATTGCAACGAACCAATCCGCTCAATACAGTTAGGGTACGAAATCAAAACGAGTTCAGAGAAATTGAACTCTCCGAACAAAGAGAGCCGATAATCGCAGGTGGATGTTGGTAGGTAAATGACGGAGGGCACAGATTTGAGAGAGAGAGAATCGGAGGTTTTCCAGAGAGAAACGAAAGCTGACTTTTGTTGACAGCAAACTGAGAGAAATCGCAGCTTGAATAGGGAACGAAGCGGGTCAGATCCGGGTGCCCTTTATTGCGGTCAATTCGACGGCAGTGTCACATCCTCAGAAAGGGTGCGGCTAAATACTGAATACACCCATCCTCCCCCAGAAATGTTCCAGAACCATCATGGATGGTTTCGGATCTTATGGAACACTCAGGCCATTTTGATTATCCGTTCGATCTCCATTTTAAAATTCGAAATTAGATTTGAAATCGACGCGGTGAGGGCGTCAGATTTTCGAATTTTTCGGCGATACCAGTAGCCTGACCATCGGCCAATTTTGACAATATTTTTTGCCAAAAATATGCCAAAACTTTGACCGGCGGTTAGGCGGCTACTGTCGCCGTAAAAATTAAAATTCCTCGCTCGCCGTCGATTCCAGATCCTGGTCCGATTTCAAACGGAGGTCGAATCGCCATCAAATGGCCCAGCGCGTTCATACTTAAACCGCCATTCGATGGGACCGGATCATTCCTGCATCCTCCCCATCATTTCCATTCTATTCACACAACGATAAAATTTTAATTAAAAAAAAAAATGAAGCAAGAAGTAGCACGAAGAAACTCACAAAAAGAAAAAAAATGAGGAAAGAAAGAAAAGCTTCTTCAAGGTTGAAGAAGCCGCCCCTTGATCAGGCTCACAAAAAAAAAAAAGGAGAAAAGTAGCTTTTGAAGAATGGCAGCTTCACCTTATTTCCCAATTTGTGTGTTTTTTTTTCATAGCTTGTCGTGTTCGCTATGAACATTGCGAACAAGCTTTGGCTTGTTCGTTATCGTTGTATTCATAGAGAACACAATTATTAAAAAAGTGGGTGCACTCAGTAGGGGTATATTAGTCTTTTTAATTTTTTAAAGATGGGTGCACTTAGCATTTAGTTGAGTGCATTTAACCGCACCCCATATAAATTTTGTGATTTTGAATTTTAATGAAGACGGATAGCTATATGGTGATAAAGAGGAACTCTTTGCAGTTGTAATTTGTATACTGCTCTAATGGTAGTTCCGACTATAGGGTTGATATAGATTTTGGTGAGCATATATAAGAGAAGAAAAGGAAAAACTTGGGAGAAAGATAAAATGACTGGTATATGGACGTATATCAATCTTTTTTGAGTCTAACTATCAGAGAAAACTTCCCTTCAATCAGTGATTAAGTTCAACCAAGAAATGACGTTGTTTGACCCACTTCACGAAACCTCATCGTTTAAGAACCGTCATATGAATATCTAATAACGATAACGATACACGTGGTATAGGTGTGAGGAAGAAAGGGAGAAGGTTGTTCTCTAACGATGAATTTTGTAGGTCAATGGCCACCATCAACTATTTTCAACTATTTGCACAATGATTTATGACCTCTTGCACTCTATAAATTATGGGAATTTTCTTAACACTTTGTTTTACGAAGCGTTTTGTCTCTTTTTTAAAAATTGAGATTAAAAAATAAAAAAGATTAAGAAATGAATTATATATTTAGAATGCGTATATATGATTAAGGATTTGTTTGCTAGAAATTAAATTAAATTTTTTTATTATCATTTTCAATCACTAGGTTGAACAATTTGAAAAATTTTTTTATCTTTTTTCCGTTACTTTTCAACCTTATATTCCAAAATTAATTTTTAAAAAAATTCTATAAAAAATACCTTAAACGTGGGTGTCAAAAATTGATTCTATTTTTGATAAATTGTCATTGAAATGTGCATTGGGATTTTGTTTAAAAATAAGGGGGGAAATGACTTATTTAACAACCCTTAAATATCCTTTCAAAAAAACCCTTAAATACTAAATTCCAATATTTCAAAGTTATTTGCATATAGCAAATTTCACCACATTTTCATCTACAATTCCCACAATGCCTTCAGGTTTTCTTCCATCCCCTTGTCATCCTCCATCTTCATCAAATTCGATCACTACTCACCACTTTCGGTCATCTTCTCCAGCGCTGATCATCTTCTGCGCTCATCGTTACCCCCACCGGTTTAGTCTACGATCAAGTTAGCTAAATCCGACGAAGTATTTTCCACATGAAAAAAATCAAATAATCAGCTCCAAATCAAGGATACCCTAGAATTTTGGACATCCATGAACAAAAAAACCAAGACAACTGTTAATCTGTAAAAAGACCCCCAATGTAGTAAGAGGAGAAAACCAGAGAAACCAAATGGCATTTTTGGAGAAGATGAACTAGTCGCCGAAGAAGATGAACAGTCATTCTATATCCTATAATATAGGATATAAGCATTTTCTACAGATAAAAGTTTCATAAAAATTCAGCAACATTAATAATAATGAACAATGTTCCTTCGGTACATCAGATAATAAAAAATCCGGTCTTTTTTGCAACCTCAAATTGAATCTACAACCTAAGGGTGATATTTGTGGTACAAACCTGTGGCCGGAGAAACTGGATGCCAAGAAAGGGGAAAATGAGTCATGCATTTAGAAAAATATTTACCTTTCACCATTGAATTTGTAGACGAACCTCAAATTCGATGAAATGCACAAGAAGGTAGTGGGAAACTGTGAAAGGTGAAAGGCAACTGCACTTCATCTTCTCCGGTGAGGGATTCATCTTTCCTAGTGACTCACTTCGTCTTTCTCTAGTGACTACGCGAACAAGTCCATAAAATCCAAATTATTTCGCCACCCAAAAATGCAAAGAAATTTTACAGTAAAATTTTTTTTAAGGAAGACGGTGATTCTTTGAAACAAGAAAATGTATGAATGAAGAAGAAGGCGTTGGTGAATTATGGCTATTTAGGTCAAAATGAATTCAACTACCTATTACCTATGGCTAAGGGGTATTTTTGTCAGGCAGGTCTCGAATTCTTGTGACTTTAGGAATTCTACAAAGCAAATTTTAATCATGTCATTATCTATTTTATCCTCATCATTTTAAGTATTCTTTTAAAAAAATCAAATAACGTACAATTAAAAAAAAACTGAGAATTATAAAATTTAACAAATGTATGACAAAATTGAGTTTGACAAAAACAAATTTAAGAAAAGTTGTACCAAAGAAAGACTGATTGACATAATATGAATGAAGACTTACGAAAGTAATTTCAAATAATACTACTTTTACACATAATTTTACATAAGAGATTACATATTTACATCTATAGATATGCCATCCTCCCACAAGTCCACCTAATATAGGGGTTGTGTCGGGTCTATCTATCGTTGTTTGGAGCGGGGGATAGGATCTCACATACACTGTTAGCAGTAGGATTTTTCTTTATATTTATTCAAAGTATCAAAATCATGTGAAATGAGCTCATTTTATAGGATTTTGACATAACAGATACATGAATGAAAAGTGATTTCTATCAACCCACCTGTGAATGACATTTGAAAAATTATTTTTTATTAATTTTCAAATCTCAACCCACAATGATTAGTTTTGGCTGATAAGGCAGTGGAGTAGTGGCTATGCCTTCACTATACATACTATATTGAAATTGTTAACTTTAAGCAACCAAAAGTGAGCAAAAAAATAGAAAAATAAAAATGGGTGTAGTATAATCCGACTATAAACATATTAAATACCAGAAAAACTGTTATAATGGGACTTGAATACCTTTTTATGTCATTTATCAATACAATCACTCATTAATGGCAGAATATGAATTTTATTAGTATTATATTACCAATCATATCAAATGCTATGACAGTCTAGCATTAGTCACTTTCCCTTTTTTTGCCAAATCCTTTCTTTTTTTTCATTTTCCACTTTTTTATAAATAAATCATCCTGATTAAAGGTAAGTAGCTTAATTTAATTTTCCTAATTATCCATTTTTCATCGTAATTATACAATGTATATCTGGAATGAGATTCGTCTTTATTCTTATCTTTATTGATATATATATATATATGTGTGTGTGTGTGTGTGTCTGTGTGTCTGTGTAAATCTTTTTTTGTACTAACATTTATCACATTTAATTGAATTTTTTTATTTTTAAAAATATTTTTGGTTTATTTTTCTTTTTTAAGTAGGAGAAAAGTCTCGTATCGAAACTTGATTCATAAAAGAGGGATTTTCTTATCTATAAGATATAGCAGTTGGCATGTCTTGAGGAGTGAATTGCTGTTGGGTTCCGGTCTTCTTCTTTGATGCTGAATCGTGTGAATGTACCTCATCTTTATGGTCTGGGAATCATTTGTTTCTATTCTAAGGAATTAACAATTTAACATATTAAGGCCTTGTTCTTTTGAACATTAACTTGTATGCACGTAATTCCGTACAACCTCACATACATTTTCAACCACACACATATTTTTCAATACAATCTCAACCACATATTTTACACAGAATACCGCGCATGGTAACTTTATCACCAATCAAACATACCCTAAGGGTATGTTTGATTGGCAAGGATGGAAAACAAAGCCTACAAAATGTTTTATTGAAAAAGAAAACCTCATATCCCCAAAGAATCTATTTTCCTAGAAAAGTGATTAAAATGTGTTTAAAATGATTGTATCATGAAAAACCACTTCTTTTTCCAACTTGCAATCAAACAACAAAGTTGGAAAACGGATATCTTGATTTGACATTTTCCTAGAAATCTTTTACCAATCAAATACAACCTAATAGTAGTAGGTATTCTTACCCATATCCCAAGGTAAAAAGAAACTAAATAGAAAACATAGTTTGCAATGCTAATTTCCTTAATAAATGTTAACTTTACAACAGATTGTGAATGGAAAAGCTCAAGTAAGAAACATCTATGTTGCTTCCTTCGATCGGAGCTACATTGGAATCTGCTATTCTGCAGATAGAATTAAGGAATAATGTAAGAAACTCTGGGGATGGCAACCTTCTGAATTAAGTTTGTTCTTTTTCCATAGATTTGTATTCTATACTTACCTGTATGTATATATGATATGTAGAGATAGAGATTGCAGTTAAAATTTTATCCAATTTTTTAATAGACATCGTAGTAGGAACAGAACTAGGAGCAATGTAATAAACATTATTTTTCTTGATCATTTGATAACTCTGGATTCTTAAGCAAACTTTTAGCTGCTTTTACATTATAGTTGCATGGAATTTTCAATTGCTAAACAGATTGTATATGGAACTAAATGGAATAAAGGTATCCAACAACGAGCAATGCAGATTAAACATTAAGTAAAAGATACAAAACCAAAATTGATCGAAACATCGAGGCATTCGTTCTCGCAATTTCCTTAAAGCAATTTCTCCTTCTACTGATCAACGAACGATTGCCTCCAAGGATACAACGACCGGACTGCTTCATTGTGCAATGAATTGAACAAAGTGCCAAAACTCGATCCCCAAGGTATGCAGATGACTATGAAAGACTCGATGGAGATGAAGATGAGTTTGTAGTGTATTTTTCTGTTGTTCCATGTCTCTGAAGTATAGAGGACTGCCCAGATATAATAGGTGTAGAGGAGCTGACCGTTACAACTTGCCCATTACAGCAGCAGTTTCAAACTCGGCCCATTACAGCAGTGATGTAATGAAAAGTTTCAAATCATTACATTGCACTAATTCGCCTCAATTCAGCTGTTATAATATTCCAAAAGGAAAACTAATTTTTGAAATAACAATGCAAAACTCGAATTGCACTCGATCGCCAATTTCGGTGCGACATTCGTTTCCGCAGGTCGCGCTAGCACACGAGTCTCAAAGCTCATGAAGAAATCACTCCAACATTTGCACTCCATATGGGGCGCATAGTGCATGGAGGATTCTCTATGTAACCATTAGTTACACAACACAAATTGACTATTACTTATAAGTTGGTCCATATCACTTTAGTTTTCCTATGTGGGATAGCTCACACTTTCTCATTTCAATTTCCATTCACACTTATTTTCCTACAATCCCCCATATGAATGGGAATGACTGACCCGGACTCCTTGGTGACAGAGTTCAACGTCTGAAACCTGCATAGGATAGGTAGGTGTTACCTTTTGAACCTTCCATTGTGAAAGCATTTACTTTCCTGGTGACCAGGTAGACACGATGTCCTTGAACTGTTCTGCCATTTATGTAAACGATGATGTACGTCAAACATGCTTCTTCCTAACAACATTCAGTTTTTATTGGTGTGTCCATTTATGGCCCTTTGACACTTGCGTGGTTCTGTGAGAGTTACTTAAGAATTGTGTCTCAATAATTTACTTCAAAGTGGCCCCACTTTTCTCTCACATAGGTGATTCCTCTAAATGAGTAACCCGCATTACTCTGCTCGGATTGCTCAGATTTCCGACGTCTAGGAATCATTAAAAGCTCATTACTCAACTCCTCCCAAGGGCATCACTGTTTTACAAGAATGGACTGAGGGAACCCCCCAACAGTGATCTCCAACCGAGTCTTTGCAATTAGGTTGTCCCATTGAACCTAGATCTTGGGATCTCCAGTTAGCTAGGTTGGATTTTCCTTTGCAATGACTTTCTCTTCGTGAGGCTTAAGTCCCATTCCTCTCGTCGACTTGGCAACTATCTTGATTTAACCCTTTAGTTAGCGGATCCATTAGGTTATCCATTTGACTTCACATAGTCAATAGAGATAATTCCTTTCGAGAATAATTGCCTAATGGTATTATGTCTGCGATGTATGTGTCGAGATTTACCATTATACACATTGCTCTGTGCCCTTCCAATTGCTGATTGGCCATCACAATGTATACGAATCGCTGGCACTAAGAACTAGTGTAGCCATTCAACCTCTTCACCACGTTTATCGAGGACGATAAACTCAGATTCTATAGTGGATTTGGCTATAGTTGTCTCGGCTTAGAAGATTTTCACAATATTGCTACATCTCCCAATGTGAATACAAATCCACTTATAGACTGTGAGTCTTTCATATCAGATATCCAGTTAGCATCGCTATATCCTTCAATCACGGCAAGATGTTTGGTATAATGCAACCCACAGTTATGAGTATACCTCAAATATCTTAGTACTCTTACAATCGATCTCCAATGTTCAGATCTGGATTACTCATCTACCTACTTAGTTTGCTAACTATGTAGGCTATATCGGATCTTGTACAAGTACATCAAATTCCCGATAACTCTAGAGTACTGAACTTGAGAAATGCCATCACCTCTATTCTTTGATAGATGTTGGCTCGTATCTATTGGGGTTCTAGCCACAAGCGAGTCATCCTTGATAAATTTCTCTAGAATCTTATCCACATAATGTGACTGGCTCAAGACGAGACCATCCGGTGTTCTAGAGATTTTAACACTAAGGCTACCATTGGCCAAACCCATATCTTTCATGTCAAATCTCAATTTCGACATGTCTTTTTGTGGATTTAACCATCTTATCATTACTTCCAACGATAATCATGTTGTCAATGTAAAGACACAAAATGATGTAGCCATTGCTAGTGTCTTTTACGTATACACACTTATCACACTCATTTATCTTAAATCCACATGCCAACATGGCATTGGTAAATTTCTGATGCCATTGTTTTGGTGCTTGTTTCAAGCCATATAATAATTTCACCAATTTACACACTTTGTGTTCTTGTCCTAGTGCGAAAAACCTCTCGGGTTGTTCCATGTAAATTTTCTCTTCTAAATCTCCATTTAGAAAGGTTGTTTTGACGCTCATTTGATGTATTTTGAGACTATGCAAAGCAGCAATCACGAGTATCATCCTTATGGAGGCTATTCTCGTAACTGGAGAATAAGTGTCAAAATAGTAAAGGCCTTTTTCGTTGTTTATAACCTTTTATTACAAGCTTAGCTTTGTACTTGTCAATAGTTCCATCTGCCTTCATTTTCCTTTCGAAAAATCCAATTGTATCCTGGTGGTTTGTTTCCGAGGGGAAGATCCCCTAGTTCCCAAGTATGGTTCTGTAAGATGGATTCTATCTCACTGTTGATCGCTTCTTTCCATTGAGGTCTTTCAAAGGAGTTTATAGCTTCTTTAAAGCTTTGAGATTCACTTTCTGGCATATAAGTTAGAAAATCTGGACCAAAAGATTTATCTGTTCTAACTCTTTTGATACGTCTTAGTTCAACCTCAACTTCCTTTTCTATTTCTTGGTCCACATCTTCGTGTGTTCGCTTAGAGGAACTTGCTTCTTCTCTTGACTTGTATGGGAATACTTGTTCAAAGAAAGAAGCATTTCTTGATTCAGTTATCGTGCTCTTGTGTATATCTTCAATTTTAGATTCTTACACAAGAAACCGATAGGTACTACTGTTGTGAGCATATCAACGAATATCCCATCAACAGTCTTTGGACCGATCTTCACCTTCTTAGGTGTAGGCACGACTGCTTTTGCAAGACACCCCACACTCACAAGTGTCCATAAGAAGGCTTTCGACCTTTCCATAACTCAAAGGGGCTCTTTTCCATTTTCTTCTGGGGTACCTTATTCAAAAGGTAGTTATTTGATAGCACAGCCTCCCCTCACATGTTTTGGGGTAACCCGGAACTGATCAGTATCTCATTCATCATTTCTTTCAATGTGCAATTCTTTCGTTCTGCTACACCATTTTGCTGAGGTGAATATAGCACAGTCTTCTCAAGGATAATTCCGTGTTAGGCACAGAACCCATCAAACAGTGATTTATATTCACCGCCACGATCACTTCTCAACACTTTGATTTTCTTGTTGAGTTGATTTTCAACTTCATTATTGTAGAGAACGAATTTCTCTATCACTTTATCTTTTTTAAGAAGATACACGTAACAATACTTGGCTATCATTTATAAAAGTGATGAAACACTTGTTGGGTGTCCTCGTTAATTGAGCTCTAACACAAGTCTCACATTTGTGTTTCGAATCAATGTAGAATGGAAGTATGTGGTTTACATTAATTAATCTACGTAAAGTGTCATAATTAACATGACCTAATCTACTATGCCATACATTGAAAGATTTAAGCAAGTAAGCAGAAGAGTTAATCATTTTATTCACATTGGGTTTAACAGCCATTACATTGAGCTTAAATAGCCCATCAGTCACATAACCGTTGCCTACAAACACTTCATTCCAGATCCGGCCGCGGTTCCAAACCAAAATCATATGTTCGGAACCGGTCAATCCTGAAACCGGAACCAATTGACCGATTCCGCTTCCGGTTTGGTTCTCTTTTTTGTTCTGGTTCCAAAGCGGAACCGGTCCTTTAAATTAAAAAAAAACAAACGGTCACTAAGTGACCGTTGGGGGCGGGGGGATCCACCCCACCCCCAATTTTTTTTTACTTTTTTATTCATTACCTATAAATATCCTATATTCTTTCTATTTTTTTCACACTACAATTCTTACTCTCTCATTCTCAATCTAGCAAATCTTAATTATCTTATTCTCATCCTTTCAAGTTTCAAGTCTCAATTCAAATTTCTACTTGCAAATTATAAGTTATATTGTTACAAACTTACTGGTTGGGATTAACTGATCAAGGCGTCAAGCCTCTTTTCTTTAAAAAAAGAAGCTGGAATCGTCGCTTCCAAAATCGAATCGGAACCGTATTGTGCATGGTTCCGATTCCGTTCCGTTTTGCGAAACAGCGAATGGGCGGTTCCGAAACCAGAATTGTCGGTTCCAAAATCGTGGCCGGGTCTACTTCATTATGAGACAAAATAAATTTATCTGACTCAAACATTATACGAAAGCCATGTTTGTTCAACAACGATCCAGACACAAGGTTCTTTCGAATCTCTGGCACATACAGCACATTGGTGAAAGTCAACTCTTTCCTGGACATCATTCTCATAACCACTTTTCCATGGCCTTTGATTTCGGAGGTAGCCGAGTACCCAATGAGCAGCTTTTCTCCATTTTCAACAGCTACAAAGCTATGAAACATCTCCCTATCAGAGCAAACATGACGAGTGGCACCGGTGTCAATCCACCACTCTCTTGGATTCGACCCGACCAGTTCACTTTAGAGACAATTGCAATGAGGTCCATGTCAAGAGCTTCGTTGTCTTTAACCATATTCACCTCTCTTCTCTTCGGAAGTTTATACTCTAAAGCCTTGTGGCCAACCTTGTCACAATGTGGCATTTTCCCGAAAATTTCGGATTCGTGACCCCTCATTTTGGTCCCAAATTATACCCTTTGTTTGGCAGCCCATTTCTGTGGGGTGGCCCATTTATATTCTATGGCACGTATTTTCCTTTGTTGGCTTTAGAACTCTGTCATGTTCACAACATTAGCTTTAGCAGCCATTGAATGATTACACTATTTTTAGTAGAATTCCTCTGTTCTTCCTCAATTCAAAATCTCACAATGAGTTCTTAGACGGTCATCTCTTTCCGCTTATGCAAAAGGTAATTCTTGAAGTCTTTCCAACCGGGTGGCAGCTTATGAATGTTGCTGCAACTTGGAATGATTCACTCACAACCATTCCTTCAATGTGAACTTTGTGCAAAATCACCTGAAGTTATTGGATCTGACCTATTACAATTTTGGAGTCTACCATCATATAGTTCAAGAATCACCAACAACGAATTTCTTTGTTCCAACATCCTCAGTCTTATGTTTACATTCTAATGACTCCCACAATTCCTTTGCTGTTTTCACCGAGCTATACACATTGTACAGCGTGTCGCTCAAATTGTTCAAAATATAGTTCCAGCAAAGGAAATCAAAATGCTTCCAAGAGTTAACGGCACCGATCGCTTTGATATTTCCCTCTCCTTCTTTCAGGATTTGAGTCGTCTCAATTAAGAATATCGCAACATTCAACGTGGCAGATAAAAGAACATCTTCTGTTGCCAACTTTTGAAATTCGACCCATTGAACTTTTCTGGTTTCTTATTGTGATTCACGAGAACTGTCACACTATGACCAACCCCAATATTTGGCACATGAGCCGCCCCACTCGACCGGTTTCCAGCATTTGGCATAGAAGCCATAGTCGTAGTCACAATAACTGTTGGAGTAACAATCTGTAATATGGGAAGCCACCACGGACGTTATTGGAGCCACGGATTGTGCCACTTGAGGCACCACATTATTTCCGGGAGCCATAACGTTGTTATTTTGGTTGTTTTCCATTTGAGCACTTCAAATAAAATCACTGTGACACAACAAGTCAAATTAATAATTTAAATAACAAATTACTGTTCAATCATTAATGAGCAGAATACCGTAGTGAGATGGAGCTAAACGTGCAATAACCAAATAGCCTTAAAAAAATCCACTCATGCAACAACCTATAAGTAAAAGCTAACTAAATGATGATTTATGCCAGGCGTGCACATAAGGTCAAGCCAATAGTCAAAGCATAGTATAACTTAATAATGCATAGACCAAATCAAGAATCAATCATTAAAGATTGACCCCTATGCATGCATGCACTCCACATGTTGAAGTAATATATCCAACCAAAAGAATTATGTCCAACTCCAATTATCATATGCAGTGCAAACTAGGCTAAGTATAACAACAAAAATTATGGCCTATGTGAACAGAGGCACTATTCAATCAAAACTCTTGACCAAATAAGATATACATAGACTAATTTAATGCATAAAATAATGAAAGGTATCAATTGAGACGAAGCATGGAAATTCGCGTCACCATTAGAACATAAAACCAGCAAAGAGAGCTGCTATTGACACCCACATTTTTAATCCATACACCCACATACTTCTTACACCCACACCCACCTATTTTTCAAAAAATATCATTATATTTATTCTTTACACCCACATCCTTTCCACAATTGCCCTCACCCATTTATACCTAAACCAGATCTACACCCACTTGTATTCGAACAACAAAAAGCTGAAGAAGAAGCCAACCTCCATCTCTTCCAACACAAACACATAGGCAAGCAACGGCATAGCCATGGAGAGAGGTTAGTTAACTTTGCTTCTTTCCTATATTTCTTTAGGGAAATTTAGAGTACGCATGCGAATGCTAGATGGAAATCGACATTGGCTTGTCGAGCATAAAAAAAGGGAGTTCGACAGCAAGAGGGCGAGGTTTGTTAGGGGACTTTTGCCAATGGTGGCCGAAGCCCCTAAAGGAGCATTGGCCACTGATGGCCGAAACCCCTTCGACGGCCTCGGCCATATATGACCGAGGCTTCACTTAGGGTTTCGGCCAGCATAGGCCCAGGCCCCTCCGAGAACTCGGTTGGTCGAGGCCCCCTCGGGGGCCTCCTTCGGTGTTTTTTTATTTTTTATTTATTTTTATAAATATTTAAAATTGTAGTTTTGAAATATTATTTAATTAGTTATGAATTATTTTATTTTTATTTTGTTAGTTATTTAATAGTGAGTTAAATATTATTTAATAGTGAGTTGAATATTGGTGTTATGTAAGTGATTGAAATGTTATTTATTAATTAGTATTTAATTATTCGGTATTGCAGTAAGACGTTATATGCGGCGTACTAATCGTTCAACTGGTTCAGAGAGAAAAAGACGTGAAGTGGAACGTGCTATGCAGAATGAGTCAGCACATGATCATCCAATACACGATGATATTGGTACTTTTCAATCCCACCCAGGCTATGATATTGGTATTTCTCAGTCTCGCCCAGATATTGATACGGTTCAAGAACAATATATGGTTGCCGATCAAGGTGAAAATCATACTGAAGGTGATGAAAGTCGGCCCGAAAGAAGAGATGATGATGATGTATTGACTGGGACACATCCTGGTAGTCCATTGAATCCTAGAATTTTATGCTCTTTTAAAACACATGTGGCCTCAAAGATATGGTTTGATACAGAAAGGGCTATACTTAAATGTCATTGTCATACGAATAAATTATAGGAGTGGGCCTGTGATGGCAATTCAAGGAGTCCATGGTTGAATATATTAACAAATTTCAGATTAGTAATTTTGCGAGATGTATCATATGGGAAGGCCAATATGACTTTAATAAGTGCTTTTATAGAGAGATGACATCCTGAGACGAATACATTTCATTTTGCCATTTGGAGAGATGACCATTACACTTGATGATGTATATTGTCTTACTGGCATACCATGCAAAGGTCGTCCTTTGGAACTCGATGCTAATAAATCCCCCACCGAGTCCAACCGCCATCTTATGCAGAGATTATTGGGGGTCACGTCGGAAGAGGCTGATGATGCACACGGTAATGTAAAGGGTCCCTCAGTGAAGTTGGAGTGGCTGAGTGCCAAATTTCATAGAAAGCACTACTTCCGGTGATCAAAGTACGATACGATATGCAGCGAGGGCTTACTTGTTGTATCGTTTGGGATGCACTATATTTACTGATAAGACAGGTACTCGGGTCGCAATGAAATACTTATATTTTTTGGAGGACCTTGATGAAGTACAAAGGCTTACTTGTTGTATCTTTTGGGATGCACTATATTTACTGATAAGACAGATACTCGAGTCGCAACAAAATACTTATATTTTTTGGAGGACCTTGATGAAGTATAGAATTATGCTTGGGGAGCTGCTGCCCTTGCCTACCTATACAGGTAGTTAGGACTAGCATCGAGAGCTGATGTGAAGCAGATGTCAAGATACTCGACTCTGTTGGAGGTAATACAAAGTTTTAAATATTTTCTTCGTTTAAAGGCAGTTTTTTTTTATTTTCATTGTGGTTTATATTATATATCTCTTAATATTACTGTAGGTCTGGATATACCAACACTTTACTACACTAAGACCTTGGTACAATATATAATACCTCAATGGGGAACCGCTTGCGATGTTATGGTTACCAGATGGACATTCCAGGGAATCTCTAGACGCTCTTATGGCATGTAGAAAGACATTGGATTTGATGAAGCCAGATGATGTGAGCGAATAAATTTTTAATGTACTATTTCTACATTGTTGATAGATAAATTGTGTAATATATCTCATTTTAATATTGTGTAGATATCATGGTGCCCCTATGTTGATTTTAGAGAACACTTCCCTCTTGATATTGTCACATTCTACCGCAGATGTATTACGGCCTTAGATGTTGTGGAGCCATACCATCCGAACCATGTGCTCAGACAATTCGGCTACATACAAATGGTACCTGAAGATCCTCTTGCTCCAAAAGCGGCTAGAAGAGGACGTACAACCGAAAAGTATAAGGTCTTGTGGGGTACACTTGGGGGCATGTTTTAGATGTATGACATTCATATATTGAATGAAAGTCGTCTTGATAGAGAGGCGAGTCTACCATGGGGTTGTGAACCCAATTATATGGATTGGTATATTCAGATTTCTCATCCTATTGTCCAAAATCCTAAAAAACATTCTCATGCATTGGCGGTAGGACAGAGGCGTTAGCTAATATGCATTTGGGGGATCGTCTCACGAGAGCAGGTAACATTCTAGAGCCCTTGGTAGACAATTGGGAATCGGGTAATTCGTCTTTATCGGTAAGTAGGATAATGCCAGATATTCAAGCAGCATATATTATAGTCCAAGGATTAACATTAGAAGAGCACCAAACTCGTCAGAGATCGAGAAATCAGGGGCCGGAACTAGGGACGGATTTTCAAGATGTCAATCCACTAGATGATTTGTGTTGTGTTAGTTTTGTATTATAATTTTCAGCTCTAAACTATGTAATAAACTTTGCTTTAAAAAATCATACTTAGCTTTAAGTATTATATTATTAGCCAATTTCTTTTGGTGTTAACTAATAATATAATCAAACACACTGAATCGTATAGATATCCAAATAATTTTATAGTTAACTATCAAATTCAAGGTCTAAATAGTTTATATAAATGAACATTACTCGTCGGAATCTATCGTTTCAGTGCCGCCAATTCTACTATTACTTCCTACTACATGGTTATACATTATTAGTTGCTCGGTATACACAATGGTCCATCCTGATGCGCAAGGATAATACCATCTGTACCATATATAGATAATGGGAGGTAGCAGATGTCCCTCTCGCAAGAAAACCCGTAAATAAAAATGGAATATTTAGTTACAGACAAATAAATTAATCGATGAATAGCATTAATATATAATCAAATATATCTGAATGAAATGATTTTGATTCACGAATCCAATATAGATACATATAGGCGGATCGATCACACATGTTCGTAATGGCAAGTACGTACAACACATTTGTTTGGACAAAGCGACAATGGCAACATTGTATCGGGACGCAATCGATAGCGGGTCTTCAAAAGTCATCCAATGTAAAAATGAAGCTGGATTATCGAAATATTGCAACAGCTCAAACTGGTGTTCAAACTGACCGTACTTACCATATATGCCTCTGTATAACTTTTCAAACATCATGAGCTCTTCTATTAAATCCTGTCGTACGTGAGGCCACTGGTCTTCATCACGATAAATAAGGGCAGCGATCGCGCGAAAACCACAGTGACCATCAGCCATTACATCCCTTGTACCTGTAATATACTCGTGTAGGTGAGATGGTAGATGGTCGATATATGCAATAGCAGCAAGTACCATCTGTGTACCACGACGAACAACCTAGTCAAAATCGAGAGATAAGATTTGACCATCACATAACCATTTATATTACATTCAAACTTGCGGTTAATTAAAAAATAAAACAAATGGATTCCACTACCTTTTGTTTTTTCTTTCATGTAGTACTGGGCGGATCTGAACAACTATCATGGATGGACTCAACATACTCAAACGCACTGGGGTCGCGGTTTGTTGATTTGTCTTGCTTCTGTTTCGTTTTTTGGCCGCCCACGAGTGTTAGTCTTCATAGAAGGCTTGAACATCGAGGTAGTAGATGGCTTTGCAAACTCAATCAATCTCTTCAACATGAATAATTTTTCTGTTTTGTCCGCATTTGAAAAATTAGTATTGACACCCGTAAAAATTTGATTCCAACGGGCACTAATATCAGCTGAAACAGTAATATCTACCCCTGATCTACCTCCATGTCCAACTTCCTCCAAAAACCATCAACTGCATCTAAAGAAATTGACCTATCATTATGTACAACTTCAGCAATTTCATGCGCATATGGCAAACCACATGTCTTCCTAAGTACATACTCACAACACGAAAGATCGATCCCAACCCTATTTACAACATTCCATCTCGTGAAATATTTTATCCGTAGTAGCAATTGAAACCATACCTCGTAGACACTTAAACATGGTTGGTTTGAATCGATGATGAACTATATTTATACTCTTCTCAAATTATTGTTTTATCTCAGTGTGCGATGCCTCAATCAAAGTATGAATTTTAGTCCACATGTTTCAAAATTACCTTAACTCGATCCGATATGCTTTTTTAGTTTCGCGTGTGCACTCTCCGCCGTAAAAAAATAAAATTAAAATTAATGAACGATCAATATTGAAAATGAAGAATTTAAATTATTTTAATTGGTATACCTATTTGTTGTGGTGTTATCAAAATGCATGACGTGATTTGTATAGTAAGAAACAAATATATCTTTATAGGGGTGAATCAATGGCGCATTGCATATCCGACGGCGTCTCCATAACCCGAATAGTCTTCTTGGAATTTTCTAAGCAAATTATAAAATGTTGCCTCCGATTGGGCTACTACCAACAGACTCCGTAAAGATATAAAACAATCTCACTTTTCCTTGATGCGAAACTCCTTTTTGCAATTTGCTGTTATGTTCTTACTAATATGCCATCGACACAATAAATGTTGTGCCGTAGGAAAAGTACTATCAACTGTATTTATTAATGCAATTTCTCGATCAGTGATAATAACTGTGGGAAATGACGATTGGTTGAACAATGATTTCAAGAAAGACAATGCCCATATATAGTTATCTTCATGCTCGAACCCCATATTGGCACATGCAATAGAAAATGTCATATCTGTGGACGCCACACCAACTATTTCCAATAATGGTAACTTATATCGATTAGTCTTGTATGTACAATCCATCAGTAAGACACTTGGAAAAGTACGCAATAAATTAACATTCCTTGGGTGAGCAAAGAAAATATCCTTTATAGTATCGGTTGACTCACTCCACCTAGTATCAAAAAAATATCCATGCTCCTCTAACTTAGTCATTAGGTATTGTAGTTTTGTCCGTTCGCCAAGCTCAATTAATCTATACTTTTGACGTGCATTATAAATAGTCCTTATTGTCAACTTATTCTCATGATATCTTTCTTTTAATGTATACAAAATATCTTTCGGTCGACTGTTAGATGTTGACATATCAATTACCAACTTCTTCTCATCAGGTGTTAACCGATTGGCAAAAGAATGATCCTCTAAATATTTCGCACATGGATGATTATGTACACCGTATACAACTTGCAATATCCAATGCCCATCACGAGATGTTTGCCTACCTCGTAATACAAATAGACACTCATATTTTTTTGTTCCTGTGAATTTTTCCACACCCTTATCCTTTCCATCGCTTTTTCTTTAGCTGCCCGATACTTACCACTTCGTTCAAATGCCAGCAAAAGTCTAGGTTGCCTACCACCCACTCCATTGTCTGATCTTTGCACTACTATTATCATACCGAGATCTTTTCCAACATTATGTGCCCAACAAATAAGATCATCACGTGAATCAAATATATTCGAAGTTGTAAAATTTGGTGTATAATCCATAACCATATTCATTGGATCAATAATACTGGTAGAACCAATAACACTATCGTTTGTAGAATATGCATCTGATAACTATATATTAAATAAAGCACAAATTATAATATTAGATACGTGCATATAGAGTCGGGGAAGAACGGGGATTGGAGCCGAGGAAAAACGAAGGTTGTATTTGGAAGCTCGATCAGGCTGGCCGAGGATCTAAACGCACCCTCGGCGAGCCCTGGCCATTAGCTCTCTCCACCAAAGGTGGCCACATTCAGTTCAGTGCCACATTTCAGTGGCGAGCGACATCCAACCCCATTCAACAAAAGTGAAAAAATGACATTATTACTTACATTATTGAACAAGTCCATTGTCTTCTGATGAAGGAAGTTGGACAGCTACCAAAGTGGGTGTAAGTGAAATGGAGCGGCGGGGGTGGGATTGCAATGTAGGGTTAAGACAGGAGGTTAGAGAAGGAATTGTGGGAAAGGGTATTTTAGTAATAGAAAAAAGTGGGTGTATGAGATTAAAAATGTAGGTGTGAAAATAACCACTTACCAGCAAAATGACCAAATTCAGATATGGCATACACTAATTTCGATATGTATATAGATGAATGAAAATCATTTAAAATTTTGAATAGTTACATAACACAACTTGACTTGTTTCAGAACTTAAACAAATTTGAAATCAAATTCCATAGCCACAGTCCGAGCAGAACCAAATTCTAGCATCATGTCGAGCATGTCATACTAGGCATATATAATCGACAATGAGTAAATCAGTACAATCTAGTTAGCACTAGTTTAATGAAAATTGCTTTAAGTTTGTAGGGAATTTTCAATTGCTAAACAAATTGTAAATGGAACAAAGGTATCCAACAATGAGCAATGAATATTAAACATTAAGTAATAGATACAAAACCAAAATTGATCGAAACGTCGACGCTTGTATTCTTGCAATCTCCTTAAAGTAATTTCTCATTTCCACTGATCAATGAGCGATTGCCTCCTAGGATACAATGACTGGACTGCTTCGTTGTGCAGTTAACTTAACAAAGTGCCAAAACTCGATCACCAAGGTATGCAAATGACTATGAAGGACTCGATGCAGATGAAGATGAGTTTGCAGTGTATTTTTCTGTTGTTCCGTGTCTCTGAAGTCAGGAAGACTGCCCAGATATAATAGGTGTAAAGGAGCTGACCGCTACAACTTGCCCATTACAACAGTAGTTTCAAACTCGGCCCAGTACAACATCATTGTAATGCAGCAGTTTCAGCGTTGGCCATTACAGCAGTGATGTAATGAAGCGTTTTAAGTCATTACATTGAACTAATTCACCTCAATTCAGTTGTTACGGTATTCCAAAAGGACAACTAATTCTTGAAATAACAATGCAAAACTCGAATTGCACTTGATGGCCAATTTCGGTGTGACATTCGTGTCTGCAAGTCGCGATCGCACATGAGTCCCAAAGCTCGTGAAGAAATGATTCCAAGATTTGCACCCCCTTGTGGGCGCGTAGTGCATGGAGGATTCTCTATGTAACCATTAGTTACACATCACAAATGGACAATTACTTATAAGTCGGTCCATACCACCACTTTCACATTTCAATTTCTATTCACACCTATTTTCAAACAATAGTTTGTCTTTCACATGTGAACTTTTTTTGGGTTATATGTTTCTTTTAATGATTTTTCAATTTTCACATCAGCTGAGATGGAAAACTTTTAATTTCTTCACTGGTGGTTGCACTAATAGAATCTTTAATTGATAATTCTTGTTTTTGTGAAATGAGTTAGTATTCGCAAACTTCTAAAAAAATATTTTTAGGAATAACAAGAAAAATAACGAGTGCAGTTGAACGGTAGAGATTTGCTTGCTCAGGTGGGTATTATGGGATATGAGGATGTGATTTATTTGGTTCAATTTGAACATCAAAATGTAGGAGAAATTAAGAGAAAAATAGTTTTGCAAACATCTACTTGTCAGTTGTTTTGAGTTGCAGTTGTTTAGAGGTGACCCGAGATTTTTGGGGCCCTAAGCGAAATGTTATTTGGGGATCCTACTAATACTTATAATTAAATTTGGGATTTTAGCGCAAATAGTCCAAAAAGTGTGGTAGTTGCGCTTTTAATCTGAAATAAGAAAAAAATACAATTCAGTTGGTCAAAAAGAAAAAAAATTCTGCGAATTTGGTCCATATGATTGATTTCCATATAGTCAAGCCGTTAGTTGTGCACATGGTCTTCAAATATTGATATATTATGCTCTTCTCAAGGGATAAATTTGTCACACCATTAAAAAAAATAATGGGATTTTGGCTTAAATGGTAAAAAAAAGAAGAAGTAGAAGAAGATATATTTGCTATATTTTTAGTCTGAAATAAAAATGGTAGCTATAAATTAGTCTAAAATTTTAATTAAATTGTATAATTTTACATTTTATCTTTTTATACATTTTTCTTTTCTCCATAATTAATTTTACTGAATTAATTTGATACTAATTAAATAGTTTTTATCGAAAATTCTCAATACAATAATATTTATTCGAACTAATATTATAACTTTCAAAAATTTTCTTTAGTGTTGGAGACGTTCACATTTTGATTTTAACTAATAATAAATATGTAATTATTGTACCTATATCAAATTTTACTAGGAATATCATTGTAAAAAATATACTGAAGGCAAAGAAATAATAAAATGAAAAAATAAAAATAAAAAATAAAATAAAAACCGTCCCCCTCCCCCACCCCACCACCCTACCCCACCCTAAAACCACTGGCCTCTTGTTTTTATTTTTTATTTAATTTTATAATTTCTTTGCATTTGTTATATTTTTTATAGTAATATTCCTAATAAAATTTGATGTAGTTACAATAATTACATTTATTATTAAGTATTACCTATCAGTTAAAATCAAAATGTGCGTGTTTCTAATGCTAAAGAAAATTTTCAAAAGTTATTATATTAATGTGAACAAATGTTCCTGTATTGAAAATTTTCGATAAAAAATATTTAATTAGTATCAAATTAATCCAATAAAATTAATTATGAATCAAATAAACACACGTGCACACACACACACACACACACACACACACACACACACACACACACACACATATATATATATATATATATATATATATAGGTAAAAAGTAAAATTATACAACTTAATTAAAATTTTGGACTAATATTGCTACCTTTTTATTTTGGACTAAAAACGTAACAAATATATTTTTTTTTGTACCATTTGTGTCAGGATCCCATTATTTTTTTAATGGGGTGACAAATTTGCTCCTTGTAAAAAGGTAATATTTGAATACCACGTGCACAACTAACGGCTTGACTGGATTGAAATCATCCAATTGGATCAAGTTCGCACCAAAAAGTTTTTTTTTTGGACCAATTGAGCTAATTTTTTTATTTTAAACTAAAAATGCAGTCACAACACTTTTTTTGGACCATTTGCGCCAAAATCCCAATTAAATTTATACATAGCAAAATTTTATATTTGTGGCCTTTTATATTTAAAAGAAATAAGCTTTTCTAAACTTTGGTTTGGGGCCTTAGGCTGTTTCCTATTTCAGGTGTACCTCCGGCCGCCTCTGATTATTTTCTTCTCTTTTCAACGGAAAATAGAAATTGCACCCAAGTTTTCAGGCCCCGTTTATATTGACAAAAATCATTATTAATCCTTAGCTATTTATTAGAAACAAGCATAATTTATGATTTTTGGAGATTCGAAACTTTAAATAGAGAATCATAGTAGTATGATTCTTATATGCGCCTTCTCATGTTGAAAATGACCCCAAAGCGACGAAACCCTGATTGAACTTGTATCAGTAACAAGAAAATGTGTATAATTTGTGAGTGTTTTTTTCTTCCCCATAAGAATTTGCTCAATGTTTTTTTCTTTCCCATAAGAATTTGCTCAATTTTATTTTTTATTTTGTTGAAGGGAACGTAAGGTAATTGGATTGTGCACAAGATCAATTTTCTCCGTATGAAGCCATAAGGCCTATACCCTTGCCTGCAAGGGAACATATATGCATTCTACGTTGTGGCTAAGAACTTACAAGTATAATACAATGTTCACTAAACTTAGCGTGTGTTCCTTTTTACTTTTTTTGGTCTAAAAACTTGCTAAAAGTTGAATTTTTGGATGGATAGTGGCGGGAACATAAGATGTGTGGATAATAATGAGTAATGATGTGAGATGTGTAGTTGATATTAATATTTGACTTTGACTTTTAATAGTAGATGATTTTTAGGTGGAAATAAGTGGAAACGAACACACGCTTAAACTTTTTCTATTGTGCAAGTACAATGTATACAATCAACGGCCAAAAGCCCTTCTAATTGTGAAACTCACAAGATATTTTTCATTATACATTTTCCCACTGTGCAAGTACAATGTAAACAATCAACGGCTAAAAGCCCTTTGATAACTTACAAGAAAATCTTATGGACCGGTGGGGGGCTTGTTCCAGTCCTAACGCTGGGAGGAAATTTTTCCTCCCAGCAAGATACAAGCCCCCCCCTTCCCCGACCCCGACCCCGACCCCATTGCATTTAGGGGCTAAGAGCTAAGAGAAAATATTCTTCTCCTAGCCATGGGAGAACATTTTCTGGGCTGGTGGAGGATTGACACGTACATGATGACAATATGTTCTCTACAAATTTAATTCCATAAAATCTCAAATCTCTTTTTCCAACCTTCAACTTCAACTACTCATTTAATTGATTTGCCAATTATTTTAATTATTTATATCACTTTCCTTCGCTTTCTACCGCACATTCAAATTACTTCAAAAAATCACTCTCAAATTTTAATCTCTATAGAACATATATGCAGGCTTGTTCTATTCACAATTTCATCAAATTAAATTTACTTTTTCCCTCTCGTATTTTCCAATTTCTAGACATTAATTTTGCCATTTTTTTAAAATATGTTTTAGTATACCTCCAATTTTCAACTGCACATTCAAAAGAAAATTTAATTTAATTACATTTATTGTAAACCAAACAGGCCCATAAAGCTACCTCAGATGTAGCAAAACATAGGGTTGTAAACTTCAATGGCTTCCTATTTTAAACATAAATAGAAAACTGAAAAATTAATTTACTGATTCATACACTATTATTATATTGTGAACTAGGTATCAGAAGTGTGATCATCACATCCATTGCTTGCACTAGGATCATCATCCGCACTTGGACCTGAGACCATAAACAAGGAAACTTTCAGTATTTCTGCATAATAACAAATATTAAATCAACTCAAAAAAAAAAAAAAAAAAAAAGGAAGACCTGAAGGTTCGGCAGGTTCTGCCTCAGCCTCGGCCTCAGCATCTGAAGAAGAGGTTCCTTCATCAGCAGAGTGGGAGTCTGTCATCTGGTCAGGAGCAACCCAAGATATAGGAGCAGCAGAAACTAGCATAAAAATTAATTCCATCAACATCAAGCCCAAATATTGCAGAGAATATTGTAATAAAATAAAAAAAATAAAAATAAAAACCCAAAGAATAAAAATGGCTAGTCAAGAAAGAACCAAATTTCAAAGTTCAAACCTGGAATCAAAACACCATCCATCTCCTCCAAAGGAGCAGAAGTAGCACGGCGCTTCCGCGTGTAATTTTCCTCCAGTGGTGATGGAGTTACAAATGAGAACTGTGCCTCCGTTAAACCTGAATACTCTGGATGTTCTTTCAAGAAACTACAAAAGGGAAACACCATAAAGCATTTAAATTACGTAAAACAACTAAAGATTCTGATCTTGTTCCAATGCCCACATGTGGGCACGTTAAAATGTCACACACTGAAATAGCAGTCAGCAAGTGGTCCACATCAGCTCCACACTTTTGTTTCTTTTTTTAATAGGAAACTAAATCTTTTATTGTCAGAGATACGTAAAAAGATTACAAAACACAAGTTGACAAGACATCCACCAGAAAAAAAAACAGCTAGTACAGCAACATCAACCTAGTTGAGCTCCAAACTCTCAATTATTTCTAAACTGTCGCATCAGTGTTTGGGCATTGGAACAAGAGTGCTAAAGTACCAAACCTTCAGCAATTAATCATGCTTGCATCTTACGTGTAGTGAAAAACCTAAGCAACTATCAACAACCATCAAGCTGTGAATTTTAGCTATGTTTGCATATAACTAAAAATTCATTCTTTCTACTACTTTTTAAAATTTAAATTTGATCAAATAAATCACATCCACATATCTAGTATGGTCTACTTGTACTATCAAATCTGCACAATTCAACTCCACTCATTATCTCTTTTCCTACTTATAAAAATACATTAAAATTTTTATACTAACACCCTCTATACCTCTTAAGTTTCACCATTGATCTTAATCTCTTGCCTGATGGAGCAACATAGTACCTATGAAGAAACATGAAGTTATAAAAATGAGAGAGTGTTTATAAAGTTTTCACAACCAATTGTGTTTATAAATGAATAGCAAACAAACATACACATCAGAAAATTTAGTGCCGCCTTCAGCTCTGACTCGTATAATGCGTTCCCAGCCACGAGGAGGCCGAGGAATACCGGGCTTGTCAATAGCCCAACGGGAGCTTCCATCTTTAACAAGATCAGGTTTCTCATCACACGTTATTTCGGGACGCCATTCACGAGCTGTTTCACAAAAGAAAGGCTGTTCTGCTATTGTTTCTCGTATTTGTTCATACTTCTGCTTTGTAGGGATGAACCTCCATTTTAAGCACTTGGCGCACTGCACGGTATAAGCTTTTACAGTATCTGAGAGCATTGTTAATGTCTTCTGTGAAGTGACAACATGGGAAGGAACGAAATCATTACAACTCCATGACTAATTCAAAAAAATGAAAATTGTATACATCTATGCTTCTCTTTTCCTCAGCTAGTTCTGAATTGACAAGGTTGAAACTCATGAATAAGAATCCAGCAGAAATTGGTTATTCTTTTGTTTTATGTTGCAGAAACACAGTTTTGTAAGCACAAAGATGATAAAATATGGACATGGAACACAATGATTCTCAAGAAACACGAGAACCAAGATGGATAGATCATGTCGATTAACATAATGACTCAACATGTATTCGATACACACGAAGCAATAACTTATGATTTCAATGTAGAAAAAGCATAGCAACTCTGCTTTCTTGAGAAGAAGCAAATATCCGATAAAGGTCTGAATATCAATACTCTATATGTTATAAACACTAATGATCTCCTCCCCATCTTTCATGTGTCAGCAGATGGGGAAAACACATCAAAAATGGGGCCTAGTTCCTGATGATGTGATCCCCCATCTACTGACACATGGCAGATGGGGAGAATAACTCCTCCCCACATGAGGAGATCATTAGTGATGTTATAAATTGCTCCATCAAGACCATAATTCAATATCTATAATGGAAAACAAGAAAACAAGTAAAATAAAATAAAATAAAATATCAGTCATCTTGAAAGACCTTGAGTAGTGCCAAAAACACACACACACAAAATTGTGTATGTTTAAAAAGAATCTACATTCATTCTGTTACCTGCAATATTGCAGTCTATGACGGAGTCGACAATTGACCGAAAAAAGTCAGAAACGAACAAAAAAATGTTAAACGGTCGATCCGGAAACATAAACAACTGCCAAATTTTTGGGTAATTAAAAGATAAAAGGAAACCCATACCAAAAGGGAGAATTTACAAACAAATAATTCATCAAATTAGAAAAACAGAAAGTCACCTGTCTCATCTCAAAAGTTTAATTATGATCTACAAAGCCAAAGAAAATTCAATTTACCTTTTGCTTTTTAACGCCTATAGAAGAAGATATAAATAAATTAAGGCATAAATTTAGACAAATCGATACAGGAGCCATCTGCACGCATTCATATACAAATAATTAGAGAAAGGTGATCAGCGTGAAATCCATACCTCCTACTCCTATCGGCGGAAAGGTACGGTGACGGAGCCGCGACAGAGTCCGATTCACATCATCTTTTCCTTTTCGAGGTTAACTTGACGAATGAGACAACAGGAGTGTGTCGATTTTATTCCATGGATTATTGAAATTGGGAGTTAAAAATAGGTCAGAATAATACATTTTAGCTGTTTATTTTGATAATAAAACTTAAAAGACTAGTTCCACGTATGCAATGCACGAGAGGAATTTCGTCCGTGATTGTCATGACAATTTATGAAATTTTATTAGTTGTAAAATTAAATTAAATATAAAATACAAAAATAAAATGAAAATAATATTTTAAAAATATAATTAATAAGATTAGGATATGAAAGAATAAGTTTTAACTAATGGCCCAAATATATTAAGAAGATGATTTTTGTGTTGGAAAATTTTGTACCTAATATCTGCGATTCTAGTTTTTTTATATAAAATTTAGCTCGTACGTATGGCTTGTGATCTTGATATCTTTAATCTTCGTATTATTGTATTTGCCACTTATAGTCTTGTATTTTATATTATTGCATTTGAGGATAATATACTACAAATTTCAAAGCATATGAAACATATAGGATAATGATCTCTTACCCATATACCCACGCTGGGAAAAATTCGTGTGATCACCACTGGCTCCCCACCATCAGGGGACAATTACGTATTATTCATCGAACATAACGTAGATATTAAAAAATTTAAAATGGCAACGTGGCATTCCGTGGGAGCGCCACGTCAGCGTGGGCATGAATCAAATCCGTGCCCACGTAGGCAACAGATCACCAACGGAAACATATAAATACATTCCTAAATTATTTAATAGAATTTTGCAAAATGAAAAAAATAATAATAATTACCAAAGAGGTAACATAGTACAGCATCACTACACAAATATGTTACATGCTTGAAAAACAAATGGTAAATTATTGAGAGCCAAATCGATTAGTCGAATAGATATACAATCATCTTGGAATAGTTGGAGAGGATCCTAAACCAGTGTCGGGTCTTGATGAAGAATTAACTCTATGAATTGTTCCAAACCTATAATAGATTGAGGTCCCCCCTCCCCGCGTTATAATAGACACCTTATTATATTTAATTGTGCAAAACATCTATACTATATTAAAAAGTGGGGATGTGCTTAAATCTTTTTCATTTCAATAATGTCTTACTTATATTTTCAGAATTCTAAAATACTTTATTAAAAACATATATTTATATAAATATAATTAATGAGTGACTCTTCATATTACATTGAAAAAATTAAATTACAAATATTTTAATATATTTTGATTATATTCAACGTATATATAATTTAAAATGATTACTAATAGCTTTCTTCTTTTTTTTTTTTTGAAAAAAGAATATTTTACAAAGTCATATAGTTGTATGACAATCTTTTTGATTTAAAATTATGTCACAAATATTTTTATAATCTAATATTTAAAAAATAATTACATAACCAATTTTAAGTATTTTTAAAAGTATTTTAATTTGATTAAACTACAAATATTTCGATATATAATGTACTTTCATTCAATGCATATAACTCCAAAATGTATATTAATCAATTTTTTCTATAAATAATATCTTTCACAACTTTCTAATCGAGATATCATGTTTTTATAGTTTTAAAATTATATTGTTATCATATTTAATCAACTCAAATATATGCGACTAATCTTTATTGGGAAAAAGTTTTTGTAGATTAGATGTTTGGATTAACTTGGTAGAAAATAATTGAGGCACTAATATTTTTAAGTATAAAATGATCAAAAGTGTTATTTAGCTTACATGTATGAATTACTAAAGCTATATGTTGGTTTAATTTTATATTTTTTGGAAAAAAAAATTAAGGTTAAAACTTAAAATTTTGTGATTCAAAAAATCATCATTTTACATCATCACGTGCAAAGCACGTACTTAAAACTAGTTTATGAAAAAGTTGCACTATTTTTCCTCAAGAAAAACGATAAGCTTATTCTATAAAAAAAATTGAAGAAGAACTTATTTAATCAAATTTGGGACAAAAATTATTTATAACTTCACAGTAACTTAAATAAATAGTTCAATAATACATTGATAATATTTTTTTTGAAAAGAGAAAATTTATTCATTCATAGCATCGACATAACTACCAAGATTAATAAACGATGGGGCCGTATTCGACCAATCAAATTGATCTGACAAAGGACCAGCTACCTTAGCAAGAGTGTAAGCTGCCTGGTTCACAGATCGACGACAAAAAGAAAACATGACACAAGGGAAATCAGTCACCATGCTATGACAATCTTCTATTACTAGACCAAATTGGGAAAAGTAATTGATAGAGGATCTAAGGGCCAAGTAAACAACCTTTGCGTCTGTCTCTAGCACAAGAGTATCCCACTGTTTTTCTTTGGCCCAAGCGAGGGCTTCACGAACTCCTAAAGCTTCTACAAGTGATGGTTGGAAGAAACCTTCGAGAGCAATTGTCTTAGCACCGATAGAAAGCTTCTACATTGATAATATTTTTATGATTCAATCAAAATAAATTCAAATTCATGTATATTTTTAAACTCGGGACCACAAGAAAATAGAAAATAAGGTTGAGATCAAATATGTAATATTAATTTAGTTGAACACTTTAGCTACATTAATTGTAATTCTAAATCAAATACAATTAACAATTGTAATTCCACTATGGGCACGTTTGGTAAAATAAGTTGATAAGCTAGCTGATAATGGATAAGTTAGCTTATAACTGATAAGCCAACTGAGAGCTTATATCTTATGGCTTATAGCTAATAGTTGAAAAATTAGCTGATTTAAATATTAATATTTGATAAAATTAATTGAAAAATTAGGTCATAAATACAAAATGACCAAAAAGGATATATTTAAAATAATAACATTTCTTTTTTTTTTTTTCACAAAAAGAAAATGGTAAAAATGGAATAAAAAATGAAAAGCTCATTAGTTTATTAGAAAAACTAGTAAAAAAAGCTTTTTAAATAAGTTCTAACGTAACTTTTCAAATAAGTTATTCCAATCAAACATGACTTATTTGAATAGAAGGAACTTAAAAGTTTTTCAAATAAATTATACGCTAGTTTATTGTACTTACCAAACATACTCTATATATAGAGAAGATAAATATTATAAAAACATGAAACTACAATAATTCTAAATTATGTTTAAGTCCTAGAGGCCGACTGAATCCTCATGTTTTCGGGTCTTCTTGTTCACGTGTAATTTCTATTCCACATAAACCGTTGAAGTAATGGTCATTGACTCTGAGTCATCCTTAACAATCCATACCTTCATCAAGGATAATAACTTCATGTTTCTTTGGCTAATTGGCTTCACTTTCATTCCCCCTAAATTTTTAAAAAATGTCCAAACCATAAAAGCTAGATAATTGATATTACATGACAAAAGGAATCCCCATCCTCAACCAAAAACAAAAAAGAATAAGAAGATAAGTAAAAGAAACACTAAATTTACAAAGAACATTTCTGTTTTTATATAAAAGTGGTATGATGTAAGTGTAAATTAAACTTTCTGTAATGTGAAGGTAAGTGGTGAAGAAAACCCATATGAAGTTGAAATTATGTATATTTTAAGGGCAAAATGTAAGTTACGATCTCCAACGACATGGAAAAGACAAAGCACACACAATGTCTTCTAGATGACAACTTAGGGTGTGTTTGATTCGACTTTTTTTTTTTCCAGGAAAACTCATTTTCCAACCATTTTTTCCACTATTGACTTTTTTATTGCACTTTTTCTGAAAAGATTTTTCAACTTTTTTTTTTATTTTTGTTTTTTTCATTATTTATTTAAAGGAAAGTGTTTTCCTTAGGGGGTGATTTTTATTTTTGGGAAAAGTTTGGCTTTTTTTTAATGAACAATTTACTTAAACCATAAAAATAAGGAAAATGATCAAATTTCATGAAAAAACATAAAAACAAGGAAAACAACATCATTTTCCAATTTTCGAATTAATCCAATCAAACACCTATAACTATTATTTTCTGTGAAAAACCTTCTCCTGAATTCATTTATCCAGAAAATATTTTCCTTCAAACTATTTTCCGGGTTTGTAATCAAACACACCCTAAAGATTAAATTAGCTAATTATATGTAGAGACTGATAGTTGAAACTAAAATGGATGCCAGAATGAGAACTTACATGATAATAGAAATAATCATACAACCGGAGATGGGGGAAATGCCATAAACTCAACGGAAGCCAAATTTTTTAAGCTAGGGTTTGGAAGGGAGAGCTGCCTTGAAATTTTCTTCTACATATATCATTACATCGTGAATTTTTTTTTACCAAATATCATTAAAGTAAAAAGTGTATCCTAATTTTATTTTTTTGAAGGTACAAGTTATATTAAATCCGTACTCAAATTAAACTATTATATAAACTCTACTGAATCTCTATTAAAGTGGGAACTATAGTTGCCTCACCGGCAGGAAAACTATAGTTGCATCACTGCTATTACAATTCCAATTCCAACCACAACCACAATTGCTACTAAGGTTGCCCTATAGGTGACAATCAAAGCCATACAATATGCAGTTGATGGGATTCAAACTTGAGACTTTTAGATTTGAGAGTCGCAATCTTTGTCTTCCTAACCAACTGGAAAAGATTTCATTAGCTCACTAATTTAATTTAAATATATTTATATTATAAAAGTAAAGCACTTGCCAAAATCATTTTCTCTCCTATCTTGTTTCCAAAATCAAAGAGTGCTTTCTGCAATTAAAAAAATGAAAAATAATATTAAATAATATGTCGATCAAATTCCTTCATTTTTTTTGTTTTTTGTTTTGTTTGTTTTTGTTTTTTTTTTTTAACATTGTAAATTTGTTTGAAAGTACAAGATACATCAATTAGTACATATTATAGAAATATAACGCAATCAAAGTCGCTCTACTAACGGAAACTAATCGGTCTACTAGTGAAAACTATAATCGCCTTACTAACGGGAGAATTATAGCCACACTACTGGTGATAACTAACCGCCTATTAGCGAAAACTAAGACTGACCTACTGCTGGCACATCCAATTTAATGCATTTTAATGTATTTTTTTCAAATTTTAAATTTGGTCAAACAAATCACATCCATATATCTCTTAACTCATTAAATCTCCACCATCCAACTCCACTCATTCTCTCTCTTCCTACTCATAAAAATACATTAAAACTCATCCGCTAACACCCTCTTAAGCTACTCAACACACTGTTGGTGAGAATCGAACCTAAAATTTCTAAATTTAGGGGTTCAGCCTTTGTTGATCTAATTACTTATTAAATGAAAAAAAAGGATAATTGCACTAATCACTTGTCCCACATGGTATGCAATCCTTCAGCGATGAAATACATTTTTCAAAGAGAATCCAAATCCAATCATGTGTTCATAGCATAGCAAATAACATGAGGCGTATATACTAATTTACTTTGTTAAACCAGTTACAAATAAAATTTTTCACTTCATCCTCACCAATTAAATAATTAATAATTTTGGGATATGAATTCACTATCAATAAGACAAGATGTATTAATTGTGCTCTCAGAAAATTGTGCTCAAATTTCCTTAATTAAAGCAAATATTAATCTTGCTAACTTCAGGTAATGAGATTTCAAGAAACACAAATACGATTGACTATTGGATCCATATTTTTACTAGTCTACATGTAGGGCAAGTGAGCTCATGATATTCACCCTTAATCCATTCACAATGTATTGAGATTCCAGCTCCACATTTGGCTAAAGATATGGTTTTAGAACCAACGTACCTTGAGAACAAGTAGCATATATATAAGAATTTATTAAAATGAGAAGAAGCTTCTAATTTTTTTTTTGTGGAATTCTCAATATTTTTTTATAATTAATAAATCAGAATGACTCAATTCACTACTACAGAAATGGTTTTAGAAGTGCACTTTAAGGGGTGGTTATCATTGTAACTGTCATTTAAATTAAAGTGTTTTTACGTGTAAAAATCCTTCATACAGAATGACTGCTGTTTATGGTATATTAAATGCCTCCCTTTGGCCTCGGTAAAGTAACCACCTTTTAAAATCCCCTCCTTTAAACGACTCCTTGATAAACAGCGCCTCATAACCGCCATATATTACTTATTTTGACCGCTGCAAAAACGCCCATCTTGTACTAGTGATTGGTTGTGATAAAAACTATATGTATCGAACTTCAGGTTCAATACATTATTTGTTTCAATTATTAGAAACAATAATCAACTTATAGAAAATAACAGTGTCTCAACGATTATAAACTCGACAAACGTAAACTAATTTAAACAAACTTGAGATATGAAATTAAACAATACAACTATGGATAAACCAAAAAATTTTCAACGGGTTGAATAATTAATTGTTCAATTCTCTTTTATTTTGAAGTGAAATTTTTTTATTTGAATTCTTTGAAATTTTGATTTGTTTCAAGAACCAAATTTAAATAAAATTTTAACTGTTTGATGCTTCTTTTCTATCGAAGATTAATTTAGATGTGCTAAATATTTAATTTAGAGAGAGGCTCGAACTCGAGAAGCAACTCATTGTATGTGTGAGGGAAGATGAAAACACAGCCAAGAATGTAGTATAGATGTTCAATGTATGTGGTCACCTACCTTGAGCTTTTATCTAGAAAATCTTATGGTTCCTATAGCTTTTAATTTCCTTGCACTAAGTTGATTGGTCCCCGTTTTGTGTGAAGATGATTCCATGAACAATAAAGGATTATAATAGAAGTTGTGATGTACTCCTGCTTTTGTAATCTTGGTTATAGGATTATTATTGGAAACGGTAAATTTTCAGATTCAACAATTACTTTTGTTTTGTAGCCTCGTTTATAGGATTATTAGAAACGTTAGGCTTTTGCATTCAATCATTACTCTTATTTGCAATGATTTTATATCTTTACTTTTACTCTTTTTTTTAATGCTTTTATTTACATTTTTACTATGAGATGAATCTATCTGGGCAGAAATTTTATCCAAGTCTGGTAATAATGACAACCACCAACAACTAACTACAAGTCATTTGACGTAGTGATTAAACCCCCGTTAGTGTATGTGTATTTATGAGTTTTGATGTGAAATAGGAGAGAGAATGAGTGAGATTGAGTGGTGGAGATTTATGTAGTACAGTGGGTCCCAGAAAATATGTGGATGTAATTGGTTTGACTTTTGATGTGAATGTGTAAAAATTTGTTAAAAGTTGTAAAAGAACGAGCTGTAAAATACTGTAGTCTAATTGGCCTTGGTCGATGACCGAGTTGAGTCTTTGTTGTCCTAAACCAAACGTTACGGCAGTGCAAACCAAACGTTACAGCAGTGCACGCAACTATTTAGTTTAAACACAGCCAAAGGAAAAAGACCATTCCAGTCAAGGTAGGATTTTGGTAGACCAAGACTTATAAACTCAATTATTCACACAAGAAAAAGACGTGCAGGGAATTGATTGCCTTTGCATTATTTTATATATATATGCACAACTATACCAACTATAGTATAGCAGAATAAAAACATGGGATTGCCTCTGCAATATTCGCTGCAAGCTCTGTTAGTTTGGGCAATTATGCTTGCTTTTGTCTCAAAATCAATATCTATAGATTTCCCAATAGCAAAGCCAAACTGTACCCATCGCTGTGGAAATTTAAGAATCCCCTTCCCATTCGGTATGACAGAAGGCTGTTCCTATAACAGCTCATTCTTAGTCACGTGCAATCACACACACTCCAATCCTCCCGTAGCATTTTTGGGAGACCCACCCATAAATATCACAGACATATATTTGAAAGGCCAAATGCGTGTCTTGCAATTCATAGCAAAAGATTGTTATTCTCGGGATGGCACTAGAGTGCAATTTAATGATACCGAGATAACATTCACCGAAGGCTTCGTTGTCAATAATATAGCCAATAAATTTATTACCATTGGCTGTGATACTTTTGGTTTTTTTGGGAGGACCGAATTATTGGAGAACAATATCACACATGGTGTGATTCTATGTGCACCAGCAAGGCAGAGCTGGCGGATGGCTCCTGTTCAGGTATAGGCTGTTGCAAGACTTCTATCCCAAATAGGTCCGGAATGTTATGTTGATGATGATAGCTATTTCTAATTTCACAACAAGCTATGATGGTAATAAGACAACAGTTTGGAACTTTAATAACTGTAGCTACGGGATGGTAGTTGAGGATACAAAATTCAACTTTTCTGCAAGCCTTCTTTCAGATCTGATGAATGTAGAGAAGGCTCCTATGGTGGTTGACTGGGCTGTTGGAGAAGGAACTTGTGTGGAGGCTAAAAAGAACATGTCTAGTTATGCATATAAAAAGTGTCAATTCCATGTGCTATGATCCCGATAATGGCTATGGGTACCGTTGCGATTGTGAAGAGGGTTATGAGGGAAATCCATACCTCATGGATGGCTGTAGAGTTACGAAGAAATTTAATATTTCTTTCTCCATATGTTACGTATAACTCCTTGTTCAATGATCTTGTGCCATGTTATTCACAATATTCAACATATGTAGATATTAATGAATGTCAATATCCGAGTGTCCATAAGTGTGTAAGTGCAAACAACTGCGTCAACACGATTGGGGGTTTTAACTGTACTTGTCCGAAAGGTTACCATGGTGATGGAAAGAAAGACGGACATGGTTGCAATCAATCATCATTGGTCTCAAAACTTGTCATAGGTCAATTACTATACTATTTTCTCTATTTCATTTGATGGCATGAGTCAATTATTTGAGATGTTTGGTTAGTATTAAAATTTGACTAAATAGTTAAAGTTGATTTCTAAGTAGAAAAAGAACAAACATAGGCTAAAGTAATTTCCTTAACCGTCAACGTCCGAGAAAGGCCGATGTGAATCTATATATATTCGCTAATTACTAATGTAAGCTAAATTTTGTGTTTCATTTTTTCTTCAAAGATTATGAAGGCTAAAATAATATTTTCATCATAGGGGTTGCTCTAGATATCATTGTTCTTTTTATTCTAGCATGTGGGTTATACTTCCAACTATTGCACATAAAGATCAATAGGATGAAGCAAAAATTCTTTGCGCAAAATGTTTGTGCAAAATGGTGGCTTATTGTTGTAAGAAAAACTCACCCCAAGAGAGCGGTCAACAGATAATACAACAAAGATATTCACTTATGCCGAGTTAAAGAAGGCCACAAACAACTTTGACGACAATAGAATTGTTGGTCAAGGAGGCTTTGGCACAGTATACAAAGGCTTGTTATCAGATAATCGTCTAATTGCCATCAACAAGTCCAAAGAAGTCGATCCTAATCAAGTAGAGCAATTTATCAATGAAGTCATTCTTCTATCACAAATCAACCATAGGAATGTTGTCAAGCTCCTTGGTTGTTGTCTAGAAACACAAGCACCTCTACTAGTTTACGAATTCATCAACAATGGCACCCTCTTTCAGCACCTACACAATAAAGAAAACTTCCCTTCTCTTTCTTGGGACATACGGTTGAGAATAGCTACAGAAACTGCTCGAGTTCTTACATATTTGCACTCAGCCGCTTCACCTCCAATCATACACAGAGACATCAAATCAGCAAATATTCTCCTTGATGCTAGTTTCACAGCTAAAGTTTCTGATTTCGGAACATCAAGATTGGTCCCTAATGATCAAACTCAATCATCTACTATGGTGCAAGGGACACTTGGATACTTGGACCCTGAATACATGCAAACGAACCAACTGACCGACAAGAGTGATGTTTACAGCTTTGGAGTTGTACTGGCTGAGTTGCTAACAGGAAAGAAGGCATTAAGCTACAAAAGAGCAATAGAGGAGAGAAGTTTAGCAAACTTTTTTCTTTCTACCATGAGTCAGAACCACTTATTCCAAGTTCTTGACGATCATATTGTGTGTAAAGGAAACAACGAGGAGTTAAAAGTAGTTGCTATGCTTGCAAAATGGTGCTTACATGTGAAAGGAGAGGATAGACCTTGTATGAAAGAAGTAGCTATGGAACTTGAAGGACTAAGAGTATCAAGACAACATTCATGGCTGAAAACTACATCCAACATCGAAGAGGCCGAATACCTGGTCTCTCTAGAAATGAATGCAGTTGGCGATCCGAATGGCGAGGTCGGTAGCTCGACTACTAACCTTGATAGCATGACGAATCATATTAGTTTACCAATGGATGGTGGGAGATGATTTTGAGTGTAAGGATTGTTTGGAATTTGTAACATTATGGCTTTATTTTTGCCTTTGTGATTTTATCTTCTCTAGCTTGTTAATAAATTTGTAAAATAATGGTGTGGATTTAATTTGAAGTGTCACGTCCTATATGATCATCATCCAAGATTTGTATTTTTGGAAGTGTATTTATGAAATACTTAACTACAGTATATTTGACAAGGGAGATTTTATTAATATTGCTAGTATTTCTCCGTGCAATGCATGGTAGAGTTAATTACTATCTTTGATGGTAATTCAAGTTACCTTATATTCTAAACTTTGACATTGAAAATGTTTCAATATAGTTATAGATTTCATCATGCAATTTTTTTCTCTTTCTTTTTTCTTTATGTAAAAAGATCATGTGGTCTTAATCTAATTGAAAAATGAACTTAGCAAGACGCTTAGTAGAATTACTGAATTAGTAATTGAATATTCAATAAATGATTTAATTCATTGAGTTCCTAACATAGTACATATTCAATAGAGCATATGGACATAGAGTTCCTAACATAGTACATATTCCACAAAAATTTGGTATTCCCGGGAATACCCCTCCCTCCGCCAATGCCTATAGTCTCGTTTTTATAGAGTATTAGAAGCGATGTGGCTGATATTTCTCTCTAAGCTAGCTAGCACGAGTATGTGGTGCTATTGCTTTATAGATACGAGACTAGAGGAACGCTTGTCGCCCCTAAAATTTTTGATAGTGTAATATAGTCATAGATGAAGAAAAACATGTTCTATTTAAAAGCATTATGAGGGTGATAGGATTGGTTTTTTGGTGGTATTTTATGGATTTTAATATAAAAGAGAAGAGAGAATGAGAGGAGTTGAATATTAGAGATTTGTGTAATACATGTAGATCCCACGAGATATATGGATGTGATTGGTTTGACTAAAGAAAGAATTGATAAAAATAGATAAAAGTGGTCAAAGTTGGTAAAATTTGTTGCTTATCACATGCATCGATCATGCTTCAACAACATAATGGATACCATAATTATTAACATAATAGACACTTGGCATAATCCTACAATTTTATCTATCACATCACTTTTAGATATGTGGTTATTAAATATAACACATAATATTATGGAAACTAATATGGCATTCATAATGGCATAGTAGCATTTTCCATCACATGCATGGTGTAACTTTAATGAATATCTAGTCAATACATGAACATGTTACATGTTTTATTTGTCTCTAACTTGTTCTAAATCAGAAAGTGATGACGTCCTACAAATTGGACAACTACCATTTTTCCTTAACCATTGTTCAATGCAATTGGCATGAAAATAATGCTTACACACAACTATACACCTCACCATCTCTTTTGGCTGGTACACTTCTAGACATATTGGACAAGCATTACTCTCAGACTTTCCAATGCTTTGGCCTTCATTCACTACTACTAATTCGGTATAGGACTTAATTTTAGAGTCATCGAGGCCCGTTGGAACATGGCTGGAAGATTGCGGTGGGGTTCCAGTGTAAAATGTGGTGGCATGTGGCGGCACTATGATCGGAAACGTGGTGGCTTGTGGTGGTGCACCACCGCCAAGTGTGGTTGTTCCGAAATGCTCGTATTTGTTTCTTACCATCTTCACCAATTGCATGCAAGATGCTATGCAGCACAATGTTGTTACTATGATAATCCCTGGGATGCTGAGAATTATTGCAATAATTTTTGATAACCTACTCCTTGATCCATCTGCTTATGTAAATTCAATAAATAGAAAATTTAGCGATACAACATTTATGGCATGTTTGAGAGATATGAATAAATGTTACTCAATCTATATATATATATAAAAAGAGCATTTTTCCCGCCTAAATGCATCATTAATTTTTCCCTCCTATAACATTTGGCTAATATAATCTTCGATCTATATATAGAATAATTTATATTTATATATATAGAAAATGAGGCTTTTTCTTATTATATTTTTTATTGTTTTAAATCCGTTTTCCTATTTAAAATAAATTGTCTTTTTATTTTGTTATTTTCTTTCCTAATCCATTTCTACCCTACTTTACCCAATTTCATGATATCTAAATACTCTCTCTATCATTTTCTCTCCTTTTTTGTTTTTTCATTTTCTACCTATAATTTTTTTTTAAAAAAATTGTGATTCTATTTTGTTTGACTTGATAAAAGCTTTAAAACAAGTATATTATCAATATACAATTTTTTATTTTTTAAAAAATTAAAATTTATCGAAAATATATAAATTAGTGTCCAATTAAATATAAATTGATATTAATATAGATTAATGACTATTGACACAATAAGGTTTAAAAAATGGATAATTTGTTACGACACTTAACTAATGTTTGTGCATAAAATTCAAATATAATGAGATGTATAAATTATTTTAGCTTTTAATTCTATTCCATATTTGATTTACCTTAGAATAAATTAAATAAAAATAACGCTTAAATTTTTTTTATCTCGCAAACATATACTAAAGCTAACTTTATTTTATAAATGTGCAACACGAAAAATTAAAACTTAGCTTGAACCCTTTAATTAATTTTAGAAAGAATTCATTATTATTCAAAATACTAATTAGCTAATAAATGAAAATTAATTAAAATTAGCAATTTCGCAAAGATTTAATTTTGGTGTGATAAAAAATTAAAATTTATTTAATTTTTACATAAAAATTAAAAAGGAACATCTAACATCAAATTTGTTAAATTAATCATTCAATTGTAACATTAATCGAATTTTTAATTAATTGAATCTATATCTATATCTTTTAAATTCTAAGATATCGTTTTAATTATAAGATATCTTTAAAATTAGATTCATATAATTTTTTAAATTATGGTTATCAAGCAAATTATTTTGCAAATAATTAATTTTTTAGAAATAATTAGGTTAAACGCAAAAAATTGATTAAATTATTTGTATTATAACTAATTAAAATAATAAATTCGATTGCTAATATTTAGTTGGACATAAGTTCATTGGATAGAGATTAATCAAAATTAATTACATTGTTAAAACGGGAAATATAATTAATTTAAAAAATAAAAAATTAGATTGCTATGGGTTTTCTCTAAAAAATGAAAAAATATTTTAAATTGCAATATATCTTTTAAATTACAAGATTTTTTTAAAATTAAATTCATACAATTATTAAAAGTGTAGAAATTAAAATGATTATTTCAGAAATAATTAATTAATTAATTCTTTTCATACATAATTAGCTAAAAATAAAAATTAATTAAAACTAATTATATTACAATTAATGAAAATTAATAATACTATTAAGATTTAATTGGATTTGGTTTCAATAGGAGAAAATTGACATGGTTTCGTTGGAAGAAAACTAATCAAAATTAATTATATTGCTAAAATAGAAAAATAGTATTAATTAAAAAATAAATAATAATTACATTAATTAGGTTGTCATGGTTGACTATATTTTCCCTAAAAAAATGAAAGACATCTTTTGACATGTAAGATATCTTTTTAATTATAAAATATCTTAAAAATTAGATTCACACAATTCTTAAAACTGCGGTTAAAAAACTAATTATTTTAGAAATAATAAATTATTTTTATAAATAATTAGATAAAAAAGGAATTAATTAAAATTAATTATATTACAATTAATTATATTTCCTAGATTTAATTGGATATATTTTCATTTGATGAAAATTATGATGGTTTTATTAGACGAAAATTAATGAAAATTAATTAAATTACTAAAGGGGGAAAACATAATTATTTCAAATAATGAAAAATAATTAAAATTAATTAGATTGCCGCGGGGATGCAAAACGTGTTTCCAAAATTAATTTGTCTTTTTATGTATTTTAAAATAAAGTTAACACCTATAAGATTTTGGATTCTTAGAATTGGGGTGTTATATCTTATTATAGAGTAAGTCGACAGATTATTAGTCCCTAATTAACTTCATTTATTTTTTCAATATCATTCTTTTTTCGAAACATACTTTTCTTTTGATTCTCATATATTTTCGTATTTTCTATAATATTTCTTTTGAGCTATAGTAGGTGGAAAAACATTAATATTTCTGCTTTTTTTAATATATAATTAAGAGTGTTTCAAAGGATCTGCTCCTTTTTTAAGTAACATGCCCCAAAACTAGGTTTTCAAATGGTAATGATTTTTTATTTTACACTACTTGAACCAACAATTATATAATAATTATTTGGTTCAAGCTATTACCTTCGCTAGGGAATAAGTCTAAGAATTCTTACTAAATAATTGATTATCGACTCAATCAATTATTGGAATTATACGACTCATGAATTAGAATATTTAAACTAGCTTTCAATTGTGTTAAATATTTATCTAACTTTCTATCTCCTAAATAAATATTAGAAATCCTAACTACTTTGAATTATTTATTTTATACTGAATTTTTCCAGTTGAGATTTTATTTAAGTTTTAAGCATAATCAATTAGGTTGTATATTTTAAGTATTAATCATATATATTTCAATTTATTTATCTTATCCAAATTAATTTAAATTTTATATCGAATCGTTTAATATTTAATACATCGAATATGTTAAATTAGTGAGTTTATACCTAATATATTAATATATATGTTTAGTATATAGGTATTTATTGAAGAAATAAAATGTCAGTAACACATATATTAAAATATAGAAATAAAAGTCTTTGATTAAACCATCACAATGGAGCGTGGATGGGATGAGAATTTTCTAGTGCGGCGAGGACGGGGAATGGAAGTTCCCATCCTATTGTAATTATTATATCATCCGTGCTCAGTTTAGATTAAATGAAGATGGGCCGGAATGAGAATAAATGTTTCTTGGCGTGGTAGGAACAAGGTGTTAGGATTTATCGGACTGTACTCACTACATTGTTATTTTTATAATATGTCTCTATACTGATTATATTTCATAAGTAAAATTTAAAAATCATTATTTACATATTAATTGCTAACAACGTATATCACACTGATGTATAATTAATATCTACCAAAAGTTATAATTACATATAATAGAATATAAAACAATTTTAAAGAAAAAACAATAAACTCTACAAATTTTAGTAGAGTTATTTTAGTATGGTTATTTTGATAACTATAACATTTAATGTTATTTTATTTTGAGTTTATATTAGTAGATTAATCTTGCAATGAGTAAAATATGATATATTATCACAATTTTTGCCACAAATTATCATCCCGTGCAAAGCACGGGTGCAAATGCTAACAAAGTTACTATTCTATGGAGAATAGTAAATTAAGTTGTGTGGATTTTCGTGAGTTATTCCTTACATATTTGCAAGATAAATTAGTACAAAATATAGGTGAAAATATATCGAAATTTTTATAGAATTGTTTCGAGTTAAATTAATTAAGTTTATTGTCGTAACTCATTCTTTATTTTAATTATATTTTTTAGGTTTCATGTTAATATTATTAATATCTATCAATACGATTATTAGTTGAAAAATTTGTCCCCCGTGCAACGCACGGGTGAAACAGCTAGTAATAGTAAAATGGAAAAATTTTTGTTTGTTCATACATGTATGGAAAGTTACGTTTTCATTAACACACAAACTGACTGGCAAATATAATAGTGTGTTTGGGATGATTTTTAATTTAATTTCTAATTTGAATAATGATAGGGCCAAGAAATATTTAAATAATAATGGTCACTAGCTAGCTTTGAATGTTTAATTGGAAAAAAAATGAGAATTTGTAGTTAAGTATAATTTTGTATTCATAAACGTAACACTCTTTATAATCAATCATAAAATGACATTATCCCTTAATAATTAAGGTTTGTCATTAAAATATTAAAAAGACCACAAGCATAACCATTCGTGGTGAGTTTATATCTACTGTCTCATCACATGTTTCCTTATCTGTCTCTCTAATTAAAATTATCATTAATATCACCACATTACTGCAGTTTAGCACATTATTACAAAGGGTTTTTTTTGGGTCGAAATTAGCACATTATAAAAGGTTATGACGTGGAATAATATAACAAATATATAGTCTCATTTATGATCAGTCTCTTCATATCTTCTCACATGTCAATATTATATCTCACAACTATTTAAGTTAACTCCAATCAATCTCAACAAATATACGTTTATTTTCTAAGAATCCTAAACAACAGTTTTGATAATTTCTATATGATAGTCCATTTCTAATCCCAATATTGGAACTTTCTTATAGTTCTAGCGCAAACGTGGCGTGTTCAGACACTATCACACAACAAAAGAGGTGATAAGTGGGGTTGGACAACAACGCAACAACAGAGGACATGTCAAGCATTGAGACTAGATCAAATTCGTTTTTGTATGAAATCACATTTAGTTTGGAACTACATCTAATTTCACAAACCCTATATCAACTAACATGTTCCTTGACCAGAACCGGCGCGGGCACTTGATCAAAATCACCTTAAACAAATATGAACATTTTTGAGAAATGAAATTTACCTTGACAATATTTGCAAGAAAGGTTCCATTCCAACTGAAGATATCCATCAGTTCCCCAATGATCCAATTGACCAAGCCATGAAACTGGGATTGATGAAGTAAACATTTTCTGGCAGTTATACGCAATTTCCATCCATTCTTGTGGCAAAGACGAAGTCGCAACCGTAGCGCTGGTAGCGTTGCTCATGCATTCGATAATTTTGAACCTCGACTGTGGAACGTCGAGTGGGCAGCTATAAAACGTGTAGTTCTCATATTCTACGGCCGTTAACGGCGTCTCCATCAGATTCAATTCCAAAAGCCGTTGTGGAAGGCAATTATTTGGATCATAGACCTTGATTGTATGCATTTCATAGTAGATACTCTCCACGTAGAGTTCACTAGCATAAGGAATATCTAAAGTGACTATGTTGTCACTATTGCATTTAAGATTGATATATTGGCAGTTTTGAAGTTGTGGGCCTGGTAATTTGAAAGGGTATTTTATAGACAGACTGTTGTTCCCACAAAAGGAAGGGAAACAACGATTCTTCTCCGAATGGACTATCGTCGCAAAAAAGAGATCTGTGATTAGAAACCGTAAAATCGATCTTCGACTGAATGTCGAAAGCTGGATTTTCATATTTTCCAGCTCCAGGAAGAGATCATGGATTGATTGTTGTCTCAAAGTATTATTCATAATATATATATGTCTTTGTTCAATGCTTTGGTTCTTAGTTACATGTATACCTCGTAGGCATCTTCAAAAACAAGAAACCATAGGCATTAAGGAGGTTAATTTCATTACGGATTATTGAAGTTTCAACAAAATTACAAAACAATCACTGTAGTTCAAAAGTTTCAATATTAGTCATAGAGGTTCACATATATTTTTACACCTTTAAGCAACATTTCTACATGTAAAAATACTAGGATGAATTTAGATCACATGGACCTAAAGAACCATTTTAAATCAAATTACACTTTGATTTTTAACTTATATAGGAACGCTGAGGTATAAAAATTAGGAGTTGCTTTTATTGGAAATAACTTATTAGGTTCACATGGTATAGCTAGATTAATTTATCAAAACCATTACATATGTGATGTATATGTATATATGTCACTGACATTCACAAATTATCAAAATCTTTTAAAAATATAATATAGCGACCAGGAATGAAAATTAAATAATTTTAATGGTCAACATTGAAATTTTTAACTTCAATAATTATATTATAATTTTATTAAAACTTTAGTGACCATCAGTAAAATTAATCTATACCAAGGATGTAAAAGAGAAAAATAAGAAAGCTCTTTGGTTTGTCCAAAATTGAAATATTTAATAAGATTTGGGGTATTTCAGCCGGAATTATTCCAAGACATCTCATCTAGCTAGTTGTTGGAACTAAGTAAATTATATCTCTTTGTTTTCTTTCCATTTGTAGATATTCTAATTCATTTTTACAAATAACTCAACTTGATTTCATTAAGGTACAAATCAAGGAGATTATACGAAGGTGTTAACAAAGTCAAGAAAGCGTATCTTAATTGAAAAATACTAGAAGTATACACAAATCCACTACCACACACTACCACACTCTAATACACAAAATACAAAATGATCAAAATGCCCCCTGAATGTGGAGGGCCCATGCCCCTATTAGTGTGTGGTATTTTACCACACAAAAAATGTGTGTATTCCAAGCATTGCTCATCTTAATTAGTCTGAGATGCATGACATGACGAGGCCCTATATATGGGAGATTTTATGAAGGTGTTAAAAAAGTTAAGAAAGTGCCTAGCTCTTCAGTTTGAGGCGAGAATACAAGCCCCATCAATAAGGAATCTAAATCATTTGAGCTTATTTTTAAGGATTATTAGTTATTGAGAACGAAATGAAAAGATTGGTGCAAAAGTAGGTGACCTTAATTAGTGATCAAAATTTGTTTTCCATCCTTGGACAAAAATTTCAATTTCATATTAGTGACTACTGAAGAATCAAATGATTTGCACGACATGGTCTTGACTAAATTGTGCATGGCCACATTACAAGTTCATGAGGAAGAGTGAAAAAGCCGTGTGAGAATTATATGTATTTAATGAAGTATATACACTATTGTTACACTTTCAGATTGTAAAACATGGTATGTTGTTATTGTAGCGTGTGCTTGTCAAGAAATGTGACTTTGAAATTTGTTGAAAGAAGTTCATTGAAACCAGATGATTGAACCGAGATTTTTGTTACAAGTTACAATTGTCGTTAGTCAAGACACCTGTTTTTTAACGTGAAAGTAATTAAACACATCGACTTGAAGTATCATTTTATTCAAGATTTTATATATCAACCAAAAGATTTGAAATTAGAATTAATTTTAAAATCTCAAAATCAAACTATACATACTTTGCACCAAGCCTTAAAGGTACGTCTTTCCAAGTTTCTAAGTTTTTTGGGATTACCACCAATATTAATCCAGTTTATGGGGTGTTAGAAAATATAATTGAATTATTTATGCTTCCCATTAAAATGTATGATTCAATTTATATATATATATATATATATATATATATATATATATATATATATTACATTGCGATGGAAGTGTAGGGAGAAATTGAATCTTTAACTAAGAGTGTGAAAATTCCACATATCGTTAAACCATAGGTTAAAAGAATTAACAATATTTATAAAACTTATAAAGCTACGGGCTTGTGAAGATTAATGCAAGCTAATTTTAGAAAATTAAAGTATTTTTATCTTTCTTCAAAGTGTCCACAAACTTTATAATTTTCACCACGAATATTCAAATCAAAAGTGACTTTTTGATTCAGCTAAAGAAAGGGTGAATTTTTAATAAAATAAAAGTTATACAAAAATTGCTGACTTGGATTCGATCGGGGTTCTCACGGATAAGAAAAGTATTTGCGTTTGTTGATTCCTACTTTATTTAATTCAAATTTTAATTTCAACCACTTATTTAAAATTAATTTTTGTTTACGACCTTACTTGAATAGGATCTACGAGTTCTCAAAATTCTAAAAATTAGTTTTTTTTTGGCACAATATTTGAAAAAAAATATATTTTTTCAAAAATGATTTGTTGGCACCCTGGTGACGTGGCACGAGCGCGCCCAGGCCTACGCCCCACGTGGACCCCTTGTTTACGTGTAGGAGAGCCAGGTCGGCCGGTGACGTGTCATGTGTCCCAGGTCGGATTAATCGCGGAATTCACCCCAACAGGAATTGGCGGAGTGTCCCATTTCGGCTAAGCCCATTTGCCGCCGCCCTAGGGCCCAGGTCGGCCAACCCATTGGGAACTCTTCCTATCACAACCGACCCCCGGATGGTCCGAGGTCAGCTCGGCCACGGTGTGTGCCCTGTCCCACTCGCTACAGTAGCCGACAACAAGGACAATCTACGTGTCACCTGACACCCTAACACCACCTGCAGCCGACAGACCATCATTTCCCCATTAATGAAACGACGGCTGCACCCAAGTTTCGAGGCCAACGCCTTAAATGCGAGACTGCCTGAAGTACAACAGACATCATCATTGCATCTATTCCGGAGCAGACCTAGCCGACGCCATGATGACCTACTACCCTCCTACCAGATTGCACACTATAAATAGAACATTTAGCATTCATTTGAGGGACGAGAAAATTCTCTGTAAACACAGCCCAGTTCGGACAATATACATTTATACATTTTACTTCTTCTTCAGTACTACTATCCAGGTCCTGACACCTACCCCAGTTGATAAGTAATCAGTCCTTACTGATTTCGACGTCAACATGATTTTTAATTACTCATTTCATTGACGTGACAATTTTATTCATATTTATAATTTTTTTTTAGAACACACACTCAAAATTATATATTTTGTTTTTGTTCTTTGAATTTCTCCCAAACATGCATTAACACTTGATGTTGTCTACACATTTTGTATTTCAAACCACTAATCAAATAAAAAGAAACATTCAACAAAATAGACTTTACCCGAGCACTATATAGTCACTGAGAAGGAATTACCCCTTCATCTCAATTACATAGGCCTTACTTCTTCACACGAATTAAGAATTTAATTTATTGCAAATTAAATGATTTAATTTATTGGAAATTAAATGCTACAATACTTCTACTTTACCCATATTGATTGAGTCTAGCTAAAAAATTATTAAAATTGTCCAGTGACTTTAAAGTTTGTAAATTAAATGCATGACGACATAATAATAAATGGATGGAAAAGATTAGGGCAACTAAAACGAGAAAATGTCTATATAATTTTGGGGGTGGAGGGAGGATAGATATGATATGGCAACATAGAAAATCACAAAAATTAGGTATGTCCCGTCTAGTAATTTTTTTTTTTTTTTTTTTATACAAAAGAATGACGGTCTCCGAAAATTTTGTAGTGGGAAAAAAAATAAAAAAGCAAAATTATATCCTGTTATAAATCACATTAGTGATATCTAAGAAAGTTAACCTGCATTCCAAAAAAAGAAAAAAAGAAGAAGAAGAAAGCATTAACCTTATGATTAATTAGTAGGATGTGAAGCTCGGGAAGGCGAATTCCTGCAAACCGGACATGTCCCATTCATCTTCAACCATTCATCAATGCACTCAGAGTGGAAGCAATGGTCACATTGAGGTATGCACCTTATTGTTTCATTGGGATTGTAATCCACAAGGCATATCGGGCAAGTGACACCATTGGGACCCGGTAGCCGTCGACTTTCGCCAATCACTACTTTTGTGTAAGATTCGATTGTCGTGTCATCCAATCCTGTTACCTCTACAGTAGAGTGTGGCGTAATTGTGGCTGCATTCTGAGCTGCAATATTGATCCGACGTCTACGGTCCATCACACACATGCAGCATGATATAACGAATGAACATGCGATGGCTGGTATGAAGATGGAGAGCGCAATGATTTTGCAAATTTGTAGACCTCGAGACTTACCTGATAATGGAGAGCATTTATCAAAATAAAACATCATTATTTTCCTGGGTTGCCAATTGTTTGAAGGTCTCAAGGCTTTAAATGAGCTGAGATCTGCTGCTTCGAATGTTATCCTACTGACTATCTCATTCTATAAAAATATATAAATTATTGAAATAACACTATAAGAAATGAGACCTTAAGGGACGACCCTATCATCTTTATAGCCTCGTGCTTGTAGAGTAATAGGAGCAACGTCACTGCTATTGCTCTATTGACACGAATATGTCGCTGCTGTTACTCTATAGGGACGATGCTATAGGGACGATTGTCGCCCATACAAGTTCTGTTTTTGGTAATGTAATACACTCAGTTGTGTATGTGACATATTCTTGTTATATGCATGGGACATTCTTAATGGATTATGATTCAGAGTAGCAAATTTGAATTTTTAATTAAACTCAAAAGACTAATTAATTTTAGAATAATATTATTTATTAGTATTGAAACAATGATGAATGATATTAGTGTTATGATGTTTATGACGTCATATGAATATTTTATTACTAACTAATTTTTGACATAGCACATAAATATTGATCCACCAATTTTAGTTCAAAACCATGACAGTCTAGCACCATCTTAATTCTTAAGCTTAGTCGACTGTAATTTTATTAAATTAAGAAATCCATTTCTATAGTTCATGCTTGCATCACTCATTCATCGACGTGTGAGGTCCCCACTTAGAATCTGTTGACTCGTTCAAAAAGTCAAAATGTCCATTAAGCATACTGAAAAGAGAAGTCTAGTTTTATAATTACCAATTTGTAAATAAGTTTCAAGATAACCAATGTTTTTATTGATCTAATGTAAGATCAAAAAAGCTAGTCACTTAATTTTAGTTACTTTGGAAACTTTTCAACTCAAAAACAAGCACAAAGAAGATTTAGCGAGTGCATCTAAACAATATATTATGTGATCCATATGTCAAAATTCAATCGAAGTCGGAATTAATTATATTACCTGTCAGAGGATCCGAAAAACATTGAATTTCTCTACTAGTGCTATTCTCAAATCCACAAATCCCACCTTTTTCTTCGCAATCAACACAATCAGGAAAACTCCATGTCAATGCAAGATCATCACTAAGGTCAGAGGAATACCCCTGATGTTTAAACAGCCTTGGAACTGGGATTGGCAAAGTATCAATTATTCTACAAATGTTCATAACACTATCAAGATCACTCAAAGAAGTTGCCAATATAGAGACTGTAGAATTACTAAGGCAGCTAATGGTGTCAACACGGGATTGGCGTATAATTCAAGGACATCTAAGAAACGTATAGTTTTGATAATATTCGGCCATAAAAGGAGAAGACGAGAGGTTCAAGTTCATAAGCCTTTGCGGGAGGCAACCGTTTGGATCGTAGAGCTTGATTTCTTGCTTTTGATAGTTGATATTTCTTACGAGAAAATTGCCCGAATTAGGGATTTTGAGTGTGGCTTTGTTTCTTTGCACGTTGCAGTCGAGCAAAAAACTGGGGTGGCCGCAGTTCTGTTGGGGTCGATCGTCTTGTAGTTGAAAAGGAAACCTCACTTGAAAGGAATTTGTGCCACAAAATTGAGTTTGGCAATTATTTCTTGCATTTATAATGAGAAATTGGAGAAGTATGAAAAAGAATAGAGGTTTAAGAATTTCCATATATATGTTTACAAGGTAGAAAATGTTTAGCATAAATTAAAATGAGGTAAGTTTTGTTTAAATAGTGTGTAAAGTCAGAGGTTTATGCAAGATGATGCTGTTGGGCTACCAAATATCCATTATTCAACAAGATTATAGAATCAGTATACCATTCCCAAATGCAATTAATCAATTGGGAGTGACAAAAATTAATATTGAGATACTATTGAAGGGTGGTAGTCAAACCAATTGGAGATTACTATATTTGCTTTGTTAGTTTGCCTCAACAAAGGTGGAAATTTTGCAATGTAGCAGCTTAATTAATAATCAAGTTAAACTTACTTAAAAGTAATTTTAGGGATAAAAATACTGTTAATTACTGATATTTTTGTTGGATTTGGTGTCCCGTAGTATTTAGACAAGATATATATCGAAGTTGACTTTCTTCAAAATTTGATATAAAAAACTAATTATATTTGCAGTTTAATATAGCACTCGGCATGATTATGTTAGCATCTGAGTGCCACATTTCGACATTGAGATAATATTTTGGTTATGTACTTGGCATGGAAGTACTCAAGTTTACACACTTAGTCGAATTGAATTTGGATTTGTAAGGATTATTATTTACATTTAATTTGACTTAGAATTTCATAAATTTATATTGACTTTTATAGATTTTCAACAAAATATTTAAAAATTTTCTATAAAAAAATTAATATTTTTCTATAAATTTGAAAAGAATTTTATGGAGACTTGTATAGAATTTATTTGGTATTATAGATATTCGTTGTACAAAATAAATATAAAATATAAAATTATGTATATGTCATTTTATTAATTTATTGAATTAATAACTTATTCACTATGAATTATATTGTTAATTGCTAATTATACAATGAAATTATTACATAATAACAAACGTTTCTTCCTAAAAAAAAAAAAAAAAAAAAAGAAAAACAAGTGTTTCTCACCTCTTTAAAAGAATATAAAGTTTAAGTATCTATATATATTATAACGAAGATGTGATTGGAAATTATCAATTTAAAAATAGTCATTGGACAAATAATTAGTTAAGCAACTGCTGCACTAATTATATTAGGACAAGTGTAATTTTTAAAACTACCAGGCTGAATTGTTAACTTTTTGGAGTAGTTTTCTTCTTTAATTTAACAATAGACTGTTTATATATAATCATAAATCTTAAATTAATTTATGCATCCCTTAACTAGCACAATTTTTCTATTTTTGACATTACAATATTAAGAATTGACAGAAAATTATTCAATGATAAGAATTCAAAGTTCCATAAGTAATGTCCAAGAAATATCATATGCATCTTCTACTATTCAGTGAACATAGTCAACTTTTATATGTATGTATTCATACACGTAAATGGCGGGTACACTCAATTATATATATATATATATATATATATATAATATCTTTTAATGGATGGTACAAGCTCCCTGTTTTATACAATCTATATATTATATAAAGTTAAAGTGATTTGGAAATTATTAATTGAAAATAGCTATTTGAACAATAAATTATTTATTATTTTGTTGTAACAACTAAATGCTGCCACATGTACTATTACTTAATTTTTTCTATAAATTCCAACTTTTTCCAATAATTTATGTATATGTCACTATTTTATTGGTCAAGATTAAATACTTCCTTATCCTATAGTAGATATATGCCACGTATCAACAAGTTAAAGCAATAGTTTGTTGAAAGCTTTTCTTATGTCTTTAAATTTTGTATTTTTTTTTTTTGGCAAATTTGAAACTTATAAAAGAGCAATAACTTGATTTTTCGAGCAATAATAATTTTTTCTGTAAATGCAAGAATAATAATTTATTTATGTAATTAAAAATAATAATACTATAATAATAATTACTATTAGTTTTTCTTTATCCACAACTATACTAATACTAATTTTACAAATAATTTATTGCACAATAACTAAACAATAATTATTCCAACAAATATTATTTTCCTTCCTATTTGATCATTACAATATTTTAATAGTTTATAGGAATTTCGAAGGAAATATTTTGAAGTTTTTATAAAAATATTATGATGGAAAAATTGTGAATACACATTTAAGATGATATTATTCCTACTAAAATAAAATAGTAGTAAACGAAAATATAAATACATGAGTACTTCATCACAACCTCTATATTTGGTAATGGATGTAGTGAACCATCACGTTTTAACTAACACTACTAGAATAAAACACCAAAAAGTATATCAATTGAAATATTATTAGACACTTTTTATTGTTTTTGTAAATCCGCATTACCTAAATTGAGTTTCTTTTCAATAATTTAATTTAGTTAATTTAGATTACAACTATCCACAACTACTTCCATATTTTCGATTATAATATGTTGGCCAATAAGTATGTTATATACTAACAATACATATAGTTCATTTTTCTTTGGTTATTAGTTTTTTTAATCTTTTATTTATTTATTTATTATTTGTGTTGTAAAATCAAATATTAGGAAAGGCTAACCGGGTTGGTTTACCATGAGTTTTGAGGCATCCATTTCAATTTCTTTTTATTTTTTTCCAATAAAATATGACTAGTTCTCCTACTTGTTGATCGGGCAAGTGCGGGGGAGTGTTCATGATGTAAAACGATTATTAGTTATTTAATATTTAATAAATTCATTTAATAAATTTATTTCTTCAGTATGGTTAACTTTATTTTTTCTTAATTTTTAAATTAATTTTATCTTTTTTATAAATATATAAAATTGATGGATGATACATGGTTCTTTTTAAAAATTATAAACTAAAATTTAAATTTAAATTTCTTTTAGGATTAGAAAAAGTAATACTGTGATGATTCGAACTTTATTTAATGAAAATAAAATAATCACGAAGGCTTCACATTCAATGAATTTATATAATGAAATTTCTTTTGATGATTACATTTTTTTATTTCTTTTGATATACATATGCCAGTTTTATATAAAGTTACACTAATTTACGCAATTTATGTTTTATGCAAAAGTTACATTTTTAGAAATCACAATTCAAGTTGTATTTTTTTTCTATGTTTTATAATTTTTACAATATGGGATACAATAAGTAACTATATGACATTAATTGTATTATAAATCTACATGTATAAGTATTTGATGTTAAATGTTGTCTTCAAAGAAAATTTTCAAATTTTATATTAATTTGTTTAGTAAATGAACATTCGACTGATTTCTTTTTTTTTTTTTGAAAAAGGATCCAATTGATTATTACGTAGTTTTTACACCTCCGCCAGGTTGAGAAGCGGGTTTTTGGATTCCACTACCTTTTTATTGACAAAATTAAAGGCCATAAAATGAGGGGGACGTAATACTAAAACCTCCGGGAATCAAATTACATGCTTGCCTACCTCGAGCAATACTACAACAAATCAACACAAACAAAGATCTTACTCATAAGCATTAAACAGTCTAACATTAGTTACATATAACTTATCAAGCCTAACAACACCTTTTAAGAACCTGGGCATTTGCTGTGGTGAAAAAAAAGAAACTAATTTGTAATAATAATGTAAAAACCATTATATTTTACTTTTGTTTTAATATTTTTTTATTGATATTATAGTCATTGTCCATATTTAATTTTATATTTTTTTGAAAGATACATTTAATTTTATATTAAGTAAATAATTATTAAGTTTTTCTTCCAGAAACGCACGGGGTGAATACTAATTTTCATTAAAAAAAAGTATTTTCAATTGGATTTCCAAACGAATATTTAGTACATTTCAGTATTACTAGTACTTTCCCTCCGTGCGTTGCACGAGAAGATATATGTCAAAATATAATTTAGAATTTGTGTACCAAAAAATACAAAAGATTTTCTAAAATTTACGACAGAGTTTTCCTTATATTTTCTCACTCTGTCATCCGTCTGTTGCACGGGAAGATATATCTAATATAAAATTACTTTGATAATTTTTTTAGTCGCAATACACCTACAATTCATTGTAATTTATCATTGTAATTTATCATTGTAATAGACTCGTGCTTGTAGCTCTACAGCGATTAAATTTTGTAGTCGTAATAGGATTTTTCATTTATTGCAACAATATTTTTCGTCATAGTAGTTGATGATATTGTAACGGCAAATATCATTGTAATAGACTAGAAACCCTATGGGGACGACATCTTCTGTAACTATATCCCTCATCGCAATATCTTTGTCTAGCACAATGATTTTTGTCATCGTAATAGAGGTTTTATCTAGTGGAAATAATATTCATGCCCCTACTACAATAAATGTTATTATTGATATTTATTATAATTTATTGATTAAAGAGGTAAATAGAAGTCTTTGAAAAAAAAGATATAAGTAGAATTGAATATTAAATTTATTTATATATTACCAAGATTTATAGAAATTTAGGTGAGAGATTTTCAGATTGATAGAGATTTAGTTGAGAGATTTTAGGATTGACCCAAATTTCGGTGAGAGAATTTAGGAAATAAGGAAGGGTAGAAAATGAGAATTAAAATGAATTATTTAATTCTGAAAAATATAAATTTGAGCTGAAAAATGACCTTCATTTATTTATATATAGATATAGATTTGATGAAAAAAATCTCATGCTCAACATTTTCAGTATGTCTAATATCAAATTATTAAACTAAACAAACTAATCAACACAAAATGTCTAATTATATATTGTAGCCTCTTTTTTTTTTAATTTTTCATTTAAAAATTATTTTTTCATAAAAAATTGAATAACAGGCAATAAGAAAATCTGATACAAATTTTCGAATTTACAAACTAATATTGTTAAAAAAGAGGAAATAATACTGAAAACAGACAAAAAGAAAACGATAATCTATATATATATAAAAAGAGCATTTTTTCCCGCCTAAACACATCACAATTTTTCCCGCCTATTAAAGTTGCCTAATATAATTTTCTATATATATATAGAGTAAGTTTTATATATAAAAAATGAGGCTCTTCTTATTATATTTTTTATTACCATAAATACTTTTTTCAATTTAAAACACACTTTCTTTTTTATTTTTATTTTTTTCTTTCCTAATCTATATCCAACTCTCTTTTATTTATTTTTATTTTTTAATATAAATATTAATATTAATGTATAATGATTTTATTTGATTATTTCTACTCTACTTTACCCAATCTCATAAAATTTAAATACTCTCTCTATCATTTTCTCTATTTTTTTCATTTTCTACCTATAAATAACAAAAAAAAAAGTGATTCTATTTTGTTCGACTTGATAAGAGTTTTATACCAAGTATACTATCAATATTTAAAATTTTATTTTTAAAAAAATAAAATTTACAACAAATCTGTAAATTAGTATCTAACTTAAATATAAATTGATATTAATATGGATTAATGACTACTGACGTAATGAGATTAAAAAAGTTGATAATTTGTTATGACACTTAATTATTTTTATAAATAACTAGCTAAGAAAAAAATTAATTAAAATAAAAAAATCCCTCCAAGATTCAAATTTCCTGCGATAAAAAATTATGATTTATTAAATTTTTTCACAAAAATAATAAGAAACTTATCGGCGGTTGGCCTGAGTTCGAGATAAAATCCCATCACTATGATTCTCAATTTATACTAAAAAATTAAAAAATTAGGTTGGACCCATTAATTAATTTTAGAAATAATCAATCATATTTATAAATAATTACTAAGAAACAAAAATTAATTAAAATTAGCACTTTCTCCAAGATTTAATTTTTGTGTGATGAAAAATTACAATTCATTAAAATTTTAAATAAAAATTAAAATAAATATGTAGCATGAAAATTTAAAACTTACCTTGGACCCTTTAATTAATTTTAGAAAGAATTCATTATTTTTAAAAATAATAATTATCTAATAAATGAAAATTAGTTAAAATTCACAATGATCAGATTTAATTTTGGTGCGATAAAAAATTACAATTCATTTAATTTTTAAATAAAAATTAAAACAAACGTGTAAGATAAATTTTGTTTAATTAATCATTTAATTGTAATATTAATCAATTTTTTAATTAATTGAATTTATGTCTATATCTTTTAAGTTCCAAGATATGTTCTAATTATAAGATATTTTTAAAATTAAATTCATATAATTCTTAAAATTATGGCTGCCAAGCAAGTTATTTTGGAAATAATTAATTTTTTTAGAAATAATTAGCTCAAACACAAGAATGAACTAAAATTATTTATACCATAATTAATTAAAATTATAAATTCTAATGCTAATATTTAGTTGAACATGAGTTCAATGGATAAAGATTAATCAAAATTAATTGCATTATTAAAAGGGAAAATATAATTAATTTAAAAAAATAAAAAAAATCCTTAGATTGCTACAGGCGTTCCCTAAAAAATGAAAAAAAATCTTTTAAATTGTAATATATCTTTTAAATTACAAAATTTCTTAAAAACTAGATTCGTATAATTCTTAAAAGTGAAGATATTAAAATATATATTTAAGAAATAATTAATTATTTTCATAAATAATTAGCTAAAAATGAAAACTAATTAAAACTAATTATATTATAATTAATTAAAATTAATAATATTGTTACACTTTAATTGGATTTGGTTTCAATGGACAAAAATTGACATGGATTCATTGGATAAAAATTAATCAAAATTAATTATATTGGTAAAATAGAAAAATATTATTAATTGAAAAATAAATAATAATTAAAATTAATTAGATTACTGTGGTTGACTAGATTTTTCCTAAAAAAATGCAAGATATCTTTGGACATGCAATATATCTTTTCTGTTGTAAAATACATTTAAAATTAGATGCATACAATTCTTAATTGCGACGAAAAAAACTAATTATTTTAGAAATGATAAATTATTTTTATAAATAATTAGCTAAAAACAAGGATTAATTATATTACAATTTATTATACTTCTTTGATTTAATTGGATATATTTTCAATGGATGAAAATTGAGATAGTTTTATTAGATGAAAATTAATCAAAATTAATTAAATTGCTAAAAGGGTGAAATATAATTAGTTCAAAAAATGAAAAATAATTAAAATTTATTAGATTGTTACGAGGAAGAAAAATATGCTTCTGAAATTAATTTATCTTTTTATGTATTTTAAAATAAAGTTAAGTTAACACCTATAAGATTTTTGATTCTTAGAATGAGGGTGTTACATCTTATGTAGAGTAAGTGGACTGATCATTAATCCTTAATTAACTTCATTTATTTTTTTAGTATCATTCTTTTTTCAAAATATCCTTTTTTTATTATCATATGTTTCTGTATTTTTTACAATATTTATTTTGAGTTATAGTTGGCGGCAAAATATTTAATTTCTTTTTGTATAATTAAGGGTGTTTCAAAGGATCTGTTCATCCTTTTTTAAGTAAAAAACTCCACAAATGGGTCTTCAAATAATAATTTTTTATTTTGAAATTACTCAAACCAACAATTATATAATAATTCTTTGGTTCAATCTATCGCTTTTCCTAAGGAATAAGTCCAAAAATTCTTACTAAACAATTGGTTATTGACTTAATCAATTATTGTAATTATACAACTCAATTAGAATTCTACCTACTTTGACGTATTTATTTTATGCCACATTTTGTCAGTTGAGATTTTATTTAATTTTTAAATGTCATCAATTAGATTGTATACTTTACGTATTAATCATATATATATATTTCAATTTACTTATCATATCCAAATTAATTTAAATTTTATATCGAATCATTCAATATTTAATATGGTGAATATGTCATAATTAGTGAGTTTATACCTAATATATTAATATACATGTTTAGCATATTTAGAAGGTATTTATTGAAGTAATAAAATGTCAGTAACACATATATTAAAAAGTAGAAATAAAAACCTTCGACTAAACCATTACGATGGGTGGGTGGGCGGGATGAAAATTTTATAGGGGATGGGGACGGAAATGAAAGTTCTCATCCTATTGTAATTTTATATCATTCTTGTTAGGACCTAGAGTAAATAAGGGCTGGAGCGAGGATAAGTTGTTTTGACAAAGATGCAGAGCAGGGTGTTACGATGCAAAGTTGTATTTATTACATTGTTATTTTTATAATATGTCTCTATACTGATTATATTTCATAATTCAATTTTAAAAACCATTATTTGCATATTAATTGTTAATAACGTACATCACACTGATGTATAATTAATATTTCCCAAAATTTATAATTGGATATAGTAGAATGTAAAATAATTTTAAAGAAAAAACCATGAGCTCTATGAATGTTAGTAGAGTCATTTTAGTATAATTATTTTGATAATTATAACAGTTAATGTCATTTTATTTTGAGTTTATATTACTAGATTAATTTTGCAATTAGCAAAATATGATATATTATCACTATCTCTGCCATGAATTGTTATCACGTACAAAGCACGAGTATAAATGCTAATTAAATTACTATTCTATGGAGAATACAGTAAATTAAGTTGTGTGGATTTTCATGAGCTGTTCCTCGCATATTTGCAGAATGGATTAGTACAAAATATAGGGAAAACTCTATCGAAGTTTTTATAAAATTCTTTCGAGTTAAATTAATTAAGTTTATTATTATAAGTCATTCTTTATTTTAATTATTTTTTTAGATTTTATATTAATATTATAAATATCTATCCCTATCGTTATTAGTTGACAAATTTGTCCCCCGTGCAACGCACGGGTGAAACAATTAGTAATAATAATAACAACAACAACAACAACAACAACAACAACAATAATAATAATAATAATAAGGAAAGACGAAAATACGTTCTTTTTCTTTCTTTTTTTTTTCCATTTTATGTCACGTGGTTGAATGATAGGCCTTCTATTTTTGTGAAAGTCTTTTAAAAATTTGATGTTGAATAATAGACTTTGTACGAGAAATTGGGGCGGTAATTCGGGATTCGAAAGGGAATGTAATGGGAGCTTTAGTGCAGAAACTACCTGGTTTGCCTTTTGTTGAAAAAAAAATCTAAACACACCCCTTTTTTGGTGACCATTTCCAGCAAGAATATTGCCGAAAATGGCAGCAAAGATGGCGGTTCTTTTTTTTTTTTTTTTTTTGTTAAGGCTATTCAGCCAGTGTTTGTGGAATTTTTAATTTTATTTTATCAAAGGTTAGTATGCTCATTTTGTTTGAAATTTTAAAGGATGTGTGGGTGCTTAGAAATTTTTGGGGTGCAAATAGCTGCACAAAAAAAAAAAAAAAACCTTAGTTAATTTCGTTGGAGCGAAACAAGGAACAGAGGAAGGAATCGACTGCTACCGAGGAAGCAAATTGGCGAAAACTAAAATTTGCACCAGCAATCAGCTTTGGGTGGCTTTTGGAAAGAGCTTGGTGGAGAAATCTCAACATTAAAGGTTTTTGTGGATTGTGGTAAGGAAAGAAGAATGTTTCATAACTAATTTGCTCGTATAAAGCACGTAAACTCTTAAAAGGCAAACGTTTCGTGTTGGAAACCGAAACTCTACGGAAGCGTTTCGGAAATTCTTAAAAAGTTTCTTTTTTTTTTCAATAAGGCCTTGTTCTTTGGGTGATAAGTTTTATTTTTTCGATTTATGTGTTGAATGTGTAGTTGAAATTTGGAAAAAATATATTAAATAATTGAATGAGTGGATGGAAATGAAGAGAGAGAAAATTTTGATAAGTTTTGTGTTGAATAGAACAAGGCCTAAATTTGGAAATTCCATGGAAATTTTATACACTCTACAGAAACTTTTAAGAACTTTAAGTTCAAGAAAATTAATTGTTGAAATATTTAAATTTTCTAGTTTGAATATTGCCTCATTCTAGTAATTATTCTTTAAAAATAATGAATTTCAATTTTTAATTACAATGGTTTGATTTTGATATTTTGTTATCTAGTTCGTATTAAATAGTTTTTTGAGGTTGAATTTTGAAATTATATAGTAAAACAAATAATTATTACATAACGTTTCCATAGCATTTCGTGTCCTACATTTTTCAAAGTTCATGTTTCTCCGTTTCGTTTTGTGTCCCTTTTTGTATTCCGTTTCCTTGCAACCTAGATTTGCCCTAAATATTGAATTCAATCTGCATTTCATTAATCTTTACAGTTCTTTCTTGCTTTATGCTATTTAGTGTTGTGTTGGAACCTGATTTGCTTTGGATTGGATCCTTCCACCTTTTGAATTTACAGGAACGACGGGCCTGCGAGTTGTATCTGTCTGAATTTGGTGAGTGCATATGATGCTAATTTTGATTTCGATCATAAATGCAAGTGTAGATTTCGTGTGATGAGGCGAATTCTTGATGGATCAAAACCTGGGCATGATAACTGTGACGTCTTTATTTGATTCAAGATCAAGGTACAAATGGTACATGAAGGAAATTGCTTAACATTTATTTTGTACCATTAGATTGTATCTCCATATTTGTTTTCCGATGGGTGGGAGGGGTTTAATTAGGAAATTAACTCCATTGGTAAAATAGTGTAGACCTTGTGATGAATTTGAAGAGTAATGTATTTTATTTTTGAATAGATGAGTTAGCTTCATTGGTTTATGGTAAATCAGATTTTTTTTTGAATGATTGAAATGTTTCAAGTATATATGATCTAGGTAACATAATTCTTCAAATTCTATAACTTAGCTTCAATGTCTCTCTTTACTGGACTTGGTTGAACCTTGAGATTTGTAAGAATAAATAGAGATTTGTAAGTTCTTAAATACTGCAAAGTATGATAAGGCATCAAGTAAAGTTTTAAATTTTTACAAATTACAAGACTTCTAAGCGAAGTTAAAGTGTAAAGAAACACAATGTATAGTTATATGCTAAAGAAATAATTGATTGTGGTGGGACACCAAATAATAATAATAATAATAATAATAATAATAATAATAATAATAATAATAAAAGAAAAAAGACTGAAATGTTGTAGTTAAACCATGTTTAAAGACATTTAGATAAATGGGAAAAGATTGAAGTCCTCAAGCTATGTAGTTTTTCATTTTTTTTTAAAAACAAAATTTTAATAATGTTGTTAAGCCCTTCACATTTGTCACTTTACATTGTTCTGGGATACTTCTTAAGCCTATTGTTTGCTTGGAGGGCATGCACAATTGCTGCTAAAGGTCTGTATTTTATCAATACCCAATATAAAATTAGGGTATTCTCCTTTTTTTTTTTTCTTTTCGTTTTTGCCTTTCTGTGTTGGCTCTGACTGTGCCATTTTTTTTGGTTGCCTTTAGCTTAGTATTATTGTAATTTTAGCTGAACGTTGTGATAAGTGCTAAATAAGCACTTAAATAACTCTTTTATTTTATGTATTTGTGTGTTTTATTAGTATTATATGTTCCGTTTTATGTGTTTTTCCTTTATTGTGGTGTTTAGGGTCACAAAGAATCAAAAGGAGTCAAAATGGATGAAAATCGAATGAAAACGTAAACTCGGGACCAAAAAGGCAAGCGAATCAAAGATGGAGGACCTCCGATGCAATTTTATGAAAAGTTGTTTTTACAATTTTTCTTGTGCTAAAGTCGAAGAACATCAAAAGAGGATTCCCAAACTTTTTCCGGATCGCAAATCGGAGTTTCCTAGTGAAAGTTATGGCCGTTTGAAGAAAAAGGACTAAAAGCGTCAAAGCCAAAACTGTTGGGGACCCAAGTGCAACTTTTCACAAGTTCAGGGACCAAAGTGAAACTTTTCAAAAAGTTGGAGGACCAAAATGCAATTTCGCAAGGACCAAAATGAACAGCATTCAAACGTTGAGGGACTTGGTGTGCAATTCTGGGTGACTCGGGTGACTCGAGTCACCGCCGCACGTGATCGAGTCAGCGCCGCAAGTGACTCGAGTCACGCCCGATCATGCTCGATCAGCGCCGCAAGTGACTCGAGTCACCGCCGCAAGTGATCGAGTCACGCCTGCAACCGTCCCTGGCCTCCCCGTTCCGCGCGCGCGGTGACTAGGCAGAATCGCGCGTGACTCGAGTCAGCGCGCGCGGCGACTCGAGTCACGCCTGACGCCGCTGCAGATTTTGACCAGCAGACTCCGCCTACCATAAAACGTGTTTTTTGGTATTTTCTTGACTTCTTAGAGATAAAACAATCTGAGCACACCACAATAGACTCATGAAGGAAGACTTTTATGATTTTTTTAATATTTTTTTGGTGTAATATTTTGCCTATAAATAGAGGCATTTCCAAGCTTGAATCACATAACTTGTAGAGAGAATTAGCTTGTGATTCTCTCCAATTTTCTCCTCAATAAATTTCTCTTCATCATTTGTTCTTAGTTCTAGCTTGAAAGCTCTTAGTTTTTCATATTCCGGCGGAAGTAAAAACCTAAATTTAGGTTCGATTAATCAATCGACGATACTTCGGCCGTGAATATGATTAGCGGAGCATTTCTTCTCTAGTTTCTCTTCTTCTTTTATTTTCATGTTTGAGAAAGATAATTTCTCATATATTGCAGAGGTGATACACGGCGTTACGCCGTTATAAGTATTTAACCCGCATATATGAGTAGTTAGATTTCTCTATTTAATTCTTAGCATTATTTACGTAATTTCTATAGTTTTTATATATTACTTGAGATAGTGAAGTATAATCTATCATATAGCAGTGGTGATACCCGCTAATATGAGTAGTTAGACTTCTCTATCTAGTTCGAGGGGGACGTTGTGTTCAATTATCATGTTGTTATCTTTTCTAACTCTTTGCTAACGTTTTATCTATTCCTCTACTTCAATTGGTTGATTTGTTATGCTTTTAAACCCGTTTTGAATTTATGTGATTATTGCATTCACTTTGGCCAATTGAATCAATTAATCTTTAAGTTCAAGTTATGTGCTAGGATTGTAACTTTTGATCCGTAATTGTCACTAGATTCCAATCCACAAAGAGCAAACTAATGTCGTGCATATTTGTTAATAAATCAACTTAGATGTATTAATTCAAGTTTGTGAAATTAATCATCTAATTCAACTCATTCTTCTTGTTCATTTCACACTAGCATTGCATTAAATCCTAAGAACTTGTTTAGGATTATCCAATAGCTAGATGTTAAGTTAAAGAACTCACTTTAATTTAATACACTTAAGGAAGAATTCGTTAATCAGAGCTTCTTGGTTAATTGAGAGTTGATAAATTGAAGAAGGGATAGTACACGTTGCATGGGAAAGATAAACACAAGATGTTGATACAACCAACCCGAGAACTAGATATATCTTCAATTGTTGCATTTTCATCTCTTTTATTTTGTCATTTTATTTTCAAATTTCATCCAACTTCACAAAACCCCATTTCTAGATTAATTGATAAGAACAACTAGATTAAACACTTCCTCTTGGGTTCGATCCTTACTTACCACTTCTACATTAATTTGTAGTTTTGAAACCGAGTAAGGAAATAAAATAAATTTTATGCGTCTTTGCGACAACACGCCCAAGTTTTTGGCGCCGTTGCCGGGGAACGGTTAACAAATTTAGTTGCTTTTATTAATTAATTTTTAAAAAAATTCTTCTTCACTTGTATGCATAATACCCGATCTACTAATCGAATTCTTGAAAGTTTCGATCCAGAAATCGAGAAATCCATTCGAAGACGAATAAGACAAGCAAAACAAATCGAACGAGAAATGGCAGAAAACAATAACGAAAGAACTCTCAAACAACTGGCAACACCCGAAGTTACTCAACAACCTTTGTGTATCACCTTTCCAACCGTAGAAGAAGGTAAAACTTTCGAGCTGAAATCTGGTTTGATACATCTTCTACCATCTTTTCATGGACGATCCGGTGAAGATCCGTACCGACACTTGAAGGAGTTTCATGTGGTGTGTGATAGCATGAAACCCCAGGCATCACTGAAGAGCAAATCAAGCTCAGAGCTTTTCCATTTTCACTAAAAGATGCCGCCACAGATTGGTTGTACACTTTACCACCAGGTTCAGTCACAACATGGACTCAAATGAAGCAACTTTTCCTCGAAAAGTACTTCCCAGCTTCAAAGACAGCAAATATCAGGAAAGATATCTCTGGAGTACGCCAAAACAATGGAGAAACTCTTTATGAGTATTGGGAGGCGTTTCAAAAGCTCATTGCAAGTCGCCCGCATCACCAAATCGGTGAAAACCTCCTAGTGCAATACTTCTATGAAGGCTTATGTCAATCGATGAAACATGGTTGATGCCGCTAGTGGAGGAGCTCGATGAACAAAACCCTACAAGCAAGAACATTGATTTCAAACATGGCTGAGAACACTCAACAATTCAGTACAGACCGGGAAACGAACATTCAAAGAGTAAATGAGGTACGTAACTCCAATATTGAAAGCCAACTTTCTGAACTAACACATCTTCTCAAACAAATTGTTGTAGGAAACAATCCGCAAGTCAAAGCATGTGGCATATGCACAAATCTAGGACATCCTACAGATACTTGTCCTGTTCTACAAGTGGATAACAACGAACAAGTGAACTCAGCAAATAATTTCCCATTCCCAAGACAAGAATACAATCCATACTCAAACACCTATAATCCTGGATGGCGAGATCACCCCAATCTGAGTTATGGAACCAACAAACCCCCAGGATTCTTCCCTAACAAACCTCAAGGCCAATTCCAGCAACAAGGGAATTTCCAACCTCAAGGGCAATTTCAACAAAAACCTCAACAATCAGGTATGTCTCTCGAAGATATGGTGAAAACATTAGCAACTAACACTGTGAAATTTCAACAGGATTCCAAATCAAGCATTCAAAACTTGGAAAACCAGATGAGTCAATTGGCAACTGCCATCAATCGACTGGAAGCACAATCTGGAGGGAAATTACCATCCCAACCTGAGGTAAATCCAAAGAATGTTAGTGCCATAACCTTAAGGAGTGGAAAAGAGATTGAAAACCCTCACAAAGAAGTTCCCACACATGAAGATAAAGATGAAAAGTTTGAAAATGAGGCAAGTCCTAACTCTCATATCATTGCTAAAACAATTCCTCCCCCTTTCCCTAGTAGATTAGCGAAAACCAACAAAGATGACAAGGAAAAAGAAATTTTGGACACATTTAAGAGAGTTGAAATCAACATTCCATTGTTAGATGCAATCAAACAAATCCCACGCTATGCTAAGTTTTTGAAAGATCTTTGCACTAACAAGAGGAAATTGAAGGGAAATGAAATGATCAAAATGGGAGAAACCGTTTCAGCGGTATTCCAGAAGAAGTTGCCTCCAAAATGCAAAGACCCTGGTATGTTCACTGTCCCATGCACCATAGGCAATCACCATATTGATAAAGCACTTATAGATTTAGGAGCATCCATAAATGTCATGCCTAGATCCTTGTATGCTTCACTAAATCTAGGAAAACTAAAAGAAACTCACGTAATTGTGCAACTAGCTGATCGTACCAATGCATACCGGATGGAGTGATAGAAGATGTGCTAGTCAAAATAAATGGTTTAGTTTTCCCTGCTGATTTTTACGTGCTTGATATGGCTGATGAACATTCACCTCACCCTACACCTATCATATTGGGACGTCCATTTCTTTACACTTCTCGCACTAAAATTGATGTCTATGAGGGTACACTGTCCATGGAATTTGATGAGGAAAAAGCGAACTTTAATATTTTTGATGGTTCATTGCGCCCTAATAATGCTTGTTCTGTCTTTGCAATTAATTCAACTAATCCTTTTGTGCAAGAACTGTGTAAGTTGAATTGCAGAGCCAGCACAACACATAAGATTGAGCCAAAGCACAATTACCTCATCTCGAAGAAGGAAGCCATGGAAAGAAATGAGACCAAAAACTTTTGGAGAAGAATTCAAGAAGGACTGTTAAGAAATCAAGACACTCGAGAAGCCATCGAAAACAAAGTGGAGTCTGCAATGGATTTGAGGAATCCTACTTGACAAATGGGAACTGTGGTTTAGCTAACGACTTTAAACAAAAGCGCTTCTTGGGAGGCAACCCAAGCATTTTCTCTTATTTTTATCTTTCTTTTGAAATTTTCATTGTTTTTGTTTTTATTTCTCCGTTTTTTTTCTAGCGTACTCACGGAAGATGTTGCCTTGTAATCAGAGAAGGAAAAGGCCTACCCATTGAGCAACAACTTTTTGAGTGTGATCACTAGCACCCATCCGAAGATGTAAAACTACGTCTCATTCATTTGAGAAGTGTCCGAGTTGGAACGCTCGCTTCTAAACGTTCTCCCATTTGTTGGTTCTTATGAATGTTTCTTTATTGAATGGTAAACATACCCATGTGTCATGTGGCGATATGGAGGACCTTTTTCATTAAGAGGGTCGTTTGCTCTTGGATTGTCGATGTGTTCCTCGAAGTGCTACATTGTGCAACCACCATCCCCAAATCGCACGACTCATTGCTTACCATAGGGAGTTTCTATTTCTTCTCTTTTTCATGCTTTCTATATTTCTACATTGAGGACAATGTAGAATTTAAGTGTGGGGGAGTGGCATATTGTGATCTGCTTGTGATTTTTTTTTTTTGTCTACAATTTTGCATGAGATAGCAACTTTTGAATATGATTGAGCTTAATTTGCGTGATTTAGCTAAAACTGCAGGATCCCGAAAAAAAATCAATTTGTTGTGTTCTGTTCTTCTCTATGCATAGCTGGCTAAATTACCTGAGCACGTTTATAAGGTAATTTACTATCATTCTCTGGAACACAAATTGAAGGTTGAAAATGTTGATTTTTTTTCTAACTTTCTAGACCATAGTAAACTAACTTTTTTTCTTTTCTTTTTTCTATCCATTCGTCCTGCTCAAAGTAACTTGGAAACATCAATTGTTAGCAAGGTGGAGTTATAATCGCATGGTATCTGTTTTTTGTGAATGTGTCTTTTATTGACAGAGTTTAAAAAGTTTGGAAAAAGTATTGACCTATCTTTGAGAATGAATTTTACTTTTATATTCGAAATCGAGAGGGACCACAGAAAGAGCTACCTACCTCGAGTGTGGGCCGTCACCTCGAATGGGTGAAGAAGAAGGTGCCTCCAATGAAAGGGGTAGTGTGAAAGCTACACCAATGGGGTAAAAGGCTGAAAAATAAAATTGCAAAACTCTTCTTCTTCTTCTTCTTCTTCTTCATGAAAAAAAAAAAAGAAAAAAAGAAAATTTCAAGAAATGTGACAGCTACCCAAGTGTGAAGTAAGATAAATAAATTCCCTCAGTGGTTTGAAGTGCCTAATCTAAACACTCTTTAAATTGAAGACATATTTGCAATAAAACACCTGCCATGCCCTTTTTTTTTCTTTGCAGTGCTAACGGTTGATGAGTTTTGGTGAACTGAGTAATTTTTAGGATCCATGGGAATCATTGTAAAATAAGAGTGGGATCACGAGAGATGAAAGGAAATATTTGACTACTTCGGGTCAGGATTTGGATAGAACATCGTAAGCTTTCATTTGGTTCCAGTTAGTGATGGGATGATAACCTTAATTGCACACACTCACAAGCCATTGTGTATTTGAGAAGAAGTGAAATTTTCATGGTTCGGGAGAATGTTGATTAAGCAAGTCACTATCTGTAGAAGGATTTCAATGTTTAAAGTTGTTTATCTCATGTAAAATCAGTGTGTTGTTTTGTGTCATAGGTTGTTGTTCGAGGGCGAACAATAGTCTAAGTGTGGGGGAGTTTGATAAGTGCTAAATAAGCACTTAAATAACTCTTTTATTTTATGTATTTGTGTGTTTTATTAGTATTATATGTTCCGTTTTATGTATTTTTCCTTTATTGTGGTGTTTAGGGTCACAAAGAATCAAAAGGAGTCAAAATGGATGAAAATCGAATGAAAACGTAAACTTGGGACCAAAAAGGCAAGCGAATCAAAGATGGAGGACCTTCGATGCAATTTTATGAAAAGTTGTTTTTACAATTTTTCTTGTGCTAAAGTCGAAGAACATCAAAAGAGGATTCCCAAACTTTTTCCGGATCGCAAATCGGAGTTTCCTAGTGAAAGTTATGGCCGTTTGAAGAAAAGGACTAAAAGCGTCAAAGCCAAAACTGTTGGGGACCAAAGTGCAACTTTTCAAACGTTCAGGGACCAAAGTGAAACTTTTCAAAAAGTTGGAGGACCAAAATGCAATTTCGCAAGGACCAAAATGAACAGAATTCAAAGGTTGAGGGACTTGATGTGCAATTCTGGGTGACTCGGGTGACTCGAGTCACCGCCGCACGTGATCGAGTCAGCGCCGCAAGTGACTCGAGTCACGCCCGATCATGCTCGATCAGCGCCGCAAGTGACTCGAGTCACCGCCGCAAGTGATCGAGTCACGCCTGCAACCGTCCCTGGCCTCCCCCGTTCCGCGCGCGCGGTGACTAGGCAGAATCGCGCGTGACTCGAGTCAGCGCGCGCGGCGACTCGAGTCACGCCTGACGCCGCTGCAGATTTTGACCAGCGGACTCCACCTACCATAAAACGTGTTTTTTGGTATTTTCTTGACTTCTTAGAGATAAAACAATCTGAGCACACCACAATAGACTCATGAAGGAAGACTTTTATGATTTTTTAATATTTTTTGGTGTAATATTTTGCCTATAAATAGAGGCATTTCCAAGCTTGAATCACACAACTTGTAGAGAGAATTAGCTTGTGATTCTCTCCAATTTTCTCCTCAATAAATTTCTCTTCATCATTTGTTCTTAGTTCTAGCTTGAAAGCTCTTAGTTTTTCATATTCCGGCGGAAGTAAAAACCTAAATTTAGGTTCGATTAATCAATCGACGATACTTCGGCCGTGAATATGATTAGCGGAGCATTTCTTCTCTAGTTTCTCTTCTTCTTTTATTTTTCATGTTTGAGAAAGATAATTTCTCATATATTGCAGAGGTGATACACGGCGTTACGCCGTTATAAGTATTTAACCCGCATATATGAGTAGTTAGATTTCTCTATTTAATTCTTAGCATTATTTACGTAATTTCTATAGTTTTTATATATTACTTGAGATAGTGAAGTATAATCTATCATATAGCAGTGGTGATACCCGCTAATATGAGTAGTTAGACTTCTCTATCTAGTTCGAGGGGGACGTTGTGTTCAATTATCATGTTGTTATCTTTTCTAACTCTTTGCTAACGTTTTATCTATTCCTCTACTTCAATTGGTTGATTTGTTATGCTTTTAAACCCGTTTTGAATTTATGTGATTATTGCATTCACTTTGGCCAATTGAATCAATTAATCTTTAAGTTCAAGTTATGTGCTAGGATTGGAACTTTTGATCCGTAATTGTCACTAGATTCCAATCCACAGTAGCAAACGAATGTCGTGCATATTTGTTAATAAATCAACTTAGATGTATTAATTCAAGTTTGTGAAATTAATCATCTAATTCAACTCATTCTTCTTGTTCATTTCACACTAGCATTGCATTAAATCCTAAGAACTTGTTTAGGATTATCCAATAGCTAGATGTTAAGTTAAAGAACTCACTTTAATTTAATACACTTAAGGAAGAATTCGTTAATCAGAGCTTCTTGGTTAATTGAGAGTTGATAAATTGAAGAAGGGATAGTACACGTTGCATGGGAAAGATAAACACAAGATGTTGACACAACCGAACCCGAGAACTAGATATATCTTCAATTGTTGCATTTTCATCTCTTTTATTTTGTCATTTTATTTTCAAATTTCATCCAACTTCACAAAACCCCCATTTCTAGATTAATTGATAAGAACAACTAGATTAAACACCGTTCCTCTTGGGTTCGACCCTTACTTACCACTTCTACATTAATTTGTAGTTTTGAAACCGAGTAAGGAAATAAAATAAATTTTGGCGTACTGCGACAACACGCCCACGTTGTGTGCAGTGGCGTAGCCAGGATTCTTAACCAGTGCGGTCCGAAATTTTAGAAAATAAAAAATATAACATAGTTTAGTAATACAAATAAATACAAAAACCGATCCTTACAACTGTTATTTACGGGTTTACATAATCTAAAACCATTTTGCAATGAGTTCATGATCAATTTTTGGAAATATATCTCTCTCTATAAACAATGAGGCTATTATTTATTCATTCTTCACCCATTCGATTGTGCAATTTGTCATTCACAAAGCTCAACTCAAGGTAGAAAACACTCTTTTAACACTAGCAATGGCAGCCAATAGATTTAATGCGAAAATCAAAATCCAACAAGAATAATATCATATTCAACAATTATTGAATGATTTATCCAACAACCCAATAAGCCAATTCATTATCTTCAAGCATAAAGAAGCTAAAAATTTTAACCAATGAATCAAATCTAATTTCGACTATAGTTGCAATACTTAGGCCATTTCACATATCAGATAAACTCAGGGCTTTACATGTTAAACAAATTAAATTATTTAAAGTCAATTATTCTAATTCGAGAATAAACCCATAATTACTAAACTAAAATTAGGACTTAGCACTCTAATAATCTAATTAGCAGTTTCAATTGCAAAAATCTTAACTCACTGTGTAAATATGAAATTTTAACTTTCAAGCATAAATAAAACCTACCTTTTAATTACACATCTACTTTCAAGCATTATTTCAACTATATAACTAATTTTCAAACATAAATACACTCAAAATTGAAAATCAATGGAGAGTTAGAGTTACTAGGGCTTTACGATTTACCACACCATGAGCACCAGCAATTGAGGCTTCGACAGAGTAGAGAAAAATGGAAGCCGAATGACAATCTGCAATCAAGCACAGCCGATGGATGAGGAATCAAGTGAATTGAGCACCACAGCATCACCAACAGAGAGCAATTTAGATTTGACTACACAAAATTAATTTCTGCCTATGAAATGGAGTGGTAGCTGGATCGCTTCCGCCTTCTCGAGGAGCGTTAAGGCTATTTTACATTTTTTTTCAATTGGGCAAGGTTTTGACCTCAGTTAAATCCCAATTTAAATGCACCAGTTGGAGATCCAGTGCAGTCCATGGACCGCACTGGCCTATGAAGAGCTCCGCCAGTGCTTGTGTGTCTTGTGTACTAGCTTTATCGATATTAATAAAAGTTCTTATTACTTCATTTGATGATGATGATGATAATAATAATAATAATAATAATAATAATAATAATAATAATAATAATAATAATAATAATAATAATAATAATAATAATAATAATGGGGCCGAGTTTTTGGATTTCGCCTCTAGCCCGCGGGCCACGAAATCATAATCCAATATGGCTAAATACTCCCCCAATTTTATTCAATACACCAGAAATAAAATTTATTCAAAATTTACCATTTTTTATTGTGTTCGACCAGAAATAAATTTATTGTGTTCGACTAGCAATGTTGGGCCACTGCCAGCTAACCTTGGAATAGAGAAAAAAATCGTGGTGTTTTTGAAATGGTAAAATTCTGTAAACTACCACATTGGTACTTAAAAAAAATCATTTTGCCAGATTGGTATTTAAAATAACTCCGGCGAACTAAATCATTTAAAATGACACATTCGCACATATTGACCCACCGTCGGCCAAGGACCCATTGAGAAGAGGAAGAGGGTGGATCAACCCGACGACACTGTCACCGACTCGCTGTGGTGCTCCTTCCGATGGTAGTTGCTGTGGCAATTGCAAGCAGCAAACCTTAGGGCTTCAAGTGTACCTTCTTCACCACAACCATCTAGCAATTGCAAGCAGCAAACATTTCTGTGATTCTTGAGACATTCACAATAGGCCATTTTTGCCTGCGATTTGAGCTTAAATCCACCGGAATTTGTGTCCAAATTTCTGGGCTTCTCTTGTTGAAACTCTACTGAATTGTGGCTTGTGGAACTTTGCCTGCATAGCCTGTGAAACTCTACTCAAAACGCCGTTGTTCACGACTGGGGGGCGGAGATGGTAATGCAGGCGGGGAGGGGTGGGGGTGTTGCAGGTGGCGGCGAAGGGGCTTGACCGACGGCAAGGATTTGCTTGATGTGTGCGAATGTGCCATTTCAAATGCTTTAGTGTTATCGGCGTTATGTTAAATACCAATCTGATAAGATATTGTTATTTTAAATATCGATGTGATAGTTTACATGGATAAAATTGAAAAGAAGATTATTGGGGAAGGGGGGATGGGTTTGTGGGTTTTGGGGTTGTATTTAGCAAAAATGGGGATGCATTTAGCCCCGCCCTATTTAGTGTATGTTGGTGTGCCATTTTATTTTACCTAAAAATTATCCATTACGAAAAGTTAAAATTAAACATCAAAATCAACCATATATCTCACATCATTACTCATTATTAGCGGTGGGCATTTGGCTCGAAAACCCGTAGGCCCGAACCGACTCGAATCGATTGAATCGATTCGGTCGTTTGGTTGGTCCGAACCAACAGCCGTCGGTTTCAAAAATAAAAAAAAAAAAAAATCCAAAATTTATGCCCAAAAACCCGAAACCCGAACCGAATCGGTTCGGGTCGATTTCGGGCCGAGAAATCGGCCCGTCGGTTCGGTTTGGGCAGGACCCTTCAAACCGATTCGCATCGGGTCGGTTTTGGTGGCCAAACCACCGTCGACGATCTTGCCCTCTTCATTATTATTCATGCATTTCGTGATCCCTCATTATCTATCCATCCAAAAAATTTATTTTTAGTCAATTTTTAGCCACAAAAAAAAAAAAAAAGAAAAGAAGGGGACACGCCAACACACGCTAAGAGCTCATAGATGCCTGGGAGGAGAATATTAATCAATTTGATCAATGAAGAAGAGCGGTAGCCGGAGCAATATGGTGGACAAGGGTCGGACCTTACCTGTGGATCCCAATCTCCCACGATTTCTATGCCAGAACTGTCGTCAAGGCCTCTGCATCGTCGGCATAGATTCGTACGCCGACAAATTCTTCGCCTCCGGTTAGAGTTTCCCCTTCTCGTACACTCTTGTAAAAATTTTCCAATTTTCGTAATTTTATTCAAATAGCTGTAATATGCAAATATATGATCATCACAGTCGAAGTAAATGAAGAGAAGAATTGTTTTTGTTTAACTACGAGAAAGGTAAGTAATAAATTTGTACATGTTTTTGCAAGCTAAACCAAATAGACGCTTCTTTTCTTCAGTTTCGATGATTGCATTAGGTTATGTTGACTTAGCTTAGCTATGTAGTTCTCTGATTTATACCTTCCCTGTCCATTACACACACACACATAAAAGCACTGTTTGTGCATTCAGAGTTGAATCTTGAGTATAAATATTTCCCATATAACTGCAGCCAGCTCCCACCAGAGTGAAATCCTGTAAGGAAGAAGAAGTGGATGTCTGGTATTTAGTTGATATTATAGGATATTTTTGAGAAATTCTGGGAAAATTTAGCAAATTACAGACTGGTTGAAGAAGGAATTACTCAAATAAAATGAAGCCATAGGCAATGTTTTTCTGACATATTCCAATTAAGCTATGGCCATCTGCCCCTTTGTCTTGGAGACCCATGCTCGTAACAAAGGGAAGTGCGGCTTTGATGCAGCGATCGTTGCAAAAGTATGTACTAATATTGAAGCATTTCATACCCCCTTTGCCTTATCCGTATTTTAGATTCCCCTTTCTAACAGTTGATAATGCATCTGACTATCATTGTAGAGAGAACAGTTTTCTTGGGAGTATAATTTGTAGAGAAAGTGTAGCTGCTTTCTCTTTCAGGATTCTGTAATTGGATAGGTTAAAATTTGTTAAGATTGGAAGTTCTTTTTCACCTAGTTCCAGCTTTCTTAGAATTAGGAAGAGCCAAGGCTCATTGCGTTTTAGTTTGGTGAGCAGATGCTTTCTTTCGACTAGGAATCTGATTGACACCTAAGGTGCAGCAGTAACTACTGTTGGAATTTGCAATTTGGCATTCAAAAGTGATTTCAAGTACAAGTGACCCCACTTAAAGGAAAAACATATCAAATTTACTTATTCATTTTGTTAATTTGTTTCAACAGACTTGTGGCACACACATACACACGATAGCCAAAACTCATGTTTACAAATGGGATAAACAAACTGAAGTTGCTTTTTATCTACACATTGCGAGAACTCACAAGTGCTACCTACTTATCTACTACTCACCTGAATCTAGGTATCTATTTGATGCTAAACCATTTAGAAGCACTTCCTAGCATGTTTTAAATATAAAGTAAAATGTAGAGTTTGTTGGAGTGTTTCAAAAATTTTATTTTTTCAGGTGCTTTGTATTATGTAGAAGATAATAATAATAATAATAATAATAATAATAATAATAATAATAATAATAATAATAATAATAAGGTTGTTGGAGATGGTTTTATTACAAAGCCAACTTCGAATTGAATAGTTAAGAGACTTCAGATGCTCACATGTTGCTTAGGAATGCAATGATGCATTCATGTGGATAATTTTTGGGATAAAAAACGTGCAGGACTGCAGGGTTCTTCAATCCATGAGACTGGTAGCGTTTTGGGTTCAACACGTGTGGATCATTCATTTGTCATGTTGCCAAAGGAAAGGAGTCAAGTAGCAGGTGCTTCTCGTCCTAGAGGTGGAGTAATGCAGCCTGATGCTACTCAATCTGGGAAAGCCATAGAAGAGTCGTTTGTGGTGCTACCTCCACCAGCTGCTTCTGTGTATAACTGTGAGTCTGGAGCTGAGGGAGGGGCGTCCAACTTACCATCACCTGAGGGTGGCTCAACCAATGCTTCTTCACAACCTCATAATTCGGGATTTAACTCAACAGTAACTGTCCTGAAGCGTGCATTTGAGATTGCCACTACACAAACACAGGTATGAAAAAGTTATCAAGTTCATAGCTTGACAGCAAGAGAACGTCGATGGATATTTGAGTACTCTATCCCCATCTATCTCAGTTGTCAAGTTCATAGCATGACAGCAAGAGAACGTCGTATATTTGAGTAATCATTCCCCATTTATTGAAATTAACCATGCAATTTGATGCATCAATCATGTAATGACAGTCTTTCTCTGCCTATCTTTTCCCATTTTACTATTCAGGTTGAGCAGCCTTTGTGTCTTGAGTGCATGCGGGTGTTATCTGATAAACTTGATAAGGAAGTCGAAGATGTGAACAGGGACATAGAGGCTTATGAAGCCTGTCTTCAACGCTTGGAAGGGGAAACGAGGAATGTTCTCAGCGAGGCTGACTTTCTTAAGGAGAAACTAAAGGTGCCTGTTCTCAAGCTTTGATGAAAAATGCACATTTTGAATCTCCATTACAAAAATATATCAATTTGTTTACTTCTGCTCTCCTCTTCCCCTACTCCCCTACCTACCATCTGAAATATGTTCTGGATCGCCATCATTGTCATGATATTTGAGTGTGATATACCCAGATTAAATCTTTTGACATGGATATGGCGATAAGAGCAAGACATTGTCCAATATTGGGTTCCAGCTCATTTAGGGTAAAAACATGAAGAAGTTAGTGGTAGAAAAGTGATTGCTACATGTGGGTCCTCTGCTGGAAAAGTGGGTAAAATGTTCCTGGTTAAAACCAACTTCAAGGCAAACCTAGTTTTCCTTGTTATTTTGCTTTAAATCGAAAAGTTCAGGTGACTGGAAGGTCCATGGGATTTCCACTTTGACTCAATGCAGACTTAAGATTTTAGGGCTCAACTTTTTGAGCATGATATGCTACCATAAAAGTAGCGGCTGTGGTCATACAATTGCTACCCATTTAGCAGGTTTCTGCATGAATTTATTAATGGCACCTGTAGTGTTCTGCTGAGCATATCTACTTTGAGTAAATCTTTACTTTGTCGTGTATGTATACATTTGTGTGCTTATCTACTTTGCATGTAAATTCTGTGTGCTTTAGATAGAAGAAGAAGAAAGGAAACTTGAAGCAGCTATTGCAGAAACAGAAAAGCTGTGTGCTGGTGTCACTGCTGAATTGAAGGAGCTAGAGTTAAAATCTAGTCGCTTTAAAGAATTGGAGGAGCGGTAAGGCTTAGACTAGTTTCATAACATTAAGAGAGATTTGTGTTGGAACTGTTGAGTATTGGACAGTGATTATGCTTTAGTAAAATTATTTCTTTCAAATTGCAGCATTTTTCCTTTCAAAAATGTCATTTTAGGTGACCCCTTGTCTCTTTGGTTTAATATTTAACTATACTTTCATCCTTACCAGGTACTGGCAGGAGTTCAATAATTTTCAGTTTCAATTGATTTCACATCAGGTCTGGTTTCGCTTTTTATCATGGAGATACTCATCCCCTTACACCTTCCGCTTCCCCCGGGTACCTGGATCTAGTCTATCACTGCTTGAAAGATGCAAATACAGGAAACGGGGATCCCAACCACCTTAGAACCCTCAGTTGTGTAGATGTTCTGTTAATAAAAGCTATTTTCATTGTGCAATTGAAAACATTTTTTAAACAGGAGGAGTCAGATGCAATTATGGCTAAGATTGAAGTTTCACGAGCTCATTTAGAGTTGTTGAAACATACCAACGTTCTCAGTGATGCTTTTCCTATCTGGCATGATGGAGAATTTGGAACGATTAACAACTTCCGCCTGGGAAGACTTCCTAAGATTCCGGTATGCAAAAGTAAGATGCATTTTATTTGATAATTTTCCTCTGTATTGCAACTCAATGTCTCCTTTGTCTGTTCATGTACCTATTCATAGACTTTTGAAATGGCTACTGAATGTATATTTTCCTCCAAAATCTACATTATTAAAGCTTATTATGAACCCTGCTTTTTCTTAGGAAAAACTAGATTCAAGGAGGTTAAAGAACTTCTGGATTTATGTTATTTCATAGTTTTGAATAAATGCTCACATTTTTATGCTAATTCTCAGGTTGAATGGGATGAGATAAATGCTGCATGGGGCCAAGCTTGCCTTCTCCTCCATACAATGTCTCAGTACTTCAGACCCAAGTTTCAGTATCCTCCATAAAATTTCACATTGAAGCCTAAATATAACTTTGAAAGCTTTCATATACCTTGATCTCTTGTCTAATTCAAGTCTGATGTTCTGAGGAGTATTAATTTCCTGATGCTGCTTCAAAAAAAAAAAAAAAAAAAAAAAAAAAAGTTCCTGATGCAAAAATGTTTTGCCTGTTTGGCATGTCTCTTTATGTATAATATCTTCTCCACATTGTTGATGATGTGTTCCTGGAGATTCATGCTAAGGATTTCATGATATTTAGACATTAAGAGTGGATAATAATACAAGCAACTTAATTATACAATGTTTCTCATGGTATGTGGGGGAGACGTCAACTGAGTAGAGACCGGCACAAAATATACTTTTCTCACCATTAAAGAAACTAGTTTACTATCATTATTATGGTGTAGTAAGGTCAGTAAGCCAGCTTTAGTCCCCAGATCAGGTCTTAAATCTTTGTTTCCATTTGGATTTTTCCTCTTTTGCGTTGTTAGCTTGATTTAATACTAGCAGAATTTTCGAACTTATATTTTTATGTCGCTTTGACAAGTTGGCATTATGAAAGAGAAACTTCAATTCTCTTACTTCATTTGGTTTCTTATTTTATGTTATATTATCCTATATTGAAGCACTGCTGGTATGGGATATGTCGCATGGCTTGGAAATGGGAATGGACATGTGAATTTCTGTAGTCCTGTGAATGAACCACGTTGCTGTCTTTGTGAATTATTATATCCTTAATGTGCTGTTTCCAGATATCAAATAAAAATTATTCCTATGGGGAGTTATCCACGTATAATGGATATCAGCGGCAATACTTATGAACTGTAAGTTGAATTTTGAATTTCAAGGGTTTCTTTGATTTTAGAATGTGGGCACACGCCATTTCGAGAAAAGAATAAAGAAAGCTTATCTGAACTTACACCATTGCACGTTATTTGTGTGTTTCGCACTTCTTGCGTTTCTGGTGAAGGTGGGGCTTTAGTTTTAAAGAAATGAGTCACTGCTTTGTGGGCGATTTAGGGTATGTTCTATTCAACTTTAAAACCAATCCAAATTTAAACTACTTCTTTGACTGCCATTTTCAACCATTCATTTGATCGACTTGAGAATTATTTAATGTTTTTATACCACTTTCATGCATTTTAAACTACACATTTTTAACTACTTTAAGTTTAAATCTCTATCAAACATATCCGTAGGTTCAGTTTACATCAACCTCCCCTCCCCCTTTACCTGCACGAGAGAAATTGCAGGGTAAGGAGGTTTGCCTAATTGTATTTGTTATTATTTCTCAAAGTTGTTTTACAAACTGAAAATATAACAATCCTTCTAATCCAATCAAAATCTCAAGAAAATCAGAATTATAACGTCAAAACAAATAAAATCTAAACTGCCTTTTGTACAATGTATACAGTAGATAATCGGTAATCTGTGTGTTTGAATAATATAATTGCTTGAAATTTTGCACTTTGTCGTCTTCTCTGTTCATTCTAGTCGCCTTAATGTCGAGTTTCTCAACAGCTTTGGACCTGTCAATCTGTTTTGGAGTACTCGCTATGACAAAGCGATGACATTGTTCTTGACTTGCCTCAAGGAGTTTGCTGAGTTTGCGAAGGCAAAGGATGTCGAGAACAACATTTCTCCTGAGAAATATTTTAAGTTTCCATACAAGTAAGCAAACAGGTGGTCCTGACTTTTTGGAAGGATTGTAACGTTCATTGTTGACTTTACTGACGTTATATCACATGTATTTGCAGGATTGAAAACGACAAGGTCGAAAACTACTCCATCACACAGAGCTTCAATAAACAGGAGAATTGGACGAAAGCTCTCAAGTACACCCTCTGCAATTTGAAATGGGCCCTCTACTGGTTTGTAGGGAATACGCATTTTCAGCCTCGTAATAATGCATTGGCCTCGTCTCGTGTCGAAGCATCAGGGGGAGGCACGGGGTCGCGGTACAGTAAGCGAGCTACTGATTCCAAGTCACATTCGTCAAATACTTGATACCCATGCCTCTAATGTAACATAACCACCAAAAGTGTAAATAAGTATACAATTAGAGATTTGAGTGTAGTGCTTTGAAAGTACTCTTCCCTGGAAGTTGTTTCTTCCTTGTTTCAGCTGGGAGTTTGGATGTGTACATGAGTGAAAACTTTTGCATATTTTTAGCAATCAAAGGGACCCTCGGTGAAATGTTGTGATATTTGTATTAGACAAATATTTGACGCCAACGGAGCAATCAAGTTTTAGTTATTTACTCACTCTACTTTGATGTTATTATACGCTCATGAAACATTGTTTAACGTGAGCTATTTAGAATTTAGTCCTCGTTAATTGATGTTTACACCATTTAGGTCTTGTTCTTTTCAAAATAAACTTAGTGTACTCAATTTTTGTGTTGGGTGTGTAGTTGAAAATTAGAGAAAATACATTAAAAAATATAAATGAATTATTAAATTAATATTTAAGTGGTTGAAAAGAATGAGAGTGAAAAAAGTCGATTTAAATTGATGAAATTTATTATGTATAGAACAAGCACGTAGTGTAATGTAATGTACAAGTGGTTGATCACGTGCTATGCGAAACCTAATCTACTTATGAAATTTTGCACGTAGACCAAAAAAAGAAAAAAAAAAAGGAATTATGGGAACACGATAAAATAATGTGGCGGGTTTGTAAAATTCTTACTTTTTCTAATACTAGGGCTGAAGCAAAGTGCGTTGCACGTTGTGCTAAATTTGTATAAGTTAGCGTAGAATAAACTTTGATAATCAAATATCCAATTGCATAAGTAAGCCCGGACTTGTATGAAATATTACATATGAAACAAATCGGAAACAATTAGCCTGCCAGTAAACTTGCTGAAGATGAAGATCCAAAAAAATAATGATAGAGAACAAAGAGAAGATTATAGCTCAACAATAGAACTAAAATGTCCAGTAATCGCAAAACCTTAACCTTTGAAAGACAACCTTAAAGGTCACCTCCCTGCCAAAGAAACCAATTTTCTATACATCCGTGTAGGAAGAAAAGAAATTACAAAATAATAAAATCTAAGCACTGCCATTAGAAATAATTTCTGTCTTGTACGTGTACACAAGCATTGCAACAACCAAAATGAAAATAGAATATGACTTCACAAATGTGTAACCACCTTCTTCCCCTTTCAATTTTTAACATCCACCTCAATTACTCTCACTCGCACCAAACACATTTCAAACTCACTTTACAGACTCGCGCACACCCACACATCATGTGGTAAATAACAGAAATATCCCAAGACGCTCTAGAACTTTAATTATTAGATTCTGGCGTTTCCAGCAACAAACATGCTTAGACATAAACTTGTTGATTTGAAAACTCGAATGTACATCTTTAATTGCTGAGTAAAGCTTCAATAATTCCAAACACCAATGCTAAAGACGTGTTAAAATGAAGTTTTGATTATCGAGCTACTTTTCACCCTCCTAATGGAGTATGAAGATGCTAATAATTCTACCATTCTGTAAACTGTGTTATTTTTTTATTTACACTGCAGTCAAATACCACAAATGTAAGTTGCATAAAGTAATATTCTGCATAAAATTAATGACCAAACTAATATTAAATAACGATCAAAATTTCTCAATTTTTTTCTCGAATACAGTAACGAAGAAGCTTTGAAATTAGGGCGAATGATTGACCTTCGGTTTTGATAGATGAAAATTGCAAATGTTGGCCCTTTTGATCCGTTTATCACAAAAGCCACACCTATTAAGGCAAAAAAGGTCCATTTCAAAACACCGATTGAAGATTTAAAACAAAAAGTCATGAAAAGTAAAAAAATTTAAAAACGCAAGGCACCTTTACTTTGAAGAAGACATAAACCACCAGTTGGTTGACCCATTTCATACTACAAAGATGCAACAACATCCAAAACAAGAAAGGAGAAAGCGAGTTATGTTTCAGTTTATATTGCCAAGAAATTTAAAAGGAAATCATAAATCATCGGGAAAACTGTAAATAAATAGAACAAAAAGAAGCAATGAAGCACATAGTAAGAGTTTGGGTACACACAATGGAGGCCAAATAGACTGGGTAAGAACAAGGACTAGAGTGTAAGGTCAGAGATTTGGGTCCCTCAATAATTATCTTGAGAAGTGAAGTATTACTTCCATCTTTGCCCAAAATCTATATTTTTAGCCAAAATATATTCACAATCCTTATGAGAAACAAGTGATGTGCATGCTGATATTCCAAAGTCACAACCATCAATATTTTTTTTCTTAAAAAACGAATAATTACTGGGCGTGTTGTCGCAGTACGCCAAAATTTATTTTATTTCCTTACTCGGTTTCAAAACTACAAATTAATGTAGAAATGGTAAGTAAGGGTCGAACCCAAGAGGAACGGTGTTTAATCTAGTTGTTCTTATCAATTAATCTAGAAATGGGGGTTTTGTGAAGTTGGATGAAATTCCAAAATAAAATGACAAAATAAAAGAGATGAAAATGAAACAATTGAAGATATATCTAGTTCTCGAGGTTCTATTGTGTCAACATCTTGTGTTTATCTTTCCCATGCAACGTGTACTATCCCTTCTTCAATTTATCAACTCCAATTAATCAATACGATCCGATTAACGAATTCTTCCTTAAGTGTATTAAATTAAAGTGAGTTCTTTAACTTAACGTCAGCTTATTGGATAATCCTAAACAAGTTTTTAGGATTTAATGCAATGCTAGTGTGAAATGAACAAGAAGAATGAGTTGAATTAGATGATCAATTTCACAAACTTGAATTAATACATCTAAGTTGATTTATTAACAAATATGCACGATATTAGTTGCTACGTAGTTGGAATCTAGTGACAATTACGGATCAAAAAGTTCCAATCCTAGCACATAACTTGAACTTAAAGATTAATTGATTCAATTGGCCAAAGTGAATGCAATAATCACATAAATTCAAAACGGGTTTAAAAGCATAACAAATCAACAAATTGAAGTAGAGGAATAGATAAAACGTTAGCAAAGAGTTAGAAAAGATAACAACATGATAATTGAACACAACGTCCCCCCTCGAACTAGATAGAGAAGTCTAACCACTCATATTAGCGGTATTAACATCGCTATATGATAGATTATACTTCACTATCTCCAAGTAATATATACAAACTATAGAAATCACGTAAATAATGCTAAGAATTAAATAGAGAAGTCTAACTATCTATATATGTGGTTAAATACTTATAGCAGTAATGTAACGCCGTGTATCACCTACTGCAATATGTGAGAAATTATATTTCTCAAACATGAAAAATAAAAGAAGAAGACAAATTAGTGAAGAAATGCTCCGCTAATCATATTCACGGTCAAGTATCGCGATTGATTAATCGAACCTAAATTTAGGTTTTTACTTCACGAATATGAAAAAACTAAGAGCTTTCAAGCTAGAACTAAGAACAAATGATGAAGAGAATTTTATTGAGGAGAAAATTGGAGAGAATCACAAGCTAATTCTCTCTACTAAGTTGTGCATTTCCTTCCTTACAAATGCCTCTATTTATAGGCAAAATTTCACAAGAAAACATAATAAAAAAATTATACAACTACTCCATTATGATTCCACTAATTGGTAACCACCAAATCATGATCTTAAATTGCTCCATTAGTTCAAATATTGTATCATGGTATAGGTAAGCATCTTGGCTGAATTGTGCAATTGGAATTTCCTTTTTTTTGATATTTTAGTAGAAAGTTATGAATTTTCTACCAAAACATGGCCCAAGAAATCCTCCATTCACATCACTCTCGGGTTTGCCCATTTTTGACCATGATATGATCCGAATTATTTGAAGAGGTCAACATCAAAGTTGTAGCCCTTTGAGTGTCCTTTCCAACAATATAAAGTGCAGGTCAATCCGAATTTTGTAACAAAAGTTATGGTCAAATTACTGAACTGCGGCAGTAAATTCGAGCTGCTGATTTTTTACGCTTTGTCATTTCTCTTCAAATGGCCATAACTTTCACTAGGAAACTCCGATTTGGGATCCGACAAAAATGTGGAAATCCTCTTTTGATATTCTTTGATATTGGCACAAGAAAAATTGTAAAAACAACTTTTCATAAAATTGCATCGGAGGCCCTCCATCTTTGAATTTGCTTGCATTTCGATCTCAAGTTTCGTTTTCGCTCCGTTTTTATCCATTTTGGCTTCTTTTGATTTCTTGTGACTCTAAACACACAATAAAAGGAAAATACATAAAAATAAACATATAATACTAATAAAACACACAAATACGTAAAATAGAAGAGTTATTTAAGTGCTTTTCTAGCACTTATCAATTACACAAAGCTACCAAGCTTCTATACAGCCTCAAGTTCTCTAAGCATTCTCTAATCGGTCTCTGGTTCTTGAGGTTCCTAGCAGCTAACTATTGCAATTTAAAGATTTGATGCTCGAAAACCACAAAAATCGCCCAAATAGAAACTAACCTTGAGCAAATGAAGACCTAAATACGAAGAAATATCAGGCAATTGAAAGAGATGCAACATAAAACGTGTCTATTTTCAATGAATGATTTAGAAATTAACTTAAAGATAACATCGAATAAATGAAATTCATCGAAATGCATAAGATTTGTAGATCCATCACTTAATTCATTCTAATAAGCATACAAGTTAAAAACATACTTTCGATGACATATTTAAGCAATTAACAAATTCAAATAAATTTGCTTTTCCAAGAATTTGCTCAAGCCAAAAAAATAAAAAATAAAAAAGCCAAGCAAAACACAACCCATAATTCTCATTTTCTCAAACTCCATAACAAGCGGACCAATAATTTAAACCACACTTCAGAAATTGAAGGCAAAGAGTTTAACAATTTCTATTGGGAAAAGTAAATAAACCTGATCTTTCACACCTCGAATCAGCTTTTGTATCTTCATATTTTTAAGAACAATTACAAAAATTTCACAATAATTAAAATAAAACCCCTTTCATTTTGTTATAAATCAAAATAATTTCAAGAAATGATGAAAACTTGATTTCTTGCAAGCATTACAGAAAAACCCATTTTCCTCCTAATTTCTCTGCCGTTTACCCAATTTCTAATTTCATTTTTGTGAAGCTGAAAAAGATAAAAAGATTCTATCTTTTTCTCACCTGACATTGAAGAGAGTTTTGGGCTTCCCCTCGTGAAAATTCACAAGGAATTAGCTTTTTAATTAGGAATCAAGATATATATTGCACCAAAAAGTAATAATAAAAAATAATAAAAGCCCATTTAACTTGCAAGAACAATGGGAAAAGCGAATCACAAATGCTTAGCATAGAAAAGCAAATCGATTTTATTCTTTATCTGAGGTTGTGTGAGCACTATGAAAATAATTACATTCAACGATTTCATTTACCAATCAATTCAAAAAGTAATGTGCAGTAATTCTTGTATAGGGACCCTATTCCTGGTGCTCTTAACTCCATGAAACAGTTTTGAAATGCAAGGCCCAAGATAAACTATTAAAATAATTTAAAGAATACAAAGTGCACAAATATGCCTAGAAATTAATCAGAACCAACTTTAAAATACATGAACTGAATCAATAAAATTGAAAATATCTTGCAAACGAACATAATATAAAATAGGTTGCAAAAAAAAAAAGGTTACCACAGTAAGGATTCCATAAGAAAATTGCAATATACTTTTACAAGCAAAAATAAGCCAAAAATTATCATCTATTTTGACCATTTGTTTTGAGTCATTATCTTTCTTCGGTACAATTAAGTAAATAATTAAAATTCAAAATTTTAGCATTTTATTACCAATATCGACTAATGTAATCTTTTTAAAGCAGATGGCAACTAAACAAAACGAAGTTTCCAAACAGAAGTAAACAAAAAGGGCATTAAACAAGTAGGAGACTGTTCGTTGTGAAATGTGTCAAATAAATGCCGCAAGTGTACGGGTCGAACAAGTAGTAAAATGGATTTTGAGTCCAAATATCGATCCCACAAGGACTTGATTTAACTACCAAAATTATCAATTTTATACTCTATTTGAAAAGACAATTCGAATGCTGTTTTGTTTTTCAATGGAAATAAAGTCTTACTAAATAAATATAAAAACTAAATAATATCTAAATAACAAGAAGTAATATTTGCGAAATATAAATAAAGAACGATGGGAATTATAAGACTTGGGACTTACAATTTCACCGACTTTGATCTCTCTAGTATACGTAATTGGATTCAAGTAGTGATCTAATTTTCACAACGTCGAATTTACAAAAATAACTATTTACCTCTCTCGAGGATAAATAATTCTATTCTATTAGGCCAATTTATTTATCTCTAAATAAATTAGTTATCAACCTTTTTAGAACGCATTCACATGCTAAATTCACTTAGGTTACGTCGAAACTTTACCTAAAGATCACACTAACCACAAGTTTATCTCTAAACCTTGTCTAAATTAGTGTTCTATGTTGTTTATTCTAATTTGTATTTTCATTTCTCAAATCCAACACAAACCAATTCATAATTTATCAATTGATCGAAAGATAAATTTATAAGTCCAACAACATAAAATTAACGACAAACCAGTCACATACTATTAAATCCAATAACAAAATACTAGAGTTCACAAAGAGGATTCATTGTTAGTCCCAAGTATAAAATTTAGCTACACATGAATTTTAGTACGAGAATTTCACTAGATAAAATATAGAAATACATAACCTGAGATGTTAACGAGTTGGTGTCTTTCCTTGGGTATTTCTCCTTTCCGTTTTTCTTCAACTGTCTCCAATTGCACCTCCTCCTTGAAAGCTATGTATTTCTATAAATTCTCTATAGTATGGGTTTTGTTTTCACTCTTGTAATGCATATGTAAATTTCAGATATGAGTGTAAATCCCTCTGCATGTGCTCTCTCTATTCTCGTATTTTTCTCGTAGGAATTTGCATGCATTCTCTCCACTCGAATCATCTCTCTCGTAACATGGCCTTGCATTCTTTTATAAGAACTCCACTTTCAATTCTTCCACATGCCCAATTGTTAGTCAACAAAGGAAAAAGGAAGTGATGATTGTGTTCTTACATGATGGGCAATTATGATGTTCCCATTTTCTTTTCTCTTTTGTTCCCACTAACATTTGCCTCCATCATTATCTCCACTCCAATATATTCCCACTAACAACTCTCAAATGATTATCCGGAGATGCCAATACGAGGAGAAATTTCGTAACATTGCCATGCGATCTTTCATCTTCAAGAAATACGATTTTTCATCCGTTTTTATCGTTTTTCCCTCTTTGTAACTCCTAACATAAAAAGTAAATAATAACCAGTAAAAATATACAAAAATATAATAAAACATTATAGAAATATGATAATTAAAACACTAAAAATATAACTTAACAGAGACGGACAGAAACAAAATTACATGGACACTCCAACATAACCACAATTGATCCGCGGGAATATGAAATGACACATTCCAATGGAAAACATTCAACAGAGGCACATCAATATTATTAATGCGTCATGGATCAGTGAAAAGGTAAAAGAAAAAAGAAAAAAGAAAAACGAAAAAAGGAGCAATTGCAACAACACACAAATTGAAGGTATGGTAAAATCAAAAGGGAACCTTATAGTAAAATGAGGAAGTTATAGCCAATACTAACCTTTAACTTTAACCTTTGAGAGAGAAGAACCAAAGCAGAGGAGCAGAAATCAGTGAGAATGCAAGAAAAAATCCATATGATTTAATTTGTAATGAACATAAGGCAGCCATCATTGAGAACCAAAAGAAATCATGGCAAAAACACTTAGTATTCCTTACCAATGTTGTTTATTACCAGCATCCAATAACTTGATATGAGGAATGATTTGGAAGGAAAACCTACTGAAATAGACAACTTAAACCAATTAATGCCCTAAATTATTTTAGTGTCACTGCAAAAACTATTAACATGCAAATCAAAATCCTTACAATAAGTTGTTCAATTTTTTATTACTTGAACTGAATGTCAGCATCATTGATCTAGAAAGTCTAACATAATTTGCTTATTTGACAAGACATGTGCATGAAAACAGATATTCAAGCGTTTGAAGCCAAAATTACACAACTTACATGGTGCAGAATAGTTTTCCTCTTGTACTAACAGACTGTTACTGTGTTTCCACCCTCGTCTTCGAGAAAATCGACATGCAGGGGCTGCCAAGAAAGATGAATTATTCAAACAATTAAGCACGTCGTGCTTGTTTTCACATAAAAGCTCATCTTTTACTAAAAACTAACTTTTTAGCTAAATAGTGGTTAGACCATTATAAAGTGTGAAGTTATTTTTTTTGCAGTGTCTGTCTGTTAGTTTGAACTACCAATTTCATACTTCCAAATAATATCTGCCCATGAAAGATGAGCTTACTTGATGAACATCACCAACAAAATGCAATAAGAACATCAGTGCTGCAATCGAGTTGTCTGTCATTTGAAGAAATGAGTTTCCAATTCTTATGGTGCTACAAAACCAGTTAGCTATTGATGCTTACATTTTGTTCTTGACAAATCAGAATCACGACAATCCGACGCAAGAATACCGAATTTTTGCCTTTCTAGCAAGAATTTCGAACTTCAGAAGTCAATTTTCTCATCATTAGCCAAAATTCAGATCTATTCTAACTGAATTCATGAAATGAAGAAGCATGAAATGAATAGCCTACGAATTCTCAAGGGGTCGAAAAATTAATTCTTACATGATAGCTTTCCAAAACATTCACACAATATCATAGATCTGCGTCTCTCAATCCCTGCACACAAAAAAAAACCATCAGTACGAAAACACAAATATAATCTTCAAATTCATAAAATGCTACAAGATTCGCAAAAGTGACAACCTAACCACAAGGCTGCATCATCAAATCCAATTGTTTTCAGTCTCAATTGTACATATAAAATTCATACATGTACATGCATAAGAGATTAATTTCTCTAAATCATCAAAGAATTTGGTCTTAGTTTGAGCGATAATCAAAGTAATTTTGCAATCTATAACATAAATGAATTTCATCCCAATGAAACTATGGAAATAGGAATGTCAAAAGTAAACTTTACACACAGGAAGAAAAGAAACTAATCACAACACGTGACAAAATTAGTGTAGGCCAAATTTTTTTCGATTCAAGTTCATCCTACAGGCAAAGCATACAGAAAAGACCAATGGTTGTTGTAGATGTTAACCTTTAAAACTGCAAATCATACCTTTTCGTGTTCAAGTTCTTTCCCGAGTCTTTTACTTTCAAGCTAAAGTTCTCCTACCTCTCAGAAGACACGAATGGAATGAATAAATATTTTAAGATGGTAGAATCAAGTGCAAGGCAACGTGAAGCAAATTCCTTTTCATTGCTGCCAGAAGCAAACTGCTGGAAACTAATTTAAGCCTCTTGTTGGAAGGCTTTATTAGCAGAAAAAGTATCGTTGACCTCTTGTCTTTCTATCACTAAAAGAAAATGATTTCACTCCAATAAATATCAATAAATTAATAGAATAAAAAGACATCTCTAGAGATTGATGTATTTAACTAAAGCTAGACAATATATTGGTAAAACTAAGAAGAAAACACATACACAACAACTGATGCTATCCTACTGATAAATAAGGAAGTAAGTCCTTCAGGTACAAGCTCCACATATATATTATGTCAAACTTGTAACTTTTGCTACACCATCTTCTTCTTCTTCTTCTTTTTTTTTTGGTTGGTTTCTGCTACATCATTCAACAACCATATTTCTTTATCAAATGGCATAACATCAAATAATGATCCACGATAGAAATGGTAAATAAGTTATGACTTCAAATAATAAGTCATGGAAAAGAAGTTACCCTTAAAAGCTTAAAAACCATGGTATGGTAAATAAGTTGACTGAATGACAATATCTCTTCTGCATTTTAATGAATACCAAACCAACTCGTTGTTAAACGGCATATCATCAATTGATGATCAATGTTGATGATCAATGTTCCTCAGTTATGAACGGAATTTTCCATTCAAGTTTCTCTTCATTTGGTTTGTTTGGGAATGTTGTATATGATGAACCTACCAACAAACATTAAATAATAAGGTAAAGATTATCTTAAAATGGGACAAAAACATTCAAACTTACCCGAGGTAGAATCTTTAAGAGATTCTTCCAGACATGGCCTGCAAAGATAAAACGACAAAACCATGTATCTTTTTTCGTGCTTACAACCATTCAAAGCAAAAACTAATTTCTTGATATCTTTATGAGTTTCTTAAAACAAGCTTTTATAAGGGCACAAAATTTTGTCATTTTCTAAATGCAAATAAAAAATCATAACAAGTGATTGAACCAGCAACACTCTCTATTCTTTCCGGTATATCTAATGAACCGACAATACTCTCTAATCTCAGTACTCATGTTAATGGTAAGATATCATGGGAAAAACAATCTTTCATGATAATCATTTATAAATGGAATGCATAGATTTCGCTTAATTCTTGTGTGTTCCTTCATGTGTCTTTCTACTGGGTTCTTTTTTCGACTAAATGTGTATTATCATATCACAAGATAAAAAAGATAAAAAGCACAAATAGTTGAGACAAATGAACAAAAAGTAACAACAAATGTAAAGCATTTATAGTGATACATAGGAAACAAATTGGAAAGAAAGTCTAAAGAACCTTAAGAAAAACCAAAAATACAAAGGCAACATGCAAAAACCGAAAAAAGAGAGAGTGAGAAGAGCGTATGAATCTACCTGTTTAGTGGAAGCGAGCTCGTATGGATTCAAATTTACAGACGAAAAGCAAACCACATGTTAAACCATGAAACCAAACCCTAAAGAAAGGGGTGAAACAAAAAAAAGGCACCCAAATTAACAAGAAGAAATAGTAAGGTAGATCAGAAGGTAAGATTGAACAATTAGAATGGGGAAAAACTATTTCAGAATGATCGACTAAAATGCCTGCCCAAAAAAAAAAAATAGTGCCCAGGCAAATTAGCAAAAAAATTAAAAAAATTAAAATAAAAATCGAAGGGGCAAAGAAGAGGGACCAGAGAACTAAGGAACCTGCTGTGACCAAACCAACATCGGCAATAAAGACCATCGCTGATGAAGGAAATGGAAAACGAGGAGGAAGGTATGATGATATCATACCGTTCGACATAGTGAGTGGGAACTTGATGGGTCACACACAAAGTCAAGTAACTAGTATCTTGAATTGGACCTTGTCCAAATGGGAGAATGTTAGTTATAGTGTACAAGGTTCAATTGTTGGGCCGAGCTTTTAGTTGTTTTGGGGTTCAAGAAACCCCAAGCCTAATAGGGTTGTTATAAACTTATAAATAACTCATTGTAACCCCATAATACATAAGTTATTATTATTACATTGTCTCTAAATTCTCTCTAAATTTAGCTAGCACTAAAATTTAGAGAGATCATCCTACTACGAAGTTGTTCGTTGTTCGGAACGAGTCTTGGCGTGTGGATCAACGTTGGAGGCCGTACGTTTGGACCGTTGTGGTGACGAAAGATCATAAGAGAATTACACCGAAAATTCGCTTTATTGGTAATCTCTTAATCACAAATCTCATCTAAAAGTCGAGAGGATTTGGTGTTTTGGAATTGATTAATTTATTTCCGTTGTGCATGTTTTTAGATCAATTCCTAACAGTAATATGTGTTCAAAATCCAAAATTCAAATGATGATGATTCACATTTGAATATTTGACTACTATCACGTAATTATAAAGTTGAATGAACAAGGCCAGACAAGTAATTGTATTTCCATTAGGTGGTGACGGGTTAACAAGAAAGAATTTGGCCACCAAATTAAGTTGAAGTGTTACACAAGTAGGCACCATGAATATGTATAAATTATAGTACAGCCGAAAAAGCTAACTAGCATTGAATGAAAACTGTTCCACAGAGAGAGAGATGGTGGCAGAAAGGAAGTTCATAGTAGAGATTGAAAAGGCAAAAGAAGCCAAAGATGAGAGGCCTTCTATTGGACCAGTCCACAGAAATGTGTCAGTGAAAAATGGATTTAGGTCACTGCCTCAAGGGCTCCACAGGTGCTGGGATATGTTTTGGTGAGTTATTCATAATTCTGAAAAAAAAAAGAAAAGAAAAGATTTTTGAATGTATAGTTTAGAAATCGCATATAATTGAGAAAGTGGGTGTAAATAACAGAAAAAAGATGTCGCATCAATAAAATATTGGTTGAAAATGAGTTTAGGAAAAAACTATCTTAAACATTAAATATATGCTAATTGAGTATTCTTATCATATTTCCTACTTGGAGTTGGTTGTAGCCTAGTCCAACCCCTAACCCAATGCAATTATATCTATGGAATTTTGGATTATTATTTAAAGGCCATAATATAACCCAATGCAGTAAGTAACATGTAGCCTAGTGGCATGTGGTAGTCATTCTTTTCTTAAAGTCTAGAGTTTGAATCCCCTGTTCACCATTTCTTAACTTATTTTTACTATACCCTTTGAGTTGCATTTCCTCACTTTTTTTTTCCACATATCCTCTCCTTTCCATTTTCCCCACTTCTTCCTTACATGAGCCTATTTCTTTTTGCTTTCTCTCTCTCTCTTCCTGGGTTTTTTTCCTTTTCCTTTATTTTATTTTATATAATATGATTTAGTTTTTGTAATTGCATAAATTTAGATAACATATGAAATTACAATTTTTCTTCTCACTCAATTACTAATTAAATTAAACACGAGGATTATTTTTTCTCTCTATTCACTACAAAAATTTCAATTCCATATTTCCATGAATTTATTCCTCTAATTTTTGAAATCTGCAACTTGAATTTTGCAAGAATATATGGATAAATTAATTTTATGTCTCATAATTGTTCCGATTGGTTTGGGCTCAACCTATTTGTGTATCACATTTTGTATGTCGGATACTCATTTTATAGTTATTAATTTGATTTTTGGGCTAGTTTGTATTTTCCCTTCGATGAATTTACCTATTAAGCCATTTACACCTGGCTAGAAGGGTAATATTAAACAAAAAAAATTACTATGTGGGGAATATGGAGAATTTTTCATTTTCAAATGATTTCCTTTGCTACTATTTGTGAACAAGGATCTTAATTTATATATATATATATATATATATATGTGTGTGTGTGTGTGTGTGTGTGTGTGTGTGTGTGAAATTCGCTCAAGAGACGCCAAACGTGTAATAGTTCTGACAAAAGAGAAGCAGCAGCCTGATGATGATGAAACAGAGGAACCAACCGATATAGACAAGATAATCTTTCCAGAACGTGAAGATTATCGCCGAGACCTAATCTGGGGTTCTATACGTGCTCAAAGACGTAAAATAGTTAACTGGAAAACGTTTCAAGGACGTGGGCATTCCCCTCTTTTTCTTGACAGAATAAAAAACTTACGTAATTATTTTGTTGATTTCTTTCTTGATATTGTTGATTCCTTTGAAAAAATTTTGAGAATTATTAGAAATTTGCTAATTTTGCTAATAAAGCCAATAAGGAAAAGGTTAGCATTCAAAATTTTAGAACAGAGAGAAGAGCAGCAAACAAATAGAGAAGAAAAAAAAAACAGAAAGAAAGACGAAAAAAATGAAGAAAATAAAAAAACTGAGGAAAATAAAAAAACTAAGAAAAAGAAAAAAACTGAGACGGAAGTGGATCGAGAGCAACGACTATGGATATCTGAGTTCTAGACAATCATTGAATATACGCAAGAAGTGAGAGGTAGCTGATTAGTTTTACTATTTTTCAATGTATTATCAATATTCTTTCTTTTTATATCAATAGTTATTGTTAATATTTGTTCTTGACAAATTTAAATACGGATTTGTCTAACAAGAACATAGAGATTAGATATAAATTCTATTATAAATTAATTTAATGTCGTGAAAAATTGGTGGGGCCCATTCTAGCAATTCCATTTATTACTATAAAAATAAAATTTGTCGCACTTTACCTCCCCTCACGTTAATTCCTGGCTACCCCTTTGTATTGTTCTATTTCTTGTCTCTCGCTTGTATCACCTAATCAAAATAATTTAAATGCACAATTAAATGTATTTGAATATTTGTGTTGTTTTAATTTAACGAGACTGTAAAAAAGAAACAAAATTGAACAAATCTGAATTGCTACCACATGCAAAGGTGATAATCTTCAAGTTTGTGCACCTCATTTTTTCTCATTCACCTTTCACATTACCGTATATATTCTAAGTACTATTTGAGTATTTTAAAATTATTATTATTTGAACTACAAGGCGTATAGATGATAATAATTAGTTATTAGAGATATATAGTTAATATTGAATTTCGAAATTGCAGTGAATCTGTAAAGAAATACCCAAATAACCAAATGTTTGGTGAGCGCGAAATTGTCAACGGGAAAGTATGTTTGGCCACTACGATTTTTGCATTACACTTCTGAAATATACTCAATTTTAGAATTTAATTATGTTTCTTCGCTTCTTGCATATTTGAAAATTTTCAGGATGGTAAATTTGTGTGGTTAACTTACAAAGAAGTGTATGAATTAGTTTTAATTACAAGTTGGAGTCTCCATTCGCGCTTGTGGTGTCGAAAAGGTAAGATTTCGCTATATATCTTGATTTGATTTATTAAACCACCTCGTCTAAAAGCATATATACTATTGTACAAATTTAACTATCTATGTGGTTGCGTAGGGAGGTAGATGTGGAATCTACGGTGCCAATTGCTTGAATTGGGCGATTAGCATGCAGGTACATGTTGAACTAACGCTTTCAATCTCAGTCGTTGATAAGAATTGTACTTAAATTATGAGGATTTATTCCACGGTCGATAGATTTCACCCAAGCAAACTCTTCCAATGTGTACATTTCGTTGATCTTACCATGCAGGCGTGTAATGCTCATGGTCTTTATTGTGCCCCTCTACATGATACTTTAGGTGAGCACTAATAGAATTTACACCTATTATTATGTTAGCTGTTTTATTTGCAGTCTCATTCAATTAAAATACTTCATATACACAACAAGGTGTAGATGTGGGACATTCTGATTGGATGAGACAGCAAAAGGGAGATCAGATTTGGCATCGTGCTAATATGGTTTATAGGCTTCTCCTAAGGTTATATATCCTCTGTTATATTACATTTACAGCTCTTGTAAGCTTTGGAAAGGTTACTTCCGAGCAGAACAAGACGACCGAAAAGTTCGGCGTGATCTTGGGATGACTTTTTGCTTCTGGCAAGCGACTTATAATTACTTACACATTAGTAGGGATTGAAATTGAATTAGATAAGTAGATAATCACTTATTGCAGGGGTCAAACGAGCAATTTGACATCCCAATCAAGAAGGCGACGGATATCTGCATGATAATGTACCCTAATGGGACGACAGGCAACCTAAAGGAGTAACTGATATACAACGAGAATATCGTTTCTATCGTTTTTGGAGTAGATCACCATCTAGTAAGATATATTCAGGTTTCTACGTTAACTCTTTTGCGTCAGCCTCGACTAGATAAGAGACGAAAAGTAAGACTTCAATTTGGTAACCTTGAAAATTTTCAGGTTTGGCAGAAAAGATTTCATCTAGCGGGGTCATTAAACAAGCAGTCTTCAACCTTGCTTATTCCTAGTAAGTGCTTCACTCTTCATTGTATTAATTGAATTCAGATTTGTTATTCCTAGTAAGTGCTTCACTCTTCATTGTATTAATTGAATTCAGATTTGTTGTCCTATTTGCTGTCTCCTTACTTGTCACATTTCATTAGAATACTTTACATACACAATAAGTATAGATGTGGGGTATTTTAATTGAATGAGATAGTTGAGGGGCACAGTTTGGAGTTGTATTTACCTTAGGATCTACGAAAATTTGTGGCAAATTGCGTAACATGAATAAAGGCTTCAAGCATGAAGAGGCAGCTCCAGTATTCAACAAAAATGTTTTCAACAAAGGTCCCAAAAGAGTAGTCCCATCTCTTGTTACTCTGCAAAATTTACGGAGTTTTGATTAAATGAAGGTAAAAAGAAGGCCTAGGAGGAAAACCACGTCTAATCCTATCCGGAGCAGCGCCCCTTACTCCCGATGTGGAAATATATTTACGAGTGGTGACATGCGCCCATGTTCTGCAAGGATATGTTTTAACGGAGACCTGCGCGAGGGATGAAGCCAGGAATTCTCGGAGCACCGAGTTGATACGGGGGTTCGGGGGCGGAATTTTTTTTTTTATTTTATTTTAAGGAATACTTTTTTCCTTGACAAGTGATCCCGTGATGAAGTATCAATGCTAGCTTCAAAAGTTTTCTATATAAAATTTCTTTACATAAAATATTATCTAAAATAACGATTTTCTAGATTTATTTTACAAAATATAAGCAAATTAATATGAAATTACAATTAGATTTGATTGTTTTGCTATATACTAATTTTAATTGATTGTTTTTTAAATTAGGTTTGTTTCTTGGTGTATTGTTGGACTTATAAAAAAATAGAACTAATTATTGGATACTCAAACTGGACTTCAAAATTGAAAGTTCTTATGTCATATTATTTTTCAAAATTATAAAAAAATATTTAAAAATATTTTTTTTGATCACTCAAAGCAATAATTTAACAAATTAAATATGAAATCTTATAAGGAGAGAGTGTAATCATCATATAAAAATAAATAAATAATGATTGTAATAAGAAAAATCAAAATAAGGAGAGAGGGAGAATAATAATAATAATCATATAAAAATAAATAATGATTGTAAGGGGAAAAAGAATAATTTTTAAAAATGAAATACCTACAGTTAGAAAATATGAGAGAGAGAGAGAGAGAGAATAACAATAATAATATAAAAAAAAACAACTTGCAAGAGATAACGTTCGAACTCCAGCCATAAAGTTACAAAACACGGGACTCACCCAACTCAGCTAACCAACTAATTATAGTTCTCTTGCACAATTCAGTAATTATTATGGGTCAGCACCGAGCTAGAGCTGAGTCCAGCTCACTTGTAGCTTCGTCCGTGCCTGCGCGGGATCGTTTGTAGCACAACTATATGAAATTTCCATGACTGGTATTGTTGGCCCATCGTTGCTAATTGTAGACGTGTGCCTCGAGCCTGTTCCTGAAATGGGATACGACGCCCATGGGCGCGTATGTCAAAATCCAAAAGCGAAGTGAACAGAATGGCTAGAGATTTCAATAGCTCATATCAAAATCCAAAAGCGAAAGCATATGTTCTTCAAGAACTCAACGAGAACGCGAAAGAAAACAAGGTTTGCTTCCGGTTTCGGTTATTCCAGTAAATGTAGTTTGATGCTAAGTTTTGAATGATGATTAAGCGACTCGTTCAATTGACAGTTGAAGGGATTTGAGTTCGTAAAAGATGTCCACCTCGACCGAACCCCATTTGACATGGAACGCGATCGTATCACGCCAACATACAAGAAAAAGACACTACTACAAAAAGGACTTTAGGAGACACACTTGAGGCGGCGATTTTAAGCAACACCACTGCTAAAGGCAATAATAAGCAGTGGGTAGTGAAAACCCGCCGCTTTTTGGTATTTTGACCACCTCCTAAAATTCAACAGGGGGCTGGTTAAAGGTACTTTAGGCAGCAGTTAAAAGGACCGCCGCCTAAAGTATTTTAGGAGGCCGTTCCCAAGCCGTCTCTTAAAAAAAAACCCAAGTAAAGTCTTTCGGAGGCGGCTTGGGAACCGCCTCCTAAAACAAATCCCATATAATTTATAGAGCAACTCGGCAACTCTAGTAGGCTACTCAATCCCATTTCCACGAAATCCACCGGCGAAAAGGAACCCCTCCTCCGTTGCTAACTTCCTCCATCGAAGATTCCACCTCAAAAATTCACAGATTCCAACGTTTTGGAGCTTCATTTCTTGCACCGAATATATTTGGCTACTACTACCGAACTCAAAATAAGGTAAAATCTCATTATCTTCAAAGCTTCTCTTGAATTTAGGGTTTTTACTTTTAATCATGTGGATCTTGTACATTGGTGGCTACATTGCTGATGTTTGTCCCAATTTGTACAGATCTCATACAATAGTGAAAGACCCACTGGCATGAAGCTTCCTCTCAAGAGATTTATTTTCTTCACCAATTTCTTGCGGTTGTTTCTGTAAAATTTCTACAGATCTAGATCTGGAAAAAGTCCGCTCATGTGTTCATCAAATTTAGATCTTGAACTTCTACGAGCATGAATATCATGTGAGACGACGAAGAATCGATTTTCTTCTTCACGAAAAAGTATTTGAGATCTAAAAGTGTTTTTAACTCATCAATACCACCTAACTTGATCTGCAAATTATATGGCTTCGTTATTGCAAAGAAACTGGGCAATTCGGAGCTCAACAAGCTGCTTCGACTGCAATTTTTTTTTTTTTTTAAAAAATACTTTAGGCGGCGGTTAAAGCCACCGCCGCCCAATCTTCCACTTTAGGAGGCGATCGATAACCGCCGCCTAAACCTTTCCACCTCTAATAGCTCCTTCAAAAGAAGCGCCACTAAACCACTGCCTAAAGACATATTTCACCGCCGCGCAATCCATTTTTTGTACTAGTGAGAGACCCCAATTTTTTAGATATTATAAGGTTCATGTTGGATACGTTGGTCACATCTCATCTAAAAGATTAAACTATTATATAAAGAGAAGATTTGTTTGGTATTATGATGGTAGAAAATGCATAAAAGCTTACACCTGATAAATGTTGGATTGCATAATGTTATTGAAGATATGTACAAAAGCAGCAAATAAGCAATCCGAGGATTCTCCAACATTGTTGTCGTCACCAGCTTAACATTCAATGATACATTGGTTGTAATTTTTCTATCAAGATTTAAGTCTTGTACCGAAGTCTTGTATAAACCCTTTTGATGTTTTTATACATACATAATGATTATTGATTTGACAAAATACGTGTTCAATCTCCATAATCTGAAAAGGATTACAAAATCGAAACTGATACAACAAACCAGCTTCTACAGGAAAAAAATCCCAACTGGTTTACCTGCTTCCTAAATAAGTTGCTAAGACTTTGTTCTAAGTATCTCAGCATAAGCATATCTAACAGCCAACATAACCATATTGCTGGGAGAAAATGACCCCAAATTTATTGATTAAACCTAGTAGTTGTTGTTGTTGTTCTTGTACTATGACTTCTCCTCGTCAGACGGTACGCATGGTGGGCCTGGAACTGAATCAACAAAGAAGTCCTCGACTGAAACAAAGTCGAGCACTGATGAGTATGGGCAACAGTAAACAACAGTTTCCAGCAAGCATCAAAGAGTTGGATGAATTTCGATAAACGATGCAAGGAAAGGGTTGTTGGCTTGTTACCTATATCCTCTGGCTCTGGAGAATCAAGCAAGATATCTGAATCAGACGGCAAAAATGGGGAACCATCGTAGTTTCCAAGAGCTCCAAGATCTGAAAACATTTTTGAAGCAACCGGAAACAGAATCATCACTCACATCTAGCAATGAGAAGCACTAGATCAAAGAAACTTGTATTAGGGGCCCCCCTCCATCCCGCCTCCCCCCCCCCCAAACCCCACCCCATCCCACACACACCAGTAGTCACAAGCAAGATGCTGCTTGGCTAGTATTTGTGAGGATGAATTGAGGCGCTAAGGCTGCATGGAGCTAGGAATCTCGAATTCCGTGACAAAAGAGGGATAGTGAGTGGGAACATAGTATAATCACATCTAGATGTATGTGGTACATTGCAAAAACTATTGGAGGGTGTTTGAATACAAATTTTAATGTATTTTTATGAGTAAGAAGAAAGAGAATGAGTAGACTTGGATGGTGGAGATTTAATAGTATAAGTGGATCCCATGACATATGTGGATGTGATTTGTTTAACCAAATTTAAATTTTAAAAATTAGGAGAAAGTATGAATTAATAAGAGTATGACAACATGCTCTTGATTTATCATATAATGCTTGCATGGCCAAACGAGCATGATCAAATCACACATAGCAATATGCATAAAAATGGCAAATGACATATTACCTCCTAGGTTCGATAAATCCGCCGTTAGGTCCGAGAGACTGAAATTCCAAGGAATTTGAGACAAGCATCCAAGGGAGTCTCTAGAATTCCCATCACCATTTTCAGACGGGAGTTGAATTCCTACTGAAGTTGTCACATCAGACGTAAATGCTGTGTCAACTCCCAAGCCCGATATCTCAGACGCACTGAACGGAAAATGGCCACTCGATCCACCTGATGTGGGGCTCACAAGCATATCTGACATCCCATTGTTTGGTGGCATCGTGGGCGAGAGATCAGCTCCACTCGTGTCGATCACCATGCTGCTCAGAGACGAAGAAACAATTACAAAATTCAGACATAAAATGGTAGAACAAAGGTAAATAAATGCCAAAAAGAAAAAAGAAAAAGAAAAAAGAAAAAAAATCTCACTCGTTCGTGGAATTGAACTGCATTGGGTGGAAATTGCCTGGAGCAGGTACACCATTAACAACATGCAACCCAGACGTCGAATATCCCATAGAACTGACATGAGCTTGCCCTGTAGCTGGAACTGGAGGCTGCTGTATGACGGGGTATCCCATCGGTAAGTTATTAACTGCACTGAAAACAACTGGCATTCAATAACGCACATATGCAATGTAAATCATTGAGTTCAATGTGCAGACGTTATTAGATAAAATTACGTCTTATCTAATTACGAATGAGATAGAAATTTACCTGCCATTGGATGAATCCCATTGTGAATTGGAGGCAAAGAAACCTTGGGAGGCATCGGATATTTCATTAGATGATACTGATGCTCAAGTAAGTGATTGAACATGATGATTTGTTTTTTCAATTTAAGCCTTATGTAGTAAGCCCTGAAAAACTCGGGATTTTCCTCTTCTAATTTTTGCCACACTGTAATTATTACGACAACCTCGTTAATCAAAAAGATATATATGAAATGATATAGAACACTTGTTTTGGGTACTCATTAACATACCCAATGTTGTAAACCCGGGATCTATCCTAGCGCGGTTAAGGAGGGTCTTAACGACCTCATCTTTATTCATGTACAATTGAAGGCATCGTTCTATCAAATTTTGGACCTGGACAAGATTGTAATGATAAATCAAATTACAGCATTACAGTCTAAATTCATTACATAATAAACTAGACCAGATTATAATGATAAGTCAAGTTACAGCATTACATTCTAAATTCATTACATAATTACAAAAAGAATTGATGCACTTACGAGTTCAATGTCTTCACGTGAAACTTTTCTGCCATCGTTGCTTGATGATGAAAACGAACCAGATTCAATCTTTGCAGTATCATTTTGCTGTTCACTTTGAGCAGCCTCAATGGTCGGCTTTACTTCCTGCGTGTTTGGTGGGTCCTGTAAAAATGGTTATGTGATCAAGTAAAGGAATTGCAAATAAAAGCGAAAAGTTAAAATAAAGGGAACTTTACAATATGTAGGATGTCGACCTTTGTGTTCTTCATTTAGCTTAAAGCAGTAGCTCGTTCGCCATATAAACCGTTCAGATTCACACCCTCTGATTAAACAAGGTAAGCTTCTAAAATAATAACCAATCACTCACTTCTCCACCTGGAAAGAAAATTTGTTATATATATTTTTCATTAATTTATGCTAAGAAACCGAATAATATCATGGATATTAGTGCAATTTAAGCCACATTACAACAAGATATCATTACAAAACAACTGAAACAAAAATCAAGATTGTAACGTGGCAAAGAATATAGTCAAGAATCTTGTGATTCTCAATTTACACCAAGATTGTACTCTAACTTGAATCCTAATCAACACTTGGTTTATTTAATTTCCATTTTTTTTTCTTTTGCCTGTTAACATTAAAGGCACTTAAACTTCCAAACTCATATGAAAATCTCAGTATCAAGCGTTGCATACGCCCCCAATATCAAGCTTTGCTTAAGGCCTCAAAAATTCAATTTTCAGATTATGAATGTTAACATAATCCCTTTTAAAATCCTACATTAAATCTCAGAAGTCAGAATAGAATGTACGGAGCAACTCAGATTCCATTCTAAAGTGATTAAATCCTAATCCCTAATTCCAACGGCAATAATGAGCAAAAAGAAATCAGAAAACACACATAAAAGAGATACCTTCTTGACAAACTTTCAACCTCAAACTGCCCAAAAGGCCCAAACTTTGTGTTAAAATCAACGAATTACAGAAGCCCAGATTGGGGAATCTTCAAAATTTGGGGGAAAATTCAACAATCTTCACCAAAATACTGTAAAATCCATTAAAGAAAAAGAATCTTGAAGATGAAAATGACAAATATAAGTGCTTCAAGAACTCTTCTGTCCTGATTTCCCCGAGAGCTACACATATTGAAGATGCGTTTAGAAAAACGAGGAAAAAAATGGACAGATATTTAATGTGAAGTGGAAGTCAAAAATGGTGGGAGGAAATTCAGAGTTTTTGGGAGAGTGGTGAAGTTGTCTGTGTGTGTGTGTGTGACTGTGTGTTGAATCTTGTGAGGGGTTTTATTGTGGTTTACTGGTTTTGTTGTTGATGTTGATGGATGAGCGAGGCGGGATTTGTGTGTATATGTATTTCAGTATTTTGTTGATAAGTGTGTACAGTGTGATTAACAGATACTTCCACGGGAGAAAGTGAAAGTGATGAGAAGAGATATACCAAATCCCAAGTTTTTGTTCTTGCTTCAGAACTCAGAACTCGGTAGAAAGTGTCCTTTTACAAACAAATGTAACTATTAAATGAGTGACTATTTTCTGAGTTGTGTGTACACGAGGTATCTATATGCACTTTTTTTTTTTTTGAATGCTATCTATATGCACTTTTAAGAATGTATTTTAGTGGAATTTTAATATTCATGGAAGGAGTCAGAATTTTAATTTAGTGGAATTTCATATTCATGGAATTTTAATTTCTATCTCCCCTCTAGGAATTCGAATTTTAATTTTTTGTTTCGGTGGAAGATATAGTAGTTTTGTGAGATGATAGAGTTCCAATTCCATAGGAAGTGAAAATGTGTTTGATTGGTTCAAGAAAAATTTTGAATAAAAAAAAAGGCAAAAATATTTGCAATCAAATGCACCCTAATAGAAAGGTGACACCTATTGGAGGGCAAAAGTTATAATTTCTCATCCCACCAAAGGGATGGTGGACAAATAAAATTATTGTAACTTTTATGGTCAAACTTTGGCCGTCACGTGTCGAAATTTTTTTCAAAATTCTTTAGCCCGTGTTGAATCAATCCTGGGATTTAAAACTAAACCAGACAGCCAGAAAGACTCCGAGAAGACTATAACTATGGACACTCAGTGCAACATATCATTCCTGATGTACTATATATCAAAATGAAAAATCTATCATTCACTTCTAATTTCCATTTTTTCTCCATTTGTCAATAGGAGGGTATAAAAAAAATCTTTGTTAAATTTTATCTTGCTTCTTTTATTCACTTTTGTATTAAAAAGATAATTATTTGTAAATATGTGTAACCAAAAAAAATCAAATTTTATAATTAAATATTTCATATTGATACCTTAATTTTAACTTGATATATGTTTTGATATATTGATAACGTTGAATATGATATAGTTTTTCAATCAAATTATATGACAAAAAAGTCAATTTTTGTAATACTTGTGTACTTTTCAAGTTAAAGATTCTTAATTTTTTAATACTTTTAAAAATATATATATATTTTTATTTATGTGAGAACTGCAATTTATTATTCTTGATTATTTAATTGAACAAAGGAGAAATTCACAATAGACTGTGATTTCGTGAACGAGTAAGTAATTTAATAATTTCAATAACTATACAAATACTATTTATTTTATAAAACAGAAATTTTCTATAGATTCTATGCAAATCTATAAAAATCAATAAAAATTCATTAAATTCTATCAAAATCATCTACTTTAAAAGTCCGTAAAAATTCTTATAAATACAAATTGAATATAGATTCATAAGTGTAGCATTACACGTCATGCCGCTTTTAGCACAATTATAAACCTTACACTCTGATGTATTAAATATTTAATCTTTGGAGATTGTAACTTTTTACACAATCACTGTAAAACTGTAATAATTTTTGTTACGTGTCAAATGAAGTCCATAGCCGGCCATTTTTGTTGAGTAGGCCCACTAAAAAAATTTCTTCATTTCATATGAGCATCTCAAAAACATGTGCACTCTTCACACCTTTGTTCCTCTGCCCATTATGGGCATGCCTATACTCTCACATAGCGTTTTGTGAGAGCGTTACATCATTCGATATTTTTTTTGGTATCTACGTTAAATGAGATAAATAATACATAATTATCCATAATAATGAGAAAATCCAGTGTGGGACCATGAATTTTTTTGGGAGTGTGGACAAGCCAACAATTGGCATTGGAACAAAACTGGTGCCCTTCAACATTGTCATTATAAACAGATCGAGTAAAATTTATCTGTGAAAGTGAGTTGTAAAGAGAATCACCCAACTACTCAAACCGAAATAAATAATTATGAAATGAAAATAGAGGCTGAAAGCAAATTTGTAGGAAATACTAATTTTGTAACCCACAGAATAATCAATTCCTCTGGAGAATTTTGAAGCAGAAATATTGGATTGGAAAAGAAGAAAATGGTAAACAAAGTCATATCATATCATGGAAAAGGGCAGATTTGTTAAAAAGGTATTCTTTTGAGTCTTTTCTTTACCAAACACCTTTACCAAACACTCCTTTTGCCTTAGAGAAAATGGGAGGAGGAAAGTTGTAGCCAAAGATATATGATAATTTATGAAAATTGCACTATTGGCGGGTTCGAATACACTTTTATGTAGTTAAAAAATAATTTTTTAGATTGAAAAATAGTGGAAATTAAAAGATGTATAAAAAATAATGATTGATGGTATTAAATGTGCGATTGATATTTAATTATTTATATTTGACTCTAGCTCTTACTAGAAATTAATTTTTAAGTAGGAAAACAAAGGCCTAGTTGGTACTTCTTCATTTACGAAAATAAGAGATCTAACCTTCCTTCAATATTTTACTTAGAACTTGTCTGATAAAAATTCTTTAGAAGAAAAGTGAGATTTTAGTAAAATGTATGGTTAGAAAGTAGTCCATGTTATTGAAAACACGAACATAATTTGTTTACGTTAAAAAAAAAAGTTATAATTGAAAATGAATTATAAGACAAAATAATTTTTCTTACAAACTGTCTAAGCAAACTCTTAATTGTAAATTTGATGTTTAATTGCTTAAACCTGGGTTAGGTTGCCATTATCATCATGAAAATACTTTTCATCATTTCTAAACGCCAGTCGAGTTGAAAAATTAGTGCTAGGAGATAGTGTGACTTGTTTTACTTTAGACCTTTTACTATACTACATTATAGACTAGAGATTGGCCGGTTTGCTCAATTTTCGAAGCTATGAACGAACTATTCTGGGTATGTGCTTGAGACTCAATTTTGTAGGTTAGGTGACATTAAATCACGTGCAATAGGCAATTGATAACCATAAAGTCAATAAAGTTTAAATTTAATTTGGCTATAATTTGGCCAAGAACTTTGATCGGAGGTCAATAGTATTGCCGGAAAATTTTTTGGACTTGTTAGAATTTCACCTCGTCATGTTGGTTTTGGATCTGACTTCGATTTTCCTAAAAGAGGTTGCATGTGATCGAAAATACTCCGGGAGTACCATAATTATGACGCACTCGAGTGGACTTGATCAATTCCAATTTCATTCATTTTATTAGACGAGGGATATAGGCACATGACACAAATTAGAAGTGTTAATAATAACTACAAACTCCACATTAGTGTTTTACCGATAACATTATATATTTTCGAAATTTGCCAGAGAAGGTCCTAAACCCTAGGTTCTAAGGGTCCTAGTTAATAAGGTCTCGATTATCAACATTTTCAATGGTATTGTCCATTTTGCGCAGGCAACTACATTATCTGATCTCTTTTATATCTAGTAACTTGCAATACTTCTATTACGTCTTACATATATACCTACATCCGCAATCATTCAACAATATCCAAATTGGAAAGAGCACAACTAGAAAATTTTATTTGATAGAGGTGAGCTAAATATTGTGGGATGCAAATTACTTATTACTTATATATATTAATTGAAATACAATAATTTATATATACAATCAAAGAAATTTTAAAATGTTACAAAACAGTTGCCACTACATGCCCCTATCGGGCTCAACTATTAGATCTTTGCACTCTACCTGGGGCTTAGGTTGGAGTTGGTGGTGCACTTGTGTAGAGCCGGAGCCGATTAATGGCAATTAGTTGGCATTATAAGGTATCAGCTATGTGTCGGATGTGCCACATATTATCACCATTAGGGAGTGGGTGGGTGCGTGGATATGTGTCGATAATTTGAATATAATTGATATTTTCTAGTGTTAATTATGTTGGTATTGGATTATTATCGTGTGTAGAGCATGGGCCTGTTCATGGCATGATCGAGGTAGAGAGGACCGAACATGCTAACATTGTCCTTTTTTATTGATAGAGCACGAATAGCTAGAAGGTCCTAGTCGATGACCTATCACCTCTGATTACCTAACAAAATTGATTTTTTTGGAAATTCCTATGCAATTGTGGATATTTAGAGAAGTCTTTTTTTGGCAATATTTTTATGCCAAAATAGGTACATCTAGCATTTTCCTATTTTCCTATTTTTATAGCTCTCATTCTAAAGATTAAGAGGTGGTAACTAGTGTTGCCGTGTTAACTTAGATATTATTGAGGTCGACCTTGATCTTTCGTATAGGTCTTTACAATAAAAGAAATATTGTGTCGTTGTCATGTCTAATTTAGACAAAATTTACGCTACAATGATTTTAAGAGCTTATTCTATACGCCATCAATTTTTATTAATTTTTACTAATTTTTTCTCTCTCATCATTTTTAACCACTTATATAATTACTTTATCTTTATTATTTTCAATCACTCATGTAATTACTTTATATTTTCCTAAATTTTTAACCACAAATCTACCGTATAATTCGAATAAATATATATTCTCTCTAATAGAACAAGCCCTAAGAATGTAAGAAGGCCTTATTTGCACTTAAGCTTTAAAGGGTGTGTTTGATTGCAAAAATTGAAAAGAATTTGAATTAATTCTATTTAAGGTGAGAAATAAAATCTTCATTTTCTATTGAATTGAGTAAAATACAACTTTAGGCAGTTGAATCATAAAATTTTAATTTCATTTCAATATTTACACCAAATATAAAGTTAAAAAAAATACGTCAAAAATATTTTCTTTTTTACTCAATTCCACACAAGCACACCTTAAATGTGCAAATCATAGAACTGAGTTGAAGTCAAAATTTTTTTTAGGTCACTAAGAAGCAGGAATGTTATATTCCCACCGGTGGTTCCTAATTTTTAGGAACCACCGAGCCATTTTGGGGGTCGATTCGACCTCCGGATTTTAATCCACTGGATCTGGAATCAACACGGCGCAGAATTTTCAATTTTTTTAAGCGACATCAGTAGCCATGACCACCGGTCAAAGTTTTGGTGATGTTTTTTGGGCCAAAAATTAGGAACCACCGGTGGGAATATAACATTCCTGCACTAAGAAGATGAGTTTTAAAGAAAAATGATAGAAATTAGAGATTCCCACCAAATTTTGTACCCTACTCAAGACGTGAGTGATCAGTTGCTCACATGTTGGCAACTTATGTTGTCAACATGTGTGACCGAGCCAAATTTAAAAAAAAAAAATTTTTTGGAATCTACGTCAAGTGAGATGAATAATACATAATTATCCCCTGATGCTGAGGGGTTCGTGTGGGCCCAACCATTTTTTATCCGACCAAAAAATGAGTGTTGATCTGTTCCGTTGCCAACTTGACTACCCAATAGGGTGCCCCATTTACATATTTTCCCTTGATTCACTGTAAGGTTGTCCTTCTTGTACTTTTTCCTTCTATGTGTTGAACAGTTTATTGTGCCTAGCAATACTTAAATATATGTATAAAAATCGTTTTAGATGGATTTTATTTATTTATTTATTTATTTATTTATTTTCAGTCTTCAAACCGCTTAACCATCTAGTGAATTCTCCTAGCTCTAGCGCAAAATTTTCTTTCTCAAGTTTTTCATTCAATTTCTTATGCACTGCTTTATTATCTTTAGACTCTCCTCAAATAGTAAACATACATTTAAATTAAGGGTAAATTATGCATTCAGTCCCAACTTTTACTCACATTTGCGCTCCCATTCCCAACTTCAGTTTTTTTGTTTTTCTTTTTTTCTGAATTGGCAAGCCTCCAACATTTAAAACCTTCAGACTATTATATTCATCCAAAACAAACTATTCCGTCTATGTGATTGTTAGTAAATTATTTTTTATTTAATAAATAAAGAATATTTTTATAATTTAACATCTATTAGATCAATTTTGTTAATAAATAAAGATGAGGTCATTCTATTAATATGAAATTTAAACACAACTCTTTCAATTCATCAAATTTCCACGCAAAACCCTAACTAAACACCTCGCCCACCCAACCCTCCTTCAATTGTACGACCCACACATCTCGGCAACTCTAGATCTCTTGTCTCTCTTTGTGGATTAATCAATCAAACTTTATAACTCTAAAGGCTAATGATAAGCATTTTAGCCTAGCATTTTGAATTGCCAAATTTTGGTAATATAAACTTGTAAATGAATGCTTGAAACCAATTTGGCATGTATAATGTATTAATCTTAACCTCCTCTTCTTCTTCTTCTTCTTTTTTGTTAGCTTCGACTCTCAACCACACTTTACGAGACGAACTTTGGCTCGATATTGTTAGAAGTGTGTTATGTGGGGTAGTTTATTGCTTTATTAGCAATAGAAGACTACAAATCACCCAACGATTCCACAAGTGCTAGACAGTAGACATACTGTGTTATTTGCTTAGGCATATCCTAGCTTGATTTAGGGCAATTCTCTGTTCAGTCAATTCAAGTGCTCGTTTGGCTGAATTTTAGTGCACGTTTTTAATTTGTGGCTATTTTTCCTCCTTCGTGGATGAAGTGATCATCTACCCAAACACTAATTCATTGACAGAACTTCTATTACAACTAAATATTTTGACTTTCCTTGTTCCACAATATGGTCTATACATATGCTACAAAAAAATAAGGTTTTTAGGAGCGATAATCGTCCATATAATTTCATATTTATAGAGCAATAACAGTGATATATTTGTGCGTATAACGTAATAGCAACGACGTCACTCCTTTACATGCACGATATTAGAAAGACGGCTGAACCGTCCCTAAAAGTTTAATTTCTTATAGTGATAGCATGTACAATATGCGTGTATATATATATATATATATATATATATATGATATACACAATAAGAATGTATAATATTTATAATTTTATGGTTTCTTTTTGAAGAATTTATATAATTTTAGTCAAATCATTTTTTTATTTACATATTTCAAAACTTAATTACTAACTACTATTTAATCAAATCACAATGGCTTGTCAACTCGTGTAAAACCATATGTTCTATGTGTCAATTTACCAAAAACTATTTTGGAAAAGCTTTAACCCTACGTTATATTACAAGCATAAAAAAACAATGGCAATTCGTTTGATAAAACATCTTACTGTAAACGAGTTCTTATTGCTTCATTAAATATCAATGTCTAAAAGCAATAGCCATATTATGATTTTAAGTGTTTTCATTCATACACTTTGAAAGACCTAATAAAATTATTCGAAAGATCCAATAAAATTACTAAGTTGTACTAAAAAAAAAAATCACTAAGTTTATACACTAGTACTTCTTGGAGCACTTTCAATTCATTTGAGAATATTAAACCCGTATTCTCCTGCAAGTTTTAATATATTTTTATATATTTTTATACACAAATCTCGTGGGACCTATCTGTACTACACAAATCTCTACCATTCAATTCCACTCATTCTTTCTCCTATATCATATCAAATCACATAAAAATATATAAAAATACACATTCTAACACTAGTATTATAAGCGATAAATACAATGTCTGAAATTTTGAATGTTTTTGCAATAAGATTTATGTCTGTTGTTTGTGAAGAGCATTGTCCTTCTCTTTGCATATATGAGGGTTTTACAGGTAGAACAGTAAATTTGTAAAATTATGTTTTATATATACATTTTACACGAATTGTCAATCACCTCTCTAACATTTTGAGAAGCAAATTTTAATTTGATAGTAGTAGTTGGAGGAAATAGTGTTCAAAGTGATATATATATATACATATATATATATATATATATATATATATATATTTGGAATAATATTGTTTAAAGTTGAAAATGGGAAAATATGAAAAATAATTTTTTAAAAAAGCGGTATTATAAAATTAATTTCTAAAATGATGAGTTAAATCAAACAAGCACTAATTACAAAATCTGTGTGCGTTTTCACCTAAACTACGGGCTAACTAATTACAAACTAATGGTTGATTCTAATGCTGATATTAATTAAGATGGCAATCTAGAATTTGAATGCTTCAATTAATTAATTAATTAATTAATTCTCCTAGAAAATTTGTGTTGTTAAACTTCAGATTTTGACCACCTAACCGACCTCCTTTTCCTTTTTTTGTTTGTTTTATATTACCTAATTAGAGTAGTGTGACGTGTTTGTTTTATAGTCCACACCAACCAATGAAAGTGAGTTACGTATGTATATCCTGACATTCGAGTCAGAACGACAGGCTCCACGTGTTGATATATTAATGGCAACGCGTGGCCTCCATCTGACCTCTCCTGCCCTTGTTCAAGTTAGCCCACTGGGCATCTCCATTGTAATGTAGTGTTAAGGGATGATGTGGAGGAGAGAGATAGAGAGAAGATGATTAGGTGGATTGAAAAGAGAATAGAGGATATGTAATGTAAAAGAGACGGAAAAGTGAAAAATAGGAAAGATGTAGAAACAAATTCAAAAATAATAATAAAATAATAGTGGAGGATGTGAAGTTGGACTTCTAGATATAAAGGTGGCACGAGAATTTATGGTGAAAAAGTGAGAAAAAGTGGGGAAAGTGAGAAAAAGAGAAAAAAATATGGGACCCGTAATTTTTTTGTGTGTCTCGATCTCTCCGCCACGCAGATAAAAGTAGAGGATGTAGGGAAGTTATGCATTGGAGATGCTCTAATTCGAACTCAACAGTGAACAAATGACCAAGCACCCGAGTTGGTATTATTTATAGCACTCGTGCTGATAAATCACATGTAATTTATTATAATTTATTGTAAAAATATAGTGAACCACATGTAATTTACCAACACTGGTATCAGTTTATGACACCAGTGTTAGTGTTGGAAAATTCTTAGTATTCATCTTTATTTCAAAATTAATCTAAGTACTTAGTTGATACAAATATTACTGACATGATTACATTATGTCAATATAATTAAATTTTAATGCAAAAATATTATATGTCTTATGCACGCAGTAAGTCATGCCTACGTAACCATTTAACTTATATTTTGGATGGACTTTCTTAGAAGTTGATTTCTTTGGTTCGATGGTGATCGAATACTATGAAATGTATAACAAAAAAAAAAAAAAAAAGCAGATAAAATATAAAATTAATATTAAAGTTTGATTTTTAACTAAATAATAAAAGTTAATCTTTTACATAAAAAAATTTAATACAAACGTAGGATTAGTGCGCTAGATGAACTTTAATTTTGTAAAATGATTTTTTAAAAATGAAAGAATAGTGACAAATATTACAAGATCTGTTTATGACAGTTAGTAGCAATTTGAGATGTCATCACTGGTGAAACTTCACTTTGCTTAGGTAGCGATGAAGCTGCTTTTTTCTTTTAAGAAAAAACATTGATTTTTGATAATTAATGTATTGAAAAAGTCGCAAATTTTATGGAAAATGTAAAATATAAATTTTGTTGTAGAATATATGATTTAAAAAAAAATAAATGTATCACGCCATGCTAAATAAAAAGGTGACGTAAATGATCGACTATGGATTGTCATTTTAATTGTTGTTTAAACATAAAACTTAAAAAAAAATTAAATTGTTATCAAAATATTGATATCCAATAACACCGCTTACAAATAACTTTTTCGTACTCTTATTTAATACAACAATTCTCGAACCGTAGACAAGGATACCATAATGGCCTTTATCTATCTATCTATCTCTTTCACACTTTAGACGGACTGTAGAAATTAGGCCCACAAATTGTAACATGGGACGTTAGGAAGCAACTGTGGCAAAACCAAGAATTTGCGTGTTGTTAGGGTTAAGGGACAAACTATTATGTTTAAATCTATTTTCACAATCAATTGTATTAATTTAATAATGTGAAATATTTTAATTAGATGAGACAATGTAAAAGATTGAAAAACAGACAACATATCTGAATTTCAAAAATTTCAACACAATGTGTTGAACTAAAAATTCATCAAACCAGAAAATAGAAATTAATGACGTAACAATATCAATAACTCCGGAATTTTAAGTCAATAGTTTGGGGACACTTAAAATTACACAAAACATTGATCTTGTATAAGTGATCCATTGTGGGCATATTACCCTACCCACTTGTGGCATGGGATCAAAATCGAGGCGCCCACATGTGGATCGATGTCTGATGATTGACAAGTGGTTATCCCTTTCTGATGGTTGGGGCACATATCAATTGTCAGCTTATATGTGGTTATCTTGAGCATCGGATTATTTGCCATATTGACAATAATAGGCTTTTACTAGCAGTAAACGCTTGAAATTTTGAAGTAGTTGCGGAAGAATTCTAATAGCTTTGAGTATTTCAAGAAGAACGACTGTGTGCTTGGATAAATTTTTATTTTGCTAAAAGAAAAGTTTTACTTTGTAAAATGATGGCACCACGGGATATTTGAATTTTATTTTACTTTATTTTTTTAAAGCATTGAATTGGGCTTCGTTAAATGACTTGTCGCGCGTGCTGCGAATTCTTTAAAGCTCTTTTATGGTTCATAGGTAAGACAGTATTTTTACTTATTTATTTTTGAATACGTACACAAGACAGTTTTTGCTCCCACACTTTAAGGTCCTCTAATTCTTGAAAGCTCCTTTATGGCCTCTTTTTGTTCCAATTCTCTTCAAATAAAAAATCTGCAATGACCCCACCCACAAAAATCTCCTGCCCTACCACGTGCTACCACTACAATGCCAAATCATATGTTTAATCACTCTAATCTTATTTACCCACACTATCATTATGTTAACATAATGGTTTGATAATTGATATAATGATAATGATTTGAGAGGTGTTTAGTATACATCTCTTTCTATACATTTGAGGTTACACCTTCTAATAAAAAGTATTGAGATCTTTCTGTACATTTGAAGTCACACCTTCTAATAAAAAACATTGTATCTCACTTGCTGTAATAAAAATGGTATTTTATCATGATCATCTATTAAAATTGTATAAATGAGTGTACACGAATGAATGTACAAGTAGATTAGTCTTAATGATTTAACATGACAATAAGTGACGTTCGGAAACTTGCAAAAGTCATTAATTAATATTATAGTTTCATATTTTCCAGTTTATTTATCTCATGAACGAATATAAATTATTATGCCGATTACTATGTACAAGTAATTTTTTGTTGAAACATTGTTTAAATCAAATTGAATTGCATTTGAAATATAATTGATCGAGAAATTAAATTAAAATAAAACCTTGGCCTGTAATACCGTGTGATAGTAAGGTACTGTTGATGGGAATAATTTTAATGATGAGATTGCAAGGTAGATTAGTGTGCGATCTCTTGGACAAAACTTTGAGGACAGAATCAATACAAAAAGTTGTTACGAAATTACAAAATGTTCCATATAATCGCCCGAGTTGAAGCTTTTACAAAACACTTATTTTATTTTTTATTTTTTATTTCCAGTGTTCTAAAAAGAGTTGAAGTTTTTTACTCCACGCTCAGGCGTAATCGCGCTTAAGCACGCTTAATACGTGCTTTTTAGAACACTGATTGCAATCAACATTCGAAGTTGATTTTCTCGATATTTTGTTCTTCATTTCCATAAATTTTCCAACACGTTTTGATATCTATATGTACAACTATACAAGCATCTATATGTACAACTATACAAGCATAAAAGAAATAATCAATCGCCACTAAATATGATCCATGGTGGTCAATCTTGCGATAGATGTCACCACTAATGTCCCAAAGGTAAAATCAAGGTGGATATCATACTTAACACTGCCACGTTGTCGATAGGTTACCTTTTAATCAAATCGTTCATAATTGTTGGCCATAAAGCACGTATCAAAGCCGCAAACTTAATATGAAGTTCACATATAAAGACCAAGGGCACAAAAGTTTAAATAATAGTTTTAAACATGGTTAATTTTGTCACTTGATTCTACTATACATATTTTGAATCTTAGGGTGTGTTTGATTCAACCAATTTTTTCCAGGAAAACTCATTTTCCGGCTTTTTTTTCCATCCTTGGCCGTTTGATTGCATTTTTTTTCCTGGAAAACGTTTTCCAACTTTTTCTCGATTTCCGTTCTTTTCCTTGTTTTGGAGGAAAACGTTTCCTCTTGGAGGTGGTTTTGTTTCCTAAAAGTTTGGCACTTTTTTTTCTTTTTTTTTAATAGACAATTTATTTTAACCATAAAGATAAGGAAAATGATCAAATTTTATTAAAAAAAACCTCAAAAATAAGGAAAATAACATCATTTTCCAACTTTCAAATTAACCCAATCAAACACCTACAATTACCATTTCCCTGGAAAACCTTTTCCCGGAATTCATTTACCCGGGAAACGTTTTCCTTCTAACCATTTTCCGGTTTTACAATCAAACACACCCTTATTTCTTGTTTACCGTAACACTGTTGCAGTGTTGATTCAATTGTAGATATCAACTTTTTTTCCCACTTTTTGAAGTTCCATTCAAGTACGAACAAAAATTATTAAGGCCTTGTTCTATTTGGTGTTTACCAAATCCACACGCAATTCCGTATACCTAATACTCATTTTCAACCACACACACATTTTCCAAAATAATATTAACCACACATTTTTACACGGAATACCGCGCGGAACAACTAAACCCCCAATCAAACAAGGCCTAAATCTAACAAAAAGTATAGTACCATACTACTATTCTTAGATTCCGTGTGTTGAATGTGCCTCATTTCTTGTATTAATTTGAAACGGACCGTGTCCACGCCGGTGTGGCACGCCATAGCACACTGTGTCGGCGCACAAAATTTGTTTTTTTTTTTTTGCGTATTTACATTGGGTTGCATGAATCACATGTACAACCCCCCCCCCATAGTGGGAGGCCCTTTTTTTTATTTTTTTTTTGACGTGGGTACGTAGGTATCGGATAGTACTATAGTATGATTCTTAGATTTCATGCGTTGAATGTGGCTCATCTCTCATATTAGTTTAGAAATAAATTGATTAAGTTTGTGCTTTTCGCAAACTTTTATTTTGTTGAAAATTAGGTGAAATAATGATAATAGCATGATATATGAATGGAGCAGCAACACCAAGGTTGGTCCGGCCGTGAGTTTGGTGTAGACTTGACAAAATGGCTTGGCGAGCCGGCTCGGCTCTCTAAAATCGTGTTCGGGCTCGGCTTGTGGCTTGTGCATTGCATGAGCAGAGCTAAGATCGGCTCGTGAAAATTCGACCTGCTCGCCTCAAGCTCGCGATCCAAGCGAGCTCGAGCCGAGCGGCTCGTCCTTTAGTATTCGAGCTCGGCTCGTGGCTTGTACACTGTACGAGCCCTAGCCGAGCTTGGCCCGGCGAGCCCTAAGTTGGCTGTTCTGGCCCGCCAGCCATTTTGCCAAATCTAGTCCGGTGAGTTGGCCGACCTAAGGTCGACCATCCGGAGGACCCATTTTAGTCCATTATATCTGGGATCCAATTGTGTATTATATTATTTTCAATTAAATGGTCCAAATTTAAATTCATTGCAAACTTATAGGTCCATTTTTAAGTAAAATAATTGACAAATTCTAGTATTAAATCCAAATTTGTAGGCTTTTTTTATAGAGAAATTTAGGCCCATGTTTTGTTAATATTTATTTATTTTTTTAGGTCTATGGGTTATTTATGTTGGTTGTAGGTGAGCTTTTTTTCTTTTTACTTCACGTTGAAGCTCTGGCTAAATTTTTTATATTCTCTATTGGCTTATTAACTAATTTTTATTGCGGCTCTAGTTGAGTCTAGTGTATAACTCTTTATATTAGCTTTACGAAAAAAATGAGGCTCATTTTTGGAAGTTCGACTCAGGCCCAACGAATTATATGACTGTCACATGAACCTCATCACCCATCCACTAATTGATTGATATCGAAATTATGTGTCACAATCATTTAAAATGATATATCCCTATGATCAGTATATGAATATTCCATGCAATTATGATACACAATCTCGATATTGACGAAGTGTTGAATCACAAGGTACATATAGTATTATTCACAGACAAATTAATGAATATATTAATGTAAAATATATATAATTTTTTTGCTAAAAATAAATAAATAGTTAAATATAGATGTTTGATTTTAATTAAATAGTAGAATAAATCTTTGGATAAAAAGGTCAAAATCAACATGATGTAAAATTATTATATTCGTCAGACTGGTATTTGTCTGTATCAAAGCCACATATTTCTTTGCACAGGACAACAAAGATCTAGATAAGATTCTCGTAATCAGAAGTTAAAACCGAATTTTCATTACAATTGGATTTTTAGCAATAATTCTACATGGATATTGCCCTTCGATATTTTTAATTGACAAGATGATATATTAATTTTTTATTAAGTGAAAAATATGTATATATATTTTATTATTTTAGTATATTTATTCATATAGCCAACGAAAGTATGATTAGTAATTGTGTCAATAAAATGTTAAATTAAAATATGTGTAGAATTAATCATTTTTAGCAATAGTATTATTACAAATTTCCAACAAGTCCAAGCCTCCTTTTTCTTCGCAGCCTTGTATCAATTTTAATTTTTGTAATTAAAATTTATTTTGGTTATTTAATGAACTTTTAAAGTCGCTACTGACTGTTATACGCAATCCATCTAATAATCTTAATTACTATTCAAATTAAAAAATAAGTATTTCATAACATAAATATTTAAGGAAAACCAAGTTAAAACTTGTGAATATGCTTGTGAATGAGGGTCCTATAAAGTTTGAACTTATTATTGAAATTATTGGGGAAGAGCAAGTCTTAGGACCACAATATGGTATTAGTAAACCCTTGTCATTTTCACTTATTTCATGTCCATTAATGTAGTAACCTATGGGTCGTGTATATATATATATATATATATATATATATATATATATATATGTGCAGTAGTTGTATTCAAATAAGGACTAGTTTCTTACAGTTAAAAAAAAAAAGATGGAAGGAAGAAAGAAAGAAAAAAATCCTCACACTATTTCTAACCACTTAGTACATTAATTTGACAATTTCTTTTTCAAATTTTAAATAATTCTTTTTTATTTTTTATTTTTTACTTTTCAACCACAAATCTAACAATCAATTTTCCAATGATTCAAATTCCACCCAAACGTTCTCAACTTCATCTCTCCACCGAAACCAAGTGCAATGGAGGGGGTATTTTTTGTTTGAAATTACCGCTCTACATTTCTTTCTTAATTTGTTGTTTTTATTAAAATAAGTGTTTTTTCCATCTAGATTTGTAAGTGTTTTTGCCATCTAGATTTGTAAGTGTTTTTTCCATCTAGATTTGTATTTTTTCTTTGTGTTTTTCATGATTTCGTCGTCTTGTTGTGGCGTTTGGATTTTCACTGTCTAGTTGCGGTTCGTTTGTTCGTGTGATTCAGATTGGTAAATCAGATTCGATCCATCATAGATTTAATCAATATTTGGGTGTCAACATTGTAGATCCTGACGTGGGTATTCCGATCACTTTGATTTTTTCATATTTATAGGCATTTTATCGTTTTGTGCTATTAACCTAGTTAACGTGAGTATCTTCGTAGATCCACCATTTGTGGTTTTAGTGGTCTTGAATTTGTGCTGCTATCGATGTATTTTGCCAGTTTGGATGAATGAATATCTTTGTTTATCACAAAAAAAAAAAAAAAAAAAAGAAGCCAGTTTTCCAATATTCTCTTATGAAACATACCTTAGCGGACATGATATACGATTGACTTTAAGACACGAACAATGACATCTAACTTTGAATAATGCACTGTTGATTCAAATAATTATTGTTTAAGTTTTAATTAAAATTAAACTGCGACCAATTTAGTTGATATCAAAGAGTATACCTGGGGTTTCAATATGGGAATTCTAGTGAGGTAGTGTTCTGAAAAAAATATCAAATATGGGTGTAACCTAATATTAGTTGCCTAGTCGTATGGACTACCATTTTCAAGAAGGATCAACAGCCCAGTTAAGAAATTGTTCAGGCCCAATATATTTTTGTTATATTTATTTACTTCATATAAATACCTAATTTAGGTTCTTAAAAAAATGTCCATCGCATGCGATCGTGAATTTTTGCACAGTGCTATCACGTGCGTATCACATAGCCGTGCAGGTTTTGCTTGCGCAATTGTGCAAGACTGGCGTGAGTAAAAACTTTGCATCACACGATATTGCCCTATACGATTTCATAGACCTATAATAACAAATTGTCACCATTTTCTAACAAATGGGGTTCAAAAAGTGATAATATATATGTTCTAAAAAAGTTAAAAAACGGATCTTGAAAAGTCAAGCACAAAAAATTACAAAACTAACAAGAAAATCACACACGAATTGAAAATGTCACAAAATATATTTAAAAAGTGACAATTTGTTAAAAGTCACATTACAAAAGTCAGAACGGATTTTAAAAAAACTCACAAACAGGTCTAGAGAAAGTCAGAATGCATATAAAATGAAGTACAAACATGTAAAAAATAAGAAAACGTATTTTAAAAAGTCACACACAAAAAGTCATGAAAACGAAACAAAAATTTCACAAACATTTTTAAAAAGTAACAAATACTTAAAAAAAATTATAAAATGGGCTTCAAAATGTCACATACAAAAACTAGTAAAAAAATAACTTCAAAGACCTGCGCAATCGCACAAGCAATGTGCTCGAGCCCCTACAGTGTAAAGAAAACTTGACACCATAATTTTTTGATTTCAAAAGATTAGAATGTATCTCCTCTTATTAAACCTATTTATATTATATTCTTTTAGATACTTAGTTTATAAGTACGGTTCACGTTCTATGTAAATGGTAAACGAAATGTGCAATCTCTTTCAAATAGTTAATATTATTCAAAAAATAGTTGAAGGGAAGAATGGGAAAATTCATGTTGGCCTAGCAACACTCTAGCAAGAATCAGCTATTATCTTCAACAATTGGACTCACTCACCATGTCGCAATGTGGTGAGAAGGGAACAAGTAGTGGACTTTCTAGTGAACACGTGTTACAAAGATATTACAGGGCTACTCCGTGAGATAATTAGATTAGATAAAACGTCCAATTTTATAGTTTCTCTCTCTCTCTTTTTCATTTTATAGTTGGTTTTTTTTAAAAAAATAAATTTATAGGTATTGGATTAATTAATTACTTCAGTTTTGAATTAAAATTAGTCCCAAATTTAGTTACATTGTATAATGATTTACAATAAATATAATTATTGTACCTATATAAAATTATTATTATGAATATAAAATTATTATATTTATTATTAGCTATTGGTTAAAATCAAAATGTGCGCATCTCTAATGTTAAATAAAATTTTCGAAAGTTGTGATACTATATTTATACGAACAAATGCTACTGTGTTGAATTTTTTTTATAAAAACCATTTAATCGGTATCAAATTAATTCAATAAAATTAATTACGGGCCAAATAAGCACCCATAGAAAAAATAAAATATAAAATTATACAATTTAACTAAATTTGGGACTAAAGTATACATTTTTCAAACTTTTGGACTTGATTGTAATAATATCTAAAGTTAGGACCTTTTGTGCAATTTATTTCAAGTGAAATGGACCAAAATCTTGAAGTTTTAAGAATTGACTTTGACTAACGGTTAAACGGACGGATTCCATCCAAATGGACCATTTGCGCTACCTTTTATTATTTGGGACTAAATCTGCAATATGACTAGTTTTTTAGGACTATTTGCGCCAAAATCCCAAAATAAAAATATAACGAATATAAAAAATAAAATAAAATACATACGCGCATATTTTGATTTAAAAAAATAGTTATAAATGAATTGTTGTACGTAAATAAAATTTTATTAGGAATATATCTATGTAAAAAAATATACCGGATACAAAAATATACCCCGGGTCAAACAAAAAAATTAATATTTTATTCATTTAATATATTTCGACCACCAGAAAGTACCTAAGTGCGCAAATAAATTAAAAAATGACCTAAGTGTTGCCGGAGACATTCTTAATACCGAAGAGGTATTTTGGCCAAATAAAAAATATCCATCTAGTAGTTTTTCCTATAAATATATGATTAACAATGTGAAGTTGTACATTGTGAAATTTTAGCAATAGTAGAATATTGCTGGGGGCTCAACATGGTCCACTAAGATTTTTTCCCCTTTAAAGTCCGCAGATTGCTTCAAGCAGCCCATTTCATTTCATGTGCAAAGTGGAAGCAAAGAAGGATATACCCCAAATTCCAAAACAAAACCCTATCCCAAATGTTTTCAATTGATTTCTATGTATGTGTTAATCATAGTCTAAATCACCAAGAAAAATTTGAATCGGCTTTGCACCCGTGCTGGACAATTCCATTCAAGTTTCAATCATCATTCATCATACTTACAAAAACAAATCTTCTTCTTGTTGGAAATTATCGCGTTGTCGGAATAATTCTAGCATTTAAAAATTTCCAATTATCAGATCAAGATCGACACAACGGAAGCGATTGTGTAAAATTTCATAAATTTTCACAAATTAAAGAACGACCATATGGATATAAGTCATCAATTAATCTAAATTAGTAGATCTGATTGGAAATTAGTAAACTAACCATTAAAAGCAATCTTAGGCAAAATCGGATATGGAAAAAGCTACTAAATTGGATCTGGTAGAAACCACAGTCTTCCGGTACAATCCTCTCAATTGACGGTAGTTTGTGGGCACTTCAAATACAGATCTAGAATTTCTAATTCTTTCTCTATGTTATTTTCAACTCATAAAAATGCAAAGTTCTTCTTGATTTAGGTGGTATCCTACACTATTATTAAGCTTACCTGAAGTCAATTTTAGGAGAGAAAAATTCGTTAGACCTATCTCATAGAAGAAACAAATTTTCTACAATTGTAGAAGTGTGTCTTGTCTAACAAGAGATCTCCTATTTATAGTTATAGGATATGCCTAATCCTATTAGGATCCATCCTCAAGAATGAGTTAAATACTATGATAACTCAACTTTCAGTTAAATAATATCCATTAAATGTTCTCAATATTTGTAGATATTATTAACTCTTATAATTATCCCATAATTATAATAAATATAATTAATATCTCATATTCAATTATATTTACCTTTAAGCCATTAATAAATATGGAAACTATTTCCCATGTTTTATTAGGATTTATTAAACTGTATTTCAAGTCGCTCAGTAATTAGAAAGGCGCACTGGGGATCATAGACCTATAATTAGAAGCTCCAATAAATTAGAAAAAATAATTAAACTCTTTAATTAATTTTTCCAACTTATTAATTCCATTATTACTCCACTAACAATATGGAATTGCACTCTTCTTAATTATAGAATATCTTACTCTACGTATTTGGGTAGTCTATTGATATAATCACTACATATGGATTAATCCTCTATAGACAATTAGTAATCGACCAAGAAATTTTCCGTTTACCTTCTCAATTACTTCTTATCCTCATTTACCATTAATTCACTAGTGAGTGGTACTAATTATAAATTAGTTGGACCCAACACTCAATTCCAGAATTAATAAATGAGGGAATCGTCTTTCTACTTCCCATAGGAAGGAATGTATTCCATATCTGTGAATTATATTCCCAGCCATTTATTTCAAATGCGAATCTAAAATGCTAGTGTTTTGAATGTCGATTGCAAACGTAAACCAGCAAATTAAGAAGCACATTGAAACAAACAGGAGTCTATATTCACCTCAGGATTAAGATCTATCTATATATGATCATCTTTATGATTTAATTTGAATTTCACAAGGATAACGAAATTTATTGTGAAGTAACAAATTAAATCTGTCCGAGTCTTATATAATCTCATTATATATAAATTCCCCAATCTACATGTCTCCATATCGACGGTCCGGATAAGACGACCACATTCATAATGTTTATGCGCCGCATTAGTGATGCTTTAATTAAAGATCTTATACTTTAATTAATTTCATCACGGACTTAATTTAAGTTTATTATCAATAATCTTAATCCTCTTGTATATAACTTTTATATACTAAGATTATGGTTATATCTAATAAATTAGGAATTTTATTCCATGATATTTACGACAATGAAATGGCATGCAATATGCTAATATGTTCAAAAATCAATGTCGCATTTATTAATTTCTAAAACAAAGTACGAGTACAATGCTTTAAGGGCACTATCTCCAACACTTCTCGCTTTTATTAACTATTTTAATCTTTTATTTATTTATTTTTATTGTAAATTATATTATATGAATTATGAATATTGTTAATTGTAAATTATTTAATTAGTTTGCTAAATGATCTAATTGTATATTTATTAAGCTAATATGTTGGAAGTTTAATTTTAAATTTTTTTAGTCAATAATTTGTCAAGATTGAGGTAATTTGTGAATTTGTCATTTATCATTTAGAATGTATGTAAAGATTGTAATTTGGATGTTTGCTACTTTTAGGAATTCCAATACTTGTCATAAATTCTTTTTTTTTAAACCAAATAAATTTTAGATGTTTAATTAAGTAAAAATGAATTAAACTAGAAAAAATCATTAACTGTTGATTTCGGTAGCCTAAATTTTGTCCTTAACACACACACACACACATGACAATGCAGTACCTCTATTGCAATAGATCTAACATTGAGTTATTGTTGATCTTTTAGGATCCGAAATATATGTTCAGAGCTCAAGAAAGGAAAATAAAAAAATGGATACAAAAGGAGCTTGCATCGATTCAAATTCATGCAGGAGATACTATCAAGTATTTGATTTTACTAGCAACAAAAGATCACATAAAGAAGAAACAACAAAATATGTAACGCCCGCCCAATTTTCGGTCTGTACGTGTATGTGATTTTGTGTATGATAAGTCATTAGTGTGTTTCGATATGATAATTAGCTATGTTATGTGTTCGACCGGCAAATACGTGTGTTTATGTGTATGAGAGTTATCTGACCGGACGACATGATATGTAAGAAAGAATTTAGCCAAGTTCTGCAGAACCATATTTACGGCCTTAAATTGTGAAGATACGGCCTTAATTGTTAATATACGACCATAAGATGTGACGACACGACCGTAAAAGGAAGGTGGGAAATTATGGCAGAACCATTTTTATGGCCGTAAGTATTATGGATACGGCTGTAATGGTGAGTATACTGTCGTAAAATGTAAGTATACGGTTGTAATGTGAAAGATATGGAAATGTGCAGAAAGTTTCAGAGAGCAAGATACGGTCGTACATAAGTAAGATACGACCGTATGATGTTATTTACGGCCGTAAGTAAGTATAATACGGCCGTAATATGGCTAATGAAAGGAATGTGAAGCTACAGGGCTTTCGATACAGCCGTATGTCAGCATGAGACGGCCGTTTGATTGTGGTTTACGGCCGTAAATTGTGTATTTATGGTTGTAAAAGTATAAGTTATGGCTGTAATTTTAAGTTGGCAAAAGCTGTTTCTAGGCTCTTGTTGCGCTAAAACCTGAGCACAAGTGTACGGATCACAAAAGTAATAAAGTGGACTATTGGAGTCCGGATATCGTACCCACGAGGATTGTTAGTGTATCGTTTAATTCCTACCAGCCTTAACTGAAACTAATAAAAAGGTAGGATTTTTATACTAAAAACTAATTAACAAATAACAACTAAAATTAAATGTGCAAACTAAGGCTAAAACTTAAGTTAAAACTAGAAAGTAATTTGTGAAATTGTTTGGAGAAAAATCAGTGAGCAAAGTGGCGTAGAGGTTTCGAATCCCCATTTTACCAGATTATTATTTCAGATTATTGAATTGACAACTTGGTTAAATTTAAAGACAGAATTCCAAATTTATCAAATATTCTCTCTCGAGTAATATTCGAACTATTCTCATGCACAATTTACCTATATCTCTATGGTAAACATAAATACACAAGAACACATTAATGATTTATGAAAATATTAAAAGATGACATGTACCATAACGGTATATCTCTATCCGCTATCGAACTCCACGGTTTTTAATATATGTCTAGTTTAATTTGGATCTCTCGATTCAAAAATTAAACCACAAATATCATATAATTGCGTGCACTCAACATATGAAGAAAACATATCAATATTAAAAACTTAAATCCAACATAAGTTGTTGGTTCAATTTAACAATCCATGAATAACAATCAAATAAAACAGTTCATCTACACCTCAACACAACAATAAACTTAGCCTAACATATTAAAACAAGAAAATATGAAAAAGGAGAAGAATTCCATAACCAGACGATGAATTTCGGTGTTTGTTGTGAAATCCTCACGCTTGAAACCCGTATTTGCCTTCACTTTTCTCTCCAAAGCTGCTCCAGATCGTGTGTCCTCTATTTTAGGTTGACTTTGGCTTTTTATAGGTGCAAGAAAGCCCAAGAATTGGAGTCCATGTCGAAAAAGGAAAAATCTGGTGCATTCTACCCGATTGAACCATGCTACCGCGCGTGCGGTCGCATGGTTAAATATACAACACTGGCGCAATTTACCGTTTTAGTGATAACTTTTGCTCCCGATATCCGATTGAGGTGATTCAAATTCTTATGGAAACTAGACGAAAAGATCTACAATTTATTGAGAAATAGCCACGTCCAAATTCCACTTTTATCTAAAATTCATCCTCAATCTTTATCATCTTTACATTTTCGTCCTCGAATTTGGAAACTTTCCTTCTTTTGATATCTCTTTCTTTCTTTTGATCATTTTTCCTTTATTTTTACTCAAACTCCTTCTTATTCCAAATTTTCTCCTAAAACACAATAAAAACTCAAATTAAGTAGGAATTAAATATAAAAACACAAATATTACGGGTTCACATACCCTAAACAAGTGCGCAAAACACACCTATCAGCTCTTCTTGGCTTTTTGGGGTATTTATCTATCCAAACTCAGCCCCAACCTATAAGAAGCCATAAGAACACTCTCTAAACTCTCTACACTCTCCAAATCATGGATGATCCTTGATGATTCTCCTTTGGTATCATATATGTTTGGCTATGTTGGTTGATCTAAGGAATGGAAGCAAGGAAGGAGAAGGAGAGGACGGAAACCACCAAGAAAGCTTGGACTTGTGTTTGGCTACGTAAAGGTGGGTAATAGCTATGTGTATGTAAGTCGTTCGTATATGTAATTTTGTGTATGATAAGGCATTAGTGTGTTTCGACATGATAATTAGCTATGTTATGTGTTCGGCCGGCATATACGTGTGTTTATGTGTATGAGAGTTATCTGGCCGGGTGACATGATTTGTAAGAAAGAATTCACCCAGTTCTGGCAGAACCATGTTTACGGCTATAAATTGTGAAGATATGATCGCAATTGTTAATATACGGCCATAAGATATGACGACACGGCCGTAAAAGGAAGGTGTGAAATTATGAACAAAACCATTTTTACGGTCATAAGTATTATGGATACGACCGTAATGGTGAGTATACGGCCGTAATATGAACGATATGGAAATGCGCAGAAAGTTTCAGAGAGCAAGATACAGTCGTACATAAGTAATATATGGCTGTATGATGTTATTTACGCCCGTATGAGTTTTCATTTGTGTCATGTGTACGATAAAGTGGCTTATTTGGGGAAATGTGAACCCCATTGTGTGATAAAAGGTCGATGGCCAACTATCTGGTACTATGATGCGAATATGAAATGCCAATATGTGATATGTGTGATGAATATAAAATGCCGTTGTGCGATATGTGATATGTGTGACGAATATAAAAGGCCAATGTGTGATATGTAATATGATTACGATAGGCCAATATGTTATATGTGATTCGTTAGTGCCACGTCACATACATGAGAAGCCACTAGGCTCAATATGATATTCGTTCCTGCCTTTCATATGCATCTATTATCTCACTGAGTCTTTATGACTTATTATGTTTCCGTTCTCTGTTTTGATAGATGACTGAGCCTGGGAAGCAATGTGGAGACGATGGAGGATCATTTGAAGCTTTGTGGGATGTGTGAGAAGACGGGAAGACCAGATCATGTGATAAGTATGAATTAAGCTCGAAGTCCTTTAGAGTCCATATGTGTATGAGTTTTGTTATGTGGTGGTTTGACCACCTTCTGTATATGAGACGTATTTGTTATATGTGTATTGGACTCGTGGTTTCGGGAATGATATAAATGTGTGTGTGAGTAACACCGTCTCGAGTTCCGTACAGGCCCCCATTTGATATGCTGCAATAAGGAAATTTGTACACGCGTCCATAGGCACTTTATGGTTTACGTATGTCATGTGTATGTTTTATATGAAAATTTTCAGTACGGGGTACGAAACTGGGGCGGGTCGTTGCATAATATGTTTTTCTTGGGGAAGAATAACCCATTGAAAATGAAATTCACAATGTAAATGAATCAAACGAGAATGAAGGTCATGTGATGGGACCTTCTAATGTGAATTAGCCTACTGAAAATGAGGAAGTGATTGAACATGACCAGGTTGAACTTGGATAACCTATTCAGAAAAGTATTTTCTTATAAACTTGGAGGATTGTGACTCATGAGAATTGGAAAAATGTTAATCAAAAGATGGGGAATTATTTAGGTGAAATGGGTGGGAAATGAGTTGATGACACCTTGTTTCCCGAGGATAATGTAAGTAGACATTTTGATTCAACACAGGGGTATTGCCAAGTTGACAAAAAGGCAAATAAGAGATGACTAGTTAATTATTCAATTTCTTTGGATATGGTCTTTTGTTTCTATTGCAATTGGTACACATTTTGTTCCAACACAGCATATGGGGTATTGCCAAGTTGACAAAAAAAGTAGATGGGAGATGACTAGTTTATTCAATTTTTTTGGGATATGCCAAAAAAGGATGCATAAAACTGGTCAATTGGGCAATTATGACAAATTTAAAGATTGGCGTAATATGCATAATCATCTTAAAAGTCATAAAGCGAGCAATGAACAAATAGATTGCATGACTTGTTGGTTTGAATTGGAAAATGGACTTTAGAAGACAAAACCAATTGATGAAAGCGTGCAAAAAGAAATTGACAAAGAAAAAGAGTATTGGAGAAAGATAGTTGCTATTGTGAAAAATACTTGGTGAAAACACATTGCAATTTTCAAGCAATCGTGAGAAACTATATGTTGAAAATAGTGGATTATTTTTGCAAAGGTGACCGAAAAAGGAAGGAGTGTGTAGGAAAAGACGACCAGAGTTTCCCAGAGAAGATGATCGAAGTTCGTCACTTTGCCGGAGAAGGTGACTGGAAAACGAAAGAAGTAATGGAGTGAAGAGGAATTATGCATAATTTCGAGGGTAATTTGGGAATATTCTAAACTTTCTTGCTAATCTTGCAAATTGAATTTTTCTTTGATTTTTATGCAAATGAAAATCTAATTTCACATGTATGCTAATGCCCCTTTATTTTTATATCTATGATTATATTTTATATCATATAGGTTATAGTCGTAAATTCAGTGTGGTGGTGTTAGTTATAGTCCATTTTATTAGTGGTGCAACCAAAATGTGGTGTGGAAATAATATTTTGTAGTGATAATATAATTGCCCATTAATATATTGTAGTTCGTAGATGGATGGTGAAAAGGAAAGATGAAAGGGCTTGTCAAAATGAGAAACAAGCCAAAAGGGGTAGGTACATGGAATGTTGATGTCTATCAGTTACTATATAAATCCAAAGGTGATTTTCCCGCCTAAAATCCCTCTTCACGCGTCTTAGTGTCTTTTTCTTGACTTCAGGCTTTTTTTTTTTTTTTTTTGTCTTTTATGGCCTACATCACTATAATAAATACACTTGTGTAGGGATTACAACCAACGTAGCATCTGACTGCCTTGGTTGCAGGCAGTGCCGTGCGCAATTGTTAGTTGTTTTCCTTTTTATTTTTGGGACGATTTTAAGCTTTTTTTTATTAATTATTTTTTAAATTGTCCATTAAGTCAGATATGAATCCCATGTCAAAATTTCATAAAGAAGACGGAATTCTTTGCCTATAAAAGGTGGAGATTGGTTTCTTTTGTATGGAACAATCAATGGGCCTTAGCAACTGGGCTTATATATACAAGGATCAAAAGGATTTTTGAAAAAGTTTCATTATTATTTTATTTTATTAGTTTAAACCGGTTTTTCTATCCAGTTTCTCTATGATTTTTTTCGATTTTAATTTATTTTTTTGATCAGTTTCAATCAAAATGCTTTGTTTTTCAATTTTCCTTCTTTTTTATTTGGTGTTTAAGAATTTTTAAAAAATTTTCTTAATTCCTTTTTAAGTGGGATAAGTGTGATATGAATTCCACATCTAAGTTGATAAAGAAGATAAAAATTTTTTGGTTTATAAAAGGTAGATATAAATCCCACATCAAAACTTGATAAAGAAGATGGAATTTTTTGGTCTATAAAAAGTGGAAGTTGGTTTCCTCATGTAAAACAATCATCGAGCCTTAACAATTGGGCTTATATATACAAATATTAAAATATTTTTTGAAAAAGTTTAATGAGTATTTTATTCCCGATTCGAAATTTATAATATTTTTATTACAACACTGGAATTATGGTTTTTGAAATTTCTTTTAAAAATATTTTACATCCATAGTTAAATTATAATTATCAAAATTTAATTATTGATGCATTTTGTTAGAGAATTTCTAACTTCCTTATTTTAAAAATATATTTTTTGATCTTATAGTATTTTGATCTTTATTGTGGTCCTAATTTAAGTAAATTACATATATTCTTTATTTATAATAATTGAATTTTACATTCATTTATATTGTAATTTTAGCGATTTTTTTATCATTAATAAAGATAGTAATGGTTTTACGCGGATGCTTAATTATCGATATATTATTCTTATTCCGCTTCACTATAACATGTATTTTATTGTCTCACATTCACTGCTTCATATTGATTGGAGACAATACTTATCTTAGAGTTGAATAAATTTATTCGAATTGGTTAATAAATTTTTCCTATACCTCTATTAATTATCTTACAAAATTAATTTTATCAATCTTGACGCAAGAATTTTTTCAATTATTATTCACTCTTAAATACAATTTCATTAATTACCTTGCAATACTGATAGTTGCGAGTCGTGGAGGATTGAAATATTGATATGTGATAAAGATAGAAAGTTTGTCACATATCAATATCTTCATTCCCTCACAAACACAACAACCAGTGTTGTACATAAGGCAATTTTAAAATTTATGATAATTTGTAATAAGATAAAGAGATTTAATTACTGTTATTTCATAACTTCCATATTTTATATCGTAATTCATGTTTGTTTTTTTTTTTTTTGTAAATAAGAAGAATACATTTTTAAGCAGTAGAAGATTCTCATGCATCGCAGAGGTGATAGACTAGTCATGTCAATTGCCAAGGAAGATGAAGGGAATTAAGACATTGGACGTGTTTTCCATACCAAAATACGGCCAAAATATATATTGGAAATTCATTATTGAAATAAAGGGGATAAAACCATCCAAAAAATGATCTAGACTTGAAGGCATTTTTAATATAGCAAGTACAAAGATAAAGATTATTTTAATTCAGAGAGCGACAAATAACTGCATTCCGAAGTTTTTGAAGATCTAATTTTCAAAAAAAAAAAAATGAAAAAAATCTTAGGCCAAAATATGGTTACATCATAGTTTAACACAAAATAAAATGGCTATTTTACCTCGTTCAGCATTATGAATAGTCAAAATAACTTCCCCAAAAAATTTCAAAATTAACTAAAATAAACGGAATGTTTTTGTTTCTCCAGAATGACAAATTGAACACATTTTCAACAATTTTGAAAACATCCACTCAATTAAGAATTAAAAAAAAATGTTTTATTTTGGTGGTGTACATGTCCTCTTATTATTATGGAAAATGTTACATTACCACACAAAAGGGTATCACGCAGATACAACACTCTAATAAAGTGTTAACCAACACCACCCCCCAACACACACACACACACACACACAAAAACATATTCAAGGGTGTAGAATAATAATTTTATACCACACTCTATTAGAGTGTGATATTTGTGTGGCACCCTTATGTGTAGACAACTACCATTTTCCTATTGTTATTAGCCATTAATTATAAAAATAGATTGAGAGGTCGAATTTGACGTGGGAACAATGTGATTGCTCCCTAGCATAACAGCCACTGGATTCTCTTCAAAGTGAATCAATGGTGAAAATTTTTTTGGCCAAAAACACTTATAGCCTAATTTCAAGGACAATTCATTCTGGGACTAGATAAAATTATATTTGGAATCAAGGGAAACTAGTTTTCAAGATATGAGCCATATTATTTTATATTCTTCTTGTATTCTTTGCCCTTTAAGCTACTAGTTTTCCCAACGTGGGTTGCACGTTTTCATGTTTGCGATAAAAGAACTTATATTTTAAAATTTCGTCATGAAATTTATTTGAGAAGAAGGTTATTTAAATTATTTACAACACATAAGGCTATGAGTACTTGTCAAATCAACAAAATAAGTGGTTGAAATGGATAAGAGAGAAAAGGTAAATTTAAGTTAGTGAAATTCTATGAATCAAACAAGACCACAATGTCACAATGTCTTGATCAATTCTCCGAATTTGGTCATAAACATCATTATATGATTTAAACGCTTCACAAACATTCTAAATCAAGTTCAACCTCTTCACACTTGACCAGAAGAGGGCGACGAAAAACATTGTAGGATGCCTACAGGTAACAAAAACAAATTGTTTTTGTTATTAATTAATTATGATAATTATATAATATACAATACAATGTAATAGCATATATGATAATTAGTTATCATACCTAGTTAATATTAACAAATAAAATTATAAGGAAATAGTTGTGAGCCTGTGCGTTGTACGTGCATTGTAATGTTTAAAAGTAAATTGAAAAATGAAAGATCTTTATAGACAATACAATTGTGAAGATGTTGTAAAATATAAAATTCAATTAATTTATCATAAAAAATGTTATTATAATTGTCTTTGTTACCCAATGTTATTTTGTCTTATTGGAATTAATGTTTTAATAGCTCAAAAAAAATTAGGTAACTTATAGTTAGCTATCAATTATAGGTGTTCAATTTTCCATTTTGCTTCTTAATATTAAAAAAGGGCCGTAAAATTAATTGATATCAGAGATTTTGATAAAAAAATTAATTGATGCATAAGCTCTGTTGCTATTATATATATATATATATATATATATATATATATATATATATATATATAAAGAATCAGTTTTTTTTTTTTTAAAATTATGATCTTGTAGGTCAATTGGCGCCAAAACATTACTCTTGCAAGCAGCTTCAAAATTTACAAAATTCCCGTATCAAAAGTGGCGGTCGTGCATTGCACGTTATTTTGGAAATATTTTTAAAAAATCATTGACTAAGATAATATTTATTATAACAGTCATATAACAAGTTTTTGTTTGCTATTCCTTTTGGGGGCAAAAGGCATAAAAAACTTGATAAGAGGAGCCTACGATTCCTAGCTAATTTGAATTCAAATTGAACTCCTATTCTTTCTTCGTTGTTTAAATTTCTGAATCACATTCCAAAGAACACCTTTATAATTTCTTTCAACGTATTAGGTCTATGTTCTAAATGTACTAAGCCCGTGCGTGGATTAAGAATTTAAGGTTTTCTTCTTAGTTTGTGTTCACGTTTGTTTCGTTTGTTTACTTATTTTTAGAGCCGCTTATGTATCGTTAAAATAAGTACTTTTCATGATGATTATATATATATATATATATATATATATATATATATCAAGACTATACTCATATCGAAACTCTCAATTAATAGTGTATAGCGGTTCAAGGAAGGAGATTCAGTGATGGTATTTCTGAGAACAAAACGATTTCCTACCGGCACCTATAGCCAATTGAAGCCAAGGAAATATGGTCATTTCAAAGATGCTAAAATGAATTAACAAGAATGCCTACACTCTCGGATTCCATGGGGATCACGGGGCCGTTCCGTTTTACGCCTAGTTTATGTGAATCAATGGTCCCCATTAGGGTGACACAAAAAACATGCAAACCCACAAACCGAATCGAAACCATTCATTTAAAACTACCAGTTCGGTTCTACATCGAACCACAAACATTTTCAAGCAAAATCGAACCGAACCATTTTAAGATGGTTTGGTTGAGATTTCAATTTTTAAAAACCATTCAAACCAAATCGAAATTGGTTTTAATTTATTATTTAATTTTTAAATTTTTATTTAGTTACTAATTTTAAGTATTTAAAAATTACAGATATATTTTTTCCAACCTAAGTCATTTATTCGTCCAAATTATATGTAAGCTTTTCAAACGATGTCACGCAGCTCCAATTGAATTAAAATATGATTAGTAGTTGTTTCTTCTTAAAATTCTCCCATTTTCAATCTTGTTCTTTAATCTTATTTTTCAATTTTTATGGTATTTCCTTCTCCTTTGTTTTGTAGATGTATGTGACTCTACTACAAAGATTGTATTATAGTCTTTTACCTTGTATTAGTCTTTTACCTTATTTGTGTAATGTCCAGATATCCATGCTATGATGGGAAGGAGTAACATTGATGAAAATGAGTCATATTGAAACCTTTCGTCCAGCTTGCTCAAAATGTAAAATAACCTTAGCCTTTAGCTTGTAGAAGATTTAGTCATTTTTTAATATTGCAGTTTGTTCAAACTTTCTTCTTTCTACTCGTTTTATTATGTTGATACAAAAATTGTAGTTTATATCTTATCTAAACAGCAAAAAGTGGTTTGAATGGGCCTAATTTGGAAAATGAAATGATTTGGTGTTGTTAGAAACAGCTCAAAATGGTTTCGTTTTAAAATAGGTTGAAAATGATTCAAACCTAGCTTCATTTACCCGTAATTCCCACACAAGTCACAGCTTACTCGCCAATGATGTACGGTGGATATCGACCGTCCATGATCGTTTAAGCCATCAAATTGTAGTTTTTTCTATTTTCTTGTTATTTTTGGGATTTTTGTTTTATTCATTTTTTATTTTAATTTCAACCCAGGTATACCTAAGTTGATTTGTATGATTAGGATTTCGTTTTCTTTTTTTATATTATTGTTTTTATTTTTTGAGTAATGATTAAAATTCATTTTCCTTATTTGTTTAGAGCTAATAATCTCGTCTCCGTATTCACTTTTAGGTAGTGTTGGCAATGGATCGGGTTCGGATCGGATCAGCCTAATCCAAATCCAAATCCAAATCAATCACTCCGATTCAAATCCAAATCCAAATCCAACTTCCTCGGATCGGATTCGGATCGGATCGGACCGGATCGGATCGAATCAAGAAAAAAATCCAAATACGATCCATATTGGTATAGATTTTTATAAAAAATAAAAAATAATAAAAATAAATAAAAATAAAAATAAAAAATAAAAAATAAAATCAATTCGGATCGGATCGGATCGGATCAGGCCTGATCCGCTCCAAATCCAAATCTGTTTCGGATCGGCTAATCCACGGATCAATGATCCACGGATCGTCGGATCGGAAAAAAATTGCTCCACTCGGATCGGATCGGAGTTTTCTGCCATCACTACTTTTAGGTTCTATTTTAAAAAGCTTGCCTAGAAGCTCTTAAGCGCTGCCTAAACTCAATGCTTGGACTCTATGCTTAGCCGCGTTTTGCACTTTACGCTTTATCGCACGCTAATCACCCATTATTGTGCTTAAGCGCATCTAGGCTCAATGTTTGGGGTCGACGCTTTTTCATGCATTGCAATTTTCAGAACATTACTTTTGGGCCTTATTCTTTTCACATAAAGTTTCAATTATTCGAATTGTGTGTATTGTCAGGTGAAAAATTAAAAAAAAAATTGTATTAAAAAATTAAATAAATTATTAAATTAATATTTTAGGGGTTAAAAAAGAGGGAAGCGAAAAAGTAAATTTAAAATTTTGAAATTTAATGCGTATAAAACAAGCCCTTGTATTCTTCAATTATTATGATTTCGTCTCAAATCTTCCCGTTCGTTGCCAGCGCCCACGGCGAAGCAGCAATATACCCCCTATTTCTCCTTGTCTATTCTAGTTTCCTTATTCAACTCTGTTGAGTGCCAATATAAGCACGGCTCTTGTAAACGTTTTATTCATTCCTACTATCAATAAAATTCGTGAGTTTCATTCCTACTATAGGTGCTTAGCTTTTCCATCATATTCCCTTCATCTCTGAGGTTATGGAGACTCACCCTCCCTTCAGGTTGGGTTAATTATTCTTTCTTCAATTTGCCATAATGTTTTCTTTTTCTACCAATAACCATATAGCAATATTACGGCAGAAAAAGAAAGCAATGGACATCTGAAGTTGAGCAATGGACACCCGAGGTTGATATCGAAAAACTTGTGCAGCAAATTGCATCCGCATCGTCTAAGGAGGAAATCATGGTTTACTTATCCCACAGTTATTCCATTCGAAGCCTTGAACTCACATGGGAAGCCATAAAGATGAATCCCGATAATGAGTTGGTAATGCTTCTTTTGGCTTGTGAATACAATTGTTTGTTTTTGGATTAATTTGAATTACGAAATTTCCTATTTTTGGGACTTTATTCTAATTTATAATTTTATCTTTGAGTTCTAGTTGCTTCATTGTATTTTTAGGCAATATACATGGAAAGTTATTATCACAAAAGCTTCCAAATAAAGAGAGGATATTTTGTCTAGAGAAAAATGTATCAATTTCATTTTTATTATAAATGTATTGTTAGCTATGAGCTATCATTGGCAAATGGATACAAAGAACTAGTCTTTTTGTATTTCAGGTATGGAGAACCCGGCATGACATACTAGTAAAGGGACATTATTTTGAGTTGCATAAAGAATATGATTGTATTGCATCCTTCCGATGGCCTCCGAAGTTGATCACAGTCCTATATGGTAAGCTAATTGTGTTGGATTTATTTTATTCGCATAACCATCCTCATCTATCAAATAGAATTGTCGTTGATGGATGCTTAAGCTTTTTATCTTGTAAATTATATGGAGCTTGTTTGGTATGATACATCTTTCAAAATCACTTATCCCTAAACTCGTTGAATTCTCACTTGTTTGTTCAACCACACATTCTCTAATTTTCTTTCTTTTCTATTGAAATGATAGTAATAAACCTCTTGATATTGTGTTAAATGGAGCGTATGAGTACATCCTTTAGCAATAATCTTCTTGTTATCTTGGTTATTGTATGGTTTACTATATATTCGTGTTCTTTATATGATGATTCTAACTGTGGAATGTTAAATGTGTAAATTTCTAGGCAACATAGACTCTGGATTTCGCGAAGCTTGGAGCCAATTCTATGGGCAAGGAATTTGAGTTCACAATAGACAATCTAGCTAGGAATCCATTGCATCGGAGTGCTTGGCTTAACATGGAGCAGTTTTCTCGGAAGTTTGGAAAGGAGTTTCTGCATAAGGAGCTTTTGCTGACAGCAAATATTTTATCTATGGATCAGGAGAACAAGTGTGCCTAGAACCACAGAAGCTTGCTGACAATTAGGCTTGAAGCCTCTGCTGCACATTTGGAAGTTGACTTGACAAAGGAGCGTTTATCTAAAAATTCAAAGGATCAAAATGCTTAGTCATACATGATGAATTTGGCTTGGAAGCTGCAGGATGATATCATAAGCAAAGCACTTAAATTCGTGGATATGATTTTGCTTGCTAATGGAAAGAACACTCGTGCTTGGTCCTACAAACAATGTTTAGCCGATATTGGAACTCTAACTGCAACTACTATTTTAAGTCCTTAACTTGAATTCACTGAGGTTCTTTTATCCAAAGATCCACATAACAACTATGCCTAGTCCTCCAAATGATGGGTTTTTGAGAAAATCGGAATAAATGGTTCCAATAATGGACTTAGATTCAAAGCAGCGATTTTATCTAAGGATTCAAAGACTGATTTTGCTTGGTACCACCGACAGGTAGCTTTTTGTGAAAAGCCTTTTTTTTTTTTTAAGTTTAGTCTATTTTTTTTATTCAATACAAGAGGCGTAGACTATGTTCTTGATGCAGTGGTTTCTTGATAAATTTGAATCTCTGGAGTGATTTGGAGGATGTCTAGAGGAACTTGCTTACTATGATAAATACCTAGAACGTGACATTTATAATGAGTCTTCTTGGAATCAGGCACTTCTTGTCTTTTCCATCCAAGGACAAGCTTTTCAAAATCTCATAATGTCATTGTTAATACAAACAATTCATAAGAAATCACATAATAGCATAATAATACTTCTAATTTTCTGAGAATAAATAGGTTTTTCAAGTTCTATGTGGTAAATTATTATAAAACTATACTTCATGCTCTTGTATCTCCCCGGCGGCCCTGAGCTCGTATCTCTCTATATCTCCTTTATAATATTTCTCTCTCTCTCTCTCTTTTCTTTCTTGGCTACCTTCTAATAAATTTGAATAGACATTCTAACGCATTTCCCTTCTGTAGGAACATCTTGTGCTTCCTCCTCAAACTATCTAAATTTTATAGTTGACTTTGACCATTCATTTTATTTATGTAAATACTTTGGAAACACTCTGGTATGTTATGAACCGTGGCTACAAACCGAACGACAAGTTGGTTGCCACATTCACTGTTCTTTGTTCAGGAAACAAGTTAGGTTAGAGTACTCTAAAAGTGATCTCTAGATTGTCAAAGGTCATTTATTCAGCTTTGCAAGATCAACGTGGACTCAACGTATAATTCTTCATTAGTAACTGTTGGGGAACTAGGACGCTACTAATTCCGCCCAAGATCAGTGGGACACAAAAATAATATGCGACTGAGAAAATAATGGACACTAAAATAAGCACAAATATGGAACACCGAGATTTAACGTGGTTCGGCCAAACTGCCTACGTCCACGGACCCACACCAATATATTTCACTATCTCCAAAGGAGGAGTACAAAAATACCACACTGTATTTTCTCTGCCTACACAAAGGCTTTATCACTCCACTCACTTTTATCTCTCATGTATAACTTCTACACTGAAGCTCTCACACTTTCTCTCTACACAAGATAGCTCTCTCTTTCTCTCTACACAAGATACTTTGTGTTTTTGGTGGTGTTGAGATTGTAGTCTTTACAATGCAAATGAGAGCTCTATTTATAGGTAAGATTTCCGAAAACTCCATTCAATTTGTCAACCATTTCATGCACCTAATCCATCCACATAACCATTCACCTAATCCATCCACCTAATTTGACTCTATTATTCAACAATCTCCACTTAGAGGCAAATGAGGCTTTACCCTGAGACGTCTCATGTGCTTGTAGCTCCTGTGAAATGTGGTGCGGGTGGTTTCTTCTGTTTTCATTGCAGAAAGCCAACTGAAGCTGAGCATAGCTTCAGTTTCTCCTTGGTTACTGTCTTCGTCATCATGTCGGCTGGATTCTTGCTGCCTTGAATCTTTTCAAGTTTCAACACTCCATCTTCCAAAAGTGATCTGATGAAGTGATAACGGAGTCCAATATATTTGGTCCTCGAATGAAATGCCGAATTCTTTGCCAGATGTATCGCACTCTGACTGTCACTGTGCAAGACATTCTTCTCCTATTCAAAACCCAATTCTGCCAACAAACCTTGTAACCATATCATCTCTTTGCTAGCCTCTACATCGCTACGTGCTACGTCAGTAGTTGATAACGCAACAATCTTCTCAGACTGCGGAAATCCAACTAATCGCAGAGCAAAGAATCGTGGAAGACATATCCAATAGTGCTTCTTTTGCGATCTACCTCGCCAGCAAAATCTGCATCTACGAAACCTCGTAATGTCACCTCGCCTCGTCTAAAGCATAAGCATTTATCAGTAGTTCCCCGTAGATATCTCATTATCTACTTTACTGCATCCCAATGCTACTTTCCATGATTTGCCATATATCTGCTCACAACTCCCACTGCATGAGCAATATCTGGTCTGATACAAACCATGGCATACATCAAACTTCCAATGGTGAGGCATATGGAATTTTAGCCATGAAGTTTCTTTCCTCCTCTAAGTCACCATGAAGGAAAACAATTTTCACGTCTAACTGCTCCAAGTGCAAGCCCTCCGCTGCAACAATGCTCAACACTGATCGAATTGTTGTCAGCTTCACAATTGGCGAAAATATCTCTGTGTAGTCAATTCCTTCTTTTTGCTGGAAACCTTTGACTACCAATCTCGCCTTGTATCTCTTCGAACCATCACGTTCTTCTTTGATTCTGTACACCCATTTATTGTTGAGAGCTTTCTTCCCTCTGGGCAACTTGGCTAGTTCCCACGTCTCATTGGAGATGAGAGACTTTATCTCATCTTTCATTGCAAGCTCCCACTTAACAGAATCTCCCACCTGACATGCCTCGTCATAGCATTCAGGTTCACCGGCGTCAGTGAGCAACATGTAGTTCATGTACTTCCGATTCGGAACATGAGGTCGACTTGACCTCCTAACAATCGGGGTCGGATCTAGAGACTGTGGTGAATCAGCCTCCGAGACAGGCTCCTCTGTCTGCAAACTCTTATCTGTTTGCTTCGACATACTGCCTTCCGCAGTATCGTCCGGAACATATGTTGGATCGTCGTTTGTTGTGTCATTGGACTAAACTGCATTTCTGTCCTTGTACATTACCTTTTCATTGAATATGACATCCCGGCTTCTGATGAGATTTTTGTTCTGGTCATCCCAAAAGCGATACCCGAACTCGTCTCCACCATATCCAAGGAAAGTACACTTTAGTGATTTGGAGTCTAACTTACTCTTGGCATTATCACTAATGTGCACATATGCGACACAACCAAATACTTTCAAATGAGAAAGTTTCACTTCTTTTCCGCTCAAAACTTCTTCTGGTATCCTGTACTCCAATGGTACCGACGGTCCACGATTAACTAGGTATGCCGCCGTGATTGACCTTTCGCCAAAATCGTTTTGGCGGCTGCATGTATTCTCATGCTTGGCTCTTCTGTCAATGTCCGATTCATGCGCGCAACTCCATTACATTGCGGTGTTCCTGGCAACGTTCTCTCCAACTTGATGCCATTTTGGTAACAAAATTTCTTGAACGCCAAATTTTCGTACTCTCCACCATTGTCAGATCTCAACTTCTTTACTCGCAAACCAGTTTCATTTTCCACCATGGCCTTCCACTTCTTGAACGCCTCGAACACATCGGATTTGTGTCTCAAGAAGTAAACCTACACCTTTCTTGAGTGGTCATCAATGAAAGTCACGAAGTATGACTTTCCGCCAATCGATGAAACTGCAGTTGGACCCCACACATATGTGTGGACAAGTTCAAGCTTCTCTTTCTTTAGAGTTCTGCCACTTGTACTGAAACTCACCCGTTTCTGCTTCTCGAAAATGCAACTTTCGCAAAAGTCTATGTCAATAGACTAAAGCCCTAGTAGTTTCCCTTTTGCATGCATGTACTTAAGCCCTTTCTGGCTCATATGCCCAAGTCTTTGGTGCCACAAGTTCGCATCCTTGCTATCAGCAACTGCAATTGTCATACACGCATTCGCCGTCGTGTATAGGGTGCCACTATCCTTGCCACTATCCATACAGATCCATTGACATTGATCTGTACTTCTCCTATGCCCACCACGCTGCAAGGATGATCGTCTCCGAGATATACTTCTCCGAAGTTTCCGACACATAATTTGCAAAAAAATGTCGATTTGCGGTGGCATGGAACGATGCTCCAGAGTCTATTACCCAATAGTCGACCTTCTTCTCCATGGAACATATCAACGCATCACGCCGTTTCTTGATCCGCGACATTGACCTCGGTCTTGTTCTCCGTTTCCTTTGAGTCGCCTACACTGATTTTTGTAGTGCCCAACCTGACCGCAATTCCAACATTCAATAGATTTTGACTTGTTGGAATTTTTGAGATTTTTGGATCTCGGTCTGCCATTCCTCGACTTGCTCCGTCCACGCCCATGCTCTCTGTTTGAACTTCTGCCTCTGCTATCTACATTGAAAGCGGCCCCGGAAGTTGAAGCTGCATCTGACTATCTCCGGATCTCCTCAGTCAAGATCATGCTCACAACGTCATCGAACTTCAATTTCGACTTACCGGCCGAGCTGCTGATGGTTGTGACTGTGCCATTCCAGCTCTCAGGCAACTGCTCAAGAATTAATAGAGTTCGAACTTCATCACTAAAAGTGATTTCTACCGTAGTCAATTGGTCTACTACCTCATTGAATTCGTTGAGGTGTTCTCCAAATCTCCCGCTTTCTGTCATTTTCATATTGAACAATTTCTTGATCAAATGAACTTTGTTTACTGCAGACGGCTGTTCATACATGCTAGATAGAGCTGCCATGAGAGACGCCGTTGTCTTCTCATTTTTAATGTTGAAAGCGACCGACTTTGATAGGGTCAATCTGTAACGACCACGTTAAATTTTTACCACTTATAGAATTACGCGACGTCGTTACGACCCAACCTATTAAAATTTAACGCTCTCCTAATAGTGAATAAAATAATTATTTAATAATTTAATGGGGTCGAATTTTATTACGGGCCATTATAACTAATTGGGCTTCAAGGCCCACTATAATCTAAAGCCCAACAGATCCTCTATTGGGCAAACCCAATCTCACAAATTTTGAAGCATGAAATTTGGGATTGATAGGACCTCCCTCTCTGCTAAATTTCCTCGCCTCACGTCTTTCCTTCACTCCCTACTTCTTTAACAACACAAACTCTACATTCTTAATCCCTCACAAAATACTCCACTCCACAACCCTTATTCACGTTCTCTCTCTCGAGCTGCCAACAAACCGTCCTTCTTAACCTACATTTCTGAGAAGAAAAAGGAAAATAAAAAAAAACAGAGGAGTCATTCACAATTTCATAGCAAGAACACCCCACCCTCGGCCTTAAGAGATTCACAACAATCGACCACATCTTCACCTCAGGAATCAAGCAACATTCAGGTAAATTGCCATCTCTATCTACTGCTTCAAGCTTTCTTCTACCTTGTGCTATAAATTCATTATATATATACGCACACAACCCATACACGCACGCTATACGAACCCCACCGAGCTTGAAACACTAACCAAGACTCTTGATCGATCTTTCAAAAAAAAAAAGAATTCGAAAGCATCATTTAAAATTGATCTTCAATTCATCATCTTCATCCTCTATTCAAAAAAAATCGCATGAACAGTAACCCGTGTGAATAGTACCCGTGAACAGTACCCTGCCATGGTTTCTCCTATTCAACTCAAAATTTCCTCCATAGTTTGCCTCCCAGATGATAGTTGATGGTAGTAGAAGCCAATACTCGAGGTTAGTGACGAATTTCAGCAGTGTACCATCGGCCATGGTTGCCCACCTTCAACCTCCATCCCTTCCATACTTTGCTCCCAAATCTGTCATAGAAGGTAGAAGAAACTAATAACTGAACTCAATCGACGATTTTCAGTCCGATTAGCCTCGTTTTAGGATTTCCATCCTCTTGCACGATGAATCGGTTTCTCTCTCTCTCTCTCCCTCGCCTCTGTACGTGAATGTATGAATGAAGAAGGTGAAGGCCCAAATCGGTTATAAAGCCCAATTCAAGAATTTGCAGCCCGAGTCCCTTAACTTCTAACTCTTATTCAATTAAGTCCCTTAGTTTATTATCTATTTTTCAAATAGTTTAAAATGGTCCTCAAAATCATAGTTTTACCTCAACTGATTTCAATTGAATTTATATAATTTACAATTGAAGTCCCTAAGTTCTAATTTAGCTTGAAAGCAGGACCCTAAATCAATGATTTATTTCAATCCATCCAAATTAAATTTTAAAAAGTTCAATTTCAACCCCTATAGCTTCAATTGAGGTTCAAACCAGCCCTAGTTGACCAATTACTTCAACTTCCACCCTCAAATCAATACTTCTCTTTCAATTTAGCTCAAAGCAACTTCCAAAGTTATCAATTGGGCCCTATAACTTTTAAATTAAATACTTTAAGACCCGAATAAATTATTAAACTCCAAATTTAAGAATTAAGTACTAAGATATGTTTAAATTCTTTTATTAGGCAGCGTGAAAAATCCGTAGGCGCTAGCATCACACCCTCTACTTTCAGGGATTTCACGAGAACTACGAGTTTGAGGTGGGGTTTATTTTATGAAAAATGGTTACTTTATGCAAAATTATTTTACTTCTTGCAAATGTTTTTATTTTAAAAGCGATTGTTTACTCTTGAATCCATATCATGTCCTTACGTGCTATTATAATTTGTGGTATAATTGCTATGTGACATGCATGTGATGGATAAGTACCATCTTCCACGGAATGGATAAGGACCATTCGGATCGTCATAGCGACTTTCCCCCACGTTGGACGGGAGTTTCCAACACTCGACTTTTCTATAGTTTAATTGCCTCTAGTTGTAATTTCATGTGTGGATGTGTGATATGGTGAAAGCGTTTTCTCATGTGCCCCATTGAGTATAACAACGTTATACTCACCCCAAACGTTTTAAACTTTTTTTTTCAGATTAAGGAGCCGTGTGGCGTGGGGACGAGGCAACATCATCCACCAAAAAAATTGCTATATTAAACTAGTTTTCTTTATCAGATGATCGTTCAAAACTTAGTATTATCTTATTTTTGAGCTTCCGCATATGGTTTAGAGTTTAATTTATTATTTTGAAAATGAACATTGAATATCAAGTTGTTTGATATTATTTCATTTAAGTGCATGAATTTTGAACCGTATTATTATTAATCCTAATACGATTATTATTGTTAGTACTATTACTGAAAGGGTTATAAAAAGAAAAAAAATTCGTCGTCGATTTTCCCCATTTCAAATTAGTCAAGGGCCATTGTGGTAACTCTTCGATATTTAAAAATCGGGGCGTTTCACAATCTAATTGCGCCAAGTGCTTTTCGATCAAGCACCTCCCACTGGTCGTCTTTCTCGCCTTCTGGCTTTTTTTTCAACGACTTATATAGATCCTTCTGATACAAATAGTCCTCCATTTGCATTTTCCAATATCCAAAATTTTAGCCATCAAACTTTTCAATTTTGGAAATTCTCTTGTCTGTCGCCATTACTCCCACTCGAACAAACAAATGATTTTTCGAGAAATCGTTTCTGATGTGGAAGATCAGTCTATGCTGCAACCACAGAGCATACTAAGAATTTCAAGAGATATCACAAACAAAGCTCTGATACCAGTTGTTGGGGAACTAGGACCTACTAATTCCGCCAAGATCGATGGGACACAAAAATAATATCTGTTGAGAAAATAATGGACACTAAAATAAGCATAAATATGGAACACCGTGATTTAACGTGGTTCGGCCAAACTGCCTACGTCCACGGACTCACACCAATATATTTCACTATCTCAAAAGGAGGAGTACAAAAATACCACACTGTATTTTCTCTGCCTACACAAAGGCTTTATCACTTCACTCACTTTTATCTCTCGCAGTATAACACACTGTTTGGAAGCTCTCTCACACTTTCTCTCTACACAAGATAGCTCTCTCTTTCTCTCTACACAAGATACTTTGTGTTTTTGGTGGTGTTGAGATTGTAGTCTTTACAATGCAAATGAGAGCTCTATTTATAGGTAAGATTTCCGACAACTCCATTCAATTTGTCAACCATTTCATGCACCTAATCCATCCACATAACCATTCACCTAATCCATCCACCTAATTTGACTCTATTATTCAACAGTAACGCACCTTGATTAACGTCGTCATTTTGAATATCGATTGTATTGATTATACTAATTAACATTTAATTGGTACGGTTAATTTAATCATGTTGGTTACTTATCTATACAGATAAGCTCTGAAAGGGTTAGTTGCCTAATGGCTTATGATAATTATGCTTGATGTAAGTCAATCTTGTGCAGCGGTTTATTCCCTAGTTCTTTTTCGTCACTCTGCATAGAAAGAGTGGCACTTTTGAAATTTTCAAGAACTAGTCATAATCAAAGGTGAGTTGTACGTTGTACGTGAAGCATTTGTGTAATATAAATATTTTTTTTTTTGTGAAGAAAATGGAAAGATTTTATTTTTACATATAAAATAAATGCTGGGGCAATAGCATTATTAGCAAAAAAATAAGGTTGTATTTGCATGAAAGTCAAGGAAAATTTTATTTAGAAAGACGAGCAATAAAATATGGAGCATGACCAAAATGCCCTTGATCATGTGCAAACCGACGGCTCCCTTTTGGGATGAATTATTTATTGCATGTCATGTCCTAGTCCTAGTTTGTTTGCATTAAAGGAGTAGCTACACACCAAGCAATCCCATCTTCCCTCCAATTGTTGGTGCCAAACACTGTCTTATCACCTTTCTTTCTTTTCATGGCCGAGTAATGTCCCCAGCCTCCACTGTTAATGCCATTTCCTACTCCTCCAATTCCTTCCATTAATGTAAGTGGTGTATATCACTGGTCTAGCTCAACGAATCCGGAGAAATAGTGGGTATTTAATGTGTAAGTATTGCAATCAATATTTTGAGCACTAAATAAGGTTTTTTGAAATAAATGTCATATTAGCGCTATAATACCACAATCAGCGCGCAAAACTGTATTTCAATATGTAAACTAAAATTGGGAGGGAGTTGTGAATGCTAGTATTCGTATTGTATATAGTATCTTGTGTTGTAAATGGTATTATGGACATTGGGTGATCCTTTGAACGATATTATTATCCATTAATTTTGTAAGTGCATTCCACATTGGCCATGATCCTTCGAACTATATGACGAATGATGCATTCTCATAAAACCCTAAAATGAAATGAAATGAACGTATTGAAGCATTTTTTTAAGGTAATCGAGGTTATTTGAAAAACACTCAATTATGGAAATGAATGCGTGATTTTTTTTGGGGGGGGGGGTGGTAAGAAAACTATACCTTGCAGTTGTAAATGGCAATTTTAATATCCCTTCTATAACGTTACCTTGTTAATGATATGGTCGATGTATCGCTACATTTTTTTGGAATGCATTACACGTTGGCAATGGTCTTTATGATGATATGAAAAATGATAAGTTCTTGTAAAATAATATAATCAAATGATTTGATGAGATTTGTTTTGTTTGTAATTCACATGATGTATGTTGAACGTTTGCAATGTTGTTTGAATTGGTTAATTAATTTCAAATTACGTGGTTCTACACAAGGGTATAGAGTATTGAATATGCTGAATTGCAGTTTGTATGAAAAAGCATGGATGAGTTGTGTAATATCTTGGTACCCCTACAATGAAATAGATGTGTGGAGTTTATTTTGCTTTGTATTTCTATCATTTGGTGATGTAATTACACTAAATGCGTATTTTCTTTCTTTATTTTAAGCATATTAACTTATGCATGGTTACAAGAAGCTCAATGAAACCCGTGCTTATGTAATTTGTCAACTTGGTCTCGACTTCATAATGATTGTGGTATTGTGCTTGCGTTGTCTAAGTAATACTGATTTTGTCTCTTAATTGTAAAAAGCAATTTCATTCACGGAATTGTTTTTACTTTGTTGAACCAACGTATGTTATAATGGTACGTTAAGCATTAATAGATCTTCAAAGCATTACTGGTTCATAAAACTATCTACTTAACAAGTTGACGAGAAGAAGAAAACGAAATTAAAAAAAGGAGAAGAGGTAGATACAACATGCATTCAAAACTTTCTAGACTCTATAGTGTAGAGGAGAGAGTCAATTTACAATCACTATATATGCTTGTGGAAATGGAAAAACTGCGTCTGTGACCCACTTCAATTCCCTCCCATGAACACTTTGGGCAATCTCTAACTAACATATAACAAAGTGGATTTACAGCAAACAAATATTCCACCCTCTGTAACCAAAAAAAAAAGGAAAAATAAAAAATTCAATCCAAGTCATTCTAGCTTACATGAAGACCCTACAACGCAAAAAATTTGAACAAATCAGCAAAGATAATTACAAAAATTCTAATTTCACATATTGTATTGATGATTCGATGGGAAAAAAGAAAAGAAAATGAGTGTTTGCGCAAGCTTACAGGTTTGACATTGCGAAGGAATTTTTTGGTACACAAATCTATAGATGACAATGCTGAATAGAAGATAACGAGTCCACTTTCAGATAATCGAGGATTCTGTCCCCGAAAACAGAGCCGGAATTTGCATTAGGCCAAGGAGGCTTTCGACTCAAGGCCCAAATTTTTGGGGGGCCCAAAATTAGTGAAATATATTTATATATAAATCTGTGTAACAGTACTTGAAACGTATGAGTTAATTGGCCGGGTGGTAGAAGTTAGTTACAACCTTTCATTCGCTCGTGTTCGATTCCTCACCCAAGCAATTTCCCCTTCAGTTTTTTGGTTAAAAATTAAATTTTTTAATGTCACAATGGACATGTAGGATGGTAGAATTGAACCTTTGACCAAGAGTGTAAAAAACCTACTTAAATGCCATTATACCACATGATTAACTTGCTATAATTTATATTTCTCAATGAAATAAATTTGAGATCTGTATAATTTTTTATTTTTTATATCAACTTACATCATATCTTAACAAATATTTGATTTATATATTTAGGTTTTTTCTCATTTTAATAATTTTCAATCTTTATTACTAAATTATTTATATAGCATCAATATTTCTCAATATATTTCCTTTTCTTTTATTTAAAAATTTTGGTGCTTTAAAAGGATATCTGATATTTATATCAATAAAAATTAATGACATTAATAGAAAAACAAGTCTTATCCTAAAGATCCTCATCTGGGGAAAAAAAAGGTCTTATCCCAAAGATGTCTTTTTATGTGATTATTAAATTAAGGTTATTATTTAGTGTATTTCCTATTTTAATAATAATAATAATAATAATAATAATAATAATAATAATAATAATAATAATAATAATAATAATAATAATAATAATAATAATAATAATAATAATAATAATAATTTAGAGTATGTTATAAAAGTATGAAAACAATAGAGAGAATTTAGAGAGAATGAATTCGAATGAATTCTCAGGAATGAATTTCATTAATAACTAGACATGTCAAAGCGAGCTCATGGCCGTTCGCTCATGAGCCGGCTCGAGCTTCGAGCCAGGCTCGGCTTCGGGCTCGTCGATGTAGACGAGCGAGCCTTTGAACATTCAGAGCCGGCTCGGCTCGATCCCGAGCCACCATGGCGAGCAGTCGGCTCGTATTTTATGGCTCGGCTCGGCTCGTCTGATGTCTGAGCCACGAGCCGAAGCCGAACACGGCTCTCGGAGCGAGCCGAGCCGGCTCAGAGCCGCTTTGACAAGCCTATTAATAAGCCTATTTATAGGAAAACTTGAATGGTACAACCGTAATTACATAATTTCATCAAGGTATAATAGTCATTCACATATAATAATTACATCTTTTACCAAATTATTCCTCCACCAAATTATTCCTCCACCAAATTATTCCTCATAATTCATAACCACCAAATTATTCTCAATTATTCATAACACTCCCCTTGAATGACTATTAATACAAATGTCTTACGGACTTGTTTGGAGAAAAACCCAGTGGGAAAAAAAAACTTCCAAACCGATTGCGAGGATAGCTTGGAGTGGTTATATCTTCATCAAAACATTGCTCCCGATGTCTTCGGCCGGTATAGGAGTATTCATGTCTTTGCCTCGTTAAAACCTTGTCAAGAAAACCCAGTGGGAAAAACTTGATCGAAGGAAAAAGTACAATTTGCTCGTTTGATTTCATATCTTGAGAACTGATATCTTTACTTACGGTAAATGATTTCAATATCATCATCGTTTGGATCTAAAGCATTAGCTCCATTATAACTTGATCCAATAGATACACCGTATCAATTTCTCCTATCGTTCTCAATATACCATGAATATGCCTCGTTAAAACCTTATTAGGAAAACCCAGTGGGAAAAACCTAATGAAGGAAAAAGAGTACATTATTCATGTGAATACGCTTTTAAAGTTGCCTCATTAAAAACCTTGCTAGGAAAACCCAATGGGATAAAACCTCGATCAAGGGAAAAAGAGTGCAACGCAGTATTTTATACAAGTATGCTGCAAGCATTTCAAAATCTTTCATACATTTGTATGAGTATCATATACATTGATTTTATACTCTTCGTTCATTTAGAGTGCATCAATTTTCTTACACAACTACAAAACATTCACCATGAACACATGTCTCCAAACACACAATTTAAAGCATATAAATTCATAGTAAAAACATGTAAACATATAAGTAAACCTTCATAACTAACTAACACTTAAAATATATCATTTAACATTTAATACTCACTTAATAGGCTATTTCATTCCCAGGGCTTAGCTCACCCTTTAGGGTACTCATAAACACTTGGTTTAGCTCATCGATCCTTTAATTTCCTTTTCGGTACTACACACACGATCGGTAATTTAACTTTCATGAGCATGCAACATATAATGACCACCATGCTTATCTTTAAACTTGAGCACTAGTCATCATCATCTCATCATCTCATAAGTTAAGGATTTCACATTCACCATTTATCATCTTCAATATATCTCAATATTTTCATTATCATTGATCATATGTAGCGCTACATTTTCATATCGTGTCGACACTTTTCAATTTCATTTCTTTCCCCATATCGACATAACTTATCGAGATATCTCATTATCAATCCTCTTGTAGGATTATACAATATAGTTATGTCTATATACTCTTCAAGAGTATATGCCTCCGATTATTAAGACCATCTTTTATAATTTGCTTTGATATATATGATTGGGGAAATATCAACGCTTCTAGCGTGCTAACTTATCAAAGCATCGTAGCTGATATATGTGATTGTTCATAGCCTTTCATGCATCTTTGAACTTCAAGTTCGTATTTCAATTTCGGATATAACATGATGCATTTCACATATTATTTTCAACCTTTAATACTCCCCTCATCTGAAAATTTAGAACACCAAAACTCATACAGTTGGTATGATTTTAATCATATATGTTCTCATCATTCAGCCTTAATATGGGAATTTAGACCGTTTGCATTCTATTCTCGATATCGGCAATTTATTTGAGGACTTTAAATAATTTGCCATATAATATCCCACTTGTATATGCATACTCAAATCCTTGAGGATTTATTCAAGTATTGGGATATACATTTACTAGCTTTATCATTAAATCTGAAAATCATGCTCATACTGGTGAGCAAATATTTAAATAAATTTCAAATTACGAATCATATACACATGTGACTATCTAGTGGATCCATATCATAATATCTAGTAGTCCACATGGAGGATGAGTGGGCCCATACTTCTCATCCTTTATTCCGGATATATTTGGGATTTATTCCCAATATTGGCTAGTAATGATTTCATCATTTATCGAGAACAATCATTGAAGAATTCTTTTAATTCTTCACTTGAAATATTGATTTCAATAATTATTTAAACCGGGATGGTCAAGTCAGGTTTTGCAAGCAGTATTATTGAACTTCTAGTTGATAAATTCTTATATCGATTTCACTAGTATCTGTATAGTGCTCAATATGATTTATCATAGAAACAATTCACCGACATATTCCATCATCTTTTGGTGACATTATTGTCTACTCTTGTTCAAACAGAGTTCTGACTCATACGCATCACATCCGGCTATTATTTAATTCGAAATCGTAGCTCTTACGCTTCATATTATTTATTTAAAATCGAGTCTTATTTCATACGCGTGTATTATTCTATAAATAAATCATCAAAATTATTGCAAAATTCATCCTAACAAGGGTTTATACATTATAATGGATCATATGCTCTCAAATCTTGAAAATACTATCCATCACTCGATCAAAATCCTAAAAGGATTTATCGATGTAAGTGGAAAGATTAAGGATGCTAATGAATAAGGGTATCCCACAAGATATCCGATGCTTGATTGAAGCAAAGGTTCGATTATCCTGGTGAGGTTTCAATTCCTTCTAAATACATGCCTGGTATGGGTAAAAGTAGTTTTCAAAGAAAGCGGAGAGCAAAAAGATTAGGAGGATGCTACAAGTGTGCTCGATGGACATGTGACACTCGATGTAAATCTGTGGGGTACTTGTCCAGAAATCGAGAAGATAAAATAGCGTTCATTAAGGATGGATTGAGTAAGGAGCCTTTGGATGATATTCAACAGGCTCTTGAGACACATCCTAGTGGACACGTACAAGGTGAGCTAATGGCCTTATGGGCCAAATTCAAAGATCAACGAACGCAGCGTTAGTCTTGAAAAACTTACTTTAGAAGATCCTGTTTGTAAATTTAGTAGAAAAATTTAGCATAATGATTTTCCCATATTTATGTAAGAAAGCTCGGTGTAATAACAAAGATCAATATATTTCTTTTATTTGTAAATATCGTTTTTCAATTTTAAGATATATATTATTTTTCAATCAATGTGTATATGTCATATCACTAAAGAAAAATTTGCATTTTCTCTTTCATATTTGTCAAAAAGTAAATAGTGCACTCAATTATTGGTTTGAAAATTTTTCTTTAAATAGAGGGATTCATATATCTCTCATGTTCATACATCAAAAGTATAGTGCAAAAAGAGAGGTAGGAGTAGAGATGGATATGGAGATTTTAGAATCATCTCATACAAGTCAGCCTTTACCTCGCCAGATTAAAACCGTATGTATTCTTGGTGGATCTAAACTGGTAGGCCATATCCAATATGTGGATATGGCAAACCGACTTGTAAAAGAGTTAGGGAGACAAGAAATCAATATACTATACGGAGGAACCAACAACAAACTTTTAGCTAGACTTATAATGGCCGCACAATCATGGGGAATAAGAGTTTCGAGCGTAATACCTTTCCATCTAGTTGGATCTAATACTCAGGTGGAGCAGTTCTACCATGGGTCCAGAGGTTGGGGCTACAAGCGCAATCCATCCACAACCGCATGATGTATATGATGAATAATAGTGATGCTTTCATTTGTCCTTCCAGCGCTACAACACACCGAGGAAATATTCAATATAGCCTCGTTGGCACGTTGGAATTTTCATGTCAAACCAATAGGTTTGTTGAATATTAATAATTTCTTTGATGGCTAACTAGCGTTTCTAGATCAGTGTGTAAATAATAAGTTTATCTCTCATTCAGCGAGAAAAATACTTATTTCTGCTAGTACTGTTGATGAACTACTCATCAAATTTCATGCATATGTTCAAGAATCTGTGGAAGCCCAGGTCCGTCGGTCACAGACCACTGGTGTCAAGCGAAAAAGAAATTCGGATCCTTTAAATATTTCATTATGAATCCTAATGTTGATGGTGGCAGAGTTACGGAGTATTTATACTCTCGAGACGCATCCCTCATTTATGGATTCAGTATGTATATTCTTTTTGCATTTCTATATTTTCGAGTGTTTAATGCCGTCTTTTGATATTCTCAATATGTTCCACTTCGACTGTTTTGTACTTCTTACGGAGTAATAATAATATCATATTGGCTTTATTCAAATACAGAAATCTAGTGATTATGCTTCTTCAAGAGCATTTTATTCTCATATTAATACAATCTCATATCATCTATAAGATTACTTCATGTAAGCTTTTCATGCGATATATTTTCTTTGATTTATCAACATGGGATCTATTCAGCACTTTACTTTCGTCTATTTATCCAATGGTAACTTCAAGTACCACTTGCTCAATTTTCTCCATTCATATTCGGTATATATAAAGAAGTAATTTTATTCTCATCGTCTACTTCTTCGAGAGTATGATTAGAATATTTGATCAACTACTTCTTACAGGTAGGATTCGTTATAACCAATCGTGTAGTATAATCCACCACATTGGAAATATGCACACCAATCGTGTGGTATTACCCACCACATTGGAAATATACTCAAACTATAAAGTGCATAAATTTAAATTGCAAAAATTAAATTTCCTCCAATAGGTGGTCGAACCTACCTTATGGGAATTATTGCAATAAATATAAATTTACTGAATTTAAATAGCAAGAATTAAATTGCATAATATTTAACTACTTCTTCGGGAGTAGGATCCGCTTAGTAGAAGGTATTACCCATCACTTAGCATATAAAGTGCAGTAAATATATAAAACCTTCCGTTTAGTGACGGTTGAACCCATCATCAAGTAGGAGGTATTGCAAAGTAATTAAATTGCATTAAATAAAGTCACGAGAATTAAATATTGAGCTGCTTCTACGGGAGCGGATTTGTTCTTCTAGAACAAATACTCATTACTTCTACAAGAGCACACTTATCCTTCTAGAATAAGTACATTATGTAATTGAACTCTTGAGTTACATTAATATTTCGATCTTTTAACTCAAATGGACTTCAAGCCATTTTATATAATCAATGGATTTAGAATTTCTTCATGAATATTCTATCCATTTTTCACTGTCGTCAAAAATTAGGTCGGTTTTTACCTAAGGGTAAAATTGTCCATTCAATTAAAAGGTAAAATTGTCAAAAATATTTTATCAATGTTTTACGATTGGAAAATTATCTCCTTTCTACTTCAATTTATAAATATCAAAATATTCAAGGACTATTTTGTAACTTTTTCAAAAGTTGGTGTGCTAATTTGTAAATTTTGAAAGTTTGATAATAACATATTTCAAACAACGAGTTATTACCCTATCAATGTTGGTGTCAAATCGAAGCTCGTTAAATCGAGTATAATGGAGTCGAAAATTTGATTTTGATAATGTATGCTCCTTATATCTCGAGAAAAGCGAATATTATAGTTTAATATATTATTATAGTATAAAGTAATATAATATATATACCTTTTCCTTTTTCTTAGGGAGAAGCAATTGAACATGCACGTATTTCCTCCATTTGCCAATTCTTGAATTGCCCACAACTCTTTGTCTCTGCATAAATGTTTTACGTGAGTGATTGAGAAGATAGAGAGAGTGAGGCGTGAGAAAGTGGGGAAAGATAAGAGAGAAAAGAAAGATAAGTATTGATTGGAGATGGATTAGGTTATTTATAATAATTAGGTTTCGATACTGAAGATCATCTATAAGATGCAAGAAGATACTCCCTTCATATTACTCAAATGGCTAGAGACTCGTCGATAACGTGTTATAAAAGTATGAAAACAATAGAGAGAATTTAGAGAGAATGAATTGAATGAATTCTCGTGAATGAATTTCATTAATAATCAGCCCTATTTATAGGAAAACTTGAATGCACAACCGTAATTACATAATTTCATCAAGGGTATAATAGTCATTCACATATAATAATTACATCTTTTACCAAATTATTCCTCCACCAAATTATTCCTCCACCAAATTATTCCTCATAATTCATAACCACCAAATTATTCTCAATTATTCATAACAGAGTATTATTTATCATTTTAGATGGAAAAATAAAAGAGCAACGTCACGCATACTAGTGTTATATAATATTATTTGAAGTAAAACATGAGCCTCTGCTACAGCATAGGAGCCCCGTTTTTATATTTCGACTCAGGGCCCCAAAATCTCAAGTACGACACTGCCCGAAAAACAAGCAGAAACCATCGAATTTAGACGATTTGCCGTTCAAATTGGGAAGAGGGAAGGACGGTGTTGGGAAGAGAGAAGAAAGTGATAGACATGGGCTAGTCAAATTGTACTATCTGGCCCAAGTATGCAAATTTTGTCAATTTATGGCAGAAGGCTATTTTGGTCCTCATGGATTAATGTCTGTTAGTATTGTAAATATAAATTTTACATGTTAATATAGTATTTATATAATTAGATTTTGCTAATCACGCTAATATCTCATAAATGCTAATGATCAGCCAACCATGTTGGTTTGGTACCCACGCCACATGGCGCCTTCTGGTGGCGCCACATCATCTTCCCAATTTTTTTTTGTATTTACGTTAAGTTAGATGAATAATACATAACTGCACCTGATGATGGGGGCTCACCCGACCCCTACGAATTTTTTTCCCCTAATTCTGGGTACCTGAAAATGACCCATAAAATAAATATTCACCAAAGTTAAATTTTCGTGATTGCAAGTCACATCCAACCATATACGTACATAACTGAAAAAATATCCATGAGAAGCCGCGGATTTCGAAGCCGTGTCTATGTGCAAACTAAAGTCTAATAAGCACTATCATCATCGCTTCCGCATCTTCGACCTCGGGACAGCCATCATGAACTATTGATTTCCTTTTTTTATTTTATTCTCCAAAACTATCCAGTAGCAATAAATTACTAAAACACTAAAATCTAAATGGACATTTCAGCAAACTACTATATAACAGTAAATTATATTTAGAAAGGGAAAAATGCCTATTACATTTTTCATTCTCAAATCTAAAATACAATTACTCAACCGTAAATAAATTTCATTATATACTAGCTGTTTTACCCGTGCGTTGCACGGGGACATAATTTTTTAGCTAATAACAGTATTAATAGGTATTAGTCGTATTAACATAAGATCTCGAAAAAAATAAAATAAATAATAAGTCGCAACAATAAACTTAATTAATATAACTAATGAAATAATTCTTGGAAAATTTCAACAAAGTTTCCTTCTATTTTGTGCCAATTCATCCTACAAACAACTTGAGGAAAACTCACCAAAAAACACAAGTTTAATTTACAATACTCTTAAAGGCATCAACAATTAAAGCAAGCCAAACATAAGCCCATCAATAATAGTCAACAACTACACACAATTTAAAAAATAGAAACATCTTCGTGTTTTGATGAAAAGGGTGAATGTACTCAAATATAAGTCACATCCATTGGGCGTGTTGTCGCAGTACGCACAAATTTATGTTTTTTTCCTTACTCGGTTTAAAAACTACAAATTAATGTAAAAGTGGTAAGTAAAGGTCGAACCCAAGAGGAACGGTGCTTAATCTAGTTGTCTTTATCAATTAATATAGGAAAGTGGGGGTTTTAGAATTTTGAATGAAAATCAAATGACAAAAGATAAGATCAAATAAAATAATTGAAATAAATATCTAGTTCTCGGGTTCGGTTGTGTCAACAACTTGTGTTTATCTTTCCCATGCAACGTGTTACTATTCCTTCTTCAATTTATCAACTCTCAATTAACCAAGAATCTCTGATTAACGAATTCTTCCTTAAGTATATTAAGTTAAAAGTAAGCTCTTTACCTTAACATCTAGCTATTGGATAACCCTAAACAAGCTCTTAGGATTTAATGCAAAGCTAGTATGAAATGAACGAGAAGAATGAGTTGAATTAGATGAATAATTTCACAAGCTCGAATTAATGCATCTAAGTTGATTTGTTAATAAATATGCACGATATTCATTTGATACTTTGGATTGGAATCTAATGACAATTACGGATCAAAAGTTCCAATCCTAGCAAGTAACTTGAATTTAAAGATTAATTGATTCAATTGGCCAAAGTGAATACAATAATCACATAAACTCAAAAACGGGTTTAAAAGCATAACAAATCAACAAATTGAAGTAGAGGAATAGATAAAACGTTAGCAAAGAGTTAGAAAAGATAACCACATGTTAGTTGAACACAACGTCCCCCTCGAACTAGATAGAAAAGTCTTAACTACTCATAATTGTGGGGTTTCATACTTTTTAGCGAGTGTTCGCCTTGTATCACCACCACTATATGATAGATTATGCAAAATATAGTAAACAAGTAAATAAATATTAAGAAATAAATAGAGAAATAAAAGGGAAAAGAGAACTTAGCGAAGAATGGATCCGCCGGAATATGAAAAGCTAAAATCTTCAAGCTAAAACTAAGAACAAATGAAGAAGAAAATTTTATTGGAGAAAACTACTAGCTAATTTTTTTCTACTAAGTTGTGTCTTTCCTTCCTTACAAATGCCTCTATTTATAGGAGAAATTTCACAAGAAAACATAATAAAAAATTGTACAACTACTCCATTACGATTCCACTAATTGGTAACCACCAAATCATACTCTTAAATTGCTCCATTAGTTCAAATATTGTATCATGGTATAGGTAAGCATCTTGGCTGAATTGTGCAATTGGAATTTCCTTTTTTTGATATTTTAGTAGAAAGTTATGAATTTTCTACCAAAACATGGCCCAAGAAATCCTCCATTCACATCACTCTCGGTTTTTCCCATTTTTGACCATGATATAATCCGAATCATTTGACGACGTCAACATCAAAGTTGTAGCCCTCTGAGTGTCCTTTCCAACAATACAAAGTATAGGTCAATCCGAATTTTATAACAAAAGTTATGGCCAAATTACGGAACTGCGGCAGTAAATTCGAGTTGCTGATTTTTTACGCTTTGTCCTTTCTCTTCAAATGACCATAACTTTCACTAGGAAACTCTGATTTAGGATCCGACAAAAATGTGAAAATCCTCTTTTGATATTCTTTAATATTGGCACAAGAAAAATTGTAAAAACAAATTTTCATAAAATTGCATCGGAGACCCTCCATCTTTGAATTTGCTTGCATTTCGGTCCCAAGTTCCGTTTTCGCTCCGTTTTTATCCATTTTTGCTCCTTTTGATTTCTTGTGACTCTAAACACACAATAAAAGGAAAACACATAAAAATAAACATATAATACTAATAAAACACACAAATACGTAAAATAGAAGAGTTATTTAAGTGCTTTTCTAGCACATATCAAACTCCCCCACAGTTAGATTGTTGTTCACCCTCGAACAACAACCATATGATACCAAACAACACACTGATGTTACATGAGATTAACAACTTTTAACAATGAAATTCTACTACAGATAGTGACTTGCTTAATAAATATTTTCCTGAATCATGAAGATTTCATTTCTTCTCAAATACACAACGGCCTATGAGTGTGTGCAATTGAGGTTATCATCCCATCACTAACTAGAACCAAATGAAAGCTTACGATGATCTATCCAAATCTTGACCCTAAATAGTCAAATATTTCCTTTCATCTCTCGTGATCCCACTCTTATTTTACAATGATTCCCATGGATCATAAAAATTACTCTGTTCACCAAAAATCATCAACTGTTAGCACTGCAAAGAAAAAAAAGGGCATGGCAGGTGTTTTATCGCAAATATGTCTTTAATTTAAAGAGTGTTTAGATTGAACACTTCAAACCACTGAGGAAATTTATTTATCTAACTTCACACTTGGGTAGCTATCACATTTCTCGCGATTTTTTTTATTTTTTTTATTTTTTTTAATGAAGAAGAAAAAAAAGAAGAAGAAGAGTTTTGCAATTTTCTTTTCAGCTTTTACCCCACAGGTAGCTTTCACACTAAACCCCTTTCATTGGAGGCAGCCTTCTTCACCCATTCGAGGTGACGGCTTCACACTCTGAGGTAGGTAACTCTTTCCTGTGGTCCCTCTTTTTATTTCAAACATAAAAGTAAAATTCATTCTCAGCATAGGTCAATGCTTTTTCCAAACTTTTTAAACTCTATCAATAAAAGACACATTCACAAAACACATATACCATGCGATTATAACTCCACCTTGCTAACAATTGATGTTTCCAGGTTACTTTGAGTAGGGCCGAATGGATAGAAAAAGAAAAGAAAAAGTTAGTTTACTATGGTCTAGAAAAATAAAAAAAATCAACATTTTCAACCTTCAATTTGTGTTCCAGAGGAACTATTATCTGATTTGCAGGTCCATCGAGTGCATTTATAAGGCCATCTAGCACATTTATAGCACACATTCATTCTTTTTGCTCTTCGTTTCTTGGCAAAATTACTTTTGCCTAACCCTGGTGCATATTTAGTATTAAAAGCTGGCATTTCACCTCCTAATCGGACCTTTGCTTCAATCAACCAACGGATATCCTCATGCATTTCCTTTCCATCAACATTTTTAACCGTCCTACTCTAGAATAGTAAATCTCTTTCAAAGCATTCAAAGGCAATGACGGATAATATTTGTGGATTTTGGAAATTTTGTTATCCATTGAAAATTCAAGTGTTTTGGAGAAGTAGAAGAAAAGAGAGTGCTTAGGTTGCCTCCTAAGTAGCGCCTTTGTTTATAGTCGTTGGCTCGACTATAAATTTTTTTTTTTTTTTAGTTACGTAACACACGAGAGAAAAAGAAACACTGAAGTAATAAGATTAAAATCATCAAAATAAATAAGAAAAATAGATTATCACACTCTTCCATATTTTCAAACAAGATACTGAAGAAGGAAAAAAATTTGAATTACATAATCAATTAGTATGAGGAAAAGACATATATATACAAAAATATCACGCACATCCATACTATAAAACAAGGAAAAAAAAATAAATAGAAAGAAGAAGAAGGCGGTGAAGAAGAAAGAAATTACCTAATCACTGCTAGAAGGAAGTACTCACTGAAAATGAAGATTGTGGTTATGGTTTCGAGTAGAGAATGATCTCTGATTTATAGTCAAAGTGGGCACTATTTCAACCGACAATCGTGCATGTGGAGTGTGCTGGAAAGAGTACGTTGGAAGGAGTATCCGAGAAACCGCGTTGACAAATTGTCCATTATCAATAATTAATCCCCACATGTTATCAGTAACTATTGCTAATCACTGATTTGTGCGTCATCATGTCTCTTCCCAATTGATTGAATCTCGAAATATCGTCCTCTTACAGTAATAAAGTAATATCTTCCTTAATACGTTAGATGAAAAGTAAACAAATTAAAAACAAAAAAATACAAATATTAAAAGAAAAATGCTTGGGTTGCCTCCCAAGAAGCGCTTTTGTTTATGGTCGTTAGCTCGACATAGTTCCTATTTGTCAAGTAGGATTTCTCAAATCCATTGCAGCTCCACTTTGTCTTCGATGGCTTCTCCAAGTGTCTTGATTTCTTAACAGTCCTTCTTGAATTCTTCTCCAAATTTTTTTGGTCTCATTTCTTTCCATGGCTTCCTTCTTCGAGATGAGGTAATTGTGCTTTGGCTCAATCTTATGTGTTGTGCTGGCTCTGCAATTCAACTTGCACAGTTCTTGCACAAAAGGATTAGTTGAATTGATTGCAAAGACAAAACAAGCGTTATTAGGGCGCAATGAACCATCAAAAATATTAAAGTTCGCTTTTTCCTCATCAAATTCCATAGATAGTGTACCCTCATAGACATCAATTTTAGTGCGAGAAGTGTAAAGAAATGGACGTCCCAATATGATAGGTGTAGGGTGAGGTGAATGTTCATCGACCATATCAAGCACATAAAAATCGGCAGGAAAACTAAACCATTTATTTTGACTAGCACATCTTCTATCACTCCATCAGGGTATGCATTGGTACGATCGACTAGTTGCACAATTACGTGAGTTTCTTTCGGTTTTCCTAGATTTGGTGAAGCATATAAGGATCTAGGCATGACATTTATGGATGCTCCTATATCTATAAGTGCTTTGTCAATGTGGTGATTGCCTATGGTGCAAGGGCAGGTGAACATACCCGGGTCTTTGCATTTTGGAGGCAACTTCTTCTAGAATACCGCTGAAACGGTTTCTCCCATTTTGATCATTTCATTTCCTTCAATTTCCTCTTATTAGTGCACAGATCTTTCAAAAACTTAGCATAGCGTGGAATTTGTTTGATTGCATCTAACAAGGGAATGTTGATTTCTATCCTCCTAAATGTGTTCAAAATTTCCGTTTCCTTTTCTTCTTTGTTAGTTTTTTGCTAATCTACTCGGAAAAGGGGCAGGGATCACTTTAGTAGTGACAAAGGGGTTAGGACATACCTCATTTTAAAGCTTTTCTTCTTTATCTTCATGTGTGGGAACTTCTTTGTGAGGGTTTTCGATCTCTTTTCCAGTCCTTAAGGTTATGGCACTAACATTCTTTGGATTTACCTCATGTTGGGATGGTAACTTCCCTCCAGATTGTGCTTCCAGTCGATTGATGGCAGTTGCCAATTGATTCATCTGGTTTTCCAAGTTTCGAATGCTCAATTTGGAATCCTGTTGAAATTTCACAGTGTTAGTTTCTAATGTTTTCACCATATCCTCGAGAGACATACCTGATTGTTGAGGTTTTTGTTGAAATTGCCCTTGGGGTTGAAGATTCCCATGTTGTTGGAATTGGCCTTGAGGCTTGTTAGGGAAGAATCCTGGGGGCTTGTTGTTTCCATAGCTCAGATTGGGGTGGTCTCGTCATCCTGGATTATAGGTGTTTGAGTACGGATTGTATTCTTGTCTTGGGAATGGGAAATTATTTGCTGAGTTCACTTGTTCGTTGTTATCCACTTGTAGAATAGGACAAGCATCTGTAGGATGTCCTAGATTTGTGCATATGCCACATGCTTTGACTTGCTGATTGTTTCCTACAACAATTTGTTTGAGAAGATGTGTTAGTTCAGAAAGTTGGCTTTCAATATTGGAATTACTTACCTCGTTAACTCTTCGAATGTTCATCTCCCGGTCTGTACTGAATTGTTGAGTATTTTCAGCCATGTTTGAAATCAGTGTTCTGGCTTTAGCAGGGGTTTTGTTCATCAAAGCTCCTCCACTAGCAGCATCAATCATGTTTCTGTCTGATTGACATAAGCCTTCATAAAAGTATTGCACTAGGAGGTTTTCACTGATTTGGTGATGCGGGCAGCTTGCAATGAGCTTTTTGAAACGCTCCCAATACTCATAAAGAGTTTCTCCATTGTTTTGGCGTACTCCAGAGATATCTTTCCTGATATTTGCGGTCTTTGAAGCTGGAAAGTACTTTTCGAGGAAAAGTTGCTTCATTTGATTCCATGTTGTGACTGAACCTGGTGGTAAAGTGTATAACCAATCTGTGGCGGCATCTTTTAGTGAAAATGGAAAGGCTCTGAGCTTGATTTGCTCTTCAGTGATGCCCGGGGGTTTCATGCTATCGCACACCACATGAAACTCCTTCAAGTGTCGATATGGATCTTCGCCGGATCGTCCATGAAAAGAAGGCAGAAGATGTATCAATCCAGATTGTAGTTCGAAATTCTTACCTTCTTCTACGGTTGGAAAGGTGATACACAAAGGTTGTTGAGTAACTTCGGGAGTTGCCAGTTGTTTGAGAGTTCTTTCGTTATTGTTTTCTGCCATTTCTCGTTCGGTTTGTTTTGCTTGTCTTATTCGTCTTCGAATGGATTTCTCGATTTCTAGATCGAAACTTTCAAGAATTCGATTAGTAGATCGGGTATTATGCATACAAGTGAAGAAGAATTTTTTTTTAAAATTAATTAATAAAAGCAACTAAATTGGTTAACCATTCCCCGGCAACGGCGCCAAAAACTTGGGCGCGTTTGTCGCGGCGCGCCAAAGTTTATTTTATTTTCTTACTCGGTTTCAAAACTACAAATTAATGTAAAAGTGGTAAGTAAAGGTCGAACCCAAGAGGAACGGTGCTTAATCTAGTTGTCTTTATCAATTAATATAGGAAAGTGGGGGTTTTTAGAATTTTGAATGAAAATCAAATGACAAAAGATAAGATCAAATAAAATAATTGAAATAAATATCTAGTTCTCGGGTTCGGTTGTGTCAACAACTTGTGTCTATCTTTCCCATGCAACGTGTTACTATTCCTTCTTCAATTTATCAACTCTCAATTAACCAAGAAACTCTGATTAACTAATTCTTCCTTAAGTATATTAAGTTAAAAGTAAGCTCTTTAACTTAACATCTAACTATTGGATAACCCTAAACAAGCTCTTAGGATTTAATGCAAAGCTAGTGTGAAATGAACGAGAAGAATGAGTTGAATTAGATGAATAATTTCACAAGCTCGAATTAATGCATCTAAGTTGATTTGTTAATAAATATGCACGATATTCATTTACTACTTTGGATTGGAATCTAATGACAATTACGGATCAAAAGAGCCAATCCTAGCAAGTAACTTGAATTTAAAGATTAATTGATTCAATTGGCCAAAGTGAATGCAATAATCACATAAACTCAAAAACGGGTTTAAAAGCATAACAAATCAACAAATTGAAGTAGATGAATAGATAAAACGTTAGCAAAGAGTTAGAAAAGATAACCACATGTTAGTTGAACACAACGTCCCCCTCGAACTAGATAAAAAAGTCTTAACTACTCATAATTGCGGGGTTTCATACTTTTTAGCGAGTGTTCGCCTTGTATCACCACCACTATATGATAGATTATGCAAAATATAGTAAACAAGTAAATAAATACTAAGAAATAAATAGAGAAATAAAAGGGAAAAGAGAACTTAGCGAAGAATGGATCCGCCGGAATATGAAAAGCTAAAATCTTCAAGCTAAAATTAAGAACAAATGAAGAAGAAAATTTTATTGGAGAGAACTACTAGCTAATTTTCTTCTATTAAGTTGTGTCTTTCCTTCCCTACAAATGCCTCTATTTATAAGTAAAATTTCACAAGAAAACATGATAAAAAATTGTACAACTACTCCATTATGATTCCACTAATTGGTAACCACCAAATCATGATCTTAAATTGCTCCATTAGTTCAAATATTTTATCATGGTATAGGTAAGCATCTTGGCTGAATTGTGCAATTGGAATTTCCTTTTTTTGATATTTTAGTAGAAAGTTATGAATTTTCTACCAAAACATGGCCCAAGAAATCCTCCATTCACATCACTCTCGGTTTTTCCCATTTTTGACAATGATATATTCCGAATCATTTGAAGACGTCAACATCAAAGTTGTAGCCCTCTGAGTGTCCTTTCTATAAATATAAAGTGCAGGTCAATCCGAATTTTGTAGCAAAAGTTATGTTCAAATTACTGAACTGCGGCAGTAAATTCGAGCTGCTGATTTTTACGCTTTGTCCTTTCTCTTCAAATGACCATAACTTTCACTAGGAAACTCTGATTTGGGATCCGACAAAAATGTGGAAATCCTCTTTTGATATTCTTTAATATTGGGACAAGGAAAAGTGTAAAAACAACTTTTCATAAAATTGCATCGGAGGCCCTCCATCTTTGAATTTGCTTGCATTTCAGTCCCAATTTCCGTTTTTGTCCATTTTGGCTCCTTTTGATTTCTTGTGACTCTAAACACACAATAAAAGGAAAACACATAAAAATAAACATATAATACTAATAAAACACACAAATACGTAAAATAGAAGAGTTATTTAAGTGATTTTCTAGCACTTATCATCCATAATTATCACATAGAATATAAAAATTTGCATTATTATACAATTGAATTGTACTAAAATAATAAATAAATTTTAGATAAGTAGAATATCTCTGATATCACTTTTACACAAGCATTGGCGCTTTAACATAAGAAACCTATAAAAATATTAGAATTAACATCATATTTCAAATATGATCAATAAAATTCACTAAAAGTGTAATTTTTTAATATTAAGTATGTTGGGTTACCTTTTTGAAACACAGTTCCACTAATGCATACGCAAATGCTCTGTTCCCCATGTCGGGACTGTACCCACGCCACGTGGCATGAGGGCCCTACGTCGCCTAAATTTCTTTTTTACATTTTTTTAGCATCTACGTTAGGTTAGATGAATAATACATAACTGCCCCTGATGGCGGGGGCCAATTGGGCCTGTATGAATTTTTGTCGGCGTGGGTACGGGATCTCCTAATGCATAAATGGTATATATAATCAAATTGAATAACTCCACAAATTTGTGCCGGAAGCATTATACCTATATAAATATAAGAGCACAAACACAATAATATATAAATACAATCCTTCACTTCACATATCAAATCATGAATGACATACAAGATTTGTGTAAAAAAATAAATAAAGTGAACAATGTACCTAATGCGATTAATAAGTATGAAACTATAAGTTTAAACACTTCTTTATAGATGACATTTGTGGTCATGGTAGTTGAACGACCATCGTCATCATATATCACAACCTTTAAACTATTCATATGCATCACCCTCGAGGCTGTTCATATTCAAACTCTAACTATTTCACCCGTGTGTTGTACAGGGGGTAAATTTTTCAACATCTATTTTTTCCATATATATTAATTGAATATTGTATTATCATAAGAATTAGAATACAAAAACAAAAAATAACCACCTAAAAGTATATTTCTCTACCTTATTATGGTTTGATTCATACTTTAAAATTGTAATAACTATATATGAATTAGAAAAATAAAAATAATAAAATATAATGTAATTTATCTCATTCCAAATCGATCAATTACAAAGATGATGGTGTAAGTACTTATTAGATAATTACAATTTTAAATCTAATCTTTGATAATTTAACTCAATAAATATGTACTTTTAGTTTTAAATCTCTCATTTCTTTTTTTTTTCCCCATAAATATTCATTCAAAAATTCATTATGATACAATTAGAATAAGAACACAATTCATATTCTTAACTTTTCTACTTCAATTTTGCATAACTAATAACATCGATTCATGATTGATGTGTCCATTGGACCAATGAGGCACTAATTTATTAAGTTAACATGTGAACATTTTGATACAAAAAATAAATGTTCCACGGAAAAAAAGGTGCGAGGAAAGTACAATCAATGAACGAATTCACCTTTACAATTTAAAAAATTGTGTCGACTCAACCAAAAGGTATAAAAGATTAATGATACAAAAAATTATCAGTTGCGAATAAATAATAATTATTTTAACAATTTATCGCAAATAATTGATCAAAGTGGGTCAATTCAGATTTTAATTTATTTTATACTTGTAAATAGTAATAATTGTATTACAAATTAATCTACTGCAAAAATTAAAAAGTTTATCAGACTTTTGCAATTGTGACGAATTATGTGAATTAAAAATTTTAATCAACCATACAAAAAAAGTATATTTAATTTCACAATAACCATATTGGCATAAAAACTAAATGATTTAAAGCAAAAAAATTAATATTGTGAAGAAAGTACGATCAATCAACGGATTTATCTAAATAGTTTAAAATATTGTGTCGACTCGCGCTAATGGTTTAAAAAATTGATAATACAAAAAAGGAAAAAAAATTATTGCGAAGAAACTATAATTATTTCTTCACACGAAGTGAGTTCGGCACTATTTTGATTGGAACTATCTTCCACCGATGAAATGTATTTTAAATGTAGGCACAAAAAATAAATGATCCAAGAAAAAATTTGATAGTGTGAAGAAAGTGCGATCTATCCATAGATTTACCTTTAGTATTTAAAAAATCATGTTGTCTCATCCTAACAGTATAAAATTAATTTTAAAAAAAGACAAAATAATTTACCACTGTGAACAAAGAAATAATTATTTCAAAATTTGCAAAAACAATCTATCGAATTGGGTCGATTAATATTTTAATGTATTTTATACTTGTAAAAAGTAATAGTTGCATTACAAATTAATCTATTGGAAAACAATTATAAGTATATTGGACTTTTACAATTGCAACGAATTATGTGAACTAAAAATATTAATCAACCATACAAAAGAAGTATAATTCACAATGAATATATTAGAATAAAAACCAAATGATCCAAGGAAAAAAATTAATAGTGTGAGGAAAGTATGATTGATCCACCGATTTGCCTTAACAATTCAAAATATTGTATCGACTCCTATTAATGGTTTAAAAAATTGACTATATAAAAAATAAAAAAAATTTATACTGTGAGTCCAACACTTGTTGGATTGGAACTCTATCATTGTTGAAAAGTATTTTCCATGTGGGTAACAAAAATAAATGATCCAAGAGGAAAATTTAATCATGTGAAGAAAATATGATCAATCCATAAATTTATCATTACTATTTTAAAAATTGTATCGTCTCAACCTAATAGCATAAGAAATGAATGAGAAAAAAGAGAGAGAGAAAAAAAATTATCACTTTGAAAAAAGAATAGTTGTTGCGACAACTTATCAGAAGCACTCCATCGAATTAGGTTGATTCGTATTTTAATGTATTTTATACCTGTAAACAACAATTGTTGCATTAAAAATTAATTTACTGGAAAACATTATAAAGTATATTCGACTTTCCAATTGTAAAAAATTATATGAACTAAAAATATAATCAACCATGCAAAAGAAGAATAGAAATATAATTAATTTTCACAATGAACATATTGTCATACAAACTAAATGATCGAAGGAAAAAAAATTAATAGTGCGAAAAAAGTATGGATTTACCTTAATAATTTAAAATATTGCATCGATTTGTATTAATGACTTAAAAAATTGATCATATATATATATATATACATATATATACATATATATATATATATATATATATATATATATCTAACTTTTCTAGTGCAAAGAAACCACAGTTGTTTCTTTATATATAATAAGTGAGTCCAACACTTTTTTGATTGAAACTCTATTTCACTATTGAAAAGCATCTTCCATATGGGCAAAAAAATAAATGATCCAAGATAAGAAAAATGAATAATGCGAAAAAAGTACGATCAATCCACAAATTTACCTTTAATATTTAAAAAATTGTGTCGTCTCAACCCAATGGTATAAAAAAAATTAATTAAAAAAAAAAGAGAAACCAATTTATCAGTGTAGAAAATAATAATTGTTTCAACAATTTACCGTAAATAATCCACCGAATTCGGTCAATTCATATTTTGATTTATTTTATACTTTTGAATAGTAATAGTTGCATTATAAATTGATCAACTTTATAAAAAAATTATAAAGTTTATTGGACTTTTGCAATTGTAACCAATTATGTAAACTAAAAATATAAATCATCTATATAAAAGAAGTATAATTAATTTTGACAATAAATATATTGGCATAAAAACTAAATACTCCAGGGAAAATAAATTTAAGAGTATGAAGAAAGTTCTATGAATCTACGGATCTACATTAAAAGCTTAATAATTCAAAAATGTTATAATATTGTGCATGAGCTCCTCGAGGGAGTAAATTATTATATTTTAATTTATGTGAATGACTATTATGCCCCTGATGAAATTATGTAATTACGATTGTACCATTCGAAGTTTTCCTATAAATAGGGCTTCAGTTATTAATGAAATTCATTCCTGTGAATTCCTTAGAATTCATTCTCTCTAAACTCTCTCTATTATTTCTATACTTTTATAACACGTTATCGGCCTGAGTCTCTAACCCTTTGAGTAATATGAAAGAAGTATGCTCTGATTTGCATCTTATAGATGATCTTCAGATTTAAAGCTGGATTATTATTTGAAATACTCAATTTTCTATAAAATCTCTCTGCATCCATTCTCTCTCTAAGCGAGGATAAAGCACCACAGAATTATAAAATACTGTATTCCTGAGGCGATAATACCAATGTCAATTGGTGGAATTTTCCAAGCCAAACCACGGCGAATACGGGTTTCAAAAATTAAGTGACAAAATGGAAGCAAAAGGGCGAGAGGTATATATTATATATATTATATTATTATTTTATAATATAATAATATATAAAACTATAACATTCGTTTTCTCGAGATATAAGGAGCATATATTATCAAAATCAATTTTCTCGACTCCATTATAATACTCGATTCAAGAGATCTTCGATTTGACACTAATATTGATAAGGTAAATTTTCAAAAATTTACAAATCAAGTACCTGTAACTTTTGAAAAAGTTACAAAAGGGTCCTTGGACTTGTGAATATTACGTATTAGTGCTTATAATGTCAAAACTTTATAAAGAGATATGTGCACATGGGCCACACTTGCAGTAAACGGCATCAAACAAGCGCACATAGTGATTAGCGGCGAGTATGTATTAATGTTTTATAAAGAAATATGTGTAGCGCCACGCACTTGCCAGGCAGACTGCCACAAGTAACCTGGTAATGTGGCAGCAGAATATTTCCGATTCTGACCGTTTACTTTGACGATAATTATATTTTGAAGAAATAGTTAGAACAAATTTACTGCTATAGATATTTAAGTCTTGCACTTTATTGCAATTTAAATACTGCAATACCTCCTACTTGATGATGGGTTCAACCATCACTAATCAGCAGGTTTTATATATTTTTTCACTTTATATGCTAAGTGATGGGTAATACCTTCTACTAAGCAAACCCTACTCCTGAAGAAGTAGTTAAATGTTATGCAATTTAATTCTCGCGATTTAAATTCCGTAAATTTATATTTATTGCAATAATTCCCATAAGGTAGGTTCACCACCTATTGGAGGAAATTTAATTTGCAATTTAAATTTGCACTTTAAATTCATATATATTTCCAATGTGGTGAGTTATATCACACGATTGGTATGCATATTTTCAATGTGGTGGGTTATACCACACGTTTAGAATACTTATTACAAATGTGGTTGGATTAAACCCACAATTGGATAAGCTCGATTATATATGTTCGATATGAATATTCTATTGATATTAAAGAAGGGATTTGAGCAAGTGATGCGAGAATTTATGTATGTATTGATGAAATGAAATTGCTCAAAGAATCCCATTTGTGATAAAGAGAAAGAAAATATACCGTGGTGAAAAATCTCATTATGAGATTAGTATATTGTAATATAATGAGAAATGCTCTTAAAGAAGCATTTAATAAAGGAATGTTCACTTTCCACGTCTATTGAATATTGATGGAGAAAAATTGAGTAAGGTAATTTTGAAGTTACCATTGGATAAATAGATGAAAGTAAAATGCTCAATAGATCCCATGTTGATAAATCAAAGAAAAATATATCGCATGGAGAGATTATATGAAGTAATCTCATCGATGATACGAGATTGTATTAATATGAGAATAAAATGCTCTTGAAGAAATAATCACTAGATTTCTGTATTTGAATAAAGCGATATGATATTATTATTATTACTCGGAGAAGAAGACAAAACAAAGCCAGTGGAACATATTGAGAATATCAAAGATGGCAATAAACACTCGAAAATATAAAAATGCGAAAAGAAAATACATATTGAACCCATAAATGAAGGGTGCGTTTAGAGTATAAATACTCGTAGTGCCACCCTCAACATCGTGGTTCATAATGAGATATTTAAAGGATCCGAATTTCTTTTAAGCTTGACACGAAGTGGTCCGTGACCAAGCGGACTGGGCTTCCACAGTTCTTGAACATATGCATGAAATTTGATAAGTAGTTCATCAATGAGCATTTAGCGTAAATAAGTATTTTCTCGCTAAATGAGAGATAAACTATTATCTACACTGCGATCTAAGGCAGCTAGTAAGCCATCAAAGAAATTGTTAATATTCAACAAACCTATTGGTTTGACATGAAAAGTTCCACTATGCCAACGGCTATATTGAATATTTCCTCAGGTGTTGTAGCACGGAAGGACAATGAAAGCATCACTATTATTCATCATATACATCATGCGTTGTGGATGGATTGCGCTTGTAGCACCAACCTCTTTGGACCCATGGTAGAAGCCCGGCCCAATTGAGTATTAGATCCAACTAAATGGAAAGGTATTACACTCAAAACTCTTATTCCCCATGATGGTGCGGCCATTATAAGTCTAGCTAAAAGTTTGTTGTTGGTTCCTCCATATAGTATATTGATTTTTGTCTCCTAACTCTTTTAGAAATGGTTTGCCATATCCACATATTGGATATGGCCTACCAATAGATCCACCAAGAACACATACGGTTTCATCTCCATGAGGTAAAGTGACTTGTATGAGATGATTCTAAAATCTCCATATCCATCTCTACTCCTATCTCTCTTTTGCACTATACTTTTAATGCATGAACATGAGAGATATATGAATCCTCTATTTAAAGAAAAATTTTCAAACCAATAATTGATTCTACTATTTACTTTTTGACAAATATGAAAGAGGAAAAGCGAAAAATTTTAGTGAAATGACATATACATCGTGATTGAAAAATAATATATATATACATATATATATCTCTTAAAATTGAAAACTATATTTACAAATAAAAGAAATATATTGATCTTTGTTATTACACCAAGCTTTCTTACATAAATATGGGAAAATCATTATACTAAATTTTTCTACTAAATTTACAAGCGAGATCTTCTAAAATAAGTTTTCAAGTATGCTTGCATTTGTTCATCTTTGAATTTGGCCCATAAGGCCATCAATTCACCTTGTACATGTCCACTAGGATGTGTCTCAGAGCCTTTGTTGAATATCATCCAAAGGCTCTCTTTACTCAATCCATCCTTAATGAATGCTATTTTATCTTCTCGGTTTACGGACCAAGTACCCACGATTTACATCGAGTGTCACATGTCCACCGAGCACACTTGTAGCATCCTCCTAATCTTTTGCTCTCGTTTCTTTGAAAAACTACTTTTACCCATACCAGGCATGTATTTAGAAGGAATTGAAACCTCACCGATAATCGAACCTTTGTTTCAATCAACCATCGGATATCTTGTGGGATACCCTTATTCATTAGCATCCTCAACCTTTCAAGCCTACTTGATAAATCCTTTTAGGATTTTGATCGGTAGTGATGGATAGTATTTTCGAAATTTGAGAGCAAATTATCCATTATTATATATGGACCATTATTATGGTGAATCTTGTAAGTGCTGATAATTTATAAACGCCGTAGTAAGAAGGCTCGCGTTGAGACGATATCGAAACATGAAGCGTATGTGCTAAGATTCCACACTTGAGCAGTGATGTGTAATAATGCTACCGAAACATGATGGAATATGTCGGTGAGCTATACATATGATGAAAGTAATAAATCATGTTGAGCACTATCTGAGATACTAGTGAAATCGATATAAGAATTTCTTGAACTAAAAGTTCAATAATATTCGTTTCTTGGAAACCTGATGACCATCCCGGTTTAAATAATTATTGAAATCAATATTTCAAGTGAAGAATTAAAAGAATTCTTCAATGATTGTTCTCGATAAATGATGAAATCATTACTAGCCAATATTGAAATAAATTCCAAATATATGGAATAAAGGATGAGAAATATGGGCCACTCATCCTCCATGTGGACTACTAGATATTATGATATGGATCCACTAGATAGTCACATGTATATGATTCGTAATTTGAAATTTACGAAATATTTGTTCTGGTATGAGCATGATTTCACAGATTTAATGATAAAGCTAGTAAATGTATATCCCAATACTTGAATAAATCACTGAAGGATTGAGTATGCATACAAGTGGGATATTATGTGTAAATTATTTAAAGTCCTCCAATAAATTGCCAATATCGAGAATAGAATGCAAACTATATAAATTCTCATATTAAATTTGAATGATGAGAACATATATGAGTTTTTAGTGTTCTAAATTTTCTTAGCATGAGGGGAGTATTAAAGAAAATGATATGTGAAATGCATCATACTATATCCTCACAATTAAAATATGAACTTGAAGTTCAAAGATGTATAAAAGATGCTATGAACAATCACATATATCGATTAAGATGCTTTGATAAGTTAAACGCTTTAAGCGTTGATATTATGAGATTTCCCCAATCATATATATCGAAGCAAATTATTATGGTCTTAATAATGTAGCATATACTCTTGAAGAGTATATAGACATAACTATATTGTGTAATCCTACAAGAGATTGATAATGAGATATCTCGATAAGTTATGTCGATATGGGAAAGAAATAAAATTAAAGTGTAGACACACTATGAAAAGATAGTGCTACATACTATCAATAATAGTGAGGATATTAAAATCCATCGAAAATCACCAGATCTTTGAAATATATGCCCTTATGATTAAAGTGTTCATGCGGGTTTAATGAGAAATGAGAATGAAACTCTTGAAGAGGTTTCAAATGTATTATTGTATCAGTGCATGCAGCACGGCTCAAAATATCTACATTGATATTGTTGAGAAATTCATATCTTGTACTCTTTTCCTTGATTGATGTTTTGTCCCAAAGCGGGGTTTTTCTCAAACAAGGTTTTTAATGAAATTACCCAATCTCAACTATTATGAAATCTCAGAGAGATTTAGGTATATATCTCGATATAGTGAGAAAATGAAACTGTTGATTGCATATATACACTAAATATAACATGATATGGTATAACATCTAAAATTTCATTCACGTGAAATGAATGAAGAGTATGAACCAATGTATATGATACTCATACAAATCTATGAAATATTTTGAAATGCTTACATACTTGTATAAAATACAGCGTTGCACTCTTTTTCCCTTAGTGAGGTTTTTATCCCATTGGGTTTTCCTAGCAAGGTTTTTAATGAGGCAACATTAAAGGCGTATTCACATGAATAATGTACTTTTTCTTTCATTAGGATTTTTCCCACTTTGGATTTTTCCTAATAAGGTTTTAACTAGACATATTCATGGTATATTGAGGACGACCAAGAGAAATCGTACAGTGTATCTATTGGATCAAGTTATAATAAAGACAATGATTTAGATCCAAATAATGATGATAATGAAATCCTTTACCCGGAAGTAAGGATGTCAGTCCTCAAGATATGAAATCGGATGGAGTGGTAATTGTACTCTTTTTCCTTCGATCAAGTTTTTTCCCATTTGGGTTTTCTTGACAAGGTTTTAGCAGGCAAAGACGTAAATACTCCTATACTGTGATAGACATCGAGCAATGTATTTTGATGAAGCAAGATATAACCATTCCAAGCTATCACCATTCGATTTGGAAGTTTTTTCCCACTTGGGTTTTTGTCCAAACAAATTTAGAAGACATTTGTATTAATAGTCATTCAAGGGAGTGTTATAATATTGTGCATGAGCTCCTCGAGGAGTAAATTATTATATTTTTAATTTATGAATACTATTATGCACTTTGATGAAATTATATAATTACGATTGTATCTATTAAAGTTTTCCTATAAATAGGGCTTCAGTTATTAATGAAATTCATTCCTGTGAATTCCTTAGAATTCATTCTCTCTAAACTCTCTCTATTATTTCTATACTTTTATAACAAAAAAGAAATATTCGAGAAATGAAAACTATCAGTTCTTCTAATCAAATCCAAATAGCAAAAACCATGAAAATTGATGAGAACTATATATAACTCAAATTCGATATAAACTGTTGAAATGCAATAATAAAACCCGTTCTCAAAGTTGATTGACTACCAATTAAATCCAATAACAAAACCATCCAAACTAATCTAAAATCCGTTTAAAAGATATAACTATTGAAATGCAATAGTAAAATCTATTTCCATTAATTATTTCCACTAAAGAATATCTACAATTTAAAAGATATAGATATAGATTCAATAAATTAAAAATATTGGATTAATGTTACAACTGAATAGTTAATTAAAAAAATTAATGCTACATGTTTCTTTTAGTTTTTGCGTACAAATTTGATGAATTGTAATTTTTTATCACACCAAAATAAAATTGTAAAAACTTACTAATTTTAATTAATTTTCATTTTTTACCTAATTTTATTTTTGAAAATAATTGATTATTTCAAAAATTAAGTAAACGGGGCGATCTAATCATGTTACAAGTTCATTTTAATTTTTATGTAAAATTTTAATGACTTTTAATTTTGTATCACACAAAAATTAAATCTTAGCCAAATTGCTAATTTAAATTAATTTTCATTCCTTAGCTAATTATTTATAAAAATCAATGTTTAGAAAACTTGGCTAGACCGGCCAGTTCAACCATGAACCGATCCAAAATTCGGTCTGGTTATAGCTGAAAACCGGACTATCAAAAAATAACTCAAAAACTCGTCAACCGACCACTTCAATCGGTTTAACTGGTGACCCGGTAACGGCTCAACCGTTTTTTATTGGTTTTAATTTATTTCTTGATTTTTTAATTAAAACCGGTTTGACCCCGATTCAACCGTTTGACCCTTGAACTGTTGCTTTATCCAATTTGCTGACCGGTTCGATTTTCTAAACACTGATAAAAATAATTAATTATTTAAAAAGTTAATTAGTGGATCGAATCAAATTTTTAAATTTTAACGTTATACTTTTCTTTTAATTTAGTGTAAAATTTAATGAATGCTAATTTTGTATCACACAATAATAAAATATTGGTGAAATTATTAATTTTAATTAATTTTATTTTCTTAAGAATTAATTTTCGTCTCATAGTTAATTATTTATAAAAAGTCTCTTATTTTATATATAAATATAAATCTTTAGATTCGGATTAAAAAGATATATATATATATATATATATATATATAAATATAAATCTTTAGATTTAGATTAAAAAGATATAATAAAATAATAATTATCAATACTTATACAAGGAAAAAATTTAGATTTAATATTTCGCATTTATTATAAATAATAATGTATTAATTTTTTTGTTAGTGTTGATTGTGAATCCGATTAAAAAATAGGCTTAAATTTCCCTGTTTTTCTATATATATAGATTCTATCAATGACAAATCAAAACCATGACTTCATGGGCATAAAAATATTGTCAGCTAGTGGTTGTCGATCTCCAAGAAATTAATATTGAAAGATTTATTAAACCTAGATACAAATTATCAAAACCTTGAACATGGTTGTGTTTGATTGCAAAGCCAGAAAATGGTTGGAACGAAAGCGTTTTTCGGGTAAATAAATTCGGGAAAAAGGTTTTTCAGGAAAAATGGTAGTTATAGGTATTTTATTGGATTAATTTGAAAGTTAGAAAATGGTATTGTTTTCGTTGTTTTCTTGCTTTTTTTAATGAAATTTGATCATTTTCCTTATCTTTATGGTTAAAAAAAATCATTCATAAAAAACAAAAAAGCGGCAAGCTTTTCCTGGAAAACAAAAACTGCCTCCTCCCAAGGAAAACGTTTTCCCCCAAACTAAGGAAAATTGCGGATTTCAAGAAAAACTGGAAAACGTTTTTGGGAAAAAATATCAATCAAACAGCCAACCAAGGGAAAAAATCACTAGTACAAAAATGAGCTTAGGTAGCGGTTGTTTTACACTTAGGGTGGCGTTTTTTTTATCGCCACCAAAACCAGCGACACCCAAAGTCGGCCAAAGGGTGGCGATTGAAAAAACGCCACCCAAAATAGACTTAGGGTGGCCGTTGTTAAAAACAACCACCACCATTTATTTTTTTAAAAAAAAAGGACTTAGGGTGGCGGTTGTGTCCAACAACCGCCACCCTAAGTTCTTTTTAAAAAAAAAGCACTTAGGGTGGCGGTTCTAGTGCAAAACCGCCACCCAAAGTCCACTTTTTTTTTAATGATATGAGCGATGGAAAACACACGAAATAATTTTTATTCAAAACCAATCGCATCCAATTACAACAAAATGAATAATCTAAGAATAAAAACACAAAATTATAAGATGAAAAGCTAAAAATTGCGTTTTGAGGCCTTAGATGATGTCAGATCGGCCTGAAACATGGGGTCACAGCAATAGCAGTGAGTGTCGTAGATCTCGTCGCGACAATTCTGGAATGTACTTGTGGGCTGAAAACGGACATCGTATGCAAAAGTTATGGCCATTTAAAGTTTACATGCTCAAAAACTCGAAAAAAATTATATTAACAATTATACAAAAATAAACGAGATTTACCTTACTTAAATTATGGCGCCAATTTGTGAAGAAATTGCACTTAAATCTGATTTCAAACCATGAATATTTGAAGAAATTTCGAAAAATTTTCAAAAGAAGGAAAACTCAGAAGCGGGAATACAAGATCCGATGAGTTGGTGGAATATTTAAAGGGAAAGGGTGGCGGTTGTAGCAAAAATAGCGACCCAAAAGTATTTTAATAATAAAAAAATAAAAAAACGGGTGGCGGTTGTTAGCTTACAACCGCCACCCCATGTACTAAATTTTTTTAACGTTCGTTTAGGGTGGCGGTTGTTTTACACAACCGCCACCCTATGTACTAATTTTTTTTTTTTTTTAATGTTGGTTTAGGGTGGCGGTTGTTAACACAACCGCCACCCGAAACCAACTTAGGGTGGCGGTTGTTTTACACACCCGGCACTCGTTGTTCTTTTTTTTTTTAACGTTGGTTTAGAGTGGCGGATTTTTGCTATAACCGCCGCCCTTTCTTAATTCCGAGCATCAATGGTGGCGGTTTCAATGAAAACGCCACCTAATGGGCATCACCTAATGTCACTTATTTACTAGTGAATAGTTGGAAAAAAAAGTTTCTTCGAAAAAAAAATGAATCAAACACACCCTAAACTTCAAATTAAGTTATCCGAAAATGGTAATTAACAAATGAAATAAAGAGCATAACAATTTACACATAAAATTACTTACCGATAACAAAAATGATAGTGCAATCTCATGGCATATATGTTGCGTACGCTCATTCACATTTAAATTGGAATTTTAATCTCACTATATCATCAATTAACCTTTCATTTGAACTCGTAAAAGAATCCACCGGTTGCACATTTGAAAACTAAATTCCATAAAATGAATAAAAGAATTTATGTAATAAATATTTGAAGCATATAAAAAATTAAGAATACACCGATAGATGATGACGTTTGCAATATTTCTTGATACAGCAACTTATAAACATGTGGTAAAAATGTGGTTCATAGAAAGAGAAGAAAGGCGCACTTCGTTACAAAAGGTTATTTTTATCGTGGAAGAAAATGTGTAAGGATAATAAAAAAATTGTTGATTACATGAGAATGATCTCCTTGTCTACAATATTTTTTGGATGATAAAGATTAATGTCCGATTTTGTTGAAAGTTGTTTGTCGTAGAAATTCCCCTTGACATTGCGATGTACAACTGACCATGAGAATTGGTATATATGTTGTGGGAGATTTGTTTGTCCATGAACCTTGTTTATTGTCATTCCAAAAGAAAGATAAACATGTACCTATTTGCTACCGAGTTTGAATGATCATCCTTCATCAGTTGTAGGGCTTGACGGTATGCATGGAAGGAATGCATGCTTACCAATATGTTGGCCAATAGTTATCTATGCATGAGTTAAAATTAGTAAGGAACTTCAAAATTACCAAGCAATATAATGTGTTTCTATTACAAAAATTTGACGTCATTAAACTGTATGAATGAATCTGACAATTTATCATATGTGCATCCATTGATTTATTCAACCTCCGTAGCAATCATGAAGGACAACTCAATGTTGTCATTTACATTTTGGAGTTTCTCTTTAGACCTTATGTTGCCATTTCAGATAATATAAGAATTTCCCTTTTCAATAACATGGTAAAATTTATGGATTGTCTCATTCATTGACGTTGCCTATATTTTATTTTTATGTAAAAATGTTATATATTAAATACCAAAAAATTTAAATACCATATAAAGAGAAAACATATATTTGTAAAACTAAAAAATTACCCTCTTACCGCTTTCTATGAATTAAGATTAGCATCAAAATATAAACCTGATGATCATCATTAACCTAATATGTTTCTCTTAAGCTCTTTCGATCTATTGTCACTATGATCGACCATCTGTCTTCGTATGATAATAAATCTTTTATAACATTTGCATCCATAATATGAAGTTTTAAAATATATCTACACTATAAGACACTATAAGATGGAGAAAATGATGGGTACCTGAAATAAAATGATCTGGGCAGTTAGTTTAAATAGTTGAACTTTTTATGATATTAGATTAGATGTTATAACTCGGTTTTTCGGGCCACACATTGATAGGTGTGTTTTTACGCCTTTTTCGGGTACGTCTAACATGCTGGAAATAGATAAAACGATCAAATCTCTACTCAGAATTCATCTTTTGGTCCATGTAGGTTAACAACTTAAAGAGGGACAGGAAATGGGAAAAACCGGCTAAAGGAGATGAGCCGAGAGTAAAAAACTGAATGAAATGGAAGCAGGGCAAAATTACGGCCGTAAGTGAGTTCGGTACGGCCGTAACTGCCCAATACGGCCGTACACATAAGAATTACAGCCGTACAATTGGAAGCTCGAGTGTCAAATTGATGCAGAGCCACGTACGGCCGTAAATGGAGACTTACGGCCATATGTGTGAAAATTACAGTAACTGATCAGACCTTGCAAACTCAAGAACAGATGCGAAATGTTGGTTACGGCCGTACATTTACAAAATACGGCCATAACTTTGAAAATACGGCCGTATCCATATCAGATCACAAAACTGCGAGCTGCCATGTTTTTACTGTTTCATTTCTTTTCTTCTCTTTTTCTCCTTTAGCTTGGGGGTCTTTTGGAGAGTTTTTGGCTTCTTTAAAAAGAATGATATCTAGGGTTTGGGGGGATATCTAAGAAGAGAGGAGGATTGCTAGAAGAGAAGAGAAAAAAAGGCAAGCTAGGGGAGTCTCTCTCATCTTTCTTGTATTTACTCTTTGAATTTGATCTTATAAGGCATATACATCTATTTCCATGATTTCTTCACTTTCTCTTATAGGGTAAAGTTTTTAGTTGAGATTGTTGGTAAAGTTTGATTATGTTATTGATGCTAAGCTAGTAGAATCATTGATTACTTGTTGTTGTGTGTGTATTCCATTGCCTTTAATGTTTTTCACTTATTTGGCCAATAAGTGTTTGTGTTAATTGTAAGTTGAATGGACTTTGAGAAAAGGATGTTTAACTTAGACACCATGGTTCGTCACTCCAAGTTCCTTGTGAGGATAGAGATATACCTCTCACCTTGAATGGTCTTTGGAATTTTTCATAAAGTTTTATACTTTTGATCAATCGTCAATCTACATAGAAATATAGTAGGTTGATTTGATCAAAATGGGGTGATTTGACATTCGAGAGAGGAATCACCTAGTTAAGGAAAACCGGACTTGACATAAACAACAAGAAATTCAAGTGAAAACTAGCAGCGCACTAATTACATAATGATCAAATGAAACCAATAATCTCAACTGTATTTTATTGATTAAGTTATTATCGTGTTATTTGCGCTTACTTTGATAACCACATATTCAAAAGTTTTCATAGTTATCATGAAACAATTTCCAGTCTCATAATGTGTTTATATAAATGTATATCACGCTACATAACTATTTAGTGTAACATCACTTCAGTCTTTGAAGGAATGATATCCGGACTTTTTGTCCAAAAATTTACTACTTGTACGGCCCATGCGCTTGTGGTGTAAATTGGCGAGTGTGTATAAATGCCTAACACACATAAATGCTTTGATTGCATACAATAACCAATGCAAAAAATTAGCACAGTGGACAGATGAGGTTGGTTCATGAATTCATCTAATAAAAGATTTGCATGACATTAGCCCGAATAGTTCATCCTCAATGTCCACTAAATTACTTCTAAAACATTTACATGAATTCGTCCTAGACTAACCTGATGTTCAATATCCACTAACCTTCTGACACAATGACACAATCAAATACATTTAAGGATTCAAAAAATTTGGTCATATGAATGTATTTTCATAAATAATTAAATATAGTTGGAGCAAAACCGTCCAAAAAAGATTCTCAACTCCGGCCACTTTTAATGTATTTAATTTAACTAATTAATTAATTAATTAATTAATTAATACTTTCTTTTAAATATATTAAAGATTAATATTATAAATCATAGATATATAATTCAATGAAAAATTATTTAATAAGTAATTTTAGTCAAACGCGAAGAAGTAAAACCGCTATATTTTATTCATGGATGTGCATAAAATCTTTTATCTACCTATTCATTGAACTAGTTGTTTCACCCGTGCGTCGCACGGGGGCATAATTTGTTAGATAATAACAATCTTAATAGATGTTACTCGTATTAACATAAGACCTCGAAAAAAATAAAATAAATAATGAGTCACAATAATAAACTTAATTAATATAACTAATGAAATAATTCTTAGAAAATTTTGACAGAGTTTTCCTCTATTTTGTACCAATTCATTTTGCAAACAACCGGGGAAAAACTCACCAAAAAACACAAACTTAATTTACAATACTCTTAAAGACATCAACAATTAAAGCAATCCTAACATAACACCATCAATAATAGTCAACAACAACACACAAGATAAAAAATAGAAACATCTTCGTCTTTTGACGAAAAGAATGAATGCATTCAAATATAAGTCACATTTATAATTGTCACATAGAATAGAAAATTTTGTCTCATTATATAATTGGATTGTACTAAAACAATAAATAAATTCTTAGATAAGCTACACATTTCTAACATCACTTTTACACAAACACTAGTGTTTTAACATAAGAAACCAACAAAAATATTAAAAATAACATCATATTTCAGATATGAGTAATGAAACTCGCTAAAATTATAATTTTCGACCACTAAGTACGTTGAGTTACCTTTTCGAAGCACAGTGCCACTAATGTATAAATGCTACATATAACCAATTTGTATAACTCCACCAATTTTGTGATGCAGACTGTAATACCCTCCCCAGTACGTCAGCGGCATCGTACTAGAGACGGCATCACCTACGTGACGTTGACGGACTAATGTATTTTAAAACATTCTACGCGCGCCCAAACGGGGATAATTAACATACATATAGTGTGATAGTTTACAAAAGGGTTTATATTACATACACGTGTCCCCAAAATCTTTTCCTTTCCCATTTCCACACGTCGACAAGCTCACACGCGAAAGGACCCTTTGCCACCTCCAGCCTGCCTCCTACACGCAACATCATCTAAAACATTTAAAAGACCACACGTGAGTCATAATGACTCAGTAGGGAGAGACACAATGCATATAAACATCACACATTGATCTAGGGCCCGTTGCGAATCATGTGTTAACATCGGCGTCGTCATAAACATTTGGTCGGCCTCTTAACATCGTTGGGGTGTAGGTCCCCCATGAGGCCAATATATCGGTCATTGGGGCGTAGTTCCCCGATTAGGCCGACATATCATTCATTGGGGCATAGGTGCCCCATATTTGGCCATAAACTTTAACATTTATGCAACACATGATAGGCAACTTCAATCCAAAACACACGTGACATATGAATGCAAGTCGTCATTACTAAAGTCTCACACGGACTTCTCATTTATTTCATAGCATTTTGGCAACATAAACATGCTATAAAGAACATAGACCAAGGCTAGAGAGCATCTCAACCATATAAGGATCATCACATCATGCTAGACATATCATACTTTGCCAAAACTATGAAAATAGCCAAGGGAACTTGCATACTTAGCTATCTAATGCTCATTCATGTATCCACTTACCTCCTATATAGATAATTCATCTCAACCCTACCTCAAAAGACAAGAAATCAAGCTAGAAGATTGGTTGCATAACTTCCTCTTCTTCCTTTCCTCTTCACTTCCTTTCTTCTTGTTGATTCAAAGGTGGTAACTTGAAGTAGGTAAATGATCTACAAGCCAAAGACCATGCCAAAACTATGAAATCACCTTTAGACTTGTTCTCTAGGGTTTTGGGGAGTTGGGGGTTGAAAATGATGGAAAAAGACCGAGCCAACGTGTTTAAACCCTATCCAACAGTTTTGCCGACCTAAAATTACGGCCGTACATATCATCTTTACGGCCGTAAAACTCGACTTACGGTCGTAACTCATTAACAAGTATGGCCGTAAACCATTACGGCCGTACACATACATCCATACGGCCGTAACCTCCATCATACAACCGTATCATACTAACTTACGGCCGTTTCGAACTCTCTGTAAATCTTATGCATCTCATCCTTCAAACATTACGGCCGTAAAAATACTTCTTACGGCCGTGAACCCATAATTACGGCCGTATCCTCAAATTGTACGGCCGTAACAAACTCTCTGTAAATGTTGTACATCCTTCACTTTACCCCTTTTTCCGCCGTACCCACACATGATACGGCCGTAACCCCTCGCATACGACCGTACCACTTAATACATACGGCCGTACTTCACTATCTGAAAGTTTTGGCACATATCCTCATTCCATCACTTACCGTCGTAACAACATTACTTACGGCCGTACACATATAATTACGGCCGTAAACCATAAACTTACAACCGTAATTCTCGAAACTGCCGAATTTCATAGAAGCTTCGTTTCTTGCTCGAGAGGACATGTCAACACTTAATACCATACATACCATCATAACTAAGGCACGAATGGGCCACACACATATATACATCATGTCACAATCACACATATTACCATAATTCACATGCATAAATGGATGGGGTATTATACAGACGTTATACCTGGATAAATGTAAGAGCACAAAAACAACAATATATAAATACAATCATTCACTTCACATATCAAGCCGCAAATGACATAAGGGGTTTGTGTAAAAAACTAAATAAAGTGAACAACGTACCTGATATAATTAATAAGTATGAAACTATAAGTTCAAACACTTCTTTATAGGCGATATTTGTGATCCTCATAGTTAGACGACCATTGTCATCATATATCACAAACGTTAAATCATTCCTATGCGTCACCCTCAAGACTACAACATACACTTCTTATTCAAACTTTAGCTGTTTCACCCGTGTATTGTGCGGGGGGAAAATTTTTCAACATCCATTTTGTTCCACCTATATTGATTGAATATTGTATTATCATAAGAATTAGAATATGAAAACAACTAATAATCACTTAAAAGCCTATTTCTCTTCCTTATGGTTTGATTCATACTTTAAAATTGTAATAACTCTATGTGAATTAGAAAAATGGAAATAATAAAATATAATGTAATTTATCTCATTCCACTCATAAGATAATTATACTTTTAAATCTGATCTTTGATAATTTAACTCAATAAATATGTACTTTTAGTGTTAAATCGCTCGTTTCTTTTCTCTCTTTTTTTCCATATATATTCATCAATAATTCATTATGATATAATTAGAATAAGAACACAATCTATACTCTTAACTTTTCTACTTCAATATTGCATAACTAATAACATTGATTCATGATTAAGGTGTCAATTAAACCAATGAGGCACTAATTTACTAAGTTAATATGTGAACATTTTGGCACAAAAATAAATATTCTATGATAAAAATTTAAAAGTCCGAAGAAAGTACAATCAATCAACAAATTCACATTTACAATTTAAAAAATTGTGTCGACTCAACCAAAAGGTATAAAAAAATTAATGATACAAAAAAAAATTATCAGTACGAAGAAACAATAATTATTTTAACTACTTACTGCAAATAATCCATCAAAGTTGGTCGATTTACATTTTAATTTATTATATGCTTGAAAACGTCTTTTTAACATTTTCGGTGTTTTCTATGTTAAATATCGAAAACAAGGAAAACGCGTTTTCGGATTTTAAACTTTATATTTATTACATTTGAGTCCCAACTTTTCGTTTTTGTACATTTTAGTCCTAACCACCAACGACCACCGCCACCAAATGCCAACCACCACCGAAAAAAGTCAAACCACCAGATCTGATGGTCAAACCACCAGATCTGGTGGTTTGACCACGAAAAGTGGTGGTCCTACCACCACTATGGTGGTCGGACCACCAACAGGTGGTCGAACCACCTCCGAGGTGGTTCAAACCACCTCAGAGGTGGTCGCAACCACTTCCTGGTGGTGCGAACCACCATGAAATGGTGGTGGTTCGCACCACCCTCGATCGACGGCTTTGCTTGGCGGCTATGAAGAGAGAGGGAGAGATAGGAGCGTGGGTGGGTGGGTGGGTGGGTGGGGTGGGGTGGGTGATGAAAATGGGGATCTTTTTGTTAAGTTTCAAAGTTTACGGATCTTTTTATAATTTTTATTATACCAACTTATTGTATTTCTAAATATATAAACCAAACGCGTTTTCTATTTTCTCTTTTCAAAAATAATTTTTCAAAACAATAAACCAAACGCATTTTAAATTTTCTCAAAACATCAATTGAAAACAGAAAACACCAAAATATTTTCGAAAATGAAAACAGAAAATACAAAACAAACAGAACACCTAATTGTTTCTTGACACGAAGTGAGTTTGACACTCTTTTGATTTGAACTCTCTTCCACAGCTGAAAAGCATTTTCCATACAGGCACAAAAAATAAATGATTCAAAAAAGAAAAGTAAGCGTGCGAAGAACATACGATCAATCCACAAATTTACATTTAGTATTTAAAAAATCATATTATCTCAACCTAATAGTATAAAAATTAATTAAAAAAAAAGAGAGCAAACAATTTGTAGGTGTGAAGAAAGAAATAATTGTTTCAACAACTATTTTAACAATTTGCCAAAAACAATTCATCAAATTGGGTAGATTGATTATTTAATTTATTTTTTACTTATAAACAATAATAGTTGCATTACAAATTAATCTTATGGAAAAAATTATAAAGTATATTAGACTTTTATAATTGCAACAAATTATGTGAATTAAAAATATTAATCAACCGTACAAAAGAAGTATAATTCACAATGAACATATTGGCATAAAAATCAAATGATCCAAGGAAACAAATTAATAGCGTGAGGAGAGTAAGATAAATCCACGGACTTACCTTAACAATTCAAAATATTGTGTCGATTCCTATTAATGGTTTAAAAAATTGATCATATAAAAGAAAAAAATAAAAAACTTTAATAGTTCGAAGGAACGATATACAATAGTTTATTGACAATAAGTGAGTTCAACGCTCATTTAATTGGAACTCTCTTTCACTATTGAATAATATTTTCCATGTGGGCACAAAAATAAATGATCCAAAAGGAAAATTTAATCGTGTGAGGAAAGTACAATCGATCCATGAATTTACCCTTAGTATTTTAAAATTTGTGTCGTCTCAACCTAATGGTATAAGAAATGAATGAGAAAAAAAAAAGAAAATAATTTATCACTGTGAAGAAAGAATAATTGTTGAAAAAACACTTACTGGAAGTACTCCATCAAATTGGGTTGATTCATATCTTAATTTATTATACTTGTAAACAACAATAGTTGCATTACAAATTAATATCTTGAAAAAAATTATAAAGTATATTGGATTTTTGCACTTGTAACAAATTATGTGAATTAAAAATATTAATCAACATACAATAGAAGTATAGAAGTATGATTAATTTTCACAACGAATATATTGGCATAAATACTAAATGATCTAATTAAAAAAATTAATAGTGTGAAGAACGTACGATAAATCCACATATTTATCTTAATAATTTAAAATATTGTGTTGACTTGTATTAATGACTTAAAATTAATCATATATATATAACTTTTATAGTGCGAAGAAACTACAATTGCTTCTTTACAATGAGTGAGTTCAACACTCTTTTGATAGAAACTCTCTTCCACTGTTGAAAAGTATTTTCCATATGGGTACAAAAAATAAACGATCCATGACAAGAAAAATTAATAGTGCGAAGAAAGTATGATCATTCTTCTAATCAAATCCAAATAACAAACCATGAAAATTGATGAGAATTATAACTCAAATTCGATATAAACTGTTGAAATGCAATAATAAAACTCTTTCTCAAAACTAATTGACTATTAATCGAATCCAATAACAAAACCATCTAAACTAATCACAAATCCGTTTAAAAGATATAAACTATTAAAATGCAATATTAAAACTCATTTTCCATTAATTATTTCCACTGAAGGATATCTGCAATTTAAAAGATATAGATATAGATTCAATTAATTCAAAATATTGGAGTAATGTTACAACTGAATGATTAATTAAAAATAATGTTACATGTTTCTTTTAGTTTTTGTGTATATATTTGATGAATTAGAATTTTTTATCACACTAAAGTGAAATCGAAAAAAATTGCTAATTTTAATTAATTTTCATTTTTTAGCTAATTTTATTTTTAAAATAATTAATTATTCCTAGCATTAAGTAACAGGGCCGATCTAATGATGTTACAAGTTCCTTTTAATTTTTACGCAACATGTTAATGACTTTTAATTTGGTATCACCCAAAAATTAAACTTTAGCGAAATTACTCATTTAGATTAATTTCCATTCCTTAGCTAATTATTTATAAAAATAATTAATTATTTTAAAAACTAATTAGTGGATCGAATAAAAATTTTAAATTTTAATATTATACTTTTCTTTTAATTTTGTGTAAAAATTTAATGAATGCTAATTTTATATCTCACAATAATCAAATATTAATGAAATTATTAATTTTAATTAATTTTATTTTGTTGAAAATTAATTTTTCTTTGTAGTTAATTATTTATAAAAAGTCTTTTATTCTATATATATATATGTAAATCTTCAGATTCAGACTAGGAAATATAATAAAATAATAATTATCAATACTTATGCAAGGAAACAAAATTTAGATTTATTATTTAGCATTTAATATAAATAATAATTTATTAATTTATTTGTTAGGATTGATTATGAATTAATAAAAAACTAATCAAAGGACAAAATACTTAAAGAAGATAAGTTCAAATCAGTGGAGATTTGAAAAAATCTAATGTTGATTTGAACAAAAAGTTGATTTGGACTTTTTTGATACTTTTTCTCCGGTTATGAGAATAACATCTATAAGATTATTGATTACTATTTCTGCAATTTATAATTTAATAATTCATCAAATGGATGTGAAAACAGCTTTCTTAAATGGCAATCTTGACGAAGAAATATACATGGATCAACCGGAAGGTTTTGTACTACCAGGTGAAGAAAGCAAAGTGTGTAAGCTATCTAAATTACTTTACGGCTTAAAACAAGCCCCTAAATAGTGGCATGAGAAATTGATTCCTGTATGATTGAAAACGGGTATAAAGTAAATGAAAGCGATAAGTGCATTTACTATAGACCGTGGGAAAATTTGCATGTTATAATTAGCTTGTATGTTGATGATCTGTTGATATTTGGCTCTAATATTTTGGTGATAAATGAAACAAAAAATATGTTGAAGAGTCATTTAGATATAAAAGATCTTGGAGAGGCTAATTTTATTCTGGGCATGCAAATTACTAAAACAAGTGATGGTATTTTTCTTGATCAATCACACTATATTGAAAAGGTCTTGAAAAAATACAATTATATTGACTGCAAACATGTTACTAGTCCTTTTGATTCCAGTATTCACTTATTTCCTATTGAAAGTGAAAATCATGTGATAAATCAAAAGGAATATGCAAGTATAATTGATAGCTTGCGATATGCTACCAATTGTACGAGACCAAATGTTACATTTGCAGTGGGGGTTCTCAGCAAGTTTACTAGCGAGCCAAGGAAGGAACACTGGCATGCTATTGATCGGGTAATGAAATATTTACTAGGTACCAAAAATTATGGATTATTTTATCGAAAATATCCTGCTGTTATTGAAGGTTTTTCTGACGCAGATTCGAATACTTTGTCAAGAGATTCTTTATCTATCACTGGATATATATTCAAAATGGGATATGGCACTATCTGCTGGAAATCCAAAAAGCAAACAATTATTGCTAACTCGACTATGGAAGCTGAGCTAATTGCATTAGCTACAACTAGTGAGGAAGCAAATTGGTTAAGAGATTTATTAGATAAGATTCCAATGTGGTAAAACCCAATACCTCCTATTTTGATTAATTGCGATAGCACTACTACCATTGGTAGAATGAATAGCCGTTATTATAATGGTAAATCCAGACCTATAAGAAGAAAACACTGTATTGTGAGATCTTGTTTGAGTAATGACATAATTAATGTGAATTATGTCAAATCATGTGATAATCTTGCAGAATCCATTGACCAAGGCCTTGGCAAGAGAAAGGGTTTGGAGTAAATCGAGGGGGATGGGGTTGAAGCACATATCATCGTGAGCCATGTATAAGGATACCCAACCTAGTGACCAGAGATCATGTATCCAGGTTCAATGGGAAGAATGAATTATATGATGGCCGAAAGAAATGCACAATTTGAATATACCATCCTTATGATGTAATTGCATTATCCTTTAACGGTTTGAGGGTTGAGTATTTTTTTGAAAAAAACTCTTCATAAAGTTTGTAGCTTGTATGAGTGGGGTGCTACAGTTACACGAGCACTCTTGACAAATTTTACCTATGTGAGTGCGAGAGTGGGGCCGTTCTCTATGCGAATTCTGAGCTCATTCTCAAGTACACTCATGAATACTAGGATCAGCACAAGGCCGCGACGTGCTAGCCATTAAAGCTTGTATTAACACTTGCATTATTTTGTGTAGGCGATAATTCTTTATTTCTCCTAACCAGTTATAGTTCAAGTCTGAGACGACTACTAACTGTCGAGTAAAGGTTATTGTTTCACTAATGGAGGTTCAATGTAGAGTCCAACCGATCATGATGCATAATGATCCATCTTTTGGCCAAGATTATCTATTGATTTAATTTCAATATTAAAAATGAGTGGGGGTTGTTGGACATTTTTAATATTAAACATGTTAATGAATTAAGAGCATCTCCAATGCAACGTTGGATGTTTATGATGATGTGGAGAAAAGAGATAGAGAGAAGAAGATTATTTTAATTGAAGTAGTGTGGAAAGGATGATAGAGAAAAAGGAGAGGGAAAAGTGAAAATGAGGAGAGAGAGATAGAAATAAATTTAAAAATAATAATAAAATAATAGTAAAAAGTGTGTAGATGAATGTGTGATATTGGAAAGTGCACTGAAAGCGAGGAAGAAAGAATGAGGAAAAAGTAGGATAAATAAGATAAAAGTAATTTTTAAAAAGAGAAAATTAGAGAAAATATGGGATCCATGCAATTTTTTGCATATCTCTCCTATTTGGACATTTAAGGTGGACCTGTGCATTGGAGTTGCTTCCTATGATGTAACTGCATTATCCCGTAATGGTTTGAGGGTTGATTTTTTGTTTAAAAAAAAACTCTTAATAAAGTTTGTAACTCGTATGAGTGGGGTACTATAGTTACAGGAGCACTCTTGATAAATTTTACCTATGTAAGTGCGAGAGTGGAGCCGCTCTTTGTGAGAACTGTACGCTAATTCTCAAATACACTCATGAATACTGGGATCAGCACAAGGCCGCAACGTGCTAGCCATTAAAGCTCATATTAAAATCTAAATTATTATGTGTAGGCAATAATTCTTTATTTCCCCTAACCAGTTACAGTTCAAGTCTGAGATGACTACTAACTGTCGAGTAAAGGTTAATGTTTCACTAATGAAGGTTTGATGCAAAGTCACATGTATCATGATGCATAATGATCCATCTTTTGGCCAAGATTATATATTGATTTAATTTCATTATTAAAAATGAGTGGGGGTTGTTGGACATTTTTCATATTAACGTATTAATGAATTAAGTGTTGGTTACACATAAAGAATAGCTAAACTTTAATTCGGTAGTTTTATGCCATGCATATTAATAAGACTAATACAAAATGGAAAAAAACTTATTAATTGTTATAAAAGTATAGAAACAATAGAGAGAATTTAGAGAGAATGAATTCTAAGGAATTCTCAGGAATAAATTTCATTAATAACTGAAGCCCTATTTATAGGAAAACTTCGAATGGCACAATCGTAATTACATAATTTCATCAAGGGTATAATAGTCATTCACATATAATAATTACATCTTTTACCAAATTATTCCTCCACCAAATTATTCCTCATAATTCATAACCACCACATTATTCTCAATTATTCATAACACCTAATAATTATTCTTCAATTATTATTCATAACGCTCCCCCTTGAATGACTATTAATACAAATGTCTTCTGGACCTGTTTGGAGAAAAATCCAGTGGGAAAAAACTTCCAAACCGATTGCAGGATAGCTTGGAGTGGTTATATACTGCTTCATCAAAACATTGCTCCCGATGTCTATCAATGCATATGAGTATTCACGTCTTTGCCTCGTTAAAACCTTGTCAAGAAAACCCTGGGAAAAAACGATCGAAGGAAAAAGTACACTGCTTTCTGACTTTGATTTCATATCTTGAGAACTGATATCTTTACTTACGGTAAATGATTTCAATATCATCATCGTTTGGATCTAAAGCATTAGCTCCATTATAACTTGATCCAATAGATACTTTATCAATTTCTCATATCGCTCTCAATATACCATGAATATGCCTTGTTAAAACCTTATTAGGAAAAACCCGATGGAAAAAGCGCAATGAAGGAAAAAGAGACATTATTCATGTGAATCGCCTTTAAAGTTGCCTCATTAAAAACCTTACTAGGAAAACCCAATGGGATAAAACCTCGATCAAGGGAAAAAGAGTGCAACGCAGATTTTATACTCTAAGTATCTTTTAAGCATTTCAAAATCTTTCATACATTTGTATGAGTATCATATACATTGATTTTATACTTTCGTTCATTTAGAGTGCATCAATTTTCTTACACAACTACAAAACATTCACCATGAACACATGTCTCCAAACATACAATTTAAAGCATATAAATTCATAGTAAAAACATGTAAACATATAAGTAAACCTTCATAACTAACTAACATTTAAAATATATCATTTAACATTTAATACTCAATAGGTTATTTCATTCCCAGGGGCTTAGCTCACCCTTTAAGGTACTATAAACACGGTTTAGCTCATCCGATCCTTTAATTTCCTTTTTAGGTACTACACACACGATCAGTAATTTAACTTTCATGAGCATGCAACATAGAATGACCACCATGCTTATCTTTAAACTTGAGTACTAGTCATCATCATCTCATCATCTCATAAGTTAAGGATTTCACATTCACCATTTATCATCTTCAATATATCTCAATATTTTCATTATCATTGATCATATGTAGCGCTACATTTTCATATCGTAGCCGACACATTTCAATTTCATTTTTTTCCCCATATCGACATAACTTATCGAGATATCTCATTATCAATCCTCTTGTAGGATTACACAATATAGTTATGTCTATATACTCTTCAAGAAAGTATATGCCTCAGTTATTAAGACTATCTTTTATAATTTGCTTTGATATATATGTTTGAAATATCAGCGCTTAGCGTCTTGTATCAAAGCATCGAGTCGATATATGTGATTGTTCATAGCCTTTCATGCATCTTTGAACTTCAAGTTAGATTTCAATTTGAGGATATAACATGATGCATTTCTACATATTATTTTCAACCTTTAATACTCCCCCTCATCTTTGAGAAAATTTAGAACACCAAAACCCATACACTTGGTATGATTTTAATCATATATGTTCTCATCATTGATTTTTAATATGGGAATTTAGGCAGTTTGCATTCTATTTCGATATCGGCAATTTATTTGAGGACTTTAAATAATTTGCCATATAATATCCCACTTGTATGCATACTCAAATCCTTCAGCCAGGGATTTATTCAAGTATTGGGATATACATTTACTAGCTTTATCATTAAATCTGAAATCATGCTCATCTGAGTGAGCAAATATTTAAGTAAATTTCAAGTACTTAATCATATACACATGTGACTATCTAGTGGATCCATATCATAATATCTAGTAGTCCCACATGGAGGATGAGTGGGCCCATATTTCTGCATCCTTTATTCCAGGATATATTTGGGATTTATTCCCAATATTGGCTAGTAATGATTTTATCATTTATCGAGAACAATCATTGAAGAATTCTTTTAATTCTTCACTTGAAATATTGATTTCAATAATTATTTAAACCGATGGTCACCCAGTTTTGCAAGCGAGTATTATTGAACTTCTAGTTCAAGAAATTCTTATATCGATTTCACTAGTATTTGTATATTGCTCAATATGATTTATCATAGAAACAATTCACCGACATATTCCATCATCTTTTAGTGACATTATTGTCTACCACTATTCAAACACTGAGTTCTGACTCAAACGCATCACATCCAGGCTATTATTTAATTCAAAATCGTAGCTCTTACGCTTCATATTATTTATTTAAAATCGAGTCTTATTTCATACACGTCGTATTATTCTATAAATAAATCATCAAAATTATTGCAAAATTCATCCTAACAAGGGTCTATACATTATAATGGATCATATGCTCTCAAATCTTGAAAATACTATCCATCACTACTGATTAAAATCCTAAAAAGGATTTATCGAGGTAAGTGAAAGATTAAGGATGCTAATGAATAAGGGTATCCCACAAGATATCCGATGCTTGATTGAAGCAAGGTTCGACATTATCTGGTGAGTTTCAATCCTTCTAAATACATGCCTCGTATGGGTAAAAGTAGTTTTCAAAGAAGCGAGAGCAAAAAGATTAGAAGGATGCTACAAATGTGTCAAGTGGACATGTGACACTCGATGTAAATGCATGGGGTACTTGTCCAATCGAGAAGATAAAATAGCATTCATTAAGGATGGATTGAGTAAGGAGCCTTTGGATGATATTCAATGCTCTTGAGACACATCCTGGTGGATACGTACAAGGTGAGCTAATGGCCTTATGGGCCAAATTCAAAGATCAACAAACGCGTTACATCTTGAAAAACTTACTTTAGAAGATCCTGCATTTGTAAATTTAGTAGAAAATTTTAGTATAATAATTTTCTCATATTAATATAAGGAAGCTCGTGTAATAACGAAGATCAATGTTTTTCTTGTAATTGTAAATATTGTTTTTAGATTTTAAGATATATATATATATATGTATATATATATTATTTTAATCACAGATAGAGATATATATCATTTCACTTTAAAAAATTTTACGCATTTTTTCTCTTTCATATTTGTCAAAAAGTAAATAGTGCACTCAATTATTGGTTTGAAAATTTTCTTTAAATAGAGGATTCATATATCTCTCATGTTCATACATTAAAAATAGAGTGCAAGAGAGATAGGAGTAGAGATGGATATGGAGATTTTAGAATCATCTCATACAAAGTCACTTTTACCTCGCTTTGATTAAAACCGTATGTATTCTTGGTGGATCTAAGCGTAGGCCATATCCAATATGTGGATATGGCAAACCACTTGTAAAAGAGTTAGGGAGACAAGAAATCAATATATACTATCAGAACCAACAACAAACTTTTAGCTAGACTTATAATAGCCGCACAATCATTGGGAATAAGAGTTTTGAGTGTAATACCTTTCCATCTAGTTGGATCTAATACTAATTGGAGCCGCTTCTACCATGGGTCCAAAGAGGGTTGAGACTTAGCGCAATCCATCCCACAAGCGCATGATGTATATGATGAATAATAGTGATGCTTTCATTGTCCTTCCGGTGGCTACAACACACCGAGGAAATATTCAATATAGCCTCGGCACGATGGAACTTTCATGTCAAACCAATAGGTTTGTTAAATATTAATAATTTCTTTGATGGTTTACTAGCGCGTTTCTAGATCAGTGTAAATAATAAGTTTATCTCTCATTCAATGAGAAAAATACTTATCTCTCGCTAGTACAATTGATGAACTACTCATCAAATTTCATGCATATGTTCAAGAATCTGTAGGCTTAGGTCCGTCATCCACAGAACGCACTGGTGTCAGCGAAAAGAAATTAGGATCCTTTAAATATTTCATTATGAATCCCTAATGTTGATGGTGGCGAGTTACGGGTATTTATACTCTCGAGGCATCCCTCATTTATGGATTCGGTATGTATTTTCTTTTTGCATTTCTATATTTTCGAGTGTTTAATGCCATCTTTTGATATTCTCAATATGTTCCACTTCAGCTTTGTACTTCTTACGAGTAATAATAATAATATCATATTGGCTTTATTCAAATACAATCTAGTGATTTTGCTTCTTCAAGAGCATTTTATTCTCATATTAATACAATCTCATATCATCGATGAGATTACTTCATATAATCTCTCCATGCGATATATTTTCTTTGATTTATCAACATGGGATCTATTGAGCATTTTATTTTCATCTATTTATCCAATGGTGACTTCAAGTACCACTTACTCAATTTTCTCCATTAATATTCGATATATATGGGAAGTAATTTTTATTCTCATCGTAAATACTACTATGAGAGTATGATTAGAATATTTGATCAACTACTATTACAGGTAGGATTAGTTATAACCAATCGTGTAGTATAACCCACCACATTGGAAATATGCACACCAATTGTGTGGTATTACCCACCACATTGGAAATATACTCAAACTATAAAGTGCATAAATTTAAATTGCAGAATTAAATTTCCTCCAATAGGTAATTAACTCTACACTTGGGAATTATTGCAATAAATATAAATTTACTAATTTAAATAGCAAGAATTAAATTGCATAATATTTAACTACTTCTTCAGGAGTAGGATTCTAACCCAATAGAAGGTATTACCCATCACTTAGCATATAAAGTGCAGAAATATATAAAACCTTCCGCTTAGTGACGTTGAACCATCATCAAGTAGGAGGTATTGCAGTAATTAAATTCTGCAGAAATAAAGTCACAAATTAAATATTGAATCGCTTACAGAGCAAATTCTTCTAGAACAAATACTCATTACTTCTACAAGAGCACACTTATCCTTCTAGAATAAGTACATTATGTAATTGAACTCTTCAGGAGTTAAAATAATATTCGATCTTTTAACTCAAATGGACTTCAAGCCATTTTATATAATCAATGGATTTAGAATTTCTTCATGAATATTCTATCCATTTTTCACTGTCGTCAAAATTAGGTCGGTTTTACCTAAGGGTAAAATTGTCCATTCCAATTGTAAAGGTAAAATTGTCAAAAATATTTTTATCAATGTTTTACGATTGGAAAATTATCTCCTTTCTACTTCAATTTATCAATATCAAAATATTCAGGACTATTTTGTAACTTTTTCAAAAAATTAGTGTCTTGATTTGTAAATTTTGAAAGTTTGATAATAACATATTTCAAAACGAGTTATTACACTGTCAATATTGGTGTCAAATCAAGCTCTCGTTAAATCGTGATATAATGGAGTCGAAAATTTGATTTTGATAATGTATGCTCCTTATATCTCGATAAACAGATGTTATAGTTTAATATATTATTATATTATAAAATCATATGATTTACCTTTTTCCTTTTCTAATTATTCCATGGATAGATTTACTTGCAATCCATTTTACGTGATCGGAAAATTCTTTGGACTCCATTCTTCCAATTTTGGGATTTGGACATATCTAAGCGAGGTTGTGTAGAATGAGGAATTGTGGAGAGGAATATGAACAAAAGGGAAGTTTCAATGATGTATTTGCAAGAGAGAGTTATTTAGGATTGATGAGGATGAATTAATTCATTAAGTAATAATCCGATTCCCGATATAGAAGATCATCTATAAGATGCAACTGTAGAGCATACTTCTTTCATATTACTCAAATGGCTAGAGACTCGTGCTGATAACGTGTTATAAAAGTATAGAAACAATAGAGAGAATTTAGAGAGAATGAATTCTAAGGAATTCTCAGGAATAAAATTCATTAATAACTGAAGCCCTATTTATACGAAAACTTCGAATGGCACAATCGTAATTACATAATTTCATCAAGGGTATAATAGTCATTCACATATAATAATTACATCTTTTACCAAATTATTCCTCCACCAAATTATTCCTCATAATTCATAACCACCACATTATTCTCAATTATTCATAACACCTAATAATTATTCTTCAATTATTATTCATAACATTAATTAAGTTGTTTGCAAAACCAAATCAGTTTCATTTCTAAAGTAAGTTTATGTGCCTTGAATTAAATGGAAGTGTGTTATACTTCATTAATGAGATTATGGCATTTATTAATGTGTAAGCTCATACTCAATTTTTCCTTATAAATTGATGTTGTTGGCAGACAATTTGAATAAGTCATGTGAGAATAGTACTAGTCAAATATATATATATATATATATATATATATATATATATATATATATATATACACATATATATTCTGGCCAAGAGAGGTGTTCTTACAGTGAGAGCTTTGGATTATTCCTTTAGTGCAAAGAAGGATTAACCACACAACGATTAAAGTTGGGCCATTATATCCTAGAGGGGACAAGTCATATATTTTCTGTTGCACTAGTGATTGACGTATTTTAAACACCACAGAGGGCTTGAATCTCCTTAAAGAGAGTGAGATGTCCGCACCTCGGCCTTATTGGTTACGGTTATTTATCCATTTCCTTTGAGATATTTTGTATTATTTTTTGTAATATCACAAATGGTTTCTCCGGTCAAGACTTGAAGGGCCGAGCAAAAAGGCAGTAGCTTCCTTAATTTTCCAATAGATGATCGCTTGATAGAGGTCTAATCGGCGACGCCGGGTGAAACAAGAAGCACCGCCTAGAGTTACAGTTACTCCACAGTCTTTTATTTTTGAGATAATAGCTAGAATGTCAAAAATAATTTGTAAAATATTAAAAAGTCAACTAGAATTTATATTTGCAAGAATAATAAGTTTTTTAACTATATAAAAAATTACCAAAAACCCCTACCCACCCCACCCCACCCCCTCTTCCCCATGGATGGAGAACCAGATCGGGCTCTCTATCTTTGCCGGGAAACCAAATCTCTTGCAAAGATGAAGAATTTGGTTCACTGGAAAAAAAATATTTTGGCTGGAAAAATGGAGTGTGTCAGAGAAAGCAACCGAAGTTTCTCGGAGAAGATGAGAGTTCGTCACTTTCGCTTGATAAATAATTATCTAGATTGATCTCGTAATGGATGAGCATGTTTGATGTGTTCATGCACGTGAGATTCGGTATACATATCTTGATTTGTGTTGATGATCCAACAAGTTTACCAAAAGTAGAAGAGTTTTGGGTTGAACTTTTAAAGGATCACAAGTCAAGATTTGGACTTCAACATACAATAACAAATAAGCCATAAACTTTGCATCCAAGTTACAAAAGTATAAACAATTATCATATTGACTTCTACCAAAATCAAATCTAGTCATATAAGTGTCAGACCTTTTGTACCATTGCTTGGACAACTACTTGAGACCATATAGAGATTTTTCCAAAAGACAAACAAAATCAAATTTCGCCTTAAAGCCCTCAAGTTGTTCTACATAGACAGTCTCATCTAGTTCCCCATGTAAAAATGCTATTTTAACATCAACTGGTTCAAGTCCAACTTCAAAATAAATAATAGCAGATAAAATCGAGTCTAATAGTTTTAAACTTAACAAGAGGAGAAAAGAGTTCAGTGTAATTAACACCTTCTACCTAGGTGAAACCTTTTGTGACTAGTTGAGCTTTAAATCTCAATGGTTCATTTTCATTTTCCTTCTTTGATCTTGTACAACAATCTGCATTTTAATATCACGAGAAAGTATTTTATGTAATCTTTAACTAAAAAATATTTTCAAGTCAAACAATATCAAGGTAGGTATTGAATCATCACATTAATTTGTTTAACCAAAATGTTATACAACAAATCAAGTCTTTTGGCATAATATCATGGTAATTACAATAACAATCAAAACAAATATACAATTAATTAAGTAAAAGACAATATTGATACACAAATTAATTTAAATACAATAAATATACACAAATATATATAAGCAATACGGACACAAGGGGAATAAAAACTTTTACAGTAGAAACCTAAAGGATATTTTGGGGATTTTTTGAAACCGCAATTTTGCATTATTTGGCATCGTACTATAGCGACGCTAGGTTTGAGGGTTCCTGTCTCCCGTGGAGATGGCCTAGACTAGGGGTGGGCGTTCATTGGTTTATTGAAGGAACCAAAACCGAACCGAACCTTTCGATTTTAGTTCTTCAATCTCAATAATCAAACTGTTTCGGTCTTGGTTCTTGTTTTGTTTTTTATTAAAGAAAAAAATGACTTTTCTAAATGCCTAAATTATACATAACAATGGATTTTGATTGATTTGTTTGTTGGTGGTGTTCAGTTATCTAACTCATTAACTAATTACTCATTTAATTCAATTTTTATCCTACATGTTTTCTTGTAGAATGTAAGAGTTTATTTATTTTATTTTTTGGAAATATTTGTTCATTGTGCATCGGTTTGACATTTTTAAAGTTGTATTTATTACAAAAATATTTTCATGACAACAAATTTTACTAGATAAAACAAATGGACTTAATTTTTTAATTAAGATTATTCAATTTTTTGGATATTAAACAAGGACTCATTCGGTTTTGGTTCCTAATTTTTTAGTTTCGATTCTAAATTTTTTCAAAAGAATTGGCCAATTTATATTTTTTTCTTTTATTTTTATTTCTTTATTTCGATTTCGATTCCTCGTTCGGTTCCTTTTTTTTCCAGTCCATTCCTATCTAAAACTTAGCATAGAGGGAACACCGTGTAAAAATTAATGTTGTAAAAAGCATAAATCGTGACAACGCGTCATGGGGATGCTTCGTGTTTTTTCCTACCTAAGGGTGCTTTTTTGCACTTTTACACTCTTTTGTGCGCTTTTTCCGGAAACTTTTCGCTTACACTTAGCATTTTTTAACACTTAGGGTATGTTTGATTGGTGATAAAATTATCATGTGCGGTATTCCGTGTAAAATATGTGGTTGAGATTGTATTAAAAAATATGTATGACTAAAAATAAGTGTGAGATTGTATGAAATTGTGTGCGTACAAATTAATGTCCAAAAAAGAACAGGGCCTTAAGCACCCTTTATATGTGTTAGTACGCTTTTTAGGATACTCTGATAAAAGGTTTGTGGAGCAATGCTTCGAACGAAGTGGACGCCCTTATCTTTCACAATTCACTCCCTCTCGTTAAACCCTGTATTTCTAGAGGGGGAAAAACGCTTAAACCCTCAAGCCCCTTCTCTTCGGTCTGTCACAACACAAAATGGCACTCAAAGTTATCCCACTGCCCGGTTTGCTACCGGTAGGCCGTCTATCCACCTCATATACCACGAAATATGGCCTCTCTGTAACCAGTGTTTTGCCCGTTTTCTCCCGGATCTTCCATAAAAAACTCCGGTTCCGTTTTCTGGAGCCACAATTTTTGCTCTCCTACCACGAAAATGGGTTACCGATAACACAGATTGGGGTCCGCAATTTCTCGGTTCGTTCCGGGCGGGTCAGACCGGATTCCGGTTTGGGCAATGAGGTGCGGGCGTCGAAGAGTTTGATTGATGACGAGGCAGAACTTAGTGACTGGGTCAGTGGATTGAGTTCTAACTCGCTTAGGAAGAGTCAGGTTTATAGCGATAGTGACGCTGATGGGGATAATGGGGACGATAATGGAGGATACAGGAATAAAGTGAGGGGTGAGAAAAGGAGGGGGAAACAGAGTGAATTTGATAATGATGATTCTCATTTTAATAGCAGGCGAGGTGGGCCCCGTGGTTCCATTGAGAGGTTCTCTAGCCGGGGTTCTGTTGAGAGGAGAAATGATGGGCTCTCTAGAGGGGGCTCGAATGAGATTAGAAATGGTGGGTTATTTAACCGTGGTTCGGTTGATAGGAGAAATGGTGGGTACTCTAGAGGGGTCCCGGTTGAGCGCAGAAATGGTAGGTACTCCGGCAGGGGCCCGGTTGATAGGAGAAATGGGGGTTCGTCTAGCCGAGGCCCAGTTCAGAGGTTTGGGGGCAGAGAATTAGGGACAGGGAATGGCAGTAGAGGAGAGAGAAGGGGAGGTGTGGGAGGGTTGGATATGGGGTCTGCGAAGAATAGAGACGTGGATGTGCGACTGAAGAGAGAAGGGAATAGAGTACCACGGAGAGGATTGGTCGTTACAGATGAGGAAGATGATGAAGTTGAGGTGGAGGGCTATAAGAGTTTCAAAGATTTGATTGATAGTGATGAAGCTGAGGATGAAGATGAGAGTGAGGAGGATAGCAGTGATGATGATGTGTTGGAGAAGGAAAAAGTTTGGCCTCAATCACCGCCGAGCTCAACGGGGGAAAATGATAACTATCTTAGTGAAAGCAGGTAATGCGTTAGCACTTACTAACTCAATTACTTTTACTCCTTTTGTGCACGTTAAACGAGAATGGATGACAATGTTCATAGTGTATGAACCCTCTAAGCCTCTATAATGTTATGTAGTTAAGTTTAAATACACATTGTAATGATGAAATAATGACACAGCATATGGCTGATGAGATGTCAATCTAGAATGCTTTTGAGTGATCCTCTAAATTAATCTTTGGTCATTGATAGAACAGCCAGTGAATAATTTTTTGTCCAAGAGTTAGATATTCCTGTGATTATTTAGTTTAGGAATTTGATGTCCATCCATTGATTGTACATTGTACAGGTTTGATCAGTGTTCCATCTCTCCATTGACAATGAAAGGACTTAAAGATGTCGGATATGAAAAGATGACAGTTGTGCAGGAAGCAACTCTTCCTGTAATTCTGAAAGGTATGTGAGTACAATCCAGACAGAGAGAATTAGTTATAAATTGGTTCTCTCTTTATTTTTTATTTTTTGTGAAAGAACTTATTTTTGGTTGATTGTTTAATTTGACGCTAAAATTACAAATAAAGTAAGCTCGATCTATTCTAGAAATGTTTGCTAATATAAGTTTATTTTGGTGTTGAATGCCAAAAGATTCATAATTTATGTACTTTCTTGATTGTCTAGATCATGAACTTATCGTTGTCTGATATTGGAAAGAGTGCTTTGCACCAAAAATGTCTTATAATAGTATTACCACTTGTTAGATTCATGTTTTAGTTTTGGCATTCTGGTTGATGGATTTGTTTTCCCAGAGAGATGACGTCGAATATGGGAGATTGCATGTCCTATCACTTTAGTTGTTCCATTTTGAAAAAAATCCACTTTTTTTTTCAACACAATTCATTTTTATCCTTTTTAACTAATTATTATTATTATTATTATTATTATTATTATTATTATTATTATTATTATTATTATAAAAAACTGTCTTGCTATTTAATTTGATTTGGTAGTTAAAAGCATTGACACTCTTGCAATCTCTTTCTCTTCTTAGGTAAGGATGTGCTCGCCAAGGCAAAAACTGGCACTGGAAAGACAGTAGCATTTTTGGTAAGATATTTACCTTTTTATTGACTAGTTCTGAACAAGGAATTATCTATTTTTCCTCCATATATCATGAATACGGTAATTTCTAATCATACTACTGTATTGCTAAAATATGTTCTCTTCGCATCCTAAGTTGAGATAAGTTGATTTTTCAAACGAAAAAAGATTAAAGAAAAGAAACCTAAGGTTATATATTTGATATGTTAAGAAATGGTGAATTTTTAAGCATACTTGAGTTTTGCAATCTCAATTTCAGCTTCCTGCAATTGAAGCTGTCATAAAATCACCAGCAGATTCTCGTGATCAAAAGAGAAGTCCCATTCATGTGCTTGTCATATGCCCAACTCGTGAGCTTGCAAGTCAAGCTGCTGCAGAGGCCAACAAGCTGTTGAAGTATCACCCTTCTATAGGAGTTCAAGTCGTTATAGGAGGCACAAGGCTTACTCTAGAACAGAAACGAATGCAAGCAAACCCATGCCAGATTCTTGTGGCTACCCCTGGAAGGCTAAAAGATCATATTGAAAATACAGCTGGATTTGCTACTCGGCTCATGGGCGTTAAAGTCTTGGTTCTCGATGAAGCTGATCATCTTTTAGACATGGGTTTCCGCAGAGACATTGAGAGAATTATAGCTGCTGTTCCCAAACAGCGTCAAACACTTTTATTTTCCGCCACAATTCCACCAGAGGTATTTCCATTATTTAGTCTTGTTCAATGCCTACATGTGAGAATGTTAAATGGCCACATACTAATGTGGTAGTTTGCAAGTGGTCCACATCAGCATGTGGGCCACACTCGAACCGCACCGTGGACAACTTACAAATTGCCACATCATCGTGTGGGCATAATATGCCCACACGCGGGCATCGGAACAAGAGCGTTCCATTATATTATAACGTCACAGTCAGTAAACTTAGGAAATTACAAAATCCGTTTTGTATCGCAGGTTCGTCAAGTTTGCCATATTGCTTTGAAAAGAGATCATGAGTTCATTAATACAGTACAGGAAGGAAGTGAGGAGACACATGCACAGGTACTGCTGTATTTGAAATGCATTTTGTCATATAACTGAGTGTTGGTTTTCCTTTAGTTGCGCTAACTACTGTTTCCCTTGATCTGAAAAATTTTCAGGTCAGACAGATGCATATGGTTGCTCCTTTGGACAAGCACTTTTCGCTTCTGTATACTCTGTTGAAAGATCATATCGCTGATGATGTTAATTACAAGGTATTATAACCCAAACCCTGGTAGTGGGTATGTTCACAATAGTCTTTCTGTTAAACATGGATAGAGCATGTGGTTACTGCTGAAAGCAAATAAAATTACCTAAAGAGATTTTATTAGCGTCTGTTTTTCAAAGATAGTGAAATCTTCAAGGAGATTTCTTCTTCAATGGTTATTGGTGTTCATTTTGACACTTAGAGGAATACATGATCAATAACATGCTTATGTTTGAGTATTTTCAGATTCTTGTTTTTTGCACGACTGCAATGGTCACGAGACTCGTTGCTGAACTCCTCGGTGAGCTTAACCTGAATGTCCGCGAAATTCATTCTCGCAAGTCACAAAGTTACAGAACTAAGGTCTCAGATGAATTCCGGAAATCAAAAGGTCTTATTCTCGTAACATCTGATGTATCTGCACGTGGAGTGGATTATCCCGATGTTACCCTTGTTGTGCAGGTAATGTGATATATGAACTTGCTTTTGGAGCTAAATCACCTTCATCTCGCTTAAAAAATTAAAAAAAAAAAAATTTAATTAAATTTAAAAAAAAATTGAATATATGGTTGAGAAGGGAAAAATATTAAAAAATTTGTAACATAAAGGTAATGAGTGGTTGAAAATGATGTTGGGAAAAAATGATTTTCTGGATAATGTGTTTCAAACAAACTCTTAAGACTGACATGACAATTATTGCTACTGTAGATTGGGGTACCAGCTGATAGACAACAATACATACATCGGCTCGGAAGAACGGGTCGCAAAGGTAAAGAAGGACAAGGCATATTGATGTTGGCCCCTTGGGAAGAATATTTTTTATCTACTCTTAAGGACTTACCCTTGACAAAGGCACCAGAACTGTTGGTTGATCCAGAGACCAGAAAGAAGGTGCGTAGCAAATAAAACGTGTCCATGCATGTTCATCTCCTTTTAGTTTCTTGAAGTCCCATTCCATGTACATCACTCCTAATTGTGGCTTGCACCAGATTTGGTGCAATAGCTGATGTGGCTCGATCTGGACATGTCAGTATGTGCAGACCGTGCCACATCAACTGCTTGTAATAGATTTGGTGCAAGCAGCTTGCACCATATTGGGAGTGTCAAGGCCATCTCAAATGGACTCCTTCAATTGCACATGTCCACTATAGAGAGAGAGGGTAGAGAGAGAGGAAGGAACAAAAGTGAGGGGCCCACATTTTTTAATTTTAAATTTTTTAAATCGCTTTTATCTCAATTATTCAACTTTTTCTTCATAGATTTTCGTACCACGTCTAGAAATAGACTCCCGTCCAAAATTCTTTCAGACTGTTTTTATTATTTTTTTTAATTTATTTCTATCTCCCATCTTTTTCACTATTCCCTATCTTTGTTTTTTGCACTTCTTTTCTTTTTATTCATTTTTAAATAAAATAATCATTTTCTTCCTCTATCTAATCTCTCTCTACTGTCACACAATGGCAATTCACGTTGCCATTGGAGATGGCCTAAGTACATTGTTTCCCATCTGAAGTAAAAAAAAGTACTGTGGCATGTATAGGTGGAACGAGCTTTATCCCACGTAGGGATGAAGGAAAAAGAATCAGCATACCAGGCATGGCTTGGCTATTACAATTCCAATAAGAATGTCGGTCGAGACAAGTACAGACTTGCAGAGCTTGCAAATGAGTTCAGCCGCACGATGGGGCTCGACAATCCTCCAGCCATTCCTAAGCTAGTCCTTGGCAAAATGGGTCTTAAGAATATCCCTGGGCTGCGTTCTAAGTAGATTATGCATTATTGTTTTTTAATTTTTTGAGTAGTATTATATTTTTGCTTGGATACGAATATGATCATTTTTTTGTCATATGTATAATGAATCAAATTCTGCTAACGGCTATAACAAATAGAATGATCATTTTTCATGAAGTCCACCTTAAATTGAGCAGTGAATAGTACAATGAACCAGTTGATCTTTGATCTTTTGGCTTTTACCTGGACAGTTCAAATTTATTGTATATGACCAAATTGGTTTTTGTAAGTATGGCGGTTGAAAAATGGATGAGTTTTGGATGTTATAGAAGGTTGGGTTGGCAACGAACATTTAGATAGTTTGCTCAAAAAATCATCATCGTATCTCAAGTGGAGAATGTGAATTTCACGTTATGTCTCTTACTAACTTGCAAGTAATTTTGACGTTGACAAATGCAAGTGGTACTGAAAGGAGGGCAATTAGTGCAAAGAAGAATGACAGTGTGCTAGGAAAATGACAATGGAAAACGATCACACTAAGACAAGAAAATAATGAACTTTATTAATAAGAAATAAGATAAAAAAGAAAGAAGCTCGATTGCATAATTGCTATCCCCAAAATGAATTTGCCACCACTAGGATTGTTTAGACTTTTTATGGTCTCCATCGCAAACAGTTTGTAGGACATAATTAAGCCTCAATTTAGTAGAAGATTAAAAACACTTCAAATCTTATACCAAGAATGACGAACACAACTTGAAGGATAGAATGATTTTGAAACAATATGTATTGTTACATTGGTTGTTTTCTTTGTCTCAAAAGTGAAATATAACACCTATTTATCGATCTCTAATAGGTGTGGCCAAAGAGATGCATCCATATGACAAGAAACACGCCCAATCTCCAACAAATGTGTCGGTCCTAAAATTTGAGTAGGTCTTGTTTTTGAGCAATGCGATCACATGGTATTATTTCTTTCTTTCTTTCCCTTTTTTTTTTTTTGTGGTAGGGGTGGGGTGACGGTGGTGGTGGTTGTTTGGTGACGTGGCATAGGGGAGGTGGTGGTGGTGGATGGGTCAGGTGGAATGGTGGGGGTAGGGTAGGGTGGGGATGGGGGTGGTGGCGGTGATGATGGCGGCTAGGTGGTGGAATGGTGGTGGTGTTGGGAGGGGAGGTTGGGGTAGGGTAGGAGTCGTAGCGGTGTTGGTAGGGGGTTGGGTAGAGGCGGGGTGGGGTGGGGTGGTGGGTGCGATTTGCTAGTGGAATGGTGGTGGTGGTGGGGGTAGGGTGGTGGTGGCGGCGGTTTGGTTGTTTTGGTTGTGGTAGCAATGGTGGCAGATGGCGGTGTTGAAATGGTGGTGGTGTGATGCAATGGTGGTGGTGTTGGGGTGGGGTAAGTAGTGGTGGTGGTGGGGGTTTGGGTTGGGGCGGGGTGGGGGTGGGGGTGATGGTGGCGGCTTGGTAGTGAAATCTTTGGTGGTGTGGTGTGCTCGTGGTGGTGGGAAGGGTGGTGGCGACAAATGATTTGTTGGTTTTGGTGGTGGTTGTGATGATGGCTATAGCGGTGTTGGAATGGTGCTGGTCAAAAGTTAAATATTAAAGTGCAAGCTTTGATAGTTTGAGAACCTTTTGTGCAATTTAAACGGTAGAGGACCTTTTGTGCAATTTAAATGGTAGAGGACCTCTTGTGTAATTTTATTATGTTTATTTTATTTTTCATGAATTGTTTTTATTGTAGTTACTTTTGTTGTAAATTTGTGACTTTCAAGACATTTTTTAGTCTTAATATGTAAAATATGAATTAATTATAAAAAAATAAGATGTTTTGACTTAGTGGTCAAATTTCCCATAGAAGTGTAGTTAGTGGGCATTCCTCCCTTATTCATTTAAATAAATTGGCACAATATATCGAAATAATACAGATTCAATATCGTTAAAAAATCAAAAAAAGGTAAATCTGCGAATAAGCTCGCAGCACCCAGGTTAATAATATAAAACGATAAAATGTCTACAAATGTGAAAAAATCAAAGTGACAAGAAGACTGAAGCCTCCGGATTTACAATGTTGACACTCAATTTTGGATTAAATTAATGATGATTCGAAGTTGACGTACCAATCTAAAGCACACGAATAAACAACACCGTAATAAGACGATGAAAAACTAAAAAACCGCACCAAAACGATGAAATCACAAAAACACTAAGAAAAAATCCAAATCTGTCTAGATAGACTAATTCTTAAAAAAAAAGAAAAGAAAAAGAAAGAAAGAGAGAGAGATGAAAGGGGTTGATTTCAGTCCAAAAATAGTCAAAATCACCCCCCACGATGCAGGTGAAAGTTCATGAAAAAAAGAGAAGGAGAGCACTGAGCACGTAGCTATAGAGTTCCTTTATGTTTTGAGTAGCAATGATTTGGGCCTTAGCAACTAATCCCATATATGCAAATATTAAAATTTATTTTTGAAAAAAATTCATTATTATATCTTATTCTTTTAGTTTAAATCGATTTTCTACAATGTTGGCCAATTTTGACCCATTTTTGATCGACTCTAGTCCAACTCTTCAAAGGTCTGTTTTTAGTTATAGTTGGACCTGTTTTTCAATTTGTGCACTGTTTTTCCGATGGAACTGGTAGGTACGCTTCCGAAATATTAATAATTATAAATAACAGTGGGTGCATGTACAATTATGGTGAAAAATACTATAATTTTGGTTCTGATTTATTTTTAAGTTTTTTTTTAAAGAAATATCCCGGCTTGAAAATCAAAACTCGGGATATAGTTTTATTGATAAAATTAAAAAATTATAAAATGAGAAGGGGGCGTAATGAGCCTTATCTCTCAAAAATTAGATTTATTTATAAGAGTTATTATTAAAATTTATGGTAAAATAAAAGAAAATTAAAAAAAGGGACCCACAACTTGCCTTTTGTCTTTTTCTCTCCTTGGATTAAAATTAGCAATTCAAGGTTGCATTGGAGATGGTATAGACTCATGCATGATTTGCATACATCATTAAGCCATTATTACATTTAACAAAATCCTAAAATATAAATCCTGTTCGTTCCATAGTCGATAAAACTATGAAAACAAAAACGTTTTGACTGTTTCGAAGTAGGAAATTAGGAATATCTTGTAGGAATAGATTTCCACTTTAAACCCGGATCTATCCTGTTGAATTATTGAGAGTATATATAAACTGAAGCGGAAGCGTACTTGAATCAGCCATTGCTTGCACTATTGGAATTTTGTGGTTGTGATCTTCAAGTCAACAAGCTAGCTCTTATTTTCTCTCGGTGATGGAGAGTCGAAGAATGAACAACATACACTTGTGACTCTGGGACCATAACCATATATATATGACGTCTGCTAACCTAATTCACCCATCATAGAATTAGGAACTCAGCCTGTATCTACACATATAAAGCCCATACTTTAATTTAATTGATGCATAAAAGCCCAATATTCAAACCGTATTAGATCACTTTAAACGGGCTTAACCTAATATGATAGCCTTTAATTAATACACACAATTACATATATAAGCCCATATATTCGATTAAAACCTTGCAATCTCCTCACTTGGGCTATATATGTCACCTTATAATTGTGTATAACCTTATGAGTACTCGTAATTTTGCTATCATTACCGAATGCATCTCAAACAATCCGGCCCATCAACTATATCAATTTAGGATCAAAGCGTTCAAGCATACACTTAGATAGGTAACTAAACCCATCAATGGTCACATAAACCAATATATTTGAACGACATGGATCAAGTATGGATGTGTAGCATGGAAATTTCATGCAACGTGATCTGAAACATGCATATTTCCAACTGGTCCACCTTTATACCTTAGTGAGATCAAGTTTCAAACGAGTTCAGAGATAACAACAAAATAAGACTTTAACTTTATAACCGAAACAACTGTATCCATAAACTTTATCCATAAACTTTATCCAAAACGACAGTATATGTGTCTAATATGAAAAGCACAAAATACAGACTCCCACTGAAACTATATACCCTCAAGAGACATCACACCCATATGAGCAAAGGTGCTCGTGGAAAGACCTCGGGTGTTAATCCCTTTAGTGAGCGGATCCGCAATCATGGAGTTTGTTCCAATGTGCTCTATTGACACCGTCCACTCAACTCTTTCTTTAACAGCCTAGAACTTGATCTCTATATGCTTTGATTTCGTTGAGCTCCTATTGTTATTGGAATATAACACTGCAGATTTATTGTCACAAAATAACCCTTAAGTGGTCTTTCGATACTATCCACAACACGCAAATTTAGTGACAAAATTTCGCAGCCCATATTCCATGATTTGATGCCTCATAACATGCTATAAACTCCGCTTCCATGGTGGAGGTAGCTTCTCGATGTCTCCGCTTGCACTCTTCCAGAGATAGCACCTCCAAAGAAGCGTAGATATAGCCTGAAGTGGATCTCCTACTATCTTGGCATCCAAATAAACGTGAGTCGAATAACCAACCCATCTCCAATCGATCCGATCTCCTATACGTGAGCATGTAATCCTTTGTTCTCTCAGAAGTACCACATGACCCGCTTGGTCGCTTTCCAATGATCCATTCCTGGTTACTTAAATACCTCCTTAACATCCCAACAATGTACGCAATATCCGGACGCCATAACTCACGAAAGCATACATCGACTCCCTCTGGCGATGAATAAGGAATCTTCCAGATCTCTTTAATTTCCAAGTCATTTTTGGGGCATTGACTTAAACTCAACTTGTCTCCTTTAGCCACAGGGGTATCACCTGGTTTACAACTCAAGATGCCAAACCTTTTAAGTACCTTTTCGATGTAGCTCTTTTTGTGATAATCCAAGAATACCCCGAGAGCGATCTCGATGTATCCGATTCCTAATACAAAAGAGGCGCTACCAAGATCTTTCATCTCAAATGCTTTGCTAGAAATCTCTTGGTTTCGTGCAATAAGCCTACATCATTGCTGCAAGCAAGTATGTCATCGACATATAAAACCGTAAAATACACTTACTCCCATCGAACTTGCAGTGTATACAATCATCTACGGCATTCATCTCAAAACCGAATGAGGTGATTACTTGATGAAATTTGTAATACCATTGTCGAGACGCTGCTTGAGTCCATAGATGGATTTCTTTAATTTGCAAACCATTTGCTTCGCATCACCGATACAAAGTTTCTCGTTGCACCATATAAATCGCTCCCATCAATGTCACCATTGAGAAACTGCCTTAACATCCATCCGATGTAACTCAAGATCAAAATATGCCACTAATGCCATTATAACCCAAAGAGTCTTTCGAGGAAACCTGAGAGAAAGTCTCTTTATAATCGATGCCTTCTTTCTCGTAAAGCCCTTCGCGACAAGACGAGCCTTATACCTCTCTTACATCGCTTTCAATCCCGCTTGGTTTTAAATATCCATTTGCAACCAATGGGTTTCTCAGACTCTTCGAGCAATGGAACGAGGTCCCATACGCCATTGTCTTTCATAGACTTTATCTCTTCATTCATGGCATCAGGCCACTTTGAGAGTTAGAACTTTCCATGGCTTGGACGGAAGTTGATCGGATCATCTTCCACCACCACTCCAACGCCAACCTCATGTTCTTGGAGAAAAGCAATGTAATCATCCGGAATTGCACTTCTCTCTCTCTAGTGGATCTTCTTAATGGCATGGGTTCTTTGAGGTTGTAGAGTTTGTTCTTTCCTGGAGATAACATGACATTGTCTTGATCCGAGCGTTGCTTCTGAACAACGCCGTGATAGGAACCTCGATCCCCGATCATTGTCAATGGCAATTGAGGAATTTCAATATATTCCTCCTCAAAGACAAAGTCCGTAACTCTTTCTCCCCCCGCAAACCTCAACATCCTCAAAGAACCGAGCATTCCCTCGTCTCAAAATTAACTTAGTTGTGGGATCATAAAATTTGTAGCCCCGGACCGTTCGTAATATCCAATAAAATAACAACTACACCCTTGCATCCGCTTTCTTTTCATTTGGCCTGTAAGGCCTTGCCTCATTTGGACACCCCCAAATGTGTAAGTGCTTCAAACTAGGCTTCTTACCCGCCCAAAGCTCATATGTGGTTTTACTGGCTTGCCTTAGTTGGAACTCTCGTTGAGTAAATATGTCAGCGTTTTTAATGCTTCTCCCCAGAGTGATTGTGGCAAGGTAGAATGAGTGATCATACTCCTCACCATATCCTTAAGTTGCTCTATTTCGCTCTCTCAAAGAACACCATTCATAGTGGGTGAACCAGGCATGGTGTCTTGTGGGGACGATACCGCATTCCTCTAGGAATTTAGCGAATGGTCCTCGGGACGTTGTTCCTGACGAACCGCCATATCTACCATAGTATTCACCACCATGGTCGATCTCGACGCTTTTAATCCTTTTGCTAAGTTGGTTCTCAATTTCATTTTAAAATTTTTGAACACGCCCAAGGATTGTGATTTTTCATGAATGAGATAGATATAGCCATATCTTGAAAAGTCGTCTATGAACGCAGAAATATTGTTGACCATTCCAAGAAGCCGAGGAACGGTCCACAAATATCCGTATGTATAAGTTCTAAGACGCCTCAAGTCCTATTGGCTTGATATTCCGCTTATTGGTTTGTTTTCCCTTTATACGCTAACACACATGTCAAAAATCAGAAATCAAGGAATCGAGAATTTGGCCTGGACACAAGTCTCTCAATTCTCTTGGCCTGGAGATGTGACCTAATCTCTTGTGCCCCAATGAGGCCGAATTTACAGGTTAATTTACGCTTTACACCTCGAGTACTTATATGCAAGGATTCATTAAAGGAGGCAATTGTATCAATTAAATAAAGATTATCGTAACCCTGACAGAGAACCTGAGCCAACCAATTTTGAATCATGAAACAAACTAAAATTTCCATTTCCAAATGAACAAGAATAACCAAATTTGTCCAAAGCAGAATAGAAATCAAATTTCGCCTAAAAGACGATACAATAAATGTCTCATCAAGATCCAAATAAAATCCACCTCAACAATAATCTAAATTTTCCTATTGCCTCTACTTCCACCGCCTTGCCATCGCCAACGAGATGTATCTTTCACCATCACTTGGTTTTCGCAACTCAGCACTACTCTGCATAGACACATTGATGCGAAGTTGTTGCACCCGAATCAATCCACCATGTGTGTCTAGGTACCGGGTTAAATTAACTTCGAAACAAACCAAATGAAGAAGAGTACCTTTCTTTGCACGCCATGCGTGATAGTTGGTGCAATTTTCTTCCTGTGACTCGCACTCCACGTAAGAAACAACCATCCTCAGCTGGTTCCTTATGCGCCGCTATTCTTCCGTGGTGCCAGAACCGCAGCTTCCTTATCGGTTTCCTTTTCTTGGTCCTTTTGTCCTTTGAGGTGGTGGCTACGTAAGACCGTCCGTTTCCCTCGCCTCAATCTCTCTCTTCCCGAACACAATGGGAGATGAGCTCATTAAGGGCATGGGTCCTTTGACAGCTATAGCTCACCTTGAATTGACCGACCATAGGAAGGATATCGTAACTAAGTGCACCAAGAAGCTTTGATAACTCCAACTTGAGTGCCCTTAGTTTTGAAGCAAGGAGACATTTCCATAATGTACTCCCTGATGTTCCCTTTTCCTTTATAACCTCATTGAGAGAAGGTTAGCCAAAAGTGTACTAGTTTCACTTTTCATTCTTGGCAAACCTCTTCTCGAGATCCTCAAGGAAACCTTTAGCCGTAGTCACCGATCGATATGGTGCCCTCGAATGCTTCTCGAATGGCACGCCATGACCATTAGACTTATGCGGCTCGATCGCTCCCACCTTTCCATCTCCCTCTTTCATCGCAGGTACTCTTATCGTTGAGTGCAAAGGTTGATCGACTCAAAGCAAGGTCCAGATCCATGACTCGAGAACAATCAAGACGTTCTCTTGCCATGCTTTGAAATTCGTGCCATTGAGCATTGGAATGGAATTAATGTTAGCGAGATATTAGAAGCGAGAACTCAAACTAAATAGAGAACAATTAGAATGGCTCACATGAAGGTGTTTAGTATGCAAATAATAATTTTCAAATAGTGGTAGGGCCCATCACAAGATGCTCAGCACAACATCAATATTTAATCTTTGGATAGAAATATCGATTTGTAAGTGGCAATCTTGGTGTAGTGATCAAACACTGCAATAAGACATGTCAATCAATAAACCTATCTTTGGGACTCGGATTTATTGATCACACACGTTAAACCAAAGAATCGCCACATGATTATCACTATTAAATGTGTATGTAATTGACCAAATATTAACCTTCCTTTGGGCCGATCAATATTTGCACGACTCACACACACACAAATACCTTTTAATATTCTAAGTTGATTAATTTCCACAATAGAGGTTGCTTTGGCAACTTGTTGCTTCAATCAATTCACTTTCGAATACTATACCTCTTCAAAAGAGTCCTTAGTACCAAAATTTGAGAAGAAAATAATTAATTTTGCATACATAAGCCTTTTCTTAACTTTGGGGTCTAATAAGTTAATAATTCAGAACTTTTGGGGTCAAAATTAAGAATTTTGAAACTTTAGGGGCCTGAAATTGCAATTTTAAGAACTTTATTGGCCAAAATTAAAACTTTGAGGACCAATTTAATCAATTTTAAAACTTTGGGGACTTTAATTGCAAAATTTGGAACTTAATCGGCCCAAAATGGAATAATTTCCAAACTTTAGGGACTGAATTATTAATTTTATAACTTATAGGGCTCAAATTAACTATTTTAAAGCTGCAGGGACTGAAACGGATGAATCTGGAAGTCGGTGGGGACTGAAATCAACGGATTTAGAACCGCTGGGACTGAGACCGCCTAAACGGAATTGACTGGACCAACTTATACGCACCAATAAGCTGCAGGGACCTGGATTGCAAATAACGTAAAACCACAGAAATTGCACCCGAGGTCCTCGCGTACGTCTAATTTCCCGTGAAGGTCCCTACGACAAACCCTAGCCGTCCACGCCGATCTACGCCGCTGCAACCTCCGGCGAGGACGGCGGCGACCACCGGCCGACGACCCAAGTCCGAAAACCCCCTGAATGTTTTTTTTTTTTTTGAAGATGAGATCCGAAAGGGAAGAAAGGAATTCGACTAGAAAAACATGGAATCAACAAATTCAAAATCACAAATGAATTCACCATCCACCGATTTGTACACGTAATGAATTTCGAATTCACAAATTCATATACATCATGTTTAGAATTTATTTCACAAAATCCAAGTCTTGTCTCCATTCAAAAGCTCATAAATACATACATGAAATCCATATGCATATATTGTAATTTCTCAAATCTAATACTAAGCAGGCGTAACGACAAAAATTAGATCCAAACAAACCATATATGCGTACACGCATGATCAAATTCCTGAAGGTCAAGTTTGGATCTCGAATTTCACACATGAGTTGCAGGCATGACTAAAGGCATATATATATAAAAATATAATCCAAAAACCATTATGGCTCTGATACGAAGAGTTGTTTTATGTATATATCCATGTATATGAGTCAAAGCACATGAATCAGCACATAATTAACCGACGGCCATCACGGGGAATATAAACTTATGCAGAATAGTTTTCAAATTCAACAAGATTAAAAAAATTGGAATTGTTAAATCTGAAAACTTCCAAATAATTGTAATAATCAAAATTAAAATTTCAATTCTCAATGATTCAACATACATTAGCTCGATACCACTTAGTAGGAATAGATTTCCACTTTAAACCCTGATCTATCCTTGTCAATTATCGAGAAAGATATATAAACCGCTCAAAGCGGACTAATCTCACCAATCGCTTGCGACTATTTTTTCAAGGTTCTTCATGCTCAACAATCAATGGTTCTTTATTTATTCTCCTGATTGGAAGTAAAGAATTAACAACACACTGCTTGACTTTAATTACAACATATATATATACGGCCACTTCTTAACCTAATTCACCCATCATGTAAGAACTCCACGAAGATCATGGCATATAAAGCCATACTTTAATTTAATTGATGATAAAAGTTCTCAATATTCAAACCGTATTAGATCACTTTAAACGGGTTTAGAATCAATACGATAAATTTTTAATTAATACACAATAATTACATATATAAGCCCATATATTCGATTAAAACCTTACATATCTATCTTTCACTCTTAACATTTCGTTGTTGTATAGACCAATTTAAGAGCATACTGGAGGTATTCAATGAATTGTGGCTCACTAACAAGTAAATAAATAGATTCTTATTCTAGAAATCGATTGAATATACATCATGTTTCAAAAGTTGATCTCAAATACTAGTTGCAATATTTCGTTATTGATTATATGACATTTAATTTATGGAACATCCGTAAACCGAATTAATAAATGAATATAAAATATTTACAAAGTCATCTTAATTATGGTGTCACCTATTCTCTAGGTGTAAACATAATATCTTATTATAATGTCCATCATTCTCGTGTTATATCAATTTCATATGTTTCACATATTACATTAAAGAAATATTTTATACAAGCATTGTCTATTTTCTTGTTTGACAATTTATTTTTCATAATCCATTGACTGTGGTTTTGTTTGGATACCCACGTGGGTACCGAACTCACGTTACGTGGCGCTAGTGTTGGCAATGGATCGGATTCGAATCGGATCGGCCTAATCCAAATTCAAATCCAAATCAATCACCCCAATCCAAATCTAAATCCAAATCCAAATCCATCGGATCGGATTCGGATCAGATCAAGAAAAAAATCCAAATACGATCCATATTGGTATAGGTTTTTATAAAAAAATAAAAAACAATAAAATTAAAATTAAAAAAATAAAAAATAAAAAATTAATTCGGATCGGATCGGCCTAATCCAAATCCAAATGCAAATCTGTTTCGGATCGGCCGATCCACGGATCAATGATTCACGGATCGGTAAAAAATTGCTCCATTCGGATCGGTATCCATCAGATTTGGATCGGATCGGATTTTTTGCCATCACTACGTGGCGCCCTCATAGTGTGCCACGTCATCGACCAATTTTTTTATTTTTTTGGGTATCTACATTAGTTCAGATGAATAATACATAACTGCCCCCTGATAATGGGGCCTAGTGAGACCCATAAGAAAGAAATCAAGGCTCCTATTGACTGGAGGTATTCTGAAACGCTAGATAATAAAGATTTTAAGAATGAAATCATTGAAACGATTCAATCTTTCTAAGAGAAATCCACCAAAGCAAAACCTGTTGGGACTTGCAGCAAAAGCTTCACTTCAGCTACATCAGCATAAGCTTCACAACTCTATGATAGCTAATCTCACTTCATGTCTGTCCATGTGAATCCTCCCTCTCTCTCAATCCAAAAACAACTGCCAAAACAATTTTACCCAATACATTATTTTTCCGCTGCAATTGAATCCAATAGCACTTTATGTAAACTTTTGGTCTCTTCCAAAACAGATTCCATGTCAAAAAGCGCAACCACAACCGCAACACCTTTCAGACTCGGGATGCCCAATTCCATTACAGGCCTGACATTCGAAATACCAATTCCACCAATGGCTACTACTGGTAACTTGGATGCTACATGTGAAATCATCAATAATAAGTGTATATTCAACTAGTAGAGAAGAAGAGGAGAGAAAGAATGAAGAGAGAACAATAATATTTCATTGATTTATAACTTAAGAAAAAAGGTAGTGTTACAATGAGAGTATATATATATATATATATATATATATACACACTAGCAATGACTAACTTATCCGACAAGTAAAGGTTGCTATACTAAAATACAATATAATAAATAAATACCTAATTACTCTAACATCCCCCTGCAAACTCACGATGTGACAGCAGAGAACAACGAGAGTTTGTCAAGTAAAAACCGAAAATGTGAAATAGAATGAGCCTTAGTAAAGAAGTCGCAAGCTGAAGCGAAGAAGAGATAAACGGTAAGGCAAGAGTCCTTTGCTGGAGATGATGACGAACAAAGTGGCAATCAATCTCAACATGTTTGGTGCGCTCATGAAGAACGGAGTTATGAGAGATTTGAATGGCACTCTTATTATCACAGTACATAGGAGTAGAAGAAGAAAGAGGAACACCCATATCAGCAAGTAACCAACGCAACCATACAATTTCAGCAGTGGTAGAGGCCATAGCACGATATTCTGCTTCTGTAGAAGAGCGAGAGACTATAGATTGTTTCTTGCTTTTCCACGAAATAAGAGAGTCTCCTAAGAAGATGCAAAAGCCGATTGTAGATTTACGATCAATAGGATTACCTGCCCAATCAGCATCAGAATAGGCACGAAGCTCAAAAGAAGATGTGGAGGGAAGAAGAAGACTCTGAAAACAAGAACTACGAAGATACCGAAAAATACGCACAATGGTAGACCAGTGAGCTGTAGTAGGAGCTGAGACATATTGACTAACAACATGTACAGCATACGCAATGTCGGGACGGGGAATGGTAAGATAAACAAGAGAACCAACAATAGTGCGATACAATGTAGGATCAGACAATGGAACCCCATCTGTCGGCGAATAGCGAACATTAGTCTCAATGGGTGTATCAAATGTCTTATCATCAGTGAGGCGAGCACGTCCAATGATATCAGCGGTGTACTTGGATTGAGAAAGCATATAACCTCGGGGTGAAGAGGCAACTTCAATGCCTAAAAAGTAAGATAGGGGACCCAAATCCTTCATTTCAAAGAGACGAGCCAGTTCAGACTTCAAATCGGCAATCCCTACAACATCATCTCCAATAAGGATCATGTCATCAACATATAACAAAAGAAGGATACGTCCTGTGGAAGTACAACAAGAAAATAGGGCAGAGTCATGATGACTAGACACAAAGCCAAGTGACGAAAGAGCAGTGGAGAATCGCTCAAACCAGGCACGGGGAGCTTGTTTGAGACCGTAGAGTGCCTTTTTGAGCTTACAAACATAACTAGGAGAATGAGAAACACCAGGAGGAGGAGTCATATAAACTTCTTCGTGAAGGGTCCCATTTAAAAAGGCATTTTTAACATCCATTTGAGACAGACTCCATTGGTGAACAGAGGCAACTGCAATAAGAGTACGTACAGTGGTCATCTTGGAAACTGGTGCAAATGTCTCCTCATAATCCAAACCGTACTCTTGAGTAAAGCCTTTAGCAACCAACCGTGCCTTGTAGCGCTCAACAGAGCCATCAGATTTAGTTTTAATCTTATACAACCAACGTGAACCAATAGCATGTTTACCTGAAGGTAAAGGGACCAATTCCCAAGTATCAGTCTTATGTAGAGCAGCAAGTTCATCAGCCATAGCCTGTTGCCAAAGGGGATCAGCAGCTGCTTCTTTATAAGAGGAAGGTTCAGAAAGTTTGTGGAGAGAGGATAAGAAGCAACAAAAGGATTCAGAATAGCAAGAGTAATCAAAGTCAGGTAGTTGAGTAGATTTACGGATACGGGACGGGTATCGAGATAGTGGTGGTGGTGATGGTGGTGAAGGCGGATCCTCAGCCTGAGATGATGATGGAGACGGCATAGGAGAAGGAGAGAGGACACCCTGAGATGGTGCATGTGTACCTGCAGTTGGAGAAGTGGGAGACGAGGGAGTAGACACGGGTTGACTAGTCTCATCATGTGCAAAAGGATCAATATGGACAAGATCAGACATGTTCACGGGAGAAGTGTTATCGGCAATAGAGAAGAAAGGAACGTGTTCAAGAAATACTACATGACGAGACACATATAACTTTTGTCCAATGGGATCAAAACATCGATAACCCTTTTGACCATCACCATACCCTAAGAAAACACATAATGCAGAACGAGAAGTCAATTCACTACGTTCGACTGTAGGACGAAGTACAAAACACGTGCATCCAAAAACCTTCAAAGAAGAATAATCAAGAGAGTGCCCAAGTAAAGTTTCAAACGGCGACACTCCAGATGTATAGGAGGATGGTATTCGATTAATTAAATAAACAGCAGTGAGAACTGCTTCCCCCCAAAACTCATTAGGCACTTTGGAAGATAAAAGGAGTGAACGTGCCATTTCAATAATGTGTCTATGTTTGCGCTCAGCAACACCATTTTGCTGAGGAGTGTCAGTACATGAAGTTTGAAAAATAGTACCATCCTCATCAAGTAACTTGCGAAAAATAGTAGAGGTATATTCACCACCCAAGTCACTCCTAAAACACTTAATAATAGCAGAGTGTTGTGTTTTGACAAGCGCACGAAAAGAGCTATAAATATCAATAAAATCCGAACGTCGTTTCATAAGATATATCCAATAATAACGACTATAATCATCAATGAACAAAACATAATATCTAGACCCTCCTTTAGTAGAAACAGGAGCGGGCCCCTACACATCTGAATGAACCAAATCAAAAGGTGCAATTGAACGAGAAATACTACGAGAAAACGGTAAAGCAGAAAACTTAGCAAGTTTGCAACCACTACAATCTGAAATGTCATGAATAGCTAAATCTCCCAAACAACCCTTAGAGACTAAAAACTTTAAACGACTAGCTGACACATGTCCAAGACGCGAATGCCATAAATAAAAAGGGGAAGAGGAAGAAGTCAACTGAAAAGATGAGAGATCAACACCAGAGGCTGCAACATGCACGGGTTCTAGAGTGTCCAAAACGTACAACCCTCCTTTCTGCCTATGGCCTATCCCAATCAGCTTCTGAGACTGTAGATCCTATACATAACAAGTAGTGGGGGAAAAGTTAACCAAACACCCGGAATCACATAAATGGCCGACAGATGCCAAATTTAAAGTAAGACCAGGCACAAAATAGACATCTGGAAGAGATAGGTTAGAAGTACGAATAGAACCAACACCTGCTAAGGGCAACGGGGTGCCATTAGCAGTAATAACAAAAGTAGATGATGGGAAAGGACGTAAGGAATTAAAAAACGCGGAATTAGAGGACATATGTTTGGAAGCACCTGAGTCAAGAATCCATGGTGAGAAGGTACCTGGCTGACTATGTGATCCCAAACCTGTATGTGTTGATGCAGACATGGCACGTGGCTGTGTGGCTAAGAACTTCTGAAATTGCTCACTAAGATCAGATAATTGAGAATTAGATGACGGTGGTGGTCCAAGTATGGATGAGCTGGCTGACGGCACAGTTTCCACTATATTGACGTGCGGGCGATAAGACTGCTGTGGCGACGGGGATTGTTGTCTCAACAACTTAGGACATTGCGCCCTCCAATGCCCCTTTTGTTTACAAAAGCTGCACGTATCATGTGGAACCTTAGCATGTCCCTTACCCCGATTCGGCGTGGAAGATACAGCCAAAACTGAAGTCCCCGAATGAGATAAAGACACCTCAATGGCAAGTGACTTCAATCGAGTTTCCTCAGCAACAAGCTCACTAACAACAGAATCCACAGAAGGAAGAGGAGAGCGATGGAGAATAGAGCCTCGAAGTCCCTCAAAATCACTACGCAAGGCCATCAAAAACTGGACCAATCGTTGCTCCTCTCTATAGGAAATATAATCATCAGAGTTCTTTAACCCTACAGGTTTAGTAAGAGCCAACTCATCCCAAATAGCCGTCATAGCCGTATAGAACTCCAAGATGCTCATACTCTTTTGCTGCAATGCTCGAATATCATTTTCCAACTGATAGCGCTTCGCAAAGTTACTTTTGGTGTACAGCTTTTGTAAATGATCCCAAACTTCCTTCGCTGTCTCATACTTAGCCAACTGGATCCCTATATTATGATCAACAGAATTATTGATCCATGTAAGAATTTTCGAATTGTTTGCATCCCAATTATCCATCTCCTTCTCATAATCATCATCAGTATTTTCGGGTTTGATAATTGTGCCACTAATATAACCCCATAACTTCTTGCCCTTGAGAAAATGTTTCATTACATGATTCCAATAGGAATAATTCTTTCCATCCAATCGAACACTAACAGCTTGAAGAGAATCATCGGACGCCATACTGAGGGAGAGCACTTACAACGAATTGACCACAAATATGGAGATCTCAGACACAAACAACAATAGGAGACCCCAAACAAAACTATAATTCAAATCTGCAACTACAGGGCAGCTGTAATTCACTCAATAATTCGCTTGTGCAATTACAGAGCAGCTGTAATTCACGAACTGTGACAAAATCCGAACCCAAAATCAAAAACTAACCACATATGAAGAAACTACACAGAGAGACAATCACAGCCATGGAAAGCAATCCTCCGTCGGACTACGCACACGCCGCCACACGCCAGTCAAAGCCGCGGCTGCCGGAAAACTCGCCTCCATCGATCGGCGCGTGGACTCACACGCGCCTCACCGGACGAAAGCCCGCCATCGGCACTGCCCGGATCTGGTCTTGGTTTGTCAAAAAAATGGCCGGAAGTGCTTCAAATATTGAGTCAAAGTTGCGTGACTATAGAAAAGAGAAGAAATTCAAGGCGGCTAGGGTTTTGAACGTGGATCCAACACTTTTGGCGTCAAATACTACTACAATGGCTCTGATACCATGTGAAATCATCAATAATAAGTGTATATTCAACTAGTAGAGAAGAAGAGGCGAGAAAGAACGAAGAGAGAACAATAATATTTCATTGATTCATAACTTAAGAAAAAAGGTAGTGTTACAATGAGAATATATATATATATATATATATATATATATATACACACACACTAGCAATGACTAACTTATCCGACAAGTAAAGGTTGCTATACTAAAATACAATATAATAAATAAATACCTAATTACTCTAACACTACACACACGTCCTTTAGCCCATCTAAACCGATCATACGGTTATTTTCTTTTGTGTTTGTTGGATATAAACCACCAGATCCTCTGTAATCAGCCCCCTCGACCAATGCTGTGTGAGCTTGCTCGGGTGTTTTGCATGAGACACCAATGATCTTGTCTGGGTCCAAAAAGAGTTATCAGAGAGGTATGCCATGTTGATGGCATATTTTTAAGCATGCTTTGGTAGCTTCTAGAAAGTCCCTAGTTTCAGTGTCATTTTCTATGAAGATGTTGCAACACCAGCACATTTAGAACTATCACTTCCATTCTCCTGACCTATTCTTCTTAATACTGACATGACAGTTGAATATTAGTTTTCCTGAATCTTGATTTTGAGAAAATAAGGTCTCTCCAAGTACCATATTGGTCCAAATCAAGAAGAGAGAGAATAAGGTTTCCCCACAAAGAGGAGGAGAACGGGAGTATTAGGACTATACGTATAAATAAACGCATGGATAGAGTATCTTCGACTCAAAAACAGAACTGGTTTATTCTTGTTTGTTCTTCCTTCTTCCTATTTCCAGAGGTTCATTTGAGGCAGAGGAAATATGTTATTAGTTCTTAGCCATATAAGAAATTTCAGCAGACTGTCACATTACAAAAGGCTAAGTACAAAATACAAATATAACCAACCTCAATTGAACAATTGTGGCACCTCCTTCTACGGCAGCTTTCATAGCACCGGTGATGAAACGACCCAACTTTGCGTTCATCCTCAAGTCAGTGACAGCATACAAGAACAGATCGTTTGGATCAAAAGGTAGGTGCCCATTAAACTTGAAGAAATTATTCTTAAGCTTCATGATGTGATCAAAAGGAAATTGAGGCACATTTCCTATGAGTAAGTGCTTGCTTTAATCCAAGGCTGTCTCACCATGGCGTTTAGCTCTCCGAAAAGAGTTGTACAACAAAAAAAAATAAGGCGAGTTTGCGAGTATTCTGGAATTCTGGACCTCTGAAAGGATCGATAGGTAATCAAAATAGGATAGTGGGATAGTATATAACCTTAATAGCAAAGAACAATGAAGAACCTCTAAGACGAGACGAAGCTCCAACAGTCCAAAAAATTTTTGGGCAACGTCGTTGGCCATCTGTCAAAGTTTTTGACCAACACTCTGAGCCCAAAAAAACTCTGTCCGGCACCCAAAAACTTTGACCAGCTGCCAACGGCTTTGCTGTAAAATTTTCCGGACTGTTGAGCTTCATCTCGCAGTGTTAATTCTGGATATGGTCTCGATTTTCCCTGTGGAGATCTTATGTGACCGGAAAATACTTAGGAGTGTCATAACTATGACACACCCGAGTACAGTAGACCAAGGCTGATCAATAAAAATTTGTTTTTGTAAAATAGATCTCATAGAAGGTTGGCTTGGCAATGAACATTTAGATAGTTTGTTCAAAAATTGTCATCGTATCTTAAGTGGAGAATGTGGATTTCACGTTATGTCTCATACTAATTGCAGGAAAAATTGAATGGGGCAATTATAGTGCAAAGAAGAATAACAATGTCCATTGGAGATGTTATTAAAGTAGAAACGCTATCTTGTTTAGACTTAAAAGAGTCGTTGAAAGAATGGAGTAATTAGTGCAAAGAAAAATCTAACGTTTAGGGTTAGGTGCAGATTGAGGGCGTATTCTTTTGTTTTTCACATTTTAGGACATTTTTTTAAATTTTGGTTGGAAAATACAAATTGGGTCCGGCTAAATGCACCCCCTCTTTTCCTAACTGCACCCATATTACTGAGTACACCCACCCAATTTTATTTTATCCGTCTTCACTTACTTTATACTACCCCCCACCCCAAAAAAAAAACTTTACCCTACATCCAAACAAAAAAAAAAAAAAAATGAGAGAGAGAGAGCGAGAGAAAGAAGCCATCATCTTTGTTTTGTGTCCTGGTGGAGCAAAGGAGAGCATCAAATCACAAGGTGATTTGCAAGTGGAGTACATAAGGAGAATATTTTTTTACAAAAAATGAGATCTAAACAAATTTTGTATTAAGTCTGGAAGCTTGTCTCCAACGATAACGACACCCTTGGGTGTTCGTTCCCATGGAAATGAACACCCTCTGGGAGTGAACACCATGTTACGAACACCCATGTGAGTGTTCGTTTCCTCAGGAACAAACAACCCAAAGGGTGTTCGTCCGACTAACAGCCCAAAAGGCTGTTCATTCCCAAGGGAACGAACACCCCTTTGAGGTGTTTGTTGCCATTGTGTCGAACATACTTTTTTTTAAAATTATAAATTGGCGTGGTTAAAAAAAAGGCAGAATAATAATTTTTTATTGTGGTATTTTTGAGGAAAAAAAATTTAAGGATATACTCGGTAAAAGAGAGGGGGGGTGTGATGGTGATTTAGCCGTTCCCATAAAAATTTCATGATGATTCACTTTTTCTTAAATAATCATGCGCTAATGTGCAATGAACACTTAAAAGAGATATTGCCGCTACAAAATCTATTTAGCACACCACATTTTACTCCTACCACAAATAATAAAATAAAAATTGACTAAACACACCACAAAAAATTTACATATTTAAACAATATAATAAAATATATACATACACATTACACACAGTTATACATATATACTCTCCCTCTCGCTCTCCCTCTCCCTCTCCTCCTTTTCGATCTTCACACCCGATCATTAATTTTCCATTAACATTTCTTTCAATTGCATAAAACCCTCCACAGCACATAAAATTTTTTACGTTTTAATTCAAAAAAATACTGAGAAAAAATGGAGAAGAAAGATATAACAAAAACGAAAACTTGAAATAAAACATGATGCACGCTGAATTATTTGCGTGAAGTAGGATGGTCCTGTTAATCTCCCACAATTTTTGTCGACAGTGTTTGATTAAAATAAATAAATAACTACAACAATTAGAATTATCATTTTGGTTAATTGAGTAAAAATCAAGTGGTTTTTTACATTTTATTTTGAAATCGTATTCTACTTCTATTAGTTGAGGCGTTCTTTCCACTGTCTTTCCACTATAAAATTTAAATTTTTTTCTCTCTCCTCATTTTCAACCACACACACAATTACTTTACAGTTTTTAATATACCATTTCTCATTTTCAACTACATAATCTCTATGCAATTTGAGTAACTTCTACTGAGATCAACTTTATGGTGGATAAAACAAGGCCCGAGTTTTCTATTTTAATTATGAGTAAAGGCCAATAACATTGGGTATATTGAGTTTTAATCTTTGCAGATGACTTTCAATAATTATGGTGCTTGTATAAAAATAAGAATTAACTTGTGGTGCTTGTATAAAAATAAGAATTAAACAATGTAAATAGGAGGTTATTTATGCAATTATCTTTGTGTCCATTTCAGGAAATAAGAAAAAACTTAAAAAACGTGGTGCACCAACAAATTACTGTAGTGTTAATATAACTCCCCAAAGCTAAATCCGTCCTGGAAAAGCTAAAATCTCCCACTAGTTCTATATTTTTAAAGGAAACGCTGTTTATTTTCAAACGGTAAGTTCGTAATTTGCATTTTCAGTTTTGTGTGTGCGATTATGTAAAACTATGTAGATACTTAGGCATGAATGGATCCTCTTTTTCTCACTTTTTACCACTTTTTACCATTTTTTTCAACTTTTTTCTTTCTCCTAAATCAATCACATCAACATATCTCATCACATCCACAAATCTCAACCACTCACCTCCACTCATTCTCTCTCTTCTTTCACATTAAAATCCATTAAAAATCATTAAAAGTTACTCCCATTCACCCACTATGTGTTTACACTATTTTTGGAAGAAACTAGAATTCTGCATGTTGTATTCTTTAAAAGGCAAACTTTATTTTGAAAGCTTGTTTGGCAAAATTTCTTCCTTAAAGAAAAGTAACCACTGGGAGAGATAGTGTAATTAAAACGTAGGAACTTTGTTGAAAACTATTCTCTGTTATAAAAAGCGTTCTTACTTCTTAGGCAGATGTTTTGACGTGCTTAAACTTGATACTTAAGCTCGATGCTTCATCATGCCTTGCACATTGGCCACACTTTTTTACCATATGCATCATCGTGCTTATATGTGCTTAGATGTAGTCTAAACGCCTCTCTACGCCTCACTTTTTGAAACACTCTGAGTTTTACATAAATTTATTTGATTTTCTATCGATTAAGAATTCTGTTGGAAATAAAATTATGGAAATAACTTTCCGAATTTAGCAGAAATTTATAGCCTCTTTTAATGAGTTTAAAAAACTTACTAAAAGCGACAAATTAATTTAAAGGCATATAAATTAAATAAAAGTATACTAGTAGTAAATGAACAAAATGAATACTTTTCAATATAGAAATAAGATACATGATATATATATATATATATATATATATATATATATATATATTTCCTTGACGTTTCTTTTTAGCAGTCATTTTTAGAAAAAAAGAAAATATATCTGTACATACCTGCAACATAAAAATGATCAGTTTGCTTGCGTGTTCTTGCTTTCACACGCACAAAAGGCCAGCGCTTGTTCAGCAAAGCTTAAAATTTAGTTTATTTCATATTCAACAAAAGGTATTACTCTTCATCATAATAAATTCTTTGTAATCACACATTCTCCCGGTAAAAATCAATTTTCGTCTCATTTAAACTTTACCGAACAAGCCCTTAAAACATTATTATCAAAACTGTCTCAAATTATCTTTCTCATGTCAACACAGCATTAATACAAGGGATTCTTTCTGTGATATAAAACTACAATGGCTAACTAAAAATCTAAAAGAGCCTATTTCCCTTCTCCCTACTTTGATTGTACTAGAGAACTGGGGTTAGAAATTGATCAGGTAGTGTACATATAAAGTACTAGATACTATACTAAAATGATAAATAAACACAGTGGTTACAGGATGATTTTCGTCTTTGCCGCCATTATCATTCTTCCTGGCTCAACGTAAAAACTTCAACTTATCTGATCAATCCATAGATCACTGCTCCCCGTAATTTATTACTCTCCTGTTAAATACGGAGTCAAGCAAATATGTTGCTAAGAATTTGCTGTGTAACAATAAAATCATTTTCAGTGAGAAATATGAACAAAGCACAATTCTTACCTCTGGTGATGTGGAGAAGACGGTTGATCTGGTGAAGAACGTTGCCCAGTGCCCCCATGAAATCTTTGTTCCTCAAATGCTCTTCCTCGACTTCCCTCTCTTGACTGTGACTGTTCACTTACACCTGAAAAACCTCCAGCGATGGGGCCCAGAGGCCCAAACTCGAGCTGTTCACCATAACTAGCATTGCGGTCAACAGGATACAGCATCATCATTTGTCCATTAGAAGATACCCCACTAGGATTCATCAGTGGAAAAGAATGAACACCATGAGCCATATTAGGACCATTCTGGGTAGAATTCAAGTGCAATGGGCCATTTTGGGCTTGGTAAGAAGGGCCAGACCATGATCGGTCAGCTCGATTCTCAGTAGCAGCTCCGTCCATTCTTGAGTTTGATCTGTCAGTTTGGTTGCGGTTGTGGCTTCGTGATGCAGCTCGTGATTTCGAATTATTATTATTCCAGCTACCCTCTCTATCACTGTAGTTATCGTTCCTGTCATAGTTGTAATTCCCTCGTCTAGAGCCAGACGGGTGGCGCTCTCTTGGAGAAACTTTCTGAAGGAATGAAATGTAAAGCAATCAAAATTATCTACCGGAGTTGGCAGTGTCTCACAAGCAAAATGAAACTAGTCACAAAAGAAATATATCAAAGTACACAAATCACCCAAAAATAAAAATAAACAATAAAAAATAAATCGGGGTGATTTCCAAAAATCACCAAGATCGAGTTCTGCCTCAACATTATTTAGATTCAAATTTCACTCCAACACAAATCTTGCCCTTTGTACTTGTGTCAACAAAACCATTTTTTTTTTTCCCTTAAGAAACAGAAAATTTTATTATCATAGAAAGAATAACAAAACAAGAAGAGAGTGGATAAGATATCCACCCAAAAAAACCGTCTTACATTTAATTCACATATGTTTCAGTTACTGGCTGTATATGCCCAATTAGAAAAGATATAACATCATAGTTTTTCACAAAAATATCAAGTTTGAGAGATTGCTTGATATGCATGCCATTATGAACATAGAGTTGACAGAGAATAACAAGAGGGCTACTAAGAGCATCTTCAATGGGGACATGGATTGGGAATGTGGACTGGGATGATGTGGAGGAGAGAGATAGAGAGAGTTATTATTTTAATTAAAATTGAATAGAAAAAGGTGTAGGAAAAAATAGCGGGAAAAGTGAAAAGGAGGGGGAAGGGGGAAGGGGAGGGGGCAGAAATTCAAAAATAATGATTAAATAATAGTGCAGGATATGCAGATGGATGTGGAATTTGGAAATGGCATAGGAAGCGGGGAAGAAAAAGTGAAAAAAAAGTGGGATAAAAGAGAGAAAAGTTGTTAAAAAAATAGAAAATGGGGGAAAATAGAGAAAATTTGGGACCCACTCCAAATTGATGTGTCACACTCTCTTCAAATCCACAATGTCAAGAAGGGATGCACCGGAGATGCTCATAACGGGTTGAATCTTCTTGCTTGTGAAGATGTAAGAGTACCAACTTCTATACTTCCAGAGCTTGCAGTCCATCCAGTTGTACAGCTTCGTTGAGCATTGATGGACTTTTAAGAAGCTCAATGAAGCTTCATTTTCTTAGCGCACACATGCACACATCCTTTTTTGGCTAATAGAGACAAATAGATGCAGCAACTTTTTGTGTTCGTGAGTAGTATACTCAGAACATGTTAAGAGCTTAAATTAAAATTTAAGCTGGTAAAACATGCTATTCATATTCACGCATTATCTACATATTTCATACGGCACATTGCTTATAAACACTACCACACATACTCGACAAACAAATTTAAAGTCAAAGCCAACATTCCAAAAATGTAATGAGTATAATAAGTAATCTCACAGGATTCGGCAGGTAAGTCCCTGTCCCGCTACGGTATCTTGGCAGATCATCAATGTATCTCGGATAAACATATGGAGACCTAGAAACAGACTGAAGGGGGGCAACTGGAACTAGGCGTTGACCATAACTCGCAAGCTGAGTGAATAGGTTCATGTTACCTGAGACTGGTCTTCCAGGATTATCATACGGGAAATGACCCTGCAGATAAGCTGGTGGTACCATTACAGGTGAAGGGTAGACAACAGGTCCATGAGAGCGTGGATTTTGGCAGAACCTTCCGAATTGCAAGTTTGCCCAATGGCTAGTGAAGTCACTGTTGAGGATATCAGATTTTTGCTCATCAGATGTCTCAATAGTAGTTGTCGCCCTCAGGGAAGGAGAATTTAAATCTTCAGACTGGGCAAAGCCATCGGGACTATAGTTCTGACCATAGTCACTGCTTTCCAAGCTTTCATCACTGCCTCCAAAACGGGCAACTGATTGATCAGATATTCCTGTCTCAGGAGGAATATTGTACACTGGAAGCATTGTTACAAATGGGATTGGAGGCCCAGTAGGATAAAATGCAACAAGCCCATTATTATTATCCATCATCCTCTGTCTGGAACCAGGAGCTATCAGCATCGGGGCCATGGGGATCATCGCATCTGATCCACTTGTCTGAGCAGCTTCAAATCCAGGGACAGGATGCCTTGGAATGTTCAATGGCGCTACAGATTGGGAAACCATATTTCGTTCTGCCATCTCAGTCCCCACATTGGATAGTGCAATCCATTCCTCATCTTCTTGAACCTGACTTGTAACATGTGCGGACATAATTTTGCCTTTTCCATGACCAGTAGCCAGATCAGCAGCAGCCATTTTCTTTCCCCGTCTTTCATTTGTTGACTTTGGATTCTTGACTGACGGCCCATCCCCAGAACCCTCTGAAGAAGCTCTACTTCTCAATGAACTACTCTGATTGGTAGAAGAGACTCTTGAACTAGCAGGTCTTCCATCTCTATCAGCCTCGCTAGCTCTAATATCCTGAAAGGGGAAATTATCAGTATCCCCCCTCCTTGATCCATGTTTTTCTTTGGCGTGCTTGCCACTTATTCGAAATGGAGGGATGTATTTCAAAGTAGATGATGTTGTTGTTGCCTGTTTATCATCAGACTGTATCAATTCAAAATTTCCATTATCAGGGTCGTAGCCACTAGTGGAGACAACATCCTGCTCCTGCAAGAATTCAGTATCTGCTTCCATGGAGTTGGTCCCCACAGCATCAAAGTTTTCATTACTTTGTTCCATTGCATCTTCAGAACGTGACTCGAGTTCAACGCTTGGAAAGTAATGAGTGAATGGGGGTGAAACCAGGCCATGAGGAAATTGCAAATTCGAAAAAGAAGGATCAAATACAGGAACATTTGTAGGAAGCAATCCCGGTAGATTTTGCTGACCATATCCCATTGAAGCTAACATGGATGGCGAGATTGGGAAGGGTATCTGAGCTGATGACAGGTTGAATGGCATGTGAATCTGACCATTGAAGCCATGAAGCGAAGCAGATGCCATCATGTTGACAAAATCTTGTTCTTCTTGCTGCATCCCCCGGGTCCCAGAAGTCGATGACAGATCTTCATTCAATGCATCCAACCCAGAGTCTCTGTGATAGCTATGTGAACTGCTGTTAGAATCAGCAGGAGTGTCTAGACTCTGATGGGATGGGCTGTGCCTTGAAGATTTTGTATTGTCTACTGAAGATTGAGTGCTACTGCCTGCTAAACCGTCAGACACAGGATTCTTTCTCCTGTTACTACTGTGTGGCCTTGCAGAAGATGCATGGACTTTTGCACTTTCAGTCGACCTATTACGTTGTAATTGAGATGAAACATCATTACAAGTGTCAGTAAGCTCTGGACTTGAGCGTGTTCTGGCAAAAATGAACTTCCCCGGTAAGTCATCCATTAAACGATCAGGTTGCTGATCTCTTTGACCTCTCTCATTATTTGCAACCTGATTGGAAGGAGCATCTCTTCTACTCTGCGTAGAATTCCCTGAGCTATTCAACATGATGTGATTCTTTAAGCTTTGAGTTGGAGAAGCTGTGGACAACTCACTTTTTCTAGACGCACTTACAGGTGAAAAATTACCATGTTGAGAGGAAACATGTCCACGAATCCCCTCAGCCATCATCTTATGACCAGAGGACCTGCCATTTGCTTTTCTGCCAACAGCATCATTCTTTGAATTATCAGATTCATGAACGCTCTCTGAAGTTGATAATCTCAAGCGCGACAAATCAATGCCTGGTACATCAGGCCGGTTGCCGCTGCCATGCCTTTCCCATGTATTCGTGAAGAACTGATTAACTTCATGAATTACATTTTCTTTGGTGCAGTCAAGTATTCTAGCCAGTCTTTTAGCTCCAAAAGAAAATGCACTCCGTATTCTAAAGAAATTACCTGTGAACAAAAAGGTATGGGTAAAGAAATCCTGCTTACAATAAATATAGCAAAAAATGACCAGTGAATTTGGACATGAAATAAGAACAGTGGAACTCCACATATATTACCTGTGTTTTGCAAAAAGTATAACGCTGGATGTTGCTAAAAAAAAGATCAGGGACTAAATTTGTTTGATAAAAATGTGCAGATTGATAAATTGACAGATACTGAACGCGCAAGTCAACAGCATGTCAACATCAGATCAGAATTCATGCAGGAGACTTGTTACGACTACCAAGTCAAATAGTAAAATGTTCAAATCAACTCAAGTTGCGTGCTTTCCTTTTTCTATTGGTTCCCCCAGCTGTCAAAAGACCTTGTGACCACCACTTTCCACATATTCATGACATATTCTTCATGCATATTAGGAAGCACCTAAGTTCACAGACAACTTTTCCCTCATCCCTCTACGTATCTTGGTACCCAATTTCCATTTACACTACTACAGATATGAAACACAAGATACTTCTTCATCACGCCATTCAATTCAAACAGCACCTGCGATCAATTTCTGATCCTCCAACTTGGCTATGCAAAAGTTAGCATAATTTCTCAATGGATTTTCGGAACTTCACATTATTCAAACATCTCGTTTCCTCGTGGTGCAGTATTACTTTTCCCTTCAGAAAGGATAAAAGTGATGACACTCAATCTACCAAGTCCAGAGTAAGACAGCAAAGATCACCAGTGAAGTCAACTAATAAAATCAGACCAAAGCCTCTGATTTTGAGAGGTTGAATTAAGATAAGCACAAAAAATAATTGACAGAAATATCATTTCATGGACTCAGCATATGGAATGTGTTTTAATGCTGAGAAAAACGTCAACTGCTGTCAGAGTGTTCGGTTGAATGCATTTGTAGTCAAAAAGTGAATAAACTTATGGAAAAACATGAAAAATAATATTCTTTCTAATGTGTGTCAACGAAAATTAATGTAACAAAAAGCAAATTTTAAAAACATTTTGCCAAACAAACAAAACAATTACTCTTAAGAAAACAAGTTTCCTTCTTTATTTTCTTTCCAATTCTCAAAACAAACTAACTTCCTCTGTCTATCTTAGCTACTCGTCGTCCTGTCATCTCTCTCAAAACCAAAGAAAAATGATATTTTTCTCCTACTGGTAGGGAGTCATGCTAAATTCTTCTATTCAAGTGAATGTCTTAAGTGAAACTGAAGAAGAGGTTAGAATCAACACAAAAATAGAATGGTTTGCAGAACAAGATTTCTCCTTTTTCATCTTATCTCTGTTTCCTCTACCTCTTTCCTCTCAGACTTGCCATGTAAAAAATTTGATGGTTGGCTTGCATACAGATGACAGACTGCATGACTTCTAGATCCAAGACATCCCTCTGTAGAACCTAAGTGGTGTGACAGTTAGATGGTATTAATTAATTCGCTATCTTGATTACAACTTTAGATGTAAAATTTATGATAGTAAATCAGTAATGCCATATAACTACCACATCACTGATTACATAGTACTGCTTGAGAACAACATTACTCAAAATTAACAGAACACTAATTAAATAAAGACATGGGGACACTACAAAAGTCATACACATCTACAGGCAAAGCTAACCAGCAGAAACCTTCTTATTGCCCACATAACACAGTTCTCTTATACAGGAACATTTTAGGCAGCTGAAACATAGATAAACAAGTAAAGGGCTCAAAGATACAGAAGAAAATTATCTTTCAATTTTGAAAGCTTAACCGAAGAGTGAATTTAAGCATCATTTACCTTTACTAACACTACGTCCAAGGTTGTTGTTCACACGTAAAGGATCAATAACATTAAAATGTTTGGAAATAAATGGCTGTCCATTATTATCATGGCCAACAGCATACACAGTGCTACAAGCCTCAAGAAACCCTTTGTTAAGGAGCAATTCCCCACTGTCCTTCCGAGGAGGTTCCGCTGCAAAACATTTCAAATTAAATCTCGCGAATTAGCCTACATTTCAAATGAAATACCTGAAATAGTAAATAAAAAGTTCCCAAAATATTTACTACCAGTTACATCAGGTAGCGAACGAATGGGCACGGGTCCCCACAAGCTAACACAGAAATTGTCCCAGTCAAAGTTGCTGAAGAACTCCAAAAAACGGTAGAGGACCTGCAGGTGTAACTAAAATACTTCAGAGGGGCAATCAAACATCAAATCTTATTGATACACATAGTAACAGAACTACCTCAAGTGGACCATGAAAGGAACTGTTGTAAACATGAAAGATGTAAAGAACTAAGGTCTCAAGAGCATAAGTAGAAATGAGTCCATGATGAGCCCCCAGTATACGGCTTTCATAATAACACCACGCCTTAATTAAAATAATGCTCCTCTTGAACAGATGATTTTGATTTATCAGATGATCAACCTACAGAAGAATATGTTGCAAGGTTATCCTCATGCTTTCATCAGACTTCATAAATAAGATAGAGAGATCAGCAATTTCAGAATAAATACTAACCTCGTCGAGGAAGCAAAGTGTACATAAACCACCAACTTGATTGAAGGATATATCTACCACAATATTTTCCACTAGACATTTAATTATCTTCACCTGTGATAAAATTTAAAAAAAAAAAAAAAAAAAAAAAAAAAAAAAAAGAAGGAATAAGAAGCCAGAAATATCTAGCAGTGGAGGAAGAGAAAGAAAAGCTAAATTTTGTTCTAGCGAATGCATTGCCAAAAAGTCTAAAATACTTGTTGACAAGAAATCTGCAGCTTCTGGGCACTACAATGAAACCATCTCAATGAAAAAATCGAAACATCTCAAACCACTAAAACAACATAGACTAAAAGGATGTCTAGTGTCATATCAAACACTTTTTTTCCGACGACCTGGTAGGATTGAATAGTAAGAATTCAGCAATCTTTTAAGAAACAGAGCTCTCCCAGCAGTCATTCAACTGGCACTACTAATATACAAGAGATATGGCAAGCCCAAGTCAGAATAGTAGCTCAAAACATCCAGGTCACGCACAAAATTTTACAAGGAATGGCAAATGAAGAACATCTGAACATAAACCATTTTCACCTGTATTTCATGAATTGATTCAGTATAATTCTCAATTAAAGCACAGGCATACACAGGATGAGACATTTCTGCATGAGAGGTTGCACATAACAGCTACTTATGATGCTTCACAGGTGACTTCAGGGAATAACATCATTCAGTGCTGCTGTGAACACAATTCTACTCATCCTGGTTAACAGTGATATTTGACATAGAAACACTGCGAGTGTCGAGTCATTTTTCTTCTACTCAAAAGTGATACATTGGTAATAGCAATCAGAAAATCATTCGAAGTAAGAGTAATGAAAAACCATAGAAGTACACACGAAAAATGCAGCAAACAACTAATTGAGGCAGTTAAAATAAATGGGAAAAAGGAAAATAGATATATATGCTCAAGACCGTGAAGTTGGATTCACAACACAATCAACAGAAAAGAATATCAATATAAAAAGTGAGGATGAGAATGGCATACTTCTGCTTGAATATACTGGACTTCCTTCACGTGAAATTCAGCATTCTCATTCTTCTCCTCGTTCTCTAGCATATCACGAACTTGACTTGCCCATGTATCTTTCAAATTTTGGTCATGACTAAAAGCAGTCAAATCAATGTCTCCATCTGGCAGATAAGTCTTCAAAGGTACAGACCCAAAGGTACAAACCTGTGAAAAAATATGGGTAAAATAACATGAGCAACGAGGAAAAGGAAAAGGAATCAGCAAACGTATAAAATATACATTTCACAAAAAACGTAGAACAACTTGACCTTTAGCTTGACCAGCTCAAACTTCTTATTTTCCCTCACGTGTGTTAATATACAGACAAAATCCTACGAATAAACCGCAAATCCCTTCCGCAGATTAAATCTCTTCCAATCACCCATATACAAAATGCTTTTCCACAAAATTTTAAAAGAAAATAAGGAGCATATCTTCCTCTTCAAACACCAAAGAATTTTGGATTACAAATTTCAAAAGAACGGATTTTATTTTCTTACTATGCCTTCATACGAATGCATAAATAGTTTATAAACTAATCAAATTCGCACATGAATTCCCACAACATATTTACAAGTACTAGTCATATATCAAGAATTCAAAATTTTCATTTTACAAACCATTTAAAAAAAATTGCTAAATGGAGCAAATTATAAGATGTTCCCCCTAAATTTCTGCAATTCCTCGCCCTAACTCACACCACAATACCTCTATAAATAAACAGTCTAAGAATGTAAATCATTCACCATGTAAATCACACCACAATACCTCTATAAATAAACAGTCTAAGAATGTAAATCATCCACCATGTAAAAAGGTTTAATTGGAAGCAGTTTTCCTCCATCGCAGATGCGAGGTGCATGCCTCGAGAAAAAGAACCCAAAAGAATGAACATGCAAAAGAAAAAAAGAGAGAGAGGAAGTATATAGCATTGAACCTTTTACATAATCAATACAAATCGAAACAAATTTTCTAAAAACGAAAATACATTTGCGACAAACATATGATAGGGGAAAATAGAAAGTAATAAGTACACAATTATCACATAACAGTATTACAATCTACCACTGTAAAAGGAGATAACTCAAAACTTTCATGTATCATACTACTAATATGGTAATCAATGACGTCATAATATTTGTCCTCTTAAGTTTCTTTTCATTCTTTCGTGTCATCGTTTCCATGTAGGTAAGGAAAGAATACAAGAGCCAATAAGACATTCTTAAGTCATCATGATAAGACATTCTTAAGTCATAATGATAATGAGATTACTGAAAAGCTAAAGGATAGCATTTAGTGTATGTTTAGGAGAGATTTTTGGGAGAATAATTTTCGAATGTGTGGCTAAAAATTTGTGAGGATGAGAAAAGTAGGTTTAGAAAATAGAAAAAAATTATTCCATCAAACGAAATTGTGGTTGGAAATGATTGTCAGAAAAGATGATTTTTCATAATCTCTCCAAAAAATCTCTTATTGCATGCAACAAAAGCAGACTAGGTTCTTGAGGACCAGGCTTGATGTGTAAGCCTCAGTTGCCTCATACACCTTGGCAAACTTAGTAAGCCTCACTAATTGCATCGCAACTTTCAGGCATTTCATGATAACCTCGTGTGAGGGATTTGAAGCATAAGTCCCCCGTACTTGACTGGCTTTGATTTCTGCAAAAATTATTTTTCTCCACACTTTCAAAACCTGTTCTATAAGAGTCATAGCTTTTCCAAGATTTAGAGCAACAAATTCTCCCAAAAATTTGGGTGTCGTGAGGCCCTCAGTTGGATAAAGCATCTCAACCTTTGCAATGTCATTGTTGAATTGGATTCTCTTTTATTGGTCAACGCTCTCCATTCTTCATCTTCAGATTGTTCATTGTTCATATTTAGGGTCGATTGTCCAGGATTGTAAGTTCTTAGCTACTAACATTGAAAATTGTAGCTTCTCTTTTGTTAGGAGATCAGCGAATTGTGTTGCTCATCGCTTAGCCCAAGCAGCAAATTCTAGGACTGATTTTGGATGGTGGGAGTATGTTCCCCCTTCTTTTTTTGTCGATGTTTTATCAGTTGATTCAATATAATTCTTCCCTTTTCAAAAAAAAAAATCTCCCAAAAATTCACTTTCCATCTCCAAAAACCAAAATCACGAAGAAAAAATAGTTCTTTTTTTTAAAAAAAGGTACTTCATTTCAAGCATCAAAACATTAGTCGAACTTACAGCCTCCATAATCAATTCTCAAGAGACAACGTCCAAAAAGCAATGTCATCGTAGTCTTGTAATACGACACAAACAATTGTTATCAAAGTGTCATTTTCCCATGTGTTGAATTCAAAAAATAATCCAACTATAGGAGTCATGATTCTACTTCCAACATTCAGAAATGCCAATATACCATTAATGCCGCACTTATAAACCTGTCCAACCGAATTCTGGTATATCATCTTTGCAGGCGAAGGCCTCGTTCTATACACATTAAATTTCACCAACTTTTTCTCTCTCATCGTTTTCAACCACTCATGCAATTAATTTATATTTTTTAATACATTTTTCCCAATTTCAACAACACATCTAACGCATTGTTCGAGTAAATAAAATTTAATGTGGGGAGAACAAGACGTCAAGACCTAAGTAAAAAGAAAAAAAAAGTAAAAGAAAGACAAGTTTGTGACAACCTGACAGGGAAAGCATCTCATAATGAGCCGCTGCACATAATCTGCAACAGCATTCCTGCGCTCTTCCGATGGTGGATTGGGTTTAATGCAGGCAATGAGCTCCGCTATCCTGTCCTCAGCTTTCAACCATCTGTCTGCTTCAAGTGCCCGCATCACCGGGCCTGCCCCTGCCAATAGTCCATTCGGCAATGGCCCCACACTTGGGTCTGCCCATCCCTCTTGTTCTCCCATACACTGAAACAATTAGGGTGGCTAACGAGATACTGTTTGCAGTCCTAAACCAAAAGAGATAAACTTGCTTCACAACAGCCCACAATCACTTCCAAAATTACTGGAAATATTGGGCGATATGTTCTATATACAGGACCCAAGGAAAGAACAGCAAAGGTGATAACTCTATTACCGAGGGGCAAATATAACTGATACTAATAACAGTAATTTAACACTAATCATTTTAGAATTGATATCAATAGAAACCAGGTAACGGTCAAAAACCTTGATTTTATCCGGAAAAAATTAAAAGAGAAAAAAAAAAGAAAAAGAAAAAACTTGAAATCGATCCAACAAGAAAATAGTTAATCGATATTTCCGAAGTTCAATAATAACAGAACCCTAAGTTCGGAGATTCAGAAATAAGTGCAATGTCGACGAAATCAAAGAAACTCCAAGAGAAAGCCAAATAACAAATTAAAATTGAAAAGCTATCCGTATTTTTCTGCTCTTCTCTCTTCAATTCGCAATTCGATTTAATCATTTAATGTATAAAACTATAAGGATCGTGAGGAAAGCAACAAGGGGTGTTTATTTCCTTCTCTTTTCCTGTCTTATTGTCCTTTCTGGTTTAGGAATGGAAATTGGGGGAGAGAGGCTCAGTGTGCGGGTTCGTTTTGGGAATGAAATTGAAAACAATTTGACCTTATAAGATTTGAGATTTTGATTGCACTGTGAGTGTTTGGGGAAATTGGAGATGGTGAAAATGGGAGTGCCTGGGGTTGAAATGCACTATGACCGGAAAAACTTCTTGAGGAAATAAAATGTGGATTATGTTGGACTGGAAATGTTCCAACACCAACTAGTGTACCCGTAGTTATCGCACGCTTGATAATTTTTCGATTATATATAATTTTTGTTTGGAAAATTGAGATGAGATCTAGAATTAACACGGTGAGGCGAAACTCCGGTAATTCGAAAAAATTTTCTACAATGCTATTTACTCAAAATCGAAGTTTTTGATCATCTGTCGCTGTAATGCCTTCATTATATCCTGAGCCAATAGACGCATTGTTGATTTCTCTAAAAGTCCCAATATATCATGAATATGCCTCAATAAAACCTTATAATAAGAAAAAATCCAGTGGGAAAAATCCTAATGAACGAAAAAAAAAAAGTACATCATCCATGTAAATATGCAAAGAAAATTGCCTCCTTAAAAACCTTATTGGGAAAAACTTGGTGGGATACAACCCTGGTCAAGGAAAAAAAGGTACAACATGTATGAATTTTCTTTCACAATAATATCACTACAGATATTTTAAGTCATATCCATTACATGATAATACATTTGGAATCTCTTCAAGAGCTCCTTTCTCATTTATCATCAAACTCATATATAATTACTTTTACTATAGGGCATATATTTCGATATCGGTATTTTTCAATGGATTTCAATATCCTCATTATTATTGATAGTATGTAGCGTTGTAGTTTCATAGTATATCGACACTTTCAATTTCACTTTATTTCCCATAACGACATAACTTATTGAAATATCTCATTATCAATCATCTTTTAGAATTACACAATATAGTTATATTTATATACTCTTCAAGAGTATATACCTCTTTTATTAAAACCATATTTTATCATTCTTTGATATATATATATATATATATATATATATATATATATATATATATATATATATACACGGAGAACTCTTATTTGAATAATATCAATGCTTTAAGCGTGCTAACTTATCAAAGCATCTGTAGCTGGTATATGAGATCGTTAATTGTCTTTCGTGCACATTTGAAATTCAAGTTCATGTTTCAATTGTGAATACATAATATGATGCATTTTACATATCATTTCCAACTATTAATACTCCCACCCATGCTAAGAAAACTCGGAGAACTAAACTTATACAATTGGTATGATTTCAATTATATATGTTCTCCACATTCAGTCTAAATGGGGAATTTATACATTTTACATTCTATTCTCGATATTGGCAATTGATTGGAAGACTTTAAATAATTTGTTAATTAATATCTCACTTATATGCTCATATCCAATCCATCAAGGATTTATTCAAGGTATTGGGGTGTACATTTACTAGCTTTATTATTAGTGATAAGTGTGTATTCTGCACACTTATTTATATATCTTTACATTCAATTTGAGCAGACTTCTACTTATACTTATGTATAATTATTATTTTTTTAGGTATTATTCCTCATTGTGAGGAAAACGAGGCCTAAAGGAGGAAAAAGGACTCAAAGTGTCAAAAAACCCGAAGTCGGGGACTGAAACGCAACTATCGAAAGTTGGAGGACTTTGGGTGCAATATTGTGAAGATCTTCTTGGTCGAGTTTCTTGTGCTAACATGGAAGCGCTTGGAATATGGAGTCCGACGCTTTTTACAGATCACGATTCCGAGTTCCAGATCAAAAGATATGGGCCAAGATCAGGGACCACTTTGCAACAATTCAGAAGATGAGAGTGTTCTGCGGGCAATCAATGTACAGCCGTAAGAAGCCAATGTACGGCCGTAAAAGTCACATTTACGGCCGTAACCCATATAATTACAGCCGTAACCCAGAAGAGTAGAAATACACTATTTAAGCAGAGAGCAAAATACGGCCATATGTATCAAAGATACGGTCGTAACATAAGGAGTTACGGCCGTAACTTTATCAGAACAAGAATATCCGAGGCTTTCCCTGTTTTTCTGCCGATTCTCTCCCTCACTTTCACTCGGTCTTGGGGTCTTTTGGGCAAGAGTCAACCACGAGATTAGGGTCATATACATCCCTTTTCATCCCCCAATATACTTTACTTTTGATCTTTAGGTTAGGTTAGCTAGGGTTCTTTCTTTCTTCTTCTTCCCTTCTCCTCTTCGTTCTTTCCTTTTTTTTCTTCTTCTCTTTCCCTTTTCCTTTTCTAGTTTAGGGGTATTGATTGGGGGTGATAACTTGGAGTGGAAGCAAGGAGGATGAAGGAATCAAAAGGAGATGGCGGAAGAGGTGTAGACATCAAGATGGAGGAATCAACCAGAAAGGGGGATTCTAATCCACAAATCTTGTTTCTTTATTTCTTTTACTTGTATTGGTATTGATTATTCCTTCATATGAACTAAATATTGTATAAGTTGGAATGATTGATGATTTTAACCTAGCTTTATTCAATGAAATTGGTCGCGTTTGTCGCGGCACGCCAAAATTTAATTTTTTTTCCTTACTCGGTTTCAAAACTACAAATTAATGTAGAAGTGGTAAGTAAGGGTCGAACCCAAGAGGAACGGTGTTTAATGTAGTTGTTTTTATCAATTAATATAGAAGGGGGGTTTTGTGAAGTTGAATAAAATTTGAAAATAAAATGACAAAATAAAAGAGATGAAATGAAACAATTGAACTAAATATCTAGTTCTCGGGTTCGGTTGTGTCAACAACTTGTGTTTATCTTTCCCATACAACGTGTTACCATTCCTTCTTCAATTTATCAACTCCAATTAACCAAGATGATCTGATTAACGAATTCTTCCTTAAGTGTATTAAATTAAAGTGAGTTCTTTAACTTAACATCTAACTATTGGATAACCCTAAACAAGTTCTTAGGATTTAATGCAAAGCTAGTATGAAATGAACGAGAAGAATGAGTTAAATTAGATAAATAATTTCACAAATTCGAATTAATGCATCTAAGTTAATTTGTTAATAAATATGCACGATATTCATTTGCTACTTTGGATTGGAATCTAATGATATTTACGGATCAAGAGTTTCAATCCTAGCATGTAACTTGAATTTACAGATTAATTAATTCAATTGGCTAAGGTGAATGCAATAATTATATAAACTCAAAAACGGGTTTACGAGCATAACAAACCAACAAATTGAAGTGGAGGAATAGATAAAACATTACTAAAGTGTTAGAAAAGATAATCACATGTTAATTGAACACAACGTCCCCCTCGAACTAGATAGTGAAGTCTAACTACTCATATTTGTGGGTTTCATACTTTTTAGCGAGTGTTCACCTTGTATCACCTCCACAATATAATAGATTATACTTCACTATCACACATAATATACAAAAATATAGAAATAAGAAAATAAATGCTAAGAAATAAATAGAGAAGTTTAATCACTCATATATGCGTGTTAAATACTTTTTAGCGAGTGTTCGCCTTGTATCACCTCCACAATATATGAGAAATTATCTTTCTCAAACATGAAAAATAAAGAAAGAGAAAAACTAGCGAAGAAATGCTCCGCTAATCATATTCACGACCGAAGTATCGTCGATTGATTATTCGAACCTAAATTTAGGTTTTTACTTCCGCCGGAATATGAGAAACTAAGAGCTTTCAAGCTAGAACTAAGAACAATTGATGAAGAAAATTTTATTGAGGAGAAAGTTGGAGAGAATCACAAGCTAATTCTCTCTTCAAAGTTGTGTCTTCCTTCCTTACAAATGCCTCTATTTATAGGCAAAATTTCATAAGAAAATACAATAAAAAATTACACTCATGATTGAGCTACGGTTGATTGAACTCATGATTCCCAACTATCTCTTGACCCGAGTTTCATTCCCTATCCTGCCCATTTTACTTGCTTTCCTTTATTGCCTTCGTAGTATAGATTAGGTTAGTTGTTTTTCCTTTCTTTATTTGTGTTTTTGCGCTAGAATAAGTGACTTAACTATAAACACCATCCCTGTGAGATCGATATCCGGACTCTTTGAGTCCTACTTTATTACTTGGATGGCCCGTACACTTGCGGTTCAATTTGTGCGTGTGTATAAACGCCGATCAATTAGATCTGGAAATTATACTCATATCATGAGCAAATCATCTCGTAAACTTCAAATTATGAGTCATATACGCACGTGACTATTTAGTGGATCCATATCATAGCATCTAATAGTCCACATGGAGGGTGAGTGGGCCTATATATCTCATTCATATATATTCCAGATATGTTTGAGATTCATTCCAAATATTGGCTAGTAATGATTATTATCATTTTCATTATTTATCGAGAACAATCATTTGAAGAATTCTTTTCGTTCTTCACTTGAAATATTAATTTCAATAGTTCTTTACATTAATCGAGCCGGGGATTTTCAGTCTAGTTATGTAAGCCCATATTATTGAATTTCTGGTTTAGTAAAATTTTTATATCGATTATACTAGTATCTGTATAGTGTTCAACACGATATATTTCTCTCATTACATGGATAGTTTACTGACATATCCTGTCATCTTTTGGTAGCATTATTGCACACTACTCTTCAAATGTGGAGTCACAGATCACATGCGTTACATCATGGCTATTGTTCAATTATGGAGTCGTAGTTCTTACGCTTCATATTATTATTCAAACGCAGAGTCATATCTCATACGTGTTGTATTATTCTTTAAATATATCATCAAGATTATCACAAAATTCACTCTCACAATGGTACATGTATCTGATGGGTTGTGTGCTCTCAAATCTTCGCAAATACTATTCATCGCTTCCAATGAATATCTTAAAAGGAATCTATTGAAGTAAACTTGAAAGATTGAGGATGCTAATGAATAAGGGCATCCCAGAAGATATTCGATGGTTGATCGAAGCACGAGTTCGATTATCTAGTGAGTTTTCAAATTCCTTTAAACATATACCAGGTATGGATAAAAGTAGTTTTACAAAGAAATAGAAAGCAAAAAGATTAGAAAGGTGCTACAAACGTGCTCGATGGACATATGATACTCGATATAAATTTGTGGGGTACTTGTCCAGAAACTGAGAAGATAAAATATCATTCATTAAGAATGGATTAAGTAAGGAGTCTTTGGATGATATCCAACAGATTCTTGATGTACATTCTAGTGGATACATGCATCGTGAGCTTATAGCCTTATGGGCCCAATTTAAATGTGAACGAGCTCGTTATCCTCTCGAAAAATTTACTTCAGAAGATCATAATCGTAAATTTTAATAGGAAAACTTGGCATTGTAACTTTCCCAAATTGATGCACAGCAAAATCGGTGAATAGCGTACACCAATCTGTCACAAGTATTTTGTAAATATCATTTTTTGATTTTCAAATTTTTGGGCTATCAACAGATAAGCGTTATTTCATTTAAATGGAATGTCTTTTTTGTCGTTTCCTCTTTGAATTTGTCACAAAAATAAATAGTAAAATTATTTATTAATTTGGAAATTTTTCTTTAAATAGAAAACTCCGTATAGTAAAGGCATATCTCTTATCAATAAGTTGAAAATTTAATGCAAAGAGATAGAGATAAATGGAAATTTTATAATCTTCACATATAGGTCGATCTTTACCTCATCAGATTAAAACCATATATGTTCTTGGTGGGTCCAAACTAGTAGGTCATGTCCAATATATGAATATGACAAATCAACTTGTAAGGGAATTAGGAAGACAACATCAATATACTGTATGGAGGGCTAACAACAGACTTTTAAATAGTGTTATAGTGGCCGCACAATTATAAGAGATAAAGGTGACAAGCGTAATACCTCTTCATAGAATGGGAGCCAGCACCATCGCGGGTTCAACTAGACTGATGCTACAAACTTAGTCTATTCACGACTACATGATGTACATGATGAACAATAGTGATGCTTTCATCACCCTTCCATGTGGCTATAGCACTTTGATGGAAATATTCAATATAAAATCATGGCCATAGTGTAACTTTTGTGCCAAACCTATAAGTTGGTTGAATGTTAACAATTATTTTGATGGCTTGTTTGCTCTTCTAGATCAAGGTGTAGGATATAAGTTTATTTCTATTTCATCGGAAAAAATACTTATTTATACCAACACAGCTAATGAGCTACTCATAAATTTTTAAGCATATATTTCAGAACAAAATTCTGTGAAAACCAAGGTCTGTCGATCACGGACTATCAGTATCAAGCGAAAAAGAAGTTCGGATCCTTTAGATCTTTCATTATGAGCCCTAATATTAGTTAGGGGTGGCACTGTTATAGAGTATTATACTCTCGAGACGTGCCCCTCCTCTATGGGTTCAATATGTATTGTATTTTTGAATTTCTATATTACGAGTGTTTATTTCTTTTGATATTTTCAATAAGTTATACTTTGACTGTTTTGTGCTTCTTCTGAAACAATAATAATAATATTATTTTGTCTTTATATAAATACAAAGGTCTAGTACTTTAGGACTATAGCGTCTGTGACATATGTTTCTCCAAGAGCATTTTATTTCGTATCAATATGTCTCATAGCATCATTTAGCTTATTTTATATCGATGTTAATATGATCCCTTCATGTGATATATTTCTTTCAATTCATCAACATGGGAGTATTGAGCATTTTAGTTTCATTTAGTTATCTAGTGATAGCTTTTGGCACCAATTGCTCAATTGTCTCCATTACTATTTCATAAATATGGAGAATAAATTTTATTTTGATCGACTACTTCAAAAGTAGGATTGGAATATTTGATCAACTATTTCTTTTAGAGTAGCATTAGTTATAGCCAATTGTGTGGTATAACCCACCATACTGAAGATATATTTATAACCAAGCGAGTGGTATAACGCACAACATTGGAGATATATGCAATATTTAAAGTCACATTGGAAATATATGCAATATTTAAAGTGCATAAATTTAAATTGCGAAAATTAAATTATATAATAATTAACTACTTTTTTGGAGTAGGATTTACTTAATAGATGGTATCACCCATCACTTAACATATAAATTGCATAGATATATAAAACATCCATACTGTGATAGTCAAATCCATCACCGATGAGGTGTTGTAGTGTTTAAATTGCGGAAATTAAATTGCAACAATATAAAAAATCTTTCGATTAGTAACGGTTGAACTCATCATCATGTAGGAGGCGTTATAGTATTTAAATGCTTGACGCTACCGCTGGGATGTTCATTAAACTTTTTTTTTCTTTTATCTTTTTTTTCTTTGTTCTAATTTTCTTTTCTTGTTTAGCATTGAAGACAATGTTTGTCCTACGTTTGGGGGACTGGTGTGGTTTTAATTGTTAATTTTTATGGTCTTAATTTTTATTAAAGCTTGTTGTTATTAAATCTAAAAAAAAATGGCCTTCTGTTTATGCTTTCGTCGATGATTGTTTCTTTTGGTCATAATTGAAATAGGATGACAGTTGGACTTATGAACTTCACTTGATCGTTTGTCACTTATTGGTACATGGCTAACCTCATATGAACACATGGTCATTGTGTGACTTAGATTTATGTTAGGATGTAATCTAGATGCTGTGTTCCCCCTGATTACTTGCAATTGAATATTTAACCCTTAGAACTAGGTAATCTTCTCCAAACCAAATTATAGGATCAAATTAGTTGACAGGTTAAGTTTGGGGGTGGTAAGATTAGTGACTTTATATTGAGGGAACTGCGGTTTGATGTTTTGATGTTTTTGCTTTGAGTTGAAAGATTTTTGGTTGGCTAGTCTGTATCAGTAGTGACCAATGCTATCATTCTCCCGTGAAAAAAAAAAAAAAAAAAAAGAGAGAGACATCATGTGCATTCATTTCATTTGTGACCCATTTTCTTGCCTTATTAACTTGAGTGATTAAGTTTGAAAGGTATTTTACCTGATACCTTGATTGATGAGCTCGGGAGTCATCAATCTAAAACTCGCATACGGGTCATTGAGAAAGTATTATTATTGGGATATTGTATTGCACCACTTGCATATTATATACAAAAAGAAAAAAAAAAGAAGAGAAAAAACCTAGAAATAAAGATTGATAGGGGTTTGAGGTGTGGAAGAAGGTTCAAAGGCTAGAGGTCTGGAAACTTAGAGTAGAGATGGATGGTTAGATAGCGGTAGTTCCTTTAACATCTAGTCACTTCTTCTTAGTATCTTGTGTGGAAAATGCATAGAAATATTCTTTTTAGAACACCACATTGAGAGAATACCCTGGGATTTGAGAAAAAAGTATAATGAGTGAATCCTACGAGTGTGGTGAGGAAAGGAAAATCTTCCCGCGAGGGAATATAGGCATGGTTTTGTATTGAGCAATCTTTGATCAGATCTTGACTAAATTTGAGTTGAGCAATGACTAACACACACCCCAAATATCGTGTACATGGTAAGTGAATAGTCTTGTGATTCTTTATTTGGTCCAGTTGGAGTTCTGCATGTATTTTGTTACCCTTAGGCGAATAGTACAATACTTGACATATGTTGAGTCTTGCTTGTGATTAGTAGTTTAGTAAGTTAGTATTTTCTATGTTTTGTTAGAGTTTTTTGTCCGAGGGCGAGCAAGAGTTAAGTTTGGGGGTGTTTGATAAGTGTTTTAATTGTGCTTATTTTATAGTTTTTATCATTGTTTAGAGTGTTCGTCACCCACTTTCTCTCTCTACATATTTTCTCTCTTTAGATTACCATCCTTAGTAATCTCGATCAAAATTGAACTTCTTTCTTTCTTCGTCGTGTGCTTTCTTTTTTTCCACATTTTCTCTCTCTAGATTATCACCTCTGATAATCTCGATTAATATTCAACTTCTCGTTTCCTTCACCTTTGACTTTCTCTCTATACACTTTCTCTCTCCTTATTACCCCCGATAATCTCGATCAATATTCACCTTCTCGCTTCTCTCTCCTCTTACTTTCTCTCTATGCAATTTTTCTCTCCAAATTACCATCCTCGATAATCACAATCAATACTCAATTTCTCGTTTCACCCATCACCCACTTCTCTCTCCACGCACTTTCTCTCTAAATTATCACCCCCGTTAATCTTGATCAACATTTAACTTCTCATTTCTCCCATTTGCGAATAGCTCTATCTACGCACTTTCTCTCTCTGGATTAATCTCGATCAATATTCAACTTCTCACCTCCCCCACCTCCGACTTTTCTCTCTCCACACACATTCTCTCTCTAGATTAATCTCGATTAACATTCAATTTCTCACTTCTCCAGCCTTCAACTTTCTCTCCCTGCGTACTTTCTTTTCCCAGATTACCATCCCTAGTAATATCGATCAACATTCAATTTCTCGCTTCCCTCGCCTTTGATTTTCTTTCTACACACTTTCTCTCTCTATATTACCACCCTCTATAATTTCGATCAAAATTCAACTTCTCATTTACCCCACTTCTAACTTTTTCTCTCCACACACTTTCTCTCTCAACATTACCACCCCTTATAATCTCAATCAATATTCAACTTCTCACTTCCCTTGCCTCTTACTTCCTCTCTCTACGTACTTTGTTTCGAGATTACCACCCTCAGTAATCTCAATCAACATTCAATTTCTTTCTTCCGTCACCTCCGACTTTCTCTCTACGTACTTTCTCTCTCCAGGTTACCACCCATGATAATCTCGATCAATATTCAACTTCCCACTTTTCTCATTTTTTACTTTCTTTCTCTACGTACTTTCTTTGGTGGTAATCTCGATCAATATTCAACTTCTTGCTTCCTTCACTTCCCACTTTCTTTCTCTACATATTTTCTCTCTCTAGATTACCACCTCCGGTAATCTCGTTTAACATTTAACTTATTGCTTCGCTTGTTGTTCACTTTCTTTCTCTAGATTACCACCCCCGTTAATCTCAATCAACATTCAACTTCCTACTTCTCTCATCACCCACTTTCTCTCTACATATTTTCTCTCTCCAAATTACCACCCTCGGTAATTTTCACCCACATTCAACTTCTCGCTTCCCCAGCTTCCCACTTTCTCTCTCCCAACACTTTCTCTCTCCAAATTAGCATCCCCGACAATCCTGATTAATATTCAATTTCTCATTTGCATCTCTTCCCACTCTCTCTAAGCGGGTGTTAGGTAGCAATTTTTAAAAATTTTTTATTATTTTTTATCCATTCTTTATTTACTCTAAATCAATCGTATCCACATATCACATCATATCCACAAATCTCTACTATTCAACTCCACTCATTCTCTCTCATCCTTTACAATAAAAATATTTAAAAATCATTAAAAACTAACCCCTATCACCCTATAAATTACCACCCACGGTAATGTCGATTACCATTCAACGTCGCGTTTTCCCCATATTCGACTTTTTCTCTCTAATTTACCACTTTTAGTAATCTCGATCAATATTCATCTTCTCACCTCCATCTTCTTTGACTTTCTCTCTCCAAATTATCACCCCAGTAATCTAGATTACCATTCAACTTTTCACTTCCCTCGCTTCAACTTTCTCTTTCTACATTACCATTTGCGATAATCTTGATCATCACTCAACTTCTCGCTTCCTTTGTATTTCACTTTCTGTCTAGATTACCACTACCTATGAATCTCAATTATTATTCAACTTCTCGCTTCCATTGTCTCTGACTTTTTCTCTCTGTATACTTTTTCTCGCTAGATACCACCTCTGGTAATCTCGATCACCATTCAACTTCTTACTTCTCTTGTGTCCTACTTCCTCTCTCTATACACTTTCTCTTTCTCGATTACCACTCATCCGGTAATCTCGATTACCATTCAACTTGTTGCTTCCCACTTTTCCTACTTTTTCTCTCTATGCACTCTCTCTAGAATACTATACCTGGTAATCTCGATCACCTTTAAGTTCTTGCTTCTCTCATCTTAGACTTCTTTTCTCTTCACATTTTCTTTCTCTTGTTACCACCCCTGGTAATCTCTATTGTAGCTCTACAAAGAAAAAAAAGAATAGAAAATCAATCACAAAAGAACAAAACCTATCCCGATTATATTATTATATGCTCCAGTAATATTATTACCTACCCCGATAATCTTGGCCAAAACACTTGAAAAGCCACAATTTTAACCATACCCATAAGGTATCCTCCATTCACCTTCAATTTTCCCTACATGGTAATTCTATCACATCAAAAAATTCAACCCCAACATCCCATTTGTTTGCCTTGTTTACACAATCAAATGTGAACTCACCGAAACAACTCTAAACCATCTTCGTTCAACACACTATTATGGTAAATTCCACCCTCCCAGCCACTATCACGCTACACCTCCAACCACCACCGATGATCTCTATACTGCTGCCACCACCACCACACAAGCACCAAACACCATTATCATTGAGCACACACGCACCCGGTTGAGCACTACTGCAGTCACAATACACAAACACAAAATGCCTTTACTGCTAACTTATAGTCAACCTACATTATCATTTATAGAAAATCACTTGCCCAAAGAAAAAGTTGTGTGTGCAAAAATAATCAACATTACCTACAACGATAATGAAATTATCCACCCAACATAATAAAATTATCCATCTCTATAATCATGACAAAGAACACTAAAACACCATTCACAACTTCTTCTAACAATCAAAAGGCTCAAATCTCTAGGTAGCAATACTATATATACATTTCAATTAGAAATGATCAAGTGCACCAGGGTATGGGATAGTTATGGCACTCCAGCGGGATTTTCCGGCACATACGACCTCCTTGGGAAAGCTAAGACCTGATCTAGAACCAACATGGCAAGGCAAAGCTCTAGCAGTCCAAAAAATTTTTCGATGATGTCGTTGGCCATCGATCAAAGGTTTTAGTAGAAACTTTGATTGGCATCCAAAAATTTTGATGGATGACCTACGGCGTCGCTGGAAAATTTTTCAAACTGTTGGAGTTTTGCTCCGCCGTGCTAGTTCTAGATCTGATCTCCTTTTTTTCCAACGGATGTCGTATGTGATTGGAAAATATCCAGTAGTGTCATAATTATGGCACATCCGAGTGCACTAGATCATTACTAATATTTCAATATTTTCTAGTAATCAAGTCACCACGTCATCTTCATCGTCCAACATAGTGCATGTTAGGCTACACATTTTAATACATTTTTATATATTCTTTTCAAATTTGAATTTGGTCAAACTAGTCACATCTACATATCTTTTGGGATCTACATATACTACACAATCTAAGACATTCAATTTTACCTCTTCTCTCTCATATTTTACATAAAAATCCATAAAAATATATATACTAACACATGCAGAGCCATCTATTCTATACGCCAAAGGCTCAAATCTCATTTTTATTCCTTTCCATTACTTTTTCGTTATTACTATATTTTAAATCAATTCCATTCCATCCAAACATTGCCTTAACCCATCTCCTTTTATTAGTTGATTCCCATTCTTGTTTCTTTTGGAGTTTGGCCCATCAAATTTGTCAAAATTACTACTTGTGCCATTTGAATTCAAAATTACTATTCTTGAACCTAAGGCTTCCTCGACCTATCATCTGAAGGAAGAATAAACATCAGGTTTCTCACCGATATTTTCCAAATGCTCTTTGAATTTCTTTTGGAATAGTCAACACACTTTTCAGATTTGTGCAAAATCATCTTCTTCCTTATGCTTTCAAAGTTGTTCATAATTATCTTTTTCCACATGCTTGTCGTCTCATTTGTAGTTGAATCACCGCTATTTGCTCACAAAACTTGATTCATTTCTTCAGGATTATGCATTCCAATGGCTACATCTATTGAGAAATCGAGACTTTGAGGTCAGTGAACCAAATGGGAGAGGCAGACGGCCGATCCAGAGGAAAAACGAGACTCCTGGCCATGAAAATTGAAGCAATTATTACAGATCTAGATTCAATTAAATTTTATACAAACTAGGCAAAGGTTTTTTCATGTAATTGGGAGAAGAAAATGACAACAAGAGAGAGAGGTTGGTGATTGTAAGGAAGGGGAAAAAATGTCTAAAAGACTAATTTGGTAAACAAATTATAAAATGCTGTAGTTCGTGGTTAAAAAATAAGATGTTCAAATTTAGTGGATAATAATTGACCTTAAACTGCATTTACTAGACATTTTCTCATTGTTTTTTGAGGTCTTGATTTAGAAGTAAACAAAATATATTAAAAATTAAAAATTTTTTGAATAAATGTTAAGTGATATATAAACGTTGGTTTTTGTGTTTGTCGATCTTCCATTTTTATCATTTATCAACATCTTCAGTCTCTCACGGCTCGTAACTCTCGATATTGCAACATATAGTTGTCCATGAGTAAATGCAGGTTTCTTCAAGAAAATACCAACCTTTGAGAACGATTAACCTTGATTTTTATTAATTGTCATAGCATATGACACCGTCAAAGGAAATTATCGTCGTTGAAACCTAAAAGGTAGTCTCGGACGGAGTCAACATCATCATTGGAATTAAAACCTTGTGACCTTCATTGTTTCCTCCAAAAATATGAGCCTCTATAACATGAGATCCAAGCTCATTATGGCTAACCTCATTTCATTGCAAAGCCTCTCCGAACGATCTATATTTCGTAGTAACAAAATTGGAAACACCGACCTTTAATTTCAAAAATGAAAATCAATACATCATTTTCATGTCCAAGACAATAATTTACCGAAAAGAACGATAAAAATTTGCTAGTAAGAATAAAAAATATACATAAAAAATATTTTTTCAAAAATTTGAACTAAATAAAAGAGTGTATAAAAATGAAAAAGTGAAGATTATAGCAATATTTTTTTGATAATTTTATTATCTCATAATTTAAAGAAATATATTTTGAAAATTTGAACTAAATGAAAATAGAAGATTATATCAATATTTTTGTGATAATCTTACCTTAGAATTTGAATAAGAATTGAATAATTTTTGTGATAATCTTATCTGAAGATTGAGGGGAAAAGGGGCATAGAAAAAATATAATATAATAAATAAATTATATTTTCACAAAATTGAACTAAATGAAAAACGTGCATAAAAATGAAAATCTAAAGATTGTAGGAATATTTTTGTTATAATGTTATCTCATAATTTTAATAAAAATCTTTATGAAAATTTAGATAAATGAAAATCTTTATTTTTGGGATAGTATTATCTTGTAAAAAAATAATATAATAAAAAATAATATAATAAATAAATTATATTTTCAAAAAAGGAACTAAATCAAAAACGTCTATACAAATGAAAATCTAAAGATTATAGAAATATTTTTGTGATAATGTTATCTCATAAATTGAATAAATATATTTTCAAAAATTTGAATAAATGAAAATCCAAAGATTATATCAATATTTTTGTGATAAGCTTACCTTAAAATTTGAATATGAATTGAATTATTTTTGTGATAATCTTATTTGAAGATTGAGAGAAAAATGGATGTAGAGAAAATATATAATATAATAAAATCTATAATATAATAAATAAATTATCTTTCCAAAAAATGTAACTATATGAAAAACGAGTTTATAATATAATAAATAAATTATCTTTTCAAAAAATGGAACTAAATGAAAACCGAGTATGAGAATGAAAATCTAAAGATTATAGGAATACTTTTGTGATAATGTTATCTCATAATTTGAATAAATATATTTTTAAAATTTTAAATAAATGAAAAATTGAAGATTAAATCAATATTTTTGTGATAATATTATCTTGTGAAAAAATAATGTAATAAATAAAAAATATAATATAATAAATAAATTATATTTTTGAAAAAGGAACTAAATAAATGTGTATAAAAATAAAAATCTAAAGATTATAAGAATATTAATATGATAAGTTATCTCATAATTAGAATAAATATATTTTTAAAAATTTAGATAAATGAAAATCTGAAGATTATATTAATATCTTTGTGATAATCTTATGCTGTGAAAAAAATATAATAAATGAATTATATTTTCAAAAAAGGAACTAGATAAAAAAAACGTGTGTAAAAATGATTGTAAGAATATTTTTGTGATAGTGTTATCTCATAACTATTGTTTTCACCCGCGCGTTGCACGGGGAAACTTATACCCAATTGTCTTAATTGGCGCTGATTTATGAAGATTTGATCAGCTCAATTTTTGGATTAATGATGCGAATGGATCTGAGACGTGTTAATTTTCGAATTTTTTTGGATTTATTGAGGAATTAGGAATGGAGTTGTGAACATACCAAATTCCAACCGTAAGATTTGAGACGCATTTATTGGTGTGGATAAGGAAAGACGTGTATGAACTGTTAGTGATAAAGATGAGAAGGAAAGGCGCGTGTAAGATTTCTTTGATAAAAGATTTGGGCTTATCTGAAAATATACTATTGAATCTTAAAAAATGAATATATAGGGATTGGGTGGGAAATGAAATTTTGTAATTAATTTTTTAATTCTAAAAATTGATAGTTAGAGCGGGAAAATGTCCTCATTTTATGAATATATATAGATATATAGATTTGAATAAATATATTTTAGAAAATTTGAATAAATGAAAATCCAAAGACCATATCAATATTTTTCTGATAATATTATCTCGTGGAAAAAAATATAATATAATATAATGAACTATATTTTCAAAAGATGGAACTAAATAAAAAATGTGTATAATAATGAAAATCTAAAAATTACAGGAATATTTTTATGATAACGTTATATCGCAATTTGAATAAATATGTTTTTGAAAAGTTTAATAAATTAAAATTTGAAGATATCAATATTTTTGTGATAATCTTATCTTGAGAAAAAATAATATAATAAATAAAAATATAATATAATATAATAATAAATTATATTTTCAAAAGGGTACTAAATAAAAACGTGTATAATAATGAAAATATAAAAATTATATAAATATTTTTGTAATAATGTTATCTCAGAATTTGAATAAATGAAAATCTGAAGATTATATCAATATTTTTGCTATAATTTTATCTTGTGGAAAAAATAATGTAATAAATTAATTAATTAAAAAATAAGGAAAAAGAATAGGCAGGAAAACAAAAGTCAAATACTTCAATTTTTATATATTTAATAGATAGATTTTTTTAATATTATTATTTCCAAAATAAAAAACCTAAATCTCCTAAAATTCTGTATATTAAAATCTCCTAAAATAATAGAGTTTCCATATTTAATGGGATTTCTACCTACTTTTTTCAAGTTTATTTTATCTAAATACTCCCCCCCCCCCCGGGGCCTTCATTTTCTCTTTTTATTTTAATTTTATTATTATAAATCCAAAGAAAAATCATGTCTCCATTTTACTCGAATTGATGAGAGTTTTAAAACAAGCATAGTATCAATGTACAAATTTTTCTTTTTAAAAAATGTAAAATTTTGAACAAATATAAAAAATTAGCGTCCAAATTAAACATAAATTGGTATTAACATATATTAATGAGATACAAAATTGAGAATTCGTTGTGAAACTTAATTGATATTTGTGCACAAAATTCAAATATAATAAGATGTATAAGTTATTTTAGCTTGTTTAGTTATATTCCATGTTTGATTTATCTTAAGAATATGATAGCCTCAAAACAAGCATAGTATTAGTGTATAAATTTTTGCCTTTTAAAAAATTCAAAATTTATTGTAAATATATAAAATTAGTGTCCAACTTAAACATAGAGTGATATTAACATAGGTTACTGAGATTAAAAAAAAAAAGAGATTCGGTACAAAACTTTATTGATATTTGTGCATAAAATTCAAATATAATAAAATGTGTATGTTGTTTTACCTTATTTAGTTCTATTCCGTATTTGACTTACCTTAAGAATAAATTAAATGAAAATTAATGTTAAAATTTTTTTTATCTTGCTAATATATTTTAAAGCTCTCTTTATATGTTTAAAACTCAAAAATATCCTAATAAATACTTAATTTACAAAAATAATTATTTATGCATTAATATGGTACTGAAGTCAAAGCTCTCATATAATTACACAAAATAGACTCAAATTCTTTTAAAATTTATATGAACAACATAAAGAATAAAGAGGAAGACGACATATATTAATATGTTACTTAAATCGTTTCTTCTATGTAATTACACTAAATAGACTCAATTTATATAGAAATAATTTTTTAAAGAAGAAATTTTCATTTCATTTATTCTTAAGATAAATCGAACACGACATAAAAACAATTAAGCTAAAACAATTTATGTATGATATAAATCTCATTATATTTAAAAGTTTACACACTAACATTAATAACAAATTCTTAATTTAATTTTTTACCTCATTAGTTTATGTTATGTTATGTTATAATTAGTTGTAATATAGTTAACTTGGACAAACTGTGTATATTTGCAATAGATTTCAACCTTTTTGAATTGATAAATTTTAAAATTTTAAAATAAAAATATTTATATATTGATATTATACTATGTTTTAGAGCTCTCGTCGAGTCAAACATAATGGTGTCACCATTTTTTTATTTGTAGCTAAAAATCGAAAAAAAGGAAATGAAAGGGTGTCTTAGATAGGATGGAAATGGGTAAAGGAGCGGCGGAAATACCATATGTGAAACCTCCATTTTATTATTTTCTTTAAAAAATGGAATATGGAAACCGTTAGTATTTTTATCCCCTGTTAAATGGGGGTGAATAAAATTGTTCTCCTAAATTTTGGTCAAATCCTCATCCTTGCCTGATTTCGAGAATTTGAAAGCTTATTTTCTTTCAAATCTTTAATTTATAGGTTTCTGTGTTTAACAATTTAAGGGTGTTCCAAAAAGTAAAAAATTTTGATTTATTGTTTTTCATAATTTTCATCTTTAAAAAAATTAATTAAAACTAACAATTTTGCTAAGATTTAATTTTTGCATGATACAAAATTAATGTTCACTAAATTTTTACACAAAAATCAAAAGAAACGTGTAAAATTAAAATTTTAAAATTAGATTGGACCCATTAATTAATTTTTGATATAATTAATTATTTCCAAAAATTATCAGTTAAGAAACAAAAATTAATTAAAATTAGTAATTTCGTTAACATTTAATTATATTGTGATACAAAATTACAATCTTTTAAATTTTTAAATAAAAATTAAAATCAACGTGTAACATCAAATTTGTTAATTATTCATTCAATTATAAAATTAATGTTTTTGAATTAATTAAAGCTATATCTATATCTATATATGTATCTTTTAAATAGCAAGATATCGTTTAAATTATAATATATCTTTAAAATTATATTCATACAATTCTTAAAATTGTGGCTATTTACCTAATTATTTTAGAACTAATTAATTCGTTTTAGAAATAATGGCCTTAAAAGTTAAAATGAAATTAATCAAAATTATGTGTATTGCAATTAATTTAAAATTAATTATATTTTTAAGATTTAAGTGGACATGGGTTCAATTTGATGAATACTAAACAAAGTTAATTATATTTCTAAAGTGGAAAAATATAAGTAATTTGAAAGAAAATGATTGAAATTAATTAGATTGCGCCAGCTGGCAATATTTCCCATAAAATAATGAAATAAATCTTTTCAATTGCAAGATATCTTTTAAATTACAAGGTATCTTTAAACTTAGATCCATACAATTCTTAAAATTGAAAAATATTAAGCTAATTATTTTGGAAAAATAATTATTTTTAGAAACAATGAGCTAAGAATGAAAGTTATTTAAAATTGATTATGTTGCAATTAATTAAAATTAATTATACTATAATTAATTGTACTCAATTTCCTTAGATAAAATGTTACATGGTTTCATTGGAAAAAATTAATAAAAACTAATTATGTTGCTACCAGAGAAAAATAGGATTAATCTAAAAAATAGATGATAATTAAAATTAGTTAGATTGCTATGAGTTTGTAAGATTTTCCCTAATAAATGAAAGATATCTTTTAATTATATATTTTTAATATTAGATTCATAAAATTCTTAAAACTATGGATATTGAACCAATTATTTTAGAAATAATTAATTATATTGCAAATAATCTATATCTATATATATAATATCAGGCTTTTTCCCGTTCCATTTGCACCCAATTTTTAAATTTTCAATTACTTTTTTAATTCAAGCTATATATGTTTTTCCCACTCTTGCAATCTTTCATTTTTAAAATTTTATCCACATATCTTATCTTCTATTATTCAATGAAAGTGAAAAAATAATATCAATTAGAAAATTCAAATAATTTATTATCATCTACACATCTTAAATTAGTTTAATTAATTCCACCTCATTAATCATTTTAATTACCAATTAAAAATAGCTTAATCTATCCTAATCTCCATCATTAGTGTTTGCCTTTTGCTTTTTGTGCCAACTTCACAATTCTTTTGGAGATCTATCTGCAATTGAACAATTTTCTATTTTAGTGAGAAATGGTAAGCAATCATTTCTTTATCACCACTAGAATAATTCATACATTTCTAAACTTCTAGCTTCATTAAACACTTACATATCAATGCAATGCCAACTAAAGAATTTGTCTATGCAATTAACAAATAGGCCAAAAGCTCCCGAACTGTTTATCCCATTTAGGTCACTTAACTTTTTCTTGATACTCGGCGGTACGCCATTAGAATGTGTTTAGCTTACCTGGACAAATAGTTGGCTTAAATGTCTTTATTGATTTGGTTCCCACAAAAATTTAAAATATCAATAACCAGAATTGATCCCTCCCCATACCACATGCCCTCCCGATTGGAGGAGTGCCTCAAATCAGGATCCCACCATAGACCCCTTCCAATCAGGGAGGACACGTGGCGTGGGGAGTCTCCCCATATGGGGAGAGGATCAAAATTGTATCAATAACATGAAATATAACATCATGAATTGAATATAAACAGGTGCATAGTCTCATGTAAAAAATAGTAGTTGGAGAAGATATTTCGAAAATTATATTGTCTCTTTTCTTTATGATTGTAATTGTCTCTAGAATTTTATGCTCTTCATTTTCGAATAGTGTTTTCCCTTTCTACGTAGATCGATCATATGGGAGAGGACATCGATGGTGCGCGAACCAATGAAGGTTTTGGATGGACAGAATAAGTGATGAACGAGAGATGTGAGACATAGATGAGTAGGTTTGCTTCTTTAAATGATTCTTTCAAAAAATGATTTTTTAAAATGTATTTTATGTATTGTTTGTGTCGTGAAGATCAATGTATGGGAGTGTTGTTGCCATTGATAAGGATGTCGACAATATATAGCTATGCTATGTTGAAAGTTTTGGGACTTATGCTATGTGATATTAAAAGGTCGAATTTTTCCAAAATATAGGAATTACTCTAGGGATTTTTTAAAAAACATAATTGTTTGATGGATGTATCTTCCCATGTAATGCACGGGTGAAAATACTGGTGAATAGTTAAAATTATTTGGAGTGAAATATAAATTTTTTTGTTTGAAGCAAACAAGTCCTTAAGGGCATGTTTGACATCGAATATTAAAAAAAAAAATTTCCAGAGGTCATGGCCATCAACATTTGGGCTAATATCCTTTCTTGCCTATGAGGCTACGAGACCTCTTCCCCCTTTTGGAACCCATCAAAGCCGAATTCCATTTTTCTCCCGTAAATCCCCAACTCTACAACAAAGCATAACCCAAATCTACAGTTATCATCCGACATTCACCGCTTAAAACTTGAAATCTCAATCCTTGTGAGACATTGTTATTTGGCGATTTTTTAAAGCAAGAGAACAAGTTTGCATTCGCAATGCGAGATTTAACTCCAGAGACGACCAACGTTTTTCCCAAATTGTAGGCATCCATCTTTGAGGTATGGGGCATCTTTATCTTATATGTTACATGAGTAATGAGTATCGATTATGGACTTAGTTTCCCTTTAAGTGAGTCAAGCTCCTCAGGCCCAGACTAAAAAAGGTCTCCTTTTTGGTGTTTATCTTCCTTTATAATTGACCTTCATATTTTTAAATATCTATTAAATATTAAAATGTTTTAATCAAAATAAATATCTATTGGCATTTAGAAATTTCAAAATATTAGGAGGATTTAAACGGAAGGTGAGGAAATATTAAAGTTAGTAGAAGAGAAGAGTTGTTGTACATAGAAAATCTTTTATTTACTTTTCGATAGTTTGATATAAAATGGACCATATGATTCCTATTTATACTAGTTGCACATCTTTAACCAATGATTAAGATTTTGTCACTGTACATTTAATCCAATGATGATAATTTAGAATTTTCTAATAAAATACCTTAAATACTTATCTATTAGTACTTTCATCCATGCGTTGCACAGGAAGATGTATGTTTAATATATAATTTAAAACATGTGTAAGAGAAAAAATACAAAAGATTTTCTAAAATTTGTAATAGGGTTTTCCTTATATTATCTCGATATGTCAGCTGTGCATTGCACGAGAAGATATGTCTAACATGAAATTACTTTGATATTGCAATACTCCTACAATATCGTCAACGTATAGTTGTGATGGGCTCGTGTCTGTAACTCTATCGTGACTAAATTCTGTCATTGCAAGATGATTTTCCATCTATTGCAATAACATTTATCGTCACAGTAGTTAATGATATTATAACGACAAATGTCGTTGCAATAGATTGGAAATCTTATGACAACGACGTCCACTGTAACTACATCCGTCGTCGCCATATTTTGGTCTAGCGCAATGCTTTTTGTTATCGTAGTAGAGATTTTATCGACTGAAAATAATATTCATACCCCTACTACAATAATAATTATTATTGACATTTATTATAATTTATTGATTGATTTAATACTTCTATTTTTGCATACTAGTAATAATAACGAAGATATAAATAGAATTCATTAAGAAAAAGACATAAGTAAAATTAAATATTAAATTTATTTATATTTGCAAAGATAAACAAAATTATTGCTCTCCATAACAAAAAGATTAAATAAATAAATAAGAGAGTGAAAATTATTCTTGTTTGTATGGAGATTTAGTTGAGAAATTTTAGGATTGACTCAAATTTAGGTGATAGGTTTTAAGAAATAAGGAAGGGTAGGAAATGAGAATAAACAATGAATTATTTAATTCTGAAAAATATAAATTTGAGTAAGAAAATGTCCTTAATTTATTTATACATAGATAGATTGATTGATTTAATACTTCAATTTTTGAATACCAGCAGTAATAATGAAGATATAAATAGAATTCATTAAAAAAAGACATAGGACAATTATAAATAGAATTAAATAGAATTCATTAAAAAGCCCTTCCACCAAAGCAAGTTTTCCCTCCAAAAGCCCAAATTATTTTTTTATTTTTGTTTTTTTTAGTTAGCAATAAAAGTTAATAATTAATCTATTAAGGAAACACGTGCTTATAAAAAGGGAAACGCATTTATAAAATTAAGGAAACACGCATTTCCTTAATAAGCGTTTATAAAAAAGGCAGTGCAAGAATTTTTTTATATTTTTAAATTCTAAAATATTTAAAAATAGAAATATAATAAAAAAAATCAAATATCAATTGGTTAGGAAAATTATTAATATTTAATTTAGAACAATATGAATAAAATAAAAAAAAAATGGATTGTTTGTTTTATCTTTAAGGAAATCAAATTCATCATTCATTTTTAAAATTTCGTTTATAATTTTTAATTAAAAATTTAAATTTCATTTATAATTTTTTAATTAAATTCATATTTTTAATGTAGAGATAAATTTATTTTTTATTTATTGAAATTGAACACTAAATAAATTAATTTAGGAATTAATATGTCTCACAATTAATTGCATGTCAAGTTAGTTAAATCTTTTTGGGTTGTAAAAATATTTATATATTTTGAAGGTCATCCAAAAATAAAATTCTCAGATTTTCTACACAATAAAATCCCATAGTGATCCCAAGTTAGTACACTTTTATGGTTCTAAATAATCAACGAGATTATTTATTATATTTTTGTTGCTAAAGTTTATACATTATAAAAAAATTTGTACAATATTCACAATATAAATACAATAATAAACCAAGAATCAATTTTTTAGGACTATTATTAATTTTAATTTAGAATAATATGAATAAAATAAAAATTCAAAAAAAGAAATCGGATTATTGGTTTAAGTAAATCAAATTCATCGCATATTTTTCAAATTCCATTTATAAATTTTTATTAAATTCATATTTTAAATATAGAAATACATTTTTTATGAAATCGAACACTAAATAAATTAATAAAATTTCATGAATTTTTTATTTTAATTTCATCATATAAAAGATATATTAATTTTTAAGAATATAATTTAGGAATTAATATATGACATAGTAAATTTTATGTCAAGTTAATTAAATCTTTTTGAGTTTGAAAGTTCTCCAAAATAAATTATCGACTTTTCTCCAAAAGTTTAACAAATGGATAATTATCAACTTTTCTACACTATTGAAAATTTTCACACTATTGAAAGAGATAAATATTCCACGTCAGATAATTATGAGAGAAGAATGTGTATATTACTCTATAAAGCATGAATCATTATACATCTAGAAGTTATAACCAATGGCTACTTCAGGAAATTTGTAATTGATTTTCCGTTAGTTTAATAATAATTTTTAATTTATTTTTTAACTAATAATAATAAATGAAAATCTTATACTGGTCCCATAATGCCCTTCTAAAGTGAGGTTAGAGTACACTTTTATAGCTCTAAGCAATGAACAAGATTGTTAACCATATTTTTACTACAAAAGCTTATATAATATGAAAAAACTTATAGGACATTATAAAAAAATACAATAAAACACCAAATATCAATTTTTTAAAACAACTATTAATTTTTAATTTAAGCCAATATGAATAAAACAAAAATACAAAAAAGAAATCAAATTGTTTGTTTTTTTGTGTAATAAAATTATTGCTTTTTAAGAAATCACGTTTAACTAAAGTGGATAAATATAGGAAAATCATTTTAGTAGGTGTTGATGTCCCTGGATGCGGGGTTCGAGTTCTAGGGAGGGCAAAAAGCCTCAGTTGCAGGCTGAGAGCAAAATCATGAGTTGGACGCGTACGGATCACAATCCTACCGTCAACAAAAAGGGCGCTCTTTTTATTGACGATAGGATTGTGATCCGTACGCGTCCAACTCATGATTTTGCACTCAGCCTGGAACTGAGGATTTTTGCCCTTCCTAAGACTCGAACCCCGCATCCAGGGATATATGGGGGTTCATTGCAAGTCCTGGTAGCCCAAAATCATGAGTTGGACGTGTACGGATCACAATCCTACCGTCAACAGTAGGTATAAATCAAATATGCTTTGGATAAATTAAATGGGCTATAATTAGTGTTTTGTGTAAGAAATGTGTGTTTAACTTTCATTTATTTGAAAATATGTGTTTGGCTCGTTTAATTGATTTAGGTGATATATTTTATTACATTTGAGACGATGAATGATCTATGTATAAGGGTAGACATTAAAAATTTGTTAGTGGGTCATTGAAGTGTATATTTTTATGTCGTATTTTTTAAATATCTTTTTAATCTTTTCAATCCAATAAAAGCTTTGCTTTTATTTTGTATTTTTTAGCTTTTAAAAAGTTTTTGATTCTTAACAAACAAAGAATTTCGTTCATAATAATTATATTGTATGTTTGCTTTTTATTTGTTTCTTAATATAAAAAGATGAATGAAAATGTGACGCTTAATTAAAAAATTAAGAATACAAAAACTCACAAGCGATGACAAACAACAAGAGTTAGGGGAATCACTTTCTAATATTGGTATTTATTTGAGGAGGCTTATATTCACCCATAGACAATTTTATATCGTTATCTCCAGAGGTATGAATGGTAGTGGATTGAAGATTTTAATTTGTGATAAGGATGGTCAACATGAGAACTCAACAACCAATGTGGTATTTAAAAGGTGTTTCAAAATTTAGATTGATTTTTTTATTTATAATATTTATTTAGTTTAGATGCATACCGCCACGTCATCCAACAAACCATGATCATTGATTCAAATGCACTTTCATATAATGTGTGTTATACTAAAATTGTTTTAATTCGATTGTAACACAATATTGTTCAACTATATATTTATATCTAATATGAGACATATCTTAAATATTTTACATTAATTCTCCAGCAATATATCGTTATCTTTATTATCACAATAAATGTGGTCAACATGAAAATTCAACAACAAATGTGGAGCTTAAAATATGTTTCAAAATTTAGAGTGATTTTTTTATTTATAATATTTATTTAGTTGATGCATACAGTCACATCATCCAACAAACCATGATCACCGATTCAAATGCACTTTTATCTAATGTGTCTTATGCTAAAATTGTTTTATTTCGATTGTAACACAATATTGTTCAACTATATATTTATATCTAATGTGAGTAATATTTTAAATATTTTATATCAATTGTCCAACAATATATCTTTATCTTTACTATCACAATTATATTTGCATCTATTGTGTTTTATATAAAAAGATTTACATTTTGTATTTATCAGACATGTTCTTTTAGAAGGTTTTCATTCCGTGCAACGCATGGGTTGAATACTAGTATCAAATAATTGGGGAAGAGGGGTTTATTAAGTAATTAATAATAATAATCATAATAATAATAATAATAATAATTAGGAATCAATGAATCATACAACTTTCCAAAAATAAAGTCACTTTCCCGTTCACGTCACTTTATTATGTGGAACCCATCCATTTCTAGAAGTTCCTTTGTTACCTTCCACCTCATCCTTCCATCCAAAACCCTTCACAAAACCCAAGTTTTCGTGTTCCCCAATTTCCCATTTATTAAGGGCGCGTTCTCTTTGCTGTTTTCACCCGTTTTCTGTTTTCTGTTTTCAAAAATATTGAAAACACGTTATGTTCATTGTTTTTGAAAATCCATTTTCAAAAACGTTTTCAAGATTTGTATAGGAAATACGAAAACATCTTTTTAACGTTTTTGGTGTTTTCAGTGTTAAATGTTGAAAATAAGGAAAACGCGTTTTCGGATTTTAAACGGATTCTCAGTTTTTTTTGCTTCCCCAAATCTGCTTTTGCAAATTTTCGGTTTCCTTGATGGTAGTTTTTCCTTCACCATTTTCACATGGAAAAAATGTCAATCTTCTCTGCAGTTCTCCTATTCTATACGATTATGCCGATGTTGCTGGCTCAGACAACTTGGCATTTTAGCTCCGGTCCTCACATTGCGGACGTTAATATTCTGTTGCCTCCTAAAATGACTCACCCGGTTGAATACAGACTTCAAGGGAGTGATGGTTGCTTCAAATGGTATACAGATTGCATGCTCTGTTTTTCCAAAATTTTGTAGACAATTGCTACTTATTCATTTTTCAAATTCCTTTTTGGTACTTAGGTCATGGGATCATCACGAGATACTTTCAGTGTTGCCGGAATATAACTCGAGCAGTTACTGTTCGACAAGTGCTCGATTGAAATCCATTGCTCCTTATAGTGGTCGAAAGGAAACCATGGACGGTTCTGGCTTGAGGCAAGTGAGTCGGCCGCCTCAGGCCCGACCTTCAGGGGGGCCCATTTTGATCCGTTATAGCTAAGGTTCGAGTTTTTTTTAATAGAAAAAGGCCCAAATTTAAATTTTATACAAATTTGTAGGTATATTTTTAAACAAAATAATGGACAAAATCAAGCATTAAATCCAAATTTATGGGCCTTTTTTTAACTTAAAAGAAATTTAACCTCATTTTTTGTGAAGATTTGTTTATTTCTTTTAGACCCATTTTGCTTGAATTAGAGATTACCCATTTTACTTGAATTAGAGGAGATTAACTTGAACTCTTGAAGAGAAATTGAGACTTTTTGGGGAAGGAAAAAGAAAGAAAAGAAAAGAAAAGATAGAAACTAAGCGGCAAAAATCTGGAGAAGGCAAAAAAAAAGATAGAAATTAAGCGGCAATTTTAAGGGTTAAGGGTTAATTTTAAATTTCAATTTCAAAGTTTAAAAGTCTTATCCTATGAATTATGAGTTATGTTTGTGCATTTGTAAGAGCAAGTTCACCTAATTTTTTGCCCTAAAAATTGAGTTTGTGCTTAATTTGATAATAACAAGTAACATGAGTTTGTGCTTATTGCTTAATTTGATGAGTTTTTTTACGATGTACCCAATTTTTGTGCCCTAAAAATTGAGTTTTTGAATTTGTTCTTAATACTGTACATTCGACTAAAAACAATTTCGGGGGCAGCAACCCCCGAAACACTCCCCCCTCCCCTATGATTCAAGGGCCTTTTTTTGTAAGTTCGACTCAGGCCTCACCACACACAGAACCGTCCATGAAGGAAACCGCTGTCTATGCCACTGATGTCAATACTGGTATGGTGATTCGCTGCAAGGTTTATATTGATATAATGTCGAGGATTCAGATATTCCATAATTCTGTCAAGCTTGATCTCAATGGGCTTGCCACTCTTCGCGTACATGCCTTTGACAGTGAAGGTAATTCTGAAAAAATTGCTGGGCCTAGAATTGTTTCAAATTTTATATTTATTTCTTTATATTTTTCGTCGTTGTCGTTGTGTTGTGTATATTTGTTTAAAGGTTTGTAGTGCGCTACGGTGATATCAAGTTTGCTCTGTCTTATCATCTCTGCCATTTCTTGGCCGAAATATTTATTCTTCTGAAGTGTTAGCTTTACTAGTAGTGATGAATGTATTTGATAGATTCGATTTCAAGTTTCTGAGGTGCCTTGGTGGAAATTTTTGATGTATTTAAAAGTTTTATCTCAGAAATGGTTAGCTACGATTGTGTTTCTCTTTGTAAATAATTTCATCATTTTTTCCTATTCAATTGCAGGCAATGTGCTTTCATCATTGGTGGGCTTACAGTTCATGTGGTATATGATGCCGGAAATTGATGGAATGCCGCATCACCTTGCCCATGTTGCTCTAAAGGATTCTCCATTGAGTGATTGTGGTGGCTTGTACGGTGACCTAGATATCCAGAAAAATCTTGAAGATAGTGGTGTGTTTTCTGATCTGTTTGTAGTGAAAGGAACTGAAATTGGCCACGAAATCGTTTTTGTTCATTTGATGGAACCATCAGTCCCGGACATGATGGATAATATTGTTTTGATGCTTGAAGCAATGTGTCTTGATCCCCATCGCTTTGTTTGGTGCTAATTGGCGCCGATTGTCCGTTATAACCTTAAGGTTATTCGTGGAAATGTTCCTCAAGTGGTAAGTTTACCATCTCCATTTCATTGGTGGTATGTTTTGAACTCTTCAGCTTGCTCGGGTGGAGAAAGAGATGGGGAAACTCGTGCTTTGAACTTAGGAGCAACAATGGTTACTGAGAAGACACCAAGGTTGTTGGGCACATACAGATGTCTTCATTCCATGTTGTGATACCGGATACTTTATTCTTTGTTATATTATCGGTCTCTCTTTACGGTGCTACTTTTGAGGGGATAAAACTTATTCCACTTTGCATCACGTTGGCATGTTGTTTCGCGAGACAATATCTCGTTCATGTAAAGGTGTTTTCACCAGGGCCTGAGCCAAAAGAAATTTATATAACAAAAAATGATGAGCTTAAGTTGCATGATGACCAGCGTGAATTTCGGGATATTCTTCGGATTTGGAAGCTCTGCTGCTAAAGAGTATGATAGAATTTTGAGGGCAAATTCATATGGATTGGGAGACTAATGACTACTTTGACTTTACGAGTGGACAAGACACTAGAAAAGAGGTTACGAAGGTTGTTCAAGAAGTCATGGTTTGTGATCAAGTGAAATTTGTTGTGGAGGAAAGGGTGCCCCTCGATTCCATTCATCTCCGTGGGTGGTGGGGTGTACTAGGAGTTCGAGCTAAAGGCAACCGGAGGTTGTGCAAAGTGTCATCTAGTGACTATAAATGGATTTCTTCGACATATCGGTTTTGTTTGTATCGGCTTCTGGGATAGTGGAGGCAAAAAGGCCTGGAAAAGCAACTGTTAAAGTAGTTTCCATCTTTGATTCAATGAATTTTGATGAGTTGGATTTTGAAGTTTCCATTCCGTCTTCAATGGTTATGCTTCCCTACTTTCTTGTAGAGACTCTTGTTGGATCACATCTTCAAGCTTCTGTAACATTGCAAACGTTGGGTGGCTCATATTTCTGTGCATGTGATGCTTTTGGGTCCTCTATAAGATGGAAAACTGAAAGTGAGTCTTTTAAAATTGTCAAAACAACAATGGACTCATTTGTTTATGACAAGCAAGATGCCACTGAGATCCATTCATGGTCATATGGCCCTCCATACGCAAGAACACTAATACATGCTTCTAATTCTGGTCGCACTTTGCTACATGCAACATTGACCCAAGAACATGAACAGTTTGATCATTTTGGTACTCTCATTGGAGCATATGACCCACTCATTGTGTGCCAAGCCGGTGATGGAAACCAATTTGGTGGTTGCTCGTATCAGTTAAATTATGTTGAGGCTTAGAATCAGTTGGAAAGTTTGGAGTTCTTATATCTGACCTTTGGCACTCACTTGGATGTGATGTTTCAAGGTGGACTAGAGCAATGGCACAAGGGTGTTGAATTCATTGAAGTTGTAGAGGTATTAGATGAAGAGAACTCTTATGCGACAGAAAGAGTTATAATCGATCAAGTATTAACTGGCAATGGAGGTGCATACAGAATAGAATGCCAAAGTTTGGGAAGCTTTAAACTTAGATTCAGGCATGGTAACATGGTGGGAGATGGCCATCATTTGCCTGTAGTAGAGGAAGTGAAATTGTTGGTTACCTGTAGCTTGTTGTCTTCCATTGTGCTAATAGCTGACGAAGCAGTGAATTCACCGCAAGTTCTAGAGTATGCACTTCAGGCTGAATGCAGTCCTGGATGAGTTCGCACGTCTCTTGTTACTATTGCAAATCACCGCAGAATACTAATATCAGCTGTCGGCATAACTAATTCAGGAAACGCCTTTGCAAATTCTTCTTCTCTCAATTTGGGGTGGGAACTAGCTGGATGTGAAGGTTTACTCTCCATGGATGATGCCTACAGTTCATCAGTATCTAAGTCTTCTTGGGAGAGGTTTTTTATCCTGCAAAATACATCGAGGAGTGTGTATCGTTTGTGCTACTGTTATTGGGTTCATTCATTCTCTTAGTCACCTTGATTTCACTGAAATGTTTGAAGGTTTTGCAAATGCTCTTACATATGCCATTCAATTGCAGCTTGTTTCTTCTCTTAGAGTCAATCCGAACTAAATTTGGTTGCTTTTCAATCCTGATGCCAGGTTGAATCTATCAATTACTGGGGGGAGTGGTTTCTTTGAGACTTGGGTGAATGATACTCAAATTGTGGAAGTAATGCAACCTTCATATGGTTTGCGAGGTTCACAACTGACATTGGCTCCAAAAAGCTTAGGGTCTGTTCTTGTGATTGTTCACGATATTGGAGTTGCACCTCCACTAACTACATCTTCTGTGGTCCAAGTTTCTGATGTGGACTGGATCACGATTACAGTAGCATCGGAGATAAGCCTCGTTGAAGGAAGTTTACAGACTATCAGTTTTTTAGCTGGGAATAGTGATGGACATACTTTTGACTCCTCTCAGTACATTTACATGAACATTCGTGTTCATATTGAAGATCATATAGTTGACTTTGTGGAGAGTAATGGTTTCTCAAAACCTATTGATGGATGTGTGAAAGGCCAGAATTTTACCATACAAACTACACGTCTTGGGGTGACTACCATCTATCTTAGCATGGTCCAACATTCTGGGAATGAAATATTGAGCCAACCTGTGACGGTGGAGGTCTATGCTCCACCAAGATTGCGCCCTAGAAACATATTTCTCGTTCCAGGTGCATCATATGTGCTTGAAGTAAAAGGAGGCCCAAAAATTGGTTCACGTGTTGAGTATGCCAGCATGAATGATGGGACTGCGAAAATTCACAGGTCCTCGGGATTATTATCAGCAGTATCACTGGGAAACACTACTGTGGTTGCCACAATATTTGGTAATGGAGATATCATGCTTTGTCAAGCATATGGTAATGTTGAAGTAGGAATATCGTCATCAAGCATATGGTAATGATCAACAATTCAAATGCACTTTCGTTTAATGTGTGTGATGCTAAAACTGTTTTATTTCGATTGTAACACAATATTGTTCAGCTATATATTTATATCTAATATGAAACACATCTTTAATATTTTACATTAATTGTCCAGCAATATATCATTATCTTTATTATCACAATTATATTTGCATCTATTACATTTTATATAAAAAAAATTTACATTTTATATCTATAAGACGTGTTCTTTTAGAGGGTTTTCATCCCGTGCAACGCACGGGTTGAATACTAGTTCATTAAAAAAAGACATAGGTAGAATTAAATATTAAATTTATTTATATTTACAAAAATAAACAAAATCATTGTTCTCCATAAAAAAAATTAAATAAATAAATAAGAGAGTTAATATTATGATTTAGTTAAGAGATTTTAAGATTGATTCAATTAAGGTGAGAGATTTACGGAAATAAGGAAAGGTGGAAAATGAGAATAAAAAATGAATTATTTAATTCTGAAAAATATAAATTTGAGTGAAAAAATGTCCTTGATTTATTTCTATGTAGATTGATTGATTTAATACTTCTATTTTTACATACTAGCAGTAATAATGAAGATATAAATGGAATTCATTAAAAAAAGATATAGGTAGAATTGAATATTAAATTTACTTATATTTACAAAGATTAAAAAAAATTATTATTCTCCATAACAAAAAAATTAAATAAATAAATAAGAGAGTGAATGTAACACCCCGTCCGCTTTTATATGAGATTTGATATGATGATGACGTGTGTAATATACTAAAACATGTTTATCAATGTATGTGATGTATTTGGTAATGTCACGGCCACTAGATTCAAGATAGTAATAAAATTCAGGAAAACTACATTTACGACCGTAAATGTCAGAATTACGGGCGTAATTGTTATGATACAACCGTAAGACAACAAGATACAACCATATATTTGAGGCAGGGGAAGTGTGAAAAATATGCAGAGACTTTGGTATGGCCGTTCACAATATGATACGGTTTTATGTTGTGAGTTACGACCGTAAAATGTATGGGTTACGGTTGTAAGTTTAAATATGGTGGAATGTGGGAGATGTGCAGAGCCTTTGTTATGGCCGTATGAATTGTAAGACAGCCGTATGACTGTAGCTTATGGTCGTAAAAAGTATGGTTATGGCCGTAAGTTTGCAAGTTACGGTCGTAAATGTATTAGTTGCAGCTGTAATTTTAAGTTGGCTGAAACTTGTTCTCAACTTTTCTTGCCATTGGGGGATATATTTTCCATATATACTCAACCCTAACACCCCAAAACCACCCCCAAAGACATTCTTATCAATTCTCCAAGTTCTCTAACCCTTATATACCACTTGATCCTCAATCTTTATGATCAATCATCCATTGTTGGTGTTACAAGCAAGGTGAAGGAAGAATGAGGGAGTTGAAGGAAGCTACTAAGCATCTTGCTGGTTATTTCATCTCCTATAAGGTGGGGAATAGATGTAGTAGGTGTCAAAGAAGGTAAGTATAAATATATGTAGGAGTTATTTCAAGTATTTGCTTCTAAAACTTAAGTTCTCCATATGTGCAATCTTGATTTAGATGCCTTGAGGTATTTATTTACATGACATGTTTAGAGGATCATATGATGATATGTATGAAGAATTCATGGGGACAATGTGATGTTTACATGTTTATGCCCTTTTGATATGGTAGCAAGGCTAGAAAAAAAAGGTTTGTACATTTGTGATATGAATGTATATGTAAATGCTTGCACGATTATATCATGAAAGCATGTGAATGTGATGTTGTCTATCATGTGTTTACATACACGTAAAGGAAACGATGGTCTCACGGGGCACACTCCACATAAGGATTTAGACTTTTGGCCGAATGGTCATCTCACGAGGGAAATCCCGCGAGAGGATTGAGGCCTAGCCAAAGTACGATACGTATGTGAAGTGCCATTGTAAATACATGATTTGCAATTGGGCCCAAAGTGTGAGTGTGTCATGCATTGCACCTGCATCTGTTCCCTACTGAGTATTTATGACTCATTACATTTCCTTCTATGTGTTTTAGGTGGTGCTGGACGTGGTGAGAACGTGGGAGATGGCGGGGAGTCCTCCAGAACTTAATATGTGAGGGTACATGTGGGGGGAAATAAAAGAAGCTGTAGAACTTGTATAAAATGTTTGGTACTTGAACCGAGACCACTTGAATTGCTATCTATATGTCAAAAGTTGTAAGTAAAGACATAGTTTCTTATGTTCAAATGTGTTTTTGAAAATGAGCTCGTGATTTTGGGTAACGTTATAAAAGTGTGACGCCGACTTTAGCTCCGTTGCCCTAATATAATATAGGATCGGATGAGACACTAGAGAGGGCATTACAATGAAGATTATTCTTGTTTTGATAGAGACTTAATTGAGAGATTGACCCAAATTTAGGTGAGAGTTTTGGAAAATAAGTGAGAATGAAAAATGAATTATTTAATTCTGAAAAATATCAATTTGAGTGGGAAAATTTCGTTGATTTATTTATATATAGATTGATTGATTTAATACTTCTATATTTGTCTAACGGCATTTTAAACATGGGCATAAATATTTTGGGTCACGAAGGTAAATATATATAAATTTCTTTGTTGTACATACTTTATGAACTTTTTTTTATCAACCTGATTATTTGTTGTTTCGATGCATTTTTTTCTCTTAAAGTTTTGAGGTTGTCTGTTGAGGATCTTCAAAACTTTACTCTTTTGGAGATTGAAAATATATTGCATAGTAGAGCGAGAGGCTACGTGATTTTCCTTCAATGCAATTTGCTCGCGACATTGATGCCTCTTTGAACCATAATCGGCTTATATTTGATGAATTTAAGGCTTATTAGCGCAACAAGGAACTAACGTTTGAACTCGTTGCGCACTAAGGGCATGTATTTTTTTTCTTGGCAATTCAGCACTCAAACTCAATTTTTGTTGCGGCGTAAGGATCTCCATTACATTTAGCCGTTAAATCCACTCCATGTGCAACTCACGTACGGTCTCTTAAGGTCAAATTGGTCCGAAACTTTGGATATTATTATAATTAAGTCCCAAAGTTTGAAAAATGTATAGTTTAGTCCCAAAATTTTATCAAATTATACAATACAATTATGAATTTTATTTATTTTTTCCATTGGTATGTATTTGGTCAGTAATTAATTTTATTGAATTAATTTGATACTGGTTAAATAGTTTTTATTAATAATTTTCAATACAATAGCATTCGTTCGTATAAATATAATATCATAATTTTCCAATTTTTTTTCACATTAGAAACACCTACATTTAATAATAAATATAATTATTGTGTACATACATAAAATTTTATTAGGAATACATTACTGCAAAAAAAAATATCAAATACAAAGAATTAATCAAATAAAAAAATACAAAAAAGAACAAATTTGAAATTTTTTATAGCATTAGAGACACACACATTTTGATTTTAAACAATAATAATTAATAAATATAATACAATTATACATACGTAAAATTTTATCTGTAATATATTACTGTAAAAAAATATATCGAATACAAAGAATTAATCAAATCAAATAATTTTTTTTAAAAAAATAACAAATAAAACAAGGAAAAAAACCTACACCACCCCCACTCTACCCTTGCTCCCTCCCCCCAACTACCACCACCATGCTGCTGGTGGTGGTGGCGAAACCACTAGCATTGGTTGTCAGGAGTTTCGCCACCACCAAAGACTGATCCGGTAGGTGCCACCACCACAAGCGTGGTGGTGATGGTTGGGAGGGGAGGGAGCCGGGGTGGGATGGGGTAGTTTTTTTTCCTTGTTTTATTTGTTTTTTAAAAATTTTATTTGATTTGATTAATTCTTTGTATTTGATATAGTTTTTTACAATAATATATTACAGATACAATTTTATGTAGGAATAATTGTATTATATTTATTAATTATTATTGTTTAAAATCAAAATGTGTGTGTCTCTAATGCTATAGAAAATTCTCCAATGCTATACAAAATTTTTGAATTTTTTCTTTTTTTGTATTTTTTTATTTGATTAAGCGGGTGTTAGGTTACAAATTTTTATAACTTTTTATTTTATAGATTTTAATGTGTAATAGGAGAGAGAATGAGTGGGATTGAATGGTGGAGATTTGTGTAGTACAGTGGGCCCCATAAAATATATGGATATAATTGGTTTGACTTTAGATGAAAATGGATTAAAATGTGTATAATTTTGTTAAAAATTGTAAAAGAAAGGGCGCTAATTCTTTATATTTGATATTTTTTTTGCAGTAATGTATTTCTAATAAAATTTTATGTATGTACAATAATTATATTTATTATTAAATGTGGGTGTTTCTAATGTGAAAAAATTTTTGGAAAATTATGATGTTATATTTATAGGAATGAACGCTATTGTGTTGAAAATTTTTAATAAAAACTATTTAATCAGTATCAAATTAATTCAATAAGGGTGTGTTTGATTGAACAAAATTTGGTTGGAAAATATTACTTAAAGGAAAAGGTTTTCCCACTTGTGTGTTTGATGGAAAATTTTTTCCCGAAAAATATTTTCCATGTACAAATCACTAAAGCACAAATTTTGCCCATTTTCCCGGGAAAAGTGAATCGGCATTGAGGTGGGAAAAATTGCAAGGAAAACCTTTTCCATGGAAAAGGTTTTCCACCTCCAATTCCAGGTTCAATTAAACATACCCTAAAATTAATTACTAACCAAATACATACCAATGGAAAAAATAAATAAAATTCATAATTGTATTGTATAATTTGATTAAATTTTGGGACTAAACTATACATTTTTCAAACTTTGGGACTTAATTATAATAATATCCAAAGTTTTGGACCAATTTGACCTTGAGAGACCGCACGTGAGTTGCACATGGAGTGGATTTAACGGCTAAATATAACGAAGGTCCTTACGCCGCAACAAAAATTGAGTTTGAGTACTGAATTGCCAAGAAAAAAAATACAGATCCTTAGTGCGCAGCGAGTTCAAATGTTAGGCCCCTGTGGCGCTTATAAGCCATGAATTTAATTACAATAGGGTAGAGATAGCGCAGCAACATGCTTTTTATATAATGATGATGACGGATGAATAGAAGAAATGTATATGATACAGTCATGCATTCTATTCGGGATGGTAAATGTGGTGTATTTTTTTTATATGAGTGTGATGGTACTGGGAAACATTCATTTGGAAGACGCTGTCTGTGGCATTGCGTTCCGAAGGAGAAATAACGTTGAATGTGGCTTCGAGTGGAATTGCCTCATTGTTATTACTAGATAGTAGAACTAGGCATAGCAAAATGGCTCGCGAGCCAGCTCGGGCTCACCGAGCTAGGCTTGGCTCCAGCTTGCCTAAAGGCGAGCTAGAGCCTGAACACCAATTAGGCGAGCCGCTCGGCTCTAGCTCGACCGCCTTGCAAGCTCGAGCTAACGGCTCGGCTAAATGACTATCCGAGCTCGGCTCGAGCTCGTATAGTACACGAGCTCAAGGCGAGCTCGAACAAGCTTTGGCGAGCCGAGCCGGCTCACTGAGTTTGTTTAAGAAGCCTAAGTAGAACAACCCATTCTAGATTTTCGATTCCTTTAAATCCAATTGAAAACTCGACATATATCATCAGTGGTGGTACCCCACTTGCAGATAAGACCATGCATGATATCTTTCGAGCTGATGATCTTTATACTGACGATATGCTTTCCGGCGGCAAGATGATTGCGTTTGGTGGTGATTTTAGGCAGATCCTACGAGTTATACCTAAAGGAAGTTACCAAGATGTTGTCCATGCGACCATCAATTCTTTTGATGTATGGAAATATTGCACGGTTTTAAGATTAACCAAGAATATGAGGCTTCAAAATCTTCCGAATGATGACAGTGGTGCTGAGCTAAAAAATTTCTCAGATTGGATGTGCTCTATAGGTGATGGAACTCTAGGTAGGCCAAACGATGGACGTGCATATATAGATATACCGAAAGACATGATTGTATGGGGATCCGATGATGCAATTCAATCCATTGTTGAAGTCATTTATCCCAACTTCAGAAGCCATGTGGGTGATGCATCCTTTTTGCAAGGCAGGGCGATATTGGCACCGACTCTTCAGGTCGTTGATACTGTTAATCATAAAATGATTTCGTTAAATGACTCGGAAGAAAGAGTTTATTTGAGTTCTTATGAGACGTGCAAAGCTGACACAAGGGGTAATGTAGTTGATAATAGTCATTCACCCGAGTTTTTGCATGGGATCAGATATTCTGGTGTTCCCAATCATCAGTTGAAGTTAGAGGTTGGCGTTCCCATTTTGGAGGCGGAAATTTTGTCTGGCACGAATGCAGATTTGAAAGTTGTTATACCGAGAATGTCTTTGACTTCGTTCGATATGAGATTACCGTTCAAGTTTCAAAGACGCCAGTGCCCCTTGATTATGTCGTATGCTATGACAATTAACAGAAGTCAAGATCAGTCACTGGATTGGATTTTATCCGAATCCGATGGATTCAGATATGGATTTACTAATCAAATATCCGATAAATAATCCGAATTCGATGGATTAATGAATTTTCTTATTGTATCGAATATGGATTTAGGTCGATTCGATCTATTTAGATGGTATATTTACATAAAATAATATTATAAAATAATACAATAAATTATTATAAATATATAACAAAAATAATGAAACATGTGCAATATTATAGATTTCAACAACGGTTTATAAATTTTAGTATGAAATATTATTTTATAGGAAAAATTTCATATCAATTGTCGTAATTGATGGTTTTAGATAAGAATATAATATTTGGAAAGAAAATTTAGATAACATACTTATCTAAAAAAATCAACCTAAATAACACATTTTATAAGTTACACATAACTGTTTAAACGTATTCCAAATACGATTAACAATGATCTGATGATCAGCCTATACAAACATATATAAATTTTATGAAGATTGAATTGATTTTGTACCACATTTAGCTCGAATTGAATTCTAAATATTGAATTGATTTTATATCGCATTTAGCTCGAACTGAATGAAAAATATAGTTAGGTGATTTCATTTTTCTTAACGTGGCAACTATAAAAAAAAAGAGGATTTTTTTATTTAATTTTTTAAATATGTGAAAATATTTTTTTTCCTAAAATACATTATCACTGCCGATGTCATACTATACTAAGTTGATACTTCAACAATATAATTACTTCCAAAATTAAAATGTATATAAACTAACTAAAGTGCAATATCCAAAAATTAAAATGTAGATAGAAAATGATAATTCTCATTTTCAGATTTAATTTCCTAGGTATTGTAAATTGTAACTTTTATCTATTATCACATTTGCATTAATGTATGCAATACTAAATATAAAAGAATTAAAAATTTTATAAATTAATTGGAAAATTAGAATACATATAAAAAAGGATAAAAAATATATAAAAATAAAATAAGAAAAATAACACCAAATAAGGAAAACAGTATAAATTAAATAAGGAAAATAGTTAATCCCTAAAAATTAATATCAAACATGGCACTGCCACCGATGTATTTTGCCCAGGTGGCACTTCTCTTATTATAATATTATTATTAAGATATTAATATATCAAATTCATTTGTCTTGAATTAAGAAAAAAAATCAAAGTATAATTTCCAATAATTGTTCGGTCACGAAGAATGCACATTAAAGGCCATAATCATTTCTTGACTATTACAAAGAATTTAGATTTATTATTGTTATGGATGAAGCAACATAAATAAAAATGCACGTGAGATGATAATTGAAGCTAAACAAAGATATAGAAATAATTGAAAAATAGATATTATCAAAATTTTGATTATTATTTTTATATATGTATTTGATTAGATAATAGTTACCTCTTAGAACGACTTTTTTTGTATTTTTGTCTCGTTAAAATTTAAATATTTCGTATAATATACTATGCCCATGATAAGATTAAAATTTTTATAGATTTTCACGTAAAGTATAAGAGAAAATGAGTGAAGTTGACTGGTAGAAATTTGTATAGTATATATAAGTCATATGAGATATGTGGATGTGATTAATTCGACCACATTCAAATTTAAAATCATTGAATCATTGAATATATAAAAATTCCATTCCTATCATACCTTATATTTATTTTCACACTAGCTACTGTATTTTTTACCTAGCATATAGTATTATTGGCGAAGCCACCTTATGGCTAGACTTGGGCATGGTACTAGAACCGACGGTTCACAATTTCGGAAAACATGAACTGTCGGTTCACTATTTTTTATTAAAAAATGGATCTATTCTTTAGTGTATATTTTTAATTTTTGTGACCGTTTGTGACATTTTTTTTTAATTTTATAGTCGGTTTCGGTTTGGAACAGGAGGTGGGATGGTTGGAACCGTCTAGTTCCGATTCCAAAAAAATGGAACAGACTCGGTACAGGTTGGAAATCGATTTTGGAACTAGAATCGATAAATCTGATTTCAGTTTGGATTTGACCAATTCGGTTCACTGGGTACCCTGCTCCAACAAGTTATCTAATCTATATTCTAATTAATTAAAAAAATTAAAAAAATATATATATAATGAAAAAAAAAATGGAAAAAAGAAGGAGAAAAAGGAACCAAATGCCCAATTCATAATTCAAGCAGTCATCATCCCCACCGCCGACTATACCACGGATCCAGAAATACGACGTTTGAGTCTGACGCTCGGTCATTCTGTCTTCAACGTCAGGTACTTCTCCCTTTAATCCCTGCCAACATCCCCTACTTTTCTTCTCATCCGCCGACTGCATATCTCACCGTATTTGACGCTTCGAACACCCAAGTTCCCAGTTCACGCACGAGACGGAAGCTTCCTTCTGCAATTTTATACACGCACGAGAATTCAATCTGGGAATCTTATGCGCAGCCCATTATAAACCTAAGCTCATACACGCACGAGAATTGGTAACGTGTTTCTTCAATCTGGAAATTTTTTTTTCTGGAAATTTTATGCGCTTTCTTCAATTTTCTGGAACTTGTTTCTTCTGTCTGGAATTTTTTTCTGGAAATTTTATGCGCACCCCATTGCGTCATGTATTCCAATTTCGATTTCAATTGCCAATGGGACTAGATTGTACACTTAGTTCCTTCTGCCTTCATTTCGATGTATGAAGGTTTTGTTTGAAATCCCTTATGATTTTTAGTTCAATTTATTTAGTAGCAGTCAGTTTAGATGTTTGAGCTCTTTTCAGAAACGGGAAAAAGGAGAAAATAAAGAGCTAAAGTTGATCGTGTAGGCTGTTTATGGTTTATGAACTGAAATTAAAACTTATGAGGCAAATTTCCAAGGGCGAGGGTGAGGAACATTTTGATTATTATTACGTTGTTCTTGAGCATGATTATGGATAGCATGAAGCTACTTATTTATATCCAGAAAAACACATTAACAAGGTTGTTTAAAGGGGAAATTAAGGTTTATTTCTTTCTTTGCTAATGGAACTTAGATTGTACAATTAGATCCTATTGCCTTCCATTTTCTTAAAACAAACTAAATAACTAATTAGTTTAATATGATTAATTGCTTTGTTAAGTTGGATGATGTTGAATATGATAATTATCTTTCTTGGACGTTTTGGAGAAATATTTTTAAAAAATAGTTGCTCAAGTGCGTAACACAAATAGAGTTTGGGAGAGCTCAAATAGAATTGGGGAGAACACAAATAGAGTTGGGGAGAGGTCAAATAGAATTGGGGAGAGCACAAATAGAGTTGGGGAGAGGTCAAATAGAATTGGGGAGAGCACAAATATGGTTGGTCGAGACACGGAAAAATCGGGTATATTCTTTGATTTATAAGCTTTTGATTTTGGCGTTGATTCTACCGGTTGCCACTGAGACTATTGAAAGAGTGTTTTTTGCAATGAACTTCGTGAATGAGAAATTTCGCAATCGAATGGTGATGAATGGATGAATGAGGGAGATATTTTCGAAAATTGATAACGAAGTCATTGTAATACGGTCTTAGAATATGAAAACTCATAAAGAATGATTGTAAGGTATGATATTTCTATTTTTTTTATTATTAAAATATGTGTCATATTTTGTTGCTAAGAATTTGTGGGAGTACTAACTCAGAATCCTGGTTATGCCTATTATTCTAGTCTCTAGAGTTTACGAGGGCCTTTTTTGAACCTCGCTTCGGGCCCCATAAACTACAGAACTGGCATTGAGTTGCTCCATGTCATGGAAGAAAAAAAATCTGATTCCATCTACATGTATATGCATATAGAAGTCGGGTGTATTGAATGTGAGCCCATTCAGGTAGCGACGTGAGGGTGACTTTGGTGAGCTATTGGATGTATTAACGTTTTAATTGGCAACTGGAGTTCAAATTAAAATTTGATTCCTTTGCTTGATAATAATAATCATAGAACTTTTTTTTTTTTGTTTTTTTTGATAACCGTGGGTGTCGGGGACCCCGCTTTAACAGTCACCCCACTATTCCCACGAGGCCCTGGCGACTCGACCGGGAGACTGCCCCAGTGGCCCCAAGAAGTTTTCTGCTATCGCGGGGAATCGAACCGGGGATTGGTGAGATCCCAAGCACCGCCCTTACCGCTTGAGCAAACCCTTGGGGTTAATAATAATCATAGAACTTGATTTTTGAAACTGAACACCGAAGAGGAAATATTAGGTTAAACTCTGTTGAGGAACTAACTGCATAATTTTGAAGAATAGAAAAAATAAAAAGGAAATTTGTACTGTATCACAAGATGTGAGTGTGTATCACTCATATATAGACCTGAAGAAATATTTGCTCTCAGGTTACAAACATTTTAAGAAAACATGCCTCAATTAAAAACTTATATAACATAATTCCAATTAGCATGGTAATGAATACACAAGAAAGTAGGGGGTGGGGCCCTGATACCCTCGGTTATTTAAAAAAAAAAAAAAAGAATGTCAAAACATTTTCGTTGTTGAGTGGTCTGGCTAATATAGCATCTATTCCGGCCGCGAGCATTTTGTTTTACTCTTGGTCATTTTTCATATACTACAGAAAAATTTTATGTTTTGAAACCTGGTTGATCACTATTTTAATGAACAATATGATGTCTTAATGTATTACTGTTATGTGTAATTATTGTGTTACAATTTTTATAATGCAGCTCAGTCCAGTATAAAATTCAGGATTTTCCACGGTTGGTCTTCAATGTCAGATTCAACTGAACCTTCAGCCCAACGCGAACAATCTGAACAAGGTTTGATTTTTCATTTTTGGCAAGGTTTATTCATTAGAAATTTGGCAAATTGAATGTCTTATGATTTTTTGGAGTATCGGAATTAAAGTACTGGAAGAAGGGGTGTTTTTGGGGTTTGGGGGTGGGGGCGGGGTGGGGGGTGGGGAGGCGCAATTAAAATATCAGGTGGTTTATTAACATGACGCTGCACTATCTGGTCTGTCATCTTTAGTTTGGGGGAGAAGTTTGACTTCATACTACCATTCTTGACTGCATTTATTTGGGTGACCAAAGAAGTAAATTTGCTTAATCTCTTCTGGTTATATTTCTGTTGTATGTAATTTGTGTTTAATTGGTTTTTGGATGGACCAATTTTGATGGAGGTTTTCACGGGGCAGTACAATTCCGTAATAGGGTTGGATCTTTTAAGAAAAATCTTTATTCTGATTTGAAAACAAAATACACATTAAACATTTTATTGAAAATGGTTTCTCAAGGACGAACTATGCTTAGAAATATGTGCTTGTTTGACCAAGATCTTTTAACAATCAATTTTTCTTCACTAATTTCCAAACCATTTGTACTAAAAAATAAATAAATAAATTATTTCTCCGGTTTCTCCATACCCACTTCATTAACCACACGTTCTTCCAAAAATTGCATTCTTTTCCTTCTTCCATTTTTTTTTTCTTTTTTGGGCGAAAAGTCTCTGTCAAACAAGCACCATATCTTGGTGAAAAGAACTATATGCTTTTTTGCTAAAGACCTTTGATGCACTAATAGACAAAATACTGTTTTCATCTTTATTGCCTTTCATTTTGGTGGCAAAGGGAGATGTTATTGCATATGCTCATCGAACATTCAATTTAGTCCAGAACTAGGATCTGCATTCTTTGTAATTCCATTTAAGGCATAAAGTTCTCACATTTGTAAGGAGCATGCAATGTTAAGTGTTTTGTATTTTATGAGTGATGGTAGAATTGTTGTCATGTTTAACTCCTGGAATATTGTATTACTCCTGGAATATTGTATTACTCTACCTTTTCTTCTGGTTTCATTTTTTTTTTATTGCCTTTGAGTTTTGAGTATTCTATACACGGGGTTTGTGGTATATAGAATAGATTGAGGAGGTCCATAAAGTTGATAATTAAAATTGTTTACAAGTTCTTGTTTGATGTGTGCGTGTGTTTCTTTTCTTTTCTTTTTTCTTTATATATACATATATATAGAAACAAGGGAATTGTAGTTAAAATATGACTAAAATGTACAAGAAGTTATAGGTCCCAATGATTTGTGGTTGGAAAATGAGAGTTTGGTGAAATGGAAACCGGACAAGCATTAATTAAAGGCATGTTAGGTTGTAAATTTTTATACATCTTTATCCATCTTTATCCATTCTTTCTAAATATGAATTTGGTCAAATCGACCACATCCACATATCTCGTAGGGCCTACATATACTATACAAATTTCTACCATTCAACTCCATTCATTCTCTCTCCTACTTCGCATAAACATTCATAAAAAGATAAATCCTATCATGGGCTAAGTTTTCAAAATGATGAATGTTTGGTGCTTATATTTTTCTTAGTTTTCTGTAGCATGAGATCATGTTTGACAAGACTATTTTCATAATTATTTTCTCTTATGCTCATTTCAACCAAACACTATATTAAAAAGATTATTTTTCACGCTTTTCCATAATCTTCTTTACTTTTTAATCAGACATTCTCCCCAAAAATTATTTCTTTCCCAATAAAAGTTTTGTCAAACAAGCACAGTTCATTTAGTGGAAGTTCTGGTTTTTATTCTTATCTTGTGAGCTAGAAAGACCAATTTCTTATCAGGATTTTTGCTGCAAACGAGATGTTAACTGCATTTATGTTAAATATCTTGGAACAGAAGAGTAGTTTAAACAAATTGAAATATATTTTCCGTTGATTACTATTCATGTTCACAGCATTGGTTATTTACTCCACTAATTAATAATCTATTAAACTTCAGTGGTTAATTTTGGAATTTATTGGCACCTCTGGATTGGTATGACATTGCTGATTTTATTAAAATTTCACAATAGTGTACAAAATCTGAGGTTTGTGCTTCGATGTATTCAATGTGTTTAACTTTATACATATGCAGAGGAAGCATAATTTCTGCCTTCAGAACGGTAAACATAGTATGTCTAAATGTAAAGATCAAGCGCATTATGCACTGAACTTGAATTGGTTTAACTTGGGGAACAAAATTATTAGTGTTAGAATATATCTGTTCTTTAATTCTAGGACTCTATATAACATGTCAATGAATTGGGCAAAGTCCCATAGAGTTTACCTTGTATTTCATAGATAGTTGTTGAATCTGTAGAGTCTTATGTAACTTTTGTTTCTAGTCTCTACTAAACATTTGGTTTTGATCTCTTACATTTGGTTGTTTTTCCCATTTTTTGCAGTTTGCAGTTTCTTCAGAAAGCCACCCAAGGGCAAAAACATCCGCAAACGAACTTCCGTGGAAGAGGGGGAAAATGAAGAGGAAGATTCTAAAGCCGAGAGTACAGTGATATACAACAAGAAGAAACCAACTATTGCTGACAACAAACTACACTTCTCCACTGGGCCTGCCAAGCGTTCTATGGTGTCAGAGTCTGACCAAGAAACCAGAGCCCCAATCTTTGAATATCAGTCCTCTAAGGAAATTCAGGTTCAGAATGATAGTAGAGCAACAGCCACATTGGAAACTGAGACGGAGTTCTCCAGAGATGCTCGAGCTATTCGGGAGAGGGTTCTAAAGAAATCTGAGGAGGATCTGAAAGGGAAGAAAAAGAGTAATGGTGACGAGAAGTTGTATAAGGGGATACATGGGTATACTGATCACAAGGCTGGGTTCCGTAGAGAGCATACAATTTCTAGTGAGAAAGCTGGTGGAGCGCATGGACCTCTGAGAGCTTCTGCCCACATTAGAGTTTCAGCAAGATTCGACTACCAGCCAGATATTTGTAAAGATTATAAGGAAACTGGTTATTGTGGATATGGAGATTCATGCAAGTTTATGCATGACAGGGGAGATTACAAGTCTGGATGGCAGCTTGAGAAAGAGTGGGATGAAAGAGAGAAGGCAAGAAAAAGAGCTTTGGCAATGGGACTGAAGGATGATGATGATGGAGGGGATGCTGAGAACAGCGATGGAGACGATGATGATTCACTGCCATTTGCATGTTTCATCTGCAGGGAGCCTTTTGTAGATCCTGTTGAGACCAAGTGCAAGCACTACTTCTGTGAGCATTGTGCACTGAAGGTAATATACAGTACTAGTCATATTTTTTTCTTGAATTTTCTTTGTGGGAAATGAACAGATAAACATAAAAAATTCCATGCTATGGTCAATCTGGATCCCTAATGCGTTTATCTGGCTTGAAATAGATTATAGTCATCGGCTATTACCTGTTGCTTCCTTTGTGCATTCTGCCATTTCTGTGTTTGGACAAATTATGCCAGAGATGTTTGATAGAAATTTTTGGAGATACGAACTTTGAATGTGTGGTTGCAAACGAAAGAAAACTGATATAAGAAATTGTTAAATCAATCAAATGAATGATTGAAAATGATAGTCGAGAAAATGATTTTTGTTTTAAGTTGTAGCAAACGAGCCCTAAGTATGCATTCACTTTCTTTTTACCACTCCTGACTTCAGTTCTTTTTTTGTGCCATCATGTACCAAGTAGTGCTTGAGATTTGAAGTAAGATAGTAAATATCACATTTGTCTTGTCTAATTATGATTTCATTTCTTTGTTTACAGCACCATGCAAAAAGTAAGAAGTGCTTTGTGTGCAACCAGCCAACCAATGGTATATTCAACACAGCGTTTGAGATACGCAAGAGAATGGCTGCTGAGAAAAAGTGAAGGGTCTGAGGATACACCATAAGAATTTTGAAGTTCATCTGTTTTCTCTCTATTGTAAGCTCATAAGAACATTGGAGTTCGTTTGTTTTATCTGTTTGTTGTTAGTTATCTTTCTGTACATAATAAGCTTCTGAAACTGGTTGTATTGGCAACTTTGTATTGGATTACTTCTGAACGTATGACACTTTTTGCAGATGGTCATTTCATGAATTTGCTACCTTGCATTTATATATTCTGTCAACATTATCTGCAAAAGATGCATACAATCTTAAAATTATGAACAAGGTGCTGGACAGGATCATGTACGGGGTTGAATAGAGATTGAATTTCTGAATTCAAGCTCTTACGACAAGCTTAGGCCCCTGTCATTATTTTATTGGTCACCAGCTTGTCGTCGAAACCAGGTTTGTGGGCCCATGCATGTGGTGAATGTGAATTCAGCAGTGGCCACATTTGGTTCCTCTCTTCTCTTGCTTTCTTGATGGCAAGCTTTACATGTTGTCTGATAACATCATTCACTGCCTTGAGGTAATTGCTTGATACATGGTCTCTAGTGATTGTGCCATCAGAGCCATAGGCTCGGGGATCACTTAGAGTCTCCAGTGGATGTGGCGAATTTAGGAATGCTCGAAGAGCTCTCTTCATAAGGTCTCGGTCAGTATGTTCCAGGGCGTATAAGGCTCTGCCTGGGGGAAGTAAAGGATGAGGAGGAGATGTATTCTCATCAGGCTGAAGAATAAATATTTTCCCTATAGGAGAATACAGTAGTTTCTGCATAGAGTTACGACATTTAGTAGACATTAGATATGTCGACAAAGCCAGTATGTAAAAAGGCGATGCTACTTGGACAACTTCAAGTCGCACAACTTCTTGACAACTAAGTTGTGCGGCAAAGTCTTGTGAAGTTACATATCACTCTCATCATTCTAGCACTTTGTAGGATTTTGACAAGTTCTCAACAAGTTGTACAACGATCATGTTCTTCACTCCATCAGGCACCCACATGTGGGTGACTTAATATACCCACACATTGATGTGGCTATGCTACGTTAGCGTGTGAGTATATTAAATTGCCCATATGTGGGTACTTAATCGGGAGTGTCATATTCCTGTGTGAAATGGTACTTACGTTTTTCTTTAGACAAGGGTGTGACCGGAAGGTGCCATTTAGACGCTTGAGAACTTGAGCTACATAGTTGGGGTAGGTACAAGAGAATGCTCGGGGGACTATATCTCTGTGCATCATAACCGAACAAACATGGTTTTCGTCCACCCCGAACTTCTCAAGCACTTTGTGACCATCACAGAAGACAAATGGTGACCCGAAACTCACGACTGGTAGTAGAGCAGACGGCCTGACTACCTTTCTTGTTAGCAGCATCAAGTTGATTAGAAGTCCAAGACTGCCTCCAAGGGAGTGGCCAATAAATTGAAGCTTTGCTCTCTCCCCATATTTATCCAAATGCTGCATTATTTCTGGCATAAATTGCTCATATATTCCCTTTGCAGCTTCATATATTCCTCTATGAACCAGCACATCTGTTCCCTTTTTATTACGTCTATGTTAGCATACTAATTCGCTTTTGAAATAGAACTAAATTTCTTGAATATGATTGTTAGGGATCTGTGTAGTATATGTGGGTCCCATTGAATATGTAATGATGTTTCAAAGATTCTTACCTCAAATTTGGTAGGTTCGAGGAAGAGATTCGCCTGCCATGATGCTAGTGACTCCGACCCCTGCAATTCATCCAACAACCAACTTATCAAACTTACTACGTGCCACAATTCTAACTTATAAGTTACTTATAATCTCTCTTGGATAATCTCTCTCATTACCTGGATGACAAAGCAGCAAGTACACGATTTTGAATCATCACAAACGAACCATTCACAAGGAGAGAGATGAAGTGATTGTAAATCTCTTGCCGCGTCTTGTCTTTGCTTCTCATCTGCTGCAACAACTGCTGTCATTGTTGAAGCTGCTAAACATGCGGCCATCTCTGAGTTGTGAACTTGTTGCTCATCTCCAACTGTAAGTTGTGGTTCATTTCCTAACGATATCAGGTCCTTAGCACGAGATTGAAGATAAGTTGCAGCTGCTACTGCAACTTCATAATCAGCAGATGATCGAGTGTACCGCTTCTGTTTACAATTTTCCTTCTTTTCTGAAAGATGATCTGTAATTGCCACAGGTATGACAGAAGGATGTGGCTCAGTTTTGGCTCGCATGGCTGCTGCTCTGGCCGCCTTCTCCAGGGAGGATGTTACAAACTCAAAGCCACAATGTCTCTTCAAATCCGCCTCCTGCACACATTTTTGAAAACGAACTTCAAGTATTATCTTGTTACTGAGAAACAATAAACTACAATTAAGTGAATATGTGACCTCCACTAATGTTTTCCTCCCCAGTGCCACATCAGTCATCAGTACTGATGACGATGATGTGACACTGCCACCGCAGCAATGGATATGGCTTATCCTCCTATTGTGAGGAGAACATTACTTATGTGACCTCTTATGTATAGGTAGACAGTTTTAATTAGTACAACTTAGTAGGATCATATATATACTCCTAGAGTACAAGAAATGTTTTCTTGAATATACCTTGATATCTGAAATCCAATATGCCTTGTTAGACAAGAAGGCCAGCTGAGAGAAAAACTTAGTTTCAGACAATGATACATGCTTCAACAAGGCTGAGAATGTTTCTCTGTCGACATCCATGTCCATTTCACCATCTCCATAGTCTACTTCGCAAACTCCATCTTCCTCATTTTCTTCGTCTACATCTTCATCTTTTCGTTCTTTCTCTTTCCAGTAATTTCTAATCTGTAAAAGTTTTTCAACCCAATTCACTCTTGTCTTCTCCACATCTCGCTCCGCATCATCACCTACTTGAGTAAATTTCTGCTCTGTGCTCGTCTCTCTCTTCGTCTCTGGATCGAACAACAATGATCTAAGTGTACCTGATAATGGGATGTTGAAGAAACTCATCGAACGGCTGTTCTTTAGCTTCGGTTGTGTCGTTGCGGATTGAATACGATTTTTATAACAACAGAGGTGGGTTTCTGAGAGTGATCTTCGCATTCCCGTTCTTTGACACAAATCATCACTCGAAAATGATCGGCGGAGCTTGCCTTCTTGTCTTAGTACATTGTTGGTTGTTAAATTGGTAATTTGAGAGCTTGTCATGTGTGACAAAGTACATGCCATTCTGCGAGTTACAGGTTTACATACAGAGTTACACCAATATGAAATATTGAATTATCGTCAAGTAAGATATTATTGCAGGATTCTGATACATTACATAGTATACTGTACTATCATATAATTTCTAGATCATATTGAATTATTGTCAAGTAAGATATTATTATAAGATTCTGATACATTACATAGTATACTGTACTGTCATGTAATTTCTATATTGCACATGAAAGTAGCAAAGGGAAATTTAATTTTGTCCTCCGGGGATAGAAAATCTAAATTGGTAATTGGAGAAAGAAATAATCATTAACTTGATTATTATGAAAGAAAAACATTATAGCATCTCTCTAAATTGAAATGAATTGATCATTAACAAAGAAAGAAGAGAGGAGAGGGGAAAAAAAAAAACCACCCTATATTAATTACCTTAAAACTTTGACGATTTTAAGGTTGATTGACAATTCATTACTGGATTCTAGAAGCTCCTTGCATCAGTGTAATGGACAAGGTTGTTGCTGCAATAAAAGCTTCAACAAATGGAAGATGAAATTCTTGAAAGATCCCTCTACCATTGTGACAAACATACATGACATGTATTCTGCAGATATTTTGCATGAAACTCTCTCTCTCACACACACATGCAGTGTGTATTCAAACAAGTTTGTGGGATTTGTTCATGTTTATATATGGGATGTGTAAATGTTTATGTACACATGCATTCTTCATTTCTATGAAAAGTTCTTTGGTTTCTAAAATGATGAGATCTAATTTGATTTTATGTATTCAGGGGGTTTTCGTGGAGATCATCAGATAGGGGAAGAATCAGCTGACAACGAATCTCCTCACATGGAAATCAACCACTCTTATATTTGAATCTTTCTTATTTTCTTGGACCTGTTTGCCCTTGAATAAGAGACGGAATTTCCTATGAGTCCTCTCAACCACAATATTCTAGGAGTTTTTTTTTTTGGGAAACTACTTTCAAGAAATAATAATACTGTGTGCTAAAATAAATGGAAATCATTCGAAGAGAATTTGAAAAGGATTATATCAGGCGTACACTTGTTTTTGTACACTCGGGTGCTTATTAATTAATATAGGACAATATAAAGTACTGTTTTTTCCTCCCTCCGTCCCAATTATATGGGCCTTTATTTTTTTTAATTGTCCCAATTATATAATTTTTTTTTATATCGTTTACTAATATACCCTCATTTAATTTGCACACTTTAAAGTCATTTTATAGTTCCAATAATTTTTAGACTCATTAAATAAGGATGAAATAAGAAAATCATTTATATTATTTACTTTTCCAATAAGTGTCTTAATCTGTATGAAAAATAAAAATAACCTATATAATTAGGATGGAGGGCATACTTACTTCATATTGATAGAGTCTAATACTCTATTGGAATATTAAAAAAAAGGAAAATGCTAGACTGCCATAATGAATGTCATAATGGTTGACATAATAACAGTTGACATATTTAATAACCATCCATCTAAAAGTGATGGAGTAGTTGAATTAGAGATCACGCCACATATCCATTAACAACCATTACAAGATCTATTATGACAGAAGTAGGCCCTAAAAAAATAAGTATACACTTAATCTGGTTCACTTGACAATAATTAGAACTTGACTTTTCAGTGCGGAACTTACTTGTTTTATGTTGCATTTATTAATTTGGGTGTGGAGCATAAATGCCATTATTTTATGAAAGCGAAAAAAAAAAGTCATTTTTTAAAACTTATTTAATCGATTTGAAGACATTTCTTGACTAGTGATTGATCTAGGCTCAAGACATCACCCCATCTCTAAAATTAGCAAAAACGAAAAAAAGGGATTTCGTTATAGTTTCGAGAAAAGGAAAGGGTATTTTAGGCATCCCAAAAAAATAGTGGTCGTTAAGAAAGGGGAAGGCATTATTGTAAATTAAGAAGGAAAGTGATGGTGAACAATCGCCAAATGTGTGGTTGCATGGACTAGAGAGACTGTCGAAGCAACACCTCTCGGCAATAGGAAGGGCAGCCTATCCATTTCAAGGACCGCTTTAACACCGATTTCAGCGGCGTCGGGTGCCGGGAAGTCGAAATTTAATTCTTACTCGCACGTTTTCTGGACCATAGTAATTAAATCTACACACTACACATTGTTGGAAATTTTAACTTTGCATTGATACCTAGTGAACAAAAAAGCACGAAACATTAGCGTGTGATGGGCTAGAATTTTTACCATTTTTTACTTTTTTTTTATTGATGTTTATCAATTACTACCCCCTCCCAAAAATATAATTTACTATTTATTTTTTGTCCGTCCTAAAATATATGGCACATTCATTTTAAAGATATAGTTAAAATATTACTTGTCTTTTATGCACTCATTTAATATACATTGATATCATCAAAATAGAGTAGTTGAAATAAAATATTAAATAAATGAGATGGTATATTAGGAAAATAATCTTGAATTGTACTTTTCCAATACCATTAATTGTATTTTTCTTAATCTGTGTGAAGATAAGAAAATGACTATAATTTTGGGACGGAAATAGTATTTCTTTTAGTCAAAACAATCACATCCACATATCTCGTAAGATCTATATGTACTACACAAATCTCCATTATTCAACTCCACTCATTTTCTCTCTTCTTTTATATAAAAATTCATAAAAAAATCATAAAAATTTCAATCATATCACCCTCCAAGTTGTTGCCAATCTTACGAATTTAAGCACGTATAAGCATAAGCTATACAAAGTAAAACTATAACAACATAACATACAAGGCGATAAAACCAAACTTTACACCTAGAACAATGTTAATACCTATGTGCTTGTATCATAAAACCTCAATTTAAGGGTTAAAAAAAAAAAAAAAAATGTGTGGTTCAAAGGTAAGAGAATTATAGAAAAAGATAAAAATTAATTTCTTATTACGAAGAGAGAAAAAATGAGTGGAAAAAGAAAAGAAAGATAATCCAGTGCTCTTCTCTTCTAAAAGAATAGTTGTTATAAACAAAGCATATTTTAAATTGAAATAATAACATCGCAACTACAAAAAATCAACACTAACAAAGATTTTACAAAAGAAGAAAAATAATGTATTACAATATATATAAAATTTAAAAATAGAATTTTTTTGATTGTTATTTAATTTCTATCATTAGATATATATATATATATATATATATATATATTCAGTTCTTTGCTATTTGTAACTCTTGACAAGACAACGTGTAATTGTTCGTGGTTTAAATCTTCTTCCCCAAATATAATTTAATATGAGAAAGTAGTTGAGGACATAATGTAAGAATAACTTCTACCTTAAAAGTCAATCTACGGTCACATAGCGCTTCCACAAAGCTACAATATTTTCAATTTATTATTAAATCGATCTTTGATGAGTTGAATGTTGGGTTGCTTCACTTGGGCCTGTCCAAGATGGGCCTTATCCATTCGAATAAGGCAAGGTTGTTTGGCTGTTTTGATCCTCCGAGATCCATGGGCTGATCCGTTGTCACTGGGCCTTATAAAAGGCAACTGTAGAGGCACTTGGTTCTCAGATTGCTCTCTCGTCTCTTCTCCTCTCATACGCCTTTTGTCTCTCTCTCTGTAAAAACCCTAGCCTCTCTTGTGTAGTGTTAGGATTTGCCTCATATTGTTGAGGTTTATTGCAGTATTTGAGGTTGTGTTTATGGTTGTGAGAAGCTGATTCGGGACTCGTGTAACTGTGATTGATCTTATTAGTGAATTTGGAGCTATTCCCTTGTGGATGCTCAACGGGAGACGTACTCCATTCTTGGGGGAACTTCCGGGCCTTTTGGCAGAAACAATTCTTGGTGTTTTTGTGTTGTTTGTGTTCGATTCCATTTCCACTGTGATTTGGCTGTTATCTGGGCATTATTCGCATAACAATTGGTATCGAGCCTTCCAAATCTACGGTGTTTGGGGTTCGATTGATCTGTCAATCCTCGCATGTTGGTGGCGATTTGATTTCTGAACAACAACCGAGGGTTGTTACTGGTTTCCTGGTATTCTCTTCGATTGGGTATTTCTCGTATACGAAACCTAGGGTTTCAGTGTGGGTAAACTCTATTCTCTCTTTACCTCTTAATTTAGTACTATTTGAGGTCGACTCGAGAGGGTATTGACCAGAGGTTCCACCTTGGCTGGTCGATCAATCGATATCAGTATCTGGGGGGTTCCCTGTCCTCAGTACCTCGAGGGTTTGCTTCTGACCAGTAGTATTCTCGTGTAAAATCGTTTGCCTGCACTCTGTGTATTTGTTGCTCTGTTAATTGCTCTGTTGTTTGCATTCTTTAATTACTTGCATCATGTCTTCTCTCAAATTTGAGGTGGAGGTTTGGAATGGAGTTGGTGATTTTAGTTTATGGAAACAGAAAATGCGAGCATTATTATTGCAACAAAAGTGTGCTATGGCCATTACTCAAACTTGGCCTGCTGAATTCAGTGCATATCGTAGGCAAGAACTTGATGAAACTGCTTGGAGTTCAATTTTCTTGCATTTGTCTGACACTGTCATTAGAAAAATAGAAGAAACAATTTCTGCACATGCTCTGTGGTCTAAGCTTGACTCTCTATATCTCACCACTACTATGCCAAATAAATGTTTTCTTTTAAAACAACTATACAATTTTAAGTTTGATACTTCTTTGAATCTTGAAGAAAACATTGATAGATTCAATAAAATCATTAATGATTTGGGAAATTGTGATGAGTCTATCTCTGCTGATCACCAAGTAATTGCTTTACTTAATGCTGTTGGTGAAAGATATGGAGAGGTAAAAAATGCTCTCGAATATGGCAGAGAGAGTGTAAACATTGACACTGTCATCACCTGTCTTAGAAACAAAGAGCTTGAATTGAAAAATGACATAAGAGATTCTAAGACTTCTGAAGGCCTATTTGTTAAAGGCCAAACATCTCATCAGAAGCCTCAGAACTCTAAGCATAAGAAAAAGAAAGGTGATGACAATGGTCAAAAGAAACACAAAAATCAAAATTTGAAAGACAAAAGCAAATCAAAAGAAAGAGAGTGTTTCTACTGCCATAAGAAAGGGCATCTCATTGAGAATTGCTTCAAAAAGATTGCTGATTTTAAGGAAGCTAAGAATGCAGAGTCTAACAATACCATTGCTTGTACTGTGAATGCTGAAAATGATGGTGTAGTGCTTGCTACCACTTTCAGTGATAATTGCTTTGACTGGATACTTGATTCTGGTTGCACTTTTCATCTTTGTCCCATAAAATCTTGGTTTTCAGATTTTAAAGATGTTTTTAGTGGTCAAGTTGTGATGGGTAATAATCAGCCCTGTAAAATTCATGGAATTGGTACAATTCATCTTGAACTTGAAGATTCTAAAGTATTGACTCTTGAAAATGTTAGATTTGTACCAGACTTGCAAAGAAACCTTATTTCAATTGGTGAACTTGATGAGCATGGTTTCAAAATTTCCCTTACTTCAGGAGTGATGAAAATTTTCAAAGATAATCTTAATATTATCACTTCACACAAGAAAAATGGGATTTTTCATGTCAATGCTGTTTCTACATCTTTGGCTCTGCTTCATACTGCATATGATACTACAATGTTGTGGCATAAAAGACTTGGCCACATTAGTAACAAAAGCATGCAGCATTTGAATAAACTTGGTGTTTTTGGTAAAGATAAAATAGAAGAACTGAAATTTTGTGAAGGTTGTTTAATTGGAAAACAACATAGATTACCTTTTGGGAAGGGAATTCATAAATCATCTGGCATACTTGAATACATTCATGCTGATTTATGGGGGCCAGCTTCTGTCAGTACCTTCTCTGGATTTAAATACTTTCTGCTAATTGTTGATGATTTTTCCAGAAAGATTTGGGTTCATTTATTGAAAAACAAATCTGATACTCTTTCTGCCTTTAAAAATTGGAAAATTTTGATTGAAAGTCAAACTGGAAAGAGGATCAAAGCTCTTAGAACTGACAATGGACTGGAATTTTGCAACTATGAGTTTGAAAATTTCTGTAAAACTGTGGTATATTAAGGCACAAAACAGTGCCTTATACATCTCAACAAAATGGTGTTGCTGAAAGGTTCAATAAAACCCTTTTAGAAAAGGTGAGATGTATGCTTTTAAATGCTAATCTTCCAAAAATGTTTTGGGGTGAAGCTGTGAAAACAACAGCCATATCTCTTGAATAGAAGTCCAAATAGTTCAAAAGATTTTAAAACCCCTGAGTCTTTCTGGTCTAAACAGTCTGTAAACTATTCAAAACTAAAAATCTTTGGGTGTGCTGCCTATGCACATCAAAGTGAAGGAAAACTTGATTCCAGATCTGTTAAATGTGTTTTTCTTGGCTATAGTGAAGAATCAAAAGGTTACAGGCTGTGGGTAAAAGAAACACCTGGTTTCAAAGTTATAATAAGCAGAAATGTGGTCTTTAATGAGAATTTGTTGCCTTGTGTAAAGACTGCTGACAGAACTGAGCCTGTAAATGCTAAACAAAGTGTGCTATTACCTGCTGATAATGGAACAACTCAAAATCCATCTATTGAGGTGGAGCCTCAACCTGAAACTGATCACTCCAGTACAGAATCATCTTCTTCTGATTCTGATGAGAATTCAGATCCTTCTACTGGTAACAATTCAGGTGGTATCACTCAACTTGATGATTATATGCTCACTAGAGATAGAGAAAGAAGGATTAGAACACCTTTTTCTCGATTGAATGATTTTATTTCATTTAGTGTGTGTGATGATCTTTCTGGTTATTTGCCTTCAACCTTTGAAGAAGCAGTCACTTGTAGTGATGCTAAATCTTGGGTTGAAGCTATGAAAGATGAATTGACTTCTCTCTATAAAAACAAAACTTGGACTCTTGTTGAAAAACCAAAAGATAAAAAGGTTATTGATTGCAAATGGGTTTTCAAAATCAAAGATGAAGGTGAAAATAAGAAAAGATTTAAAGCCCGACTAGTTGCTAAAGGTTTTTAACAAAAGGAGGGCATTGATTTTAATGAAATCTTTTCACCTGTTGCCAAGTATACTACTATAAGAGTTTTCTTATCTCTTGTTAATCAATTCAACTTAGAACTTGAACAAATGGATGTGAAAACTGCTTTTCTTTATGGTGATTTGGAAGAAAGGATATATATGTCACAACCACCAGGTTTTGAGTCTTCTGGAAAGGTTTGTCTTCTGGAAAAGTCCTTATATGGGCTTAAACAGGCCCCAAGACAATGGTATAAGAGATTTGACTCTTATATCCAAAGTCTAGGGTTTGAAAAGAGTAAGTTTGATACATGCTTGTTTTATAAAGACCGTAAGACTACATCGTCCTATATTTCTCCTATTGTATGTTGATGATATGCTCATTTCATGTTCTGATAAACATAAAATCGATCACATTAAGAGTTGCTTGAGCTCAGAATTTGAAATGAAAGATTTAGGGGCTGCAAAAAGGATTTTAGGCATACAAATTGAAAGAAACAGGGCTATGAACACATTGTTTTGGCACCAAACTGAGTATGTTAAAAGAATATTGCAAAAATTTAACATGCTTAATGCTAAACCTGTTTCTCTGCCTCTAGCAAATCATTTTAAGCTGTCACTAGACTGCTGCCCTAAGAATAAAGAAGAACTTGATAGAATGAAACATGTTCCTTATGCAAACTGTATTGGATCTGTTATGTATTTAATGATTAGTACTAGACCTGATTTGGCTTATAGTATAAGTGTCTTAAGCAAGTATATGTCTAATCCTGGTGAAACACATTGGCATGCCTTACAGTGGATGCTTAGATACTTGGTTGGTACTTACAATTATGGCATTTTATATACTCAATCTCCAGATGGTGTAAGCCTCGAAGGCTACACTGATTCTGACTTTGCTGGAGATCTTGATAAACGCAGGTCTACTTCCTCATATTTTTATACACTCTGCTGTGGGTGTATTAGCTGGAAAGCCCAACTGCAAAAAATAGTAGCTCTGTCCTCTACCGAGGCAGAATATATTGCAGCATGTGATGCTGTAAAAGAGGGTGTTTGGCTGAAAGGCCTGTTAAATGAAATTGGTTATCCTATTCCTACTGTTTCAATTTCTTCAGATAACCAATCTGCAATTTATTTGAGTAGGAATCCTATTTTTCATAATCGTACTAAACATGTTGATGTTAAGTTCCATTATATTAAAGATATGGTTGAAAAGGGTAAAATTAAACTGGTTAAAATTCCTACTCAAATTAATCCTGCAGATTTGGGAACAAAAGTTTTACCTTTAAATAAATTCAAGGATTGTTTATCAATCCTAAATGTGGGTACTAACTAGTTTGTTCTCAGGTGGAGCAAGTGAAACAAGAGAAGCCAAGTTCCAAATTCACAAAAGAAAGAGATCACAGTCCAAGATTCAGCAAAGGTGGAGAATGTTGGGTTGCTTCACTTGGGCCTGTCCAAGATGGGCCTTATCCATTCGGATAAGGCAAGGTTGTTTGGCTGTTTTGATCCTCCGACATCCATGGGCTGATCCGTTGTCACTAGGCCTTATAAAAGGCAACTGTAGAGGCACTTGGTTCTCAGATTGCTCTCTCGTCTCTTCTCCTCTCATACGCCTTTTGTCTCTCTCTCTGTAAAAACCCTAGCCTCTCTTGTGTAGTGTTAGGATTTGCCTCATATTGTTGAGGTTTATTGCAGTATTTGAGGTTGTGTTTATGGTTGTGAGAAGCTGATTCGGGACTCGTGTAACTGTGATTGATCTTATTAGTGAATTTGGAGCTATTCCCTTGTGGATGCTCAACGGGAGACGTACTCCATTCTTGGGGGAACTTCCGGGCCTTTTGGCAGAAACAATTCTTGGTGTTTTTGTGTTGTTTGTGTTCGATTCCATTTCCACTGTGATTTGGCTGTTATCTGGGCATTATTCGCATAACATTGAATGATATGTTTATAAATACAAAAATCATCTAATTTTTGTTAAATAGCAGACCACAATGTTGTTAAATTTAATGCATGGTTGGATTTCATAATGTTAGATTCTTATTCACATCTACATATTTATTGCATTGTAAGTTCTAAGCAATATTGATTTCTCTTAAAATATAATTCATGACACCCGCTAGACTAAGGTTTTTTTTTTATTTAAATCAATTTTTTGTAGTTATAATTACAATTATTATATCAACAATAAAAACTTAATGAAATAACAATAGTGAAAAAATTATTTGTACAACCATTAATTAATTAATGGCAAATAGTTCAAAGAATTAATTTATTGGTTACCCAAATAGTACTATAAGAGCATCTTCAATAAGCTCTCTAAATATGAGTTACTCTTTAATTTAAAGATTCATTGTAGGAATATAATTCCTCTATAAACCAAGATCTGTCGTGTTGGATCATCAAGAATATACATAAATAAGAACGGAAGCGTACCTGAATCAACCATTATGCTTGCAATATTGGAATCTTGCGGTTTCGATCTTTCAAGTCAACAAACGGCTCTTTATTTCTCTCTGATGATGGAGAGTCAGAAAAGAATGAACAATCACTTGTGACCTAGGGACCATAACCGTATATTTATATATACGACGGCCCGTTAACCTAATTCAGCCCCATCATAGAATTAGGAACTCTGGGCCTGGTATCTACACATATAAAGCCCATACTTTAATTTGATGCATAAAAGCTCAATATACGGAAACCTTATTAGATCACTTTAAACGGGCTGAACCAAATATGATAGCCTTTAATTTAATACACAATAATTACACATATAAGCTCACATGCTCGATTAAAACCTTACAATCTCCCACTTGGGCTATATTTATCACCTTATAATTGTGTATAACCTTATGAGTAATCAGAATTTTGCTATCATTACTGAATGCATCCCCAAACAATCCGGTCCATCAACTATATCAATTTAGGATCAAAGCGGTCTTCGTTACACTTAGATAGGTAACTAAACCCATCAATGGTCACATACATCAATATAATTGAATGACATGGATCAAGTATGAATGTGTAGTATGGAAATTTCATACAACGTGATTTGAAACATGCCTATTTCCAACCGGTCCACATTTATACCTTAGTGAGATCGTTTCAAACGAGTTCAGAGATAGCAGCAAAACAAAACTTTATAATCGAAATAACTGTATCCATAAACTTTATCCAAAGCGACAGTGTATGTGTCTAATATGAAAAGCACAAAAATACAGACTCCCACTGAAACTATACACCCTCAAGAGACATCACACCCATATGAGCAGTGTGCTCGTGAAAGACCTTGGGTGTCAATCCCTTAGTGAGCGGATCCGTAATCATGGAGTTTGTTCCAATATGCTCTATTGACACCTGTCCACTCTGAACTCTTTCTTTAACAGCTAGGAACTTGATCTCTATATGCTTTGACTTCGTTGAGCTCTTATTGTTATTGGAATATAGCACTGCTGATTTATTGTCACAAAATAACTTAAGTGGTCTTTCGATACTATTCACAACGCGCAGCACAGTGACAAAATTTCGTAGCCATATTTCATGATTTGATGCCTCATAACACACTATAAACTCCGCTTCCATGGTGGAAGTAGCTATTAGTGTCTGCTTAGCACTCTTCCAGGAAATAGCACCTCCAGCAAGCAGGTAGATATAGCCTGAAGTGGATCTCCTACTATCTTGGCATCCCGCAAAATCGGAGTCAGAATAACCAACGATCTCCAACTGCTCCGATCTCCTATATGTGAGCATATAACCCTTTGTTCTCTATAAATACCGCATGACCCGTTTGGCCGCTTTCCAATGATCCATTCCCGGGTTACTTAAATATCTCCCTAACATCCCAACAATGTACGCAATATCCGAACGTGTACAAACCTGAGCATACATCAGACTTCCTACAGCTGATGAATAAGGAATCTTCTACATTTCTTTAATTTCCAAGTCATTTTTGGGGCATTGACTTAAACTGAACTTGTCTCCTTTAGCCATAGGGGTATCACCTGGTTTACAACCCTACATGCCAAACCTTTTAAGTACCCTTTCGATGTAGTTCTTTTGTGATAATCCAAGAATACCCCGAGAGCGATCTCGATGTATCTGGATTCCTAATACAAAAGAGGCGTTACCAAGGTCTTTCATCTCAAAATGCTTTGCTAGAAATCTCTTGATTTCGTGCAATAAGCCTACCTCATTGCTGGCAAGCAGTATGTCATCGACATATAAAATCAGGAAAATATACTTACTCCCACTGAACCTGCGGTATATACAATCATCGGCCAGATTCATCTCAAAACCGAATGAGATGATCACTTGATGAAATTTTTAATACCATTGTCGAGACGCCTGCTTGAGTCCATAGATGGATTTCTTTAATTTGCAAACCATTTGCTTCACATCACCCGATACAAAGTTTTCGCACCATGTAAATCATCTCATCTATGTCACCATTGAGAAACGTTGTCTTAACATCCATCTGATGTAACTCAAGATCAAAATATGCCACTAATGCCATTATAATCCTGAAAGAGTCTTTCAAGGAAACCGGAGAGAAAGTCTCTTTATAATCGATGCCTTCTTTCTGTGTAAAGCCCTTCGCGACAAGACGAACTTTGTACCTCTCTACATCGCCCTTCGAATTCCTCTTGGTCTTAAATATCCATTTGCAACCAATGGGTTTCGTACCTTCAGGCAATGGAACGAGGTCCCATACGTCGTTGTCTTTCATAGACTTTATCTCTTCATTTATGGCATCGAGCCACTTTTGAGAGTTAGAACTTTCCATGGCTTGACGGAAGTTGATTGGATCATCTTCCACCACTCCAACGTCAACCTCATGTTCTTGGAGAAATGCAATGTAATCATCTGAAATTGCACTTTTCCTCTCTCTAGTGGATCTTCTTAATGGCATGGGTTCTTGAGGCTGTAGAGTTTGTTCTCCTGGAATAAGTTGTTGACCTTCAGATGGAGATAATATGACATTGTCTTGATCCGGAGTTGCTTCTTGAACAACGTCAGGGATAGAAACCTGATCTTGATCATTGTCAATGGCAATTGGAGGAATTTCAACATATTCCTCCTCAAAGACAAAGTCTGCAACCCTTTCTCCCCCCGCAAACTCAACATCCTCAAAGAACCGAGCATTCCCTGTCTCAAAAATTGTCTTAGTTGTGGGATCATAAAACTTGTAGCCCCTGGACCGTTCAGAATATCAAATAAAATAGCAACTGACAGTCTTTGCGTCCAGTTTCTTTTCATTTGGCCTATAAGGCCTTGCCTCAGCTGGACACCCCCAAATGTGTAAGTGCTTCAAACTAGGCTTCTTACGTGTCCAAAGCTCATATGGGGTTTTATCAGTTGCCTTAGTTGGAACTCTGTTGAGTATATATGTTGCGGTCTTTAATGCTTCTCCCCAGAGTGATTCTGGTAAGGTAGAATGAGTGATCATACTCCTCACCATATCCTTAAGCTTTCTATTTCGTCTTTCAGCAACACTATTCATAGTGGGTGAACCAGGCATGGTGTACTGTGGGACGATACCGCATTCCTCTAGGAATTTAGCAAATGGTCCTAGACGTTGTTCACCTGAACCGTCATATCTACCATAGTATTCACCACCACGGTCAGATCTGACGCTTTTAATCATTTTGCTGAGTTGGTTCTCAACTTCAGCTTTAAAATTTTTGAACACGTCCAAGGAGTGTGATTTTTCATGAATGAGATATATATAGCCATATCTTGAAAATTCGTCTATGAACGTTATGAAATATTGTTGACCATTCCAAGAAGCCATAGGAAATGGTCCACAAATGTCCGTATGTATAAGTTCTAAGACGTCCGAAGTCCTATTGGCTTGATATATCCTTTTATTGGTTTGTTTTCCCTTTATACAGTTAACACACATGTCAAAGTCTGTAAAATCAAGGAAATCGAGAATTTGGTCGGACACAAGTCTCTCAATTCTCCTTTTGGAGATGTGACCTAATCTCTTGTGCCACAATGAGGCCGAATTCTCATAGGTTAATTGACGCTTTACACCTTGAGTACTTATATGCAAGGATTCATTGAAGGCGGCAATTGTATCAATTAAATAAAGATTATCGTAACCTGACAGAGAACCGGAACCAACTAATTTTGAATCATGAAACAAACTAAATTTTCAATTCCCAAATGAACAAGAATAACTAAATTTTTCCAAAGCAAAAATAGAAATCAAATTTCGTCTAAAAGACGGCACAACGAATGTCTCATCAAGATCCAAATAAAATCCAGTCCTTAACAATAATCTAAATTTTCCTATTGCCTCTACTTCTACCGTCTTGCCATCGCCAACATAGATGTATCTTTCACCATCACTTGGTTTTCGGCAACTCAGACAGCCCTGCATAGACACACTGATGTGAGTTGTTGCACCCGAATCGATCCACCATGTGTGTCTAGGTACTGAAGTTAGATTAACCTCAGAACAAACCAAATGAAGAAGAATACCTTTCTTTGGACGCCATGCGTGATAGTTGGTGCAATTCTTCTTCCTGTGACCTGCAGCTCCATAGAAGAAACAACCGTCCTCAGTTGGTTCCTTATGCTGCTTCTTCTGTGGTGCCGTAACTGCAGCCTCCTTATCAGTTTTCCTTTTCTTGATCCATTTGTCTTTTGAGGTGGTGGCTATGTGAGCACTTTCTATTTTGTCTTGCCTCAATCTCTCCTCTTCTTGGACCCAATGGGAGATGAGCTCATTAAGGGACCATGGGTCCTTTTGACAGTTATAACTCACCTTGAATTGACTGAATTGTGCCGAAAGGGATATTAGAACTAAGTGCACCAAAAAGCTTTCAGATAACTCCAACTTGAGTACCCTTAGTTTTGAAGCAGTGTGAAAAATTTCCATAATGTACTCCCGGATGTTTCCTTTTCCTTTATACCTCGTTGAGAGAAGGTTGGCCAAAAGTGTACTAGTTTCAGCCTTTTCATTCTTGGCAAACCTATTCTCGAGATCCTCAAGGAAACCCTTAGCCGTAGTCACCTGATCGGACATGGTGCCTCGAAATGCTTTTGGAATAGCACGCTTCATGACCATTAGACTTATGCGGTTCGATCGTTCCCACCTTTCCATCTCCCTTTTATCATCAGAGGTACTCTTATCAGTAAGTGCAGCAGGTTGATCGACCCGCAAAGCAAGATCCAGATCCATGACTCCGAGAACAATCAATACATTCTCTTGCCATGCTTTGAAATTCGTGCCATTGAGCATTGGAATGGAATTGATGTTAGCAGAGATGTTAGAAGCAGAACCTGAAACTAAAATGGAGAACAATTAAAATGGCTCACATGAATGCTTTTAGTATGCAAATAATAATTTCAAATAGCGGTAGGGCCCATCACAAGATGCCTAGCACAACATCAATATTTAATCTTTGGATAGAAATATCGACTTGTAAGTGGCACTCTTGGTGTAGTGATCAAACACCGGCAATAAGACATGTCAATCAATAAACTTTTCTTTGGACGGATTTATTGATCACATGTTAAACCAAATAATCGCCACATGATTATCACCACATGTGCGTATGTAATTCAGCCAAATATTGACCTTCTTTTGGGCCGATCAATATTCGCACGAATTACACACACACAAATACCTTCAAATATTCTAAGTTGATTAATTTCCACAATAGAGGTTTCTTTGGCAACATGTTGCTTTAATTAATTCACTTTCGAATACTATACATCTTCAAAAGAGTCCTTAGTACCAAAATTTGAGAAGAAAATAATTGATTTTGCATACTTAAGCCTTTTGGAAACTTTAAGGATCTAAAATTCAATAATTCAGAACTATGGGGTCAAAATTAAGAACTTTGAAACTTTAGGGACCTAAAATTGCAATTTTAAAAACTTTATTGGCCAAAATTAAAAATTCAAGACTTTAAGGACCAATTTAATTCAAAGGAAACTTTAATAATTTAAAAAAAAACAAAATCTGAAATTTCGAGGACTGAAATGCAAAATTTCAGAAGTGGAAGGGCTTAAATTATTAAATTTAAAACTTATAGGGCTTAAATCAATAATTTTAAAACTGCAGGGACTGAAATCAATAGATTTAAAATCGTTGAGACTGAAATCGATTGAAGAGAATTGACCGGCCTTACTTATACGCACTAATAAAATTCAGGGACCTGGACTGCAAATAACATAAAAATACTGAAATTGCAACCGAGGTCCTCGGATGCATCGAATTTCTAGCCAAGGTCCCTGCGTCCATAACCCGGTGAAACCCTAGCCGCCACGCCGATTTTCGCCGCTGCAATCTCCGGCGAAGACGGCAGCTTCCTCCCGCCAATGACCCAAGTTCGAATACCCCTAGTTCGAATACCCCTTTTACTTTATTTTATTATTGTTTTTTTGTTTGAAAAACTCGATCCGAAAAGAAAAATCGAATTCGACTAGATCCAAAAAAAAAAAACAATTTCACGAGCAAGATATACACATAATCTTGAACAACAATACACGTGAAGCAACACGAAATTATGGTAGACATATGGACGAGATTAAAAACTGGTAAACTAGATCCGAAAAGAGAAACGAGTTCGACTGAATGCATAAATAATTCCACAATTTCGAACATGGCGATCTCTAGATACATAAATGCATGAGCACGAAATATGCATAATCTGAACCACAATTCACTAATTCATGCAGATACCAATTTCGATTTAATTATTACACGTTTTGTATATCTTGCAAAACACAGACCATGTTGGGATTGTATACACATACAGATATATACGCCTACAGTGGTTCAAACATAAAAGCCAGATTCAAGCATTGATATTACAGTGGTGTGTACAAAAGCCAAAGTCATATATGAATATACATACATATGCAGCATTTACCCAGCAAAACACATACAACATACATCTATGTTTTGAAGCTTTAATTTTCCTTTACAATTTCATTCGTGTACGTGTATGCATATATTCGAAATTCCCAAAGAAATAATGTCATAAATCGATATATTTCAATAATCCAACAACGATAAGTGCTCTGATGCCACTTGTAGGAATATAATTTCCTCTATAAACCAAGATCTGTCGTGTTGGATCATCAAGAATATACATAAATAAGAACGGAAGCGTACCTGAATCAATCATTGTGCTTGCAATATTGGAATCCTGCGGTTCTTTATTTCTCTCTAATGATGGAGAGTCAGAAAAGAATGAACAATCACTTGTGACCTGGGGACCATAACCGTATATTTATATATACGACGGCCCGTTAACCTAATTCAGCCCCATCATAGAATTAGGAACCTTGGGCCTGGTATCTACATATATAAAACCCATACTTTAATTTGATGCATAAAAGCCCAATATACGGAAACCTTATTAGATCACTTTAAACGGGCTGAACCAAATATGATAGCCTTTAATTTAATACACAATAATTACACATATAAGCCCACATGTTCAATTAAAACCTTACATTCATATCTTAAAAGTTGACTCTAACAAGCTCTTTATATTAATATTTTAATTTAAAGAGTGGGTTGACTCTCCAAATATAGAGAGTCAAGCTCACTCTCTATAATTTAATGATTACAATTTTCAATACATCACTTATTGGATAACACGATATAGACTAAACTCCATTGGTCATTGGGCGCTTGGTTTGTCGAGGCATGCCAAAGTTTAATTTTTTCCCTACTTGGTTTCAAAACTACAAATTAATGTAGAAGTGGGAAGTAAGGGTCGAACCCAAGAGGAACGGTGTTTAATCTAGTTGTTCTTATCAATTAATATAGAAATGGGGGTTTTGTGAAGTTGAGTGAAATTCGAAAATAAAATGACGAAATATAAAAAATGAAAATGAAACAATTGAAGATATATCTAGTTCTCGGGTTCGATCAACTTGTGTTTATCTTTCCCATGCAACGTGTTACTATTCCTTCTTCAATTTATCAACTCCAATTAACCAAGATGATCTGATTAACGAATGCTTCCTTAAGTGTATTAAATTAAAGTGAGTTCTTTAACTTAACATCGAACTATTGAATAACCCTAAACAAGTTCTTAGAATTTAATGCAAAGTTAGTATGAAATGAACTAGAAGAATGAGTTGAATTAGATCAATAATTTCACAAACTCGAATTAATGCATCTAAGTTGATTTGTTAATAAATATGCACGATATTCATTTGCTACATTGGATTGGAATCTAATGATATTTACGGATCAAGAGTTTCGATCCTAACATGTAACTTGAATTTATAGATTAATTGATTCAATTGGCCAAGATGAATGCAATAATCACATAAACTCAAAAAGGGGTTTACAAGCATAACAAACCAACAAATTGAAGTGGAAGAATAGATAAAACGTTATTAAAGAGTTAGAAAAGATAACAACATGTTAGTTGAACACAACGTTCCCCTCGAACTAGATAGTGAAGTCTAACTACTCATATTTGTGGGTTTCATACTTTTTAGCGAGTGTTCGCCTTGTATCACCTCCTCAATATAATAGATTATACTTCACTATCACAAATAATATACAAAAATATAGAAACAAGAAAATAAATGCTAATAAATAAATAGAGAAGTTTAATCACTCATATATGCGGGTTAAATACTTTTTAGCGAGTGTTCGCCTTGTATCACCTCCACAATATATGAGAAATTATCTTTCTCAAACATGAAAAATAAAAAAAAGAGAGAAACTAGCGTAGAAATGATCCGCTAATCATATTCACTGCCGAAGTATCGTTGATCGATTATTGGTACCTAATTTAGGCTTTTACTTCCGCTGGAATATGAAAAACTAAGAGCATTCAAGTTAGAACTAAGAACAAATGATGAAGAGAATTTTATTGAGGAGAAAGTTGGATAGAATAACTAGCTAATTCTCTCTACATTGGTTGTGTCTTCTTTCCTTACAAATGCCTCTATTTATAGGCAAAATTTCATAAGAAAATATAATAAAAAATTACACTCGTGCACCATCATGGGTTTATTAAATTGTATCCACCAAATCATGATAATTGAATTTTATCATGGTGTAGGTAAACATCTTATCTTACTTTTACAATTGGAATTTCATCTTTTGGATATTTTAATAGAAAGTTATGAATTTTCTACCAAAACATGGCCCAAAGAATCCTCCATTCAGAATAGTCACGGTTTTACCCATTTGGACCATCATAATGTCCGAATCATCTGAAGTCATGAACACCAAAGTTGTAGCCCTCTGAGTCTGCTTTCCACAGGAATAAGAATCGGGTCAATTCAATTTTTGTAGCTCAAGTTATGGTCAAATTACTGTACTGCGCCAGTAAATCTGAGTTGCTGATTTTTTTGCGATATGACACTTTTAGTCATTTTTCTTCAAACGGCCATAACTTTAACTAGGAAACTCCGATTTGGGATTCAGAAAAAATTTGAGAATCCTCTTTTGATGTTCTTAAATATTGGCACAATAAAAATTATAAAAATAACTTTTCATAAAATTGCATCGGAGGCCCTCCATCTTTGATTCGCTTGCATTTTGGTCCCGAGTTTCCATTTTAATTTGTTTTTCCTCTATTTTGACTTCTTTTGATTCTTTGTGACCCTAAACACCACAATAAAGGAAACACACATAAAACAGAACATATAACACTAATAAAACACACAAACACGTAAAATAGAAGAGTTATTTAAGTGCTTTTCTAGCACTTATCAAACTCCCCCACACTTAGACTGTTGTTCGCCCTCGAACAACAACCATATGACACAAAACAACACAATGATTACCTGAGATAAACAACTTTAAACATTGAAATCCTACTACAGATAATGACTTGCTTAATAAACATTCTCCCGAACCAAGAAAATTTCACTTCTTCTCAAATACACAATGGCTTGTGAGTGTGTGCAATTGAGGTTATCATCCCATCACTAACTGGAACCAAATGAAAGCTTACGATGTTCTATTCAAATCCTGACCCGAAATGGTCAAATATTTCCTTTCATCTCTCGTGATCCCACTCTTATTTTACAATGATTCCCATGGATCCTAAAAATTACTCTGTTCACCAAAAATCATCAGCTGTTAGCACTGCAAAGAAAAAAAAGGGCATGGCAGGTGTTTTATCGCAAATATGTCTTCAATTTAAAGAGTGTTTAGATTGGGCACTTCAAACCACTGAGGGAATTTATTTATCTAACTTCACACTTGGGTAGCTATCACATTTCTCGCGATGATTTTTTTTTAAGAAGAAGAAGAAGAAGAGTTTTACAATTTTCTTTTTAGCTTTTACACCACAGGTAGCTTTCACGCTAACCCCTTTCAATGGAGTTAACCTTCTTCACCCATTCGAGGTGACGATCTTTCACTTTCCGAGGTAGGTAGCTCTTTCCTGTGGTCCCTCTCCTTATTTCGAATATAAAAGTAAAATTCATTCTCAGCATAGGTCAGTGCTGTTTCCAAACTTTTTAAACTTTGTCAATGAAAGACACATTCACAAAAAAACAAATACTATGCGATTATAACTCCACCTTGCTAATAATTGATGTTTCCAGGTTGCTTTGAGCAGGACGAATGGATAGAAAACAAAAAGAAAAGAAAAAGTTAGTTTACTATGGTCTAGAAAAATAAAAAAAATCAACATTTTCAACCTTCAATTTGTGTTCCAGAGAATGATAGTAAATTACCTATAAATGTGCTCAAATAAATTTGCCAGCTGTGCTTGGAGAAGAACAGAACACATTTTTTTTCGAGATCTTGTAGTTTCAGCTAAGTCACGCAAATTAAGCTCAACCGTATTCAAAAGTTGCTATCTCATGCAAAATTATAGACACAAAAATAAAAAAAAAATCACAAGCAGACCATAATATGCCACTCCCCCACACTTAAATTCTACATTGTCCCCAATGTAAAAATATAGAAAGCATGAAAAAGAGAAGAAATAGAAACTCCCCTATGATAAGAAATGAGTCGTGCCAATCGGGGATGGTGGTTGCACAATGGAGCACTTCTTAGGAACATGTGAACAATCCAAGAGCAAACGACCTGCAATCAACATATTTATAGAACAAGAAAAATGACAACTAAAAATATATTTTTTTAAGAATAGAAATATATACAAAGCGACTATGGGAGTTGACAACCCTCTAAACATCTTGCAGTAGTATTCACATCAAATTAATGACATGATTCCATCAAGTCTGATCCTCATGGAAACTATCTTAATCAGCATACTCTCTACAAAACAGTTTGACAACCAACCTTAATGAAAAGGTCCTCCATATCGCCACATGACACATAGGTATGTTTACCATTCAATAAAGAACAGCCCCACAAGAACCAACAAATGGGAGAACGTTTAGAGCAGAACGTCCAACCCAGACACCTCTCAAATGAATGAAACGTAGTTTTACATCTTCGGATGGGTGCTAGTGATCACGCTCAAAAAGCTGCTGCTCAATGGTTAGGCCATCGAGTTTGGTTTCCAACAGACGTTGTCGTTGTTCCAACAAATTATCAAACTCCCTCACACTAATTTCGAGCTGGCTGTTTCTCTTGATAGACTTTTTGGCCCTGCACCTAATCGGTCCATCCTTGAAGAAAATAACATGTCTATATTGTGAATAAGTTTGATTTCTAGCACAATGAGGTCCCTCTAATAGCTTTCCATATTTAAAACAACATTTAAGGCGCTTAGCACGTCGTTTGCGAGCAGATCGCGATGATCCTGCCCCAAAAGCGATAACATTCCAAAGGGAACGCTTATACTTGTCAACAAATTGAACAATGTGAATCTTGATATCAATAGACATAGAGAAAGAGTCAAGTACTTATAGAAGAGTAATAATACGTAGAGGAGATGCCATGAGAGAAGTGAGAATTCAATTCTTAAAGCTGTATCTACAAAAGAAAACCTTGTGAGAAAGGAAGGAGAAAGAAGACAGTTCTTTAAGGTCTACTGAAAAAAGACCAGTTTAACGCATTTGGGCAGGATACAAGAACCAGTATCCAAGGTTTTTTTAATTAATTAATAAAAATAACTAAATTAGTTAACCGTTCCCCGGCAACGGCGCCAAAAACTTGGGCGCGTGGTTTGTCACGGCACACCAAAGTTTAATTTTTTTCCTTACTTGGTTTCAAAACTACAAATTAATGTAGAAGTGGTAAGTAAGGGTCGAACCCAAGAGGAATGGTGTTTAATCTAGTTGTTCTTATCAATGAATATAGAAATGGGGGTTTTGTGAAGTTGAATGAAATTCGAAAATAAAATGACGAAATATAAAAAATGAAAATGAAACAATTGAAGATATATCTAGTTCTCGGGTTCGGTTGTATCAACAACTTCTGTTTATCTTTCCCATGCAACGTGTTACTATTCCTTTTTCAATTTATCAACTCCAACTAACCAAGATGATCTGATTAACGAATTCTTCCTTAAGTGTATTAAATTAAAGTGAGTTCTTTAACTTAACATCTAGCTATTGAATAACCCTAAACAAGTTCTTAGAATTTAATGCAAAGCTAGAATGAAATGAACGAGAAGAATGAGTTGAATTAGATCAATAATTTCACAAACTCGAATTAATGCATCTAAGTTGATTTGTTAATAAATATGCACGATATTCATTTGCTACTTTGGATTGGAATCTAATGATATTTACGGATCAAGAGTTTCAATCCTAACATGTAACTTGAATTTCAATTGGCCAATGTGAACGCAATAATCATATAAACTCAAAAACGGGTTTACAAGCATAACAAACCAACAAATTGAAGTGGAGGAATAGATAAAACGTTACTAAAGAGTTAGAAAAGATAACAACATATTAGTTGAACACAACGTTCCCCTCAAACTAGATAGTGAAGTCTAACTACTCATATTTGTGGGTTTCATACTTTTTAGCGAGTGTTCGCCTTGTATCACCTCCACAATATAATAGATTATACTTCACTATCACAAATAATATACAAAAATATAGAAACAAGAAAATAAATGCTAAGAAATAAATAGAGAAGTTTAATCACTCATATATGCGGGTTAAATACTTTTTAACGAGTGTTCCCTTGTATCACCTCCACAATATATGAGAAATTATCTTTCTCAAACATGAAAAATAAAAGAAAGAGAAACCAGCGTAGAAATGATCCGCTAATCATATTCACGGCCGAAGTATCGTTGATCGATTATTGGTACCTAATTTAGGTTTTTACTTCCGTCGGAATATGAAAAACTAAGAGCATTCAAGTTAGAACTAAGAACAAATGATGAAGAGAATTTTATTGAGGAGAAAGTTGGAGAGAATAACTAGCTAATTCTCTCTACATTGGTTGTGTCATCGTTCCTTACAAATACCTCTATTTATAGGCAAAATTTCATAAGAAAATATAATAAAAAATTACACTCGTGCACCATCATGGGTTTATTAAATTGTATCCACCAAATCATGATAATGAAATTTCATCATGGTATAGGTAAACATCTTATCTTGCTTTGACAATTGGAATTTCATCTTTTAGATATTTTAATAGAAAGTTATGAATTTTCTACCAAAACATGGCCCAAAGAATCCTCCATTCATAATAGTCACGGTTTTACCCATTTTGACCATCATAATGTCCGAATCATCTGAAGTCATGAACACCAAAGTTGTAGCCCTCTGAGTCTGCTTTCCACGGGAACAAGAATCGGGTCAATTCAATTTTTGCAGCTCAGGTTATGGTCAAATTACTGCACTGCGCCAGTAAATCCGAGTTGCTGATTTTTTTGCGATATGACACTTTTAGTCATTTTTCTTCAAACGGCCATAACTTTAACTCGGAAACTCCGATTTGGGATTCGAAAAAAATTTGAGAATCCTCTTTTGATGTTCTTCTTCAAAACCGATGATTGCTCTCAATAATCTCTTTATTATGATGTGTATATCAGTCCCCTAATTTGTGTCTTAATCCCCTTTTTAGAGCCTTCATTAGGTCTTCAATACACGCCCAAAACCGTGTACAAAAATAAGGTCAAGTCCAATTAGGAAACAAATTCCGAAAATCCGAGTATGCTGAAAATAGAAAGTTGCGGCCGCACATAGTAAACCTGTGATCACAACTTTGGAACCTATGGCCGCACATAGGTAGTACCTTTTGCTGTGGGCCTACAGCAAGCTCAACGGGTCATTTCTTCAATTTTTGCGGGCGCACATAGCATTTTTGCAGGTTCAACTTTTTATACCATATATAATTCTTCCATTTTTACAAATTTAGCTCTCGATCTTCTATCACCTCTGCATTTTTTATCAAAAACTCTTTGATATTCACTTTCTTTCCATCCTTTCTCGTGATGCACTTGCTCCATGTTTGTTTTTACCTAACACAATCAAAATTAAACACATTTAAGCACAATAAAACACACTAAATAAGACTAACACTTCTCTATCAACAATAGACAGCTTCTTGTTCACCTTATCCGGCACAAGCCTGATACACAGCTCCCACTCCGGCTCTGGCTCTGGCACCATCAACCGAATCTTATCCAAAGTATCGGAAGCATTGCTCATCAATTCTTGTAAGAATATCCCTTAGTAGCCATAAAAACTATTCATGGTCAAAATCGACTCGTCATCCCCTAGTCTAAATGAATGCCCCTCAAAATCCATTGGAATAGGCGACATTGAAACACGCTATAAAATGATGAAATTTGAGAGCGAAAGAAAATTAAAGATAAGAAACTATAGATCTTGGGATTCTTTTACAGAGAGAGACAATGAATTTTCTAGATCTAGGGTTTAGCTATGTTATTGAATAAAAATTTCATAACATAAAACTGATATGATTTTCAAAAGGAAAAAGAATATATAAGAAATCTGGTAATTTAAATATTGAAAAAATATTAGGCATAAATATATCTAAAGTATTACATGACATAATATTAAAGTTCTGATTTGTTAATTTTTATGAAGGGCATTTTAATCTCTCCAATTTATTTAATGAAAGTTTTGTAACCTTTCTTATTTTTCAAGTCCAAAAGTGGTTTTAGTTTCTGGTAAACAAAATACAATATGTCGGAGATAAATTTCCCTAATTATTATTTTGAAAAATAATGAAAAGATATGTCAAATGTTAAATAACATAATATAATTGCCGTGACTTTTTTCTAATAGAAGGCGTGACTTGTTAGTTACAAATAAGGGCAATTTCAATTAAATAACTATATTTTTTAAAAAATTCACATTTTTTCTTCGATAAAAAGTGTGTTGTGTTAATACTAAATAGATTGCAATGTGTAAATTGTAATTACTTAAAACATAGTATGTAAATTGTCAATATATTATAACATGTGTTGGGCGTTCATACACAAGCACAAATATACCGCAAGTACACGGGCCATACAAGTAATAAAGTGGACTTAGAAGTTTGGATACGTACCCACAGGGATTGGTATTTGTAATTGAATTACCTATTCTGGTGTGAAAGAAAAATAAAGGAAGAAAGAAAAGGGAACACAAACAATTCAAACATGGATGTGGAGTTATCGAATTAAACTACAAATGCAACTAACTAACAACCTAAATGATATGCATGGGAATGAATGGAGATTAACTCGAATTAATGGGTAGTTGGGATTCATGATTATTTAACCGTCGCCTAATCAATTCAATGTCTGATCATAGCATATCACTCATATTCAATGTTAGATCCGATTCTCCTATATTAGGCGGTTACCTCTCTCGAGCGTCAAACCGGCCCTCAATGATTAGCACAAGTACCTACTACATCTCTGTATCGATTCAAACCAACCAAATGCATTACTTTTTGTGAGAATAACTCAAATGATCACCTAGGGTTTAAAGGTATACCTCTATCTTGTACAAGAACCTAGGTGGTTGCTTCTACGGTCCAAAATGTGTCCCTTCTCTCGAACAATGATACAAATTGCAAATACATAAATCCGGTGATCTATTGAATCATGGGAATAGCTCAAAAACAACCACACATGAGATAGAATAATCCATTCCAAAACCATAAACATTATTATTGATTAAACTTAGGTGAAATTCATCAATCATCCCAACAATACAACTCTAGCTTATATTGAAGTAAATACAAGACATAAATACATGAAAAGCACAAATGGAAGAAAGTAATAGAAGACACAAGATAAAATGATTAGATTCCCCCTTTGAAGTTTGAATCCTCAATCTTGATTTTTCCACCTTCTTCCATTTTTTCCACTTGATTTCTCCATCATTCTTCTCCAAGTATTATCCCCAATCAAAGCCCTAACTAAAGAAGAGAAGAAAAGGTAAGAAAGAAAGGAAGAAGAGAAGAAGAAAAGAAAAGAGGAGAAAAAGATGAACCCTAACTAAGCTAAAACTTAGACAAGAACATGGAAATTGGGTATTAAAAGTGTGTTAAAAGGTTCCAATTCATGTGTTAACATATGCCCAAAAAGCCCTCCAAAGTGGTGAAAGAAAATGGAATTTTCAGGTATTTTTTGTGCAAAAAAGGGATCGTACGGCCGTAAAAATTACCCGTACCCAAAAGTTGTCTAGTTGATTGTGTCCTTCAACCGAACTTGTATCTTTATAAAAAAAATGCTCCTCTTTTAGTCGAACGGACATTCGGTCTTCAGGAATCAAACCATTTGATAGTCAATTTCGTTATTTTCGATTTTCTTGTGCATAAACAAAGCTCCAAAATATGAACTTGGCTCGGAGGGAAACCCGGATTGTATTTTTGAGTATTCTTCTCCTCATAAATTGCAACGCAAGCCCTCCAACTTCTGAAATGTTGTAAAATGGTCCTTGATCTTGGTCTGGCCATAACTTTTGAACCAAAACTTGGAATTGAGATCTGTAAAAAGTGTCAGACTCATCATTCCATGTTCTTCCATGTGAGGTCAAGAAAAGGGGCAGAGAACATCTTCGCAAATCTGCACCTGAAGTCCTCTAACTTTGGAATTACTGTGTTTTGGTCATTTTTCTCTTTTTTGCCACGTTCTCATCCCAAATGAGGAAATGTGCCTACAAACACAATCAATACATATAAATAAGTAGATATCCACTCGATCTAATGATAAATTAATCATTTAAAGATATAAATACGTGTGTACAATGTAAACTTATTAGCATGCATTTCGTAAATTTCCCTAAGAACTAGTTGTCTACTTGTGCTATACATTAAGCGCGTGTTAGGGTATGTGTTTTTATGCGTTTTTATATGTTTTGATGTGATATAGGAGAGAGAAAAAGTGGAATTGAATGGTGGAGATTTGTGTAGTACAGCTAGGTCCCACGAGATTTGTGTGTAAAAATGTGTAAAAATGAGTAGGAGAACGGGATCTAAATTTTTCTTTGAATGTTGCTGTACATTAAATTGTTATTTGCGATAGTGATATATTTCTCCACAATCCAAGCTTAAATATCAAACCTTGATTAGTGTTAAAACATATAAAATGCAAAACTTTGAATCGAAATTCTAATTGACGACCAACATATCATCTTTATATATGTTCTAACATCTTTATATACAATATACAAGTTAGTTAAACTATCAATAAACAACCCGATTTTAGAAAATATTGTAAAATATAAAAATCTTACTTAATATCTTCATATAATGCTGTTAAATTATATTCTAAAGTAATCTTCTTAAATAATATATTATTTCGACACTTGTAACAAATAGCTATTTGACTTTATACTAAGATGATGAAAATTTCACAGGATTTTGTTAAATCACACAATGATGACCAAATTGTTTAATTAGGTCGGATTTACATTTTCAAAAGGCAGAAAAAAGATAGAGAACAAGTAAAAGAAAAAAATGTCACAACTTTGTGACTTCATGTATGTATGTTAGTATGTGTTTAAAATTAACTTGAGCTAGAACAATGTTATTCTTATAATTTCTACGCCTGTATATATACATATAATTTTGTAAATTTATATTTGCCTTAAAGTTATGCTCATGATTTAGCTATATGTATAGAGGTTAGACAAATATAAACTAATAAGTAGTAGTAATTCTAATGAAATCGGAATTAAAACCCTGATATGGCGATATGTACATAAGATTAAGCCATTATATTAAAGGGGAAAAAAAGGATTAAGCCATTTACAAAATTTCATAATAATCTTTGAAGAAGAAAGATAAAGTTACATGCATGCATTTGAAATGTTTAAAGATCTGTATTGGTAGGGTATGTATACCAGTAAACATGTAGTAACATTTGAAGTTAGTTATCAGTTTTTCACTTTGATTACGTGGTAACGTTTGAAAAAGAAAGAGGTTAATTGGTAAGGATGCATATATTCACACATGAAAACATATAAAATGATTCCAATTGAAATAAATTCACGGAAAAAAAATTGGACAGCTAAATTCATAAAAGCCCACATAAAATAATAATCGGTAAAAGAATAAGCCCGGTAATTAAGCAAATGAAAATCTCGGGGCATTACACTAACTACCGACAATTAAGATAAAATAATATTTTTATTCATGAGAAAAATTACTGGTACAATTTTATTCAATTTCTTCATATAAAAATAACAAGGAAAATATATATATATATATATATATATATATATATATCTATCTATATATAGACATGAGAGAGTACTTAGTAGGTATTAAGCTATAATTGGAAGACAAGCAGCAAGCATCTCAACGACAAACGACAAACATCAACAGACGAAATCTTTATCAGGTACCCCCCTCCCCCTTTTTATTGGTATCAGAGCAAGAGTAGTACGATAAATTAGAACCTAATAGACTTAGTTTAATTAGTTTAGGATTAGATTTTGTTCCTCATTTTCGAGCTAGTCCTATTCCAGATAGTACGTTTAAGCTTACTTGTAATTTTGATATATATAATAAACACAGTTTATATTCAACAGATCCTTCTCAGAATAGTTTAATAGATCTAGTAATTAACGGTGTTAATCATCTTGCTCAAAAGATAGTAATTATTGAAGAAAATTTAAATAATTTAAATAAAGCTATTTCAGATTTGCATAAAAATTTTGATTATATTAAAGATCAAAATACAGTCATCTTAAATAAGGCAAGTACTAGTAAAGTTCAGACACCACTGCTAAATCAGACGTTAGAAGAATTACAAAAACTGCATAAGACATTAGGTAAAACAGAAAAAGGTTACTGATGAAATAATAGGACTTATTAGTAAAATTACAGATCAAATTAAGAACTTATCACTAGGAGAAAAACCTCCAAAATCTGAATCAAAAAGCTTTAATTTTATACAATTTCAAGAACCCCCTAGTGACTCGGAATGACTCATCAAGGAGAATCCAGTAATACTAGGTTATCTGTTTCCCTTAGGCCAAAAAACCTATTAGAAAGAATGTTAAGTAAAAAAGAAAAATATAACAACACTATAGAAAAGTTAATTAACCCAGAACAAGATCAACAGTTATTTCAAACACAAGGCTTACATCTTTTAAAACCAGAAACTTTATATAACAAAGGTTATTTTGAAAATTCTACTCAATTTTTTAAACATAGTCAAGAACTTTCTATACAATGTATTAAAGATCAACATAAAGTATTAAACGTTATTTCCACACAAGGAGAAGCAGAACTTCTTAGTAAAAAATATAATTTTATTCATATAGGACTAATAGCTATAGGAGTAAAAGGACAAATGAGAAAAAATATGGGCGGAAAAGTATTAGTAACCATTTTTGATAAAAGGATTGATGATATAGAACAAAGTATGATAGCTAGTTGTGAAATAGATATGAATAAAAATAAAGGTCTTATTTACTGCAGTCCAGATATTACCCTTAATATACCAGACTTTACTAAACACATTAAAATAGGGATACAGACAAAGGGATACGAAAACGTAGTAACAGGCGAAAATTTAATAATTGCAATAGGAGTTTTAGGAAGATGTTCAATACTGTCAGGAGCTAGATATCGTATATTCACAGATAAAGTAGTTGAGTTAGCCAGTAGTAAAGGAATTACTATGGTAAAACCAATAGAAATTTCTAGTGAAGAATTAGCAGGAAAAGATTGGGATATAGATAAATTTTTAGAAAAGAAAAATCAAACTATAGCACCTAGCGAAGCCATTACTTATAGAAACAAATTTGGAAGAACAAGTTTACAGTTTACAGACTACACAACAATCCCTAGTAATGAAACTGAAGATGAGACTGAAAGTAATTATGATACAAACTTAGTAGAAACAGTAGCAGATAAGATCTTATACCCAAAAGAATTGCAACTAAAATTAGAACCTAAACAATTATTACTTCTAGAAGAACAGTTCGTTAAATTTCAGAATATGAATACCTATATTATGATAATGAACAAAATATTCGAATAGGTAATGACTTAATAGATAATATATTAGACCCAGGAAACGAAGAATCAAATCCAGAAGAAGAAGAAATAATTGATAATTTATCTCATGCTAGTACCGATTATAGTACTCCAAAAGAATTTGTAGATGAAGAAGAAACTAATAATAGAAATATTTTTGCTACACATAAAACACCTTTTGATCAGGCAGTACCCGTAGGATATGTAACTTCAATAGATAATCCTTCAAGAATCCCTTATTCTAGATATAAAGAACCACCAACTGGTTATCGATATGTCTCTAAAGGAGCTGTTAGACCATTAGAACAACCAATAATATTTCAAACAGAAGCTAAAGCCCAGATTTTAAACCTCACAGCACATGATCCTCAAAATTGGACAAATGTTTTAGAAGTATGGAAAAATGCTATAATTTCAGATTATTTTAGAAGATTTAAAGATATTAATTATGACCTTAAAACAGACGAAATGTATAGATATTTAGAAACTTTTTTAGGAGAAAGTGTAAAAGCTATGTGGGAATCATATAGAAAAGAACTAAATACAGAATATAATAGACTATTAGAAGCTGGACCAAATCCATATAATTTTGTAAATACTATCCAAAATATCATAACTGGAACAGATCCCAATTCAGGACAAATGGGAACTCAAAAGAAAGCTTTAAGAGAACTAGAACAGCTTAATCTTTACAACTGGACTAGTGGTAAAGAAGTAAAACAATTTTTGCTACATTATGTCTATTTACTCACAATTTTCGGTAATACATATAACCAAGAATTAGGACAAAAGCTTTTTCATAAACTACATGGAGAATTAGGAATAGAAATAACTAATAAATGGAATAATTTAAAGAATATAAAATTATACCCGGACGAAAAATGGGCAATCGGAACTAGAGCCATACATGTAGTAAGATGTTTAGAAGAAAAATGTATTGAACTTCAAATTCAAAAACAACTCAAACAAACAGACTTTCAATTTTGTAAAGATATGTTCACTCCACAAACTTATGGCATAAATAACAAACCAAGAAAAGAAACAAAACCTTATAAAAAGAATAAAAGAAAATTACCTAAAAAACAGTATTACTTACGAAAGTCCAATAAAAGAAAACCATACTTAGACCAACAAAAACATGTTAGAAAATTTCAACCAAACAGACCATATAAGCAAAGACTAAATTGTTATATTTGTAATAGGCCAGATCATTTAGCAAGAACTTGTCCAAAAAAGAATACAAATTTTAATGATAAAAAGACAAATTTAATAGAAAATGTCAATGAAGATCTAATTTGTGTAGATGAATGTATTTCAGATACTGAGTCTATCTATAGTATAGTAACAATAGAAGAATTAGACACTAATGAACAAACAGATAGTGATAATGAAGATTACAGTTTTGTTCAAGAATTCATTAGAGAAAAAGATTTAATGTTTAACAATCTCAATACAGAATATTCAGAATTAGTAAATACAGAATTAGATTGTCAGCACAATTGGAAAAAACAAATGGGAAATGATAATGTTCCATGTTATATATGTAATCTATACCCTTTTATTTTGTTAAGAGCAAAATGTATTAATTGTTATTTAGAAGCTTGTACAAAATGTTTAACAAATAACGGAATTCAACTAGAAGAATTTAATCAATCAGAAGCCGAAACATTAGCTGAAATAGATAAACAAGAAATTAGAATTTTACGAAAAAGAGTTGAAACAATAGAAGATACACAAAAATTAATACAAAAGATATTAGACTTATTAGAATATCATGTTAAAGGAAAACAAAAACTAGATAGTAAAGCGGAGACAGCAGAAGGAACAGAATTAATACAAACAATCTGTAACACCGACAGACTATCTACCATAAAACTAAAATGTCAAATTAGAATAGATAACTACGTTATTACATGTTTAGGAGTTTTAGATTCAGGCTGTACAAATTGTTTATTAAATAAAAAATTAGTACCACAAAAATATATTACTCTTGCTAAAAACCCAATAGAAGCTCAACAAATGGACGATAAGTATTATAGATATACAGAACTTCTGCAACCAAATAGTAAAATTAGCTTTGAAACCAACAGCGGCCTTAGTAAAGAATATACTTTACCTGCTCACGACACCTGGATCAGACCCTTTACCTACACCGGTGCTGATTTCATTTTAGGTTTAAGTTTTATTTTAAAAGACAATGGCTGTGTAACTATTAGTAAAGACTATATTTCCCTTCAAAAACATACCCTCTTTTCCCCTGTCTATCCTCACTCCCAACCATCAGAATGCGCTGAGAAGCGTGGTGGTTACCCTACACACCAACCTCATCATCACCAACCTCAACAACCTCCACAACTTGTAAAAATTTGCCCTTGTAAAGAAGATTACGCTTGCCAATTAATTACGGATATAGACTCCGAATCAGATTTAGACAACAATGATATAGGCCAACAGTTAATAGAAACAAATTTTTCTTTTTATTAACACAAATTAGTATATATTAATCTTTTTACAGAAGAACACATAAATCAGTTAATTTCTAAATTAGAGCAAATGGGAATTTTAGGAGAAGATCTTTTAAAATATTGGATAAAGACAAAGTAGTTTATAAATTAATAATAAAAAATCCAGAGTATACAATTAAAACAAAAAACATTGAAGCAACAAATTCAGATATTGAAGACTTTAAGATGCATATTAGTGAATTACTAAAAATAGGTGTTATAAGAAGATCTAGTAGCCCTCATAGATCAGCTGCATTTATAGTAAGAAACCATGCCGAAATAACTAGAGGAAAAAGTAGAATGGTAATTAATTACAAAATACTTAATGATAATACTATAGACGATGCCTACAACATTCCAGATAAAAATGTACTAATAAATAAAATACAAGGTTGCAAAATATTTAGTAAGTTTGACCTCAAAAGTGGATGTTGGCAAGTTAAAATGCACCCAAATAGTATTGCTTGGACTGCTTTTACTTGTCCTGAAGGACACTTCGAATGGCTAGTAATGCCTTTTGGATTAAAAAATGCACCTAGTATATTTCAAAGAAAAATGGAAAACATATTTAATAAATATAGTAAATTTGTTATTGTTTACATAGATGATATATTAGTATTTAGTAAAACTAAAAAAGAACATAGGGGACATCTTGATAAGTGTGTATTTTGCACACTTATTTATATCTCTTTACATTCATTTGGAGCAGACTTCTACTTATATATGTGTGTATTTATTGTGTTTTTAGGTATTTGTCCTCATAGTGGAGGAAACGAGACGAAAAGGAGGAATAATGAGCTTAAAGTGTCAAGAAACCCGAAGTCGGGACTAAAATGCAACAAATCAAAGTTGAAGGACTTCGGGTGCAATATTGGTGAAGATCTTCTTGGTCGAGTTTCTTGGGCTAACATGGAAGAGCTTGGAATATGGAGTCCAACGTTTTTTACGGATCGCAATTCCGAGTTCCAGATCAAAAGTTATGGCCGGTCGAAGATCAGGGACCAAAGTGCAACATTTTAGAAGATGAGGGAGTTCTGCGTGCAAATATTGTACGGCCGTAAGAATCCAAGTTACGGCCGTAACAGTCACATTTACGGCCGTAACCCATGTAATTACGGCCGTAACCCAGAAAGGCAGAAGTGCACTATTCATACAGAGAACAAATTACGGCCGTATCATATTGAGATACGGCCGTAACTGTATCAGCATCAGAAAAAATCCGAGTTCTCCCCTATTTTTCCCTTTTCTCTCCCTCACTTTCACACGACTTGGGGGTCTTTTGGGCAAGAGTCAAGCACCAATTGGGGTCTTATAACACCCTCAATCTCCCCCAAATCATATCATATATCTTCACTCTTTAGTTTAGGTTTTAGCTTAGGTTTTCTTGCTTTCTTCTTCTCTTTTCTTCTTCTTTTTTCTTCTTCTTTTCTTTTCTTTCTTTCTCTTCTTTAGGTTAGGGGTGTGATTGGGGATTGATTGCTTGGTGTTGGAAGCTAGGAAATCAAGAGAAGTTGGATAGCTTGGAGGAACAAGACTTCACTCTTCAAAAGGGAGATTGTCTATAATCTTTGTTTTGCTCTTTCATTTGCTTTCCTTTGTATTGATTGTATATGTATTAATGATTTCCTATCATATGAGCTAAATATTGTAGTTGGGATGATTGATGAATTTAACCTAGCTTTAATCAATGAAATATTTATGGTTTTGAATTGTTGTTCATTCCAATGTGTGGTTGTTTTTGGGCTATTTCCATGATTCGATTGATCACCGAATTTATGTATTTGCAACTTGTGTCAATATTCGAGAGAAGGGGCACATTTTGGACCATGGAAACAACCGCCCTAGGTTCTTGTAGAGGATAGAAATATACCTCTAACCCTAGGTGACCCTTTGAGCTACTCTCACGAAACCTAATGCAATTGATTGATCTTCAATCGACACAGAGATGTAGTAGGTTGGATTAATTGATTAGGGGTAGTTTGACATGCGAGAGCGGAGCTACCTATAGGAGGAGGTCGGGTCTAATATAGAGGATGAGCATTGTATTGCGTTTAGATGTTGACTTGATGAAGCTATGGTTGAATGAACTCATGATTCCCAACTATCTCTTAAACCGAGTTTCATTGCCAATCATGCCCATTTCTTGCTTTGCTTTATTGCTTTCTTAGGTTAGATCAGTATAGTTGCCTTTTCTTCTTTTGATTGTGTGTCCCTGTGTATAGCTTTCTCTTTGCTAGAATTAGTAACTCAACTACAAATACCATTCCTCGTGGGATCGATATCCGGACTCTTTTGAGTCCCACTTTATTACTTGTACGGCCCGTACACTTGCGGTTCAATTGGCGCGTGTGTATAAACGCCTATCACATCTACAAATAGTATTTTCAGAATTTATTAATCACGGTTTAATCATAAGTCAGAAGAAAATGCAATTATTTAAGACTTATATAGATTTTTTAGGAATTAATATAGGAGAAGGTAAAATTAAATTACAACCTCATATAGCACAAAAAGCCTTAGGTTTTCCAGACAAATTAGAAGACTTAAAAGAATTGCAAAGATTTGTGGGATTAATAAATTATGCTAGACCCTTTCTAAAAAATTTAGGAAAAATAGCAGGACCCTTATATAGTAAAACATCCATAAAAGGACAAAGATATTTTAATACAGAAGATATTAAAATAGTACAAAAAATAAAAGAAATGATTAAAACATTACCAGAACTGGCTTTACCTTTAGAAACAGACTATCTCATTATAGAAACAGACTATCTCATTATAGAAACAGATGGATGCGAACAAGGATGGGGAGCAGTTTTACTTTGTAAACCCCATAAATATGCTGACAAAAATTCAGAAAAAATTTGTAGATACAGTAGTGGAACCTATAAAGAAAGAGGTGAGATCACTAGTATAGATGCCGAACTTCTAGCAATAACATATGCTATAGATAGTTTTGAATTATTTATTATTTCTAAAAAAGAAATAACCTTAAGAACAGACTGTGAAGCAATCGTGAAATTTTATAAAAATACGAATAGCAAACTGGGCGTGTTGTCGCAGTACGCCAAAATTTATTTTATTTCCTTACTCGGTTTCAAAACTACAAATTAATGTAGAAGTGGTAAGTAAGGGTCGAACCCAAGAGGAACGGTGTTTGAAGATATATCTAGTTCTCGGGTTCGGTTGTGTCAACATCTTGTGTTTATCTTTCCCATGCAACGTGTACTATCCCTTCTTCAATTTATCAACTCTCAATTAACCAAGAAGCTCTGATTAACGAATTCTTCCTTAAGTGTATTAAATTAAAGTGGGTTCTTTAACTTAACATCTAGCTATTGGATAATCCTAAACAAGTTCTTAGGATTTAATGCAATGCTAGTGTGAAATGAACAAGAAGAATGAGTTGAATTAGATGATCAATTTCACAAACTTGAATTAATACATCTAAGTTGATTTATTAACAAATATACGACATTTGTTTCTTCTTTGTGGATTGGAATCTAATGATAATTCACGGATCAAAAGTTCCAATCCTAGCACATAACTTGAACTTAAAGATTAATTGATTCAATTGGCCCAAAGTGAATGCAATAATCACATAAATTCAAAGCGGGTTTAAAGCATAACAAATCAACAAATTGAAGTAGAGGAATAGATAAAATGTTAGCAAAGAGTTAGAAAGATAACAACATGATAATTGAACACAACGTCCTCGAACTAGATAGAAGTCTAACTACTCATATTAGCGGGTATCACCCTTTGCTATATGATAGATTATACTTCACTATCTCAAGTAATATATAAAACTATAGAAATCACGTAAATAATGCTAAAAATTAAATAGAGAAGTCTAACTACTCATATATGCGGGTTAAATATACTTATAACAGTAGTAGTGTATCACCTACGCAATATATGAGAAATTATCTTTCTCAAACATGAAAAATAAAAGAAGAAGAAATTAGTGAAGAAAGTAACAAAGCTAATCATATTCACAGTAGAAGTATCGTCGATTGATTAATCGAGCACCTAAATTTAGGTTTTTCTTCTGAATATGAGAAACTAAGAACTTTCAAGCTAGAACTAAGAACAAATGATGAAGAGAAATTTATTGAGGAGAAAGTTGGAGAGAATCACAAGCTAATTCTCTACAAGTTGTGTGATTCAAGCTTGGAAATGCCCTTTCATTTATAGGCAAAATATTACACCAAAAAATATTAAAAATCATAAAGTCTTCAGCCTTTGAGTCTGTTGGTGTCTTTCAGTTGTTTATCTCTAAGTCGAAAATACCAAAACACGTTTTATGGTAGGTGGAGTCCGGCTGTCGAAAATCTGCGGCGGTACGTCGGCGTATTTCAGTCACGCGCATGTGGCTCGAGTCGTGATTATCACTTGTGCGCGTAGCATGGAAGCAGGAGACCAGGGGGCGATTGCCATGAGCATTCGGACGGTTCACGATCGAGGATGCTCGGGCGTGACTCGAGTCACTTGCGGCCCGGCTCGATCACATGCGGTGACTCGAGTCACCCGAAGTCACCCATAAATTGCACACCAAGTCCCTCGATGTTTGAATGTTGTTCATTTTGGTCCTTGACAAATTGCATGTTGGTCCTCCAACTTTTTGAAAAGTTTCACTTTGGTCCCAGACTTTTGAAAAGTTGCGTTGGTCCCCAACCAGTTTGGCTTTGGCGCTTTTAGTCCTTTTCTTCAAATGGCCATAACTTTCACTAGGAAACTCAGATTTGAGATCGGAAAAAGTTTGGGAATCCACTTTCAGCGTTCTTCGACTTTGGCACAAGAAAAATTGTAAAAACAACTTTTCATAAAATTGCATCAGTCCTCCATCTTTGATTAAGCTTGCCTTTTTGGTCCCGAGTTTAGTTTTCATTGATTTTCATCCTTTTTGACTCCTTTTGATTCTTTGTGACCCTAAACACCACAATAAAGGAAAAACACATAAAGCGGAACATATAAAACTAATAAAACACACAAATACATAAAATAGAAAGAGTTATTTAAGTGCTTTTCTAGCACTTATCAAACTCCCCCAAACATTGTTAAGCCCTCGAACAACAACCATCTGACACAAAACAACACAATGATTTTACATGAGATAAACAACTTTAAACATTGAAATCAACTACAGGATAGTGACTTGCTTAATACACATTCTCCCGAACCTTTAAAATTTCACTTCTTCTCAAATACACAATGGCTTGTGAGTGTGTGCATTTAAGGTTATCATCACATCACTAAGCCTGGAGACAAATGAAAGCTACGATGTTCTATCAAATCGACCGAAGTGGTCAAATATTTCCTTTCATCTCTCGTGATCCCACTCTTATTTTACAATGATTCCCATGGATCCTAAAAATTGCTTTCAGTTCACCAAAAATCATCAAGTGTTACTTGCAAAGAAAAAAAAGGGCATGGCGGTGTTTTATCGCAAATATGTCTTCAATATAAAGAGTGTTTAGATTTGGGCACTTCAAACCAGAGGACTTTATTTATCAAACCTCACACTTGGGTAACTATCACATTTCTTGCGATTTTTCTTTTTTTTTCTCTTTTTTTTTGATGAAGAAGAAGAAAGGTTTTGCAATTTTCTTTTCAACTTTTACCCCACGGTAGCTTTCACACTACCCCTTTCATTGGAGGTAGCCTTCTTCACCCATTAAAGGTGGCGGCTTCACTACGAGGTAGGTAGCTCTTTCTGTAGTCCCTCTCCTTATTTAGAACATAAAGTAAAATTCATTCTCAGCATAGGTCAATGCTTTTTCCAAACTTTTTAAACTCTGTCAATAAAGACACATTCTACAAAAGCATACCATGCGATTATAACTCCAGCCTTGCTAACAATTGATGTTTCAGTTACTTTGAAGCGGGGCGAATGGATAGAAAAAGAAAAGAAAAAGTTAGTTTACTATGGTCTAGAAAGTTAGAAAAAATCAACATTTTCAACCTTCAATTTGTGTTCCAGGAGAATGATAGTAAATTACCTTATAAGCGTGCTCAGGTAATTTAGCTGACTATGCATAGAGATGAGCAGGGAACACAACAAATTGATTTTTTTTTTGGGATCTGCGGTTTAGCTAAATCACGCATAAATTAAACTCGATCATATTCAAAAGTTGCTATCTCATGCAAAATTGTAGACACAAAAAAAAATCACAAGCGGATCTGTATGCATCCCCACCTTAAATTCTACATTGTCCCCAATGTAGAAATATAAATACCATGTAAAAGAGAGATGAAACTCCCCTATGGTAAGCCATGAGTCGTGCAGTGGGGATGGTTGTTGCACAATGTAGTGCTTAAAGTAGGGAACATGTCAATAATCCAAGAGTAGAGACATAATCAATATATTTATAGAACAAGAAAAACAACAAGCTGAATTTTTTTTTATTTTTTTGTTTTTAATTTTTTTTTGTGTTTTTTTTTTTTTTTTTTTTTGAAGAAGAAATATATACAAAGCGACTTTGGGAGTTGACAACCCTCGAACATCTTTGCATTAGTATTCACATCAAATTAATGATATGATTCCATCAAATCGATCCGCATGGAAACTATCACAGAATCGACATACTCTCTACAAAAAGCAGTTTGACAACCAACCTTAATGAAAAGGTCCTCCATAGCGCCACATGACACATAGGTATGTTTACCATTCAATAAAGAACGGCCCCACAGAACCAACAAATGGGAGAAACGTTTAGAAGCGAGCGTCCAACTCAGACATTCTCAAATGAATGAGGCGTAGTTTTACATCTTCGGATGTGTGCTAATGATCAACGCTCAAAAGTTCTTTGCTGCTCAATGGTTAGGCCATCGAGTTTGGTTTCAACGAGGCGTTGTCGTTGTTCCAACAAATTATCAAACTCTCTCAGCGATTGCATGAAATGTATTTCTCTGATAGACTTTTTAAATACACCTAATCGGTCCATCCTTGAAGAAAACAACATGTCTATATTGTGAATAAGTTTGATTTTAGTACAATGAGGTCCATCTAATAGCTTTCCACATTTAAAGCAACTCTTAAGGCGCTTAGCACGTCGTTCTTGCGAGGCGGATCGGGATGATCCAGCCTTTAAAAGCGATAACGTTCAAAGAGACGCGCTCATACTTGTCAACAAGTCGAACAATGTGAATCTTGATATCAGAGGCATAGAGAAAGAGTCAGTACTTGTAGAAGAGAGCAACAATGCGTGAGGGATGCCATAGAAGAAATGAAAATTGATTGCACTTTGAGGTATACGCAAAGACTTGAAATAGAAGATTAATAGAAGAGAATACGATTCTTTAAGGTCTCTTGAAAAAGACCAGTTTAGCGCCTTTAGTGGGGATACATAAACCCGATATCCAAAGGTGTTTTTTTTTTTTCTTCTTTTTTTTTTATTCGAGCGTAACAGATGTGTTTCCGAGTTAAACTCCGTATTCTACCATCTGAAGTTAGCTATTCCACATTCATAACCTTAACTCTAAATCCAATCCATTAGGATCTCGATTCCTTTGTAATTCCTGCAGCCCATTGATGAGACACTTCTATATGCATTTGTGGTACATAAGATTCTAATTTCTCCAATAATTCCTCAATTGATGGTGTAATAAAAATCATTTTCAAAGTATTAGGAGAAATCGACTTTTGATGAGCTAAAAATCAGAAATGCCAATAAACCGTCAAAATGGTTGTCAATGTTTAAAAGACCAATTGGTTTAGAGTGTAGTCTCATCTAACCCAAGAAATTATGCAAAGATTTGTTCTAGAGTTTGAAAACCCACAGTATTGCAATGAAAGCATCCGAATACATTATCATTAGTGTTAAGCGTTCAAACAATGATCTAGCATGTACCTCAAAACCAATGGTCTTACCATCGCTTTGTTTTAAAAGGTGGTACAATAGCATCCAACCAACGTAGACCCCTACATTGCATATCTTTGACGGAATTGCATCCTATCGACCCACAACAACCTCCTCAGTAGACTAGCTTATACTTTTGATTTCCAAGGAATGTTCCGGTACTGTGACTCTTGGTGAGAGAAGTGTCGGATTTCCAGTATTGATTCCACCGAAAGACTTATGGTTGTCAATTTCCTCTTTGAACTCCCGATTCAGGTAGAAGTAGTAGCGCCATAGGTTGTCAACTTTGCACACTAAAGCTGACATAAGAACACAAAAAAAAAAACAATTAAAAATAACAATATGTACACGTAGTTGTGATTGTGGCTCACATCTTCCTGCGGTTTCGTCGAGAAGCGACTTAGCGCCATGAGTCGAGGATAGGCTTCCCATCCGGTTTTCTTATAGGCGGCAAGCGGGGTCTTTAAAGTCGATTCCCAAGACTATATCGTTCTCGTTCCTTTTAAATTCACTCCCAGTTGAGAAGTTCGATTTGCACCATTCCACTAGGATGCGTCTCAAGAGTTTGATGGATATCATCCAAAGACTCCTTACTCATGCCATCCTTAATGAAACATATTTTATCTTCTCGATTTGTGGACACAAATCAATGGAGCAGTTACACGAGTTGCGAGGTCCATCAGTGCATTTATAAGGCCATCTAGCTTACATTTATAGCACACATTCATTCTTTTTGCCCTTCGTTTCTTGGAAAAATTACTTTTGCCTAACCACCTGGTGCATATTTAGTACTTAAACCTGGCATTTCACCTCTAATCGGACCTTTGCTTCAATCAACCAACGAATGTCCTCAGGCATTTCCTTTTCCATCAACATTTTTAACGTCCCTGTCTAGAATAGTAAATCTCTTTCAAAGCATTCAAAGGTAAGGACGGATAATATTTGTGGATTTTGGAAAGTTTGGTATCCATTGAAAATGCAAGAGTTTTTGAGAAGTAGAAGAAGAAGAATGCTTAGGTTGCCTCCTAAGTAGCGCCTTTGTTTATAATTAAATCGGCTCGACTATAAAATTTTTTTTTTTTTTTTAGTTACGTAACACTGAAAGAAAAAGAAAGCAAGTAATAAGATTAAAACCATCAAAATCAATAAGCATAATAGATTATCACACTCTTCCATGTTTTCAAAGATCTTGAAGAAGGAAAAAAATAAGAAAATTTGAATTACATAATCAATTAATATTAAGAAAAAGACATATATATACAAAAATATCACACACGTCCATAAAAAAAAACAAATAAGAAGAAGAAGAAAAGGAAGAACAAGAAAAAATCAAGAGGAAGAAAGAAAAAATTACTAATCAACTGCTAGAAAGAAGTACTGCAGAAGAAAATGAAGATTGTGGTTGTGGTTTTGAGTGGAGAATGATCTCGATTTATAGTCAAAGTGAACCTTTGTTTCAGCGAAACAATCGTGCGTGTAGAGTGTCTTTGTAAAAATGCGTTGGAGTGGGCATCCAGAAGCGCGTTTGACTGGTTGTCATTTATCAATAATTAACTTTGCCCATTATCCAGTAATTCTCGCTAATCACCGGATTTATGGGCCATCATGTCTCTTCCCAAATAATTGAATCCCGAGATATCTTCTTTCTACGATTTCAAAGTAATATCTTCCTGATCTACGATAGATAAAAGTTGGGAAATAAAAACAAAAACAACAAAAATTCAAAGAAAAATAAAAAAATAAGAGAAAATGCTTGGGTTGCCTCCCAAGAAGCGCTTTTGTTTAAAGTCGTTAGCTCGACTAAATTTTTTTTTTAAAGTTAACTAATAAGAACAACTAAATTGATTAACCGTTCCCGACATGGCGCCAAAAACTTAGGCGTGTTGTCATGATCAAAATTTATTTTATTTCCTTACTTCGGTTTCAAAACTACAAATTAATGTAGAAGTGGTAAGTAAGGGTCGAACCCAAGAGGAGCGGTGTTTGAAAGATATATCTAGTTCTCGGGTTAGGTTGTGTCAACATCTTGTGTTTATCTTTCCCATTACAGCGTGTACTATCCCTTCTTCAATTTATCAACTCTCAATTAGCAAGAGAGGCTACGATTAGCAATTCTTCCTTAAAGTGTATTAAATTAAAGTAGGTTCTTTAACTTAACATCTAGCTATTGGATAATCTAAACAAGTTCTTAAGGATTTAATGCAATGCTAGTGTGAAATGAACAAGAAGAATAGGTTGAATTAGATGATCAATTTCACAAACTTGAATTAATACATCTAAGTTGATTTATTAACAAATATACGACATTTGTTTGCTCTTTGTAGTTGGAATCTAATGATAATTACGGATCAAAAGTTCCAATCCTAGCACATAACTTGAACTTAAGATTAATTGATTCAATTGGCCAAAGTGAATGCAATAATCACATAAATTCAAAAGCGGGTTTAAAAGCATAACAAATCAACAAATTGAAGTAGAGGAATAGATAAAATGTTAGCAAGAGTTAGAAAAGATAACAACATGATAATTGAACTAGCGTCCTCGAACTAGATAGAGAAGTCTAACTACTCATATTGGCGGTATCACCCTCGCTATATGATAGATTATACTTCACTATCTCCAAGTATATATAAAAACTATAGAAATCACGTAAATAATGCTAAAATTAAATAGAGAAGTCTAACTACTCATATATGCGGGTTAAATACTTATAGCAGTATATGCAGTGTATCACCTCTGCAATATATGAGAAATTATCTTTCTCAAACATGAAAAATAAAAGAAGAAGAGAAATTAGTGAAGAAATGCTCCATTAATCATATTCACGGCCGAAGTATCGTCGATTGATTAATCGAACCTAAATTTAGAGTTTTTTCTTCCAGGAATATGAGAAACTAAGTAGAAGCCTAAGAAACAAATGATGAAGAGAAATTTATTGAGGAGAAAGTTGGAGAGAATCACAATAATTCTCTCTACAAGTTATTGTGATTCAAGCTTGGAAATCACTATTTATAGGCAAAATATTACGCAAAAAATATTAAAAATCATAAAAGTCTTCGCCGTGAGTCATTGTGGTGTCTTTCAGTTGTTTTATCTCTAAGAAGTCGAAAATACCAAAAACACGTTTATGGTGGTAGGTGGAGTCCATTGGTCAAAATCTGCGGCGTCGGGCGTGACTCGAGTCACCGTGCGACTCGAGTCACGCCTTGCGATCTACTAGTCGCGTAGCGAAGCAGGGGAGACCAGGGACGGTTCGAGGCATGGCTTCGGACCAGTTCTGTGTCGAGATGCTCGGGCGTGACTCGAGTCACTTGCGGTGACTTCGATCACATCGCGGTGACTCAGTCACCCAGTCACCCATAAATTACACCAAGGCCCTCAATTTGTGAATGTTGTTCATTTTGGTCCTTGACAAATTGCATTTGGTCCTCAACTTTTGAAAAGTTTCACTTTGGTCCCCAGACTTTTGAAAAGTTGCGATTTGAGTCCCCAACAGTTTGGCTTGTGGCACTTTTAGTCCTTTTTCTTTAAAATGGCCATAACTTTCACTGAAACTCAGTTGAGATCCGGAAAAAGTTTGGGAATCCACTTTTGACGTTCTTTGACTTTGGCACAAGAAAAATTGTAAAAATAACTTTTCATAAAATTACATCGGAGGTCCTCCATCTTTGATTCGCTTGCCTTTTTGGTCCCGAGTTTCCGTTTTCATTCGATTTTCATCCTTTTTGACTCCTTTTGATTCTTTGTGACCCTAAACACCACAATAAAGGAAAAACACATAAAACGGAACATATAAAACTAATAAAACACACAAATACATAAAATAGAAGAGTTATTTAAGTGCTTTTCTAGCACTTATCACAAACGAAGCAGTAGAAGAAGATGGATGACGTTCCTAGATAGGCTAGTTAATACAGGTATAAAAATAGAAATAGAACATATAAAAGGTAAGGACAACACAGCGTCAGATATTCTAAGTAGATTAATGTTAGCAAAGAATAATGAGGAATTAGCCAAATGAACAAAGAAGAACGAAGACAAATCTCTATTCAATACACTAGAATAACTACCCTTTACAATAACATAAATTGGCAAATAGATCAACATTGGAATAAAATAGTAGAAAGAAGAATACTAGGAAAATCAAACCCTATAATAGAAAGAGAAGGGATACCTTTAATGCAACAACAAAAATTCGGTAAACAGATTCTAGAAAAAATAATAGACTGTTTAGAAAAAGATTATTTTTCACCGGAAGATTGGGAAATTATGTTTTCTACTAACTTACCACCTAGACCTAGCACATTTCTAGAAGCCTAACACAGACCAATTATATCAGGAATGGACGAAACCAAAGAGAGCAGTAGTACTAGTCAGCAGCAACCTCAATCAGATAAGATAATTCAGATTACTGAAGATCTTTATTTACGATTATTTTATTTAAGACTAGGAATAATTGAGCATTATGAATATTTACAAGAAATGATAAAAACTTTTCATTCAAAAATTGATAAGGAATTAGAACAAAGTCAGTCTAAAATTTTAAAATTAACACAAGAAGTTGTAGGAATAAATTATTCCCGTTTGAATATTGCTATAAGAAAGATAGAACTAATTAACAAAGGATTCAAACAAAGACATTTGATCGTTTATGAATTAGAACAGATTTTGAAACATAAATATAATGAATAGCTATCCCAGTTCTAGTATAATTACACAAAATTAGTTAACATTACATCAAAGATATCTCATATCTAAAAGAATGAAAGAAATAGAATACCATCTTGGCCAGGAAAGATTGCAATTAGAAGACTTATGGAATAATACTGTCTATCGAAGAAACCTTGGCATCCTAAATCCTATCATAGATCCAAAAGCAGCCAAGATAGTAGCTAGAAAAGAATTGTTAGAAAAGAAACTTCAAATAGCAAATAATATTTTAGAAACACAAGTTTACATAGCAGAAGATTTAGCTTTTATATTTAAAAAGGTTTATACTTAAAGTTTTTTATTTCTCTTTGCAGGATGGCTACTTTATTCCCGGATAATTTCCATCTAATAAAACAACTCCTAGATAAAAAATGTAAATTAGAAAAAGATTTATCTCAAAACAGAATAGAACATAATTTATACATAGGAATTTATAATCATTGTCTTTCTCAAAATATACCTCCTCCTAGGATAGTACGAACATATATTTATTTGCATGGTCAAGAAATTATAAAAATAACAAGGATTTTAGCATTATTAACAAATTGTTTTAATACAAATTTCATTAGTAATGAAACATTTAAATTTTTATTTCACTAACAGTAACCATGTTTTTAATTTTTCTAACCCCAATTAACCATTATATCAGCTTTTAACAAGATGAGTAGACCCCCACCAAGGCCAGGATTTCCTCCCGGAAGCTATGCAGCGGGAGAAATTCCCATACCAAGACCTCCATACAGCCCAGATAAAATTAGATTCGGTAATACAGAACTTTTAACCTTTCCCAATAGTAATATTTCTTTCAAAGTTCAACCCCATATTATAGCTTTATCTAGAGAAGAAAAATGCTTATTAGACAATTTATGGATATCTTATAATCGAGACCCTAAAGATAGAAAATATTTTCTTGCTTGTTTAAATTCCCTAGCAGAACATTTTAACAATAATAAGAAGAAATATAATTATTATGTAGTCACTAGAGGTAAAACTGTAGGACTTTTTCATTCATATGTAGAAGTATTAGACAGTACACAAGGAGTTTCAGTTCCTCAATATAAAGGTTTTAATGATTTTGAAGAAGCTTTAAATTCAGCCAGACAGATTTTAGGTCCAAATTTTTATATTTCTCCATCTTTACGAAATTTTAAACCACCAGAGTTAGAATATTCTATAGTAAAAGATTCTGATAAAAAGATACTATTTTGTGATCATTGTGAAAACCTAAAACAAAACTATAATATTTTAAATAATGACAATTTTAAACTTAGAAAAGAACGAGAAATGTTACAAAAATATACAGCTTATTTAGAAAGAGAAAAAATAAATTTAGAACTTGCTACCCCTAAAGCAAAACCAAAGGGTGTATCTCCAACCCAATCTAATATGGAGAGGGGTGGGTATTCTCCAACGAATACCATCGGCACTTCTAGGCCACTTAAGCTAGAAGTTAGTCCATCAGAGCAGGCTGATGGTAAAGACAAATCAATTCCTGAAATGGCTATGGGCTTGCCAAAAGCTCAACAAACTCAGAAGACTGTTGATTCTTCTACTAAACATGGCCCATCAAACTATTTTAAAGACCATAATCCAGAACGCTGGGACACCTTGGGCCAGCCCAGTGGTAAATTCGATTATCTTGTTAAATATACCGCTTCTCATACCACTCCAGATCCAGTTAAAATAGACCAGCCCAAGAATCCTGAAAAAAGACCCGTTATTGATAGTCAGCCCATTAGTCAAGAAAATCAGGCCGAAGAACAATATTTTAGTCAAAATTCACAATCACAAATAGATGTAGCCCAGACACAAGATTTTTTAGCTATTTTACAATCAGCCCAAATTGAATTAGCCAAACAGCCTGTTTCTCCCCCAATAGATATCCAACTCTCTATAAAAGAACAAGTCCAGCAAGCAGTACAAGAAGCCCTTAAGGAATTAAGACAATGTAAAGATATAGTAATGGATCCACCAAGACGGCCCAAAAGCCCAATAGTTGAAGACACTATGGAGACTAGTAGCTCGAATGACGTAGACGACAATATTTCAGATGGTCATTATTCAGTCGACACAATCGAACGACACAATTTCGACACGTAGCAAAAGACGTAAGCAATGACGTACAGAAGCATTATAATCAGCTGCCATAATTGTAGCCTTTTTTACTTTCTCAGCACAACACTGTAGCCAGATTCCATTCAGATAAGAAAGAGAACCACGTGAACGACAGCATCATCAATTAGTCAAGACTTTCATTCTCCACCAGACGCGTGTACAAGCAATAATGTAATCTTTGCTCCCTGATTTTCTATATATATCATCCATTTCAGAAGGAAGAAGAGCAAGAAAAAACACACAGAGAAAAAGAAGCATTCCTGCCCTCCTAATCAATGAAGTTTTTCATGTGTTGAAATTCTTCACTTCTCTTCTTGTAACAAAACCTTAGTATAGAAAATCTCGATCCAAAAGTACTTGTAAACAGTTTTTGGGATTCCCGAACGGGAAATCTCATGTTTTATATTTTCAGTATGTAAGGTACTCCCCTACCTTTGTATAGTTTGTTTATGTACATTCTTTTGTAATCTCTCTTTCCTTTTTATATATATAAAAGGGATTTTCTTCTTAAATTTTTGCATTTTCCAATATCGTATTTTTCAAAAATCATGAAGATATTTCATATTGAGTATAGTATAAAAGCATTATTTAATCCGCAGTAAAAAGCCTTTCTACTGTATTTACGTCATAAAGGCCCTAGACCTATGTTGGCCAGAAGTGCCGTTTGAAAGGTCGGAAGGGGTCATATATTAGTTGACGTAAGTATTCTAATTCATGGAGTGCCTTTGGTGCCGTGATTAGAAGCGGATTAGATACAAGTTACTATATCTCAATTGGTATTTTCAAAAAAAAAAAAATTGGGGAATACTCACATACAGGAAGATATAATCGACATGAGAGAGTACTTAGTAGGTATTAAGCTATAATTGGAAGACAAGCAGCAAGCATCTCAACGACAAACGACAAACATCAACAGAAGAAATCTTTATCAGGTACCCCCCTCCCCCTTTATATATATATATATATATATATATATATATCTCTTCCTCTCTCTTGTTTCTCTCAAACTCTCGCCCCTTATTTTTCTCCGCAACGCACACTCACGCATACAATTACTTCCCCCTTTTTATGTTCAACACAATGGGCCAAAGCCCAACACACACCAGATATAACCTCAACAAATTATGCCCAGAGAAAATTCGCTTAAACCTTGTTTATATGTTTGAAAATTAAAAAATCCTCTAAAATCAATTTATTTACAAAAATTCTCTATGGCAATTAAACGTTTTTACAAAAATTTGGACGGATTTTTCGCTCTACCGCACAACGTGAATCTACGGATCACCCAAATTTTGTCATGAAATCGGATGGCACAAACCCGTGGGATCACATGGCACAAAATCTGGGTGACATTCGGATTTACCTGTTAATCCGTTACATAGAATGTGTAATAGTCGTGTGCATTACACAAGGTGTGCAATTAGTGGGTGAAGTTACATGAAGTGTGTAATGGTTGAAATTGAGTTTCATCTATTTTGGGCATAGAATTCGCATGCGGTGTTCATTTTGGATAGATAATATATGTTTTATGCTTTTTTTGATGAGCCCGTTCCAATCAACCCCTTCACCGGTGCTAGTATCACTTTTTTTTTACATTCTTATCTTCCGTTTATGAGTTATCAACTGTTTTTTAAAACTTTTGTACTATGTGACTGCATGACACCTTTTTTTTTTTTGGATTTGTGCTGTGTGATCGTGCAATCATACTAAATTTTCATAATTCTTGTAATTTTACCTTATTTTTGAAATATCAAATTTAAAATTTGGTAAAACTGTAAAGAACTCTTAAGTGAATTCCCACAAGGTCCATCATATGTGCATTAGGAAGGCACTGAAGAGCATTTTTAGATCCTCAAAGACAATGAAACAAGTTTGCTAATCAAATTGAGTGACAATCTAGATATAATGGCATAAGAAGATGCAAATTAGGCACTGTGCCTAGATGACAAGAAACCCACATCGAATGACTATTTTTGCTCAAGATAGCCTTTAACTATTTGCTATTTAAGATTTAACATATAGTTTCGAGATCAAGTATTCAATCAGAATCTAGAGCCTTGTCACTGTTAGGAATTGCCCAATAAAACATACACAGCGGAATACAAAAATAGGCAACTCAAAATCGGATCTACTCGTTTTTCAGATGAGATCTGTGATTAGAGATTACCGAAATAGAAGCGGATTCCACGGCAAATCTCTCGTTTGTTCTTTCGTCTCCACAGCCGTCCAATCGTCCGGCCTCCAATGGTAATCCACACGCCAAGACCCTTCTTGAATTACGAACACCTTCGCAGTGGGAAACCCTCTCTAAGTTCTAGTGCTAGCTAAGTATGTAAAGAGAATTAAGAAACAATTCGTTAATCAGTTATGGGACAATAGTGGGTTATTTATAGGTTTCTAATAAACCTAATGGGTTTGGGATTTCTTAAGCCCCAAAATAACTTAACTCGATCCAACTATTGGGCCTTGTACACACCATAATTAACATTCTCCCACTTGGACAAGGTCCAATTCAAGATACAAGTACTAAACTTTGTGTGTGACCCATCAGGCTCCCACTCACGATGGCAAACGTCACAGTGTCACTATCTGATCTTATCAAGATAGGATAAAGTGAAAATCCCTATTTTAATTTATCATCGATTCACCCAGATCGATCGACCCACGTCGCTGTCTAAGATTGACATCTAGCAATGTGTCATGGTAATCTATGTGACGGGATAAGTCATGTGGTAATGATGAAACCTTTACATGTGCGGTTACTGTGGAACTATAATCCCTTCATCAATATAACCCAATTGGTTCAAAGATATGGATTCGCGTCAATCTCATTCAACCAACCATGTTCTTCGCTCTCAACTCAACGTTGATTAAATCAATGATTATAATTGAAAACTCTTTTCAATCTCATAATCCCACCTTGACCAAGGATTTTACATCAACTTGATCGGGCGAAATGTAGGTTATAATCTCCCATTATCAAGGAGTGATGAATCCTTTATTGAATACTCACAACCTTCATGCATATCTCACTATGCCCGTACGACATTTCCAGTCAACCCATGGTTAGAGTATTGATAAGTGCTAGAAAAGCACTTAAATAACTCTTCTATTTTATGTATTTGTGTGTTTTATTAGTGTTATATGTTCCGTTTCATGTGTTTTTCCTTTATTGTGGTGTTTAGGGTCACAAAGAATCAACAGGAGTCAAAATGGATTAAAATCGGATGAAAACGGAAACTCGGGACCAAAAAGGCAAGCGAATCAAAGATGGAAGGCCTCCGATGCAATTTTATGAAAAGTTATTTTTTACAATTTTTCTTGTGCTAAAGTCGAAGACCATCAAAAGAGGATTCCTACACTCTTTTCGGATCGCAAATCGGAGTTTCCTAGTGAAAGTTATGGCCGTTTGAAGAAAAAGGACTAAAAGCGTCACTTCCAAAACTGTTGGGCACCAAAGTGCAACTTTGCAAAAGTATGGGAACCAAAGTGAAACTTTTCAAAAAGTTTAAGGACCAAAATACAATTTTTGAAGGACCAAAATGAACAAAGTTACAAAGTTGAGGGACTTGATGTGCAAATTTCGGGTGACTCGAGTGACTCGAGTCACCGCCCCAAGTGACTCGATCACCGCGAGGGCTGACTCGAGTCACGCCCGAGCATTCTGAGTCACGCCTGCAGCCGTCCCTGACATCACCGTTCCCGCGGACTAAGCGAGAATAAGCGCGGTGACTCGATCGTAGTGATGACTCAGTCACGTCGACACCACTGCAGATTTTGACGGTGACTCCACCTACCATAAAACGTGTTTTTGGTATTTTCTTGACTTCTTAGAGATAAAACAACTTGAGCACACCACAATAGACTCATGAAAGAAGACTTTTATGATTTTTAATATTTTTGGTGTAATATTTTGCCTATAAATAGAGGCATTTCCAAGCTTGAATCACACAACTTGTAGAGAGAATTAGCTTGTGATTCTCTCCAATTTTCTCCTCAATAAAATTCTCTTCATCATTTGTTCTTAGTTCTAGCTTGAAAACTCTTAGTTTTTCATATTCCGGCGGAAGTAAAAACCTAAATTTAGGTTCGATTAATCAATCGACGATACTTCGGCCGTGAATATGATTAGCGGAGCATTTCTTCACTAATTTCTCTTCTTCTTTTATTTTTCATGTTTGAGAAAGATAATTTCTCATATATTGCAGAGGTGATACACGACGTTACGCCGTTATAAGTATTTAACCCGCATATATGAGTAGTTAGACTTCTCTATTTAATTCTTAGCATTATTTACGTGATTTCTATAGTTTGTATAAATTACTTGAGATAGTGAAGTATAATCTATCATATAGCAGTGGTGATACCCGCTAATATGAGTAGTTAGACTTCTCTATCTAGTTCGAGGGGGACGTTGTGTTCAATTATCATGTTGTTATCTTTTCTAACTCTTTGCTAATGTTTTATCTATTCCTCTACTTCAATTTGTTGATTTGTTATGCTTTTAAACCCGTTTTGAATTTATGTGATTATTGCATTCACTTTGGCAAATTGAATCAATTAATCTTTAAGTTCAAGTTATGTGCTAGGATTGGAACTTTTGATCCGTAATTGTCACTAGATTCCAATCCACAATAGCAAACGAATGTCGTGCATATTTGTTAATAAATCAACTTAGATGTATTAATTCAAGTTTGTGAAATTGATCATCTAATTCAACTCATTCTTCTTGTTCATTTCACACTAGCATTGCATTAAATCCTAAGAACTTGTTTAGGATTATCCAATAGCTAGACGTGAAGTTAAAGAACTCACTTTAATTTAATACACTTAAGGAAGAATTCGTTAATCAGATCATATTGATTAATTGGAGTTGATAAATTGAAGAAGGGATAATACACGTTGCATGGGAAAGATAAACACAAGATGTTGACACAACCGAACCCGAGAACCAGATATATCTTCAATTGTTCATTTTCATCGCTTTTATTTTGTCAGATTATTTTCGAATTTCATCCAACTTCACAAAACCCCCATTTCTAGATTAATTGATAAGAACAACTAGATTAAACACTGTTCCTCTTGGGTTCGATCCTTACTTACCACTTCTACATTAATTTGTAGTTTTGAAACCGAGTAAGGAAATAAAATAAATTTTGGCGTACTGCGACAACACGCCCAAGTATCCTTCAATGTTCGCCAAAGCAAAGTCATCCTTACATAAGGTTCTATGGTATTCTCAAGTTAAAGGACCAATTCCACATCGCGCATTAGAGATCAACCACTGACGCAAGGATAACTATCCATGTAGTATCTCTAGGCAGGTCATCCAGATGCTTTTTCTACTAATGAAGCATTCATGTGTCTATCCAAATGTCTCCACATTCTAACGTGTTAGATCAGTTACTTTCTTCTTAAGAAAGAGATGCGACACATGCCAGTCTATCCGCAATAACAATATCCGTGTTTTGTTATTGCTACGACCAGGGAAAATTTAAGAATAAGTGCCAAAAACCTTTATCTCACTATCACAACACCTTGTGATTAACAAGTTTTCCCACATTTATTCTACGGACTCTATTATTTTAGTTGTTATGATAAAACAATATAAATATGCAAAATAATAGAACTGCCATTCAAGTGCATCTATCAATTAAGTGTTCACTCACCAAAATTTTATACAAACAAATCCAAATGCTATTGTATCTAATACATATAGTTTCATCATGACCATCACGAGTGTACTGTGACATCCACTATGTCAAAAGATCTTTTGTATTTATTTTATCCTTTTATCATTTCGTTGTATCATCTCTTCTAAAGAAATATACTACCTTAATACACATTTAGATCGTTGACAAGAATTGGGTTTTCTTTGCTTGTGCGATGGCTCAATTGTTATCACAATCTGTATTGGATCAATAATGCTAGGAAAACATTCAAGTTCGATTAAGAACTTAACGATCTAAACCGCTTTCCTTGCTACTTCAAAAATAGGTGTGTATTGAGTTATATTCATCTAGAACCTTTTCAGTTGATCATACTACTTTTATGAGCAGCAGTCTTTCCGGATTGGGATTAGTCTATAGTCTCTCAAGACTAAGAACTAACCCTTGCAAATCTTTGAATTCTCAATTCACTTTCTCTATAATAACATATATTTAGTGCTTCTCAAGCATCTAATAATGGTCTTTGACCACTATTTAATGTTTCCCACATTGTTTTCTTGGAAACTTTCTTTCCTCCAAAACATGTGAAACATTTGGTCTAGTACATAGTATCTATGTGATCTCTCTCAACCAGTGTTCTCCAACACCTTTTGAGAGTATAGTCCCACCGCTATAGGATAGATGACTCTTTTATGAAAGATCTTCTAAAGATTTCATCTATGTACTTAGGATTCAGATAAGCTAAGCACTTTTCTAGATCTATCTGTATAGATCTTTATTCCAAAATTACACGCAACCCTTTTCTGAATCCTTAATGAAGAAAACCTTGAACCTTCACTGGAGCTAGCATTTTCTACCGACGTATATCATCATACTATATTAGAAACATGATCATACTCCCACTAACTTCTTGTACACACTATTCATACTAATTTAGGACAACATCAAACTATTTGATTGTCTCATCAAAATGAAGGTTTCAGCTCCTCTTGGGTATGCCGACATGCTTGATTTGATCTTATGGATTCAAAACTTTTAGGTTGCATCAGATATAACGTGATCAAGATCAAGTTTCGAAAGCCATTACTCAAACACGAGCATCTACGGTAATTAGAATTCAAATTAATAGAGACACGATTATAGATGTGAATTTCGCTCTCAAATGCAACATTTGTCTTTGATTGCAACATTCTCTATCAATCTTGTCTTGTGAGGATTACGATCCATGTCAGCTGGATGTTTGTAAGCTAATTTACAAACTATAGGTCTAAACTATTCTATAACTAAAATCCGCACTTTAATTTTAGTATATAGAACTTACTTTGAATTCCAGCATATCAATCCATACCTTTTAAGTCAATACCATGACTTTTACCTTTTATAAACCGCAAGCTTGTCATCCTTGACTAGAAATACCATATCAATAGCCATAAGATCACATCTTCCTATAGATGAACCCTAACACAGCTTAAATGGAGTCAGTATGTTATTAAGAACTTTTCTTCTTTGTTAGTTTGCACCTCATCAAAATCAAATTTAGAAACTAGTTCATCTAGTCAGTTAATCTCTTTTATGATCCCTTGAACTCTTTCAAGGTCTATTCTACTCCCACTGCTCTTTTAGGAAAAATAATTTCTCCAAGATTAGATCATACTTCGACAAGACAACTCTAATCTTAAAAGTGAGAATAATGATACGCAACAATTTTTCCTTTTGAATATTTTATCAAGAGACTTCTTTCACGCTTCATCTTAAGCATTATAACTCAAAACTATTTTGAGTTTTATCTACCGACCTAGATAAAATACTATTTAGTGTGTTCCTTGCAATCTCTATTGCATATCTCCAAAACAATTTTAGAACGAACTGTTAAGTATAATGATTAAATTGCATCATATTGATATGAACAATTTCTCTAATTATACACCATTAGATTGGTGGTGTATACCCCCAAATTCACTGAATGAGAATCTCATTCTTCTAATTCTATCCTTAAATAATCTTCACTTCGATCATATCGTAACGTGAGAATATTCCCTAATTAGCTTTCCTCTCTTGCTTGAACCCTTTTGAACATTTTAAAACTTTCATGCTTGAAGTCCATCAAGTATAAGATACTACATCTCGTATGTAGTCATCCTTAAACTTGATGACGTAGGGAAGGCTAATATCCGACTTTCGTACATATTTTCCCAAATACATCAATATGAATTCGGATTAATATGTTTTGATGCCAGAATATGATATAATTATCCTTATACCTCTTTTGTTTTCTATTCAAACAATAGACCTTTTAGAAAACAAATATTACCGATCTTATTTCAACAGTAGATGCTATTATATGATTGTGAACAACTATTGTTCTTTAATCTTAATGGATCAGCAGAAATAATGTTCTTCACAAGAACATGATCATCATATTTATTCTAAAACATAACAAAATGGTAATGAAAATAATAGGTATTGAATGAAATAACATTTATTTCATTTCCTATTATAGGTCCTATGGCCTTAATTTGCAATGAACTTTCCTATTTAAGTCTCAGACATATTTAAATATGGGATCTTCATCTGGTATCTAATACCCAAAAGACTCGAATACGGGTTTTGATAACCTTGTGACTTGAAGCAGAATCTTCTCCAAGATTCTTTTCTTCAAATGGTTATGCTTGCCTCACAGTTCCATACCAATCTTCTTTGTCTCTACAAAGTGTTATTCGGCTTTGGATATGTCTATATATGCTTCAATTGTTAGTTTGATCTCCCAAAATCTTTCTCAAAGTTCATTTGAGACTTCTTCTAAGTCTCGTTAGGGATGTTAAGATCAAAACTTATCATATTAGTGATAAGTTTAATAGTTTGTGCGTACCAAACAGATTAGTGGACATTGTGAATCTTATTCACACTTTGATTCACAAACGAATTGTGATAAACTATCAGGCAATGAATATTGAACTAAGTCAACATTCGACTTGTTATCCATCAAGCCTTCAAATAGTTTTTCGGATTTTATATTGTTTAGTTCATAAATCAACTCCTCGAGATGAGCAATAATAACAATATAAATACCCATACCTATATGTAACATTTACAATTCATAACTGCAAGTATCATAAATACTGTATTATGATCATCACATGATCTTTGTAAATCCACATTGTCCTAGCGAGACTATCTTAGTAGGATTTTTGGATAATCTATTTTTGACATATTTTAATTTATATGTGAGAACAATTCTCACATTTATGACGTTAGCCTAAAATCATCCAGTGAGTTTTGCTGACATTCAGTTTAATTTTCATATTTGAGTATAGTACTCAAGTAGTTCCGGTGAGTTTGTCAGCATCAAGTATGCTTCTCAAACTCTAAACATTACTCATAATACAATTAACAAAAATGATAATAGAATACCAATTAATAAATGCAATAAAGTTAACAAAATATGGACTTTCATTAAATTAACTATAGTCCCACTGAACCAATGATCCCCAACATTGATAGAAAATAATATTTCAACTTTTATCAGTAGCCTAGGACCCCGTTTGTTCAATTAGAACCTTGAGTTACTCAACAAGCCTCAATTGACATTCAGGTAGATACACTTATCAATCATATCTCCATATGACCCCTAGATCATCAAGTAGATAACTATTTATCTTGTACAACTGATGTATTAACTTGAAGTGCCTCTAAAATCTATTTCCTTGAGTTACTCAACAAGAAATAAATTCAATAAAATTTGACCCAATGTTCAGGGACATCACATGTCTCACAGTGAAGAATATTTCCTACGATCGAGCAACCTTGAGTTACTCAACAAGTTGACTATGATTGTGGAAATCGAATTTTTCACCGTAATATTGGAAGGCATGGATTAACATTTAATCGTGAATTTAATATCATTTTTAAGGGGATCGGTCTCATCAATAATAAAATGCATAACAATCAGCATCAACCATGCAACCATCAAGCATAATAAAACTAGTGGATGATTATGGACGTATTTCTATCCAGTTTTCCTGAGCCAAGAGGAAAACTAGCTGGTCAATTCCTAGGGGATGATGTCTTCGTTCTTCATTGGTTAATTCCGGTGATCTCCATCTTTTGCTCCAACTTGTATCCGATACTAGTTGGCACATATGCCGTATCATATGGACTCGCAGATCCGAAATTAAATTAAAAATCAATTGGCACGCAGGCCCAAATTAATAATGTTCACGCAGACCTCCAACTTAAATAGCAGAGAAATAAAACCACACATTGATGCAATCACATTGGTCTGGTTCATAATCATCCACAATATCTAATATTAACAAATGTATCAATTTTTAGATTTTGGTAATAATATTATTTGTCTAAACGTTTTAGAAAATAAAGAAACGAACCAAACGAATATTAATTAGTTAATCGAATTAACTAATTAATAGCTCATCAACAAAATTATATAATTAATCCAATTAATTATTCAATTTTATTGCAAAGGATGGGATTTGCAAAATAACTCTTTATGTTGCACATCATATGATTAGTTAATCATATTAAATAATTGCATTGATGAAATTTTATAATTAATCTAATTAATCATTCAATTTTATCACAAGGAGGGGATTTTACAAAATAACTCTTTATTTTGTCAATCTTGTCTAAGTTTAATCAGTTAATCATATTAACTAATTAATTGCACATCCATAAAATTTGTTATTAATTAATTATAAAATTTCATCACAAGTAGGGGATTTTACAAAAAATAACTCTTTATTTTGTCAATCTTGTCCAAGTTTAATCAGTTAATCATATTAACTAATTAATTGCACATCAATAAAATTTATTATTAATCTTATTAATCAATTAATTTTATTGATAAGAAATGACTCACAAAATAACTCTTTATTTTGTGAATTACTTTGAAATTAATTAGTTAACCATATTAACTAATAAATCCATAAAATTACATAATCAATCTCATTAATCATATAACTTATCGCATAAAATCCCCATATTGTGAATATAATTATTTCATGCACAAACAATGTCATGCTATGCTAATATCGCATATTTAGCACAAAGACATGATTTTAATTGAAAATTAATTTTCAAAATTGAATAATTGCTACAAAATAGAAAAATCCAAATTTTAAAGAATTTTCAAAAATTAATTTGTGTCTAGGACGGCCAGAAGCAGAAACAATAAGATTAGGGACCAAAACGTAAGTTTCTCAAACTTTCGGGAAAAGATAACTTTCTTAAAGAATATAAGGGACTTGGGGTGCAATTTCCGAAATTTCACCCAGGCCCCCGTCTTCACCCGATGCAGTTTGTAGCTGGAACCCTAGAACTAGGGCTCCGCCGGGGAAGAGCCTAGCGGCGGCGACCATCGCCGCCGCCACCGGGCGAGCGCTTCGGCCGCTGTTAACCCATGAAGCGGCGATAATCGCCATCGCTTTTGCGGCGATTTCGCAATGCTGCAGCCTTCTCTTGCTATGGCGATGGCGACTTTCGTCGCCACCCGGTAGAGATCGTTGTCGCCGCCGGCGATGGCGACTCGCCATCGTTATCGCCGACGGTGGCCTGTGATTCCGGTGAGTTCTCCATCCAATAAAAAAACTCCTTTTTTTCCGATCGTGCGATGGATTCGAAGAATCACACTCCCAATCCCAGATTTATTTCACCAACTTATGATTCGAAAATATTATTTCATAAATAATATGTGTTTATTATTACCCAAATCAAATCGATATAATAATAACTATTGTTAATTGAACAAAAATCTAACAAATCTCAACAAGAAAACGAGTTGGCTCTGATATCACTGTAGGAATTGCCCAATAAAACATACACAGCGGAATACAAAAATAGGCAACTCAAAACCGGATCTACTCATTTCTTAGAGGAGATCTGTGATTAGAGATTACCGAAATAGAAGCGGATTCCACAGCGAATCTCTCGTTTGTTCTTTCGTCTCCACAGCCTTTCAATCGTCCGATCTCCAATGGTAATCCACACGTCAAGACCCTTCTTGAATTACGAACACCTTCGCAGTGGGAAACCTCTCTAAGTTCTAGTGCTAGCTATGTAGAGAGAATTAAGAGACAATTCGTTAATCAGTTATGGGACAATAATGGGTTATTTATAGGTTTCTAATAAACCTATTGGGTCTGAGATTTCTTAAGTCACAAGATAATTTAACCCGGTCCAATTATTGGACCTTGTACATATCATAACTAACAGTCACAAGCAATCATTGTTGATAGAGACGAAGTTCTCTACCAAAAGCAGCCTACCGACATTCTCATTTGACAACTGGAGCAAATGTCCATTAGCAAGCAATCTAGTGCCCTTTTACAATGAGACTCACGAGAATCGTACGAATATCCTATATAAATATGTATCTACAAATAATATATTTCTCTTTTTCATATAAACTCACGAGCAAACATTCTTGTTTTTTATTGATACCACTAACAATTTGACACATTACGAATCACGTCTTACTAGTGAATATTCCGTGGTTCAATTATGTGCAACATTTGTCTCATCAAACGCATGAGGTTGTACTTGTACCTTTTTAAAAGATGCTGCATTGCACATGGGTCTGAGGGGTCTCAATTGGCATTGTATGTTTGGATGCTAATTTGGATTTATTTATTCGAATTACACACTATCTAGAAGAAAAAAAAAATCCAAAAATCTAATAATTCTTATTTTTGTCATTTTGTCATGTAAGTCATCTCACCTAGTTGTGTGAGTGCATATTTAGTCAAATAAATCCTACGTGGATTCATGAATATATTTTTCATTAAACACCATTTTTTGTTTTGAGCAATTAAACACCGATTGTTAGTATTAGTATAATATGAGAAAATGGCTCTAATTGTGTCAGGGGCAGCCACATTTTCTTGTAATTTATCGAGATAAGTGATATTTATTTATCTAAATATTTACATGTGATATTGAGTTCTCAGAATTTTTCTGTTGCCATTTGTTGTGCCAGCAAATGCAAGCAACCCATAACCCCCTTGAAGGGGGGGGGTCTCTGCCCCTCTCCTGTTGGCAAAAAAAAACAAAAAAAACAAAAAAACAAACAAACAAGCGCTGGTAATGGAAGCTAGCTGATTGAGTTCTATCTAAAAATTCTTCTAAAACTATCAAAATCACAAATCATTTATTAAATTGTCATAAGCCTATATCAAATAAGATATGTAGAAAAACGTTAAATGGATTTTTGCTATTTCTAATCAAAGAAGTCATCGCTCGTTCAGATATGTATTGTGACATCTCCACGGTTTTGCCCCAAATTGGGGCAAACTTTACCCCAAATTTGGGGCAAACTATTTCTCACTCCAATATTTTGCCCCCAAATTTTGGGTAAACTGGATTCTTTTATGTATTTATTTTTTTTATTATTTGTATGTTTTAAAAATTGTTTACATAATTTTTATTTATATAAGTAGTGTAATTTAATTCAAATTATCAATTAAATTAAACGAGTTGAATTTAATTTGCAGTTTCTGAAGGGAGTCTTTATGTTTGTTCAAGTCCGAGTATTTATGTTTGTAATCTGTTATAATTTTTAGTGGGCTGCGCAATATTTGGACGCAAACTAGTGGATTTAATTTGTTGTTGAGTTTCATTTCGCTAAATAACTTGGCTTGGTATTTATATATCTATGGGACTAATTTATTTAACAAATAATTAATTTTTTTAATAAAACAAATTAATTAATTTTTAGAAATTGTTGAAAACTTATCTAAAACATACACACATATGCTCAACTTGCACATGATAATTAATACCTTTCCGAGTATCCAAACTTTAAAGTATAGAATAAATTTTGCTTGGTTAAAATTTACTTTTTCAAGAGTTTCAGCATTTGAAATATTTTATTGTCACAAAATTTGATATATGTTCAAATTTTTTAAAGAAAAAAATAATTTTTTTTGGGAAAAAAATGATATTATTCACCATATGTTATTTTTTTATTAATTATTATTCTTCAACTATTCAGTAAAAATTACTTGTGATAAATAAAATAAATGATCAAAACAATCAATCCCTATATTTTCCATTGTCATTTGGAGGTAATAAATATCCAATTTCATTCTCGAATGCATTTTCAAAATTAACATGAATTTAATTATTTACTAACAATATAATCCAATTTCGCATGTCATCATAGTGTCCACTTCGTTTGCCATCAATAAAAAAATTGAAAGTATTACAATAAAAAATTATGATTACATGCTTGTTTAATTAAATTATTATTTTCGTAACTATTTTTCTTAAACTTATTAATCTTTTACCACGCATGCTAAAAGAGATTATTTTTCATATTTCTTTATAAATTTTATTTTTAAGTAATAATGGCAACTTTTATTTAAAAAGAAAAAAGAAGTTATAACGACAACTTGTCAACTTCTCTCCAAAAAAAATTTATTTTTATTTTAGAAAAATTTAGCCAAATATGTCCCATTTTATTTTTATCCCACCATATCATCATTCAGACAATTTTATTTTTATTTTTTTGAATTACAAGGTCGGAGATGAACCCGAATGTCACTAAATCAGACGATTCATGGCATTATTGTGACAATTTAATGTACTTATTTTCGTACTAGATTTTGTAACTTAGTATTAACCATTTGAGTCATTTGACTTTCAAGGTAATTAAACCAAATAGATTGTCACAAACTCCCACCCTCCAACACAAAATTGATGACTCCCAAAGGTCGACAGAGCAAAAACTAAAGTAAAAATAGAAAAATCCTTAAATGGGTCAGCATGAAATTGACATCATTATTTTCGAATTAAATATTAAACAAAAGTAAAATTGATAATTTTGTTTAATGTAGTAACAGTGTAAAAGAAGAAATTCGGGCCCAGTGAGAGCAGCTGCGGGCTCATGGTCAACCAATTAGTGGGTTCGTCGGCGCCGTCCAATAAGGATATCTGGCCTGAATAAAGTAATATTACATCTAGCGTCCCCAACTAAATATTTTGCAGATTTTAGTCCCGAAACTCAAAATTTTGATAAAGATGGTTTATTACTTTATTGTGGTTAGACTTAAGGAGGCAAAATGCACCGTGGGACCTACTAAGCCCTCACTGGCTGATTTGCTAACTCTCGCCTTTCATGTGGGATATTTCTAGGAGGTGGGACAGAAATAGTAAATAAAATATGGATAATTATTGTGCTTTTAAAATATCTTCAATTAAATATTTATTTTCTTCAAAACCGACCATTTTTCACATCAAAAGTAATGATCAGTGATTTAAGACATGCAGTTAATATACAAATTTAATTTTAAATGAATAGCATAAATTAATTTTTTGCCAGAAAAATCTTAAAACGTACAATTGGTTATTTGCCTGTTTAACTATATATTTTGTTTAACATAGAATATTATTTTTAAAGATTAAAATAAAATGAAAAATAACATTAGTGCAAGTTTGGCCTTCATATTGAGGATTTTAGCCTCCATTAAAATAGATTGAGGATCAAGTTACTATAGTTTAATAGGTTGAACAGTTGAGCTGTAATTTTATCTTATCATCCCTCAATCCATTATATATTTCTTGATAGGCTTAACAAGTCAAGGCTGTGGACTGTAATGCCACACAAACTTCACGTATATAGCAATCACTTTCATTCTCAACATTTCCCCAAGAATCATTTGCCTTTTTAAGTTCTGAAAGCTTAAGAATCACATTTGATCTAATTTGAAGAGAGAAAAAATGGAGGCACAGTATATGACTAGATATCACAGGCACCAGCCAAGAGAACACCAGTGTACTTCCTCTGTTATCAAGCACATCAAAGCCCCCGTCGATATCGTAATCCCTCTATCTCTGCTTTTTCGCTATTTTTGTCGATCAATCTGATCACGTAGGCGGAAAAATTTCTAGTACTCCTACTGTATTTGATACTGTGGATGGATCAACACTGACTATCTATGCATAAGTTTGTATTATTTAGTCAACTGTAGTGTCCTCAGTAAGTGGTAAGCATTTAACGATCATAAGTACTGAATACTCGATACACCATTATTCTAGAAGCCGCAAAACTTGTATTGTTTTGAGGCCTTTGTTCTTAGTTGTGATATCCAAATGGTTATGTTTTGTATGTACTTTTTAGGTTTGGTCAGCGGTGAGGAGGTTTGATCAACCTCAAAAGTATAAGCCCTTTGTTAGTAGATGCATTGTGCAAAGTGATTTTACGATTGGGAGTGTTAGAGAGGTGAATGTGAAGACGGGACTTCCGGCCACGACTAGCACCGAGATGCTAGAACTGCTCGATGATCAAGAGCACATCCTCGCCGTCAAGATTGTTGGTGGCGATCATCGCCTGAAGGTGAATATTCTTTCGTCTTTGAGTTAATAGAGTAACGTTTCTGGAAAAAGAAAATTGCGTTTTACACTCAATGCTTGCGAATCGAATAATGTTATAAAAATGCCTTATAATCACTAATCTATCAGTATTGTTTATGAATAAAAGTCTCTGTTCGACAAATTATAGAAATGCATAGAGACGGATTGTGATGGAAAGATGATTCCCTTGCAAAAATTAGTAGTGATGATGAAGGAATTTATTCTCTCTTTTTCTTTAGCTGAATTTGACAAATGTTAGCTTCTCTTACTATTCAAGTCTAAATGAAATTTTTGTTTCTTTTAGAGCTTGTTTGACGCTCGTTATTTCAAAAATTGTTTCCCCTAGCATATATCAGTCTTAATTATTCATTTTATTGATTTGACAACCATTTATACTTTTTAATACTTTTATTTTCAATCATACATTCAAAAGTTTCTACTAAACATACTCTGACTTTGATGATCTTGCAGAATTACTCGTCAATCATCACTGTCCACCCGGAGATAATTGACGGAAAACCAGGAACGCTAGTGATCGAATCATTTGTCGTGGATGTGCCCGAAGGAAATACCCAAGACGAGACGTGCTACTTCGTAAACGCGGTAATAGACTGCAATCTCAAATCTCTGGCTGTTGTCTCGGAGAGAATGGCGTTGCAAGGTCGATTCATGCCCAGAGATCGATATTGAGTCGTCATTGCGCCGGCTGAAGTTTTGTTTTTCCGGTACCATGAAACCAACTGCATTCTTAGGTTTTAATTGTGTCTTAAGGTATGTTGTGTTATGAATAGATGGTGTATGTAACTAAATATTTAGGAATGGTTGGTGTGGCACTTTCACATGTTAAAACCTTCGAGGATTTCAAAAATCAAAACCTTGTAACATATCAATCGCTAGTTACGGTGTTAGCAACGTTATGACAACATATTAACGGGGCGACTGGCTCAAAAGATGATATTTAGTATATATAGTAACAATTTGTGAGTTAAAAAGTGTCATTGCTATATGAAATCTCTGCAACAAATTAGGATGATATCAAAATAATGATATTATTTACAAGAAAGATATGAATAATCACGATGAGATGTCTCAAATATGTGGAAGATAGGCATGTTTAATATCATTTATTTATGATTTCGTTTTCAAAAAAAAAAATATCATTTATGATTTTAATAGGAGTTTAAATATATTTTTCTAGCAAATATATATATATATATATTTTAGATGGAAATATTATTAAGGATCAACTGAAGCGTCATACATAACAATGGCAGACATCGGAGGCACATCTTGCCAAACCGATGGATTTAGCAAAGATAACGCAGCCGTAGCTAACTCATGAGCGGCTTTGTTCACTTGATGTCGAGCAAAGCACACACGATGACTTCCCCGGTAATGTAGGAGCGATTTGCAATCGTCAATGTGTAGGCCAAACTCCGATGAGTCTGCTGTTGACCTATTCATTGCATCCACCACTCCTTTACATCCAATTCGAAAATAATACTTGGAAGATCTAGTGGAAGTGCCCACGGAATAGCTTCCCGAAGTCCGATCGTTTCAGCCTCCTTGCCAACCATGCGATCCATGACAACCTTCGACGAGCATCCAAAACACTCACCGAAATTCTATAATTTTATTAATCAATCAACCGCAAGAAAAAACTCAATCTTCATTTCTATCATTGATTATTATCTACATAAAAAAAAAAAAATCAGTTTTGCTCAACTTTCAATTCCTCGTGGTCGTTGGGGCCTAATTATGCCGTACACTCATTCCCTCGCTACAAATCCACCCACATACACAATCAAGTGTAGCTCTCATATTATACATCAATAATCCATCGAGCTTTTTCCAGTGCTAGTGCTGGGACACGTGCACTCATAGCCCCCTTGAATGCCGGGGGTTTTGGGGTGGCAATCAGCCTGGGACTGTTGCTGGCACTGGAACAAGCCCGCATAATCCATATGCTTGCTTTGTCTACTGTTTCATTAAGTCTGAAATGCACAATTCTTGCAGATGCATACATTTGTTTTCCGTTTCTTGATGTATCTATCTGCTTAGCTGCTTCGTTTTGCACCAGTTTTACAACAAGAAACAGCCTCTGCCAAAGCTGATAGATTGCTGATAACATGTTTGTACGCTGTAATGAAAAAAGACTTGACATTGTGACGCCGTTGACGCTACCAGAAATCATTGCAAGAACACTTCCCTTCCCTGAAATGGTGCAAACGAACGCCATCTTTAACGATGATTTGATGCTTTCTTAACAACGACATGTATTTTGCTACCGTGTGACAATCTGAACACATTCTACCATTCTTGATCACCCGAATCACCGCATTGTTTCTCAACTTGATTAATCCATATGTGATCGCAAGTTTTTCAGTGTGAGCAAGAAGTAACTTCTCCTTCTCCACCTCACTGATTTTCTGATAAACACATTTAGTATCTGGAACATATCCCAAATTCTTCATCTCTGAAATCATATGATACAATTCGAAGTATATCACTCCGTCGTCCCGATGGGGCTTGCCTAATGCAGAGAACACATTAACCGTCTGATTAATTTGTATTCGACTACAAATCTCCCCTGCTCTCACTCCCCTACTATCCATCAAATCTTTGATTCGATCCACACCGTCGATTCTATCTGAGGCTGCATAGATGTTCATCATCAAGATATAGTTAACAGGATTGTGTGGCTCTAACTCGAAAAGCTTATGAGCCGATAACTCTCCAAGCTTGAGATTATTATGGATCCGACAAGATCCAAGAAGAGCGCCCCACACTGAACTGTCTGGCTCCAAGGGCATTGTTGTAATTAAATCCCATGCCTCGTCAAGATATCCAGCTCGTCCAAGAAGATCGACCATGCACGAGTAGTGCTCAATTTTGGGTGCTATCCCATAATTGCCTCTCATGCTATCAAAATATTTCCACCCCTCATTGATCAAACCAGAATTTTTGCAGCTAGAGAGAAGAGCCGTAAAAGTTATATCATCAGGCTGGATTTTCTCATCTTGCATTTTCCCAAAAAGTGAAATTGCCTCTTTACCATGACCGAAAATTGCCAATCCCATAATCATGGGATTCCATGAAGCTAATGTTTTCTTCTCGACTTTCTGAAAAACATCATAGGCGTTCTTCAAACTGCCACACTTGCTATACATATCGATGAGAGCCGCTGTTACATATTCTTCTTCTACCAAACCATTTTTGATACAAAAACAGTGGATTTCTCTTCCTTTCTGCAGCAAGAAAAGGCCAGTGCAAGCCTGGAGTAAGCACAGAATAGTAGTCGAGTTTGGCTTAATTCTTTCACTCTGCATTTGGATACAAAACTGAAGTGCATCTTTATAGTACCCTTTTTGTGAACAAGCCGATATTAGAGCTGTCCACGAAACAACATTCAGATTCAACCCTAAGGTTTTGATTTTACGAATCCATGCTAAAGCTTCCATAGCACGTCCTGCCATTGAATAACCAGATATCAAGCTGTTATATGTCACTACGTCAGGTTTAATTCCTTCCATCTGCATTTGCTTCAAAAGGCTCTCCGCTTTTTTGAGATTCCCTTTAAAACAATAACCTGAAATCAATGAGTTCCAAGCAAAAACGTTTCTATTCATCATATGATCAAAACACTGTTGAGCACTTGTCAAGTCATCATTCTTCACATACATATCCACCAAAGAGGTCTCTAAATGCAAGTCAAAGTCGAGCCCGTTTCTTATGACATAGCAATGAATTTCCTTCCCAAAATGTTTGTGACGTAATTCGCTTATTGCCTGAAGAACACTAGTTATAGACCTTGAATTGGGCTTGTAATGTGCAATTTGTAGTTTTCGCAAGATGTTGAGTACCTCTTGATATGATCCATGATGTAAATAGCCCGACAAAAGACAGTTCCACGTTACAATGTCTGCTTTCACATCTGAAGTTTCCATTTTATGAAATAGCTCCAATGCATGATCTATCTCAGCAGTGGAAGTATAACTCGAGATGATTGAGTTCCACGAAGATAAGTTGCGGTTTTCCATCCGATCAAACAAAACTCGAGCAGTTTCAAGATTACCGTTCTTTGAGTACATAGTAATCAAAGAATTGCATATCAGTAAATCTGATTCAAATGCACTCCGCATAACATACCCATGTATCTGTTTTCCCTCATTGAGAGCTCCCAATTTATGACAACCTATGAGAATTTTTGCAATCACGAGGCGATTAGCCTTGACAGATGAGAATTGCATATCACGGAAGGTACTTAGAGCTTGCAGCCATCTCTCATTCCTCAAATGTACCAAAACAGTTTCATTCCACAACAAAGAGCTGTGATCTGACATTTCATTAAACACCTTATCAGCATTATCAACAAACTTACCATAGAGGTTCATCAATGCACATTGAGGATACACTTCAAGATCAAATCCGGTTTTGATCAAACAAGCATGAATTTCGAGGCCTAAAAATATTTCCTCTAAATTTGCACAGAGTTTTAAAGCAATTGTAAGAATTTCACAGCCCAATCTCACACCTTTGTTATTCAACTCAGCGAAAACCTCAAGAATTTCATGAGGGTCTCCACCAGAATTCTTATAATTTGCAACAAATGAAGTCCAGTATAAGTAGTTTTGCCCAAAACCCACAAAGAATAACATCGTGGAAGATCGAAAATCTCCAAATTGAAGGTAAGACTTGATCAACGATTGGACATTTATAACAGAATCCCATTTGTTGGGGACTTTTATCATCTGGGCATGGCTGGCTTTGACAGAATCAAGGGATTTAAGTTCATTAGGTTTATTCAATAAAGACCGGTTTGAAAAGTAATCAGAAGATAAAGGTCGAAGAGAAGAGGAACTTGAATTTTCAGATAAGGGTTCTGCAACATTGATCAGGCTTAAATTTGCTACGCAAAGTTTTTGTCTGTTTCTTTTCGGTAGTTTAGGGAACGATGAAGTGAGGTTGAAATATTGCAGTGAATGAATGGCATCCATGGATGCCTATTGAGTGTATTTTTTGAAACAAAATAACGGCTATGCTTCTTGAAAGGAAGTTGAGGTTTCATAAACAAGAACTGAAAGGCAACAGATGTTTGGATTTACAGATTTTTAGTGGCTAAGGTTTGCTTATCCAGAGTGTACTGGATGGACAATACAGGTAAATGAGTTACCAACTTACGATGCTATGAGGAAATGAAAAAAGTGCAAGCCCATTATCATACAAACAAATATACAATGGTTATAGCATTGCCAATAGGACTTTTAACCGCTCAAAGAGTTCTTCAAGCGTTTTTTTCTTCGCCGTCAAAGCTTTCATGCTGTTGTTTTTATGTTCTTGTTATTTTACTACTGTAATTGCTTGATTAATTGACATATCTAATTTAATTAATTGATTGGCATGATGGGGTCGCATAAATTGTCGGTTCGTCGATTAACAAATAATCTGGTCAGTATGAATATTTAACGAAATTATTTCCTTCCTAATGCTGGTGCTATAATATAGCACTAGCGTTGATATGGGTATCCGTTCTGCTTGCCACGGGATTGTCCGGTTCCATTGACTCCCACATACCAACCCTTTGATGTTGTATGGTTGTCCACATTAGTGTGTTGGTTCATTAATTGAACCGACATTGAGAAGAGAATGTGATTGTTTCATTTAATTTATCATGTCAACTTTCTAATTGGTAATAAATAATTAAAATTTGTGAGAAACACCAATATATATTTTATTTATTTCGTGCATTGCATTGGCGAAGATCTAATTTAACTTAAAAGTTAATTTTAAAAAATTTACCCAAAAGGTTAAATCTATACTACATATAAACGTGTGAATGTTAATTATATTCACACCACAAATTTTATTTAGTTTACCATAGTTATAATTATTCTAAAGGTTCTCAATATTTATTTTTTTGATGTAATTACATCCTCAATATTTTTCTTCGATTATTACCTTTAATCTTCCACGATTAGAAAATTGTGCCTATATAGATAATATATTTGTCTAAAACTTTTCTTTAGGTAGATGTCAAAATCTATAGTTATCTACGATAATTTTAAATAACTAGTTTTCACCCTCCGTGCGTTGTACGGGAGTAAAGCCATATAGATTTACGTGAAATCTGAAAAAATTTGTGTAGATTGATTTTTATGGTAAAGAGCAATAGAAAATAATTTTTTAACAAATGATAGTTATGTTTAATCGATAATATCATAACGTAATATAAAATGTAAATATTTGATAGCATATGGTGCTATAAACCTATTTAAATTAAGTTAATTTAGTTGAGATTTTACCTTAAATAAATTATTTATCGTTGTCATGATAATTCCTCGTAAATATTCTAATGGGCATTAGCTATACAATAATTTGTTTATTTTAAATTTTTATGTGAAATGTAAATGTGCGTTTTTGAGGAGGAGAAAAAAAAATACAACAGACGATAAAAATTTTAAAACATATAAAATTAATTAAAATCCAGATCATAGTTCAAAACCAATTTATTAAAACACGAAAATAAGTGCAAACAAAACTAAAAATTAGTTTATGGTATACTATAGAAAATTCATATTAATTAGAAAAGAAATCATGACAATTTTTAACAAAAAGTTAAATGTAATTCAAAACGGCTAAATAAACAGATATTATAGAAAAGAAACTTCATATTTTTTCATTTTATGATGTACTCATAATTCACAAAATTCATCTGTGGTTGGTTGTCATTCTAGATTGAATTATAAAAATATTTTATAATACAAATCTATTAAATACAAAGTATATGATCAATTAAATACGATTGAAATACTAATTACTTTGCTTGAAATATACGCACTTCAAGTCTATCAGCATTAACCAATAGTCCTGTCTTGTGATCATCGTCTATTAGCTGTGGTTCTCTTGTGAATGGATAATATATAATGTATGAAACTTTTTTTTTTTGCTTGAATCGAAAAATAATAATTGAAAAATAATGGATATAAAAAATTCCAATTAAATATTATTCAAACTTTGAATTTGACAAAGGAATAATATAACCTCGATAGGCTGATTTCAAACTTATTCGTAAAAATTATTCATCTCAATAGCACGATACTGTGAAAGAGTGTAGTACATTTCTTCATTACTGAAATAAATTGTAATTGAGCAAATGAGAATTAGAAAAAAAAAAAAAAAAAAAGAACAACTCAACCAACGTAGAAACAAATAAAAACAACATAATATAAACAAAATATATATTATACAATAAGATAAAATTAGTGAAGAACTAATTAGACACTCTACTGTATATTAAACAATAAGATAATTTTGGTGAATGACTAATGAGATACGCTTCATTTAGAAGATCTATTTGTGACCTTCCATCATTAATAGTATAATCCATCTGCCCTCCCATTGATATAAATAAACAAATACATCATGTTATAGGCTTGAATGGTTCACACAAAATGACCATTTTTTTCATTCATATTATATAGTAAATCGCTTAATTATAACAGGGGGCATATCTCATTTGTGGAAGCTTGATTACTTGCCCTTACATATAACAAAATGGAAAGGCATACAACGAAATGGAAATTTTGGAACTCGACATCTTTCATAATGCTTATGTATTCTTTCATCGTGCCAATATATCATGTTACGAAATTCACACATATAGGAGGGATCGCCTAAATCTGTCTATGATTCACTTAAAAAAAAAAATTTGTACATTTTCTAATCTTACCAAAAAGAACATAGAAATCAAAATTATTATGTAATAGTTTCAGTTTAATAAATAAGTCCTCTTTACATATTAGTCAAACATTATGATTCTTTGTAATTTTTAATTTAGATGTAGAATATAATGAATGCTATAAAATTTCTCTACTACTTTTAGAAAATAATTAGGAAATATTGATGTTCCTTTTGGGTTATAGAAAATTAGAAAATGAAGGAAATCTTGTTGTGTTAGGAAATTATTTTACTCTTAAGCAAAAATTAAAGATATAATTAAAAATATTTAAAGTACAAATTAAAGACATAATTAAAAATATTTGAAGTAAAAAATTTAAGGTTGTGTTTGATTGTGTATTTTTTTTCCTGGAAAACCAACTTTTCCTCCTTTTTCCAACTTTTGGTATGTTTGATTGCATTTTTTTTCCAGAAAAACGTTTTTCAACTTTTCTCGAAATCCATTCTTTTTCTTATTTTGATGGAAAACATTTTCTTTGGGGGAGAAGGTTTTTGGTTTTCTCGAAAAACTTGCTTCATTTTTTTTAATAGACAATTTCCTTTAACTATAGAGGTAAGGAAAATGATCAAATTTCATGAAAAAACACAAAAATAAGTAATTTATCATAAAAATAAGTAATCCGTTCTAAGCAATCCGCGTGTTGAAATCTGACAATTTAACCATTTGTAATGCTTCTGTTTGAATATAATAACTTCTCAGTACATGTAATTGGTAGTTTATCTAGTACAGTAAATCAACAACAAAAATTGTATTAACTGTATTTGACGTAGCATAGTGGGTTCTTCTGTTTGAATTATAATTTTTTTTATTTTAAAATTTACTTATTTTACAGATAAATATGTAATTTATCACTAAAAATAAGTAACGTTTAAAATAGTAAAATTTATATATCAAAACTATATTCATATTAAAGATCTCGATGAATAGAATAATATGGAACAAAAAAGATTAAAAAATTATAATTATTTATCCCTCAAATCGATTTTCCAAAATAAAGTTAATATTCACCCCTATTTTTAGGGTGAATGAAATTGATTTCCATGATTTATGACATTTGGCAGAAAATAAGTGGTCTAGCAAATTTTTAACTAAAATTTTGTCTTAATAACTGTTTTTCAATTAGCCAACTTCCAATCACGTCTTCTTTATAATATATATAGATGTGAATGTGAATAATGCATATAAAAGTATGAATTTTTCTATACGTTATTTTCACTTCTTTAAAATCGGATAATATTCGACGAACCCTATAATTCCGACGACGACGACGAATTCAACAGCGGCGCATCGGCCCCGATCTGTTGAGCTCTCTTCCATCCAAGTTTCCGATGATGGACCCGCCCCCACTGGGGCGAACATTTGCAGATGTGTTGGGCAGGAAAAGAGATCCAATCCCGGCGAGAGATAAATCTTTCGAGCAGGTCATCCGCGATGGAAAATCCGACTTGGTGCCTATCCATGAAATGGTTCTTTACCGGAATGAGCCATACGTCCCCGTCTCCTCTAACGAAGTGGTGAAGCTATCAGGATGGCTAGCGCACTCTCTCTGGGGAAATTTTCCCATGGGCAACCCTCTAATACTGAA